>CM062923.1:74192500-75442500 GCA_031878705.1 Tapirus indicus | reverse complement strand
GCCTGGTAAGTATTTCTGGTTGGAATTCTTTAATCTCACTACAACCCTGATAAGAGACCACGACCATAATCTCCCATGGCATGATTGGTTAGCCTTGATCTTAAGCCGCATAACGAAATGCCCCCAGATGTGCAGAGCAAATCTTATTAATGTCAAAACTATATTATACAACATGTAGGGGACCAGAAACCATTCTTTACTTCAAAAGAACAAGAAAGCTTCCGGGATGCAAAGACGACATCCCCTTACACCCTTTTCTACATCCTAAAGCACGAATATTCATGAAAAGAGCAAAAAAAAAAAAAAAAATGAGCCTTCACTGACCACCTGAGTTCTAGTCACACGCACACACGTTAACTCACTTAATTCCCACCCCAAGGTAGATACTGATTGTTTACAATTTACATTCGCGAGAACGCAGTCTGCGATCCGGCACTTCCTCAAGGTGACACACTGCAGCAAGCAGGAGTCAGTACTCGAATCCGAAGCAGTGCCCCCTCCCTCCCCGCCTCCGCGCCGCAGAAAACGCAAGTCTGCCACAGAGAAATTAATGACCCACAGCCATCCTGTGGCTCTGCGCCATAACTGGGGAGACAACCTGGTTCTCGTGACTCCAGTATTTCTGTTTTCACCCAAGTGCGTGACTGCGGGAGCAAAGCGACCACGTGAGCCCTCTCCCTCCCCCGGCGAGGGACAGTGCCTGGCCAAGGGCAAATCACAGGTGCAACAACGTGCCAGGACTGGATCCGAAGCCCCAGGGCACGAGCTCCCCTGCGGCGTCACCGGGCGGACGGAAGGGAACTCGGCCAGGTGTGGCCTCCGGACGCGGCAGGTCACAAGTTAGCTGAAAGTGCGGCTTGAGGCGCGGCCGCCTCTGCAAAACGGGGCCCGAGAGGGAGGAACTAGGAATGACCTGGGTCGCGGCCTCTACAACCCCGCAAGACGACCTCCGGTGGCAGGGCGAGGGTCCCCCGCGGCCTCGGCCGTAACCGGCCAGCGCGGCCAGACGGTGCAGAGACGCCAGGGCGAGGCCGCAGGGAAGGGGGGAGCCTCCCCACTTGGACCAGCTCCCCGCCGGGGGCGTGGCCGCCGGCGCGGGCCGGGCCAATGAGCGCCACCGTTGGGCCGGCAGGGGCTGCGTCATCCCGGGGGCGGGGCTCTGGGACCCGCGCGAGGCGCGGCGGGTCACGCGGGTCGCGGCGCCGGCTATAAGTAGGGGCCGGCGGCGTGGGCCGCTAGAGTGATGGCTGCCGGCGCGCGCTGTGTGCTTTCTCTTCTCGGCCGCTGAGGGTGCCTCCCGGGTGGGTCGCCAGCTCCTCCGAACCATCCCCGGAGCCTCCTCCCCGGGCCGTCTGCTCGCCGGCCGCAGGTGCGTGCGTCCGTGGCTCCAGCCCGCCGCCGCAGCCTGGACGTCCTCGTTTCTCGCTCGGCCCCTCGTTTTCTCTGGTGAGTGGTGGCGCCACCTTGGAAAGGTTCTTTCTTCTCCCCGGGACCGGGCGCGGCTGGATTTTGGTTTCGTAGGTGCCTGCCTCCCTCCTCCCCGCCCCACGCCGCCCGCCCGCGGGCCTTTTTGGCGGTCCCCGGGCGGCGCGCGCGGGAACGGCCCTTTTCCGGTGTTCGCGGGGAGGGCGCGCGGGGGCCGGCGGCGCGGGGGCCGAGCTGGGCGCGCGCGGGCCCAGGTCTCTGGCGCCACGTGCCCCGCCGCCTCGCGTGTCCTGCTCGGAGCAGGGGACGGTGGGCGGAGGGCGCGGCCCGGCCTCGTGGGCCAGCGCGAGGTGCCAGACTGGCCCCCCAAGGGCAGGCTGGTATTGTTATTTTCTCCCTCTCTCTGCAGGATGAACTTGCGTCCTTTCTCTTCGCAGCCATGGAATTCTGCTCCCTGCTTTTAGCTCTGCAGAGCCAAAGAGACCCCAGACAACAGATGCCCATACGCAGCGTATAGCAGTAACTCCCCAGCTCGGTTTCTGTGCCGTAGTTTACAGTATTTAATTTTATATAATATATGTTATTTATTATAGCAGTTTTGATACCTCATATTCTGTTTACATATCTTGAAAGCCTCTCAGTAATTCTCTTATAATTAAAAAAACCACTACTCTGGAGAATGGCATCGACCGTGGCAACGCTGATTACCAGTACTGTTGCTGCTACCGCCGCTTCTGGTCCGTTGGTGGACTACCTATGGATGCTTATCCTGGGCTTCGTTATTGCGTTTGTCTTGGCATTCTCCGTGGGAGCCAATGATGTAGCAAATTCGTTTGGTACAGCTGTGGGCTCAGGTGTAGTGACCCTGAAGCAAGCCTGTATCCTAGCTAGTATCTTTGAAACAGTGGGCTCCGTCCTGCTGGGGGCCAAAGTGAGCGAAACAATCAGGAAGGGCTTGATTGACGTGGAGATGTACAACTCGACCCAAGAGCTGCTGATGGCCGGCTCCGTCAGTGCGATGTTTGGTAAGTTCTTTTTATATATTCTCTCCGTAGTGGCGGTGAGCATGTTGCTATCATGGGTAGTTCCATTCTTGTGCTCTACCTTTCAAATTATTTCCTTCAGAAAGCACTGCGTACATAATGGAATCTTGCCATTCACTTAATAAAACTTGACTGTGTTTCAGGTTCTGCTGTGTGGCAACTAGTGGCTTCGTTTTTGAAGCTTCCCATTTCTGGAACCCATTGTATTGTTGGTGCAACCATTGGTTTCTCCCTTGTGGCAAAGGGGCAGGAGGGTGTCAAGTGGTCTGAACTGATAAAAATTGGTATGTGTAGTTCTAAATGACTTCTTAATTTTTGTTGTCATCTGTCATGGTATTATGTATGGGAGTGTGTGGTATAAAATGGAGGGACAGATTAAAGTTTTGCAGATGGAATACTAAAATTTAAAGTGTCTTTGGTTCCTGATTTTCATTCGTTGACACTTTTTTCTTAATGTGTTCTATTCCAGTGATGTCTTGGTTCGTCTCCCCGCTACTTTCTGGTATTATGTCTGGAATTTTATTCTTCCTTGTTCGTGCATTCATCCTCCGTAAGGTAATCTTTTTCTTCCTCTCTTATATGACCTTTAATGGATCACGCTCAGTGGTATTCAAACCAATAGCATTCTTGCAAATGTGATCTGTGCCTGTAGGTATGTAGCCTTGGAAAGTTAAAAAATTGTTTATGTTCTGCACACTTATTTTTTTTTTTGGTGAGGAAGACCAGCCCTGAGCTAACATCCGTTGCTAATCCTCCTCTTTTTGCTGAGGAAGACTGGCCCTGGGCTAACATCCGTGCCCATCTTTCTCCACTTTATATGGGACGCCGCCACGGCATGGCTGACAGGCAGTGCGTCGGCGGGCACCCGGGATCCGAACTCGCGAACCCCGGGCTGCCAAGCGCGGACTAAACCGCTGCGCCACTGGGCCAGCCCCTCATTCTGCACACTTCTTGTCTGTTGCTGAGTTCTCCAAGAGAAGCAAGTTTTCAATACCCAAGAAGGCATGTTCAGGAAGGAAATATTGGATGAGTACTATGGGGTGCCAAGAAATAGAGACAGAGAATAAAAAAATGAGGAAATTTACTTATGGTGGCTTTGTCTAGCTGTGTGCAGACTACTACTTTGTCTAAACCACCACAATATGCAGAACAATTTGAATTGTAAGCTTGGGATTTCAACAAGTCCCAATGTCCCTGTGGCTTTTTCTTAGCTGCCGGTTAAATAGAGTAGTTTGGGTCTCTACGTAGTTATTTCTATAGTACTGATTATTGTAACCAATTTGTAAGCTTCTGGGTGGGGGCTCTACCTCTCACAGTGACTTGACTCTTAATTTTTCAGAATAGGTTAAAAAACTAGTAAAGGTAGTTTCTGTTTCCTTTTGTTTTTTTGGCAAAAAAAAATTCCAGACAGCTATTTAATTTCCTGTCCATTTGAAAATCCCTTCTGAGGGACTTGGTAGTGTTTCTTTTATCAAGGAGTCTGATGCTGGCTCCAAAATAAATGTAGACAACAGGGAATGTTGTCATTGGACTGAGTTACAGTAAGAATAAATTCATTTTTTTCAGGAAACAAGGTTGTCCTTTTTCTGAGGTTAATGGCACTTAATGGTCCTCATTGTAAGTCTTTAAAAATGCTCCTAAACTGTAGAAATCTGAGTGAAGGGAGATAGGTAGCTTAATCCCAAGGGGTAAGAATATATTCAGACACACTTGTTTGGTCTAGTTCTAAGCTTCTCTAGGCAAGGATTATACCTCTTTTCTATAGAAATTCTTTGACTAGTAAAGTGATTTCACTAATCTCTATTTCCCATGGCCTGAGTCTGGCAGAATATAGCAGTTTAATACCCTGAAAACTTGAAACATCTATTGCTTGGTATGTATAATTTGAGAGTAAACAGTTTGTTGATGTTAACGGACTCGAAGTTCCATATTTTATTTAGCAGACATGATTAACACCTTCCCTCCCGCTCCCTACAACTGTAGCATACGATAGTAGGATGCTTAAATTTGAGGCGTACCAGCAGTCAGACCAGATTTTTTAGTGTTCTTGTTAGAGCCTGATAGCTTGCTCCATACCGGAGAACCAGGAGAGCTAATGGGATCCCTGGTTATGGATTCCTGCTTTATAAACGTTTACACTAGGTCTTTGTTGATTATTCGGAAGCAGATTGTTCTGATTCTGGAGAGGCTTTGTGTGTCTCAAGACAGAACAAACTTGTCTTCTTTCCTGGAGGGAGAATAGCGGTGCTCTGAGGTGCAAAGAGGATTTTCAGGTGCCTGGAACCTCTCATTTGAAGAATGCATGCCAAGTATTTTTACCCCCGTTACTGAGAAGCTTAAGTTAGATATACTGACTTAACTGTATATTCCTTATATGAGTATGAGGATGGACATAATCGAGGATAATTGGAATAGCAGTTAAAATAACATTGACTTTGCGGGTCTTCCTCCCCCGCAACCTCCCCTCCCCCCATAGTCTTGTGTCCAATCTGTCAATAACAGATGAGTTTTTGGGTGATGAGTGTGGATATTTCTGGTTAGTTAGGTTTCAAATATCAAGAAAACTGGTAACCTTTGGGGGTCCTGGCTGTTAAAATCTGAATATTTGACCATTAAGATACTTTCCAATTTAAGATTCTATTTTGGAAATTAATGTTAAAATTGCTTTTTAAAAATATTCTGTTTTCTGAATGTATGTTCCAAGGGTGTTGGGAGGTCTAGTAGGAAAAAGCAGAATGGAGGTGAGGTCCTTGTTAACGGACTGGGGCAGTAAACAAGGAGTAGGTGAAGGGGAAAGTTTTCCCGTTAAGCATTGAAATTCCTGTCAGAGAGAATGGGTCTTTCAGCATTCTCCCTTCTGTTAGGAATCACATTAAATAGATCTAGGATAGCTTTTCAAACTCAGAAGAATACTTTAGACAAAAGCTTACTGGAACATCCAATATATAAAAAGTGAACTATTCTGGTTGAAGATAGGGGGTTATGAAGATCCCCCTTCTCATCCCACATAACTGGATGATGAGATATTTATGTTATTTCTAGATGAGGTTTTAAGTGTGTGTTAGATGGATCATGTGGTAATAAAAATATAAAATTGTTAGCTCTTGTTATACTTCTTGGGAGTGACTGAGAGGAGTCTGGAGGGAGTAAAAGGGAGAGACAGTCCCTGTTTTACCTTTTTCCTAGACTTTTAAGAACTTTGACTTTTTTTAAACCGTGAACCTGTATTTCATAATAAACTGTTAGTATCATTCCCTACCCTGTTCCCAACTAATTTATTACTGATTACCTCGGAATATGTGATTGGGCTATAAAGAAAAATACGTAGCCTACTTCCTCTCAACTCTGACCAATCATTTACAGCTTGATTTGATACCATATTACCAAATAGTATTTGAAAATCTAAGAGGAGTCCTTCTATGATGTCTATAAAACCCTAATGGATTTTGATTTTGGGAGGATCTTAGGTTCCTTGGAGAATTTTCTTAACCATGGATAGTTCTGAGAAGAAAAATGCGCATACACCTCAGGTTCATAACCTTGTTGACTGCCCTTAGGGTGTGACCCACATTGTTGAGTTACTCAGGGATGCTTAATAGAGCCTAGGTTGTGTAGGCTGTTGTTTTTATTTTGGCTATTTCTCTGTCTGCAGTATTCTGTTAAACTGTGGATAGGGGAGCTAAAATTCAGAGTAGTTTTCAATGAGGGCCTATCTGTGATTTGGAATGGTACCTTTACTTTTTCTGTTTCCTTGATCTTAAGCCACTACCTCCTTCTTCCCAATGTATTGATTATTCTTGTCAGAAGCTTTAGAATCACTTTTGGGTCTTTCCCTCTGTCTCTTCCTCCTCAAGATTTTCCGTTGGATTGTGATCAAGACAGCATTAAACCTTTAGGTTAACAATGTTCAAAGTTTAGCCTTCCCATATATTCAAATCTATGCTCTCATTCTTTAAGTGTTTGACTTTCATGGTTTCCTGTAGAATTGATACACGTTTGTTCTAAGTTAGAACTTTTCCTTTCCAGTCACACTGGCCTCCTCGCTGTTCTTCAAACATTTCAAGTTTTCTGCCTCAGGGCCTTTGCACTTGCTGATGTTTTTGGAATATTCTGTCCCGCCCCCGGTGGCTTGCTCCTTCTCTATACATACATAATAAACATGGCTTGTTGACTTACATTCATGTCTTTGGTCCACTGATACTCACTCCCTGACACGCCCCCCGCCCGCCCCCCCCCCATTAAAGTGTGTCCTTTCTTCCATCACTGCCCTCTTACCTTTCTTTATTTTTCTTTATAGCATTCATCACTAACTTGACATTATTCTGTACTGGAATGTAAACCTCAGTTCTGTGAGGGCGGGAACTTTCTCTCATTCACTTCTGTATCTCAGTGTGCAGAATAGTGCTTGGCACAGTCTGTTGAATTAGGGGGTGACCTAATGTACAACTGTTTTTTATCTTAGCACTTTGGTAAATCATTAATTATGGTATATTTATCAGATGTCTAGATAAGATGGTTGCTAACAGGTATATTCTACGTTTTATTTTTTGTTTTTTTGTTTTTTTTTTTTTAGAGATTTTTTTTTTAAATTGATGTCTTAATAGTTTATAACACTGTGGGGTTTTAGTTGTACATTTTTTTTTTTTTTTTTTTTTTTGTGGGGAAGACCAGCCCTGAGCTAACATCCGTCGCCAATCCTCCCCTTTTTGCTGAGGAAGACTGGCCCTGGGCTAACATCGTGCCCATCTTCCTCCACTTTATATGGGACGCCGCCACGGCATGGCTGGCAGGCAGTGCGTCGGCGGGCGCCCGGGATCCGAGCTCGCGAACCCCGGGCTGCCAAGCGCGGACTAAACCGCTGCGCCACCGGGCGGCCCCTAGTTGTACATTTTTGTTTGTCCGTCACCATGTGGATGTAACCCTTCACCCCTTGTGCCCACCCCCACCCCCCTTCCCCTTGGTAACCACCAATCAGTTCTCTCTGTCCGTGTGTTCATTTATATTCCATATATGAGTGAATTCATGCAGTGTCTGTCCTTCTCTCTCTGGCTTATTTCACTTAACATAATACCCTCTAGGTCCATCCATGTTGTTGCAAATGGGTACTACGTTTTATTTTTAAGAAATCTTTGCAGGTGTAAAGCCAGGTAAGAAATGTTCTAACATCTCAGTTTGTTTGTTGATATCTCTTAGAAATGTTTAGTACATCTTTAGGTGTGTGCTCCGACTTACAGCTGGACATCAGGTACCTTAGAATACTGGGTGTTGAAACTGATTATTCTGGACATTACCAGTCACTGGTATAGGTAGCTTGGTTAAAAATAGCAAAAAAAAACCCCACCAAACAACAAACCAAAAAATGAAAAACCAAACACAAACTTAAATTTGGGTAGAAGATGAAATCAACCTTGGTAGGGAGACTTCAGGAGCAAATGTAGGAACAGCCCAGTTGGCCTTGGGAACTCGATGGAGAGACAGTTATTGACACTGTAATTCCTGAATCTGCCCTTTTACAAGGCTCTATGGAAATAGGTTAACTTTTACATCTTTTAAGGTATTGGTCTTAATGATATTTTACAGGCAGATCCAGTTCCTAATGGTTTGCGAGCTTTGCCAGTTTTCTATGCCTGCACAGTTGGAATAAACCTTTTTTCCATCATGTATACTGGAGCACCTTGTAAGTATATATCAAAATATTTAAATGTGAATTTAAAGTTGTTTATAAAACTTGCATTAAATGCCCAATTTACCCCTTTTTGCTTTACAGGGCTGAAATCTCCTAGAAGGTGGCTGGCCTGTGCCCATTTCAGAAGGCTGCAGGCTAGTGTATGCTGAGTTAACCTAGATAGTTTTTCAACCAAAGAGACCTGCTCAGATTCTAAATCACTGCAGACCTTTACTCTTTAGTCTTCACAGGATCCACGATAATATGATCTTCTCCCTCCCTTTCTCCTATCTATGCTAAAAATACTGGAATTGATACTGACCTCGACTACTGACTACTGAAGAGTCATTAGTTATATTTGGTCTTCAATAATCAGTCATTTAGAACTGATTTGCTGGATTTTCTCATTTTTCTCTCCCAAATGGAGCTACTTTTGTTTCTAAGTACTAAATTTACTCCCCTGAATCTGCTTGAATGAGAAGAGTTGGGATGTTTAACACCTGATCTAAGTGCACTTGGAAGAAGAATTCATGCAGCTAAGAGGAAAAATAATTTGTGAGAATATAAAGATTGAAATGATTACTTTTATGTTGGTACTAAGGCAATGGATGGATTAAATTATGACGATAAATGTTTAATTTAGCAACTGAAAAAGATTGATAAGTTGTCGGGCAGAACAGTACCTGCCTTTATCAATTCAGTTTTGCTGTCTAGGTTCATTCAGCTGATGGTCTTGGACCATAAAGTCAGTGGCTTTCAATCTTTTAACTATGACTCACTGGAAGAAATACATTGTATATTGCTGCCCAGGACACATATGCATATAGAGAGGGAAAGATAACGAAGAGTATTTTGAAGGCACTTAACCTAATGACTATGTGCTGTGCACTCTTACTTTCAAATATTCTCTTTAGCTTTTTTAAAGTTAATCGTGGCCCACTGAATTGATTTCATTTCTGACCTAGTGGATTGTAACTTCTTAAACCTCACTGAAGTAGTGTCACTAACCAAAAATGGAGTTAGCAGATAATGAGGAAAGAAAATGGACAACTGAGAATATTGATCTTACTTAGGGGATACCAGACTCCTTACCAAACGGTGCAGGCAAAGAAAAACACGCACGCTGCATTTCCGTTCTGTTTTAAATTGGGTTCTTCGTGCTAAGTTAAAAAAAAGTCTCCCATGAGGCTCTAAGCACGGATGATGTTTTATATAGTAGCAGCAAAGCTCACAGTTCAGTGAAAGTAGAAACTTAAAATTTTCAGTCATATTTGAAAAGGGAACTTGGATATTTTTCTTCCGTCTTTGGGGATCATTTACAAGAAATACCAGTCTCATTTCCCCTTTTGACTTGGAATGTAGGAAAACTTAAATTGTGATAGAGATTGATTAAATTTCATGTACAAATTTGTATGACTACATGATAAAAATTGATAGGAATTAAAATGAAAAGATTTTTAGTCATGATAGAACTTTAGTTTTGAAGTGACCTCAATTTATATCTGATTTTTAAATATCATTTTGGGGGGCAATAGAATTTCCATTTTGTAAGTAATTCCTAATAAGCAGAATAAAGCAAAACAATCACAAGTAACTAAGCTATTGGATAAACTACAGATCGTTATAACATCTTTTAGGCTTAAATAGGATTCTGTGGTGCTTTGCTTCTGTCTTGCACATAGGCTAGTGGCTTGGAGCCTATTGGCATTTAAGTGATGAGCAGATGATGACTAATATTAATGATTCCTGAGCCATGTGAAAAGTAGACAAGTTTCTCTTTAAGATGTGGCTTATTAGTGAAATTACCACTATTTACTTTATGAAAGGACAGCCCTTTGAACTATTCTTACCATTTGATGGATAATATCCCTGTTTTCTGTATCTTAGTTTGGTAATTTGTCCTAAGAGATAATCTTATCTCTTGTAAGGATGTTATTGGAGGCTAAGTACAATGGATGTAATAACTTGCATAGAGAATTATATCAGTATGACAAATGTGACTGCCGGGGCACCTTCCTTTTTTAACGTTAAAATTTGTATGTGCAAATGTAATGTGTGGCAGGTACCATCTGGAGGCTGGGGAGTGGAACTGGTCCATTTTTTCATAGCTGGTTGCAGATC
Source organism: Tapirus indicus (assembly GCA_031878705.1). Taxonomy (NCBI): domain Eukaryota; kingdom Metazoa; phylum Chordata; class Mammalia; order Perissodactyla; family Tapiridae; genus Tapirus; species Tapirus indicus. The sequence continues at coordinate 75,432,246 of CM062923.1, read as the reverse complement.
CTCACAGTATAGTAATCCTTACTATCTTCTAAAACAAAGGAAAAAATCTAGTTTGTGAAGGAGCTTGGGAGACTTCAATCTAGCAGGTGTTTAAAGTGGGCCAGACTGGTGTGGGTTTCCGATGACCATTCGATTTTTCTCCCAAATTTGTATAGCTACTAGCACAGTAAATCCTGTGGACCTAAGGCTAGCAGCAGCTGTAAAGGGTGATGGGCTGGCTGGGGGAACCCCAGAGTCCCCAAAGGAGGGTTTACACATTATTGCAGGGGGCTGTTGCCCTGGGGTTTTCAAGATGCACCATTTTATCTCCTAGTGCTGGGCTTTGACAAACTTCCTCTGTGGGGTACCATCCTCATCTCGGTGGGATGTGCAGTTTTCTGTGCCCTTATCGTCTGGTTCTTTGTATGTCCCAGGATGAAGAGAAAAATTGAACGTAAGTAACAAATTGTAGCAGGAGATTTTAGTTAGTAATGTGTTTATTTCTTTTTGTTTGGCCACCTGTAACAATCTATTCGGATAGATTGGCAGAGTCAGACATTTTTAAATGGAAATTTGAGGATATAGATTTATTGTCCAAACCATGTTCTTATTGAGTTAAAATGACCTGAGACTTAGTCAGAAGGAATGTTTGTCACATGCTGCGGAGACAAGCTGGGCTTGTCTATTTAGAAAGATATCTATTATTGTTCTATCTTTATATATCTATGTAATCTATATAACAATCTATTTGCTACTGTACCTTGACCAGTTGCCAGTGACATGATAGATGAATACAGAGAAGTTGTAGCCTACATTAATTGAGAAGTATGAGGCTACCTTAATGAAAAATAAGGGGTAGGGACAAAATACTTTCACAGAGGAAACATTTACTCCAGCTACTGTGTATAACTTCAGATTCAGACATGCAAAGCTGAGGCTACTGTATATATCTGACTTTGGATTTGGTTAATTCTCAGAATTGTAACAAATTCTAGAGGTAAACATTTTCAAGTGTCATATGAAGGAATCACTTAGGACATTAGTACACATAGTATTGTAGTGTAATTAAATATTGAATAAATTTTGGTTAGTATCAGTCTTATTTAAATCTTGTATTCCTTTTCTTACTGACCAAGCTTTCTTAAAATATTCTTTTCTGCCCTTTTCATCTGCAAACGTTGGTTAGTTTGCTCTTTAGAAGTGAGGGACTCAGCCTGCAGTGGCATTAGGAAGAGTGCTGTGTCATGCAGCTGCATGAGGAGCCTCCAGGAGGCTCAGTGCTAGTCTGGCTGTGCTGAGCACAGTGGGAACCAGGCTTTCAGGATATCCTGACCTCCTTTTTCCCTCAATCTGGGAGAAGATAAGTCTTGCAAATGTTTTATACCCTAGTCTGTAGCTTGACTATGATGCCTGAATGAACATGTAAACAAATGGGCATTGGTATGACAGGCAGGAAATATTCCTACCATGTTATGGAATTTAGAACCATGTGCACTTCTCTTGTTTTGTAGAAGTGGAATTTAAAGTTGTCATCTTTCGTTGCCTGCATTGAGCTTGTTGCTTTGTTTGAACTCCTGGACTTAAATTTGAGGGGATTCCTTTTTTAAAAAGAACGTGAACTAGATGCAGTCCAAATTTTCAATCATCTGTCGTCCTTTTTTTTTTGTGGGGAAGATCAGCCCTGAGCTAACATCCATTCCCAATCCTCCCCTTTTTGCTGAGGAAGACCGGCCCTGGGCTAACATCTGTGCCCATCTTCCTCTACTTTATATGGGATGCCGTCACAGCATGGCTGAGAAACAGTGCATCCGCGGGTGCCCGGGATCCGAACTTGCGAACCCTGGGTTGCCAAGCGCGAACTAAACCACTGCGCCACCGGGCGTCCCCTCAATCATCTGTCCTTCTTGAGCTACCTTCACTACAGAATGGGTCAGCAGGGAGCTGAGAATGGTTTTTACATTTGTAAAAGGTTGAAAAGGACAAGAATAAACAACCGAGCCCACAAAGCCTAAAAATATTTTGCTCTCTGGCCCTTTACTGAAAAAGTTTGCAACCCCTGATACAGGATGTTCTGCATTGCTGGGTTCTTCCCAAGTAAGATACAAGATAAGAGATAAAGCAAATTAAGCAGATAGGAAAATTACCCTGAATTTTCACTGAAGTTTACATATGTTATTTTGAGTTGGATTTTTTTGAGATGAAGGAAAGGGGAAATGTGGAACAAGTTATCGTTTGGTCAAAACCAAACAAAAAAACCCCTTCTTTTCTAGGAGAAATAAAGTCTAGTCCTTCTGAAAGCCCCTTAATGGAAAAAAAGAATAGCTTGAAAGAAGACCATGAAGAAACAAAGTTGTCTCTCAGTGATATTGAAACCAGGAGTCCTGTTTCTGAGGTAGGGTCTGCCACTGTGCCCCTCCGGGCTGTGGTGGAGGAAAGAACAGTCTCCTTCAAACTTGGAGACTTGGAGGAAGCACCAGAGCGAGAGAGACTTCCCAGCGTGGATCTGAAAGAGGAAACCAGCATAGACAGTGCCATGAATGGTGAGTGGAATTTCCTCAGGTGGGGAAAAGAGTTTCACTGTGTTAGCTCTACTGGTGAGGAGGCTTTGTTTGGACCTGATGCTCTTTGTGTTGAATGTTACCTTTTTGGCCTTGGCCAGGTGCAGTACAGTTGCCTAATGGGAACCTTGTTCAGTTCAGTCAAGCTGTCAGTAACCAGATCAACTCCAGTGGCCACTATCAGTATCACACGGTGCATAAAGATTCTGGCTTATACAAGGAGCTGCTCCATAAATTACATCTTGCCAAGATGGGAGACTGCATGGGAGATTCTGGTGACAAACCCTTGAGGCGCAATAATAGCTATACTTCCTATACCATGGCAATTTGTGGCATGCCTCTGGATTCATTCCGTGCCAAAGAAGGTGAACAGAAGGGTGAAGAAATGGAGAAGCTGACATGGCCTAACACAGACAGCAAGAAGCGAATTCGAATGGACAGTTACACTAGTTACTGCAATGCTGTGTCTGACATTCACTCGGCATCTGAGATGGACATGAATGTCAAGGCAGAGATGGGTCTGGGTGACAGAAAAGGCAGTGGCAGTTCTCTAGAAGAATGGTGTGACCAGGATAAACCAGAAGTGTCTCTCCTCTTCCAGTTCCTGCAGATCCTCACAGCCTGCTTTGGGTCATTCGCCCATGGTGGCAATGACGTCAGGTCAGTCGACATTGAATCCTATTGTTCATTCTATTTTTATACCGCCTTATCCCTTTTATAAGGCCATGCTCGTGGCTGTGATACTCATACCACCTGTGGGACACTGAATAATCTAGATAGGATAAGGTGATAGCAGTTATTGACTTCGTAAAATAGGCAGTAAAATTTTTTCCTTAGAGAGATTACAAAGAATGTGTTTTTTTAATAACTTTGTAGATGATAAACAGAACTCTGTTTCTGTAGATGATAAATATGAATATCTTTCACAGAAAAGCCTTTTTTGTGTATTGAGATGGGATCCAGTTCTTTGATATTCAGTTTTGGGAAGTAAGAGGAAAAACTTAAAATCTTTGCCCGGTAGAATAAATTTGTAGGTCATTAGCCTTGGTTCTGTGGTTTGTGAACCGTTCATTGGAACCCTGGAGTTGCTTTAGGCTACTTATAGGAAGATGGCCGCCAAGTGCATGGCATTCCATTCTGAGAGCAGCTCTCATTTTATTACATTGTGTATGTTGGGGTTCCATTTATTTCCTTTGAAAGAAAGACCCATTTGGGAAATGAGTTTGAAAGCTTTGCCTTAGACATCCCAGTAAGTAATTCAGCAAGTTGGATCTTGCCGAGTTCTAGTTCTGCCTGAAAAATCATATTTTTTAAAATATGTATTCTCTAATTCCTTTTTTTTATGAGGAAGATTAGCCGTGAGCTAACATCTGTGCCCACCTCCCTCTCTTTTATATGTGGGATGCCTGCCACAGCATGGCTTGATGAGCAGTGCATAGGTCGGTGCCCGGGATCTGAACCTGCAAACCCCAGGCAGCTGAAGCGGAGTGCATGAACTTAACCACTGTGTCACCGGGCCAGCCCCTGAAAAGTCATATTTGCCCTCTTTTCTTTCAGCAATGCCATCGGTCCTCTGGTTGCTTTGTATCTGGTTTATGACACGGGAGATGTTTCTTCAAAAGTGGCAACACCAATATGGCTTCTGCTCTATGGTGGTGTTGGTATCTGTATTGGTCTGTGGGTTTGGGGAAGGAGAGTTATCCAGACCATGGGGAAAGATCTGACACCAATCACACCTTCTAGGTAAGTTGGTAGAACAGGATTTAGGTTAATGCTCATTTTCTTAAGATAGGTAATACTGTATAGTGCCACCACATAAATCACTCTTTAGTTGAAGTAACCAAGTTTGTATAAGTTTCTGATATTATTCTCGTTGGTGTGAACTTTCTAGATTTTACTTATTGTCTTGACCTTTAAATGTAATTTTGACCAAAGATTTATTCAATTTCAGTAGTCTCGAACAAAGTAATTTTTCTGAGAAAGAAGGGTGTGCTAAGAGTGAATACATATATATACTTGACCTTATTTGTCTTGGGAGCTAAAACTGATGTTTACCAGATTTCTTCAAAAGAAAAGTGCAAACTTGAGTGATGGGCTTCCAGGAAACCTTAAAACTTCAAACATAAGAGAGAAGGGGAGTCCCATGGCCTGATATTTAAAGTAGATTACAAGAGTTATAGCAAAGTAAAGATGTTGGTGGAGGCTTTATCGTTGAGTACAGCACAGCAAGGTTTCATTAACTTTGAGGTGGTGTTAGCTTATCAAGAAAAATCGAATTCCATTCTTGACAAGTAATCTTTTTGTGTCTGCAGTGGCTTCAGTATTGAGCTGGCATCTGCTCTCACTGTGGTAATTGCGTCAAATATTGGCCTTCCCATCAGTACGACACATTGTAAAGTAAGTGCAATATAAGCATACTGTGTCTTTTAAACGGTTCTAGTACTATGTAGAGTTGTTTTTTACTTTGATACTTTGGTTTATAAAGTTATATACAGTCAGAATCTTGACGAGGTCACAAGATTTAGAACAAGTGACTTCAAGAATGTAAATGCTTACATTTTACAATTTCTTGTGTCTATTACTCTTATTTAGGCAGACATTCTCTCCAAATGATGCAAAAGTTCTTTTATATAGAGCTAGCAAGTCTGGGAGGCCTGCTGGACTGTTGAGAAAGCATAGATTGAGGTACTGAGAAACTCATTGAATCCTAAGGTTGTTTCATGACCCTATAATAACTATAGGAAAAGGAAGAAACTGGCTTCCTTAAGGGAGTTTAAGTTAGTTCATCATGGAGCCTGTGAGGCATCTTTTTTCTTCCAGGATATCTCTCTAGGTGATTGGCCATTAGGTCTAATATCAGCCTCCCTCTAGAATGATCTTTGGAAAGTCTGAAACTTAAATTTTTTGTTAAAGCAGTTCGTTATTATTAATGCAGTTTATTATTAAAGCAGTTTGTTAAATTCTAGTAACTCAGAAGGGGAAAAGGAAGTGTTCTTTTTCTATCATATTTTATCCCAGTTAGCACAGATTTAATGATTCTTATATTGCCTTCATCTTCCCATGATTAATCTTCTTAACCTGTTGCACACCAGCTTTCGTGGAATCAGTCTCTGCCAGCAGTCTGCGGCTCCTTAGCTACGTAAGGTCATGTGTCCATTTACCAAAATACCACTGGCACTTTAGTAATCTGTTTCTTTGATCTGTTTCTCTGCTAGGTGGGCTCTGTTGTATCCGTTGGCTGGCTCCGATCCAAAAAGGCTGTTGACTGGCGACTCTTTCGCAACATTTTTATGGCCTGGTTTGTCACAGTCCCCATTTCTGGCGTTATCAGTGCTGCTATTATGGCAGTCTTCAAATATGTCATCCTCAGAGTGTGAAGCTGTTTGAGATTAAAATTCGTGTCAATGTTTGGGACCACCTCACTCATTCCTGCTCCTTTGAAGAATGATTACAGTGTTAACAGAAGACTGACAAAAGAGTGTTTTTTTAAAGTTTGGGAGCTGTGGGAGGGAAGTGTTATTTGTGCTATAATTGCTTTTGTGCTAAATATGAGTTGTCTCAAAATTAGCTATGTAAAATAGCCAGATTTCCACTGGTTCCTCTTGAGGTCCCTTTTCCTTCTGGGCTGTGAATTCCTGTACATATTTCTCTACTTTTTTGTATCAGGCTTCAATTCCATTATGTTTTAATGTTGTCTCTGAAGATAACGTGATTTTTTTTTTTTTTTAAACCATTCAGAGCCATTTGACAGTGTGCTCTGCTTTGGTTCTTTCACCAGCTTCTGCCCTAACCTGCACAGGGACTTAACAACAAAAAAACATAACTGAAGCTTCCCTTGTAGTCTCTTAGAGAAATAGTCATTTGTACTCTGCCCTCCTGTCGGTAGTGGCAGGTTCTATTGGCGTATGTGAGAACTTCTTATAGAGACGAGGTTCTTTGGACACAGTGAAAATTGAAGTTAGTAGTAACTTCTTTGCGAGCAATTCATTGACTATTATTGCTAAGAAGTAGAAAGAAAAAGCCTTCTGGCAGTCTTGGTTATTTCTTTAAGATTTCTGGCCATGTGGGATGGATGAATGAAGTGGAATGTGAACTTTGGGCAAGTTAAATGGGACAGCCTTCCATGTTCATCTGTCTACCTCTTAACTGAATAAAAAAGCCTACAGTTTTTATAAAATTTGTTCTCATGGTTTCTGTTCATATTTGAAACAGCTCGGCTCCCAATCAGTTAGCTTTATGCCAGTCATAGGAGAGTGAATATCGTAACAAGCGAGAACTACCATCCAACTGAAAGTTCCCATTCCTTGTGAGGTTTCTTTGTGGTCCCAGAATATACATGATGTGATACCACAGGGACTATTGTAAGTTTGGCATTTTTCCTTTTAATAGCACAGCCTAGACATTTTCACATTAGCACACTACATCTACTCATTGTCTTTAACCCTTCAAAGGTTTCCTGTTTGAATTGACTCTTTTATTTTACCAGACCCTTATTTAGATTATTTCTAGCTTTGCTTTTATAAAGAATGCTAAAATGAGTAGTGTGTGTGTGGCTCAGCTTCATTTAAGAATTCTCCGTGTTGGGGCTGGCCTGGTGACGTAGTGGTTAAGTTTGCGTGCTCTGCTTTGGCAGGCCAGGGTTCGCAGGTTCGAATCCCAGGCACAGACCGATGCACCACTCATCAAGCCATGTTGTGGCAGCATCCAGCATACAAAAGTGGAGGAAGATGGGCACAGATGTTAGCTCTGGGCCAGTCTTCCTCAGCAAAAAGAGGAGGATTGGCAACAGATGTTAGCTCAGGGTCAGTCTTCCTCACACACAATTCTCAGTGTTGTGTTTTTCAGTCTTGACCCATTATCTCTTTTACCCTTGATCAGAACAGTTAATGAAAAGTGCATGGCTCTGCAAACTAGGTTGATGGTTCCTGTCCCAAGAATTAGTTTTAGGAAGATGATTTTTAGAAGCCAGACTGTCACAAGGGTAAGGCTATGCCTGCCTGACCTGTGCCTGAAAGGTTAGACCACTGGTTGGGTATAAGCCATGGAGTTACTCAAATAATGTTCACCACTTACTGTCAGGCACTGTACCAAGCTTTTTATATACATTTAATTCTCAAGACTTTTGCAGTAGGTCTTACCCTTATTTTACAGGTGATGAAACAGGCCTGGAGAACTGCTGTATCTTTCCCAATATTATTTGTTAGCAGAGAATGAACATCAGCTGTAGCCTTTGGGGCTGGCTGAAAATAGTCTTGTGACTTTTTTGAGGAAAGAGGAAGGGGCTGTGGTAAAGGAGAACCTAGGGTTCTGGAGGAAACCCTCTGGGAGTTTTGGTACTGGCTTCCTGACCTAGTGCTATATGACCTCACCTGAGCCCAGATTCTGTCTTTGCCCTGTGATTAAATGAATAGCAACCTTCCCTAACATTTTCCCCTTGGCTCAAGAGAGGACAGCTGAGAAAATACTTGAACCAAGTATGTGTTTCTCTAGGAAGAACAGCTAGGTCTGGGGAAGGGGAACTCCAAGAGCTAGGAGGAGACCAGAGGGAGTTTGTATTTCTATGTATAGTAATTGCCATGGGCTAGGGGCATATGCTTGAGAGAACCCTGGCCTTTTTAAATCCAGGTTGTATGTGTGCATACTAAGGAGTTGGGAGATTCAACATGGCTTGTAACAAAAACAGGTCTCACCACCATTTCTTCCTTTCCTGAGGCAACCATTTTCAAATCTTTTGGTATTTCAATTCTCTTCTGTGTATGTAAATAATATGCTTGTATTACTACTCTGGGCCTTCAGTTTTTGGACCTTGACTTCCTATGTTGGAAAATGATGTTTAATCTTCAGCTTTTACCGTGCACAGACCGTAACCTCCCACCTTCATTGTATAATTGGGTCTTAATTTTAGTAAGAACAATAGAGTATTCAAAAAAACATTACCGAGCTGCTGAGTCTTGTAGTAAATATACTGTGATTACTTTTGTTGTATAGTTATGTGTTGCTTAACGGATACGTTCTGAGAAATGCATTTAGGTGCTGTCGTGCAAACAAACACTACTTACACAAACGTATATGGTATAGCCTATTGCTCCTAGGCTACAAACTGTACAGAGTGTTACTGTACTGAATACTGTAGGCAATTGTAACACAATGGTATTTGTGTATCTAAATATTTCTTGCCTCTTCTGCTGTGTGTTCCTGTTCAGTTCCAACAACTCATTACTCAATTCCTCAGGAACCACCTCTTCAGTGTCTTAACTGCGTTGCAGCAATAGCTTGGGCAAAGGTCCTCCTCTGGTGGTAGGCCTTAAAAGTGTTGTACCTCCTTCATCCATTGGTTGGATCAAAGAGGTGGTGTTTGGAGGGAGAAACACTGCTTTGATATTCGGATGAAGATAATAAACGGAGGACGTCCGGGAGCATTATCAACAAATAAGCAAAATCTTTAAGGGTATGTTATTCTCTAAACAGCACTTCTCCATTTCTCTGGCATGGCAATTCAGGAGGACAACTTGGAAGAGGAGCTTAGTTATCCATGACTTCTTAATGCTCTTATAGTCCACTGGCAGTGTGTGCTTATTGATATGCTTGAAGGCCCTGGGGTTCTCACTGTGCCAGATCACAAAGGGTTTCAATTTGTAGCCTGCAACACTGCCCCCAAGCAAGACTTATCCTGTCCTTAAAAGTGTTGAAACCTGGCATTGGCTTGGCGTCCTTAGGGATGAAAGTCCTTTCAGGCTTCTATTTCCAGAATAGAGAGGTTTCATCCATATTGAATATTTGCCCTGGCAGGTAATTTTCCTCCACAATCAGTTTATCTAGAGTTACCAAAAATTATTCAGCTGTCTTTACGTGAGCACTCGTAGACTCACCACTCACTTTCATATGTAATGAAGAATGATTCTTGAGTCATTTAAACCACCCAGAGCTAGCAGTAAATTCAACATCCTACTTGAGTCTAGCCTTTTGTTTCAATATTGCAAACTTTGCTTTGGCCATGATCGTCATGGTTCTGAGAGGGATACGCTTCTGTGTCTGGTCTTCAATCCAGGTCACTAGAAGTTTCTCTATGTCTGATTTAGGCCCTTCTCGAAATTTTGTCAGTTTTGTTGCCTTCAGTGAAGCAGATTCTTTAACAGCTTCTGACACTTTGTTCTTGTTCTTCAAGATCGTAGCTGTGGTGGAAAGGGACATGAAATGAAGCACGAGAGACAATCATGTAATCAAGAGATGCAGTAAACAAGATGTATGAGGCTGCTGGTGGGGGCATACTGTTTTACAGAAAACTGTTTTTTTATAAGTAGAAAGAGTACACTCTTTTTTTTTGTTTTTGTGGGGAAGACCAGCCCTGAGCTAACATCTGTTGCCAATCCTCCCCTTTTTGCTGAGGAAGACTGGCCCTGGGCTAACATCCGTGCCCATCTCCCTCTACTTTATGTGGGACACCGCCACGGCATGGCTGACAGGCAGTGTGTTGGCGGGCGCCCGGGGTCCGGGCTCGCGAACCCCGGGCTGCCAAGCGCGGACTAAACCGCTGCGCCACCGGGCGGCCCCGAGTACACTCTTAAGTAATGATAAAAAGTATAGTATAGTAAAGACAAACCAGTAACATAGTCATTTATTATCATTATTAAGTATTATGTAGTGCACATAACATAATTGTGCTACACTTTTATACAGCTGGCAGCGCTGTAGGTTTTCACCGGCGTCACCATAAACAAGTGAGTAATGCATTGCACTACGACATTACTATGGCTACTGCGTCACGAGGCGATAGGAGTTTTTCGGCTCCATTATAATCTGGGACCACCATTGTGTGTGCAGTCTGTCTGACTGAAACATTATGCAGTGCATGACTACAACTCTTTGTTTTCCCTGAAGTAAGTTGTTTTTTTTTTTAGGTTCTTGTCACTAATCCATGCCAAAACTCTCCACTGGTTGTCTAATTTCCTCTTAGGACTATCAGAAGCAACAGGAATGTTATGGATTCAGTAGGGAAGCCTCACACAGCTTCTGAACTGCTCCCGTCTAGACAGTTTCACATCTGCATCCTAAAATTTCCCTCCCTCATTCTGGGGATTTCTTTCACCTCCTTGGTTGGATTTCCTATTTCCTATAGCCCCTGTTTTCATTTTTCTTTGTTTATTTCCTTGTTTTTGTGGAGAACACTTGTTTAGCAGCTTCCTGAGAAAGAGTGTTAGGGAGGATTTTTTTGAGACCGTGCACGTCTGCATGTGTTTTTATTCTATCTTCACATTTAATTGATAATTCAAATATAGAATCTAGGTTCGAAATAATTTCCCTTCAGAATACAGACGGCGTTGCTTTCAATGCTACTGTGGAAGTCTGAAGCCTTTCTGATGACTGATCCCTCATGTGTGTGTGACCCACCTTTCTATCTGGAAGCTTGTTGCATATTTAGTTTTTAGTGTTGGAAACCTGACAGTGAAGACTCGGTTTATTTTTCAATGGACTGCGTACTTCACTCCTTTGAAGTCCAGAAATTCACATCCTTCAGTTCTAGGAAATTCTTGAATTACTTTGATATCCTCCACACCTTTTTTCTTTTTTTTGAGCTTTCTAAGCTACTGAACTAGTTCTCCAATTTCCCAGTTTTTTGCTCAATACAGTTTTCTGTTTCTCTGGCCTTGTCCTTTTTTTGAGGGATGTCCTCAACTCTATTGTCAAGTCCTGCCATTGAGATTTCTGCTCCTTTTTAATTTCCAAAAACTTAAAAAAATAGCATCCTATTTCATGGGTACAATCAGTGTCTCTTCTCTGAGGATATTAATGATATTTTAATTTATTACAACATTTTTCTCCCTATTTTTTTTTTTGTTTGTTTTGTGAGGAAGACCAGCCCTGAGCTAACATCCGTCGCCAGTCCTCCTCTTTTTGCTGAGGAAGACCGGCCCTGGGCTAACATCCGTGCCCATCTTCCTCTACTTTATATGGGACGCCGCCACGGCGTGGCTGACGAGCAGTGCATGGGCAGGCGCCCGGGATTCAAACCTGCAAACCCCGGGCTGCCAAGCACGGACTAAACCACTGTGCCACCGGGTGGCCCCTTTTCTCCCTATTTTTTTACCCTGGCTTCTTACTCGAGTCTCTGTCATGCTGAGCTTTCCTTAGCTGCCTGGTGATCTTCGGTCATCTGCTCATATTTAAGAGTGGAGCACTAAAATGCTGGTGGGAAGCTCTGAGTGTGTGGGTGGCACTTGTCTGCTGGGGCCTTTGTCTTGGGCAGTGGTTCTCAACCAGGGGTGATTTTTGTTTCTCCTGCCTCCCGGGATATGTGTCAATATTTAGAGACATTTATGGTTGTCACAGTTGGGAAATGCTACTGGCCAGAGATGTTGCTGTAAACAACATACAGTACACAGGGGCAGCCCCCACGAAGAATCACCTGGTCTAAAATGCCAAAAGTGCTGAGGCTGAGAAATCCTGTTCTAGGGTGATCTGGTTAGACTGTTGACTTGGAGGAATCCCAGAGAAGAATCCAAAAGGTAAAAGCTTGACTGCTTAAAGTTCTGGGGCGCAGTGGGGGAAGAGGTCACTATGTATTTAATATCCCTGTTTTCAGGACAGACACTCCTTGTTTTATATGGCTCCGATATGCACACATTTATTACCACCATTTAGGTAAATAACACCAGTTCCCCAACAACAAAGTTCAAATTTCGGTTGCCGTGTACATTAACTGTGAGTAATTGCGTAAAGTACAAACTTTAATGCTAACTCTTAAGTCCACAAATCACATTTACAAAAGAACAGATGCACGTCACAATCAATGACCTTTCAAAGTCTGTTCGTGATTGGTTGCTGGGCATTTACTATTCAGTTCACTCAGATGACAAAGCTTTTGGTGGCGTCGCCTCCTTATCTCCCAGGAGTAGGGAGATACTGTTGACTTTTAGCTCTACTGTTCGATTGTGCCCCAGATTCTCTTGGGGGCTTGAATGCAAGCGTGAAAACTTGATTTTTACCATCAAACACAATTCTCATTGATCCAGCCGATGAACAAAGAGGTTATTTAAAGTTTTAACAGAATTTTGGACAGGCTATTGATGCCACAACTGGAGATTTTGCAATGCCTTTAGCTGAGGTTTCAAAGCAATCAAAAGCATCATGGCAGAAGGTAACAGTAACATGCAGTGTGGCAGAAACTTATTACACTGCAAATAAATCCGCAGGATTCAAATTAAACATAAATTGAGTTATACTTGACCGTGGGAAGGTTGATGCTGCTGCTGTTTGAGAGATTTTTAGATAGGCAGCTGGAGGAACTGAGTGAAGGTGAACTTGTCAGTATAAATGAGGAAAGAGATTGTGATGAAAAGGATGCAGATGTCCCAGAGGAAGTGACGCTGGCCGAAACTTCACATCAAGGGACTTCTCGGAGGTATTTCACAACAGTGAAAGAACGGTCAAAAGTTGGAAGCTGATCCCAGAACAGTTTAATTCTAATATTTCTAATGTTTTAAATTGGAGTGTACTAAATAAATAGTTTTACAATTTTTTTAAGTTTTGTGTACATTTATAAATGTCAGTTTTAATGTTTTGACAAAAATTTTAAAAGTTCACAGGACAACCATAATTTTTCCTGTTGATTATTAGATCACTTTGCATGGTTTCAGCTTACAAGGTCATTTTTATGGACCCACACCTCCTGTGTAGGTGAGGGCTGCCTGTGTATTACTTGCCCTCAACTCAGTCTGCTGTTTCCCGATCCATGGACCCTCTACTGTACCCTTTATAAAATAACTTCCAGTCTAATGCCACATGCAAGACAGATGCCTGACTACAGCATGGGGCAAAGGATCTGGGGGCTTAACTGCTGCTGCTTAAAAACAAAAGTTTAATTATGGAGATTTTCAAATACACATGAAAATAGAAGAATAGAATGAATCCTGTGTACTGTGTACTCATCATCCATCTCCAAGAACAATCAACATTCTGCTGTTGTTTCATCTCCTTCCTCACACACTAAAAATTTTTTACTGGAGTATTTTAAAGCAAATCTCAAATGTATCATCTCACCTGTAAAATACTTCAGGATACGTCTAAAAGATAGTGTTTTGTTTTTGTTTTTAAGTGTTACCACAATGTGCCCTAACTGCTTCTTAGACTTTTGGTCTTTCTGGCTTTGATTCCTCCTTCATTGTCTCTTCTAGAGGTACCTTGTTCTCCAATTTCTGAGCCTTTCAGTGGCCAGCTTAGCTTCTGCCTTCTCGAGTCTGCCACGTCTGTTTCCATTTGCTGTCTCGCTTCCACAGTTTTGTGGTCTTGTCTTCTTGCCTGTCGACTATGTCTCTACAATACTCCCTTGCTGCCATTTTGGTGGTGTTTCGGAGGGAGTGAAGGTAAATGTTTCAATCTGTCTTTACCTAGGGATTCTTCTTTTTAAAATTTTATTTATTTATTTATTTTGCTGAGGTAGTTTCGCCCTGAGCTAACATCTGTGCCAGTCTTCCTCTACTGTGTATGTGGGACACCGCCACAGCATGGTTGGTAAGTGGAGTAGGTCCATACCCAGGACCTGAACCTGCGAACCTGGGCCTCCAAAGTAGAGCACGTGAAAACTTTATTTTTCAGCTATGGGGCCGGGCCCTAGGGATTTTTTACTAATTGATATTTCAGTAATTTTTATTTTAAAGTGAAAAATTTATTGGAATGTTTAAATTGAAAATTTTTTGAACAGTTAAGCGTAGAAGGTAGAGTGAATGAACCTTGCTTGGTTTCTCCTTTCCTAGTCCCATTGCTCAAATGTAACTGTCAATAGCTTGCATGGCAGCAACTTGTGGTTACTGTCAATAGCTTGCCTATCTTCTTAGGCATTTGGCCTGTGCATGTGTGCACATATGTGCGCGCGCACACACACACACTTGCAGAATCTATCTTTTTGAGAGATGAAGCTGTTTATTCCTTGGTAAAACCCCCTTGGTGTGTAGAAGTTAAGAGTGTCATTCACAGAATAAACAGGTCAATGTCGGGTCACCTGATTAACCTACTATGTAGCTGAGAACTAGATAAATGTTACACAATCATGCACATGCTTACTTACGAGTTGCCAAATCTTTGCAAGCTGGGCAGAGCTTTAGGCTAAGCCAGTGCTTTCAACACTGCATTTCCTGATTGGCAGGAAATAAAAGGATTTGTTCTCACCCTACCTCACTCTTTCACCTTCAGGCAACATAAAGCTGCTTAGAGACCAAAGGTGACAAAGTTAACACTCCTGCTCATTAAAAGCTGGGTTGCAGTGTTCCCTAGAAAATCTAGTGGTACAGAGATGCCTGGTCTATTAAAACCCTTTGTCCACTGTGCAGTGCACAAGATTTGCAAATATCTTAATTGCCAATGATTTTCTCTTGCCTCACACCAGAGTCTTGTTCAGTGCTCCAAATTTCGATAAGGTTACTGAACTCGTACCCCCTGGTGTGAAAGTTGTTTCTCTTTAACACAGTTCTCAGCCTTTATCTGTGCCTCTACTTGAGAGATCTGAATTCTTTACCCGCCCGTTGTTTCACCAGAGACACAGTGAGATATTTGAGAAGCTGAGAAGGGTCAGCCAGCTGGAGATGGCAGAGGTGCTTATGCCAAACTGGTACTTTTGTGACAGATGGAGACTTTTGAGACTTTATTAATAGATTTTTTAAATAACCACTAAAATAAAACCCTAGAGCTGCTCATCGGCACTAGTCCTTGCCTTTCTAATGATTGGGCTCTTGTGTAAACCCCTTTTGTGATATTCAAAAATGATGCTGGATTTCTTTATCTCATTTGAACATACTGTGGTACAGTGCAGAATGTGGTACACTGCTGAAATTATAGCAAGGTCTCCCCTCTCAGAGTATTATTTCTAAAGACCTAGACAGCAGGTTTCTATTACCCATTCATTCTATTTCTAGAAGCAAGCAAATGTTCTCTAATTGCAGGCTTGGGCTGAATGCCTCAGCAGTGTTTCCCACTGTGCTAATTGGAAAAATATAATTTTCAACTAACTGTGTCCTGCTTTGTAAAATAATAGTTGGCAGCTGAGTTGTGAGTTTGGTTCCTAAAGTGAAATAGTACTTTTTAGTTTAGCACAAAGGATAATGGACCTTTGGAAGTCCCAGGGAGAGCCTACGCTGTGTACAAAGACCATTAGAGATCCAACTTCAGCCTGGAAGAACCAAGTTCCTATTGATTTGATGTCTTTTTCTTGGAGCTTTTATTAAATTTAATTTCAATTAAAAAATTGGGGGTGGCTAGGTTCTGGGAATGCTATTCAATATTGCTCGTTTGTTGCACAGCCATATGATGGGCCCTGTGCATACCCTATTGATTTTGAAAGGAGGTAATTTTCTTTTAGCTAAGGTCTTGGCTTCTGGCAAGCTCTCCATCAGGCTGAATGTGGTTGGCCTTGCCAGCTTTTTGGAAATGCTGTCAGTTTGCGAGTATAAAGTTGGTGTGACACTTCGTTTAGAATCTTCAGTTTTTCTTAGAGTGGTTCTGTTGTGTTACGCACAGAATCACTGTCTAACATAGAAAATGCCTTTAGATTCAAATTTTCCATTGGAATCAGAAATCTTAAAGGCACTTGATTACCTCCTGCGTGCAGTATGGTCTGGAGATTAGGAACATATGCTTTGGAGCCAGGCCTATCTGGGTTCTAATTCCAGCTCTACCACTTGCTAGTTGTGTATCCTGGGGGTTATTTCCTTTTTTCTAAGCCTCAGCTCCCTTGTCTAAAGATTGGTGATAATAATGGCACTTATGTCACAGGGTTTTCCTGAGGATTAAATAAAATAATGCATGTAAAGTGTGCAGTGCCTGACATTTCGTAAGCATTTCATAAGTAGTGTTTATTAACTGATCTCATCCTCCAAATGAATATATGTAACTTTGCTTGACATGGTAATGTTTAACTTGCCATTGATTCGCTAGGTACCTTTCTTTGACTATGGTGTGACAAGTAATTTTTCTTCACTATTCCTTTATTTCTTAAATCCGAAATGAAGGATTTAATTTTGGTGGATTGCCTTTGAAGAAAAGTTTATAAAACCCTAGATAAATTAGGATTAGGTTAAACTGTGAGGGACAGAAAATCTCAAGAACAGAGAAGAAAGTTTATTTCTCTCCCAAGTAAAAGAAGCCCAAGGGCTGTTATAGTGGAGCCATGGTCATCAGGGTAGAAATACAGGCTCTTTCTATCCTGTTCCATCTTTAACATGTGATTACCACCTCAAGACCCAAGGACCCAAAGATGTCAGTTGTCTCATTATTGGTACTGTTAAGTTTTATCACTCAGCATCCTGATGAGCATGAAACAGCAAGTAGTTTCGATGCCTTAGTGAGAAAAATGTACGTTCCAGCGGGTGGGCTATAAACTTCACTCTTGGTACCAATTTCTGCATCAGAATCCAGTCAGAAGACAGAAATCATAGGCGTTTTAACGGAGAATGTAATAAGAGTTGTTAACTAGGTGTAAAGTGTTAACCAGTAACAGAAATGGCAAAAAGCAACCACGAAAATATCATGGAATTAGCAACTACAGAGGCTGGGGAAATAAAGACACGAGGTTGAAATTATTAAGCCTTTCGAAGCTTGGAGAAGAGCCACTGTGAAGCTGAACCTCAGACCTCTGGGAAAGGGTCACTGCTTGGCTGGTGCTGGTGTCTCAGCTTAGAAGAGTCCCATGGTCCGAGGACCCACACCACGGAGGAGCGTGTGTTGGCAGGTAGTGACTTGTAGAGGTACGAGAAGAGGCTGATTCTGTGAGGGCTGAAAAACTGCAACAGGACTCAGCTGCTGTTGAGGAGGGAGCTGCTGCTGTCAGTGGAGAAATGCGAGGGCAACCTTCGCAGGACCCGGAAGCAAACAAGTTCCTTTTCCCTGCAGTCTCCTCGTAGCTCCCCCTATTGGCAGACCACAACAAGGAAGCAGCTGGCAAACAGTGTGGTTGGAAAAGTCCCAGCCCCAGCGTCACCATAGAGTCTAGCGGGCAGGGTTTGAAGCAGAGAAGTGATACCTTAACAACCAACACAGGGGTGTCTGCCAGATTTCTCCATTTTAAAGGTGTCTTTGGAATGAATACCTTATCTGTGGGGTGAAACTTTGAAATTGTGTGACTATACTGTGCCCTGGCTCTCTTCCAACCAAGGGTCTCAGTATCCACTGATGAATCTTGCCTGAATCAGTTTTTACTAAGGTGGTTGTAAAACGGTGATTCTCTGTTTTTCTCATTCCTTGTACATTTATTAGTTGGTATTCTTCAGTAAAGGAGAGCATTCCCTTCTTCATCCCTTGCCCTGGGAAATGTGGTTTTCAGTTGGGGCGCCACATACCCAGCTACTAGTTGGAATTGTATTACTAAGAACTGGGGTGGAACAGATACTGGTGTAGGCAGCTGGCACTCTGTCACAGTCCCAAGTCTAAGCAGCTTTATTACTGCAATTGAATCCAAGATTGACTTGAATTGTAAAAGCTTTAGAAGGAATTAGTGTTTTACATATGAAAGGATGAGGGGAAAAGACCTGAATTCACAGGTGGTGTCTTATGTCCTTCTCCTGAGAGGACCAGAGAGGCCAGTAGTTCTCAGCCTTGGCTGCATGTTGGACTCATCTGGAGACCTGAGGCCTGGGTTCCATCCAGGGGCATTGGGACTTTTTTTTTTTTTTTAATTGATGTCTTAGTTTATAACACTGTGGGGTTTTAGTTGTACATTTTTGTTTGTCCGTCACCTTGTGGATGTAACCCTTCACCCCTTGTGCCCCCCCCCCACCCCCCTTCCCCTTGGTAACCACCAATCAGTTTTCTCTGTCCGTGTGTTCACTTATATTCCATATATGAGTGAGTTCATGCAGTGTCTGTCCTTCTCTCTCTGGCTTATTTCACTTAACATAATACCCTCTAGGTCCTTCCATGTTGTTGCAAATGGGACAATTGTGTCTTTTCTTATGGCTGAGTAGTATTCCATTGTATGTATATACCACATCTTCTTTAACCAATCTTCAGTCGAGGGACACTTGGCTTGCTTCCACTTCTTGGCTATAGTGAATAATGCTGCAATGAACATAGGGGTGCATAAGCCTCTTGTGATGGTTGATTTCACGTCCATTGGGTAGATGCCCAAGAGTGGGATTGCTGGATCATACGGTATTTCTATTTTTAATTTTTTGAGGACTCTCCATACTGTTTTCCATAGAGGCTGCACCAGTTTGCATTCCCACCAGCAGTGAATGAGGGTCCCCGTTTCTCCACAACCTCTCCAGCATTTGTTGTTATTTGTCTTTGTGATTATAGCCATTCTAACCGGTGTAAGGTGATATCTCAGTGTAGTTTTGATTTGCATTTCCCTGATGATTAGTGATGTTGAACATCTTTTCATGTGTCTATTGGCCATCTGTATCTCTTCCCAGGAAAAATGTCTGTTCATATCCTCTGCCCATTTTTTGATCGGGTTGTTTGTTTTTTTGTTGCTCAGTTGTATGAGATCTTTGTATATTACTGAGATTAATCCCTTGTCGGACAAACGATTTGCAAATATTTTCTCCCAGCTGGTGGGTTGTTTATTCATTTTGATCCTGGTTTCATTTGCCTTGTAGAAGCTCTTTAGTCTGATGAGGTCCCACTTGTTTATTTTTTCTTTTGTTTCCCTTGTCTAGGTAGACATGGAATCTGAAAGGATCCCTTTATGTCCAATCTCAATTAGTGTACTGCCTATATTTTCTTCCAGGAGTTTTATAGTTTCAGGTCTCACTTTCAGGTCTTTGATCCATTTTGAATTGATTTTTGTATATGGCGATAGGAGATGGTCTACTTTCATTCTTTTGCATGTTGCTGTCCAATTTTCCCAGCACCATTTATTGAAGAGACTTCCCTCTCTCCATTGTATGTTCTTTGCTCCTTTGTCGAAGATTAGCTGTCCATAGGTGTGGTTTTATTTCTGGGCTTTCAATTCTGTTCCATTGATCTGTGTGTCTGTTCTTGTACCAGCACCATGCTGTTTTGATTACAGGGGCATTGGGATTTAATTGGTATTGGTGTGACCTGGCCATCAGGATTTTTTTTATTTTTATTTTTTTTAGTTTGTTAAAGCATTTATCATACACGATAATGAAATTTTCTACATTCAACATGACAAAATTTAAAAATAACTGGTACATGAATTTTTAGAAATCCTTATGTAATGGATATGTTAACAGCTCTCAATAAGAAAAAATACATTGATTCCTTCAAGGTAATCATAAACATAATAGCAAGATAAATAGACAATCTCTTTGAAGTGGATTTTTAAAAGCTCTCTTGGGGATTCCAATATGCTTCCAGGGTTGAGAACTCTGAAATAGGCAGCCTAAATTGGTCACATGGGGTAAATTAGTGCTCTCTGTTGCATCCCATTGGACGGGAATGAAGGAACCGAACTAGGTATATTGGCATGTCTTGCTTTCAAATCAGCACTTTCAAAAATCTGCCCACTGTTAGTATTTGACCACAAGGCACATTTGTAAATTTGATTTCTCCACTTCAGAAAAAGAAAAAAAAGGTGACTGTTCACAAAATCCAGTTTGACTCAGCTGGTCCAGATCCAGGCAACCAGATGTAGAGTGCTACTCATGACTTCCTTCACAAACTCATTCTGTGAAAATGGAAACACCTTTCTCTATCTGAAGGATGGAGTCAAGGAGAGAATCCCAAAGTTGATAAATAATAAGGGTGGACTGTCTGAGTGAAAATGACAGCAGTTGCTACTGGGTGTTGAGCCTTTGCCACATCCCCAGCATTGTGCTACATACTTAATATGAAGTCAGTCTTTGAAACTTTTAAGAATTACTGTGAAATATTTCAGACATAGAAAAGGTTATATAAAGAATAAAATAATAAGCACTCTTTTTTTTTTTTTTTTTTGCTGGGAAAGATTCTCCCTGAGCTAACATCTGTTGCCAATCTTCCTCTCTCTTTTTTTTTTTTCCCCTCCCTAAAGCCCCAGTACATCATTGTATATTCTAGTTGTAGGCCCTTCTAGTTCTTCTATGTGAGCTACTGTCACAGCATGGCTACTGACAGACAAGTGGTGTGGTTCTGCGCCTGGGAACTGAACCTGGGCTTCCGAAGTGGAGCGTGCTGAACTTGAACCACTAGGCCATCAGGTCAGGCAAAATGAGCACTCTTGTACTTACCACATAGCTTAAGATTCTAGGGCCTGGATTGTTTTCCCCTTGTTCCATTCAGGACTACTAACTACTGACTGAATTTCCTGTTTGTTATTTCTTTTTATTTTTACTACGCATGTATGTATCCCTAAAGGACACATAACATTGTTTTCTGTCTATATGTAAATGATCTCACACTATATGCATCCTCATACAATTTACTTTTCCTTGTTTAGCATGTAGTTGTGAGATTCCTCCATGTTAGTATGTGTAGCTCTGGCTCATTCATGACCATACACAGTTTGTTATCTGTTTTCCTAGTCAACATTAGGTGGTTTCCAATTTTTGGCAATTAAAAACAGTGCTACCATTAGCATTCTTAATGGGTTTCCTTGGGCACCTGCTCAAGAGTTTCTCTAGGGTTTAAAGCTAGGAGTAGAATTGCTGCAGTGTACTGTATTTTCATCTTTAATCTTACCAGATATTGCCAAATTGGTCCACAAAATTGAACCAGTTTATACTCTTATTAGCAGTGTATAAGAGTTCAGTTCTTTGCCTTTGCCAACTTGGTATTGTCAGACTTTAAAATTTTTATTATTTCAAATATGTTCTTTTTTTTTTTTTTTTGGTGAGGAAAATTGACCTGAGCTAACATCTGTGCCATCTTCTTCTATTTTGTATGTGGGACACCTGCCACAGCATGGCTTGATGAGCAGTGCATAGGTCTGCACCTGGGATCCAAACTAGCAAACCGCAGGCCTCCAAAGTGGAGCGTGCAAATTTAACCGCTACGCCACTGGGCCAGCCCCAACAAATATATCATTTCTTAATCCTCCCAACAGTCCTACGAGGTAGCTTTTTTATTTCAGGTGAGGAAACTGAGTGTCAGATATTAATTTTTGTCCAGGGTCACAGCAAATAATTACTACAGTTGATTCTAACCTAAGCCTACCAGACACTGAAGCTCGTGATTAACCCGAAGTCATTGCAACATAATGGAGTTTCTGAATCTGTAACTGGAGACGAGCATCTGCAGGTATGAGAGATGATGGATGGGCAAAGGACCAGGATTTAGGAAGGAATAAGAGAGCTGAGGTAAAAGAAGAATGTGGGGAAGGATATAAGGTAGGAAATGTTGGTAATGTCTTCTCTGTCACATCAGCATGCAAAGCTGGCATAAGAAAAGGATAACTGTGGAAGTTTAAGAATGGCCACAAATTCTTTGACCCTTTTCTATAGAGGTGGAGTCTCTGTCCCCTCCCCTTAAATCTAGGTGAGTTCTCTCTACTTTAAGCCATAGAATTTGGCAGAAGTGACTGCCAGTTTCCAGGTCCAGGCCTTAACAGGCTGGCAGCTTCCACCTCCTGACTCTTAGAACACTTGGTCTGGGGAAAGGTAGGTGCCATGTAAGAAGTCTGACCACCTTGAGACTGCTGTGTTGTGAGGTAGCCCAAGCAGATTGAAGGAGAGGAACCAAGGCCCCCCGGCCAACAGCTGGCACCAGCTTGCGAGCCATGTTGGAAGTCGATTCCCCAAGCCCAGTTGAGACACTTCAACTGATGCCATGTGGAGCAGGCAAGAGCAGTCAAGCTGAGCCCTTCCAAATTCCTGATCCTCTAAATCGTGAGCAAAATAAAATGTTTGTTTTAAGCTGGTAAGTTGGGGATTGTTTGTTATGTAACAATAGATGACCAGAGCTATAGCTAAGGCAGAGCTGAAGGGAAAATATTTCTTATCCTTCATGGATACTGCAAAATATGTATATTTAATGCATTTCAAAATTTTAAATCCACCCAATACAACTATTTTGGGTTGACTTTTCCCGTGTTATACAAGCAGTACATTATAAATTCACCTACCCATGACTCTTGATCTACTGTTTTCTTTTTACCATGTTCTGTTCTAGTCTTTGCTTTAACTGCACATTTAATTTCTAATTATGAAATTAGATACAATTGAAATTTGCTGTGTCATAATTTTTACATGGATTTGGTCAAAGGAAAATCCATAATTAGGGTGCCAAATTAGTCATAGTTCACATTAATTTAGCACTCAGTTTTCATTAACTCATTTAATAGTCACAATAACTCAATCAGGAAGTTACGTCTTACAGACGAGAAGATTAAGGCATTCTAGAGGTTAGGAAGCAATCCAAGGTCACCCACACACATAGAAAATGTGTCATTACAGGGCTGGAGCAGGTTAAAGCGAAGGGGGACAGTTTTTCTAGTGCCCATACAGAGAGAAAACATTCAATGGGTAAAGCAGGAGCATTTCCAAATCTGAGATAAATGAGACTGCTAACTGCCAGTTGGACTGCTCCTCCTAAAGTGAGTGCTAGGAAAATTATTTAAGGAGCATTGAAGCAACTTTTGCTGTACGCTCTGGCAATAGCTCCTAGAGAAAAATCTGCAGCCAGCAGAAGATCTGGATACTACAGAGACAACACCACTGAGACTTCTACATGTGTTTGGAGAAGAGTCCTTACTGTGAATCCTGTGACCTGCGCTTTTGGGGTCTTCAAAGCCAATAAAAATAAGTGGATGACTGAAGGAAAAGGAAAATAAAGAACGGGGAGGTTATTATTGGCTTCGTAGCTGGTAGAGATGCCTCTGTTACCCATTTCTGGGGTTTTATTGCCAGTCTTGTACTTTTGGTAAGATCTCCCATATCAATGAACCAAAGTGGAGTGTTGGACTAAACATAGTCTGAATTGTGGGCACAGTTCTAAGGATATTGATAATGCTGCCATTTACTGAATGCCTGGCATGCAACTCTGGCATTCCCAGTGCAACCCCATGGTCTATGGCAGCTTGGTCCACCCTGATCATAGGAGGAAACTTGAGGAATCATGGCGCCAAAGCAGGCTAAGCCTTGGTTTGCCTGCACCCTGTGTGACAGATGGAGCCCCCCTGCCCCCCCCCCCCCCCCCGCATAACTTTCTGTCAAATGGAACAGAGTTCACGAGTAGGAGCCACTGATCTACTTGAAGACACAAAACTGCTGGGACAAGCAGATGAGAAACATGCTTTGGAAAGATAGAGAGGCTGTTCCCGGCATTGCCTTTGCAAAGCCGCGGAGCTAACACCAGGCTGGGGCTTGCTTCCTTGCTTGGTTCCTCCTGAGCAGCCCTCCTAGCACTGAGGAACAGCCAAGCATCTCAGGAAGAGCAGTGGCTATGGCGGGCCAGCCTGCATCCCGAGGGCACTTTTCGTTATGATAGTTGCAAATTGTTTCTCACACAAGACACTGTTACACAGCCCCTGTGACTTAGAGCTATGTGCGCCCTTTATTGAGCGGCTGGCCAGAACAGGCAGGGAGAACCTGGCTTTGTCTGGTATTGGGATTCTAGTTCCCGATTTAGGTCACATGCATTTCCTGGGCCTACATTTCTTTAGCCTTACACTGGGGCTGACAGGGTTTTTGAATCCTGAGCTTGGGAAGAAAAGATAAGGGCGTTATAAAGACAAATGGTGTTATGAATACATCTAAGATGTAAGGGGCAATGTTACTCCAATGACACAAGTATTTCTCTCCAGATTTCAAGATTCAGGCTCCAGGCTGAGGAAGCCTGGTGCAGTGGACACTTGTGGGTATCTCAGCAGCCATTCCCTCTTCCCTCTTCTCCTTCCCAGCAGTCCCAGATTTCTGGTGGGGACTTAAGTGGTTCCAACTCTAAGCCAATCAAGACAAGCCAGTTCAGTCCTCCTCTAGGATGAACATGTCAACAAGTATGGTCTAATCAGAATGAATCTCAGGACTTTTGCTGGGAATTCTGGGGCAAAGAATTGGGTGTGATTTTCACCACAACCCAAAGGGAAACTTGCACCCGTCTAAGGTTCCCAAGCCTTCACCAAGGACACTGCTGACAATGACGAAGATAGCACAGAGCCAAGGAAAGAAACAGGTCCTTGTAGCATCACGGACCTACTGGGGGAAAGCTCCCTGTGGACTTTTCTGTTACCTGGGCCTATACATTTCTTTTATTGCTTAAGCCAGTTTGAGTCGGGTTTTCTGTTTCTTGCAAGTGAAACCATCCTAACTGGTACTCTTGGGATGCCAGTCACTAGTTTGATTTGAGCTGTTGTCCCTGATATAGAGGGAGACAATTTGGAAATCGTGGCCTAGGCCCTTCAAAGAATTCCAGAACCCCTTGGGCTGTGGGCTCCAGGGAGGAGGCAGCCCTCTTTATCCCAATAGTCCTGGGAGAGGTGAACCCCTCCTTCCCAGAGGTGAGGGGACCTAAGTTCCCTGTCCTGAAGGAATTTACCATCAAACAGTCATGTCCATACAAATGTGATTTGTCCACTGGGCTTAAAGGACTAATTCCCTATAGGGCTGTATTCAGTTCCCCTGGAACAACAGAGGTCTAGATACCCCGTAAATAATCACAAATGTCCTGTTCCCCCGTCCTTCCCCATTCCCAGTTAGTAACACCGGCAGTTCAAAACACTGCCTCCTCTTCCTGTTTTTGTTTTCCGTAGCTCCTTCCCCTTGGGTCTCACCAGATGACCCCGAGGATGCGGCTTCCAGGTCCTATCAGGAGCCTTTTCTCCTATCAGCCTCAGGCAGCCATGTGCCGTCCTGCCCCACCCAGTGTGGGACTCCTTGACATGAAGGTGGGGCCTCCCTTGCCCCAGATTCTGCTTGTATCTCTTTTGTTCCTTTCCCACCTAACTGATCAACAAGGTGAAGTATCTTCTGTGAAGGATTACAAAAAGAGAGACAGGGAGAGCAGGAGCATAAACTGATTAAAAGTTAATACAAAGCTACAATAATGGAAATAGTTTGGTACTATTTTCCATATAGTCCAAGAACAGACATCAAATTGTTGAAACTGAATAGAAAGTCCTGAAACAAACCCTGGTGTGTATGAGATATAAGAATTAACTACGTAGGAAAAATGGTATTTCAAATTGTTGGGGAAACGATAAATCAGTGGTTCTCAATTGGGGGGTGATTTTGTCTCCCAGGGGAACTTGGCAAGGTCTGGAGGCATTTTTGGTTGACACAGCTGGGGAAAGGCTACTGGAATTTGATAGAGGTCAGGGACACTGCTAAACATCTTACAATGTGCAGGACAACTCCCAACAAGGATTATCTAGCCCCAAACATCAACAGTGCCACTGCTGAGAAACCCTGGGATAAATGATATTGTTGGAACAATTGGCTAACCATTCAGGAAAAGAAAAATGAAGTTAGATTCTGAATCCAACCACAACAAAAACAATTTTAAGTTAGACAAAAATAAATTTTAATAAGTAGAATCTTTGATAAAGTTTAGAAAACACAGATAAATTTTTATCCTTATGGTGTAAAGACTTTTTAAACCACACAAACAAATCGGAAATGATAAAGGAAATACTAATAGACTTAACTCCATAATCATGAAAAACATCATACAGACAATATAAAAACACCAATGTGTTGCAACGTGTGTGACAAAAGATTAATATTCTTTTTTTTCCACATTGGGAGAATTTTATTAGCATTGAAAGAATTAATCAAACATCATTTTACAATGATTTTTTTCTAGATTTATTGAAGTATGATTGACAAATAAAGAATTGCATATATTTAAGGTGTACAAAGTGGTGTTTTGATATAAGTATACCTTGTGTAATGATTACCACAATCAAGTTAATTAATATATCCATCACCTCACATGTTGTGTGTGTGTGTGTGTGTGTGTGTGTGTGTGTGTGTGTGTGTGTGTGGTGAGAACACTTAAGATCTATTCTCTTAACAAGTTTCAAGTATACAATCTATTATTTACTATACTGATCATACTGTTTGTTAGTTCTCTAGAACTTATTCATCTTATAACTAAGTTTGTGCCCTGTGACTAATATCTCATTTCCCCCACCACCCAGTCCCTGGAAAACACCATTTCTTAAGTTTCTGTTCCTCTAAGTTTGACTTTTTGAGATTCTACATATAACTGATAGCATGGGATATTTGTCTGTCTGTGTCTGGCTTAATTCATCTAGTATAATGTCCTTCAAGTTCATCCATGTTATTGCAAATGGCAAGATTTCCTTCTTTTATATATATATATATTATATTTATTAGCATTGAATATATATAATATATTCATATTATATATTATATACATATATATATCATATATATATATGTATGGTATATATATATATCACAATTTCTTTATCCATTCAACCATTGACAGACACTCTGTCTTGGCTATTGTGAATAATACTGTAATGAACATGGGAGTACAGATATCTCTCTGAGATTCTGATTTCATTTCCTTTGGATATATACACAGAAGTGGAATTGATGGATGATATGGTGGTTCTATTTTTAAGTTTTTGAGGAACCTCCATACTGTTTTGCATAGTGGCTGCACCAATTTACATTTCCACCAACAGTGCACAAATGTTCCCTTTTCTCCACATCCTTGCCAGTATTTGTTCTCTCTTGTATTTTTGATAATAGCTGTTCTGACAGGTGTAAAGTGATATCTCATTTTGGTTTTGATTTGCATTCCCCTGATGATTAGTGATGTTGACACCTTTTCATATACCTCTTGGCCATTTGTATGTCTCCTTTAGAGAAATGTCTATTCACTTCCTTTGCCCATCTTTTTTTGTGTGTGTGAGGAAGACTAGCCCTGAGTTAACATCTGTGGCTAATCCTCCTCTTTTCGCTGAGGAAGATTGGCCCTGGGCCAACATCCATGCCCATCTTCCTCTTCTTTATATGGGATGCCACCACAGCATGGCTTGACAAAGCAGTGCGTCTGTCAGAGTTCAGGATCTGAACCAGTGAACCCCTGGCCGCCGAAACTAACCGCTGCGCCACCGGGCTGGCCCCTCTTTGCCCATTTTTAAATTGGATTATTGTTATTATTTGTTATTGAGTTGTATGATTTCCTTATGTATTTTGGAGATTAACCTCTTATCAGATATATAGTTTGCAAAGATTTTCTCCCATTCTGGAAATTGCGTTTTCATTTTGTTGATTGTTTCCTTGCTGTGCAAACAGTGTTTAGTTTGATGTAGTCCCACTTGTTTATTTTTGCTTTTGTTGCCTGTGCTTTTGGTGTCTTAAAAAAAAAGCGCGGTTTAGTCCGCGCTTGGCAGCCCGGGGTTCGCTGGTTCGGATCCCAGGCGCCCGCCGACGCACTACCTGTCAGCCATGCCGTGGCGGCATCCCATATAAAGTGGAGGAAGATGGGCACGGATGTTAGCCCAGGGCCAGTCTTCCTCAGCAAAAAGAGGAGAATTAGCAACGGTTGTTAGCTCAGGGCTGGTCTTCCTCACCAAAAAAAAAAAAAAAAAAAAAAAAAAATTGCTGAGCCAGCCCTGATGGCCTAATGGTTAATGTTTGGCATGCTCCGCTTCAGTGGCCGGGGTTCGGTTCCAGGGCACAGAGCCACACCACTCGTCTCTCAGTAGCCGTGCTATGGCAGCAGCTTATATAGAAGAACTAGGACTTACAACTAGGATATACAACTATATACTGGGGCTTTGGTGAAGAAAAGAAAAACAAAAAGGAAGATTGGCAACAGATGTTAGCCCAGGGTGAATCCTTCAAAAAAAAAAAATTCTTAAAAAAAAATCATTTCCAAGACCAATGTCAAGGAGCTTATTCCCTGTATTTTCTTCCAGAGGTTTTACAGTTTCAGGTCTTATGTTTAAATCTTTAATATATTTTGAGTTGGTTTTTGTGTATGGTGTAAGATAAGGATCTAATTTCATTTTTTTGCATGTGGATATCCAGTTTCCTCAACACCATTTATTGAAGAGACTATCCTTTCCCCATTGTATATTCTTGGCTCCTTTGTTAAAAATTAATTGACCATATATGTGTGGCTTTTTTTTCTGGGCTCTCTATTATGTTCCATTGGTCTGTGTGTCTGTTCTTATCCCATTACCATATTGTTTTGATTGCTATAGATTTGTAATATAGTTTGAAATCAGGAAATGTGATACCTCCAGCTTTGTTCTTTCTCAAGATTGCTTTGACTAATTGGGGTCTTTTGTGGTTCTGTACAAATTTTAGGATTTTTTTTTTTATTTCTGTGAAAAATGCCAATGGAATTTTGATAGGGATTGCATTGAATCTATCGATGGCTTTAGGTAGCATGGACATTTTAACAATATTAATTCTTCCAATCCATGAACGCAGGATATTTTTCCATTTATTTGTGTCTTCAATTTTTTTCACCAGCGTTTTATAGTTTTTGGTGTACTGATCTTTCACCTCCTTGGTTAAATTTGTTCCTAAGTATTATATTCTTTTTGATGCTGTTGTAAATGGGATTGTCTTCTCAATTTCTTTTTCAGGTAGTACCAGTACTCTCCCAGTACATTAGAGAGTACGTTATTAGTTCTAACAGTTTTTTGGTGGAGTCCTTAGGATTTTCTATATATAAGATCATACCATCTGTCAAACAGACAATTTTACTTCTTCCTTTCTGATTTGAATGCCTTTTATTTTTTTTTCTTGCCTAATTGCTCTTGGTAGGACTCCCAGAACTATGTTGAATAGAAGTGGGCATCCTTGCCTTTTTCCTGATCTTAAAGAAAAGTTTTTAGCTTTTCAGCATTGATTATGATGTTAGCTGTGGGCTTGTCATATATGGCCTTTATTATGTTGAGGTACATTCCTTCTATACCCAATTTGTTGAGAGTTTTTATCATGAATGGATGTTGAATTTTGTCAAATGCTTTTTCTGCATCTATTGAGGTGATTGTATGATTTTTATCCTTCATTTTGTTGATGTGGTGTATCATATTTATTGATTTGTGTATGTTGAACCATCCTTGCATCCTAGGGATAAATCCCACTTGGTCATGATGTATGATCCCCCCTGCTTTATTGAGATATAATCGACATATATATGATCCTTTTAATGTGCTCTTAAATTTGGTTTGCTAGTATTTTGCTGAGGATTTTTGCACCTATGTTTATCAGGAATATTGGTCTGTAATTTTCTTTCCTTGTAGTGTCCTTGTCTGGCTTTGGAATTATTTCTTAATATACAAAAAGCTGTTAGAAATAATTAAGAAAAAGACAGTAGACTACAATAGAAAAATAAGCAAAGGAAATATATCACTTGGTAGGTTATTAAAAAAAGAAATATATATGATCAATAAACCCATGAACAATGTTAAATTTTAGCAATAAGCAGAGAAATATAAATTTAAAGGTAGATACTGTGTTTACTTATTAAACTGGAAGAGAGATGAAAAAATGATAAAACCTCATCCATGTTAGAGGGGGTTGAAGAAATGGGTCCTTTCATGTTTTGCTGAAGGAGTGTAAAGTTACAACATTTGGGGGGACAGTTCACATATTATAAATAACTTTAAAAAGAGAATAATCATGAAAATGCAAAAAAACAAATCTACAAGAATGCTCACTGTAGCCTTGTTATAACAGAGAAAAACTGGAGAAAACCTCAATGCCCAGTAATCAAGAATCCACTCAATGGAATATCATCCTGTCATTAATGATAATGTAATAATAGTGTAAAAGGATATTTCACTTGGAAAAATGTTTACTGTTTATTCAGAGGAAAAAACATTCAAAATGTTATAGTAGTATCACATTTTTGTAAAAGAAAACAATAAATGTATGTTCACGAGTAGAAAAAAGACTATTTAAGTAAAGTTACCAAAGAGTCGATGGGATTATCTCTGGTTGGGGGGATTGAGTGATGGACTATTTTTTCTGTGTATTTTCAAAAATTTCTAAAAGACACTGCTTTGTGATAAGAAAAGATTGTTATTTTAAAACTTCTAAGCAAAGTGGTCGTAGAGTGCTCACCAGGTGTGAAGCGCTCGCCCAGGTGTCTGTAATGTTGGCTTCTGGTCTTTGGGCCCCTTGCCCTTCTCTGTGGCTTCAGTCTTCTCATCTATAAAATGCGGGTCGGATGAGTTTAGACTCTCAGATGCCTACAGTTCACAGCTGCTGCTGCAGAAGGCTGACGAGCCGGGTGAGGATTTATGCCAAAACGTTCGCTCATTCTTCTTATCTATTAATAGTTAGCAGTGCGGGCCTCACAAGTTTCTGACTGATAATTTACCTCCAAAAGACTGACAGGTGCGTCTCTTCCCTCACTGGGACTTTGCCCCAGGGTAAACATAAGGTAAACAGATGACAGAGCCCATTTTAGAGCCGAGCAAGCTGAAGTCCAGGGAGAGGGACATCACTTGGGTTTGGTGCTTTCCTGTCCAGGGCCATTTTAATTGGACTCTGCTAACCCCAGGGCCTTTGTATGTACAGGGAACCCAGAGATCCTTTATTATTAGGTCACTGAGGAAAACTGGGCAGAGTCTGAAGGGGAGAAAGAATCTATGAGTGACAGAAATAAAAGCAGTTTTATCAAAGTAAAAGCTAATTTTAAAAAGATATTTGGAAGTGGCTGCTGGGACAGAAAAGTCCCCAAACTTCTGGGGAAAGGATTCTCTTGCTGGTTGATCATCAGGGGATATCACTTAATTTGCTCCAGGTCTCAGTTTCTTTATCTGCATTGGGTGGGGTGGGGGATTTGGACTACCTGACCCTTTCAGCTGAAAAATTCCAAGAATTTTATGTTTGACAGGGATTTTTTTGAGCCCTCCTGGGTTTGCCCACATTCTGCGAGGTGCAGGAGAAGAAGGGAACAGAAGAAATAGGGTTATAACAACACTGTCCATCTGCATATCTCTTTAC
The DNA here is from genome assembly GCA_031878705.1 of Tapirus indicus. Classification (NCBI taxonomy): domain Eukaryota; kingdom Metazoa; phylum Chordata; class Mammalia; order Perissodactyla; family Tapiridae; genus Tapirus; species Tapirus indicus. Next base: position 75,400,895 of record CM062923.1, on the reverse strand, counting down.
CGTGCCTTCTGGATCTTCTAAACTAGCACTGTCCGATAGAAATATAATGCAAGCCAACATGTATTGTAATTTTTCTAGTAGCCACATTTTAAAAAGTAAAAAGAAACAGGTGAACTTAATTTTAATAATACATCTGATTTAACCCAATATATCAAAATTACTATTTCAACACGTAATCAATACAAAAATTATTGAGAGATTTTATATTTTTGGTGCTAGGTCTTTGTTACCTGGTGTGTATTTCACGCTTAGGGCACATCTCAATTCGCACTAGCCACACTTCATGTTCTCAGTAGCCACGTGTGTCTTGTGGCCACCATATTGGACAGTGCAGCTCTAACTCCTACGAGGTAGGCAGGGCTTATGTCCCCCCTTTTACAGATGGAAACAGAGAGGCTCAGAGGGCCTACAGGTGTCCCCAGCAGAGCAGGGACAGGACCCCAAGCCTTCCCTGTCCTCCTCAGCTCATCCTCCTGTTATGCCCCACTCTCCTCCACAGCCTGAGGCACAGTCCAGTCTCCTTGGAGCTCACAGACAGGCGGGGAGACAAAACCAATTCAGTTCTAGTGCAGCGGCACACTGGATAGTTCAGTGGGGCTCACAGTAGGAAGGGGACCGTGAGGGCTGGAAGAGACAGGTCAAGTTATCTCTCAGCAACAGAACGGCTTGGGTGTGGGTCTTGGGGGGTAGGTCTCCCTGATAAGCTGCCCAGGCAACAGATTCCAGGAGAACTTCTCGAGGACCCACCTGCCAATCTTCCATGACTTGTGGTGTGCATCTGTGCGTAGCATTTCACACTTCTATGAGGCTCGGCCTCTCCAGAGAGGCTTAAAATGCCCAATAGGAAGAAGAGAAAGTATCCATAAAAATAACGATCATGGTATTAATATTATGCGATGATAATTCGTGTGCATTTACAATATGATGCTATGCACGTTGTATCATACAATGATAGCAGTACGTATCTCCCCAGGGTAAAGTGGTCTGCCCCTGGGCAGTGCAGTTGCAGTATTTCCCCAGTGTCCCTGGGAGGCAGGTTGGATACACGTTATTCCCTGTTGGAGGCCTTCCTACTATTCCTTAGTCCCATGCTGACTTTCAAGAGGACTGACCCCACACCGGGGTCCTGCTGTCCAGCTGGAGTCTGCAGGCTCTCTTTCCCCGGGCATGGCCACCGAGAGATTATCTGATGTGATGCATGAATTTAGATGATTTTTCTACTGAAAAAGTCATTACAATAAAAGCAACTACCAAGGAAACATGAACTCTTAGCTCTGTAGACAAAAATGTACAGGGGACAGAGTAGTGTAACTCTTCCTGAGTTACACAGGAAGAGACTGTGCTGCCGAGTGAACGAGAAGGAGGACTGAGATGAAAAGACCACATCTCAGCCTGGCCCTGCCGCTTACCACAGAGACCTTCGAAGATGTCTTCATGAACATCACAAAGATCCAAATAAGCTATTGGTAATTTTAATAACATAGCCGATTCTACCTAACAATGTCAAACAGTTATTTGTCAATGAATTAGATCTTCAAAGTGCATTTCTGAATTGATACAAAATTTTACAGCATGACCTTGAGGCTGGAAATAATACATTTCCTGTCTTTAAAGTTGCTGTGAAGATCAAGTGTAACAGTTTAAATAAAAGCGGCTACAAATACGTGTAGGTTGTTATTGTGATTAATCATCATTATTAATTTTCTTTTAACCTGGCTGCAGCTGATATTAATCTTTGGGGCTTCTGAGAATCTTCTCATCAAAAAGCTCTTGCGGTCTTAAATTCACTGCATTAAAATATGAATTTGCCCTCAGCTCGGAGCCTACCTCCTCGTTCTGACATACATACATCCGCCTGGGGCTCTCGGGAGCTGGCTGGGGCTGGAACTCGCTGTAACGCTCCCTCTCGATGGCTCCTCTTTTTACAATCGGGGTAAAGAAGGTGTTCCTCACAGCCCTCCTGCCTTCTGAAGTCAGGTGGTAATGACAGTCCTGTTGGGCTGCCCTACCTCTCATCCCAGGACCTGGAGATCAAGGATGGGCTAGGACTGGGTGCAGGATTCCTGCCCTGGAGTGAAGAGCCAGCAAGTGAGTTGAAGGCAAAGACCAGGGGCCCCCATGGCCTCTCTCCCCACCCCCAGAGCAGGTCCAGGCCGGCGGCCCAGGCCTATGACTGCACAGGGCGGAGGCACTCAGTGGGTGAGTCACCCTGGGAGATGAAATGGGGAGCCGACTGCGGCCTTCACTGTTATTACTTTCTTGAGTCTGCTTTTCATGATGTTGCTTGTCTATTTCCCCGTAGGGATGACTCAAGGTTTCAAATCTTGATAATAAAATGGAAGCTCCACCCAGCCCACATACCCGGTGTTTTCCTGATGAAGATGTCCCAAGCTCAGGGTTGGCCAAAGGTTGGCCTGGGCTGGGTAGCTGGCCCTGCTCCACTCGGAGCAGGTGATCGAGAGAATGTCTCATCCTCCTTTCCTGCAGCGAGGGCAGGGAGAAGAGGGTAACTTGGCCTTGGTGCCCGGGCCGAGGATGTGGAGAGACTGATAGAGGCTCTGCTTGCTCTTCTGAAAACTTTGCCTCGGTCTAGCTGTGCTCTGAATCCAAATGGGCAGCAGCGGTGGTCATACTCTTCCATAATTCATTCATAAATACCACCAAGCATACATGCAAGAGTCAATATAACCTAGCATATCAGGTTCTCACTCAAAACCTCCTCCTCTATTTTTTTTAAAATCAACTTCATTGAGGTATACTTTGCACACAATAGAAATGCACCCATTTTAAGTATACAGTCTGATGAGTTTTGACAAATGTAGACACCAGTGTAAACATCAGCATAATAAGTTAGAGAAAATTCCTACCAAAATTCCCTCTTGCCCCTTTGCCATCAATCTCTTCTACTTCTGCTTTCTGCCATCACAATTTTGCTCTTTCTAGAATTTCAAGTAAATTGAGTCAAGCAGTGTGTATTCTTTTGTGTTTGGCTTTTTCACTCAACATGTCTGTGAGGTTTCTGTATATTGCTGTGGGTATCAGTAGCATTTTTCTTTTTCTTGCTGCATAGTGTTCCATTGTATGTGGATACCACAATTTTTTAAGTGCTCTCTTATTTTTGACTTTGCAAGAGATGATCTTTTCAGTCCCTCCTCCCAATGGGGGTGACCCTCTGGGCCACTGGAAGTCTTCTATGTATGTACTGGATTTTTATCTTCTACCTCTTCTTGCTAACCTGGGCCCTTTCTCTCCCCATCCCTGCCCCCTCCTTTGCCTTAGATCTGCTGCAGAGCAGAGTTACTTTTCTGCTGATTGTTTAAGATTATGTGAAAAATAATCATTTGTTGTACAAGTAATATAAAGTAACTTCAAGAGATGCCAAATAAAAAACTAGAAAATAAAATGTGTGCAGTTCTGACAGCCTACCAAATGAAGATTCAAAACTGACTTTAGCAGATTACCAACGCCTCACCACCTGCTTCTTCAAAAGGCTATGCCTCTTGCCAGAATGCATATTTTACTTTATCTTTCTCTTATGTAGACACTCTAACATATTTGTAGATTTATCACATTTCTTTTTCAAATAATTATTTCAAACAAAAAATATTTAAAATAATATACGGATATGGTAAAACAAGATTCAAATAGTGCAGAAGAAAAAGTCTTCCTCCCTATGTTGTTCTCATTTCTTAGGGCAGCCACTGGGAACAGGTTGGTGAGAATTTCCCCCCACATTTGTGATGTCTGATATGCATGTGGTATGTAACCCAAATAAAACTGGGCCTCCATGTTCTTGCCTTAGCACAGTGATATGTCAAAAGAAATACAAATCTGGCTTCACTTTTGAAAATAGTTTAGGTCTTTACTCAGTCTTTACTGAAGGTCCCTTGAGAGGACCAAGGAGAGAGGCACACCACACACATATGAGTATCTCAGTCAGAATTCTTGATTATAAGCAACAGAAATTACTGTTTTCTGTTAGACAATATTGGGTGCTCACATAATCTCTGGATAGCTCACAGCTGGGAGGCTCTGCAGACAAGACCAACCCCCAAAGTCATGTCATAGAGTTGGTCTGGTTAGAAAATCGCAACCACCGACAAGCGTGCTGGTGGCTGCAGCTTGCAACACCGCGATGCCCTCTCTGGACCCTGGTTGCTAGCTGGCAGGACTGCTGGGACTGCTGCCCCGGAGATGAAGGTACTGCCACCACCTCTGTCTCGTTGACTGAGTGGGTTTTACAGTGTGCTTCATGTCACTATTTTCTGATTCAGACACTGGGTGAGTCCATCTGATTGGTGGAGCCATGTGTCCATACCCTACCAGCAAGGTGAACAGGGAAAGTGAGACTCTGGCATCTTCAGCTTCTATTGTGAAGGGGATTCTGCCTTCTAAAGAGGGGGTTCTCTTAACATAGACAGAGGTTCAGATGCTGGATGGCCTAAAGAATGAAAATTGCCTTCTATGATACCACCCTAGCAAAACTCCTTGAAAATGTCTTCTTTCATCTGTACCCCAAAGTACGTCTCTCTCTTTTTCTTCTAGACTCTCTGTCTCCTTGACTCTCCATCTCACTCATCCCTCTTCTCCAACTGCCTTGTGGAGCTTCCTTCTTCCTTAGAGGGTGATGCAGAAAGTCTGAATGCTTATACTTTAATAATTTTATCCTGGCCACATATACTTGTGAGAGGGACTAAAATATGTGGACATTTTTGACACAAGTGATGTCATACTCTGCACAAAGTTTGGCACCTTGCTTTTTACAGCACAGATTGGAGATCATTCCATTTTAATACAAATAGAGAACTACCTTATGCTTTCTGAGGTTGAACAGTGAACGAACCATGATTTATTTAATATGTCATCTCCTGATGAACATTAAGTTGTTGTCAGCCTTTCAACAAGGAATTCAAATAATGCTGCATCCTCGTGCCTGTATATTACTCCTCTGTGTAAATAGGGACATTGCTTGGTCCAGCTCGGGAAGAATTCTAGCCCTCACACTCGTGGGTGTGAAGTGACAATGGGCTGGGCGTGTCTCCCGGGGGCTGCTTCCAGCAAAGTCTGTGGGTGGGTGTAGAAACTTGAGTGAGGCTTGGCAGGAAATCTACAGTGAGAAATGTCACAACCCAAACAGTAACTATATACACAGAGCTTTACATTTCTTGTTTTACTACAACCAGCAGCCATTACCAGGAGCTATAAGACTTGATGAAATGCCCAGAAATGGTTAAATTAGAGGAAGTGCTTGGGATTTGTTGGCTATTTGGCACAATATCTTTAGGACATTTTTATAGCCACTGAGCTATACAGAATTTTTTCTTTCTTTTTTTTTTTTGGTGAGGAAGATTGGCCCTGAGCTAACATCTGTTGCCAATCTTCCTCTATTTTTTTGTATGTGGGATGCCGCCACAGTGTGGCTTGATGAACAGTGTGTAGGTCCATTCCCCGGGATCCAAACCCACAAACCCCGGGCTGCCAAAGTGGAGTGCACGAACCTAACTGCTATACCACCAGGCCGGCTCCCACTGAGCAATTCAAATCATCATTTTTGGGATAGATTCAGATTGGAATGAAGATTTTTGGTTTCTTGACCTCTCAGCCTTCACTCTCTGGATCCAGCAGCCCTGTTTCCTTCTGGAGAAATGTCAGTCCAAGGTCAGGTGTTCTCTGGGGAAGCATCCCTCACCGGCCAGGATGTGAAGGCATGTGACTCCATGGGGGCCAATGAGGCCCTCTCTTCTGGACTTTGACTCCTGTACTGAGTGCGACTAGAACCCGAGAAATGTGGCTGGTACTGACTCATGCCGGAGGCATCCTGAGACGTTGGATCAGTTCTAGCTCCCTCGGTCCCTGCAGCTGCCCTTTCTCTTGCCTTTCTGACTTTAGTCTTTGCTGTTTCATTCTGTGATCCCACCTTCTCATCAATGCCTTTTTTCCGCTTAGGTTGCCCATCTGGGCTCTGTGGCTTAGAGACCAGCAAGCCTGAACTTGACCTCTGGCTTCTGCAATGAGGCAGCAACAGTAACCACAGGAACACTCTTCCCCAGTTCCTCAGGGCCGGGGTCTGACCAGCTTCTCCTGCACTCCACCTCTGCTGCCTGCCCAGCCCCTCCACCATCACAGCTTCTTCCTCCCCGTGGAGGGCCCTGCTTGACCATCCCATATCTTCCTCCTTCCATCACCCAACCTGGGAGCCGCGGCCAGGGCCAGCCTTGGCCTTTCTCCCGCATCTCTCCCTGTGTGAACGGCCTTTGCTCTCCCTCCAGAGCCTCACTCAGATTAGATGCTGGAAGCATCTAACCTCCAGAGATCCAGCTCAATTTCTCCCGAGTCCTGTAACTTTTCCTCTGGTCACCCTGAGGGCAGGTAGGAGGGCCCTGGTGTGGTAGGGCTGCGTGGGGAGCAGAGAAGCATGACTGAGAAGAGGGAAGGTAGAGGGAGGGAGAGTGAGTCACTGGGAGCCCCTGAGGAAGGAAATGAGAGGATCAATGTGGGCCTGAGGCTCAGCTGGTGAGCGCCGAGATTCTGTGATTTGAGGGTCCCGGAAAGTTCTCCCTACTTAGCACTGGTTCTTCTACCAGCCTGGGTTCATACAGGATCTTTGGATTCCTTGTGAAAATGAAAAGAGTGAAGTTGTGAACCCGTTAAAATCCAGACACTGTCATTTGAATTTGTTTATCATTAAGACCTAGCAAAGGGCAAGCACAAGAGGAGGAGACACAGGTGTTTTAAGAAAAAAGAAAAACAAATCAGAAAATCTGGATTTGAGACCCAGTCCCCACTTACTACTGAGCAACCTTACGCAAGGTATTTGAATTTTCTGGACGTGGATCTTCTTATCTGTAAAGTATGCTGCAGTAAATATCTTTACATGCCGCATTAATTATCTTTTATATATCTGTGGGTAAATTCCCAGAAAAGAGATTTCTGGTCAAAGGGCATGTGTGTTAAAAGTGTTGATAGATATTGCAAAATTGCCCTGCGAAAAGGGTGCGCCAATTTACATTCCTACCAATGGGCTCATTGGTCCTCCCTCTCCCTCCCCCCTCCCAGCCTCCCTCTCTTCCTTCCTTCCTTCTTACTTTATTTCCTTATACCTAACAAACAGACAAGCAAAAACTTTACTTTTTCTGTAGTAACATGACAGGAATAAAAATATAATGTACGTGACAGTTTCTTATATTGGTTGGTTCAGCTGGTTCTCCAGCGTCCAACTACTGGCTGTATTCATCATTTTCCTTTAATTCACATCACCTTATTACTCCAGCATTTTGCCTGTTATGTGACTTAAGTTATTTCATGTTTGGGTCTTATGCATGCTTTTTGTCTTGTCAATACAAAGTGAAAAATAATTGTTTCCTTCTAAGGAATGACTGTTGTGCTCAGGGTATCATTTTGTTTTTGGTTGTAATCACACTTTTTTTATATGATGATTTCTCTGTAGTTTTTTTTTTTTTTGGTGAAGAAGATTGGCCCTGAGCTAACATCCGTGCCCATCTTCCTCTATTTTGTATGTGGGATGCTGCCACAGCATGGTTTGATGAGTGGTGCGTGCGAACGTCTGCCCCTGGGATTTGAAGCCTCAAACCCCGGGCCGCAGAAGCGGAGTGTGTGGACTTAACCACTATGCCACTGGGCCAGCCCCAACACCCTGTAGTTTTTAATTTTTTGAGTAAGTAATATATTTATGTGGCTCACAACCCAAAAATATGAGCCAGTGTACTGTGAAAAGTTTCTCTCTCCCTTATTCCCCGCTGTTAGTTCCTACCACCTTCCCTGTCCTCTGAAACACTGTTTTTAGTTTCTTGTATATTCTTCCAGAGTCTCTTTATGCAAATGCAAGGAAATACAAATATAGATTCTTATCCTTTTACAAAGAATGTCGTGCGCTGTATTTGTTCTGCAACTTTTTTTTTTGGTATACCTTGGACATTTTTCCTTATGAGTAGCTGGAGAGCTTCCTCATTCTTTCTCATAGTTGTGTATATATAGGATAGTCCATTATGGAGGGAACTTATTTACTGAACCAACCCTCTATTGATGAGTATGCACTATTAATTTTACTGTTATGAACAGTGTTGCAATGAGCATACTTGTACATGTGGTCATTTTGGATGTACAAGTCAACATGAAAGCTTAAAAGTAAAATTGCTGGGTCAAAGGATTTATCTTAATTTTGACAGATGCTGCTAAACTGCCTTCCCAAAGTGGTTGTACCAATTTACACTATCACAAAGAATGTGTGAAAGTTCCTCTTTCTCCACAGCCTCACCAACAGCGTGTATTATCAACTTGTTGGATTTTTGCCAATCTGATAGGTGAAAATTGGTATCAGTAGTTTTAATTTGCACTTCTCATCTGAGTGAGCTTAATAATCTTTTTTATACATTTAAGAGCCATTTGTACTTCTTTCTTTGAATTATTTGTTCTTTTTTTTTCTTATTGGGTTATTGATATTCATCTAGAAGCTCTTTATATATTAGGGAGGTTTGACCTTTGTCTGTGACATGAATTGCCAGCCTCCTTTCCTGTAGTTGATCACATGTCTTTTGGCTTTGCATATGGTATATTTCATTGTTGCTTTTTCATTGTCAAAGCTTTAAACATTTTTTTAAATTCTGAAATAATTTTAGCCTTAAAGAAGTTACAAAGATAGTAGAGAGTTCCCTTCTACGCATCTCCCAGCTTCCCCTAATGCTAACATCTTTCATATTCATAGTACAATTACTGAAACCAGGAAATTAATATTGACTGAGTGCTGTTAGCTAATCCATAGATTTTATTTGGGTTTCCCTAGTTTTTCACCTAGTGTTCTTTTTCTGTTCCAGGATCCAATCCAGGATCCCATTTTGCATTTAGTTCTCATATTTTCTATTTTTTTAAAAAGTTACTTTATTGAAGTCACATTGGTTTATAACATTGTGTAAATTTCAGGTGTACATTATTATGTTTCGATTGTCAGATCTTCTGAATCTTCTCCCATCTGTGACAGTTTCTCAGTCTTTTCTTCTCTTTTATGACCTTGACAATTTTTAACAGTAATGGTCAGGCATTTTGTAGAATGTCCCTCAATTTGCAAATGTCTAAAGATTTCTCATGATTAGATTAAAGTTATGGATTTTGGGGAAGAATAACTCAGAAGTGACCTGCCTTTCTCAGTGCATTATATGGAGTACATGATGTTAACTTTGATCATTTGGTTAAGATAGTGTCTGCCTGGTTTCTGCATTTTAAAGTGACTGTTTCTCCCCTAGTAGTTAACAAGTATTTGGGTGGAGATACTTTAAGGGTAAGCAAATATCCTGTTTTTCCTTAAACTTTCACTCACTAATTTTAGCATTCATCTGTGGATCTTGCCAACAGCCAGGACCAGCTACATGATTTATGGAGCCCAGGGCAAAATGAAAATTCAGGACCCTCTTTTCAAAAGTTATTAAGAATTTCAATATAGTGACAGCAGAGCATTAAACTAAGCAGTGGACTTTAGTTAGTACTGTGGAGTTCTAATAGTGATTTTTCTATTTCTCTCGTTACTGCTACTTTTATTAATTGGAATTCTTTTGTAAGGAAGAGCTGTCCCTTCTCCCCCATTTATTTATTTATTGAGTCATTTATTTCTATCAATAGAAATTCATGGATATTTATTTTATTTTTTGGGTTGTAAGCCAATACCATTGTTTATTTTGCTGCTCAAATTGTTTCAGCTTTGGCCATTGGGTGCTCTTTCATATTGGCTTTTGTGTTCTTTTAATATATCCCCATCATGTGTGTGTTTTTTTTAGAAAATTCTTACTTTCTAGCAGCACAAGATGCTCCAGGCTTGTCTGTATTTTCTCTGTCTCAGTCCTGGAATCAACCACTCTCCAAGGATCCCTGATTCATTTTATTGGAGAATGGTATTAGAAACCAAGATCTGGATGCTGGGTGTGCTCGTAGCTAATGGGGTGTGTCATTGCTTCTAGGCCCTGTCAGTGGATGGAGCTAGGAAATACTAACCCATATACATATACACATATTCTATTTATGTATCTATTTACAAAAATGAGTTCATACCGATAACTCCAAAGCCAATCTAACATCACAGGTTCATTCTTGCCTTCCCTCTTGCTTCTTTGTAACTACTTTCTCCTGAGACATTGCTTTTTAAAAACCTTATTATTAAGGAAAATTTCAAAAGTACACAAGAGTATAGAGAATAGTATGAAGAACCCTGTGTTATTTTTACACAACTTTAACAATTATCAACATTTTCCATTATTCCATCTGTCACCTAGAATATTTTTTTTCCTGGAGTATTTTAAAGCAAACTCCAGACATCATCATATTATTTCACCTAGAAAAATTTCAAATATCATTGCTTTTAAAAAAATTAATACACTATTTTTGGAGCCATTTTAGGTTCACAACAAAATTGAACACAGTCTCATATACTCCCTGCCCCCGGCCCCCCATGCAGAGCCTCCCCCACTATTAACATCTCCCACCAGAGAGGTACATTTGTTACAACTGATGAACCTACACTGACACATTATTATCACCCAAAGTCCATAGTTTACATTAGGCTTCACTCTTGGTGTTGTGCATTCTGTGGATTTTGACAAATGTATAATGACATGTATCCACCATTGTAGTATCGTATGGAGTAGTTTCACTGTCCTAAAAATTCTCTGTGCTCTGCTTTTTCATCCTTTCCTTCCCCCTTAACCCCTGGCAACCACTGATCTTTTTATTTTCTCCATGCCTTTTCCAGAATGTCTTTAGTTGGAATTATATAGGATGTAGCCTTTTCAGATTGGCTTCTTTCACTTAATGATATACATTCCTTCAAGTCTTTTCATGGCTTGATAATGCAATTCTTTTTAGCACTGAATAATATTTCATTGTCTGGATGCCCTACAGTTTGCCCATCCATTCACCTATTGAAGGACATCCTGCTTGGTTCCAAGTTTTGGCAATTATGAATAAAGCTGCTATGAACTTCTGTGTGCAGCTTTTTGTGTGGACATAGTTTTCAGTTCATTTGGGCAAATACTAAGGAGCGTGATTGCTGGATTGTATGGTAAGAGTATGTTAGTTTTACACGAAACTGACAAATTGTCTTCCAAAGTGGCTGTACCATTTTGCATTTCTGCCAGCAATGAATGAGAATTCCTGCTGCTCCGTCTCCTCACCAGCATTTGGTGTTGTCCGTGTTTTGGATTTTGGCCATTCTAATTGGTGCGTAGCGGTATCTCATTGTTGTTTTAATTTGCAGTTCCCTAATGACATATGATGTTGAGCATCTTTTCATATGCCTACCTGCCATAGAATATCCTCTTTGGTGAGGTGTCTGTTCAGGTCTTTTGCCCATTTTTAACCAGGTTTCTTGTTTTCTTATTGTTGAGTTTTAAAAGAGTTTTTGTACATTTTGGATAACAGTCCTTTATCAAATGTGTCTTTTCTAAATATTTCCTTAGTCTGTGGCTTGTTTTGTCCTTCTCTTGACATTGTTTTTCAATATCATTGCTTTTTAATTCGTCACTTCAAAATTCTATAGAAATGCTTTAAATTTCATTTTTAAAAGCTTGAACTCAACTTTTCCTTGTCCTTGAGTAGATTTTCAGTCTCTACCTGCTTTCCTCCTCTAGCTGCTGTCCCCGCCTTCTCACAGCTTGATTCATTCAGTGAACATGAAGTGAGAGCCTACTATGTGGCCATCACTGTGACTCAGTGGAGACAGTATTGAACAAGACAGATAAGATCCATGCTTTCTTGAGTCCTTCTGAAGGGTCAGATCCACTATATATGTATAAATTTTAAAAGAAATACGTGCTTGTTATTTTTAAAAAAGAACAAAATGCAAGTGTATCAAGTAGGATGTAAAAGTTCTCCCCCACCCTAATCCCACTCCTCTTCGATCACTACAGTTAACAGGTTGGGGTGTAGACTCTGAGGGTACCTTTGGCTAAATCAAACATGCATGACATACAGGGCTCAGGTTGTGTGTGGCAAACCTGGCCAAAGTATTTCCACATGGAAATTGGCACTGGTTGGAGTGTAATAGCCAAGTCAAAGTATCCCTGCTCCAAAAAGTTCTGCTTTCAAGAGGCCTGCCTGACTGCTGTCTGCTGACCCTGGTGGCACTCGAGGCTGCATTTCCCAAAGTGTGTTCCCTGAAACTCTGGTCTGAGATACCGTTCTGAAGTTAAAGATTCCATGGTCTAAGGAATTTGAAAAACACTCTGTACTGTGTTCCCCCCTTGGGGGCTCATTATACATATCAGAACATTAAAGCTCTGAGAAGCCCTGCAATCACAAATCCTGTTTACTCCAGTGTTTCCCAAATTTATTTAATTATGTCACCTTTGCTCCATGGAACCCTAGTAACACCTTGTTGATCTCAGGTTCTGTGGGACACCAGTGAGCCCAGGAGCTTGTGCTGGTCCAACTGGATGTGGCTCCTGCACTAAGAGCTTAAGCAGGTAATCAAGGAAAAGTGTCCCAAGTCAGCGACTCAGGGACACACAGTCCTGCGCAAACATGCTGTGAATACAACACTTCTCCAGGGCCTTTTGGGTCTTGCAAGGGTGGGGAGAAGGCCTCCGAGAATGTGAGCTTACCCTGACCATCCCCGCAGCAGGTTCCCGACAGTGTAGACCACCCTCATCACCACCACTCATGCAGGGACATTCTACATTCAGCACCTTTGTCTGTGGGACACGATGATCATTGTGGGCTCCAGGCTTATCTAGACTTAAGTGTGGCTTGAACTCCTCTAGAAATGAAGAGAACTCCCCAGGATCCCCACCATTTCCCTGGGGATGATATTCTCGTGTTATCTCTGACTTCAGCTCCTGCTCCCACGGGTGCTGTCCTCATTCCATGCATCCAGATGGTAAATGCCAGCCCTTTAGATTTCTACAGAGGGACCTGCTCACACCAAGCATGTGGGGTATGGGAGGCTTTCTGAAGACTTGAAGCGGATGTGGGGGTGTGAGGAAGACAGAGGAGGCATCTCAGCAGCCAGTGGCACAGTGGGCGGCCCCATCTTTAGAGTGCCCTATCTTGGGGGCACCACTGGCCTCCTTTGCTCATCTTGCTGCTTTCCCTCTGTCTCTTCGTTTTCTTTCTTTCTTTTTTTTTTGTAAGTGATCAGAAGTTGGTGCCCCCTCCTTTTCTCCCTGTGTCTCCACCTCCCTCACAGGAGCAAGACTCCTGACGCCTGCAGGAGAAGTTCGGCTTTGTCTTTTGATCTCACCTTCCTTGAAGGGGCTTATCTGGCAGGTGGTAACAAGCATGAACTGCACGACCATATGCAGTGGCCTGGCCTGCCGGAGTATGCAATTTTTTTTTTTTTGCTTTGTAACTCGCTATTTGTTCTTCTTAGGTTTTTCAGTGCTTTCTGGAAACTCTGCTTTCTAAGGCTAGAGGTGTGGGAGTCAGGGCATGTCCCGACATGGCAGCAATGGAGGAAGAATAGATAGGGAGACTGTATGACGTGAGTGAGAAAGGACAATTTTAAAATTTTTAATTAAAAAATTTTTTTCAGAGAAGGCAATATAAACACAAGGAAAAATAGTCAGGCTGTAAAAAACGAGTATAGAGTGAAAAGCAAGCCTCTCCCCTCCACCATCAGTCTCTCAGCTTGCTTTCCTAAAATAACTGGTTACCAGCTTCTTATTGATTTTTTTGAAATACTTTATGCATCTATAAGCATAAATTATATGTATTATGTATATGTATTCTCTCTCTTTTAAAAATAAATGATGGCCTGTTATACATAAGGCTTTTCTTTTGCCTTTTTAAAATTTAACATTGTATCTCTACTATTTTTAATGGAGCTATTTATAAATATCTGTACATAAATACACACACACAAACATATACATTTTTTTCTTATGTTTGCACAAAAGGCAAACTCAGATGACCCCCCCCTTCGTCAGCCACTGGGGAAGGTTCTAGGGCAGGAAGTTTCCAGGATGAGGAGGGTCTCTGGTTGCAGAACATTCCTGAAGTCAAGTTCAGTACCAGGATGTGATGATGAACACTAAGCATCGTTTCTGAGGGCTCACAGCTGTGGTCGGTTATATTCTTATTCCCAGTTATTTTCTGTCCACTCTGTAGAGGATTCTGTACCCCTGGTTGTGACCTGCAGTGCGTCCTTGTGGAAGTGTACTCCCTTCCCTCATTGGCATCAGGCTTGGCCACATGACCTCCCTGGGCCGATGGAGGTGAGTGGGAGTGACATCTGCCGTATCTAAGTCACAGCCTTAAGAGCCAGGATAGGCTTCTGCTCTCTCTCTTTGTCCTTGGCCATGCGAATGGAGACAGGGGTTGTTCCTTCAGCCTGGGTCCCAGAACAAGAAGACACTTGGAATAAAGCCACAGTTGACCCACATCTTAAGGATAACATGGGTGAGAGAGAAACCCTGATTGTTGTAAGGCCCTAAAATTCTAGGATTGTTTGTTACAGCAGCCTAACCCAGTGAAAGCTGACTAACGCTGGGGCTGTGCTTACTCACAAAGTCCCAGATGGCTCTGAGGAACTGGTGTCTGCTAACAGTGGCCTCTGTGTTTGATCTGGACCTACCACCAATTGATAAAGAAATTCTAGTCGTTATTACAGGAATCAGGATATACCACAGGCACTATGATATCCCATGCTTTGCTAGTGGCAGTCCCAACTGCTGCAAACATTCAGAAAGCCATTTGGCAATGTATAACAAGAGTCCTAAATAATGTTTACTTCTAGAAATCTAGCCCAAGAAAATAATCAGGGATATACAGGGAGGTTCACTGTAGAGTTATTTGAAAAATTGGAAACAACATGAATGCCCCATCACAGGAAAATAGTTTATACCTTATTCCCTATGAGGGATACTACGCAGCCATCAAAAAGTCAAGGAACTGAGGGAGATGTTTGTGTTTTAATTCTGAGTGAAATAAACAGGATACAGAACTATATCCATATGCAATTCTAATTTCTATACCAAATTTGGGGTTGAGCTGTTTATAATTTTGTGTCTTTTTTCACTTACATTATGTGAACAAGCATTTTCCTCGAGTGTCAAATATGTATTAAAAAAAGACTGCGAGGAAATAAGCAAAAATAGTGGTTATCTCTGGGGAGCATTTTCTTTTCTGCACTTTCTATGTTTTCCAAACATTCTATGATGAATATGTACTACTTTTATAATCAGAAGTAAGTAACTCCTGTTTAAAAATAAAAATTATTCCGGTCACCTCCAGGGCTGTGCCTTTGCACTGTGGCTGCCCAGGGGCCTTAACTGGGGCTCCTCGTCTAAGAATAAGCCTGTGTGTTTAATTAGGTCACTCTGCTGCCGGCCTAGAATCTTAGCACAGGGCTTAGCTTGTACTGCCCAGAACCCCCGGGAGACGCGGCTTGTCTGGAGCTCTGAGCCTCATGGGCCGGCCCTGCGCTTCTGCCTGCATTTAGCTGAGTCCAAATTTGAGAAATGTGTGAACTGTCACCCAGATGGAGCTACCACCCTCATGCCCTCTAACATACTTTAAAAATTAATGTGGATCTAGCTATTTTATTGAAGCGAGAATTAACACTCATGAAGTAAACATTCTCACCATTTTCGGTCGATAATGATTTTGGATAATAATAGCTGCTGTGCCAGGCAGCTATTGTTTATTGTTCCCTGAGGCCTTCTCGTATGTTCTGTGTCATCTAAATGCAGACCCTGAAGTGGCTGGCCAGCGGATGGGGGAGAGGGAGAATTCTCAGAAGTCTCATTTGCATCAGAACCGGAAGTCTCCTGGGAGGGAATTCAATCCCAGGGAAAAAGGAGCCCAGCGCAACCAGCCTGACCCTAAACAGGGCCTCAGGTGTCAGTGGGCCAGCAAGGGCCTCTCCCCTCATACGGGTTCACTAAAACCTTTATCTGGGTTTGGCCCTTGTGAGGGTGTGTGGTGTGCATGACTGAGTGGGGGATGGGCAGTGGCCACAGGGTTGCCCAGTAGAAGCTGAATAGAGTTAGGGGGCAAAATTAGGGACAGTCAGGAAGTGACAACTGCGATTGGCAGTCTCATTGGAACAGAGACTGGAATAAATTAGTACAACATCATCCACATTCAAAAATAGTTTTTGTAGCTGTTTTACAATCATCTGTGTAAACTATTGAGTGACTTCTACATCTTTGGAGCACACGGCTCCCTCCCCTCCCAAACTCCATCAACCTTGCTTGGATCTGCTTCAGGTCCACACTGCAGGGCAACACTTGACCTTGCCTTTCCTAGACTGCTCCGCATCTGAAACCTTAAATTCCATCATGCTTAATTTTTTTTCTTGAGGGATAATGTACATGAATTCTTATGCTCAATATTGTAAGATTCACCCATGTTATTGTAGGTAGCGTAGTTCATTCTTCTTCCTTGCTAATTCCACTGGATGGCTATGTTACTATTGATTTATCCATTCTGGTGCTGATGGACATTTGGGTTGTTTCCAGTTTGGGTTTATTTCAAATAAAGATGCCACAAACATTCTTACACACATCTTTCGGTGGATGCACATCATCTCTTTAACCCACTTTCCTTCCTTCGCCCTCTTTGTCACTCATTGAGACCCTGGGTCCTGCAGTCCCGCCATGTTTTCTTGCTCATTAATCTGGTTACTGTAGCCCAATCTCATTTCTTTTTTGACCAAGACTCCTGCAAGGGGAGGCTTTCACACTCTGCTCCCACTTCCCTGCCCTCTGCTACCACTTGACTGCCGCCCCATCTTGCTACTGATGTCCCACGGTCAAGGTCTCCTATGACCCACCTATTGCCATATGCAAGGGACATTCGGGCCTTCTCTGACTTGGCCTTTCTGCAGCACTGTCCCTGCTCAGGGCTTCCTCTTTCCTCCCATGGCTTTGAGGGCAGTCCTTTCTTTAACTTCTCTCCTGTGAACCTGGCCGCTTCCTCTCAGCCTCCTTTACTGGATCTTCTCCTGTTTCTGTCCCTACGTGGTTGTTTCTGATGCTGTGTCCTCAGCTCTCTTCTGCTCCGTCCCTCTGAAGGGCCCTCCTACTGCCAAGTCTTCAGCTACCGCAGATGCCGACGCAACATCCCTCATCCTCAGTCCCAGATCCCAAAACCGAAGGGATTTTCCCAACTCATTTGGTGGCAAGCCTTCATGGCCCTGATGCAAGGTTGTTTATTATCTTTATGTACTGGCTTCATGTGAATGAATATTCATGTGTTGGCTGCAGGAATGTCAATGTGTTTGCTTATGGGCTATTGCCCCAGACTCCACCAAGGGTGTGATCATGCATATATACAGTAAATCATGTATTGACTTTTTAAACTTAGAAAATATTGAATTCTGAAATATATCTGGCCCAAGGGTTTCAGGTTAGGGATTCTGGAGTTGGAACTCTCTCCCCAGCTCATGAACGGTAACTTTGCCCTCCCAACAAGCCCTTTCCCTTCTGCTGGCATGTCTGGGGTTGGTGGCCCCATATTCCTCTGGCATCTGAGCCTCATTCCTCTCCAGATCACCTCCGGTTAATCAGTCCCCAGCTCCTGATTAACGCAATGACTCTCTGGCCAGGCCTCCCCTCTCCATGTCCCATTAATTCAAGTGCTCAACAGCTCTTGCCTGGGCTATTGCAGTAAATTCTCAGCAGCTTTAAAAACAAGATGGATCACATCTTCATCCTGCTTAAAACGCTGCCAGGGGTCCCCGCCACCTACTGGGTCAAAGTCAAGCTCTTTAGTAGGACACAGGAGTCTTTCCTGATCTGGCCTTGCTCCCCTCTCCCAACCACTGTGTGTCCCCTGGGAAGAGTTGTGGGCTCATTACATCCCTTCTTCCTTTCACACCTGTGATTGCTCTATCAGGAATTCTTCTCCATGTGGTCGGCCCAGGGAGGGCCCAAAAGAGGCCAGTGGGCATCACCTTCTCCTGGAACTGTCCCCACCTCAGTAGATGTGCTCTCCTGTCCCTCTGGCTGGCTGCCTCTGGACCTTGTGGGCAGGGCTGTGCTGTGCTCAGGACACAGGTGCTGAGTATTGGCTTATGCTGTGGGTGGTACAGTCAGTGCTGATGGGCTCATCCCTTAATGCCCGGCACCCCGCTCAGGGCAGGCACTCCTGAAATGCAAAAAAAAGTTTAATTAAAAAAATGAATATTAATGTATACATCATTTTGTCTTCTGCTATCTTCATTTAGCATAAACATTTCTTAAAGTTTCTATGTCATTTTATGTAGTTTAATTTTCATTATTGAACCACAAGTCAGAAAACTTAGATACTAAAGACAAGAAATTAAATATAATCCTGCATTTTAACCAGACCCCCAGGTGATTCATATGTACATTAAACTGCTGTTTATTTTGAGTTATTTTCTCCAGTTCTCTTGTGTATGCATTTTGTAAATGATTGACATGCTAGGGCAAATAAGATTGTGTGTTCTGCTTTTTTTTCCCTGCATGGTATTATATCGTAAGCAGTTTTGCGTTCATCTTCTTAACCACAATTAGCAAAGTTTGTATAATAGTTTAAAGATAACACATTCGCTCGTCTCTAGTTGGGCATCGAAGTGGTCTGTGCTTTTTCACGAATCATCTTCCATTTAGCTTTTTCTGTTTTCTATACTACTTCTTTAAGGATGGATTTTCAGAACTGGATGGTTCAATGAAATGGTCATTTTCATGACTGGACCTGCACCAGCCAACTGGTTTTCTAAAGGGAAGCCTCATTCCCCTCTGGGGAGCTGTTGAAGACTGCGAACACTGTGTTTGGCGAGGGGGTGGTCATCCTAGGAATGTGGCCCCTAGGACAGGCCCAGGTTCCATCCTCTCTGACAAGTCCTACCTGATTCAATAAGAGACACGGGACCTGGCCAGGCTTGCAGAGGATTTACAAGCCCAATAAAAACATCTGGATGCTGACACTCCCCTCCTGCTCTCCATTCATTTCTACCTTGGGCTGAGCTCCTGGCCCATTGCAGCTGCTAGGAATTTCTGTTCTTACCCCTGTGCTCCATCTGGCTACTGGGCCAAGTGGAAGAGGGACCAACGACCCCAGAAGGGAGGTGACTATCTCCCTCCACAACCCCCACAAACCGAGATAGGGTGGTGACTGAGTCTTTCCTGGCAGACTGCAGGGAAAAGAGCAGGAAGGGGATGTTTCCCTCCTGACTCATCCCAGGAAGATGGTGGTGGAATTGTTTGTGGTGGTTTCAGGGCTTTCTGAGGAGGGGCAGTGAAAGGAAACTGTGAGGGCCCCAGGGAGTGGCAGACATTCTAGAGCACGTCCTAACCCAGCTCAGCCTGTGTTCCCTTCTCTAGAAAGAGAAGAGGATGATAATACTAGTAATAATGTCCTCACCACAGGGCTGAGGTGAGACTCAGATGAGAAAATGAATTAAGGACACAGTCAGTTCTCAATTAATGCTGGATGTTTCCATGAGGGAGGAGATTCTGAAGGCCTGGGATAGGGCCTCTATGAACACCCACTAGGTCCAGCGTTGGCTTGATTTGTCAAATGTCTTTTTAAAGCTAAAGTCCTGAAACTTTGTTGTACATTAGAATCACCCAGGGAGCAAAGAATGCCCAATGCCTAGGTTCCACTCTAGACCAGTTACATGTGAATCTCAGGGAGGGGGTCCACCTGCCAGGGTGTCAGTCGGCACTGGCCACAGCCCTCCTTGGCTTGAATGCTGCCCCTGCACTCCACCCCCACCCCCCGATGCCCCTGCATTTGCCTGACTGATTCTCACTCATCAGGAAGTTTTATAGCTCCCCTGGTGGTTCAATGTGCTACTAATGCTCCACTCTTGCCACTGAAATTCGGTGCAGACCGGCATCATGCCCGTGATGATGTGGGCACTTGTTAGAAATGCTGAATCTTGGGTCCCACCCCAGACCTGCTGAATCAGAAGTTGCATTTTAGCCACATGCCCCGGATGATTCACGTGCACATCAGAGTTTGAGAAGCTCTGACTAAGACACTGTCCTACAAGCATTTGTGGGTCTGGGAGATACAGTTGCCAAGCAAGTGCAAGTTCCTGGCCCGCTGGAATTCAGGTTCCAGGGCCCATCAGGTGCCTCCCTCATGGGGTTTAGAGGCTCCATAGCTGTGGCCTTGGAGGGGGCCCCCTCCTGAGGCCTCTGGCCCAATATGGCGTTAGTCCACCATGGTGTCACCAGGAGAGCACATGAAGGAAGGCACAGCCACACGTGGCCACTGAGGGGAAGAGCCATCCCTGGGAGCCCCTAAGCCCAAGGTCACCACCAAGGGCAAGACTGCCCTGGCTGAGGTAGTTCTGAGTCTGCACAGCCAAACAGGTGCAGGGCTACCCTGTCCTATTTGGTTTCATAGTTCCTGTGGTTGACAAGATTTTCACCGCAGTAGTGCTGAGGGCAAGAACAGTCCCTGTCCCTACAAAGGCCTGTTTTTGGTGAAATACAACTCCCGTGTTGTCCTGCTTCTAAATTTTGCTCCCAAAGCCCCAGGTCTGTAATAGAATATTCTAATAGAAGCTGAATGTCCTATGTCAGTGTCTCTTCACTCGAGCCCCGTGGGAGTGACATCTTTCTGCTCTCTACACTTTTCCTCTGCCACGCAACACTGCTCCCAGTGCTCTGGGTTAATTCACTCTTGTCCTTACAATATTGTCACTGTCCTGTCCTGGAATTATTGATCAAGCTTGCATCTAGTACAGCTTCCCAGGCTCTGTCACCCCTTCTCATCTAGATTCACACCAACAACTCATGAATCTCATCTCTAGTCTTGGCTTGAAACCTGTTTATCTGATGGCCTTTCAGTCTCCTCCATCTCACCTTCTGTGTCCTTCATCCTCCTCCTCTGCTCCTCCCCAGGAGTGGTACCGTTATGCCTTGGCATAGACAAACGGGGCTCCACCCCTGACACTTCCTCTCCCTCAGCCTCATCACTGATCAGTCACAAGCTGATCTAGTTTATCTCCTAAATATTTCTCCAATCTCTCACTTGCCACCATCACTCCCACCAAGGGCTGGTTTGGTGTTCAGCATCCCTTGCCTGAGTCACTGCACTGGGCTAGGAACTGGCCTCTGCCTCCCGACCAACACCTCCAACGTGTCCTCCTCCGCCCTGGGCCAGGGAGATCGACTCCCTGGTGCACACCGGACCAGATCACTCTTCTCTTACAACCCTTCAAATGTGACCCATCACCTCCATGAGAAAGTCCAGGCCTTTCGGTGTGCTCCTTTGCTGCACTTCCAGCCACATGCTTGCCCCTCGGCCAGGCCTGTGACTCCCACACGCTCACCAGGCTGCCTCTCGGCACCATGGTGTTGGCCCTTGTCTGGCTGAATCTGACTTACTCTTTAAGGCTTCGTCTTCCAGGAAGCCTTCCCTGATCTCCCTGGGTTCTCAGGGGCATGGGTTTCTCTTTTCACGGTTTCCTACTAATGTGTGTTGTCTGTTTCCCTGGACAGTGGGCAGCTTAGGGCAGGTTATACGTCCTCTTCATAGTTTTAAACCCAGATTCTAGCACAGGCTTGGTATGAGGCGATGCTTAATGAATGCATGGTGTCTGACTAGATTGATTTATGTGCAGGAGGCGACTGAAATATGCACAATTTCTGACTCCTGCGCACCTTCCCTTAACCCTGGGACCCTCTGCTCTGGCCTGTCCTCATCTTGCCCAGACCCTGGTATGTAGCTGCCTGTCCCCTCCCGACTCTTAGGGTTGTAGCAAGGGGCATTGTGGGTTCCTCTTGGGAGAGTTACTGCCCCCCAGCTTTGACTCTCAAGCCCTCCCCTGGCCAGGCCTCAGTGGGAGCTGAGCGGGTTTGGCTGGCCTCCGATGCCTTTCCTCCCTGCCCCAGACCTCCTGTAGCTCCTGCCCTCTGCCCCACTGGAACACCTTCCCCATGGTGTCTGACACAGTCCTCAAGGACAGGACAGAACTGTCTCCCATGCTTCTTGCACCCTCTAATTCCTGCCATCCTCAGATTTTTCCCATGGCCTGCCAGAGCTGCACAGTAGCTGAGCTGGGGAGCCCTTGGTTTTCCAGTTTAGGGGTATATGAGGTCTCACCCCCTCAGAGGCCAATTTTACCAAAAAGAGGATCCCCAAAGAGCCTTGCATTGATGTCACGTCGGAGAGCTTTGGCCCCTGGCCTCCCCAGCCCACAACATGTGCTCTTGCAGGATGGGCAGGATGGGCTGTGTGGGCAGCATTTCCGCCCTGCTCCCTTCCCACCTTCCCAGGAGCTGCAGGCTCCCAAGTGCTCCAGTCTGAGCTTGGAGGTCAGTGACTGGCATGCCCACTGCCAGGCCCCGGTCCCAGCATGCCAGCACACTCACACTCATGCACATACACTGACACACACATGTACACACCCACCCACATTCACACACATGCACATACACACTCACCACATCCCACAAACTCCCAGCAACCTGCCTTATTTTGATGGAAGGAGAGACAGGTTCTTGGAAGTTTCCTAACCTCTCACCCCAAATCTGTCCCTCCACGGTCCCCTACCCATGAAGGGGACTGGCCTTTGCCCTGGGTGACGCAGAATTGTACCTGGGCCTTGGTGCTCGTTGGCCCTGACTCAGCCTCAGGTCTTTGTAGCAAGTGGAATTCACCCTCTGGTCTCAGTCCCTCTCCATCCACCCCAGGACATGCCCTTTGGCAGTGCTGCCACATCAGAGGGGAGGAGACAGCTGCGGACTCTGATGGCCACTGCCTTGAGACAGCTCCCAGCCTCTGCTGTCCCCTGTGGGCCAGTTTCCTTTCTGCCCCTCAGCACTGGGCTCATTGCTGGCTGCATGAAATTCCTTTTTCCTCTAAATTATTAAAATTCCTCCATTACCTTAAAGACCTTATCCCAAACTCCCCTCTGTTAAAAAGCTCTGGTCCCTGCCTCAATCCCCTTGTACCAGCTTTCCCCATGCAAGGGAGCCCCTGTCTAGGGGAAGTTTCTGGTGGCCTCAAGAGGGTTTCTCCAAGCTCAGGAGAATAGATGTCCCCTCAAGTCCCAGGCCACAGATCTCACGTTGCTAAGTGGCTGTGGACCAGCTGTGGGGATCTGGAACAATGCCTTTAACTGAAGGTGGAGGGTGAGTGTGAGGGGTGGCACGCTCACCCCACACCTGGGCCCTGGCCCTCCAAACACCCCTGATCTGACCACCTATCTGAGTGTCAGGCAGTCACAGGAGAAAAGCCAGCACATGCTGGGCCTGGATGCCTTTTAAACAGACACAGTTGAGGCATAAGAATTAAGAGGAACTGGCTGGCTGGTCCTGTTTCCACTCCACCCCTCAGTGAATGGGAGGGAGGTGCTAAGCTGGGAGCTCCTAAGAAGGTGCGAGGAAAAAAGAGCGCTCTAGGATGGTAGTGTGGGGGCCCTTGGACACAGACCCTCTATTTAACAAAATTTTAATTTGTAAATAATTTCAAGTTCATGAAAAGTTGTAAAAATAAAACATAGTACAAAGAACATCCTTACATCCTCGACCAGGATTGACCTATCATTATCATCTTGCTCGATTTGCTTTATCATTTGTCCCACTCAGTA
Source organism: Tapirus indicus (assembly GCA_031878705.1). Lineage (NCBI taxonomy): Eukaryota > Metazoa > Chordata > Mammalia > Perissodactyla > Tapiridae > Tapirus > Tapirus indicus. The sequence continues at coordinate 75,377,380 of CM062923.1, read as the reverse complement.
TGTACATGCAGACACACACACACGTATGTATGTATGTGTATATATGCATATAATTTTTTCCCCAAACCATTTGAAGGTAAGTTACACACATCATGACCTTTGCCCTAAATAATTCAGTATTTTCTAAGAATAGAGAGTTTCCTTACATTACTGCAGCACAGTATCAGCTTCATAGATTGCATTGAGGCAGGACTTTAATCTACCCTCCATCATCCTGTCTTATTTCTTGACCTAATAACGTCCTGAGCATTATATCCTCCTTCCTGATTCAATATCCGAATGCAGATGTTCCATTCACTTGTCGTCTCTTTAGCCTCCTTTAATCTGGAACATTTCCTCAGCCTTTCTTTGTCTTTTATGACATTGAAAAGTCCAGGGACTTTGTGAGGGACCTTGAGCAGAGGTGGTTTCACCCAGTGGTGGCAAGTACAGATGTTGACACCCAGCCTCTGGGTTCAGTCCCTGCTGTGCCATTTATTAGATTTGTAGCAGTGGATGAGATGCTTGATTCTTTGGCGCCTCAACTTCGTCATCTGTAAATTCAGAATAACAGTAGGCCTACCTCCTGGGGTTCTTATGAGGCCTGGCACACAGTAAAACCAATGCAAGGGTTCACTTATCGTTACTATGACAAATCTCCTCTTCCTGAAGGGGCCCCACAAGTGTGCCAGTGGCAGAGGGGTCTGGGCCGAGAGGGCCTTGTGACAGCCTGACGTCCTCCCTGGCTGGAGCTGCAGTTAGCCAAGGGCCTCTGGGGTCTGGACAAGTGGCTGTATCCTGGGATGGCAGCAGAGACGGACTAGCTGAAGATCCAATGGGGATGTGGCCACCTTAGCAGACAGCAACGTGAGGAGGTGCTGGCCCCCCAGCCATGCCAGCACAGGTCACAACAGGCCCCACCAAGAACTGATGGGCAACTCTCAGCTACCAACTACCAGCATGGCTGGGCATAGACCCTACATTGTTCAGTTAACCCCAGGAGGTGGCTAGGAGTGTACTGGAGAAGTGACCTGAGAAACCACTGAAGCGACTATTCCTGAACATTGCTGGATGACTTCCTTGTCCTCAGGTGGAAGGGAAGTAGAGGACAGACCCCCAAGTTCAACTATAGGGAAAGCAAGCTACATGTTTGCACACTTGCCATGTTAACCCCCAGTGGGAGGGTTGAAGAACTTCCCAGTGATTTCCTAGAACCAAGTATTTCTCCTCCTTCTCTGTTCCTGACCTAGAGAGGAACCATGCAATATGGGAAAGAGCACTTTTTAAAAGGTTTTCCTGAGATGAGCGGAAAGCGCAGAATCATGGGTGAAAGGAACTCTGGAAATCCTCCTGATTTCAGAAGATTAATTCTCCTCTGACACACTCAGTAAAGGCTGCCATTTATACTTCATCTGTCTGTCCAACCGTCTCTCCATCCAACTGTCCATCTGTCCATCCATCCATTCATCCACCCACCCACCCACTCATCCATCCAACCATCCATCCATCCAACCATCTGTCTGTTCATCCATCCATCATCCATCAATCCATCCATTAATCCATTGATTGATCCATCCATTCATCCATCTATCCATCCATCCAACCCTCTGTCTATCCATCCATGCATCCAACCATCCATCCCTCTGTCCATCCATCCATTCATCCATCCCTCTGTCTATCCATCCACCTATCCACCTATCCACCCACCCATCCATCCATCCATCCAATGAAGGAATGCAGCTCCTGTAGCCTCCATACTCTTGCCTCATCACCATAATAGTTGCTCATCTGACTTTGTCAAGGAAAGAACTATTCCACTGAAATACTTTTTTCCCAGATAATTTTTATCCCTTCAAGAATGCCTAACTTCATTTAGTTGGGCCATATTGGAGAGAAAATTTTCCAAAATGCATCGTAAACTGTCTTCCTTTTTAAAAGAGGACATGCCACATCATGTAAGTCTTTCTGAATGATCCAGGCCAAAGCTTTGACTGGAAGTCACAGTGCTTTGTTGTAAAACCAGCATTGTGTACTCTCAGAGGTTATTGACAGCTCTACACTAAATGGTCCCAATTGCTCTGCTTGTTGATACTCACTTTTGTACTTTTTTTCTGATTCTGAGGTTTTAGTCAGTTGCCACTTCTTATAGCTTTTGGCATACTTCTAAGCAATTACTTCTTTAAATGGCCTTGGGCTGGGATAGTTGATAACCAAGTGTGTTAGAATTGTGTGTAAAGCAAGAGTCCTGAATTCTTCATGTATTTATTAAAGACTCTTTCAGTTTTAAAGTAAATGAGTCTCCTGCCATTGTAACCCCTGTTTGCTTCATTCTGGGTTCTGTGCCATATTCTAGGTGTTGAGGTCCTTGGATGCATAAGCCCTAGAAATGGAGGTGGCATAATATAGATGTATTACTCTTCCTTGATCATAACTGCTTTCTTTCTTGAAGAAGGGAGGGGGTACCAGAGACTGATCTGACTGACTCCTCCCCCAAAGGAGGAGATGGAGGCCCAGGGTGGGGCCAGCTGGGTCAGTGGTGTCCGAAGTGTTTGAGGGAGAGGGGAGCTGCCAGGCCCCACTGATAGTGTGCAGCTGGCTGGACACATTGCCTCCTCCTCACTTCTGGTGGCAATGGCCAGTGTGGAGTCCAGAGGGGAGCCACAGGGCTTGGCTTCTTCTCAAGGCCTGGAGCAGGACGGGTGCAAACGGTGAGATGGGCACTTGGGGTGGGCACGGGGGGGATCTCAGCCTATAAACACCCCCTTTCCTGACATGCCCCACATAACACAGCAGCCTCGAGACTGACTCCTTTAAATACACAGATATGGTGACACTCACAACACAGACTTGCAAGGGGACATCTGTCTATCGGTGGGCAGTGACCTGTCAGATGGAGACAGTAACAATATACACTGGCAGGGAGGGAGTGTCCTTCACTTCCCTCCCATATGGTGACATGTGCTGTCCATTTGTGACAAACACAGCATCTCTGAACTTGGACAGAGTGACTCCACTCAGGAAAGCAACAACTCCCCCACTGGCGGTCGCACATCCTCGCTCACAAGGATGCCCCCAGCACACTCCTGCATGCTGAGACAGTGAGCTCCCGCTCCTCTGCAGCTCCTTGCACACACTCACATACACACTCACATGCATGTGCTCAGACACACTCAGACCTGAGGAGGCCCTGGGTCTTGGAGTTTGGGGGGCTGGTCCCAACATCCTCCTCCCCCTCACAGGATTTTTATCAACTGCAGCCTAGCGCTGGGGACTATTTGCTGCTTCAGCTTCGACATGGACTACACTCTGGCTGGTAGGGAAGGAGGGAGGGCAGGGTATCTGGGGCTGAGGGGAGCAGGGGGTGGGCACCAACTGGTTTGGGTCTGCTTGGCCCCCCGCAGTCTACAAGTCTCCGGCCTACGAGGCGCTGGCCTTCGAGTTGCTGCTGGAGCACCTCGTGTGCATTGGGTACCCGCACAAGATCCTGCGTTACACCTACGACCCCACCTTCCCCACCAGGTGCGGGGGCTTGCTGGGGTGGGAAGCCGTGGCTGGGTCACCAGCACTAGCACCTCCGTCCTCTGTGCTCTCTCCCCAGGAGGCTGGTGTTTGACACGCTCTACGGGAACCTGCTGAAGGTGGATGCCCGTGGGAACGTGCTGCTAGGCGCCCATGGCTTCACCTTCCTCTCAGAGTAAGGGACAGGGGGTGTGGGGCAAGGATGCTGGAGGAAAGAAGGGAGGGAGGAGTGACTCAGGCACACAGCAGAGGCTCGGCAATGCCAGCTGGCTAAAGGAGGGAGAGAAGGGATGGTGGAGGCAGGAAAGAATGGCAGGGCCTGGACTGGCCTCTGGGAGGCGCTGGGGAGGGGGCGTTGGCTGCACCCAGCCCACCCCTTCCCAGGGCGGAGATCTGCAGTTTCTACACCAGCAAGTTCATTCAGAGGGACAATCTGCAGCGGTTCCACATCCTCAACACGCTTTTCAATCTGCCTGGTGAGGGCTGGATCGGGGGTGTGGGGAGGTGGTCCTCGGGGGCCAGCTCTGGCCCGGGGCTTGCTGCCTGGATCCCTGGGCCAGTGACTGACTGGCCTCTCCACTGCAGAAACCTACCTCTATGCCTGCCTGGTGGACTTCTTCTCTGGTTGCTCCCGTTACACCAAGTAAGTCTGTGCCCTGCTCAGCCCTGGGTGACCAACAGGACACTGCCCAGGCCAAGTCCTGAAGTGGGGGCCCTGCCAAGGGCCAGAGGCCCCTCATGAGGGGTTTCAGTGGCTCCAGGAGCTCAGCAGGAAAGCCTTCACTGCAGGGGGCCCCCCAACCTTGTAACCAGTGTCCCCCAAGGGATGACCCTCAGCACAGGGTGACACCCCTCCCAGGATGGCTGGGACATAAGCCAAGTGTGGCTGGAAAGGTCACTCTGTTAAGGGCTCCAGGGTTGGTGGTCACCTCAGGCCCTCTTATCAGCCTCCCCTGTCCGCTCTTGGCCTGCTCCAGCTGTGACACTAGCTATCAACATGGGAACCTCTTCACGTCCCTCCGAAGCCTCTTCCAGGATGTGACTGATGCCATGGATAACATCCACCATTCAGTGAGTGGCCCAGGACCCCTGCCTGTCTGCCCTTGGCTCTCCTGGGCCGACCCCTGGGCCCCCATACAGCTTCCACTCCTCTTCCTGCTGAGGACTGTGGTCTGGGCTCCCCCGGTCTTGGACGCTGTCATGCAGGTAGGTGTGCGTGCACATAGACACACACACACGTGTACACACACACACAGCTCTGCTTCCCCCTGCAGGGCTGTCTCAAGGAGAAGACCCTCGAGGACTTGGAGAAATATGTGGAGAAGGATGTGAGTGGCTACAGAGCAGGATCATGATCAGGTCTGTCCCTTTGTCCCACTCCTCCTCAGGGCAGTGGGGCTGCTCCCTTCTCTGGCCTCCTCCCTCAAGATATGTCAGAGCTCTGTAGCCTGGCCTGGTCCACGGATAGACGTTCCTGCCTGGCCTGGAGCCCCCTGCTGGGAGGCTGAGACCTGAGAGGGGGATCCCACCCCTGGAAATTGCTCCTATTTCTGCCTCAGGCACGAATCCCCGTCCTGCTGGGCAAGATGAAGGAGGTTGGGAAAGTGTTTCTGGCCACCAACAACAGCTACAACTACACCGACGTGAGTGTGTGTGCGGAGGGATGGGGCCCTCGGCCTCCGAGCTCAGAGAACTGCCCCCTTCCTGGCCCTGGGGAAACTGAGGCCCTATAGGAAACAGTGAGGGGATGAGGAGGAGCCAAGACCCTGTTACCCCTATCATCTGGTTTGCATTTGTGTTGCATTTCTTGGCCTTTCCACATCTCAGGGAAATGAGCAATTTTCGCACCATTTTGCTCCTGTGGTCCCCAGTGTGTCCTGTGGTCCCCAGTGTGTCCTGCAGGGTGAGGACAGAGGCAGGAAGTGACCTCTGGCCCAGCCCAGTGGCGGCTCTGATCCTACCCCTGTCCCCGCCAGGCCATCATGACCTACCTGTTTGGAGTTGGTGAGGTGAGTGTCACGTGCCTGGCTGGGTGGGCTGCGCCAAGGGTAGGGAGGGCCAGGGTCTCTCCCATGTCAGCCTCCCCTCGAGGAAGAACCAAGTGTGCGGGAGGGGGTCGTTTCACACACGTGGGCCTCGCTGGAACCTCCTCCGTGAGTGGGAGGCAGTGACCTCAGCCAGGCCATGGGAGGAGACTGGAGGGCAGGGGAAGACCACTTACGGCCCCGGGGAAGGCCATGAAGCGGCAAGCTGATGTTCAGGGAGGGGCTCTGCGTGTGACCAGCTGTCACAGGGCAGGTGAGTGAGTGAGTGAGCAAGGCTCTAACTTGGCGACTGTGCTTGTGTCACGTGTCCCTGGGTCTTTGTGCCCTGAGGAGCCCTGGAGGCTGACACAGAGGACACCGGCCTCCACAAACAGCTGTGAGCACTTCCTCGTGCCAGTGTGGTCAAAGATGCTGGTGAGCCAGACTCCCTGGTTCTGGAGCCCAGGGATGGCTCATCCATCTGGGAGGCAGGACCAGGGCCTATGAATGGGCTTGAGACGGGCCAGCAAGCTTCACTGGTCCAGAACTTGGCTGAGCTTGTGCTGGTGCCACGGGCAGGGGGGTAGGGGACCTGGCTGAGGACATGTGAGCTCTGTGAGGGTCAGATTTTCCAGACTGAGTGACTGTGTTTGCACATGCTCCCCCATGCCTGTCCCACAGGCCGAGGCCTCAGCCAGGCCCTGGAGGTCCTACTTCGACCTGATTGTGGTGGACACGCACAAGCCCCGCTTCTTTGCCGAGGGAATGGTGCTGAGACAGGTCAACACGGTAATGGCAGGGGCTGAGGCCAAGTCTGCCTTGACCTGTGGACCATGTTGTGCGGAGGGGACCTGCCTCTCAGGCTTGACCTGCCCTTGGCCCCTGCTTCTCTGCTGGTCTGTCTATCTCTGGAGGCAGGCAGCAAGGGACTCCGTCTGCTGCCTCCTTCCTCCCAGGCCCCCACGGTTCCCTCTGCTGTTCCCAGCCCCCTGCCCTCCCTAACCAGGGCATCCCTTTGCTCTCCCCAGGACTCAGGCAAGCTCCACGTGGGCACCTACACGGGGGCCCCCCAGCACTGTGCTGTCTACTCTGGAGGTACCAGCTCCCACACCACCCCAGACCCTCTGCAGGCACCTTCCATTGACTAGGAACCCATGTCCCCAACCTACCCACCAGGACAGGAAGGGCTGTGAGCGAGCCTGTCCTCTCGTGGTGGGGCAGGCTGGTCAGACGTGGCATGTGAGCTGCTCGGCGTGCGGGGGAAGGATATCCTGTACATTGGGGACCACATCTTTGGGGACATCCTCAAGTCCAAGAAGCAGCAGGGCTGGCAGACTTGCCTGCTGGTTCCTGAGCTGTCCCGGGAGCTGGACATCTGAGCTCAAGAGAAAGGTGAGCTGTGGGGGTGGGGGGGTCACGAATGGGCAAGGGGGCACTGGCCACCAGTGCAGAAGACTGCCCCATCGTCATCTTCTCCTCTTTCCTGTGGGGGGTTAGTAGTGACTATGATAATACTGTCCACTCTGTGGTTTATGAAAATGGGTCTATTTTATACACGAGGAAACAGAGACCCAGAGAGGTTAAGCGGCTTGCTCAAAGTCACACATCCAAAAGGGACAACGCTGAGACTCAAATCCCAGTCTCCTGACTCCAGAGTCCTGTGGTGTTTCTGTAGTCTGAGGCTTCCTTCCTCACCTGATCCCTTCCTCCCTGAGAACGTTTGGTGAGCAGAAGGTACAGTCCCCCACCTGGGAGTGACTTGAAGTATCCTTGGGTCAGGAGTTGCTATGAGCCCAAACAATTCGAGTTTATTCTAAGAGCTGGGTTTGAGTCATTGCCATGTGACCTTGGGCAGGTCACCTGACTCCCTCACCAGCTTCCTTACTTGTCCCACAGGCTCTGCTGTCCCTGTTTTGATCTGGGCAGAGTCTCACTTGGTGTAAGGAAGGGGCCAAGGATTTTATGCACACAGCTGTGGGGGGGGGGGGGGGCGTAGACCCCTAGTGACCTCTCCGCCCTCAACACACGGCTGAGCTAGGCCTGGGGCAGACAAAGCTGGGCAGGGCTGTTACTCACCCCTGCTGTCCCCTGTTTATTTTTCAGAGCAGATGGAGGAGCTGAAAAGGTTGGGCATGCACCTGGCCGACTTATACCAGTGAGAGCCCTGGCCTGTGGCCCCTGCCAGGAAGGAGAGAGGGATGGAGGGTGGCAGCCCACATCCAGGCCTGGAAGTAAGGACCTGGCCAGGGTGGTCAGGAAATCAAGAATCTGTCTCAGGGGGCCAGCCCGGTGGTGTAGTGGTTAAGTTCATGCGCTCCGCTTCTGTGGCCTGGGGTTTCGCAGGTTCGGATCGTGGACAGGGTGTGGACAGACACACTACTTGTCAAGCCATGCTGTGGTGGCGTCCCATATAAAGCAGAGGAAGATGGGCATGGATGTTAGTCTTCCTCAGAAAAAGAGATGAGGATTGGCAACGGATATTAGCTCAGGGCTAGTCTTCCTCACAAGAAAAAATAAAAACTCTGTTTCAGGCTGCGCTTCCTTAGTAAACTGGACTTTGGGACCCCTCAGACCCCCTTGGGACCATGCACGCTGTGACCTCTAGGCCCTTCCTCCTAACCACACAGCATGGACTCAGGGCACCTACCCTCTTGCACGCATGCACACACCCAGCCCAGTGCCCTCACTGGGTGCCCGTGGAGTGCCCCCTGACCCCCATGGCATCTAGAGAGGTTGTGCCTGGAGCTTGGAGGTCTGGCTCTTCTCCACGTGGCCATTTTTGCACCAGGCACATGGATGGGAGCAGTCGTGGGCTGCAAGTCATCAACTCCACCAAGAGGGAGATTCGGGTAAGAGCGGGGTGCCAAGTGAGGAGGGGCAGGGGTCGGGGGGGTGGGTGTGTGCCTCTGGGCTGCCTACCCAGATTTGGGCTGCCTGCCGGAATCTGCTCTGTCCCAGGTGGATCAAGCCCAGTTATCTAATTCTCCCCAACCCCCACGGAGCTCCTTCTGTCCTTGTCAGCCAGCGCCCTCTGCTGGCCCATGTTCCAAATGACAGCAGTGTGCTCGCTCTTGAGGAAGGGCTGAGTTAGGCCTGTGGGGTGATTTGTGGAGCTTGGCCCCTGTCCCTCAATCTCCACCATTAACCCTCCTTAAGAAGTGCCTGACTGCCAGGTTGGGTCTTCATGTGACAGGCTAGCCAGCTGTGATCAGCATCTGGGGTCAGCCAGACAAGGGGCCTGAGAAGATGAGATTTAGGGCTGGTGAGCTGATGCACCCTCGGAGAAAAAGAAAGGAAAACATCCCCTTGTGGCATTTCTGACCAGCCGCCAAAGCTGGGAGAGGCCACAGACTGCGTCAAGGGGATTCAGGCCACTTGGCATCCCAGGGGCCCCCGGGACCAATAATGAAGGATCTTTGCAGAGCCTTTTGCAGAGCATAAAGCCCTTGTAAGCTGTTTGATCCTTCCTCAGCCTGGAGAGGTGGACTGGGCAGGGATTGTCACTTTTAATTTACAGATGAGGAAACCCAGGCTCAGAAGGGGGAAATAGCATGCTCTTGGTCACTCTGGGAATAAATGTCCGGAGCAGTTCTCTAGCCTCTAAAAGCAGGGCCTGGGATGGGGCGGGGGTTTTTTGCGGGGCGGGGGGGGGGGGGGAGCTGCGGTGTGGGACTGGGTGTGTGGGGCTCTGCAAAGCCCTCTGTGGGGTCACCAGAAGGTACTTATGCTGAGGGTTTAGTGCGGGGTAGTCATGCTCCAGGGTCAGGCATGTGACTGTCAGGAAAGCAAGGAGTGGGGCCCTTGGAAAAGTGGAGAGCTGCCCCACCTCCCAAAGCCCCGTGCTGGCCAGACAACACGTGTGTGACCCCTGGTTTAAAGAACGCAGCTCCTTGCCTACAGTGGGCAAAGGCCTCAATGTCCCCAGGACAGACCCAGGAGGGCAGAACTGGGCCTTGCTCTAGCAGGACGAGATCGCCTGTGCGTGATGCAGGTCCAGGTGGGATAGGATCTCGCTTCAGTGTGCTTCCCCTCTGCCAGAGAGTCACCCGGGAGCTGGACCTGTGCTACAGCACGATGGGCAGCCTGTTCCGCTGCGGTTTCCGCCAGACTCTCTTCTCCAGCCAGCTGATGCGCTACGCCGACCTCTACACTGCCACCTGCCTCAACTTCCTGCACTACCCGCTCAGCTTGCTGTTTCGGGCGGCCCCGGAGCTGGTGGGTCCCTGCAGAACCTCCCTGGCATCCCTGACACTCCGCCCCAGAAGGACCCACTGGTCCCCAGCCCTGCCAAGAGCTTTCGAGGTCACCAGACCCAATCTCCCACCTCCAGACATAAGTGGGTCACAGCCTTGCAGATAACTGTCCACACCGTAACAAATGCACGGGAGGAGTTACCGTTTATATAGATGAAATGGTGGGGAATTTTTCCTCATGCCCAACGTTAACTCCTCCTTTAAAGTGAGGCCACATTATCCCATTTTTTCCTTAGTAGAAATGATACCAGTTGCAAGGCAGAAGGCTACAGTCCCTCTACTCTCGGTAAAGATACTCTCAGTAAAGGAAGTAGACGAAACAGCACATGGTAAATGCTCCAGCTGGTTTTCCTCTGGAAGACTTGGAGGTGCTCCTGGGTTAAGAGCAGGGACGTGGAGGCAGCAGTGACGTCCCTGGGTTAGCAGAGCTGTGGGACTGACTGGTACAGGGCTTTTCTGAGCACTCACGTCCATTCCCCCAAAGAAGCGTCATTATTTCCGTCTTTCGAGACGTAGAGTCCGAAGTCAAGGATCTGAACTTGAAACTAGTTCTCTGGGGCTCCGTGTCCCCTGCTTTCCTTGCCACTCTCAGCTGGGTTCCAGACGTTTGAGAGGGGAAAAACCATTTTCTGAGTGTCTCCTATGTTTTATGCCCTCGGCTGGGCGTTTTTTTTTTTTCTTAATCGATTCTGCTTAATGCTCAATATAACCCAGCAAAGTAGTTTTCTTATCCTTATTTTACCATTGGTGAAATGGAAGTGCAGAGAACCAGAGTAACTTGCTGCCACACTGCTAGTGGACTGCAGAGCCGGGATTTGAACGCCAACGCCGTGCTGTTGAACTCCAGGGCACACGCTCTGTCCCCTGCACCACACTGCCACACACTAGGGGGAACTGAGCTCTCACTGTGCAGCCTCATCTCATCTCTGGGCTTTTAGATGAGCAGGGATGGAGAATTCCTGTTGGTAAAGGGCGGTGGGGTCTGAGGCACAGTAATCTGTGCTGTTAGACATCATTGCTAAAGCAGAGACCAGACAGATGAAGAAAAAGCACCCCCAAGCGCCAAGTTGAAACACTTAAAGAAATCTGACCTCCCCCAACCATGCTGGCCTGCGATTTTTGAGGAAGCAAAGTCCATTTGCCCAAACCTTCCTTCTCTGGTTGACCCTCCTGGGCTCCCTCTTCTGCAGCATCACTGGGCAGGAAGCTGGCAGCTGTGGGCAGAGGTTGGAGTGTGTGGGGGTGTCTGTGCATAACTGAGGATTCCCAGAAGGCCTTACCACTGATGGAATTACTCCATCTCTGTCTGCATTTGTCCCCACAGAAGCCCCATGAGTCAGTTGTGGAGCAAGAATGGGCCAATCTGGATTCTGCTTCCCGCCTCCTCTCCTGCAGCCAGAGGGTGAGTTGCTGGGAGGTGGCAAGTGGCAGAGCTGGGAGGAGCCACTGGCTGTGGCTGAGGAGCTCAGCGACTTGGCGTTACCGTGGGCTGGAGAAGGGGTTCCCAAAGGTGCAGTATCAACCCTGGACGGCATTTTGGAGATTTGCAGGAGCTTTTTTGTCGTGTAATCATTCCTGAGTATTTAAAAAATTTAAAATTATAGAGACAATAATTATATTATCTATGAATTTCAATTCAGAATAGAAAAGGGGAAATTAAAATATTTGTTTTTAAAATGGGGCATTGGGGCGTCAGCTGACTGTACAGGCGCCTTGTACTTCTCCAGGCCACTTTTGGCTGATTCATCTGACAAATCCACTCCCACTCTGGGAGAGGTTGCAGAGCACATGCTCTCCTAAGCCAGGCTTCCTCTCCAGACAGCTTTTATAAACACAATGAGTAGGGGCTCCTGCTTCTGCCCCTCTGTCACTTTGTGCTGCCTGACCCCCTTTGAGCTGACTCCAGCTTTCATGAGCGGCAGACTCGGCTTCTAATCTGGTTCTGCATCTCCGAACCCTGCATGAGAGTTCCTGTTTCTACCCTGGAATTCCTGGGGCTCAATTTTTAAAATGTCCATCGCACATGTTCCCTTTAGCTGGGTGGTTCCAGGCTCACTGCACTCTTTTAACCAGTGTTTACCGAGCGCCTCCTGCGTGCCTGACAATGTAGAAACCTAATCATAAGCTACTTTACTCCTGCCTAGGAGTTCAAAATTCAAGTACAGTAATAATCTTTAATCAGTGGTTTGCATCTATTTTTCCATCCCAACCCACCAGAGGGCTGGACACACTCCCATCAGTAACTGCGGCCTCTGTGGGGATGTGTGTGGTTTGACCTCTCTACCCCTCATCTCCATCGCAGCCCAGACGAGGGCATTTTGACACATTTTCTACCCCTGGGTGGGAGTCACTGTGTGAGCTTGGGAAGAGAGGTTCCGTAACCAGTTTTCTTTCATATAAGGCTGAGGGCAAAGAGAGAGACAAGGACCAGGAGGGCTGCATCGAGACTGACTGAGTCCTGGACTTGGGCTGGCATCATGGGTCATCTTCTACTTGAGATATTTTTCAGATAACAGGAAAAGTATGGAAAAGAGAAAAAGCAACCATATTGAAATTTCCTAAATGTAACAGATTTGGAGCCCAAGAACACTTCTTTTAGGGAGGAGAAAGGAGTATTGCTCTTATCCTAGAAGACATTCCCCATGGCCTTTGAACCATTTGGAAATGTGTGTAACAAGTGGAATTATTTTACTCAGTTTCCCTGAGCTGCATTATATTTCATGTCCAATTTTATCTCTATACATTACTTTTCAAAAATAGTATTTTTGTGCACTTTTGATTCCGTTACTAGTAATACCTGATAGGCTACAGATGACCTCATTAACTGTTCTTTCATTCCGGGTCACTATGAAAGACAGTAAATGAGATAGCCCAAATGTCTTTGAACTTGATGTATACATCCATTGAAACATAAAAAGCCATACTCATGATTTAAAAACTTGAGTCTTGAGCCAGCCCTGATGGCCTAATTGTTAAAGTTCGGTGCTTTCCGCTTTGGCTGGCCAGGTTCATTTCCCGGTGACAGAACCACACCACCCATCTGTCAGTTACCATGCTGTAGCGGAGGCTCACGGAGAAGAACTATAACGACTTACAACTAGGATACACAACCATGTGCTGGGGTTTGGGGGAGGGGAAAAAAAAGGAGGAAGATTGGCAACAGATGTTAGCTCAGGGTGAATCTTTCCCTGCAACAAAACAAACAAAAACTTGATTCTTTATTTTGGTAGAAGCTGTTCTGTGGTATTAAGCCCTGGCCCTTCATTGTTCTGATGTCACTGATTTGAATTCACTCCTATGGTTCACTTTTTGTCTGTTAGTGGTATCATCTGGCATTATATGGAGGCTTAGAATAACTATATCTACATGTTTGAAATGAAAAAACAAACTCTTGAAGGAATAGTTCTGTGACATAGTTCATTAGGTTCATTTTCTGTGGATAAACAAAGGAAACATTTGGAATATCTGAGAATAAATAAGGGACAACAGGCCGCGTGCTCAGAGTTCACAGTCATTTTTTTACATCTCCTGTGCATTTCAGAAGCTTCCAGGTCTGGCACCGCTAAGGCCTTTCATTCTTCCTGGGTTGACTTTTGGGCCCCAGAGTCTGTGGGGGCAGGTTCTCCAGGCAATGGCCAGGTGTCCTTGGCCTTGTGTTTTTAAACACTAGTTTCTTATTCAAGGCCCAGAGGATAGTATTTTGTCAGGAAAACTGCTCAGACCCTAGGACCCATGCTTTTCTGGAAAGGCACTGAAATATGGTACACTAGCTAATACCACAAAAATCAACCCTTAGAATTTTCCTAGGGTAGAGAGGATGCGGAAAGGGCCTGGGCGTTAAACAGCCTGGCAGAAGATCCTTATGGGGTCTGAGGAAGACAGAGTGAGGGAGAGAGAGGGGACAGAGGGGAGAGAGACCCTGCAAAAGGAAGGGAAGAGGTGACCAAAGGGCCTTTGTCATGCTTTTCCTTCTGCCTGGAGCATGCCCCTGCCTCTTCTCCTCGTTAACCTGCTCTTCCCTCAGATCTCGGGGGGCCTCCCCACCACTGACTGAATCATTTCCTTCTCTTAGTCCCTCTCCCATGGACCTCTCTTTCTCAGGATTATCACACTTTTACATTTGTGGTCCTTTAATGTGTGACCCCACTAGATTCTTGGCTCTATGGGGTAGGTCATTGGGCTCATCATTGTATCTCTGGCATCCACAGTATCCTGTATGTTTTAGTGATTGAATCATGTCACCTGGTTTATTGTTATTCTGGGTCTGCTTGTAGAATTGCAGGGGAACGGGTGGGGCAGAAGGTATCAAAAGAGAGTGTAAGACGAGAGGAAGAGGGGAAAGGCTATAAAGTTTTGGATTAGAACTCTTCCTAAACCCTTAGGAATTCATCTGGGGCAGGGTAGGGTGGGAGATACTTCTATTTGGGGGCTGTTCATTTGATGCAATTTTTTTTTAAACCTGATGTCACTTCTATATTTGTTTATCTACACCTTAGAGATGTACTCCATTACTAAGACTGCGGTAGACATTAAACCATAACCCATTTCTTGAAGAATTTTTAGTTGGGCACGTGGCCACCCAAAAGACTTTTCCCAGCCTTCTTTGAAGATGAGTGGGGCAAAGTGATGAAGTTCTGGCCCCTCCATCCTAAGCAGAAATAATGCATCCAACTTTCAAGTTGTGACCTTAAAAGCAGAAGGTGTGCCTTCCACTTCCTCTCTTCCCCTTTCCCACTGGCTGGAATATGAAATTGGTTGGGAGCCATCCTTGGCCATAAGGATGAGGCTGCCCCCTAGGCATGGCAGAGGCATGAGAGAGATGTGGCCTGGGCCTGGCACCATATGAGCACTGCACTGTTTCACTTGGACTGCTGATGTGAGAGAGATGCATTTCCATTTGGGATTAGTTATGGCAGCTAAATCAGTATTCTAATTCTGGCATCCAGTCCTGAGCAACCAGAAATGGAGAGAATAGAAGCATCCTCCCTGGGGTAGTAACCTTGGGGTAAAGATGGGATCAAATCACCTCATTTATAGAATAAATGACAGTACTTTGGCTATTACAGTGATTTCTGTTTGGTAAACTGGGAATAGTTTTAAGAATTTCTTTCTCAGATTTGCTCATTCCTCATCACTATCCTAGTTCTCATTTCCCTAATTCAAATAGAAATAGGAGTTAAAAGCTTTGGTCTTGGAGCCAGACAGCCCTGAGTTTGAAATTTCAGCCCTGTCGCTTACTGTCTAACTACTATGTTTCCATACCTATGTCATAAGGCTATTGTGGCAGGTAGTGAGATAATATGCATGGGACATGGTCAGAGTAAGCATAATTCTATAAACATACTATGGTATGTGTGTGTACTAGTTAGGATTTCTTCCCTAGCAACTGATAGAAACCTAAATGAAACTGGCTTCAGAGAAAGGGAATTTATTGTCTCATTGAAAAGTCCAGGGCTTGACTGGCTCCAGGCTTTAGCCAGGGAACCAAACGATGTCATTGGGCATTACACCTTGCTCTCTCCAGCTCCTTTTTTTTGAGGAAGGTTGGCCCTGAGCTAACATCTATTGCCAATCTTCTTTTTTTTTTTCCCCTTTTTTCTCCCCAAAGCCTCAGTACAATTTTGTATCATAGTTGTAGAGTTGCAGCTCTTCTATATGGGACACTGCGTCAGCATGGCTTGATGAGCAGTGAGTAGGTCTGTGCCCAGGATCCAAACCAGCGAACCCTGGGCTGCCAAAGTGGAACTTGTGAAATTAACCACTATGCCACCAGGCTGGCCCCTAGCTCTCATGTTTATTTTGTGTTGGTACCATTTTCTGGCAGATTTTTTTCTATGTGGCTATAAGATGGCTTACAGATTTCCATCTTATCTTTTCAGCAACTCTACCACTCAAGTCTGGGAAATGAGTCTCCCTGGTTTTGACTGAGACATGACCCCATCCTCCAATGGATGCCACTGGCCAGGAGATGCTGGGCTCTGGTTGACCAGGCCTGGGTTACATGCTCACCCCTGGGTGGAGTCCTTTCCTCTTAAACCTCGTAGACTGTGAGTGGGAAAGAGGTCATCTTAAGGAAATTGGGTGCTCTTATTAGGACAACATGCCAGGCAGGCAATAACAGGTGCCTTTTTTATATCTTACGTACCTGGTACCTAGTCAACAGTAATAAATGTGAACTGCCATGCCTCTGCTCCATCTTCTGGTTCATGGTCATTTTGCACAGGAATGCCAATATATAACCATCTTTGTTTATCTCCCTTTAAAATTAGCTTTACACTCACCTCCTCTAAGAAGCTGTCCTTAAACATTAGACTTGATTTTTGTCAAGGCCCATATTTCCATTGCAATTCCCTATGAATCTTCTAAGAAATTAAGGGCCTGCCTTCTTTCCTTCCCTCTCTTCCTCCCTCCTGCTCCTGGTTTCTAGGAATAGCTATTTACTAAACAAGAGGGTTACTGAGAATCTACAAAGAGCTCCAGAATTAGGGTGCAGTTTTCTACAGTTGCTGTGCCACCCACAATCATTTCCACATCTTTTTATATCCTGAAGATGCTATTTAGTCTAATCAGTCTGTTCAAAACCTCTAATTTGTCACTTTGAAAACTATACATTATTAGAAGCTCATAGTTCAACCTACACTGTTATTAGTACTCAGGGTGGTACTGTGAGACATCCTGCAAGGAACTGGCAATAAAGAAAATAAAGTTGCTCTTTTGAGAGCTGAGCTGTAATATAAAGACAATGGTCCTGAGGAGGGATATGTAAAATCATCATAAAGAGACAGTTGATTCCCAGGCTTGGGTAGGGGTGGGCATTGGGTGGCAAGGATCAACCATTCTAAAGCCAAGGAAAGGTGAATGCACAAAGGATGGCAGTGCAGGTCCAATCACGAGGACTTGGTCAATGGACATAAGATGCAAGGCCTCAGGTCTGAGACAAGGACATTCCTAACACAGAAGGACTGACTTCAGACTCTTTTAGTCCAGTGATTTTGAACATTTGATTTCTCTAAGTCCCATTTTCAGATTTTGTGATCTCTAAGCAACCCCCTGGGTATTATTTGGCCTCACAGGTAAAGTCAGTCTGTCTAAAGGAAGGAAAGGGCTGGCTGTGTGGATTCCTGCATTTTGGTTGTGGTGACAATCTGTTTCTTATTGAAAGTTAGTCTATTAGCATTATGGTTTTCTAGCTCAGTTTTATGAACCTCATTATTATAAATCTGACTTGGAGAGATGAATCTGCTTCCCTCACAATGAAAAAATCCAGTTCCTGGAAGAAGCTGATGGTCAGACCCTTGATCAAAGTGAGTTCTCCAGGGTAATGAATGTTCCCTGTGAGGCCTCTTGGGATAGCCTATGTTGTTTCCCCAAACCCCTAATTTTCTAGGTCAAGCTATCATCACTGTTTTCTATAATAAATAAGATAAACAGCAGGAATGAACAAAATTTAATGTTTTTTCTTGTTTTAGAGAATACTGAGGAAAGCTAAAATTTAAAACATGTTGAATAGGTTTTTTTATACATTATATTTACATAATGATTCTGATTTTACCTTTCCATGAGGTAGGAAAGGCAACCTATAATAGTCTCTGGGGCTTGTACTGTCTTCTCAGGCCAGGTGGCCCTTAGCAGAGCAAAGAATTGAAGTGAAAAAGCAAGCACCCCCTCCCCACCCCTCTGCCCTGCTCCCTTTTGTTTTTATCTGAAGCATTTCTGAATAACAAATGCAAAATTAGTTTTAGATATAAAAAGTTAGATGACCATCTCAATTCAGGATTGCGGTTCACTAGAGGAGACCTGGCACAGATATCATGTGAATTACCCCTCATCTACAGGGATACTGTGAGGCAAGTCAAAGATCACACCTAAAAGTCATTTGCCATCTCTGAGCAAAGGCATAGCTAGTATAAACCCATCTGTAAAATGAGGGCATTTGTCCAGATGGTCTGTCATGTCCCATATAGCCAGGAAGGCTAGTTTCTAAACTCAGATCTTCCATGCTGGGAGGACTTGCTTTCTCTGCTAAGGTGGATGCAAGAAGGAAAGTCTATCGTATTGCAGCACCAACCTTCTGATACAAAAAATAACTATGTTGGGATTAAAGTAGATCAATAAAGAGCAAATTTTTACCATACTTGTGGGGTAAATTACTATTCAATAGTTTGAAATCTATGTTTGCTATAAACCTGTGGCAAACTACAGCCTTTAACAAATAGACCAGACTTTCCCGTGTGGATGTAAAATTTGAGTCTACCCAGTGAATTACTTTCTAAGTCCTGAGAGCCCATAATCTGGATCCATGATGCCTCTCCATTATATCGTTTCTTCCAGGTCACCCGGACAAGAGCATTTCTTGTCTCATGGAGTCTCTTTAAAAAAAAATAAAAAGCATCAAATTATGATTCAAGGATTTGAAACCCTAACGTTACAGGCAAAGCCTCATTTTTACGGAATATAAAACACTCTGTTTCTTCCACTTCTAACAGCTCATTAAGAGAAGCCACTACTAAATCATGTTCCTGCAGCATTTCCGGATAGCGGGACACTGCTCGCTCAATCCTTGCTGAACGCCGAACAGGAGTGATAAGCTTCATGTCTTGCACTTCCGGCATTCCATATATTCTGAGAAGACAGTAAGAGATGCATTCAAAACCTTGTAACTTCTTTTGAAATTCTACTATTATTTTTTATTTTTTTCTTATTCTATAATAAAACATGATAGACATATCAATGTAGGTTGATACAAGATATATGTCTAGAGCAGCTCTTGTCTTAAGATGGCTTTTCCCTGATTGTCAGAATGAACTGGGTGGTGTGCATCTGCTCTTGGATAGTGGAAGCATAGGGTTTTATTGAATGAAACACTGTGTGGTTTTTATTTGAAGTCAATTACTTGTTCGTTGCTTTGTTTATTCCATAAACTTTCAAAGAGTTGACAGGTTTTGAGGAAATTGGGCCTAACACCAAATGGGGTTGGACTAATGAATTCTAAGATTCTTTCTAGTTTTGACAGTAAATTATTAAAAAAAAAAATCTTTTAAGATGGTGGACCAAATCACAAATTGAAACTGAAACTAACTGGGTATCTTCCTTGTAGACTTTAATGTATTCCACTAAAAAGTAGCTCGGAGGATAGGTTTCAGAGACCTTTCCATGTATTGAATCTGGTCTACACTTCACAAAACCATTGATTACATTAGCCTAAGCGATTCTAGCAGGCCCTTCTGCTAACAACTCTCATAAGAAATTCCAGAGCCAGCAAAAGTTGGTTTTCAGATCGACTGCTTGCCTTCATCCATCCATGAACTGACTGTAGTGGGGAAATGACACATCTAAGAGAGGAGTTTAGGACTGGAAGAGGCCCAGCTGTGCTTTCCAGGGAATAAAATATGGAACTATCGTCCTGGTGCTTTTGTTTGGAATTTTCTTTTCAAGATCACGAACAGAGATGGATGTTACATTAATGTTTTAGAAAATGACATTGATACCTTGACACAGTTCTTCAAATTACTCTGGATTCTGCCTTAAACTTATACTTGTTAAAAAAAACCAAACACTTTTCATATTATGAGAAGCCTCTATCTAGTACAACTTGGGATGGTGTGTGTGCAGAGAAAGGACACAGATCTTCCTGTCAGTGATTCCAACCCTCCCCTTACCCTCGGCTTCTTCCCTTAACACCAAAGATGGATTAGACTGCCTGGTCCTCATATGAAGCAGAAGGTATCAATAAATTGCTGGTATTCTGGATCTGTGGAGGAGAAACTGGGAACTGGACTTGAATTAGACCTGTGAACACAAAGCCTGCTTTAGAGTTTGCTTACCTAGGAATCGAGGCGATCTGTAATTTGATACCAGGATGATTATCCTGTTCTGTCTTGGTTATTTGGGGTGTTGCTGTAACCTGTTCCCTCTCTTCTGGAAAAAGACAAGACATTCCTGATTCCATCTTGGTCAGCTCTTCTATTGACGTTATATTAGTTTCAGCAACTAAAGTGTCAGAGGTAATTTCTGTGTATGCAAGATCAAGAAGGAAAGTAAAACTTAGCAATTTAATACTGAAGCTAAAAATCAATGAAATGAAAAAGCACTATATTATGATGATTTCCCAGTGTCCTCATGGACTCCATGTACTAAATAAAGAGTAACTGATTTGAAGTGGGACTTATAACTCATTTTTCTTGCTGAGCCCTGTAGCAACGCCCTGCTACATCAGGCCATCCTCCTAATCAGCCCTCCAGACAGCCTTTGGGCCTCCTTGCCACCTAAAGATGGATCCTTGATACCCTTTCAACATTCTGAACACATCCCCAATCTCTTATTCACTCTCGAGAGAGCTCCCTTAGGGACTAATCATTGGCCTTTTACCCTTACACTATACCTTGGGTCAATTTTCTTAACTCACTAGGGTTAACTCACTTAACCTCCTGATCCCCTCCCTACCCAGGAAAGACCACACAGCTATTACCTTGGACAGTAGGTGAAAAAATGTCTTGCGTTAATACAATTTGAATGATAGGCCAAACACAATAACCAAAATGAAGGGAAGGAAATTAGACTGAAACAGGCAGATATTGTGGCTAGAGGCTGAGACCTCAAGAGAGGTCAACAGGGGCCAACAAGTGGGAAAGGCATGGATTCCAGACTCCTCTTTTTATCCCTTTGAAGAAGACTCTGTCATATATTATAAACAAACAACAGGAAGAGTACTATTGAGTATATCTACTCTATGACCTAGTCCCAAAAGTAATGGGTTACTTAGCTATAATTCCACATTACTTGATTGTTCCCCAAAGTTCAATCTACTCTTAAAGGAAAATTATTTGTCACCTTTTAAGATCATAAAAATAATCCACTTTATTTCCTCAAGGTAGCTTGCTTTTTCTTTTCATTCACATAACAAATATTGTAAGCAATTATAATGTGCTACTCACAGTATTTGGCACAATATTTTTCATAGAGGAGTTCTCTAAAGGTTCTGACCAATGACAGCAATGATTAAGTGAAAAGATTCCTGAGATGGCTATTTTTAAAGATATAACATGAATTTGGATGTATAAGTGTTGGTGGGTTTGCTATGATTAAACATGTAACTTAAACCCAGGCATTTCTCCCTTTTCCCTCAGTCTGATAAAGAGCCACTTGTCTTCTCCTACCTAGGACTCCAGGGAAGCAAGATGCTCTAGTCTAGACTGCCCTGGTGCAAACCACCTTTGTTTGCTGTTGGGCAGTATATTTACTTGTAATAATAGAAATAAATCAGCTGATGATGATGGCTGAAAGGGCCAGGGTATGGAAACCAAGAAGGGAGAGGCACTTTAGGGGACTTATAATTCTTCTCTTTTTTCCCTATGTGTTCCTTGATGACTTTTACTTGAGCGACTGGAGGGAATAGATTTAAATACAAAAATAGTACCTTCTGTGATTCTGTTTGGGTCTTGCAAAATGTTAAGAACAACTTCTCGCAACTCTTGTATTGGCTGGAAGGAAGAAAATACACGAATAGTATTAAAAATATTCATGGAAAAAATGATCTAAGGAACTTTAACATCAATTGAACTTCTTTTTATAATAAAAATGTCTCCTTTTTTATCTCTTGTCTAACTATAAATAACTTTAAAAAGTTTCAGATATAGGGGCTAGCCTGGTCGTGTAGTGGTTAAGTTTGGCGCACTCTGCTTCAGCGGCCCAAGGTTTGCAGGTTCGGATCCTGGGTGTGGACCTACACTACTCATTAAGCCATGCTGTGGTGGCCACCCACATAAAACATAGAGGAAGATGGGCATAGATGTTGGCTCAGGGCCACTCTTCCTCAAGCAAAAAGAGGAAGATTGGCAATAGGTATTAGCTCAGGGCCAATATTCCTCACCAGAAAAAAAAAAGTTTCAGATATGTAGGAATAGATTTATAGATTTATGGGAAAAATGAAAGAACAAAAAAAATGGTTAAATGCTGGCATGCTTGACTTTAATGAAGAGATGTACTTATGGAAAGTTGTCTATAATGAAATATCTCTAAATAAAATTAATTTTATTATCGATTTATGTGATCCCATTGAAGATGTGTTCCCATATAAAGATTCTGGCCCAAAGAGGTAGAGCTAGCCATACAGAAAATGTGGCATACATTTTTAGTGTTGTCTTAACTGAATTTTTGTTTTTATCGTAAAAGTCATATACCTCATTATGGAAAAACTGAGCAAAAAGTCAAACATAAAAAAGGAAATCACCCATAATCCCATCACCCAAATACAACCTTTAGTTAGCATTTTGGGCGATTTTTAAGAGAAAAGAGTTACAAAACTATTTGATGCAGTCTTTGATAAAAAAAATTATATAGAGACAGTGGTTTTACTAGGTTTTAGAATTAAAAGTTATTTTGTGCAATGGCTCTGAAATATTGATCATGGATATTGATGTGTGGGGTTTAATATATTTTTAGGTTCTTTATGGTGAATTATGACTTTGTAAGTATTGGATATTGATGTTATGTTATAACTTTCTATACTATTACTTTCCCTAAGTGCATATTTCTACGATGAGTGTAAAGTGAGACACATTCACTTGACAAGAAAAGTGATGCTATGGGTTTACATGTAATACTACTTTCTACGACAAAATAAATATTTTAATTAAAATGTTCATAAACGAGATATTGTACTTAATATTCTGCGTATGACTTTGTGAAGTGATTTAGAAGTTTAACATTACATTATATAACTGCCATATTGCGAACAATAGAGAACTTACATGAAAGAGAATTTTCAAGAAGTCACCCACCCAACACAAATACTCACTGTTGCCCCCTTTCTTATGGCCTCTTCGTACAGCCCAATAACATCAAAGGTGCCTTTACTTGCCAACAACTTTGCTTTGCAGATCCAAAATTTAGCAAATTTTTCAGCCTCAGGAATACTGGACAATATGGTAAATATTTCATTAGAAAGTACACCCTGGAAAAAAGAACATAACCAGAGGTCATTATTACCATCTAGCTGTTATTCTCACATCTCTTAATATTTATCATAGCAGGTATGCAGAAATCAGTCTGATCAACAATTTTTTTTGAATTTTTAAAAAATTTCAATTTTACCAAAGTACATATAATAAAATGCACCCATTTAAATAGTACATTTCAATGAGTTTGACATTAATCATCAAATTTTAAGAGTTACATGAGACCAAATAGACAGAAAAATGTTTATCATAGCCGAAGGTAAGGAATATATTCTCCATTTTTATGCAAAAGCAAAACCAAACCAAATCCAACCAAACCAAACCCTAGAGTAATCAGCATTCATATATTTCTTACATATTCATAATAATGTGAACACTGAATAGTGACCAGAATTTCTATATGACTCTAACAGAAGTATGAAGGATGGCACAAGTATGCAAAGGTCATAGGGATGTATATATGTGTGTGTTGGGGATCCATGCAGATGTATATACAAGGGTTAAATCCCACAAAAAGGAACTTTAAAACGGCTTCATTGATTTGGTCCCTTTCTGGCTTGTACCCAGAGCAGGGCAGTGACATGGACCAGGAAGAATATGGGGAGCTACCATGCCCAGAAACCAGGTACTGGTGCACTCAACCAAGCAGCACCTTCTACTCCTCCTGAGATGGGGCAGACACAGAGGTAAGCTCACAGTCAAGAAGCCCCAATCCTTGAGAAAACCAACACTACATGAAAGAGGCATAAAACTCAACAACCAGAAGAATGAACACTGGAGCAAACAATTGAGGGAGCAAAGAGGAATAAATTTTAAGAGTACTGCAGTCAGTATCTTCAGTGATAAGAGACTATTGCTATCATAAAACTAGAATAGGCTGTTATGAAAAAGAATCAATAGAAGGGCAGAACAGGGGCATGGATGCTACTGAAGAATAAATCAGTGAGCTGAAAATTTGGCTGTGGAATTCTCCCAGAACCCAGTGCGAGAGAACAAAGAGATGAAGAATATGAAAGAAAAGTTAAGAGTTCTGGAGGACACATCTATTACTCTGGAATTCCAATATCCATCTAAGAGAATTCCTAGAAGGAAAAATAGAGAACAAAGCTGAATACACACCCATAGCAGTTGTAGAAGAAAATTTCCAAGGATTGAACAAAGAAACAAGTGTTCAAGGGGCCAGCTCAGTGGCGTAGCGGTTTGTGCGCTCCACTTTGGCGGCCTGGGGTTCGCAGGTTCGGATCTCGGGCGCAGACTGATGCACTGCTTGTCAAGCCATGCTGTGGCAGGGTCCCATATAAAGCAGAGGAAGATGGGCATGGATGTTAGCCCAGGGCCAATGTTCCTCAGCAAAAAGAGGAGGATTGGCAACAAATGTTAGCTCAGGGCTAATCTTCCTCACAAAAAAAAAAAACAAAACAAGTGTTCAGAGTGAAAGGTCCTCAGAGAGCTGGGCAAGATGAATGAAAAAAGAACCATACTTAGAAAACCCAGGATAAAGAGAAAATCTTAAATGCTTCCAGAGAAAGGAAAGAAGGGATTACCTACATTGGAATGAGAATTAGATTGACACAAGACGTTAATAAATCAACAACTCTAGATGCAAGAAAGAAAATGAAACAGTAACTTCAAATTTTCTAGGGAAAACAATTTGAATTTAGAAACTTCCCCAGCCAAACTGATTCTAGCATGAGGGTAAAATAATGACATTTTCACAAGCATAAGGACTCAGAAAGTTTACCATTCAAAACCCATAAAGTTACTAGTGAATAAACCTTAGAATTCAAGTGGAAGACTTGAAACAAAAATAACTACAAGACTATTATATGTAACTTGTATGCCATGTTTGAACTCATACTTACCACTTTCTTTTGTGATTCAATTTATATGCTTTCTTTAGAAAACTGCATCAAACACAGAAACGAGGGAAAATAAACCAAAAAAGAATTCATGTAAATTGAACTACAAGCTATAATGGCAGGGATATGTTTAAACATGTGTAATCACAATAAATGTGTATGGGCTAAATTTGCTTTTTAAAAGCAGAGAGTTCCATATTTCGTTAAAAATATTTATCTGTATGTATTCATATGAGACATGTTTTTAAAAACAAAGGGATGGAAAAAGATTTACCAGACAAATTGTAACAACAAGGCAGGTGTGGCAAGATTAATATCAGACAAAAGAGAAATCAAAGCAAGTCATGAATCTTTACATACCTAAGAATGTAACTTTGAAAAACAGAGAGTAAAAGTTGACAGAAATACAAAGAGAAATGATCAATCACTAATCACAGTGCCAGTGAGAGACTTTGGAATTTTTTTTTCAGAAAGCAACAGATCAAGTAAGCAAACAAAAAATAATTGTGCTATTTAAATTTTCTAAGTTAGTTCTAATGGATATCCACATAGAATTTTCTATTCAACAGAGAATACATATTCTTTTCAAACACTTTTGGAACACTCACCAAGACTGATCAGACATTAAAACCAGAAAGAAAATTTCAACAAATTCCATCAAGCAGAACACATACAGGCAACATTCACCAAGCACAATGCAGTACAATTAAAAATTGACAGAGGGCTGGCCTGGTGGTGGTGTGGTTAAGTTTGTGCTCTCCACTTTGGCAGCCTGGGGTTTGTGGGTTCAGACCCCTGGCGCAGACCTACGCATGGTTTATCAAGCCTTGCTATGGCAGGCGTCCCACATATAAAAAGTAAAGGAAGATGGGCACGGATGTTAGCCCAGGGCCAATCTTCCTCAGAAAAAAGAGGAGGACTGGCAATGGATGTTAGCCGAGGGCTCATCTTCCTCATCAAAAAAAAAAAAAAAAAAAATTGACAGAAAGGTAGCCAGAGAAAACCCCCAAAAACAAAACCCCTACATATCTGGAAGTTAAAAGATACTCTTTTAAGATAACTTTTGGGTTAAAGAAGAACTCAAAGTGGAAATCTCAAACTATTTAGAAATAAACAACAATGAGAACACATAGGCTATGGTCTCTCAGCTCCAAATCTATCTTTTATCCTCTGCTTTGTGATGCTGAGGCTGGAATTCAGTAAATCACTTTCTGCTTTGACAGCAGCTCCCTGCTGGGCTCTGCAGTATGGGGCACTTGAGGGAGACTGCAGGGCTGAAGAAGAGAGAGGACTTCCTCTTTCCTATTTGCTTTTATCACCCCAGCAATGGTCCTTCACCCTGGCAGCAGCAGTTGGTTCTAGCCTCCACCTTTTTTTTCCTGGCATTCCAGATCCTGCCTCACTGTGCTCCTTCAGAGGCAAGAGCACCAACTGGGTGACATCCTTCTCTCAAGGTTTGAGTCCCAGCCCCACAGGGCCCCTCCTCCAGCTCCTGTGGTACCAGCATCTGCTGGGTAGAATGCCCTTCTTAGAGCTGGAGTCCCATTTCCACCAGGGTTTGTCTCTCTTAGCTTCTAGGTTCTGATATTCCCAACCTCTCTTTGTTCTCCTGGACCCAGTGGGTGCTAGCTGCTTCCTGAAGTTATTGCCACCATTACCTCAGGTTCCTTTTTGCTGTCAGCCCTATGTGTAGCATCCATATCCTCTCTGATGATCCCTTTACCATTTTTGTGCACACAGGGTCATAAAGTACTTTCATGTCCAACAGCCAGCATCTACACCTCTTTGTATGTGTCCAGAGAGTCAAAGTGCCTGGGAATTTTTATCCCCCCAGGAGCAGTCATTAATCAATGACCACGGGAGGATTAATACTACAGCTCCTTTGCCCCTGATCAGGATGACTCTGAGAAGTGTGACTGGCATTGTCTCCAGAGCTCCCCTGTGGGATTGTGCCACAATGGCACAAAGTTACCCTCCATGGACTTTGTTTGATACCACACCCTGCTTGGCCTCCTTTCCTTTCTCCTCCCATATCCCCACTCCTCTCCCAATTTTCCCTGGGAGCCTCTTTCTAATAAATTACTTTCTCACATAAGACATTGTGAAACCAATCCACATATTACATTCTTTCTATTGAGATACTTGGTGTGATTTCTGTTTTTCTGACTTGACTCTGACTGATACAGAACATCACCTAGTCAAACCTGAAGGACATGACCTAAGCTAAATTCAGAGGCAAACTTACAGCATTAAATGTAGTTTTAAAAAAATAAGAAAGACTGACAAATGATCTAAGCTTTCAACTAAAAAAAGCTAGAAAAAACCCAATAAACATAAAAATAGATGCAGACATTGACATGAGAAAAAAATAGTCAATAAACCCAAAAGATGGCCTTTTAAAAAGAGAAATCTTTAGCAAATCTGATTTAAATAAAAGCCACAAAATTACTATAATTGGCTCAAGAAATACAAAACCTAAATAGACCAATGACCTTGGAAAAAACTGAAAAAATATACACAAAACTATTCCCCACAGTCCAGATGATTTTATGGGCAAGTTCTTACCAAACCTTCAAAGAACAAAATAAGTCTCATGTTGTATAAACTATTTTCAGAGTATAGGAAAAAAAGAAAACACTCAACTCATTTGACAAAGCCAGCATAATACTGACACTAGGACCACACAAGAAAAGACAACCAAAGTACATAAAAATCTGAAATAAAATGACTGCAACTCACAAAACAAAATTATATACTTCATTTCTCTATGTACCTATATTGTATGTACATGCATAAAAACCGTCTGGAAGGATAATTAGCAATAATGGTCACCTCCAGGGAGAAGCCTGGGATGCATAACTGTGTGTGTGCCTTTTTTTCCTTCAGAGCCAAATGTCAAATGTTTACTCTTTGGACCTTAAAACTTAATGAAGGCAAAGTTCCTTTTGGAGCCCTCTGGAGCCAGACTGCTTGGGTTAGTTTCTCAACTTCTCTATGCCTCAATTTCATTTGTAAAGTGAGCATAGCAATAGTCGTTATGATAATTGTATGAGATAATATAAGTGCTTAGAACAGTGCCTGATATACAAGAGCCATTATTCAAGTGCATGTTACTATTAGTATTGCTATTATTCTTCTTCTCCTGTATTAAAAAGAGTAGCTAGCTTTCCATATAGGCAGAGGTTATCTCCCCTACACTATATTTAAGAAAAATGTTTAAAAACTCTAAGACTCTGGGCCAAAGCTTTGAGAGCTTATCCTTCTCACTCACCCCTTCAATGAGCTGCAGACATTCTGTCAGAGTGTTGTTAATTTTATTGGACAGTTCAAGTTGTGCTTTCTTTTCTTCCTCCTCCTTTTCCATACTCTTCCAGAAGGAAATATTCATTTCCTCTATTATTTTTCTTTTTGTTTTAAGTTCCATAGGAGGCCGTTTATATATTTTCCCCTTAGATTTCTGCCATTCTTCCAGTTGTTTCCTGTTATGCGATTAAAGGGGGGGAATGGTTTTAGTTTTTTTTTGTACATAGTCAAGCTTCTAACGTATGTGATATGCATAGATTATCACTAAACACCTTCAACTACAGACAAAGTCGGGAGAACAGAATTAAAAACAATTTACAAATGGGTATGGGCAGCACTGGTTGCCCCCATCCTTTAGAAGGCAGACGCCAGAGGGATTACTAGGATTACAGTGGCTAGCATCTTAGCCTTTAAATTTCTTGACTTCATGATTATTCTTCATTATTTTTCTCTGAAAATTTTCATTTCATCTGTATGCACCTCTGATACTTGCTTTTCTAAGACATCCCTCCACCTCTGAGATCACTAC
This sequence comes from Tapirus indicus, assembly GCA_031878705.1. NCBI lineage: Eukaryota > Metazoa > Chordata > Mammalia > Perissodactyla > Tapiridae > Tapirus > Tapirus indicus. Next base: position 75,348,958 of record CM062923.1, on the reverse strand, counting down.
CTCAGCACTCCATTTCTCTCACCATAAACTTTCTATCTGCCACTCAACCAGACCTACCAAACCTGCATTCTGCCCTCAATAGGGTCTTGGCCACTCAAAGTGACCCACTTTGCCCAGTTCCTTAGCCCTCTGCTGACCACACATGACCCCCTTTTTTCCTAAACAAGATCAATAATTTCATGGCTCTTTTCTTAAGTAGCTGGCCTCTGATGGTGCCAAGTCCTAATCCTTGCTCTCACCTACTGTTCACATTCTCCACTCCTGCTTCTACGCAGTCAATAAACTACTGTTGGGGGAGGCACCAAGACGTATAGACCCAAGTGTTTGGATGTAGGCTCTTTAGCTTTTTTAAATTACAACTCACAAATGTTTATGACTCACAAATGTTGATTTCAGCCCAGATCGCTTCCTTGAGTCCCAAACTTTGTAAAACCCACTGCCTAGTTATCTTTTATTTGGCATCTGGCAGACATTTCAAATTTAATATTGTCCAAGACAAAGCTCTTGGTTTTCATCTTCAAATCTCTTCCCAAATAGCCTTCCCTACATTGGTAAATAGTACCCCAATCTACCCAGTTGCTAGGACATAAAACTAGGATTTGTCTTTGAGTAGACCTTCCTTTCCCCCCATCACTGTATAGTCAGTATTACATCTGTCTCCACTACCACCATCCTAGTCCACATCATTTCACCTTCTGCCTGAAATGCTGCAGCAGCCTCCCAACTCATGTCCTTGCTTCCACTCTAACACTTATCAAATTCATCCTGTGCACAGTAGCTAGAGTGATCTTTAAAATGTAAACCAGACTGAGTCACTGCCAGGAACTTCCCATGACTCTTGGAATAAAATTCAAACTGTTTTCCATGGCCGAAAGGTGCAGTGTAATTTGGCTCCTGCCAACCTCTCCAACCTTGTCATACCACTTCCCCCTCACTCACTGCCCTCCAGGAGCTCCGACATCCTTTCAATTACTTGACCCAAGCTCATTCCTGCCTCAGTGTCTTGCATTATTTGTCTTCAGTACTCTGCTCAAATGACACCTCCTTGAAGAGGTAATTATCTATAATTATTCTGTCCTATTTAATCACTATGTTGATTTTCTGTTTTCTCCACTAGAAGGCAAGCTCCATGAAGGCAGAAAACTTGGATGTCCCAGTATCTAGCACAGTGTCTGGAACACACAAGTATTCAATAATGTACTGTAAAATTCACCTTTTTTAGTGTACAGTTCTGCGAGTTTTGACAAATGCATGAAGTCATGTAACCATAACTATAATTAAGATATAACACCCCCCAAAATTCCCTCACGCTCCTTGGTAGTCAACCCCACCTCCCATCCCTAACTCCTGGCAATAACCAATCTGTTTTCTGTCCTTATAGTTTTGCTTTTTCCAGAATGTCAATAACTAATTAACCCTCTTGTTTCTCTCCTTGACTCCAGAGCACAATCCATACAGTGCTTATTTCAGTTCCAAGTGCTCCCCCTTCACCTTCATTCTAACCACCTGTTTAATGATAAAAGCTGAGACATCTGGCATGTGTATCTTCTATGTTCCTGGCATTCTTCCTATCTCCTTAGCCTTCCTTCTAATTATAAATGAAGAGGGAACTTGCTTTTTCTAAAGCCAACGTATTCCCAGGACCTCAATGCCGTGATTTTATTATTCTAATACTTTCCATATATACACCAGAAAAAAAGCTCCATAAGGTTAAGAGACTTGTGTCTGCATGCTCACCACTCTATCTCCCAGTGCCTGGCACACTGCAGGTGCTGAAGGAACACTTGAAGAATGAGTGAGTGATCTATCCCTCTCCACAGACTCCTTCTCTTTTGTAATCAAACATGGTCAACACTCCACACACTATCTTAAGATCCATCATCTGTTATCTGGCCTAGACTGTGAGCTCCAGGGTAGGGACCCTGACTTCCTCATTTACCAGCTCATGGTCTTTGCAGTCAGTTTCTTTTTGCTCAGAAGCTTCATCCTTCTTCTTGACACTGTCCTTTTCTGAGCCCAGATAGCACTGTGGAAAGTAACTCCCCTGATCTTTCTCTCTAAAGAAGTCATCCCAGCCTTATCTCTCAGTCACATCACCCTGAATTAAGTTGTTTACTTTTTGTCTCTTCAGGAGGGCAGAGAGCTTGTCCGTGGTGCTCAGGGCTGTATTCAGAGAATAAATCCTGCCCTAACTTCACCCTACTACACCTTTTAGCTACTATCTAATTTTACATGTTCCTTTCACCCATGTCAGGAGTCTCTTTTTCTACTCCAATCTAGTGTACACAGGTGCTTCTCCTGAGAGGTTCACCACAGTAAGAGACTATGTCTGGTCCCATGCAGAAATCTCTTGGCTCAGTTTCAAGCATTAGGTATGTTAATGTTAACTCCCAGCAACCTGAGATCCTGATTTCTACCATCTGAACTCTGTATGTGAACTGATTGCTACTCTCTGCCTTAGCTTACTTTCCAAAACTTGGCCTGCTCAGACTCATGGAAGTTTCCTGCTCCTTCTTCACTTTTCTGAATTTAACCACTGGTCTGCTTGACAAGGGACTACCATCTCTCTACTTCCTAACTATGTAAACTCACTACTCTGGCTCCTCCTATCCAGTCCTCTTCTATCGATGTTTAGTCCCTTCAGGGTACTTCTTGAATGAGTAGCCTACATCTGCAACCCCTATTTCTTACTCAACCATTCTGTTTCGATTTCTTTTTAAAAAATAAATAATTTCAAATATACAGAAAATTACAGAGAATAATTTATATCACATGTATGTACCACCCAGCTCTATCACGTCTTAATATTTGTTATATTTGCTTCAAATCTTCTTTTCTTCAGGATTGTGGCTAAAAATTACTCAGCAGACATTATTTATGGCCTATTTCCTGACCGAGTATTCCAGATGGTCAATTTGCCTAATCATCTTAAACTGAAAAATTTTGGAACTAAAGTAAAGTACCTTCGATCCTCTGCTGTGGTCTTCTTCTTAACATTTGGATTAGTTTGGGTCCCATTTGGGATTCTCCTTCCATTTATGGCTGTGTCACCAGCTTGAGTTTTGGGAGCTGTCTTGTTTAGAAAATGGTTCTGGGGAAGAGCCTTTTTCAATTTGGAGTCCAAAGTCCATGCTTTTTGTTGACAGCTGTTGTTGCATTTACTCCCATTAGTTCCATTTGGTCTTATGCTAGGGGTACTTGGAATAACTGAATTAAAGCTGCCAACTGTCAAATTAGGCCTTTGGCTTGTGGCTTTTGATTTTTGCAGTACACTTGATGTCCGAGGTCTAAAACAAGGTTGAGTGGATTTCTGATCTTGCTTACTGTTTGGATGTCTGTTGTTATTTCTTCCCTGAAGCACACTGGGGTATGTCCCAGGTTTGGTATGTTTTCCTTTCTGTTCAGTAAGAGTGTATGACTGTAACTTAGTTTCATTTGATCTTTCATATTTACTCCTATTAACCCTTATATCCTTGACCACTGGTTTCTTTGATGCTTGAATTCCACTAAGGGTCTGAAAAAAGTGAGAGGAAACTGTCTTTGGGGGTTTTTCTACTGGTCTTGCAAGATCTGCTCCTCCAGACAGTTGCTGTGACTTTACTGGAAGAATCCTGATTTGTGTTTTTCCAACGAATTGCTTATTAACTCTGTCTTTCAGAACAGTATTATTTACTGAACTTTTGCCCATGGCTTGTTTAGGAGCCAAACTGCTCTTGGTTTGATTATAAGAGTTAGTCTTTGGCTTACTTTTGGTCCATAATTCAGGATTTGGCTTCCTCTCAGAGTCTGGTAAGGTTTGGGGCAAGTTCTCTTTGTTTACCTCTTTTAGAAAGCTATCCAAGGATTCCTTTTCAACATGAATATTGTCCACAGAGTCTGTACATTTAGCATGTCCTTGATCTATTACCTGCTGCTTTGTAGTTTTCAATTCCATTGTATTAAATGACCCCATGGTTTTTGACAGTTCTCCAGTAGTGGGTGATCCAGCTTCATGCTGTTGTTGGCGATTGCTAGAAGGCTGACAGTTTGGGTTAAAAGAAATACATCCTGAAGTCAGCTTCTTGCCTAGAAGTTTTGGTGGCTCCAACTTTGACTTCTGGGGCCCTGTGATATTGGTAGGTCTGGGCTGAGGTTTAATGCTGATGGGTCTTGTAGCTTTGACAGGCAAAGCAACATGGTTGGTAACATCTTTTTTGGGTCTAATAGTCTAAAAAGACAAAGAAAAATATCAAAAAAGTAAATTCATAAGAATAACTCACTGTTTTATAAAATAAAAAAATTAGTTAGTTTATTTAGAATTTCATTTAAGAAAGCTGAATCCTGAGAAAATAAAGAAAGGCTCACTAATAGATAATTTTTTGAATTCTTACCAGAACTATATCAGAATCTGTTAGCTTGATAAAATTAAGCAGATAAAATTATGCAGTGAACATACAAAAATTTCTATTTAAAAATAAATTTTCCTCAATCAAACAAGTATTTGCTGAATGCCCATTATGTCCCAATGAAATGTCCTTCTAGGGACTCTGGAAAGATACACACATAATAAATGTGTTATGTTAGGGTACCTCCCAAGTTCTTTCTAGTACTTTGTATTGATACATGAATTTTTTTAAAACAACACTGACTTTGTAAGGGTCACAGTATCACTGAAGAACCTTTGTCTCATCCCTGAACATCAGTGGCAAGGATAGATAGTAGATGCTGGGAGGCCTGAGGTACTTTGGAGTTCAATAAGCATCTAACATCTTGGGAGAAGGTCATATTTATGAAGTCAAGATAGGCTGTTAAGGTTAGATGCTGTTATTAATGAGTAAATGTTTCAGTGATGTGATTTAATTTTGGATAAGAAGGGTAGGACTAGGTTACAGACAACTTTAAAAACTAGGGAGGGGAGTTTAGAATTTACAATGGCAAATAATAAGAGCAAGCAACTGTGGATTCTGGAGCATCTGCACTGAAAGCAATTACCCAGAAGGGAGAATTTGGCAGTGATTTGTAGAATATATATATCTCCAGGGGAAGATATGGGAGTGCTAGAGTTACCACTCTCTTTTTGATTTGATAATATTGTTAAGAATTACTATGTAAACTTTGTGAGTGTGTGAAGGAAGTCTGTGACCAGAACCACCTGGCATTAAGGGCAAAGGGATGTTTACCCTAGAAGGGTATGAATATGTGTGGTGTTGCTGGGGTGGGATGAGGGAGGGTTGGTAGCGGGAGGCAGAGAGATGGATGGTATACCCATATGGCTATAGCTAGGTTACCCCTTGAACCCCAACATTTACATCCACCTCTGATCTCTCCATTATTGCTTACTGAAGAGGCAGGGATGTTGGTATGAAAATTTCCAAACATGTGCTATTCCTTAGTTGTTCTTTTGTGTACATTTAAAAGAATTGAGATATAATTTGCATCCCATAAAATTTACCATTTTAACACGTATAATTGAGTGGGTTTTAGTATATTCACAAGTTTGTACAACCACTGCCACTATGTAATTCCACATTTTCATCATCCCAGAAAGAAATCCCACACTTGTTAGAAGTCACTTTCCATTTCCCTCTCCCCACAGATCCTGGCAACCACTAATCTACTTTCTATCGATTTGCCTATTCTGGACGTTTCATATAAATGGAATCACACAATATGTGACCTTTTGTGTCAAGCTTAGCATAATGTTTTCAAGATGCACTTATGTTGTAGCATGTATCAATACTTCATTACTTTATCTTTGAATTAATAAAGTTTATTTTTTAGAGCAGTTTTAGGTTCAAAGCAAAACTGAGAGGAAAGTACAGAGAATTCCCATAGACTCCTTGCCCCCACACATGCAGTTCATTACTTTTTATGGTTGAATAAATATTCCATTGTATGGATATACCACATTTTGGTTATGCATTCATCTGTTGATGGACACTTGGGTTGTTTCCACTTTTTGGCTATTATGAATAATGTTGCTATGAACATTTGTTATAAGTTTTTGTGTGAGCATACATTTTCAGTTCTCTTGGATATATACCTAGGAGTGGAATTGTTGGGTCATATAGTAACTCTATGTTTAACTTTTGAGGAATTGCTATTTTACAAAGTGTTGCACCATTTTACATTGTCAGTAGCAATGTACAAGGGTTCTAATTTCTCCACATCCTCCCCAGCACTTATTATCTGTCTTTTTGATTATCACCATCCTAAGGGTTGTGAAGTGGTATCTCATTGTGGTTTTTATTTGCATTTCCCTGATGGCTAATGATGTTCAACATCTTTTCATGTCCTTATTGGCCATTTGCACACCTTCTTTGGAGAAATGTCTATTCAGATCCTTTGTCCATTTTAAAATTGGGTTAGCTGTCTTTTAATCGCTGAGTTCTGAGAGTTCTTTCTATATACTGATAGTAGATCGTTATCATATGTATGATTTGTAAATATTTTCTCTCTGGTGCAGTCTTTATATCTTTATTTTAGATCAGCCTGACCTTGCTATCTTATTGTAGGTGGTAAAACTGGTCATTCAGTTTCAAGCACTTCATTGAGAGAGAAAAACTGGGCTTAGAAGAGTCATCAAGCTAGCGGAATAGCTTGTAATCAATATGTGAATATAGACCAGTAGAGCTGGAAGAGATTTTAGAGATCATTAAGTTAAGGCACTTCATTTGAGAGGGAAAGAGCTTAGGCAGGGCATTAGAGGCAGGGCTGGAGCTAGAACTTCAGTCTCTCACTCCGGGTCTCTGACAACTCACCCCAGACTTGATGGATAGATTTGATTAAAAAAAAAAAAAGAACGTACAAGAGAGAACAATTGATTCCAACTGAATTTGGTCACTTCATTCTGGACATATGAAGCCAGAGAAGGGAGAAAATTCACAAAGGAAATGACTAGGTTTAAATCAAGAGAAATTCACTGAGTGTATACTAGGTACTGTGCTGACTCTAAGGGGATACAAAGACGAGAGGAGATGACATCTGCCCCTGAGGAGCTCTAATAGAAAAGATATATACACATAAAAAATCATGACATGATGAAATAAGGGCTATAGTAAGGCCAGGAGGGATTGTAGAGCTCATCTTATCAGTGATTTTCAAGCATTTTGTTCATATACTCCCAAAGTAATTTTGACAAACTCTGTACCCTTTCATACTTTTTAAAGTTAACATCTAACATTTTTCACTGTTACTTTAAATAGTTGCACAAGATGTAATTTCAGGCACACTGTCAATATTGACATTTTAAGATAAAATGAAATTTGATACCCACTATAATCCACTTAAAAAACTATACAAACATACTCTTCTTTGACAATTGAAAATATAACACCTTTTCCTTTTCTCCTTGGTCTATGTTTGTTCCAGTTCACCACAAAATTTTTATCCTAGATTTTTGTGCTTAGAAGTATATATTTCATTACCCTACCATACTTCTCAACAAATATATGTATATAAATTTATCTTAATTTGTATTTACCATAACCATAAATAATTCAGCAAAAGAAGATAAATGTTAACAATTTTGATCAATAATTATTAAACATAAAAAGTAAAATATCTTTTCATAAAGAAATGGAAATGTATCTCTTAATGAGTTGGTTGGAGATTTCCCCCCACAATTAGTTCATGTATTCAATGGGAGACATTATATTTTTTATTGATAATAAATTTTATTCATTTTTAAATGAGAGGTCTGCATCAATTTTATTTATTTTCTTTTTTAATAAAGACACTGAGAGACATCATCATGGCAGTGTGAGATGTTCCCTTTGTCTCTCTCCTTCAATCTACAGCAAGTAAAACATCCATAACCCAACAAAGGTGACACTGCCCAACACACGAGGATGCCAGAGAGATCCACACATTGGTACATATAAACGTGGGTGGACTGGAGCACACAGAGGAGGCAAAATGGGGGAACAGCAGCGGCAGTGCCCAGGACCCTGAGCCAGCCTCCCCCAGACCCAGAAAACCTGGTGGGCAACAGTAGAGGCATGCGTGCAACTCTGGCCAGCCAGCTACAGTGGCATCTGTGGCCATGGGGAGCAAAGCAGCAGCTGAGGTGGAGCCCCATGATCCTGGGCTCCTGGCCATGACTCAGAGCCTGGTAGCAGCAGCAGAGGTGCACACGTGACTCTGACATCCCAAATGTAGTGGCGCCTGTGGCCATGAGGTAACAGACAACAGCAGAGGTGGTGCCCCATGAACCTGGCTCCCTCCCCCCACCAGGGTGGCAGAGCTTCTGCCCCAGGTGATCCCAGACACGAAAGAAGCATGAGCCATCCCTGCATCCCTGGTGGTGAAGCCAGCAACCGCAGTGGCATTGGCAAGGTATCAGTGACCCCCAGAGGCACAGGTGGTGAGGAAGAGAGTACTAGCAACACCCTGAAAAGAGGTGATGGAGGGTGGAAACTGTTGATCCTCAAATATACCCAGAAGCAGCTTGAGTGAGAAACCAAAAACTAGTGCTATAGTGCCACCTACTGAAAGACAAAAGAAAGGCCTCTAATCTCCAACTGGTTGAAAAGTTTAAATCAAAACAAACAAAGCTATACCTAAATAAGAAGAGTGTTTGCTATGACAAATGCACCAGTAGAGGAATAACTCAGCAGTGTCACAAAAAGCCACAATAACACAGCATTCCAAAAAGAAAATAACAATTTTCCAGAAACTAAACATAAAGTCATTGAACATTGTGATCTAACAGATAAAGAATTCAAAATAGCTGTTTGAAGAAATTCAACAAGCTATAGGAAAACTCAGAAAGGCAGTTCAATGAGCTCAGGAATAAAATCAACAAACAGAAGGAATACATTACCGAAGAGATTGAAACTCCAAAAAAGAACCAAACAGAAACTCTAGAGCTGAAGAACTCAATAAATGAGATGAAGCATGCATTAGAAAGCATTGGAAATAGAGCAGACCATATGGAAGACAGAATTAGTGAGCTTGAAGATAGAAAGCTAGAAATGATGCAGGTAGAAGAGAAGAGAGAACTAAGATTTTTAAAAAATGTAGAAATGCTATGAGAATTATCTGACTCCATTAGAAAGGGTAACATAAGGATAACGGGTATCCCAGAAGGAGAAGAAAAAGAGAAGGGAGCAGAGAGCTTATTTAAAGAAATAATAGCTAAGAACTTCAGGGGAAGGAATTGGATATACAAACCCATGAAGCTAACAGAACACCCAATTATCTCAATGCAAAAAGACCTTCTCTAAGACACATGATAATAAAATGTCAAAAGTCAATGACAAAGGAGTCAGTAAGGGGAAAAAAACCAATAACCTACAAGAGAACTTGCATTAGGCCATTAGCAGATTTCTTAGCAGAAACTCTACAAGTCAGGAGAGAGTGGAATGACATATTTAAAATACTGAAAGATAAAAACTGTCAGCCAAGAATAATCTATCCAGCAAAATTATCTTTCAGATATGAAGGAGAAATAAAGGCTTTCCAAGACAAACAAAAGATGAGAGAGTTCATCACCACTAGACCTGCCTTAACAAGAAATGTTGAAAAGGGCTCTCCGACCTGAAATGAAAAGACAAAGGTACATAAAGCTTTGAGCAAGGTGATAAATAGACAGAATCAGAAAACTACAATTCCATATTAGAATAGGTTAGTAAACACTTAAGTATACTATAAAGGCTAAAGGGGAAGGAAGCATTAGTAATAACTATAACTATTGCAATTTGGTAACAAACTGATAATACAAAAAGGGATAATTTGTGACAACAAAAATACAGAAAGAGAAGAGGAAAAGGACAGAACCTGCATAGGCAAACGAAGATAAGGTGCTATCAGCAGAAAAAGGACTACCTTATCTATGAGACTTTTCATACAATCATCATGGTAACCACAAAACAAAAATTTAGAGCAGAGATGAGAAACATAAGAAAAAGGGGAAACTGAGAAACATCACAAAAAACCATCAAACTGAAATGGCAGACAGAACCACAAGGAAAAAGAAACAATGGAACTATAGAGCAACCAGAGAACAAAAGATAAAATGGCAGTATTAAGTCCTCATATATCAATAATTACCCTAACTGTAAATGGGTTGAATTCACCAGTTAAAAGACACAGAGTGGCTTGATGGATTAAAAAACAAGACCCAAAAATATGCTGCCTCCAGGAGATCCATCTCAGCTCTAAAGATAAGCATGGGCTTAAAGTGAAGGGATGCAAGAGGATACTCCAAGCAAACAGCAACCAAAAGAAAGCAGGTGTAGCCATACAAACAAATTTTATATTTTATATCAGACAAAATAGACTTAAAGCCAAAAAAGATAACAAGAGAGAAAGATGGACATTATATAATGAAAAAGGGGACAATCCATCAAGAAGACATATTTATTAATATATACGCACCTAACATAGGAGCACCAAAAAATATAAAGCAATTATTAACAGACCTAAAGGGAGAAATTGACAGTAACACAGTAATAGTAGAGGACTTTAATACCCCTTGGCATCAATGGATAGATCATCCAGACAGAAAGTCAACAAGGAAACAGTGGCCTTAAATGAAACATTAGACCAAATGGACTTAATAGAGAGATATATACAGAACATTCCATCCAAAAGCAGCAAAATACACATTCTTCTCAAATGCACATGAAACATCCTCAAAGACAGATCATATGGTGGGAAACAAAACAAGTTTCAATAAATTTAAGAAGACCGAAATCATATTAAGCATCTTTTTCGACCACAATGGTATGAAACTAGAAATCAACCACAAGAAGAAAGCTGGAAAAGTCACAAATATGTGGAGACTACATAACAAGCTACTGAACAACTATTGGATCAATGAAGAAATCAAAGGAGAAGTAAAAAAATACCTGGGGACAAATGAAATGAAAACACAACATACCAAAATCCACGGGATGCAGCAAAAGTAGTACTAAGAGGGAAGTTAATAGCAATACAGGCCTATCTGAACAAACAAGAAAAATCTTAAATAAACAATCTGACATTACACTTAAAATAACTAGAAAAAGAAGAATAAATAAAGCTTAAAGTCAGTAGAGGGAAGAAAATAATAAAAATCAGAGTGGAAATAAATGAAATACAGACTAAAAAGACAATCAGAAAGATCAATGAAACTAAGAGCTGGTTCTTTGAAAAGATAAATGAAATTGACAAACTTTTCACTAGACTCACTAAGAAAAGAAGAGAGAAGGCTCAAATATATAAAATCAGAAATTAAAGAGGAGAAATTACAATGGATATCACAGAAATACAAAGGATTATAAGAAAATACTATGCAAAGCTATATGCCAACAAGTTGGATAACCTAGAAGAAATGGATAAATTCTTAGAATCATAAGATTCTTTCAAAACGGAATCAAGAAGAAACAGAGAATCTGAATAGACCGATCACTAGTAAGGAGATTGAAACAGTAATCAAAAACATCCCAAAAAACAAAAATCCAGAATCAGATGGCTTCTCTGGTGAATTCTATCAAACATTCAAAGAAGACTTAATATCTATCCTTTTCAAACTCTTCCAAAAAATTGAAGAGGAGAGGATGCTTCCTAACTAATTTTACGAGGCTAACATTATCCTGATACCAAAACTAGATGAGGACAACACAAAATAAGAAAATTACAGGCCAATATCACTGATGAACATAGATGCAAAAATTCTCAACAAAATATTAGTAAATCAAATACAACAATACATTAAAAAGATCATACATCACAATCAAATGGGGTTATTCCAGGGATGCAAGGATAGTTCAACATCCGAAAAATCAATCAACAGGATATACTACATTAACAAAATGGATACAAATCACATGATCATCTCAATAGATGCAGAAAAAAGCCTTTGACAAGATTCAGCATCAATTTATGATAAAAATTCTCAAGAAAATGGACATAGAAGGAACCTCAACATAATAAAGTCCATATAGAACAAACCCACAGCTAACATTATACTCAGTGGTGAAAAACTGAAAGGCATCCCTCAGAACAGGAAAAGACAAGGATGCTGACTCTCACCACTCTTATTCAACACAGTATTGGAAGTTCTAGCCAAAGCAATTAGGCAAGAAAAAGAAATAAAAGGTATCCAAATTGGAAAGAAAGAAGTAAAACTGTCATCATTTGCAGATGACATGATTTTATATATAGAAAACCCTAAAGAATTCACCAAAAAGACTAACAGAAATAAGAAACAAATATAGTAAAGTTGCAGGGTACAAAAGCAATATCCAAAAATCAAGTGCATGTCTATACACTAACAATGAACTAGCAGAAAGAGAAATCAAGAATGCAACCCCATTTACAATTGCAACAAAAGAACAAATACTTAGGAATAAATTTAACCATGGAGGTGAAAGATCTGTACATTGAAAACTATAAGACATTGTTAAAAGAAATCAAAGAAACCACAAAGAAATGGAAAGATGTTCTGTGCTCATGGATTGGAAGAATTAAGATAGTTAAAATGTCCATATTACTTAAAGCAATCTACAGATTCAATGCAATCCCTGTCAAAACCCCAATGACATTTTTCATGGAAATAGAGCAAAGAATCCTAAAATTGATATGGAACAACAAAAGACCCCAAATAGCCAAAGTAATCCTGAGAAAAAAGAACAAAGCTGGAGGTATCACACTCCCTGATTTCAAAGTATACTACAAAGCTATACTACAAAGTAACCAAAACAGCATGGTACTGGTAGACACACAGATCAATGGAACAGATCAAGAATTGAGAGCCCAGAAATAAACTCACACATTTATGGACAGCTAATTCTTGAAAAAGGAGCCAAGAACATACAATGGAAAAAGGAAAGTCTCTTCAATAAACGTTGTTGGGAAAACTAGACAGTTACATGCAAAAGATTGAAAGTAGACCACTATCTTACACCATACACAAAAATAATTCAAAATGGATTAAAGGCTTGAATATAAGACCTGAAACCACAAAACTCCTAAAAGAAAACATAGGCAGTATACTCTTTGACACCAGTCTTGCCAATATCTTTTTGGATATGTCTTCTCAGGCAAGGGAAACAAAAGAAAAAAATAAACAAATGGAACTACATGAAACTAAAAAGCTTCTGCAGCTAAGGAAACCATCAACAAAACAAGAAGACAACCTATCAATTGGGAGAAGATATTTGCAAATCATATATCTGATACGAGGTTAATGTTCAAAATGTATAAAGAACTCATACAACTCAACAACAACAAAACAAACAACCCAATTAAAAAATGGGTAGAGGATCTGACCAGACATTTCTCCAAAGAAGATATACAGATGGCAACAGGCACAAGAAAAGATGTCTGACATCACTAATTATTAGGGAAATGCAAATCAAAACCACAAGGAGATATCACCTTGTGCCCATCAGAATGGCTATTATTAAAAAGATAAGAAATAACAAGTGTTGGAGAGGATGTGGAGAAAAGGGAATCTCTACACTGCTGGTGGGAATGTAAATTGGTGCAACCATGATGGAAAACAGTATGGAGATCCCTCAAAAAATTAAACATACAACTACCATATGATCCACTATACCACTTCTGAGTATTTATCCAAAGAACACAAAAAGACTAATTAAAAAAGATATATGTACCCCTATGCTCACTGTAAACATACGCATTATTTACAATAACCAACACTTGGAAACAACCTAAGTGCCTATCAACAGATGAATGGATAAAGAAGATGCAGTATACAATGGAATATTCCTCAGCCATAAAAAAGATGAAATCTTGTCATTTGTGAGAACATGGATGGACCTTGAGAATATTATGCTAAGTGAAATAAGTCTAATGGAGAAAGACAAACACCATATGATTTCACTCATATGTGGTAGATAAAAACAACCACCACCACCACACAGATACAGAGAACAGATTGGTGGTTACCAGAGGGGAAGGGGAAGTGGTGGGAAGGAGGAGTGGATAAGGGGTAAAGCGGGACATTTGTACAGTGATGAATGGAAACTGACTTTTGGTGGTATGTAGTGTATACAGAAGTCAAAAAATAATGATGCCCACCTGAAATTTATATAATTTTATAAACCAATGTTACCTCAATTAAAAAAACTGAGAAAATTTGTTCATATCAATAAGTAGATGGGAATAGGAAATGTTCTCTTACAGCAGTAACAGTCAATTCTTTGAATTCATCCAGAGGCATATGCTAAAAATCACATAGCAAACTCTCAGCAAAAAATTATTTTTAATGTTCTACCAGATGACAATGTTGAATGCAAAAACTGGAAGCTACCTGAACTGTAAAAGGCTTTCCCAACATCAATACCAGTATTTCAAATTGTCCCGTGATTTTGTACCTTGGAGGTATTTCCATTCCAGGATAAAATACCATATTAAGATTAGGGATGGGATGGGTAAGTGGTTTGTTTAAAATAAGCAGAGAAAGAAAGAACTGAAGAAGGATGGAGAAGCTGGGAGAAGGATGTCAGTGCAAGGGAGGTGGGAAAGGAGAAACTATATGTGAGGCACATTCTACAACAAATCAATTCTAGGCCAAAGCACATATGGAAGTTGAAGATCTGGAAGATCTGGAAAATCTGGAAAATTGATTCTGTTAAAATGCCTACCTGTTGGAGATAATTTATGCATTTCCAGAGGAACATATATTCCAATCTGCAGACATTTCTAATGTATTTCAATATGCATTAACTCAATTCTTTCAAACAACTCTATGAGATATCTCCTATTATTCCCATCTTACAGATAAAAGTTAAATAACTTGCCCAAGTCACTTAGTTAGAAAATGAAGGAGTTAGGATTTGGACCCAGGCAGTTTTTAACTATTGTACATGACTGTTTCTCAATAAATTTAAGAGCATGGTTCAATATGTTAAAACTGTATTGGAACAGAAAATGAAAAACTTTGTGTGCTCTTTTGAGTAGTAACACTGCAGTAAGAGCACACTGGAAAAGCTTTGTTCAAGTCCTGGGTCTGACCCTTACTGGATGTATAATTTTGGCCAAGCACTTAATCTCCTTGAGCCTCAGTCCTCTCATTTGTAAAATGGGAATAATAATAATAATAATAATAATATCCATCTTCTAGGAAGGGTGCCACAATGTTCCAGTTTTCACAAGATAGTTTTGATTTATGCCTGTTGGCCAACAAAATTATTAACAGCACCTCCTTTTGCTCTCAAAGGTATCTGGACATTAAATCATATGGGCACCTTTCTTACAGGGTTCTTTTGAACATTAATGGAGGTATTGCATGTAAAGCATCTTGTCTAGTACCTGGATGATAATAAACACTCAAATGTTAGCTATTACAGTTAGGTATAAAAAATGTTTTATAAATTGTACAGCATTATACAATTGTAATGATGGCTATCATTTACCTCCTCCTTTTAGTTTCCCCTAAGTTCCATAATTGCCTTCCCAGCTTCATTTTTATCTTCACAACTGTGTAAAACGGATAAGGTAGGTATCACCTCATTTAAGAGATGATTTACTGAAATCAGTGTTGTCAGCTTGTAGAGAAGCCTCTGGGAACTCTGAATGAGGGCCCTTTCCAGCAGATTTTTCCTTTAAGGCTTGCATGCTGCACTAGTTCAATCTGCATAAAGCAGAAGTCTGACCTAATGATTCCCCTGTTCACATCATTATGCACCAATTTTGCCTTATATACATTTTCTGTCCTCCACAGTGTCTAATGATGTCATATGTACACTTAACACATATAGTCCATATATGACATTTACATGCTGTTTCTATTTAGTGACTGAATCATTAAAACTTATTAAAATTGGCACCAATGTCTCACTTTGGGCATCATTATTTCAGTTACAGTTTAGAACTTACATAAAACTATGATTTCAAAGATTAAAGGTGGGGTTTTTATTGTTTTATTGCAGATAAAGAATTTGTGCCACTTTCAGAAGGCTAATTTCTTCCATTTAAACCTTAAGTGTGTTAGGACGTTTTACCATTCTACCTACAATCTAGCTGAACTGAACTGTTTAGGAAGCATATTCGTGTTAAGTAGCTTGGAACATCATATATTCTTGTTAAGTAGCTTGGAAGATCCAACAGAGGTATTCTCTTCTAATGGCTACTGAGCTATTTAACTTCATGGCAGCATACCAAAGTGGTTAAGACCACAAGCTCTCAGCTCTGTCACTTAATAGCTATGTGACCTTGGGAATTCACTTAACCATTATGTGACTCAGTTCCCTCAACTGTAAAATGGGGCTACTAATAGTACCTACCTCATTAAGGTTGTAAGGTCTCAGTGAGTTAATGCAAGTCAGAAAAGTGCCAGACACATAGTAAGTATTCAATATATGTTAGCTATTAAGAGGACCAAAGTGCACTTAAGGAATTTTTTTGGTTAACAAAACTGAACTACAATATGTTGTACTTTCAAAAAAATGATTCTCTTACTAAAGCAAATTGTTATTATAAACTTATGAGAAATATCTTTGTAAGACATGTTCTTTGGGTTGCTAATATCTTTATTATTTTTATTACTAATCATCCAAAATGGATATTTTTTAAAAGACTAATTTCTACTTACAGATTTAGAAGGTGGAGGATTCTGGCAATTATTCTTGGCTTTTAGATAAGGCCTATAAAAGACAAAATAAGATTAATTCTTAGTACAGAAGGACCAGCAAGGCTTGGGAATTATAGTGGTTAAAAATTATTAAGAACTTTAAATCATTAGAATTTCTGTACATGGTAAAATAATTCAAAACTATATGCAATAAAGTTTTCTTATCATTCCTTCCTTAGTCCTGTCACGCTACTCAGTGACCACAGCTGCTCTTACCCATTTTTTTGTGATCCTTTCAGAGATGTCCTATGCGTAACATTCTAATAATATTGATGAAATATATATGTTTTCTTCATATTTGCATAGTCTTATTCATTCAAACATCATTCCCTGAACACTGCAACATGCCAGGCACTAGAGACACAATGCCAAATAAGATAATTGCTTCTTTAAAAAACTTCTTTAAGTATCTTCAAATAGTGAATTCTCAGGGGGAGAAGAGTAATATAATTAAAAAAAGGGCACATATGAAATCTAGCTAGTGAGACGGAAAATGCAAAATACAGGAAAGTAGAGGAGAATTTAGAAGGATTCAACCTCCATGGATCAAAAACAATTGCCAGACTAAGAGGGACTTTGATTACGACTTGATGTTTGTCTCTCCCATCTTGAACGTAAGTCCTGGGAGGGCAGGGACCCCTCTGTCTTGTCAAGCACCATATCCCCAGAACCAAGAGTGACTCATATGTTATAGGTAGTAAATAAATATTTGTTGAATAAATGAATTAGGGTTATTTAATCAAGGAAATAGTGTTGAGTAAAAACCCAAAGTAAAAAGACTCTAAGATAGAGGGTGAAAGTTAACTTTGTAAAAATTTATTTTTAAATAAAAATTCAGCAACATGGTGGGGAGGAAATATATCAGTGCTAAGCAAGAGGGATAAATAACACCACTAAGATGGCAAGATGTGGACAAAAGATAAAAGTGAGGCGGTCATATTCTGTCCACCTCAAGACTAACTCCTGAGAGAATGACCAAAGAGCACTGTCAGGGTGGAGGATGATGGCGTGCAGCTATGGAGGATTGATTGCAACTGACTCTCCTGCTTTCACAAGAAACACCAGAACCAGGGTCATTCAATTCCTTGACCAAACATTACCTTCATGAGAATCACTTTCCCAGGAAAAAAAGCAGGGACAGGAAAAGCTTCTAGCATTGTAGGTAATAGTGTAGACCCTCCTCTCCTTCCTTTGGAGACTGTCACAATAATAACGCTTAAATCTTTGCCAGTGTACTAGATACTGCCCAGAGGTTTTTGTCATGCCTGGACTGAAATGCCCTTTTTGAGTTACCATAGGATCCCAATGCAGTCTGAGTAGACTGCAAACAAAAGAGCTATGTTTTGAAAAGGCTTTAAATTGCCATTAGCAACCAGGGCAACAAAACTCACATAACCATGGGAGACAAACTCACTTGGTGTTTTGGCACTTCAGTTTTCCCTTGGCTGCTAGGTACTCCTGGAGCTTTCTCTTCCGCTCTTCTGCGAAACAGGCAAGCAAACAAACAATAGAACCTTAGCTTGATTTTAACCAGTTCATTTATGCTAAAAGATGACATTTTTCTGTAATGATTTTGGCTTTGGACCTTAATGTTATAAAGTCCCTAGCCCTATAAATGTGCCTCCAAGTTAATATCACCATCAACAATAACACTTATATGCCACGTCCTATACTAAGCTCTTCACACTTACATTATTTTCTTTAGTCCACATAACAATCATATGAAGTATTTTAGAGTCTGAAATCTAAAGAGAGTAAAGAATACGCCCAAAGTTACCCAGCGAATATGTGGCAATGCCAGGATTTGAAACCAGGTCTATCCAACCCCAGAGCCCTTGTTCACAGCCACTGTTCTCAGCTGCAACATATTATGCTTTGCATGAAGAAATTCTGTTACTAGCCCACCTGAGCTGGTGAGCCAGGCCTCGTCTCACTAATTATGCTTTTTCTGACAGGGATGATGATTTTTTTCTCACAAACCCTTACAGAGTTTTCTTTGGGACTAAGGACAAAATAGGGCAGGTAGGGGGTTCATGGCAAACATCTATCTAAATGTTGACTTTCTAAGCAAGGCATTTGTGAGGAGATGAAAAGTTAGAATTTTTGTCTTCAAGAAGTTTCAGTCTAGTAGTGGACATAAACACAACAATAATAACAATATAGGGCAAAATCTAAGTGCTATAAGAGAGGGTCAAAGAAAGAATTATGGGCGTTCAGAGGCAGGGACTGAGTGAGGGGAATAGTAGGTGGTGGGAAGAGGCTAAAATTCAATAATGGGTAAAAAAAAAAAAAAAAAAGAGAAAAGAGAAAGACCACGGGGTGCACACCTACTCTTAGCCTCATCTAAACTGAGTTGTCCTGTGTTTTGATATCTGGCTCTGATGCATCCCTAGGAGACACATGCAAGGGTTACAACATCTTGGGGAGCAGGGGCTGTTGGAGTCTGAGAGACCAGACTGGAATCCCAGCTCTGTGACTTATAGCAAGTTAGCAAACCTTGCTGCGGCTAAGCCTATAAAATGGGGACAGAAATGCCCATCTTTAAGGGTGTTACATAAAGTGTCTAAGACAGTGTCCAGGACCTAGTAGACAGTCAACAGGTATTACTGAAACTATCAAAACACCGTGTGCATCTTGGGGCAGGTGGCATCTGAGTATGAGTATTTTCAAAGGCAGCAAAGGGCTCCAGGGACATACAAGGGGTCGGGGAACACAGGACCCTGAGCCCTCTGTGCAGAATTAACCCATCAACTTCCAGTGCACGCAGCCTCGTGAGATGAAGAGGAAAAGAGTCCCACATTAGGGTCAGATCCTGTCTCTTGGCAGCTGTCAAGCCCGGGCGGCACAGCACAGAGGACCACACCCAGGCTCTGCCTGGAGCCAACCCTGGGTCGCAAGAGCGTTGGCTTCCTACTGGATGTGCGACCCCGGGCAAGGGGCCTCGATTTCCTAACCTAAACGAGGTGACGATGTCATCTCCTTGCCGAGCTGCTGCAGGAGTTCCCAGAAGATGCCTGTGAGGCATCTGGCCCCGCGCACAGCCACCCGTACCCCTGGCCCAGACGTCTCATCCCGGGCCAGGCCTGGGCTCCTGTCAGCGCTCCCACGACTGGAAACGCCCAGCGGGGCACAGCGGCAGGCAGGCGAGCGGACGGCAGCTTCCGCGGAAAGAACTCACTCGGCGGCCTCCCTTCTTCCCCGCCCGTGCCCCAGCGCCTGAAAGAAACAGGGGCTCACGGTCATACTCACCGGCGGCGGCGGAGGGCCCCGGCTCCACCATGATTCCTCAGTGACAGTTTTTCTTCAAAGGCCGCGCCTGGAGCTAAGCCGGCGCGCCACGCGTTCGCCCGCTTTCATTGGTTCTCGTGGGTTTGAAACCCGCCAGTCGGAAGCAGGGGAGGGCGGGACAAAAGGAAACAGATGCTTTGCGGTTGGCGCTCTCTCTCAAGCCCTTCCCTGGGGCCCTTTGATTGGAAGAACGTGCAGCGCCGCCGGTATTAGGGTGGCTGGTTGGGCCGGCGGTGGATCCCGTCAGTGAGTGGGCCTGGGCCCTTCTGAGACGGCGGGGAGGGCGGTTGCGGTGTTGGGTGCGCTGAAGCCCGCTGCGTTGGCGCTCGGGCGGCTCCGGGGCGGTATAGATAGGGCCGTCCCACTCCTTTCAGACC
This sequence comes from Tapirus indicus, assembly GCA_031878705.1. NCBI lineage: Eukaryota > Metazoa > Chordata > Mammalia > Perissodactyla > Tapiridae > Tapirus > Tapirus indicus. The sequence goes on along the minus strand of CM062923.1, from coordinate 75,328,729 downwards.
CTAAGGTTCACAGGAGCTGTGAAAAAATAGGACAAAACCAAAATATGATGAATTCGGCAATTCCTGACGAGTATATCTCTCCACTTGTTAAGGGTCTCTTGAATCCAAAGGCTCTTAGTTCTTAGTACTGCAGAGTGGTTCCTTTTTTGTTTTTAATTGTGGTAAAATATACATAACAAAATTTCCCATTTTAACCATTTTTAAGTGTACAGGTCAGTGGCATTCCGTACGTTCCCAATGTTGTACAACCGTCAGCACCATCCATCTGAACGTTTTCGTCATCCCCAGTAGAAACTCTATACCCATTAAACACTAACTCCCATTGCCCCCTCTCCGCAGGCCCTGGCAACCACCATTCTACTTTCTGTCAAGAATCTTGACGACTCTAGGAACCTCGTATAAGTGGACTCACACAGTATTTGTCCTTATGTGACTGGCTTATTTCACTTAGCATTGTCTTCAATGTTCATCCACGTTGTAGCATGTGACAGAATATCCTTCCTTTCCAAGGCTGAATGATATTCCATTGTGGGTATATACCACATTTCCTTTATCCAGTTATCTGTCGTGAACACTTGGGTTATATCCGGTTTTTGGCTATGGTGAATGATGCTGCTATGAACATGAGTGTACAACCATCTGTTGGAGTGTCTGCTTTCAGTTCTTTTGGGTATATACATAGAAGTGGTATTGTTGAGAATTATGTGGTAATTCTATTTTTAATTTTTTGGGGAACTGCCATACTGTTTTCAGGTTGGCTCCTTTTTAGTGTGTATTTTTGATTTGAACTCATCAGCTTGGTGTATGCCTAGAGGAGAAAGGGATGGTGGGGGCGGGCCCAGTCCTCCTGAGTCCATAGACATACCTCATTCCTCTTATTCGGTCCTAAAACCTTTTCCTTCGAAGTTTGCCCCCTCCTTTGGCTAGTTCTTGGTTTTACGAAGAGGTCTGGGAAATGCTTTTGGCACTCTGCGTATTAGAGTTCCTCTTCCCTGAGTGCTGGAGAGGTGATGGGTAGAGAGGGGCAGCTATGTCTGGGCCCCTGTTTGCCAGGTTTGCTTCACCAGTTGGTACTCAAGTGGGCATGAAGCCATTGCAACAGCTCTTCTCTTTGACCCCAGACCAGGAGTTTGGCAGGGAACCATGCTGAGGTTTCTGGATTTATGCATTTCGACATTTACGTTAGTAGTATACAAATATGTTTAAAATAGGACAGTTCAGGGGCCGGCCCGGTGGCATAGCAGTTAAGCTCATGCGCTCCACTTGGGTGGCCCGGGGTTCACAGGTTTGGATCCTGGGCGCAGACTTACTCACCGCTCGTCAAGCCATGCTGAGGCGGCATCCCACATAGAGCAACTAGAAGGATGTACAGCTATGACATACAACTATCTACTGGGGCTTTGGGGAGAAAAAAGAAAAAGAGGAAGATTGGCAACAGATGTTGGCTCAGCCAACCCTCCCAAAAAAACTGAAATAAAATAAAAAAAATAATAAAAAAAACTAACGCTAACTCAGCATCATTCATATTTAAAAAAATAGGACAACTGATAATTATTTTAGTGAAAATTTTGGACTCTTTGTCTAGGACTGTGAGTCCATGCCTAACGGTTAAATCTAGCAGCTGGGCGAGAGCCTTTTTGGTTAATGAGTAAGAAAGAGGCTTGTGTACAGACAGTTTCAGAAAAGTGAAGGGAGTTCTGTTGGTGTTTATAGAATCCTAGTGATTGAATGGGTTGCAGTTTTAGAAGTCATCTTGTCTGATCTCCAATCCAGTGCTAGAGAATGTTTATAGATCCCCTGTAGGTATCACATCTTTGCAGGAATATTGTTGGTGTCAGGGAGCTGCCTTACCTGTCCTGTTATTGAAGAGCCCTGATTATTACGAAACTTTCTTTAAAATGAGCTCAAATAAGCCTCTTGCTCGTTGGTCCTAGTTCTTTGGAGCAACATGGGCCAGTTCTGCACCCTTTTCTACATTCTTTGGATATTTGAAGGACTATTTTGTAGGACACAAAGTATGGGGGAAAAGCTAGGTAGTTTTAACAATTGTCAACTCATCAAGCAGAGTATCCACTGTAGCTCTCCTTGTGGCTTTATGGGCTTCCCATTGCTCTCCGGCTAAAGTGCTACAAGCCCCTGCAGAGCCTGGCCTTTGTCTACTTCATTAGCTGCAGCTCATACTCCTCTCCCTTTGCTCACTGTAGTTCAGTCACGCTGCTTTTTTCTTCCTTTTCTTTCTATACTCCTCTCTGTCTGGGAACTCAACCCCTCTTCCCCCTTTTTCCTAGTTTTTAAAAATGATTGTTATTACTATAACAACTTTACTGAGGTATTTGCATACCATATAATTCATCTACTTACAGTATACAATTCAATTTTAGAACATTTTCATCACTCCCTAGAGAAACCTCATATTCATTAGCAGTTACTCTCCATTCTTCCCTCTTTTTAGTCCCTGGAAGTCACTAATCTACTTCCTATCTCTATAGATTTGCCTGTTCTGGACATTTCATATACATGGAATCATACAATATGTGGTCTATGATGGGCTTCTTTCACTTAGCATAATGTTTTCAAGACTCATCCATGTTGTAGTGTGTGTCAGTACTTCATTCCGTTGTATGACTGGATAATAGTCCATTGTATGGATATACCACATTTTATTTACCCATTCATCAGTTGGTAGACATTTGGGTTTTTTCCACTTTTTGGCTCTTATGAATAATGCTATGAACGCCCATGTACAAGTTTTTGTGTGGACATATGTTTTCAGTACTCTTGGGTATATACATTAGGAGTGGAATTACTAGGTCACAGAGTAACTCTATGTTTAACCATTTGAGGAACTGTCAGACTGTTTCCCGAAAGCAATTGCACCATTTTCCATTCCTACAAGCAGTATATGAGGGTTCCAGTTTCTCTACATCCTAACCAGTACTTGTTATTGTCCATCTTTTTTTTTTTCCTGAGGAGATTAGCCCTGAGCTAACATCTGTTGCCAATCTTCCTCTTCTTTTTTTTCGCTTGAGGAAGATTAGTGCCGAGCTAACATCTGTGCCAATTTTTCTCTATTTTGTATGTGGGTCACCGCCACAGCATGTCTGATGAGTAGTGTAGGTCTGCGCCCAGGATCCGAACCTGCAAACCTGGGCTGCCAAAGTGGAGCATGCTGAACTTAACCACTATGCCTCAGGGCCAGCCCCTATTGTACATCTTTTTTATTATAACTATTCTAGTGGGTGTAAAGTGGTATCACTGTGGTTTTTTATTTGTATTTCCCTGATGACTAATGATGTTGAATGTCTTTTCATGTGCTTATTGGCCATTTATATATCTTCTTTGGAAAAATGTCTATTCAGATCCTTTGCCCATGTTTTAATTAGGTCATTTGTCTTTTTATTACTGTGTATCTCTTAGTTAACTCTTAATCATTTTTCAGTCTCAGGCAAGGCATCATTTTCTCAAGGAAGCTCTTGAGTTTCACTTTGTGATTAGATTGATTATTTATTTCTCTTTCTCTCTGCTGGTCTGTAAGATTTATGAGAATAGACCATTATATCTATTGTGTCTGGCACGAAATAGGAACTCAATAAATATCTATTGAATGAATGAATAGAGCTTTCTCCCTTTAAAGACTTTCAATACAGTAACTACACTATGTAGAAGTAGCTGCAAGTCCACACAGTAGTACTGTTGGCTATTCTAGCCCTTATGTCTCCATCTTGTCCACCACTAGATCATTAAAGACATTGCTAAATGTTATGGTAAAAATCAAAATACAATATAACATAGAAGTTGGAAAGAAATGGGCACGGGGAGGTTGAAGTTGACAAGGACAGCAGACTGGCTGGTCAAGAGACTTACCTGATGGTTTACAGGATGTTTCCCTTCCCCTGGGTTCCAATCCTCAACTTTATGTGTTCAGGAGCTTGATTTAATTGGTGTCCTCTTTGTGGATTAGTCTCTCAAGGACATATTTAATAGTAAAACTGATAACAGCTACTCTTAATGAATTGAACATTCTAAATCCCTGGTGATATGCTAAACTCTTTCTGTATTTCATCTCACTTAACACAACAAATCTTTGATGTGGTTATTACTGTCTCCATTTTTACAAGTAAGGAAACTGAAATTGAGAGATTAAGAGAAAGTTATTGTCCAAAGTTATAGCCCAGAGTTATCAAGTAAATGAGATTTGAATCCAGTACTGATTCCAAAGTCTGTTCTCTTTTTCTTTATTGTATTCTAAATTTACAAGATACTGAATTATTAGAGAGAGCTAATTTTAATTTACAATAGGGCTAGAATTGCAGAAGACACTTGAATTCACATCATTTAGCGAGCACATTCTCTTCCTTGAGGCAAATATGCAAGAAACCAGGTTGTAATCCCTGCAATTCCCTTGGTGAGTATGGATCAGAACAAGAGGAGGCATCTATCTGATTTAAATGTTTAATGACGTTAAGCCACAATACACCCATTGCTACAATAGAGATATACCCTCCAATGGCACCAAACAGGTAATCCCAGAAAAAAATGGAAACGAAATTTGTGGCATAACTTGCTCCTAGTGAGCTCAGGCTGAGACCTTGTGATTGCAGCATTTTATTCTCTTTACTCCCAAAACATCTGTTGAATAATCTTTTCTAAAGTATTGTAGTACTTTCATGTCAAGAATGCCTATCTGTAATCTCCAAAAATCTTTTCTTTTTCCTTAAAGAAAATTAGTAACACCATTTCTTTTCACCATCTATGAAGTAGTGAGTAGAAGCTGTGTGGAAGAAAATTAGCTCTACTTATTGGTAGGGGTTGGAGGGGAGTTTTCTTCTGGAAATCAAGGCCTCTTGTTATGGTGCTAAGAACCAAAGTTGGCTGCTGGGGTGCTAAGAGATGAAAGGACAATCCAGTCAAATTTTTCTTATTCTATATTCCTCTCTCAATTGGGCAGAGCACTACAGACTTTTGGAAGAGTGAATGCAATGGCAAGAACTTACTTGCCAGGCCCCTCAGCTTCTATGGGAATATGTGAGTATATGAAATGGGTGGGCTACTTCTGCTTAGTACCCTATTTTTAAGTGGGGGCCATTGGTGTCCCTGCAGCTGTAAGAAGGCCTCTGCTGAATTGATGGGACTTGTGTGTTCTCACCTCTTTGAACAATGAATTGACTTGCCCAAAGAGGACCCATTGTTAGTCCTCTGATAAAACCACCTTTGACTCTGGGAATGCCTTAATTCAGTGATTTTTAACCAGGGATAAATATGAGAATGACCTTTGGAGCTTAAAAAAAAATAAGATGCTCAAGGCCCCCCTCCAGACTGACTGAATCAGAATCTCTGGAAATGAGGCCTGAGCATGTAAAGTTTTGAAAAGCTCTAATGTTAGAGAACTCCAGAGGCCTCAATTTAACACCCTTCATGGCTTTAGCCTCTTTGCTTTCAAGATTGCATAAGACCCTTTATTGTCTGTCAGTCACTCTGATGGAAAAAGAGGTAAAATATAAGTTTCTGACAATGGGGAGCAAAGTGTTCTTGGCAAGTGAGAGAGGAACATAGGAAGGGGAATGAGGGGGAAAAGCAAACAATGTATCCACAAGAAAGATAAACAACTTTATGGAGCAATTTCAGAGAAGTGAACATTTCAGGGCCAGAGTTGAGAGAGGGTACCAAAAAAAAAAAAAAAAAAAAAAAGACCACTCTGGTTACACAAAGGAAGAAATGGAATAGGGATACATTTTCCCCCTTGTAAATGAACAAAACAAAACAAAACTTTTTTATTGAGGCATTCACCCATTTTATATATAGTTCAATGAGATGTTTTTAAATAATAAATTTTGAGATGAATAAAATAAACAAATGATTAGCTAGACTTACCAGGAAAAAAAGAGAGAGGCCTCAAATAAATAAAATTGTAAGTGAAAGAGGAGACTTTACAACTTATACCACAGAAATACAAAGGATCATAAGAGACTACTATGAATAATTTTAAGCCAACAAATTGGGCAACCTAAAAGAAATGGATGAATTCCTAAAAATACGTAAGCTATCAAGACTGAATCATGAAGAAATAGAAAATCTGAGTGGATCAATTACTGGTAAGGAGATTGAATAGGTAATCAAAAACCTCCCCCAAGAGAAAAGCCCAGGACTAGATGGCTTCACTGGTGAATTCTACCAAACATTTTAAAAAGAATTAATACCAAGCCTTCTCAAACTCTTCCAGAAAAATAGAAGAGGAGGGAACACTTACAAACTCATTTTATGAGGCCAACATTACCCTAATACCAAAACCAGACAAGGACACTACAAGAAAAGAAAATTATAGGCCAATATTCCTGATAGATATAGATGCAAAAATCCTCAACAAAATATTAGCCAACTGAATTCAATAGTACATTAAAAGGATCATACGCCATGATATAGTGGGATTTATTCTAGGGATGCAAGGATGGTTCAACATCTGCAAATCAATCAACGAGATACACCACATTAACAAAATGAAGGATAAAAATTGTATGATCATCTCAATAGATACAGAAAAAACATTTAATAAAATTCAATATCCATTCATGATGAAAATTCTCAACAAACCGAGTATAGAAGGAATGTACCCCAACATTATAAAAGCCATAAATGATAAGCCTGTAGCTAACACCATACTCAATGGTGAAAAGCTGAAAGGTTTTCCTCTAAGATCAGGAACAAGACAAGGATGCCCACTCTCATCATTTTTATTCAACATAGTACTGGAAGTCCTAGCCAGGACAATTAGGCATAAATAAAAGGCATACACATCAGAAAGGAAGATGTAAATTTGTCTCTATTTGAAGATTACATGATATTACAAATAGAAAACTCTGAAGATTCCACCAAAAAACTGTTAGAAATAATAAACAAATTCAGTAAATTTGCAGGATATAAAACGAATAGACAAAAATTATTGCATTTCTGTACACTAACAACAAATTATCAGAAAGAGAAATTAAGAAAGCAGTCACATTTACAATAGGATCAAAAAGAATAAAACACATAGGAATAAATTTAACCAAGGAAGTGAAAGATCTGTACACTGAAAACTGTAAGGCATTGATGAAAGAAATTGAAGAAGGTAATAATGGAAAGATATTCTGTGCTCATGGATGGGAAGAATTAATATTGTTAAAATGTCCCTACTATCCAAAGCGATCTGCAAATTCAACGCAACCCCTATCAAAATTCCAATGGCACTTTTCCCGGAAATAGAAAAAACAATCCTAAAATGTGATGAAGCCACAAAAGAGCCCAAATAGTCAAAGAAATCTTGAGAAAGAACAAAGCTGGCATCACACTTCCTGATTTCAGACTATATTACAAAGCTTTAGTAATCAATACCATATGATATTGGCATGAAAACAGACACATAGACTAATAGAACAGACTAAAAAACCCAGAAATAAACCTATGCATATGTAGCCAATTAATTTTCTTTCTTTCTTTTTTTTATTGATGTCTTAATAGTTTATAACACTGTGGGGTTTTAGTTGTACATTATTGCTTGTCCGTCACCATGTGGATGTAACCCTTCACCCCTTGTGCACACCCGCCACCCCCCTTCCCCTTGGTAACCACCAATCAGTTCTCTCTGTCCGTGTGTTCATTTATATTCCATATATGAGTGAGTTCATGCAGTGTCTGTCCTTCTCTCTCTGGCTTATTTCACTTAACATAATACCCTCTAAGTCCATCCATGTTGTTGCAAATGGGACAATTGTGTCTTTTCTTATGGCTGAGTAGTATTCCATTGTATGTATATACCACATCTTCTTTAACCAATCATCAGTCGAGGGACACTTGGGTTGCTTCCACTTCTTGGCTATGGTGAATAATGCTGCAATGAACATAGGGGTGCATATGCCTCTTGTGATGGTTGATTTCATGTCCATTGGGTAGATGCCCAAGAGTGGGATTGCTGGATCATACGGTATTTCTATTTTTAATTTTTTGAGGACTCTCCATACTGTTTTCCATAGAGGCTGCACCAGTTTGCATTCCCACCAGCAGTGAATGAGGGTCCCCATTTCTCCACAACCTCTCCAGCATTTGTTGTTGTCTTTGTGATTATAGCCATTCTAATGGGTGTCAGGTGATATCTTAGTGTAGTTTTGATTTGCATTTCCCTGATGATTAGTGATGTTGAACATCTTTTCATGTGTCTATGGGCCATCTGTATCTCTTCCCTGGAAAAATGTCTGTTCATATCCTCTGCCCACTTTTTGATCGGGTTGTTTGTTTTTTTGTTGCTCAGTTGTATGAGATCTTCATATATTACTGAGATTAATCCCTTGTCGGACAAGTGATTTGCAAATATTTTCTCCCAGCTGGTGGGTTGTCTATTCATTTTGATCCTGGTTTCATTTGCCTTGTAGAAGCTCTTTAGTCTGATGAGGTCCCACTTGTTTATTTTTCTTTTGTTTCCCTTGTCCGAGTAGACATGGAATCTGAAAGGATCCCTTTATGTCCAATCTCAATTAGTGTACTGCCTATATTTTCTTCCAGGAGTTTTATAATTTCAGGTCTCACTTTCAGGTCTTTGATCCATTTTGAATTGATTTTTGTATATGGCGATAGGAGATGGTCTACTTTCATTCTTTTGCATGTTTCTGTCCAATTTTCCCAGCACCATTTATTGAAGAGACTTCCCTCTCTCCATTGTATGTTCTTTGCTCCTTTGTCGAAGATTAGCTGTCCGTAGGTGTGTGGTTTTATTTCTGGGCTTTCAATTCTGTTCCATTGATCTGTGTGTCTATTCTTGTACCAGTACCATGCTGTTTTGATTACTATAGCTTTATAGTATATTTTGAGATCAGGGATTGTGATGCCTCCAGCTTTGTTCTTTTTTTCAGAATTGCTTTAGCTATTTGGGATCTTTTGTTGCCCCATATGAATTTCAGTAGTTTTTGTTCTATTACTGTGAAGAATGACATTGGGATTCTGATTGGGATTAAATTGAATTTGTAGATTGCTTTAGGTAGAATGGACATTTTAACTATGTTTATTCTTCCAATCCATGTGCATGGAATATTTTTCCATTTCTTTATGTCTTCCTCGATTTCTGTCAATAGTGTCTTATAGTTTTCATTGTATAGGTCTTTTACCTCCTTGGTTAAATTTATTCCCAGATATTTTACTCTTTTTGTTGCAATTGTAAATGGGATTGTCTTTTTGAGTTCTCTTTCTGTTAGTTCATTGTTAGTGTATAGAAATGCAATTGATTTTTGTAAGTTGATTTTATACCCTGCCACTTTACTGTAGTTGTTGATTATTTCTAGTAGTTTTCTGATGGAGTTTTTTGGGTTTTCTATGTATAAGATCATGTCGTCTGCAAATAGTGAGAGTTTCACTTCTTCCTTGCCTATTTGGAGTCCTTTTATTCCTTTTTCTTGCCTAATTGCTCTGGCCAGAACTTCCAGTACTATGTTGAATAAGAGCGGTGAGAGTGGGCACCCTTGTCTTGTTCCTGTCCTCAAAGGAATGGCTTTCAGTTTTTCCCCATTGAGTAGGATGTTTGCTGTAGGTTTGTCATATATGGCCCTTATTATGTTGAGGTACTTTCCTTCTATACCCATTTTGTTGAGAGTTTTTATCATAAATGGATGCTGGATCTTGTTGAATGCCTTCTCTGCATCGACTGAGATGATCATGTGGTTTTTATTCTTCATTTTGTTAATGTGGTGTATCACGTTGATTGATTTGCAGATGTTGAACCATCCCTGTGTCCCTGGTATAAATCCCACTTGATCGTAGTGTATGATCTTTTTGATGTATTGCTGTATTCAGTTTGCCAATATTTTGTTGAGGATTTTTGCGTCTATGTTCATCAGTGATATTGGCCTGTAGTTTTCCTTCTTTGTATTGTCCTTGTCTGGCTTTGGTATCAGGATGATGTTGGCCTCATAGAATGTGTTGGGAAGTATTCCATCTTCCTCTATTTTTTGGAATAGTTTGAGAAGGATAGGTGCTAAATCTTCTTTGAATGTTTGGTAAAATTCTCCAGGGAAGCCATCTGGTCCTGGACTTTTATTTTTTGGGAGATTTTTGATTACTGTTTCAATTTCTTTACTTGTGATTGGTCTGTTCAGATTCTCTATTTCTTCTTGATTCAGTTTTGGGAGGTTGTACACGTCCAAGAATTTGTCCATTTCCTTTAGGTTGTCCAATTTGTTGGCGTAAAGTTTTTCATAGTATTCCCTAATAATCCCTTGTATTTCTGTGGTATCTGTTGTAATTTCTCCTCTTTCATTTCTAAATTTATTTATTTGTGTCTGCTCCCTTTTTTTCTTAGTGAGTCTGGCTAAGGGTTTGTCAGTTTTATTTATCTTCTCAAAGAACCAGCTCTTTGTTTCATTGATCCTTTCTACTGTTTTTTTGGTTTCAATTTCATTTATTTCTGCTCTGATTTTTATTATTTCCCTCCTTCTGCTGATTCGGGGCTTTGTCTGTTCTTCTTTTTCTAATACTGTTAGGTGCAATTTAAGGTTATTTATTTGGGATTTTTCTTGTTTGTTAAGGTGAGCTTGTATTGCTATGAATTTCCCTCTCAGGACCGCTTTTGCTGCATCCCATATGAGTTGGTATGGTGTATTTTCCTTTTCATTTGTCTCCAGATAGCTTTTGATTTCTCCTTTAATTTCATCAATGACCCATTGGTTGTTCAGTAGCGTGTTGTTTAGTCTCCACATCTTTGTCCCTTTCCTAGCTTTTTCCTTGCTGTTGATTTCTAGTTTCACAACGTTATGATCAGAAAAGATGCTTGTAATGATTTCAATCTTTTTAAATTTATAGAGGTTTGCCTTGTTTCCTAATATATGGTCTATCCTTGAGAATGTTCCATGTGCACTTGAGAAGAATGTGTACTCTGCTTTTTTTGGGTGGAGTGCTCTGTATATATCTATTAAATCCATTGCATCTAGTTTCTCGTTTAAGTGCATTATTTCCTTATTGACTTTTTGTCTGGATGATCTATCTATTGATGTAAGGGGGGTATTAAGATCCCCTACTATTATTGTGTTATTGTTAATATCTCCTTTAAGGTTTTTTAGCAGTTGTTTTATGTACTTTGGTGCTCCTGTGTTGGGTGCATAGATATTTATAAGTGTTATGTCTTCTTGGTGAAGTGTCCCTTTTATCATTATATATTGCCCTTCTTTGTCTCTCATTACCTTTTTTATCTTGAAGTCTACTTTGTCTGCTATAAGTATGGCTACTCCTGCTTTCTTTTGTTTGCCATTAGCTTGGAGTATTGTTTTCCATCCTTTTATTTTAAGTCTGTGTTTGTCTTTAGAGCTGAGATGTGTTTCCTGGAGGTAGCAGATTGTTGGATCTTGGTTTTTAATCCATCCCACCACTCTGTGTCTTTTGATTGGAGAATTCAATCCATTTACATTTAGAGTGATTATTGATATATGAGGGTTTAATGTTGCTATTTTATTGTTCATTTTCTGGTTCTTTTGCATTTCCTTCATTTCTTGTCACTTGTGTTTCGGACTGCAAATTCAATTTGGTATTTCTGCATGCTCATTCTCTTAGTTTTCTCTTTATTTGTCATGTGTGGTTCTCTTCTGGTTATTTGTTTAGTGGTTACCATGAGGTTTATATAAGCGATCTCCTGGATAAGATAGTACATATTTAGATGCCTCCTTTTTCCTGAGGCTTGGTCGATTCAATCCCTTACCTCTTCCCCTCCTTATTTGTTATCTCTATTTATTCCATCTTGTGTCATGAGCGTGTGTTTCCAGTGATGAGCTTGAATTAATTTTTGATGTTATCCAACTGTAGTTTGTTCTGGTTTAGTCTCCTTGCTGAAATCTTTGTATCTCCTTTCTCATTTGTTTATTTTCAGGCCTAAGGGCCTTCTTGAGCATTTCTTGTCATGGGGATCTTGTGGTGACGAACTCTCTTAGCTTTTGTTTATCAGGGAGAGTTATTATTTCTCCCTCATATTTGAAGGATATTTTTGCTGGATAAAGTATTCTTGGCTGAAGGTTTTTGTCTTTCATGATTTTGAATATATCATTCCAGTCTCTCCTAGCCTGTAGAGTTTCTGTCGAGAAATCAGCTGAGAGCCTGAATGGGTTTCCTTTGTATGTTATTTTGTTTTTTTGTTTAGCTGCTTTCAATATTATTTCCTTGTCACGGGTATTTTTCAAGTTTGCTACTATGTGGCGAGATGATTTTTTATTCCTGTTTCTATATTTAGGTGGTCTATTGATTTCATTCACTGTTATTTACCTCTCATTCCCTAGGTTGGGGAAGTTCTCAGCTATTATTTCTTTGAACAAACTCTCTGCTCCTTTTTCTCTTTCTTCTCCTTCTGGAATACCTATTATCCTTATGTTGCTTTTCCTCATTGAGTCTGATATTTCTCGAAGAATTTCTTCATTTCTTTTTAGTCTTAGCTCTCTCTCCTCCTCTATCTGGAGCGTTTCTGTGTGGCTATCCTCAATAATGCTAATTCGTTCCTCCATATTGTCAGTTCTGCTCTTTAAAGACTACATTTTTTCCACTATCTTGTTCATTTTGTTTTTCATCTCCCATAATTCTGATTGGTTTTTCTTTATGGTTTCAATCTCTTTTGTGACAAAATCCCTGAATTCGTTGATTTGTTTCTGTGTGTTCTCTTGTATTTCATTGAGTTTGTTTATGATAGCTATTTTGAATTCTCTGTCATTCAGGTTATTGAATTCTGTGCCTTCAGGGTTGGTTTCTGGGTGTTTGTCATTTTCCTTTTGGTCTGTAGACATAACAAACCATCACATGGATCCGACCACTTTATTTTTTCCTCTCATCTTGACGTTGGTCCTGCAGTTTCCACCTGCTGCCACTAGATGGAGATCACAAGGAGTGTGCTCCGAGCCCACTGCAGCCCCCAGAGGGATTATGCTGAAACGCGGGGTGTGTGGGAGGAGGGGCCCTCTCTTTCTCCTGCTCGACCCAGGGGTTTCCTTTCTGGCTCTCTTAGGGCGTTTGCTACACCCCCGAAACAGTCCATCGTCTCTTCCCGGTGGGGATCTCTCGACAGTCTGTGAGAGCACCTGGAGGGTGATAGTTTTCCCCACAGTGGGCCGCCCCTACCCCCTCTGTCTATGAGCCACGCTGTTTGTCTTTGCTGATCGATTGGGGAGGGGGAGTACAACTTCTTACCTCTCCTCACATCCTTTGGGGCTTCCCGTGCCTCTGTCCGATGTATGGCAGCAGGGGTTTCTTAGAAGTCCTTTGTAGTGTTTGATTGAGCTCTGTTGGAATATGAATGATGTTTTCATTGTGTCTTAGGGGGCAGAGATTCAAAGAGGGAATCTCACTCTGCCGTGATGCTGATGTCACTCTTGTAGCCAATAAATTTTCAACAAAGGAGCCAAGAATGTCCAAGGGGGAAAGGATAGTCTCTTCAATAAATGGTGTTGGGAGAACTGGACAGCTATATGTAAAAGAATGAAACTGGACCCCTAACTGGCACCATACAGAAAAGTCAACTCAAAGTGGATTAAAGACTTAAATTTAAGACCCCAAACTAAAAATCCTAGAATAAAATGGGGGTTTGCTCCTTGACATGGGTCTTGGTAATTATTTTTTGGATTTGACACTAAGGCAAAGGCAATAAAAGCAAAAATAAACAAGTGAGACTAATCAAACTAAAAGCTTCTGCACAGCTAAAGAAACTATCAGCAAAATGAAAAGGCAAACAAGAGAATAGGAGAAAATATTTGGAAACCATCTTTCTAATAAAGGATTGATATCCAAAATATATAGAGAACTCATACAACTCAATAGCAAAAAAAAAAAAAAAAATCTGATTTAAAAATGGACAGAGAACTGAATAGACATTTTTCCAAAGAAGACATACATATGGCCAACAGGTACATGAAAAAATACTCAACATCACTAATCATCAGGGAAATGCAAATCAACACCAGAAAGAGATATCGTCTCACAACTCTTAGAATGGCTGTCATCAAAAAGACAAGAGAAAGCAAGTGCTGGCAAGGATATGGAGAAAAGGGAACCCTCGTGCACTGTTGATGGAAAACAGTATGGAGGTTCTCCCAAAATTAAAAATAGAACTACTATATGATCCAGGATTTCCACTACTAGGTATATATCCAAAGGAAATGCAAACAGGATATTGAAGAGATATCTGCACTCCCATGTTTATTGCAGCATTGTTTACATTAGTCAAGACATGGAAACAATGTAAGGGTCCATCAATGGATGAATAAGAAGAGAAAATGTGATATATATACATACACACAATGGAATATTATTCAGCCATGAGAAGGAGGGAAATACTGCTTTTTTACCACAACAATGATGGACCTTGAGTGCATTATGCTAAGTGAAATAAGCCAGACAGAGAAAGACAAATACTGCATGGTATCACTTATATGTGGAATCTAAATCAAAAGTCAAACTCATAAAATTTTTTTGTGTAAATTAGTAATTTGTTGTGCAATCATACCTTCATTAAAAAATTCAGAAAAATATGTAACAAAAAAAAAAAAACACCCCTCCATAAATTAGTCACTCAGAGATAAGGACGGTTAACATTTTGGTGTATACCTTTCCATAATCATTTAAATACAAATTGTAGATGTTTTAAATAAAAACAGAATCACACTGTAAAAATGTTTGTAACCTATTCTATGTACTCTACAATATACTATGAACAAAATGAAAATATGCTTACCAAATTACAGCTGTCACAAAATTAAGAGGAAGAGCCAGTGTATAAAAAAAAAAAATCAGAATCTGAAATAATCTACAAAGATTTGGGGCCAAATTAACAACATTAAATTTAATAGGGATACATTTAAAGTTTTGAACTTAGGTTGAGAACCTATAGTCTTAGTTGCCTGAGACACTATATGAATCAACAATGTCACTTGCTTTCAAAAAGCTAATGTCCCTTTCTAACAAAAGCATGGTGTCTAAAATAGGAAGGACAAGATCTCACTCTAGGCTATGCTGTTCTGACCATATCAAGTACTATACTCAATTCTCTGCAAAAAATTTTATGAAAGATATTGACAAGCAAACATTGGTCAAGACTCAAGAGGACAATTTTACATCCAGCAAAATAATTATTGCTATTCCAACTATTTCTGTCATCCCCAAAAGTTTGAGTGTATGTATTTTTAAGTGTCAGGGGTGACTTAGTGGGAGAAGGGTTAGAGAAATATCCTGTGGCTTTTTGCCTCTATACCTTGGACTTAAAGGTGGAAATTTGGCTTTACTCTCATCAATTTGGAAACAGAGGAATAAGACCATAATAAAAGAAATAGACTCCAATAAGTTCACTGCTAAGACTGTTGAATGTCATCATGGTGACCTACTTACTGTTTAGGCAGTGGGAGAGTGGGGAGTAGAGAATGTGCATGGCTGGCCCTGTTGGAATAACACTTTAAGGCCATTTCTAGAATGATTCGATATTTCACTATTAAAGACTGAGGAGCTATTATACTTTTTAAGATTTCTTGAGCTGGTATTGCTTGCTCAATGTTTTGTATTTTTCTATTTCTTAAAATATTGAGATACTTAGTCTTACTTTAGCCAGACTTGGGGTACAGAAACCGTAGGGAAGTAGTGATAGCTAGACAGAATGGGGTGAAAGAAACAAGAGACCAGCCTTCTTTATTTTCTTTCTGTTCTTTCTGTGGCACTCTGTATCAGTTAGGCTGAGTTTGGCTGTAAGTAACAGCAAACCAAATGAAAATGGCTTAAAACCACAATAATGTTTCCTGCTTTCTTAAAGCCTGGCTGTAGGTTCTCAGCACAACAATGTCATCAGAGATGTTGATTCTTTTTGTCCTTCCATTCTGCCTTGCTCAGCATGTGTCTGTGTCTTCCTGGTGGTTGCAAGTTGTTTACCACAGTTCCAAGCTCCACATCCTCATGGAACATGTTTCATATAGGAAGGAAGGAGGAAAAAGGACTTCTATATGGCTCTATTTTTTTTTCATTGATGTCATATTAGTTTATAACATTGTATAATTTCAGTTGTACATTATTATTTGTCCATCACCATATATATTGCCCCTTTACCTCTTATACCCACCCCCCAACTCCCCTCCCCTCTGGTAACCACTAGTCTGTTCTCTTTGTTCATGTGTTTGTTTATCTTCCACATATGAGTGAAATCATACAGTGTTTGTCTTTCTCTATCTGGCTTATTTTGCTTAACACAATACCCTCAAGGTCCATCCATGTTGTTGCAAATGGCAAGATTTCATCTTTTTTATGGCTGAGTAGCATTCCGTTGTGTATATATAACACATCTTCCTTATCCATTCATCCCTTTAGGGGCACGTAGGTTGCTTCCAAGTTTTAGCTATTGTGAATAATGCTGCAATGAACATAGGGGTGCATGTATCTTTATGCATTCATGTTCTTTGGATAAATACCCAGCAGTGGAATAGCTGGATTATATGGTAGGTCTATTCTTAATTTTTTAAGGAATCTCCATACTGTTTTCCATAGTGGCTGCACTAGTTTGCATTCCCACCAGCAGTGTATGAGGGTTCCGTTTTCTCCACATCCTCTACAACATTTGTTATTTTTTTGTCTTGGTGATTATAGCCATTATAACGAGTGTAAGGTGATGCCTCAGTGTAGTTTTGATTTGTATTTACCTGATGATTAGTGAGGTTGAACATCTTTTCATGTGCCTGTTGGCCATATGTATATCTTCTTTGGAAAAATGTCTGTTCATATCCTCTGCCCATTTTTCGATCATGTTGTTTTTTGTTCTTGTTGAGTTGTGTGAGTTCTTTGTATATTTTGGAGATTAACTGCTTGTTGGATATATGATTTGCAAATATTTTCTCCCAGTTGGTGGGTTGTCTTTTCGTTTTGTTCCTGGTTTCCTTTGCCTTGCAGAAGTTCTTTAGTCTGATGAAGTCCCATTTGTTTATTTTTTCTTTTGTTTTTCTTGCCTGAGTAGACATGGTATTCAAAAAGGTCCTTCTAAGGCTGATGTCAAATAGTGTACTGCCTATATTTTCTTCTAGGAGTTTTATGGTTTCATGTCTTACGTTCAATCCTTTAATCCATTTTGAGTTAATTTTTGTGTATGGCAAAAGATAACGGTCTACTTTCATTCTTTTCCATGTGGCTGTCCAGTTTTCCCAACACCATTTATTGAAGAGACTTTCCTTTCTCCATTGTATGTTCTTGGCTCCTTTGTTGAAGATTAGCTGTCTGTAGATGTGTGGTTTTATTTCTGGGCTTTCAGTTCTGTTCCATTGATCTATGTGTCTGTTTTTGTACCAGTATCATGCTGTTTTGATTACTATAGCTGTGTAGTATATTTTGAAGTCAGGGATTGTGATGCCTCCAGCTTTGTTCATTTTTCTCAGGATTGCTTTAGCTATTCAGGGTCTTTTGTTGCCCCATATGAATTTTCAGATTTATATGGCTCTATTTTTTATCAGGGTAGAAAATCTTTCCCAGAAGTTGCCCTCAGCAGATTGACATCTCATTAGACGGGACTAATTCAACATGACTCAGTCATGTGAGTATGGAATGACCATGGTTGGCTTATATCAATTGGATTCATTCTTTGGGTCAAGACACATTTCCTGCTGAATGAAATCAGGGTTCTGTGAGTAAGGAAGAAGGGGAGATGGTGATTGCATTGTCAACCAATAGTGTTTACCATATGCTTCTCTTCTCTCTCTGATGTCATTTTAAGTATTTTACTGACTATAAACCTGCTGATGTCTTCCAAACCTATATCTAGTTCTAACTTGAGTTCCAGATGCATTATCATCTTCCTATTATGCATCTGCACTTGGGTTCCTGCCAGTAGCTCACCTTATTACATGTCTAAAATGGTTCTTATCCTACTTTGTCCTGGAATTGAGAAGGACTTCATATTACTACCCAAAATACTGATTAAAGCACTGCCACTCACCCTCTCTCCAGTACCAGGAAACTGAGAGTCATCTTGGACTACTCCTTCCCAACTATTTCCCACATTTCACTCCAAGTTCTCTTGACTTTAACTTTTTCCAACTCAACATATCTTGTATCCATGCTTTCCAAATGGGTCCATTAGTTTTTAATGCTGCTCTGTATGTGTCAGTTTGTATGGATATATAAACACATGTGTTGTTCATGGGTAATGTGAGCTTTAAATGAACCTGGGAATATTATCATTCTTAATGTCATTTATGCCTACTGGGAAGCTAACAAAGGGGAGAGAAAAACCATAAAAGTCTTGGTTTGGTTTTGTAAAGTAACACTAATGACAGTTATTTATGTGAACTTTTATCATTTGTTCCTAATTACCATACAGCAAAATGATTAAGACAACAAATAATTATGTGTTAGATTTACTTTTTTGTAAGTTTTATTCAAATATGATTGATAATGTTATTTTTGATAGTAATGTAACACTGTGGTTTGATCGCAACTTTTAGAATCTAGAAGGAACATTGCTTTTGTTCCAGAAAAGAAACTTTAGATGACAGTTGTCCCGTGGTTGCCAAAGTTAAGTTCATCCCATTTTAGCTAGTAGGACTTGATAGCAGGTGAAATTGAATGACACAAGAATGCCAAAGCAAATTTAAAGGCAGAGGAGTTAAAGATTTTGACCAATTACCAGATCACACAAACAAGATAATTAATATAAATTTATTATCATAATTACTAGGCTCTCAGGTACTGAAATACAGAGCTTCATGACAATGGAGAAGGGGACCAAAGTGACTTAGTGTAACTCAGTCAAAGTCACTCAGCCAAGGAAAACACTGTCTACTGTGGCTGAGGATGCCCAGTCACACAAGATTGCAAGGAACTGCCATATATATAATAATATAATTATATTAACAATATATTTATAAATATATATATAATAAATATATAAATAACTTAAAATAACATTTCATGCTTTGCCTTCTTCTTGAGGCTCAGCTTCAAGAAGCATTTTACTAAAATGATCTCATTGATTGGCATAAAAAATTGTTGAGGCAGGAAGGATATAGGTATCATTCCCTCCATTTTGAAGATGATCAAACTGAGGTCCCAGAAACTTACAGTATTTGGTTACGGGTCCATCAGCAACTTAAAAGCAGAAGGCAAGCAGTTGGAATGAAATCCCAGGTCTATGGCTTCTCATGCCAACTGCCACTGTGGGTATTTCTTAGTTTTCTTATGCCTTAGTTAATCCATCTGTAATATGGGTAGAGTCTTTCTAGTAGCCATAGTCAGTAGCCCTGGTTCTCTCAAGGTTGTTATGAAGAATAATAATTAAAATGATTGGTACTTTGCAAAGTATAGGGTGTTCTTTAAATAACAGACAACATTATATGTTAGTGTGGGTTCCACTAAACCTTGCTCCCTCTCTTACAAAGAGAGTAAACATTCATTTAGAATTACAAAGGCTCAGCACGTGCTCAGCAAATGACTAAGAGTAAAGGATTTGATTCCTTCATGTACATGGTACATACAGACTGTCAACACTTCACAAGTAAGTAGACTCCGGAGTCAAGGCTAGTTGTCCAATATCTGAAAGTCAGTGATAGAGGGTTGCCCCCTTGCTGTGTGCACCAGTTTTCCTTGCTTTGTGGCAATAAACAACTTTGGATGGGCAACCGATTTGAAGTAGTTTTTAGTGCCATGACGTTCCCAGAAGAAGAGGAGGTCGGTCTCATCTTTGATGGTTTTGGGTGTCTCAGGCATCTCCTATGATAAGGAAAACAGATCTGTTAGAGAACGAGAAGATGCTAGAAAAAGAACTGAAGCTCAATCCCTTGGCATTTGGCCTTTGTGAGAAACATAGCACTTTAGGACCATGACTCTGTAAGATGATGATATAGGTTCTTCATTCATATGTTCATTCAGCAAGCATTTATTACATGCCTGTTAGATATATGGCCCAGTATATTCATAATAGTTGATTTCCTTAGTTAACTGGAGAAAAATCCAAATTATTCATAAACATTGCCAATGACACTAGTGTCTCACTGTATCCTGCCAGGTAGGGTGAAACATTGTTCTTGTCCTGCCTTCAACATAGGCATAAGGCATTTTGCATCAAATCTGAGCACTAGCAATTCTAAGACCTCTAAACATTTTGACTTCTAAGTGTGCAAATCATACTTGGAGAAAATAATTTAGAATTTAGAGATGTTTATCTCTGTATTTAAGTCAACAATTGAGAGCTAAAAAATTCCCCCAAAACACACACACACACACACAACTTCCTAGGCATATCAGCAGCTGAATGCTTTCAATACAATTTTTAACAAAATACAGATTTTGACTTTAGACTGTACTCTTCTTGTGAGTATGTATAGACTCTAACAATACTTTCATGGAAAAATAAAATTCAAATTCCACCTTGAGATGATTTTTCTCTACTATTTTTAATTTAAAACAACGAAATACCTTTTTAGGTTTCCTTAGGGTTTTCAACGTCAACAAAGATTTTATTTCTCAAACGTATTCCTCTCCTAGTTTTTCCCACCTCAGTAAATGAAGTTTCTCCTCTTCCTCCTGTTGGTTCTATCTCAAAAATATAACCAGATTCTGTCTACTTCCTTCCACCTGTCTCACCACTCCCCACCTTCTGATTGTTATAACCTTCTAATTGGGCTCTCTGCTATTGCCATCCTTCTGATATACTCTCCATTTTAGAAAATATAAGTAAAGTCAGGACACTTCCTTGTTTGAAGCCTTTTAATGGCTTCTCATTGTTCCTCAAATGAAATCCAAATACAAGGCTCTGCAAACACTTGCTTCTGCTTATTTTTCCTCCTTCTCAGAGTGCCCCAGCTCCTAGAGTGCTCCTTCTGATCTTTGAAGCTGGCCTTTAAGCTCTTGAAATTCTAGGGCTAGGTGCACTTAGATCCCTCTATTTAGGACGCCCATACCACTCACCCCTTGCATGGCATGCTCCCTCCTATCAGCAGCTCTCATCTCACAGGACGCTCTGCTCTTGCTACTCTATCTAAAGAGCACTCTCCCATTTTTCTCTTTCTCAGCACCCTGTTCATTTGCTTTACAGCATCTTGCACTTTTTGCTGGTTGTTTGGCTTATCTATGTCTGTGTCCCCCAGAAGACTAAGTTCTATAAGGCTAGGGATTTTGGCTTCCCACCATCTACATAGCTGTTGGCACTATGCTTAAAAAATAGAAGGCTCTCAATAAATAACGCTTGTTGAATGAATTCATGAATGAAGCTACTGCCCTACCCTGTAGACATTATATCACTTTCCTCTACTTCATCTAGGTAGAGAAACACATGCATCCACATAAATCCTAGTTGCAAATAGGGAGGTTTGGATTATATGTTTACTGAATAAGAGTCACCTATTTATCAGTGGTGAAGACATCTAAGGTTGTAGTGGTTATATGTTTGTGTGTCTATATGTTTGACGGGGAAGGTGGTGGTGGAGATGGGGCTGGAATGGGGGATAATACTGGCATCAATGAGGAGAGAGAGAGGCACTGGAGTCAGAAGGCCAGGGTTTGAGTCTTGGCTCCCAGCTTTTTGCTTTGTGCTCATTGGCAGATGATGAATTCTCTCTGACCTCAGCTGACCAAGTTTCTTGGAGGCAGGCCCCATTGTCCTAATGCCTACTGTCATTTAGGTCAGATAGTAGATGTCAGTAAAGATTAAAGAAGGATGGATAAGTGGATGCCCTGGGATGGGAGGTGAATAGGATCAGGCCAGGAAAGGAAAAAGAAAGAGGAAGGCAATTTACCTTTTATTTTCTCTTGCCACCTCATTTTACTCTCTCACAGATCCTGCCTAGAACTGCCTGTGGGGATAGGTGAGAAGTAGGATGAAGGGACAGGTGGGCAAGGTGGGCAGATGGGGCTGTGGTAGGAAGAGAAGAGAACTGTGCCACCTTGCTAGGGCTGTCTTCCTATTGGGATCATTTACAAACATATGGGATGTAAATAAAGGTAAGCTGGAGACTGAAGACAACTGACCTTTAACAATACGGGTTCATCTTCATTTTGGGCACTCACAAACAGCCGAGTTTTTGAGATTCTTAGAGTCACAGGAAGTTGAGAATCCTCTTCTGATGTATAAGCACCCATGTCAAATTTCGCTGGCAAAGAGCAAAGCCAAAAAAGAAAGTAAATCCATTGTATTTGTATAAAACCAAGTGTTTATGTAGCTACTCTGTGTGTGTGTGTGTGTGTGTGTGTGTGTGTGTGTGTGTGTGTGTGTGTGTGAGTGTAGTTAGGTCCCCAACTATGGTGTAAGTACCTGGAGATCAGGAATGGAATTTTATACATCTTGTGTCCTTCACAATGCCTACCTTATTTACCAGGCAGGTAAGTACTTGGTTAATGTCTTTAGAATTTTCTATGTTGAATGAATGATTGGGGACTGAGTATTTGTTGAATCTCTTGTAATTACATTAGTAGGATAAGTAAGACCCTGGAATTTGCGAGGTATGAATAAAATGGAGGGGTTGAGGGAAGCTGATACACTCATATGTTGCTAATGATAGTGAAAAGTAGTTCAGTTTTCCTTAGAGAACAATGCTTAATAAAAGCAGTGAATTTACTTATGCCTAGTAACCCAGGAGTTCCACTTTTGGGGGTATGCTCCAAAGAAATAACCTCCTAAGGAAAAAAATAATATATACAAACACATTTGCAACAGGGTTACTTAGAGCAAACCCCAAAGCATAGTAACATGATTGAATATTCTAGTGCCATTAAAAAAGCATTATTTACAATAGCCAAGATATGTAAACAATCTAGTTGTCCATCAATGTATGGATAAAGAAAACATGGTATGTATGTGTATATATATACAATGGAATATTTTTCAACCATGAGAAGGAAGGAAATCCTGCTGTTTGTGACAATACAGATGGACTTTGAGAGCATTATGCTAAGTGAAATAAGCCAGATGGAGAAAGACAAATACCATTTACTTTATGCTGCACTTAGTGCTCTCAAAGATAGGAAAGCTCTCTTGTGGCACTTCTAGATTTGGCTAAAGCTCCTGTCCTTGCCTGATATTTTTTACCAGAGGTGATGTGCTTCATCCTATTCTAGAAGAATTGTGCAAAGCCAGGAATCTAGAGAGGTTTATTCTTTGAAAGCAGAAAGCTTAAAAGAAATACAGAAATAAAAGGAGGAGAGGGTGACAGAGATGTCCATTTACCTGCATCGTCTAGATTATTTAATGCAGCAGCCACGAGATATTGACCAGATGTGTCTTGAATTATGCTTTGATTGAGGGCATCATTCAGGATGCATTGGCGGTTGATTATCCTCATAAAGTGGTATTTCACATTGCTCTGGAAGTTGTAAGGTACTGATTGGGGCTTGATGATGTCTAAAACCGTTATCACAAGCTCAGATTAATGTCTAGGTACAAACACAGATGATGTGTCTGCTCTAATACAACATAGAAAGTACTATGGAAGGGACATTAGGAGTATTCCAGTCCACTACTGAGTAGTGAAACCACCCAGTCAGCAGTAGAATAGGTTCTAGGATTATCCTTGTGGTTACTTATTTGTTTCTTTATTAGCTTCGATTCCTCAGGTAATAGTTGTATTTTTTTAAGAGATTATTTGTGCAACATTCTCATTTTTGGCTGTTTGGAGGTTTCTAAGTAACCAGGAAGACTCCTAGTATTCCTCATCTATATTTTAGAATGAATGTACTCTGAGAAAAAAAATGAATCCATTAAGAATTATGTATGTCACTGAGGGTGCAGGTCTAAATGTCTATCACCTTTCTGAACAGTGGTATGTATCAATAGATTCCAAAATGCTCGTGGCTTTAAATAATTCTACCTCCAGGAATCTATTCTAAGGAAATAAATGGTGATAGAAATGAAGATTTATTGATATGGATGTTCACTGTCATATTATTTATAATCATGAAAAATTGACACTCTAAAATGCCCTTTATATATTGCTAAGTCAAAAAAGCTGTATATAAAACTGTTTATAGTATGATCCATATAATGTTAAACAAATTTGTTCATGTGTGTGTATATATAGAAAAGACTTTAAGGAAAGTACCATAGTGCTGGCAGTGGTGAACTCTTGAGTGGTAGTGTGAGTGATTTTTATTTTCTTTTTTATGTTTTCTTGTATTTTCCAATTTTCCAGGAGAACATGTATTAGTGTTTAGCTGTTATCGTAACAATATTGGATTTATGTTTCATGTAGAGGCTTGTACGGTGAAGGCATGGGAAAACAGTCATGATTTCTATAGTCAGATAGAACTGAATTTGATTTGAGGCTCTACCACTTACACACTGTGTGACTTTGGGCAGGTTACTATCTCACAGAACTTAGTTTCATAAAATGAGAATGTAGGCTTGTTGGGAAGGTGAGAGATAATGCAGCCATTGATAAATGAGTAGTGTTGGCAGTATTAACAAAGATAGTAGTAGTAATAGTAATAATAACAACAATAATAGCTAACATTTATTGGGTATTTTCTATGTGCCAGGCATTATTCTTGTCTAGAAGCTTGTGAGTGTTGACTCATTTAATCTTCACAACAAGTAGGGGCTCTGATTATCTCCATTTTCTTGTAGAGGAAACTGAAGAACAGACAGGTTAAGTTGCCCAAAGAGGCACAGTTAGTGTGTGGAGGAACATAGCTTGTAACACCCACTAACAGTATATAACTGCTTTCTGCCAAAAGGCTAAAAGTCACATGACCTTTACAATATGGCCATGAAATGAGCATGTGAACAATATTCTAGACTCAGGCCAGTGCTGCTCTCACCCTGCTGGAAAGGATAGAAATTAGTTTTCCTTCCTTATAGTTACCAGACTAATACCTGGTTGCCCTCTTGTTCTCTGATTCTAGGTTTTATTTCCTCCTTTACTCTATTGCCCCCATTTGCTTAAAAATGGAAAACAAGGATATTATTGCATTTGACCCCTTACCTTCTTCTGGATCATTGGCAATGGCTTCCAGGTCATCATTGGTGATGAACTGATTTAGACTCAATCGTCTCTTCTTCAGAGTCTTCCCACTGGCTGCCACCAGCACCACACTCTCCTTGAAGGTCAGTTTGGATGTCTTAGAGGTTTCAGAGGTACTCAGAGACAATTTTTCCATGCAGTCCTCATGAAATGGGTCATAGCTTGCATCATAGAAGGATTTCTGTGAGGAAGGAAAATGGAAACTGAGAGGCTGCCCATGGCCATAGAATAAGACTCCTTTCAGTAGGAGTTTTTTTCAATAGACATAGTGAGAAGGAGCTCCATTTTGGTCTTGGGTAACCCATGTTTCATCAGTCTTCCCCTGCCTCCCCTTCCTTCCTTTCTTTCAGGATTTTCCTGAAAGGATGTGATCTCTTGGTCTTCTATCTGCAGACTGAAAAATGAGATGTTGTAATGAAACAGGTTTACAAGTGATCTTAGTGAGTGGAGGCCTTCCAGTTAGTCCCCCCTCAGGAGGTTAAAAATCTGCTTGACAGTGCTCAAATAATTTAGAAATACTCTTCTGGGAACAGCTTTTAGAGCCAGTACCAAAGACACACAAGGCAGTACTTATACTGCCTATTGTCTCCTAGCAAAATAACACAGCTTGGTGAGCAGCTGCAGACTTCTCACTTTCAATTGGCAGGCTTCCTCCACCTCAGCTTCATGGGCTATTATGTTTGGAGGGCTATCTCTAACCTGTGGTACTGGTATCAGAGTGGATGACCACAACATATCACTTTAGGAAACAGATCCCTAGTGAAATGGCTGAAGAGGCTGTCGCAGGAGGGTATAACTAACATTCTGATGAAGCCTGGCCCAGGAGACTCCAGTTCTTGGGGTTTCAGGATAGTTCTGCTCTGTTCTGGGAAAATCTGGTGAGCATGAAGAATGCCATCAACTATTAGTGTAGAGAGGCAATTGGTCTCACTTATAATGAAGAATGCATGTCTCTGGGTCTCTAGTGAGGGTAAAACAAAAGCGTCTAGGATTCAAGCCATTGCTGTTCTCTTCAGGTGAAGAATACTGTGTCAGAATAGCAATCCCATAAGAATTACAGTCATTTGCTTACCTGAGTCAGAGAGAGATGATCAATTTCAGAACTGTATTCTTCATTTTCACTGTCAAACAAGATGATGAGAATGTAATTCTGTTTGTTATATCACTACAGTCACTTGGCAACGTATTTTAATGACCACATTAGCTTTGGGTAACACACACACACATGGCCATTACTGTCATCTTTGAAAATTAAGGACTTCTATACATACACAAATATACAGTAATTTGTACCTCATTAATTTGGAATTAGTAATGATCAGGATAGGTCTTGAACTTTACCGGTGCTTTATCTATAAAAATGGGGCTTGACTAACAAATTACAAAAGAGTTGTAATTGAATTCCAGTGACAAATGTTAAGCTCCTCAAGAGAGAAGTAATTTTGAAGCATCTCATTCTAATTTTAACCAAATAGATCATATGTTACACATTGCTTTCATGTATTCACTAAAACAGATTTAATAACTTATACTTGGGAAACTATCCAGACAACATTTCCTTAGCCTAGTTTGTATTAGTGTATACTAATAGGTAATGGGAACACCACGTTTGTTCAAAGTGTTCTATAATTTTAACTTTTTATTCATTTACCTTTCTCCTATGTCTGAATGAGGTTTGACTGTGTATGTGCATTCACGTGCTCAGATTGCTGTGGAGCCATTTCCTATTCCAGACTGAGATCAAGGAGTTTTCCTGAGAATGGTTTTTCTCTCTGACTGTCCACTAAAGCCCATCACTGTCCATCAGAGCATGTATCACGATAGAGAGTGAAGCCAACTGAGGCTGTGTCTAAGTAGATGTTGAAATTCACTAAGACTCAGCAGACCTTAAAAATAATTTTTCTAAAATGGCTGTCTCCCTATCAATGTCATCTCAGTTTAACATGCTGGATGCTTAGTTCCCCTGGATCTTTGCTGAACCTACCCTGACTTCAGAGATAGGACACATCTGTATAGCCTCTGCCAGTCTGGCCCCATGCTGGTTATTGTAACTCCTAGCTGGATTCTAATGTGCCTTGATCCCCTCATTAAATTACAAGAGATAGAATCTATTTCCTACCTGTAACAGTTCTTCAGGTCTTCAAAGAGGTCAGGGACTTTGGCCATCTTGACTTCTGCAACAGAGAACACCAGTGGCTGTCAGCCCAGCTAGCCTCTGAACCAGATGTCTGCAAGGGGAACCACCTCCGGTTTGTGCTTCTGGAGAAACTTAATGAATGACTTAGCCCATGCTCAGCATCTTCCCCATTCTTCTTTTAACTTCCATGAATTATTTGCATATATATATCTACCTCCTCTACTAGTTTGAAAACTTCTTTTAGAATCTTGGTATCCCTTACGTGCGCAACCCCATGCTCTGCACATAGTTGGCATTCAATGAAAGTTTAGATAAGTTAAAAAAAAAAAAACCCACAAAAATGAGGTATTTGCCTTACACAGATGCAAGAGAGAGACAGAGTTGGAAATTTCCAGTTTTCTCCTAATAGTTTTTGATAGTAGAGATTCTCTCCAAGGGAAGGCTCAGCGGCACCCACCAATGCCCTCATATGAAACTAATTCCTTTGTGCCTCTTAGTTCCCCATTACTTTCTGAAATCTGACTGATTCTAACTCACACACCAAACCAAGGAGGGGCAAGAAAGGAAGGAAGAGGCTTTAGCTTCAGAGAAGGCAGTTTGAGAGATGACAGCCAAGGAGAAAAACAAAAAATATTTTAAAAGCCAAAGACGTGATAAGGACGATACCTTTGTCGACTCAAGTGCCAGTAAAATGACTTCCTCTCTGCCTGGAGACTTGGCCTGAGTCAGGCTTCTACGCCTTTTATCTTCTTTAGAGTAGGCGTGGTCATGAGTGCGTCATGGGGAATTTACAGGGAAGAATTATGTTTTGTATTTTTTTATGTTCATTCAATCTTATACTGGCCCAAATAATCACAGATTATATACTTGATAATAGTGTTGTTTGCAGAGATTCCAGGAGTTTCTGTCTTGGCTCATTTATTTATTGCTCTGCTCTAAACAATTGTAAACATGTGGTCTTAGAAAAAGGGAAGAAGAGCAGGAAATTTATTAAGTTTCTAAAAATATGTGGTGAGAGAGGAAGGGAGAAGTCCTAAAATCAGAATTCTGGATGGTTAGAGTTGGAGAGGGGCTTAGAAGCTGTTATTTGTGTTTTGGCTTAATTTGTTTAGTGTACCCCAGAGCTGAGTATGAGTTGACTGAGTACTTAGCAGCCCCTGGCAGCCAAGGAGTGGCCCTTGAGGGAAGATGACCCATCTTTTGTGAAGAGGGAGGTTTGCTTGAACAGACATAAATCACTCTGGGTATGGGGTGACAACCTCCTGGTTAGGGTAGGGCAGAGGAGAGAAAGATGATGTTCAACCACAAAAGTCTTAATCCCCTTCTCCTCTGAATACTGTCAACTCATTCTTTACAGAGTGACAAAGCTTTGGAGAGAACTCTCAGCCCTGGCCACATTATAGCAAAGTGGCCCTGGTCTTCTCTAGGATAAACCCAATGTGTGTGAGGATAGCTGCAGACTCAGGGAGGTGTGGGCAAGGCCCCAGCCAGAAGCCAGTAGCTGGACTCGAGAATGGAGATTGGGGGAAAGGAAGGGACTCTCATGTATGATACTGCTGAGGCTAGCCCAGTTCAGGTGGTAGAACACCAGACTCTTAGCAGATAAATGTTTTAGGCTTCCTGGTTGGAGTTTAAGCCATGTAAATTTTAAATAAAGAAAATGGATGGAAAAAGAGGATAGAGGAGGAAAAAAAAAGGTAAAGAGGAAGAAAAAAAAAAGGTAAAGAGAGAAAGGCAAGGCACCACAACACAACGTGGTATAAAAAAGCAAAAAAGCTCAGAACTGGGAGTAAAGTGGCTTGTGTGAGTTGGGTAAAATTTTCTCTCTCATCTTGTTTAACTGTAAATAATGAGGTCATCTCACCAGATGACCATTAAGATCTATCCTAGGTGCAAAATCTCTGATTCTGATTCTATTGCTCAGTCCAGTTCCTCCTGGTCATAGACTTGGTGTTACAATAGTTATGAACAAGAACCACAGAAATAACTGGCATCCTGGATGTAGGCAATGTAAATGTAGGACCAGATTAGGGCAGAGCTTGGGTGTCTCAGGATGGATTCTTGTATGAAAGGTGATGGTAGGCAATTCTCTACATCTGTGGTTCCCCTTCAGGCAACACAGAAATATTAATCCCGGTCACCCCCTCTGCCTCCCGGAGATCTTGTGAGAACTATTACTCAGAAACAATTGCAAAGCACATTGTGAACATGGGCTGCTATGGAGATGCAACTAAACAAAAATAATAACAACATTAATGATGGCTTCTGTCACTTGGGAACTTATATAGTCATCATTGTAATGCCTTAGTTCACCAAAGAAAATATAGTTCTTATGAAAATATTGGTATGAAAACTTCAACAGGGAAGACATTTTCAGGTGAAGGCCTCCATTGAAACCCTGAAGATATTTAGTTTCTGGGAGGAATATGTAGCACCTCTTTGGTAATCCAGGAAAACACCCTTAGTTCCACCCAACCTGGCCTATGTCACTCCTCTGTTGTAGAGAATTCCCCAAATGTGGTTGGTTGAATTTCTCAAGGAGAGTTTGCATTTTTTCTAGACAGCCAACTCAGTTTGGGGTCTCACCTAACTTTTTCCTTCACATGACCTTCTTGGAAACTGGTTTTGAAAGGAAGAATAATGTGGGTGAGGTTTAGAGAGTTAGAGGTCCTTGCTTTGTTTTGGGAAGCCTACTTTTCTGTGAGTGTGAATCAAGGTTGCCTTGTATGTAAGCCTCATCCCCAGACCACCTCTTTCTAGGGAATGGAGAGAGGAACATGTTAGGTAGAGTTCTACTGGAGCCCAGAGGGTGTTTGGGGGCTGTCCTGTTTCAAGGACTTTGGGTGGCTTGATGCACCTCCCTCTTGACTCTGAGGAAAGCTCAAAAACTCTTTAGTCATTTTCACCTAAATCATTCAGAAAAAATTTATTGTACACTTATTCTGTACCAGGGGTTTTGCTAGGCATCAGTATCTTTCTTTCATGATTCACAAAATTGGATATCCAAGATGAGATGATATATTTTGTTAGGTGAGTGGATATGCCTTATAAGCTTGGAGGTTGTGGGTCCAAAAAGAGTGATGCTTTTCATTTGAAAACTGCTTTATAGTTCACAAAGAGCTCTCACCTGCCCTGTCTCACTGGCTCCTCACTTTACCTACAAGAGGTAGTGATCACTATCCTCTTTCATAGCTGAGGACCCTTGAAGAAGTTGTGACCAACTGACGGTCACAAAACTAGCAGAACCAGCACTTGAAGTAAAGTTTCTGATTCCAAGTCCAATCTTCTCTTTCCACTGCATATAGAGGCTCGAGTCTCTTATCACCACCAACACCAAGTGACAGGACTGAAATAGATCATCCTTGAAGATCTTTCCTGCCTTGAACACCCTGTCATTTGGTGATTCTAGTATTCTTTGTTTTAAAAAAAGATAAAAAAGGAATGGTTTGAAATACCCACCTCCTCTTCTCCTCCACTGAAGTCTCATTTTATTCTGTGACATATAGGAAAAGGGTGAAGGTGATCCACATAACTGAGTACGTGGTCAGTGGTGGAGCCTGGATGTAGATTTTAGTCATGCTCTTGCCACTGTACCATTAAGACAAGAAACATCTGTAAATATCTTTGGAACCAACTTTAAAATCATTGCATATACTTGGATCTGACAGGATTGCTTGAGTGAAGAGAGAAACACAGCTCTTGTCTGCGAATTTTCAGGGAATGCAATTATTTCTTTTATGTGGTAGAAAGCACCTTTGGAGGAATAAAGTGTGCATAAACCATCACATGCAGAGACAACTGAGCCTTTTGTCTCAACCCATGCACCATTTAGTTATAATCTGCTTTTAAATTCCATGAAAGTTGGTGGGAAAGAGGAAAGGACCTAACATGTAACATAGTCTTCCACGTTCCAGGTGTTATCTCACTTCATTATTAACCTCTCATTTAATTATTGCCTCGTTTAATCCTCTCATCAAACCTGTGAGGCAGGTGTTCTTATCACATTTTACAGAAGAGGAAGTCAAGGTCCAGGGAGATTAAGCAATCTGTCCAAGGTCGCGAGGTCACCAAATTGCCAGAATGGGACTCAGACACCAGAGACTCGGCTCACAAGGTCGTCTCTTTTTCTTAATGTAACCTCTTCCTTTCCTTTACTCTTTTTAATTTCTAGTTTTTCTGCTTTGTCTTATTAGTTTATTGAAGGACCTGGAATGACATGTGGGAGAAGGATACACCTCAGACACTATCTAGATTAAACTCTTACCTTATAAAAGAGGAAACAGACTCAGAGACAGGAAGTGCTAAGGTCCCAAGATCACATGAAGAGTTCATATGAGAGTGGGAATGAAAATGAAAACTCACTGTTCCTCGATTCCTAGTTCAAATATCCTCCTGTCTAGTGACACTGGCTCTTCAGTAAGGAGGGATAAGATGAAGAAAGAATCTCTCCCTTGGCTTCTCACCCATAAATAAAAATGGAGGTAAAAAGGATGAAACCCCATTCAGTGAGCAAAACCAGCTATGCTTTCTGCTCTCCTGGAAGCTGACCGTGAAGACGTTCATTAATAACCCCCTCAATGAGCAGAGAAGTACTAAATGAGATAAGTGTAGTGAAGGCATCTAACAGGGAAGCTGGTCTTAGACTGGGAGTGGGTAGTTCAATGGGGAGGGAAGAAGGAACATTCCAGGCTGAGCAAAGGCTATGGGGGTCAAATAAATGAAAGCAGGGCATTGAGGCTGGAGCCCAGAGAGGCTGGAACTGAGAGGGTGACAAGATGAGGATGAGGAGGGAGGCAAGAGCCAGATGGACAGGGCCTTGTATAGACCCCACTAAGATCTTTACTCATTCAACTTTGGGTAAAGTTTGGGTAAGTGCTCTGGGAACTTGGAGAGCAGAGGAATGGCTTGGAATGGATGGAGAAATTCAAGTTGGAGGAAGCCTGCAGCAGGAAGGGACTGCTTCTTGTTGAGCCAGCAAATCCCCATTTAGTTGTGATCTCCTCTCTTCACCTTAGCTCATTTTCCCCTAATTTGTGTGATTTTTTTGTTTCTAAATTCCCTCTCTTCTTTTGAGATGGTGGTTAATAGGGCTGTGCCCCCTCTTTGACTTTTCCCTTGGCTCTGTGCCCTTCTTTCATTCTTTCTCAGACTTTAAAAATCAGAGTTCATCTGAGAGCTTCCTGTGTGGCAACAGTCATGTCTGTGCCCGTCTCACACTTTTCTTCTTGCTGGCTAATTGTGATTCTCTAATCAGAAGTGCATTTGAAAGAAATTCCCTTTCCTTTTGAGTCATTTTCCTCATTGAAGTCACAGTTATCTCTGGTCTGAACTTGTTTCTCAGTTAAAAAAAATAACTTGCATTACTTTTTTGGATTCTAAAATATGTTATTAAATATTGCTAGAGAAATATAAAAAATAAAAAGAAAAAATAAAACCCACAACAATTAAATAACTAGAGGTATTCACTATTACTATTTTGGTGTATTTCCTTTCAGTCTTTCTTTATTCAAGACATATATAGATTTGTTTTCATACGAATGTGATACTCTGAACATTTTGATATTCGCTTTCCTGAAATCTAGGGAACATATATGTGGTAGACGGGGCTCACTAAATATCCACCAGCTTATTTGTGGGATTACTTGATAAATGTCTGTCTTCGTTTCCTGGTCTCCCTTGCAGTTAGATTAGAAACACATGGTTTGTTCTGACCAATGCACTGTGAACAGGAAGTGATACGTAATGCATTACATTTCTAGGCTGATGCAATCAAGGGCCGATGTGTGCCTCTGTCATCTCCAACTTCCTCTGATGCAGTGACTTTGGAAGTCACACATTCCAGATGGTGTGGCTACAAATGGATGAGATGTGGCTGCAAAGGTACAAGACTAGAACAATCTGCATGAAACTTTGCCTGAGTAAGAAACAAATCTTTAATTGTGTCAAGTCCTTGAGATCTCAGAGTTTGTTACTGTGGTATAACCTAACCTATACTGATTACTACTATGTATGACTATCCTTCCCTTTTATATCACAAACTTCAAGATGACATGCACTTTATCTCAAAATTCCTCTTT
The DNA here is from genome assembly GCA_031878705.1 of Tapirus indicus. Taxonomy (NCBI): domain Eukaryota; kingdom Metazoa; phylum Chordata; class Mammalia; order Perissodactyla; family Tapiridae; genus Tapirus; species Tapirus indicus. The sequence goes on along the minus strand of CM062923.1, from coordinate 75,295,559 downwards.
CACATAATTGATTCCTTCTAAGACAGAACTGTGTCTAGATTAGTATTACTCTTGTCACATTCTCCACTCTCTGGGAGATGAATTTTCCAATAAGGCGAATTAAAAACCTAATAAGATTCTTTCATTTTGGCCAAATTCCGATTCCAGTTATAAAGATATATTAACTGTAAAAATGGTAATAATAAAGTTGGTACTGTTGAGTTAACATCCCAGTTGTTATATAATCGTATAATAATTACACTAAAAATCTAACGTTTATATGGTGCTTTATTGTTTTTCAAAGCATTTTTAATAAACATCAATACAAGCATTCACTGTGATGTCAGGTTGACTTACTACGCATGCAAATAGTCAGTAGCAAAGGTCCTATGCCCCTTTTCTCCTCCCTCATTTTGGAATGAACTCCTGGCTGCTGGGGAGGATGGGCCCCTGATTAGAGCAGTTGTGGCACAGGGTGGGGAGTGGCAGGTGTGGCATACAGTGTGATTGAAGAGGCAAGAGAGTTGAATCTGGCTCTGACTCTAACCAGTTGTGTGACCTTCAGCAATTCCTGCACATCTCTGGGATTTCCTTATCTATAAAGGGAGGAGGTTGGACTGGATGACTACTGGAGTTCTTCTGGCCCTGGCTGTCCATTCCACATTTCATGACTACCCTGAACATGACCATGTTTTGCTTCATGGCACCTCTGTGCTCTTGAGATATATTTGGTTCCATAGGGCCCACACTGGATTCATTCCTTACTACCCTTTTAGAGAATCTTTCTCTATCACACGCACAGTTGAGTCACAAGTAGATATACACTTTTTCGTTACTTCAATGACAAATTTAATTTGTCACTCTGAGTTTAAATAGAAATAAGTTCCTTTTCTAGTACAGAAATATGTAACAGTTGCTAGTAAATTAGAATGAAATGGCATTTTTACCCCATCTGTTAAGTGATGATGACTCAGTCTTGTTTTCTAGTAAGCTTGATGTACACGTAGGACCATCTGGGCACTTTAAGACCCTCAAGAAAAGGAAGTTTAGGTTTCTGAGTCTGAAAGGCTGGACATGTTTTGGAGTATTTTGATTAAAAAAAAAGAAACATCCAAGGAACATTATGGTCTTAACTTTGCCTTTTCATCACTCTTGCATCCATGGGGTCTTACAGGCCATTATATCCTCTGGTGGGTTGCTCAAAGGCACTGTGGCTCCCCTGGAGAGAAGGAGAAGACTGAGAGAGCCTGGACTCAGGAGGCGGATCCAGGGGCAGAAGGGAGCAGGTGTTCCTATAGAGCACAGTTCCATGAAACCTTCCTGAAGTCAGCTTGGCAACCTCTTGCACAGTTCCATCGCATGTAAGGCATTGTATCAGAAGCCATGGGAAAAGAGGTGGCAGAGAACCCCACTTGCCCTTAACAAGCTTAGAACTTGTGGGGAAGACCTGTGCAGATGACTATAGTACAAGCAGAAAAAAGGAAGTATTGCAATAGAGACAGAAGCAGACAGATAGGAAGGGAGTGACTGAAGTGAACACACAGAATTAGGGAAGATTTCGTGGAGGCTGCATTTTAGCCTTTAGTGTCTTGAAGGGTTAGATTTGAATAGTGGAGAATGGGTATTCCAGGTTAAGGAAATAGGGTGAGTAAAGGCATAAGGCATAACACTGAGTGTCTGTGTCTCCTATTGTGTGGTCTTGGGCAAGTTACTTAACTTTTAGAGCTTTGGTTGCCTCATCTGTAAAACTGGGCTAGTAATTCTTACTTCACAGGGTTTTTAAAGGATTAAATGAGATTGTGTTTGTGAGAGTGTTCAGTTTAGTGTTAGTTTCCTTTCCCATTTCCCCAAATGTCCAACATTCTTCCATTGGTACACCTTTGCTTAGGCTGTTATCCTTTTGGGATTTATTCCCCCTCCTCTATCCATGAAATTTAGACCTTTCTTTACTCTGCTAGTCCAGGCCCTTCCTTGACATAGAATGTAAAGCATAGATTTGCTGCAGGGAATTTCAAATGTGGCTAGCCAAAAATCAGGTTATACTCAAAGGAATTCTAAGTAGAATGTAAGCTTGTCTCTAGTGGGTATAGTAGGCTGGAATAATTATTAAAGGATATCAGTTCATGCATTCATTCATAGAAGATGGGGATCGTGCTTGGAGCTGAGGACAGAGTAGTGATTAAGACAAACATGGTTCTGAACTTCATGGAGCATCTCTGCTAGCAGAGAAACCATATCTTCCACATATGATCACAGTTGTGGTGGTTATTAAGAAAGGGGTAGTAGGGGATGCTATAGAGATCTATGTGGGGGAAAGGGAAGAACCTAATCTAGTCTGAAAGGTGATAGACAGTCTCTCTAATAAGGCAACATAGTGGATAGGAAGGGTAGGATTTAGCCAGATGAAGTTACAAGTAGATGTAGTGAAAGAGATTCATGTCTCGTGCAATGGGAGCAGCATGTGCACAGGCCCCAAAACTAGAAGGACCATGTTGTATTAGAGAAACTGAAAAAGGGTCAGTGTGGCAGAAGCCCAGAGAGTGAGGGGCAAAGTGGCATGAGATGAGTCTGAAGAGGTAGGCAGGGCCAGGTCATGGGCAAACCTGTAAACATGTGAGGAACGTTATATTTATCCTGAGGGCAGTTTTGAGGTGTCTTAAGCAGGGGAGTGGCAAAATTAGGCTTGTGTTTTTAAAAGATCTGTATGGATTCTAAAGATGAGAGAGCAAATATGGGAAGAAGGCTATTAAATCATCCAGGTGAGAGGTGAGGTTGGTTTGAACTTGGGTGGTGGCAGTGGAGATGAAGAGGAGGATGTATTTGAGTTGTTAGAAGGTTGAATCAACACAGCTTGGTGATTGGTTAGATGTGGGGTATGAGGAAGATAGATGGCTCAAAGAAAAGTACTCACTTAGATGGATGAGGTATTTGAATTATACGTGTTCTGGAAGGGGCAGTGAGGAATACCACAGCACCATATTCTGAGAGAAATGACTGCAGATTTGGAGAAAATGATGTGGATTGTGAGGAGTCCGTGAGGCAAATCCAGCTGGAGTTGCATGCATGAGTTTAGAGCACAGAAGAGACAATGGGCTAGAACTAGTGGTGTGGAATCCTTAGCAATGGAAGTATTGGAGTGGGTGAGGGGGCCAGGGCAAGATGTGCAGTGATGAGGCACACCCACCAGTCAGAGGGTGTGCACCCAGGAATGGGCAGGTAAGGGCAACTAAGAAGCAGAAGCCAGGGAGGTAGGGAGGAAACATGGAGTGTGTTGTCCTGGGAGTCAAGGGAGCTGACGGCTCTGGTCCAACCACATGGGGACACAGTTGGTGTGCCACACACTTCCCAGTACAGCTGAAACCATTGCTGGCTGAACTTTGGTGTTCCTCATTGCTCCGTCCAGCTTTCTCTGGCCTTGTTTCAGCACTCTCTTTTCAGTCGCCCAGTGTCCTATTCTGTTCCCAGCTCTTTCTTGACTTAGAGGAAAGTGGTCTGATAAAATCTTTGATGCAAAATTTCTGGGACCTAATATGGTGCAACTCACAGATATTTATGTCTTTGAAAAGAAGAGCTTGGAAAAAGCGAGGCCTTACATTGGGCCTGGGAACTTTGCTTTTGTGAGGGCTACTGACACACTGAGAAAAGTAAATACATGGGCATTAAGGTGTAATGTAATTCAAAATTTTAAAAATGAAGATCGGGCATCATAATACTTTATTCAGTACTTGAATAAATAACCCTAAATCCAGTTCAGACTAGAGGTAGAAGAGGAGAGGGTTAACAAAATATTTAAGAGATAGACAGGGAGCTGTGTCAGAGTAAGGAGAAAAGATTGGAGAGGTAGGTGGGGTAGGACCAAATTGTGGAGGGCCTTGCTAAGTATAATATTTGGACTTTCATTTATGAGCAATGAGTAACCCCTGGAGCATTTTGAGCAGAGCAATGATGTGATGTGGAAGATTCTGACAGTGATGAACTCAACAGATTAGCACAGGAAGTGAGTGAAGCTGGGAGAACAGTCTGCTTCTCCAGGTGAAAGGTGAGGAGAGCCTGGGCTGAGGGTAGCAGTGATGGGACCAGATGGAGGGCAAGGTCCTTCCCCGTACAGGGAAGGAAGAACTGACACGATGGGTCCTGGGTGTGCAGGAGAGCAGAAAGAGGACTCTAGGATGACATCAAGATCTTGAGTCTAGATAATAGAAATAGAGAAGTCTGGAAGGAGGAAACAGGGAGGAAAATGATGATTTAGGCTCCAGACAGTTTGAGTCACCATATAGGTTAGGCTTAACTGAATAGATAAGCCTTCCCCAGATTTCCCCATGTTAGTTAGTTCTACTTTCTCTGTGGGCCCTGGGAATTTCTATAGAGCTGAACCTGTGGCCTTGCAGAGTTTGGAAAGAGGGAGTTCGTAGAAACAAAGTAAAAAGAAGGGAAGTGACGTATTTATTGTCTCATAGGTTTGAGGGAGGAAATAGGATCATCTGACTTTCAGTCTAAGATTTCCTCAAATGCAGCCTGAAAGGCAGTGGGTTACATATCAAAGCCAAACTTCTGGTATTTAAGACTAGTACGCGAAGCATGGATTAATTGATAAGTGGTGTTTGGGAACCCATAAACCATTTGGAAAAATAAAATGCAAAAAAGTTACATTCTCTTCTTCATACCAAATTAAATTCCAAACAAATTAAAGGCTTAAACATAAAAAAAATGAAACCATAAAATTACCAGAAGAGAATAAAGGCAAATATTTATATAATCCTGGGGATAAATTTCCTTAGGATGAATTTCTAAAAGTGGAATTTAAAGTCCAAAGGTTTATGGTACTTTATTGCCAAATTACCTTCCGGGAAGGTTGTGTCCCTTTTACACTGCCACCAGCATTGTATGAAATTGTCCACTTTCCTACACTTTTCATCAGTGCTTGCTATTTTTGCTTTAAAATTTTAAAATTAATTTCCTGTGAATGACTTTTACCCTTTTTTATTGAAGGTGTTCAACTTTTTATTGTTAGCTTTTAAGAGCTCTTCATAAAATAGTAATGTAAACTATTGACACTGATGAAGCAAATATGTTTTTATCTGTTTTGGTCTCCATTTCAGTTACTGAGCAGTATATGTATTATGATTCCATTTTATAAAAACAAATAAGACTGGCCGGTATGTCAACACAGTAATATTTTGGTGGTAGGATCACAGATGTTTTTAATTTTCTTCTTTGTGCTTTTCTTTATTTTAAAAATTTCTACAACTAATATATATTACTTGTTATAACAAGAAAAACATTTAAAACATGTTTTAAAACTTTAAAAAAACATTTAAAAAATGTCTTCCCCAATTGCTTATGAAAATTTTACAAAGAGATCTTCCTCTGGCCTTCAGTTCTTGGGAATATTTTCTTCTGGGCTCCTGAAGTGGGGGCACTCCTCTCTTCATTGGACACCCTGGTGGTTTTTTGTGTAGTAGACCCCTGTATAAAAGTCCTTCCAGTCTGTTCCTCTCCACCCGAGCTGGCCTCATGCTCAGCATTACTTAATATTCTGGAAATCTTCTGCCCAGCCCTCATCACTATAATTGAGCCAGGCCCCAGAACTCATTACTTTATTACCATCCACTTGTGTTGTCTTAATGCAAATCTCTATTAAAGTCTAATTCGGCATTTCCTGTCCCAACTCTTCAGTGTCATTCAACAAAGTTTATGAAACAAAGAAACAAAGAAAACTCCTAGTTTATGCCTATACCTTCTACCTTTTAGAATTTTGAGCTGTTTTTCTAGTCCAACCTCTTCCTCAGGGTAGGCTTAAATACCTTCTATTGCATTCCTGCAATGATGATGGTGATTCAAAAGATGGGACACCTGTAACTTTGTGAAGCAGCCCACTCTACAGCTGGACAGTTCTGTTATTAGAATGTTCTCCCTTCTGGTGAACCAAAATCTGTGAGCTCCACTGTGAGTTCCATCTGTTTATCCAAGGTAAGCCCTCAAAGATGCATGAAGTTCTGACACCACAGGAGAGCCCTTTAGGAATGTGATGACATCTCTCATGTGCCCTCCTGAGTCTTCTCTAACTGCTCCTCACCAGCTTGTTTCTTAGACCCCTCGTTGAGCTGGTCACTCTCCTCAGTGTAGGCTCAGTGTGTCCAGGGTCTCCTGAAACATGGTTGACTCCAGAATACTCTTGGTGTGAAGGACAGCATGGGCTCACCTTTCTGTTCCTCATGGACTGACTCTTGGTCACTCTCCATTGGAGCAGAGGTGAACCACATTTTTCTTCTTTTAAATCCTCAGCAACTTTGTCTCCTTAGGCAAGGCCTGGCCAAACCATTTGTGTTAAGAATTGTGTTGAGGATGACTGAGGAGATTATTATGAAAGTGCAACTTTATTCAGTTTGGGGGACAGAGTTCACATGTGCAGGGGCCCTGAGTGGTTAATGCATCTGTAAGGAACTAGTGGTTTCATTTCTCATTGTAGTAAGAAAAAACTGGGCTTTGGAGTCAGACAGATTGGAGTTTTCCGTCATCTTTCCTCATAAGGTAGTTGTGAAAATAAATAAAGACTCAAAAGTATTCAAGTTCCTTTCCTTTGCATCTGGTGTAGTTCTTAAAATATTTGGAAATTTGCATCTCTCATAGAAATGAATTTTCTATAATGTATTATAGCAAGACCTTCTTCACTGATTTATGTTATTTTGATCATCCATAAACTTTGACAAATCAATTATTCCAATGTTCCCATTTTACAGATGAGAAAATTGAGCCCCTGGGAAGTTGAGTTGCCCATGCTACTTAATTAATATTTTACTAAGTGATAGGCCCAAATCACCTCCTTACCAACCCCCTGCTCTGTCTGCTGTGCCTCACTGCCTCTGTGTTTTTGTGTGTGCCCTTAAATTAGGCACAGTTTAACCCAGTGAAACTACCAGTTTGTAACTCATTCTATTTACTGTAAAACATTGATCAATCAAGCAGCAACTATTTCCTCCAGGTCTGGCACTGTTCTGGGTGCCAAAGAAGATACTGATGAACTCCAGACTCTCTGGGGCTCGTTAGACATATATAAGAATGTCTAAAGTGAAAAAGACTGACCATTCCAAGTGTTGATGAGGTAGTGGAATAAGTAGATTTTTCATACACTGCTGGTGGGAATGCAAAATGATACAACCACTTTGGGAAACCATTTGACAGCTTCCTAAAAAGCTAAACATATATCTGCCATATGATCCAAAAGAGAAATGAAAGCATATGTTTATACAAATATCCATCCTGAAATATTCATAGCAATTTTGTCATTGCTAAAAATTGAAACAACTCAATGTCATCAACAAGTGAATGGATAAACAAACTATGGTACATCAACAGTGGAATACTACTCAGCAATAAAAAAGAATGCACTAATGATACACATAATGATATGGATGACTCTCAAAATAATTATGCTGAAAAAAGCCAGACATGAAAGATTACACACTGTATAATTTCATGTATATAAAATTCTAGAAAATGCAAACTAATCTATGGATACAGAAAGCAGCAGTAGTTGTCTGGTGTTGGGAGGCTGTGGGGGAGGGTTACACAGGGGTGTGAGGAAACTTTTAGGGGTAATGGATATGTTCATCATCCTAATTTGGTCATAGTTTCACTGGTGTATGCCTATGTCAAAATTATCAGATTATACACTCTCAATTTGTGCATTTTTTTGAATGTGAGTTGTACCTCAATAAAGCTGTTAAAAGACAATACATAGGAAAAACAGAACAAGACTCTCTGGGTCTCACAACTGTGTGGGTGTAAAGCAACTGTGGTAACAATATAATTCCAGTTTCCCTGGCTCCTCTTCCCTTCTGAGGAAGAACTCAGAGTCCCACCCAGCTTATTTTAGAGTGCTCTGAGGCTATCTCACATATAAATCAGCCTGGCAGCAAAAGTGTCCACATGGCACCACCCTGCTATTGCTGAGGGCTGCCTGTGATGCTTCATGAGGGCACGGCACTGGCCTTGCTGCCAGGGAGCAACAGAGAGGGCTGATGTCCATGCCAGAGGCCTGTCTCTCCCAGAGGGGCTGTTCTCTGAGGACCTGTGAGTGTATAGGCACCAAGGCTATTCTGCATCAGCACATAAGAGGGAAGAACATGTCCCTACCCGCTCCCTCTGTGTCCTGGGAATTTTTACACCCGTGTCTTACAGAGTTTCTGGTGAAATAACTTTTCCAAGTCCCTTTTTCTGTGATTTCCTGTGCCTGAGCAGAGGCATCTACTAAAGAAGGATGCCATACTGTTTTCTCACAGCGATCCCTCTGCAAGTTCTCCCGCCCTCACATACAGATCAGCTCATGCCAATGAATGACTTCCACCTGCTTGCCCAAGTCGATCACCTGACCTGCCTGGACGTGTCGTATCCAAGTGCGGCTGCCACTGAGGCCTCAGCCAGGCACTTCCACCCTGCAGGGGAGGTTTAGTCTGGCTAGCAAGCCCCAGGAATGGAAGACTTTCCCTATTTCCCACTGCCTCTTCCTAGGCTCCACATCAGGGGAGGAAGGAAGGGCAGAAGCGAAAAGAGAAACTTTGAATTAGATGTGGGATTGGTGTTCTTCTTCCTGCGTCCCCCGTCCCCCCCAATTCTCATCATGAAAATTTTCAGACATTCAGACAAGTTTAAATAACAGCACATTGAACATCTACATACTCATCTTCCTAACCAGGAGTCCTCAATGTTTTGTCATGTTTGCTTCACACACACAGATACACACACACACACACATGTAAGCTAGTGTTTCTTTTCTCTTTAATTGCTACTTTTCAGAGTAAGGAGTTGGTGTAATGGTCACATGTGAGACTGATGTTTTGATTTTGAATATAAATTGGAAGTTTTGATTTTAACTGGGTGAAGTAACCTGGAAGTGAGTTTTAATTACTGAAATGGGACTGTTGAGACTTTTTTCCTCTGCTTTTTAAATCTAGTTTTAAAAAATAGTACAGCTTTATTATTTTGTGGGTTTTTTTTTTAAAATCAAAGTCCTGCATGTAAAGAGTCAAATAGTTCTATAAGATTTGTTACAAAAAATTCCTCTCCTCTTCCCTCATTTCTCCCATTTGATATTTAATCCTTGTTTAGTAGTGGCATGCTTATTTTATTACTTCTTGAACTTTAAATTTTAGGCATTAACAATGATCTTCCCATTTTGGAAAATGAGGATTTAGGTTCTTTGTCCTGCCCCAACCTTTACCATACACATCTACTTTTCCCACTTCCTGGTCTTCCTATTACAGTTACATCTTAATTTTCTCAGATCAATAATCAGTGTTTATATTATTATGAATATGTAAATGCTATCCAGAGCTGAGCCATTTAGTAAACTATGTACCTTCCCTTTCCAGTTCAACATTTTATTTTCCCTTGAGTTAGTAATCATTTGAGCAAATTTTTTCATTTGCTTAGTTTTTATGTACTTATCACTAGGACTGGATACAGTTTCTATTGGCAGCCCTCTTTAAGAAAACAAATATAAAATTACAAATACAAAATGAGGTACAGGGCCTTGGATACGGCTCCTGCACATGAAAGGTCCTGAAATTTAAGCTTGGTTAGCTTCACAGTAAATCCACCTCTGACTACCATTAATTCAACCCTAAACTTTCCACTAATTGTTAAAATCTCCTCTTAGGACATTCAGAAGTATGAGGCAGTTTCTCTTGTCTTAGAAAAAGAATATTTCCTACAGCGTTCTGACCTGCTCCAATCTGGACTGGCGGCTTTCCTTATTCCTGTGTACAGCCTCATCCTGGGATCTCCTTCACCATCAGGATTCCCTACACCTCAGTCCTGCACTGGAGCTCCGCCTTCTTGTTTCCCAAGTTTTCTTCTATCTTTGTTTACTCCCTTTACTGGCTTTTTGGGAAAAAGATGCCTTAGAAGGAAAAAATTTTTTAGGAAGTTGCATGTCTGAGAAAGTCTTTATTCTATGCTCACATTTGGTTGATAGTTTGGCTGGATATAGAATTCTAGTTTGGAATTAATTTTCCCTCATGATTTTGAAGGCATTACTCCCTTTCCTTCTAGCTTCCAATATGGCTGTGGAGAAGTCTGACACCATTCAAACGCCCAGTTATTTCCATGTGACTCTTGTTTTCTGTCTGGAATATTGTGGGATTATCTCTTTATCCTCAGTATTCTGAAATTTCATGGTGTGGGTCTTTTTTCATTCATTATGCTAGGCACTCAGTGGGCCATTTCAATCTGGAAACTCATGTCCTTCAATTTCTGAAACTTTATTAATTGATTGTTTGGTTAAGTGCCTTTCCTCTCTGTTTTTCTCACTTGTCTTTTTCTCAGAACCTCTAGTATCAGCTTCTGAGTCTCCTGGATCTGTCCTCTAAATATTCTTATTGATTCTACCCTATTTTCTAAGTCTTTATCCTTTTTGCTTTACTTTCTGAGAGATGCTTAACTTTATCTCTCAACTCTTTTATTCTGTTTTTATTTCTCTTATCATATTTTTTGAATATTTTCCTCCTTCTTCCTCCATAGTATTTTGTTCTTGTTTCATGGTCCTACTCTCTTATTTTTCTGAGGATATTCATAATAGTCTTTTATTTAAAAGTTTTTTCTCTTTGCATAGTCTCTTTCTTCTCTCTGCTTTTTTGGGTTGGTTTGTTTTGATATCCATCTTGCCAGAAACTTTCTGCAGATGTTTAGCAATCCTAGATTTTTGGCTTATATGTGAGAGTGGGTACTCAAAAAGCTGATTGGAAGGTCTGAGTATATGGGTGAGGCTTGTTGGCTGTGAGTGTCATCATCTGATGACCTGGTGGGGCCATTGGGTTGGAGAACCCCTAATATAAGTATTGGCCTGATGATTCCTCAGGGAAGGCTCTTCTAGTCTCCTGCCTGAAGGATAAAGACCCAGCTATAAGCCTTCTGCAAGTGGTGTTGGGGAGAAGGGCTGGGATTCTCAGCATCATGCTACATGCTTTCATTAATCACCCTGTTTTCAATACTTTCTCCCACCTTCAAATGTGCCTGGTGGCCCCTAGTCCAAAGACCCTTTATTTTACAGTCTGCAGAATAAGCTTGCTGTTTTCTGCTAGTGTGGGAAATGTGATCTGTAGATCTAACTACTTTTTCCCCAGTTAATGTCATTTTTGTTATTACCCAGATGTTAAATTATTATCATGTTATTCTTCAAAAGGTCTGAACCGGTCAGCAACAGATGAGAATTTCCTCATAGCCCTGCCAGCACTCTTTAAAAACAGCTTTATTGAGGTAAAACTGACATATAATAGACTGCAGATATTTAAATTGTGCAACTTATATGTTTTGACATACTCCTGTGAGACCATCACCACAATGAAGATAGCGAATTTATTTATCACCTCATACATTTCCTCAGGCCTCTTTGTAATCCCTTCTCCTCCTCTCCCTCACTCCCAAGCAGACACTGATCTGTTTTCTGTCACTATAGATTAGCTTCCATTTCCTAGAGCTTTATAAAAATGGAATCATACAATATGTACTTTTCTTTGGTCTCTTTATCAGCTTTCAAACAATCTTCTGTAATTTACCCTCCGCTCGCACTCTCAGAGGCACTGGATACTCGTTGGTTCCCAGCTTTTCCACTGTGCACTTAGGATCAGCTAACATTGTCCAACTGCTTTCAAAAACTCTTCTGCTCAAAAAACTTCTGAGTGAGGCTGGGAATTCTTGAATTTTTTGTTGTGAATGTGAATCCAGTGAAGAGCATGCCAGAGAATTGCCTGATTGATCAAAAGAATTCATCTCTCCCCCATTGTTGCTGTCTCCTTTCCTCTCCTCCCCACCCTTGTGGGTTTGTGCATTTAAAGATTCCTTCAATGTTATTTTAATGGGATTTTGGGAAAGGAAAAGAATTAGGTGAAAGAGTTCATATCTGCTGTCTTTATCTGGAATCTGAGACTGTTCATATATGAAGGTTGTTTACCGGAAAGTGCTGCGCTGGCCTGAGATGTCAGAGAAATCTGACGGAGCATGTGTGAAGCAGTTGCTGGAGGAAAATAAAGCCATTTCTTCTTTGTAATTCACTAAGTTCAGACCGCCCGATATATTGATTATATTTGGTATTCAGTAAAAAGTAGTTTCTCCCCTTTCCTTCCCTTTGTTGCTCTCTCCCTCCTTTCCTCCTTCTACTTAAGGAGCTGCTGTGGGGAAACTTCTCATGTTTCTCTTAACAGGAGGACAATGTGCCAGCCCATGTGTAAAGGAGATATCTTGCAAGGATAAAAGAGATGCTGCAGCTCAGTTCAGGATGGTGTGAAGGTCATTGGAGATATCTAAGGAGTCAGTTAGGGATGGATCCTCCTGCCAAGGAAGAGGAGACGGGGAAGGGAAAGGAATTAAGGATGTGCCTCTGAGTGTAGGGATTCCAGGGCCTGGAACCAGGCAGAGACCTTTAGGAGGTCTGAGCCAGCAGGGCCTCAGCTGAGGAGGAGCAGCCTGAAGTCCAAGGAGGATTTTTTTTGTGACCAGGTAGAAAGTTTCTTCCTCATACAGGGAGACCAAGTGGCTGATGAGCTAGGGGGCATGGAGAGAGATCCCTGGGACAAGTTTGGGAAATAGGCTTAGTAGGACTACAAAGCTCTTATTGATGAGCCTTTTTCATCCCTAATCTTAGAAAAAGGAATCCAAGGACTCCTGAGAGTGGAGGGCAGGTGGAAGGAGGAACGGTAGCTGGGGCTTAGGTCCAGGGCAACCACAGAGCCACTGCCCAGCGGTCTTTCAGGGACTGTGCTGAGGTCACTCCAAAGATGAGAGATTCTTAGCCCTGCTGGATGGTATTGACCCAGTGAACCTTATTATAGCATCTACTTCCTTTTCTTTCGATGAAAGTTTAAAGGTCACCATTTCCTCTTGCAAAGGAAGTTCCACAAATATTCCATTTCCAGTCTTAGAAATAGCAAGACATCAAGTTTATTGCAAACTCCCTGTTCTGGGGAATTCCCAAGGAAGCGGAGGCAGAGTCCTGGTGGAGACAACATGAATTCAGAGTGATTACTCAGTAGCAGCAGCAGGGACCAGAATTTCCCTGCACATGTCTCAAGCTCTCATTTGCCAACTCAGTCTCTAAGTATTTCCATTGACAGAAAAAAAAAAATAGCTGTGGGTGAAAGAATTCATTTTTCAAACGTGAGCCTCCACTCCTTGTTTGCTTGGAGGCCTGTCTTACCTTTCTCTGGGATGGCAGATGCAAGTGGCCCTGATGTCATTATTGGGAAAGGGAAATGCGTAGGTATCTATGCTTGAGTTTCATCCACTTATAACAATAAACAGAGATGAATGTTAAGTGTGTAGACATTCTACAGATTTTATTTGAATCCCAACCTGACACTCTGAGGAGTTGGCCAGGAATGTAAATGGTTCTGGGCATCCCTCTCCTCTTTGGGGCAGATAATCCAAAGCTCACTTTCTGTGGATGGAGGGTCAGTGGTCAAATGTGGGTGATGCGGCTGTACTAGAGTCCTGGAGTCTCATATGTCATTCATCACTTGTCCATATGAATAGCTGTGGTGTCGGGTCCAAGTTTGGAGCTTTCCTACCATCTCTGGGGGAACAAAATTCCCTCCCAGTCTGAGGTGCTTCTGTTATAGTGAGGCATTCTTTTTGGATTAATGTGTTATTTCCAGACACTTTGTTTTAGAATGTAGATGTCTTACGTAGGAGAGGTAGCATTGTGAGTCAGAGCAGGATCGGAACAAGTACAAGAAGAGAAATGAAAAGTTCAGGGCATTGAGTACGACTGCATTTGGTGGGGTAAAAGGGAGAAGACTGAATAGGAGGGAGAAGTGGTTTTACCTTTTCCCACCCCCATGCCCATCTGATGATAGTCACCTTGTTCTTCATTGAAACAAGAAAGGCAATTGGGCAGGAACTCTCTTATCTTCCCATCACAATACCAAATCTCTCTGCCTTCCGTTCTATTATGGTGGCAGAGGTGTTCCTGAGGACAAACCTCATCCTAAGCTCTGGCTTTTGTCACCTGCTGCCTGCTCAGGACTCTTCTTTCAACTACATCATCAACTCTTCCCTCTCTCCTGGTTCATTGCCATCAACTATGAATATGCCCAAGTGTCTGCCTGCATGAAGAAATCCTCCCTTGACCCTATGTCCCTCTGCAGCCACCACCCCACTTCTTTGTTTTCCTTCCCAGAGGGTTGTACTTTTATTTGCTGTCACCACACCTGCAGCACTCAATTCTTTCTTTGTTCTATTCCAGTGGATCTTCTGTATCCACCATTCCTTTGAGACTCTCATGCCAAAGTCACTGTTGACTTCCGTCTAGTGGCCACTTCTCTGTCCTCATCCTCCCCTATTTCTCAGCAGCACTGGACACAGGTGACTACTCCTTCCTTTTTGAAATGCTTCCTTGCTTTGGTTTCTGTGATACCTGGTTTTTCTCCTACTTTCCCCCTGCCCCTGGCTGCCCTTTTCAATCACCTTTGCTGGCTTCTCCTCTCCTACCTCTCAATGTTGGCATGTTCCAGGCTCAGCTCTGGGTCTGCTTTCTTCTTGGGAGATCTAATTTAGTCCCAGGGCTTCATTTAACTTCTGTTTGCTGTTCATTCCTAAGTTTATATCTCCAGTCTGTGTATTTTCTCTCATCTTCAGACTCGTATATCTATCCGACTCTTTGACATCTTCACTTGAATGTCTAATTGGTGTCTCAAACTACGCCTGTCCAAAAGAGAACCCTTAACTCACCACTTACTTTAAACCTTTTCCTCTCCTGATCTTCCGCAGTAAATGGCACCAAGATTTATCCAGTTACTCTTATGAAAAATTTAAAAGTTTTCTTTGATTTGTTTATTTTCCTCATTCCCACATCCAATCCAGCAGCAAGACTGACTACTTTTACCTCTAAATTAGTATCCAAAATCTCTTTATTCTTTCTTCATCCTCCACTAGAGAAGCTTGGATGCATGATAGTCCAAGCCACTATCATCCCTTGAATGGTGCAATAGCCTCCTAATTAGTCTCTTAGGTTCTACTTCTGCTCCTGTACAGTCCATTCTCTACACAGTGGTTAGAGTAATATTTAAAAAACATAAATCTAGTAATGTTATTTTTTGCTTACAATCTTCCAATGGTTTCCCAAAGATCTTGTAATAAATCCAAATTCCTCAATAAGGCTTACAAAACCTGGGTTATGGTGGCCCTGATTTGTCTCTTAATTTCATCTCACACCACTCTCAGTGGTGTGCTGAAGCCTCTCAGACCTGCTCATGAGAGGTGGCTGTGTGCATCTCTTGCCAACTTCACATTTAGTGATATCATGTTGGTAGCTTGGTAGGTAGAAGTATTTACACTTTGGAAATTGGTAAATGCTACAAACCAAGACTTTTTGTTTT
Source organism: Tapirus indicus (assembly GCA_031878705.1). NCBI lineage: Eukaryota > Metazoa > Chordata > Mammalia > Perissodactyla > Tapiridae > Tapirus > Tapirus indicus. Next base: position 75,280,209 of record CM062923.1, on the reverse strand, counting down.
TTCTCAGATGGCCACTTGTTAAAACACTTCCTAGCACACCACTGATTCTCCCCTTTCTTGTTATGTTCTAGCCACACTGGCCTTCCAGCCTTTACTTGAACTCATCCAGCTGGTTCATGTTCTTTATACTTATAGTTCCTGGCCTTTATGCTAAAAGTTCTCTGTCTGGATTGTTCTTCCTTTCCATGGTTGAGGCCTTATAATTTAAATCTTAGTTCAAAGTCATTTCCTTGGGGAAGCCTTCCTTGATGAGCTTATTCAAGAACTCCCTTCTCCACTCTATCACGTCACTCTGTTTTCTTGCTGTCACAGCATTTACCTCTAATAGAAATAATTTATTTTCTGTCTCCCCACAATAAAATGTTCCCTGCTGTGTCTCCAACACCTGGCACATGGTTGGTGCTCACTAAACATTATTGTAAGAATAAATTAACTTTGTTATATTGTTTATCCTCTCTGGGCCTCAATTTCCTTAACTAAAAATGGGATCATTGAGGTGACATTATTAAGATGGTAAAGTAGGAGACCCCAGCTTCCATCCTACCACAGAGATCAGCAATTAGCTATCCATGAACAAAAAACAGCTCTAGGAGAACTCTGGAGTCCATTTAAGAAACTTTAGCAACACAGTGGAGCAAAATCCTGAGAATAACTGCACAAAAAGGGAAGGAAGAACAATTTCATCTTGCCTGCATCATTGCATCCCCCAAGCCAGCATTGCTTAGCACCAAGAGGGAACTCTCCAGCTAGAAGGAGTTCCCCTAACTGGGAAGGGGAAAGTGGGGTCAGCAACCAGCTTCTCCAGCCTTACGAGGCGCTTCATGAAGGATTTGCTTTGGTTTCACCCCACCCAGAGACCAGCAAAGCTAGATGCATAGAAACAGCTAGGAACAAGGAAGAAGAGCAGGGGCTACCAGTATCAGGCATGCAGTGAGACTGACCATGGTTCCCAGTAACCTACTCTGCAGAAGACCCCAGCAGCTTTCGTGACTGAAGAAACCAACAGCCAGCACAACCACTGTGAACCCCCCCGCAGATTTCACTGGTTTTTGCCCCACAGGTATTTGTGGTCCCAGCCACAAGTTACCTGAGTCCCTCCCCACTTCCTCCCCACTACCTCCACCAGAGCCTGGGACCTGCACTCACAGCCAGTCCAGTCCTCTGCAGCTGTGTGAGTGCAAGACGCCAGCCTAGACCCCAGCAGCCGCCCCCCACTGCTGTGCAAGCACTTGAGGCTAGCCCCTCCAGCTGTGTACTTGCATGCCGCTGGCTTGACTCTCACCACTAGCCTCTGCTGCCGTGTGTGCACCATGGCAAGTTCCTGCAGCCACAGAAGTATATGCTGACAGCCAACGCCTTTACAGCTGCTTGTGGGCTTGGGTCTGGCCTTATTTCCTGTCATTGGCCTGCACTACTGGGCTCACCTTCAGCTAGCCTCTTCAGCTCTGCATCCACACACCCATGGCCCAACTCCCATCCCTGGCATCCACTTCTGTGCACTTGTGGGGAAACACTGACAGCTGGGGCTCTGCAGCTGCTAGTGTACCCACAGTTGGCCCAGGCCACCGCTGCTGACTCTGGCCTCCGCTACTACATGTGTGTCTGCAGTTGGCCCCTGCCACTGCATGGGGATCTGTATGTCCCTGCACTTGGTGCCCTGCACCACTAGACCTGAGTCACAGCATGCTCCAGTATGCCCTCATCTGCAGGTGAAGGTCTTTCCTTATCAAAGTCAGCCCATAATTCTGGAAGAAGTGGTTGCTTCTTCAAATGTGCAAATACCTACACAAAGCTACAGGGATCATGAAGAATCAGGGAACTATCACACCACCAAAGAAACAGTAAACTTCCAGTAACTGACCCCAAAGAAATGGAGATACAAGAATTGTCCAACAAAGAATTAAAAAATAATTACTCTAAAGCTTCTCAGACAGCTACAAGAGAATAAAGATAAATAATTTAACAAAATCAGGAAAACAATACAAGAACAAAATGATAAGTTCAACAAAGATATAGATAACATAAAAAAGAACCAAACATAAATTTTGGAGCTGAATGATACTATGACTGAACTGAAGAATTAAATAGACAGCTTAAATATCAGGCTAGACGAAGCAGAAGAGGAGTCAGTGAGACTGAAGACAGATCATTTGAAATTATCCAGTCAGAGAGGCAAATAGAAAAAAAGAATGAAAAAAAAAAAATGAAGAAAGCCTACAGAGGACTCCATTAAGAGAAACTATGCATCATTGGTGTCCAGAAGGAGAAGAGAGGGAGAAAGGGGCAGAAAGCTTATTTAAAGAAATAATGTCTGATACCTTCCCAAACCTGGGGAGAGATTTGATATCCGATTTCATGAAGCTAATAGGCCACCCCATAATTTCAATCCAAAATATCTTCTCCAAGACAAAGAGAGAATCAAAGAATCAAAGACAAAGAGAGAATTTTAAAAGAAACAAGAAAAAATAATTTTTTTCATGCAAGGGAACAACCATAAGGCAAAGCAGATTTCATAGCAGAAACTTTGCAGGCCAGGAGATAGTGGGATGATATATTCAAGGTGATGAAAGGAAAACACCTGCCAACTAAGAGTACTTTCCCCAGCAAATTTGTCCTTCAGAAATAAAGGCAAGATAAAGACTTTTCCTAGCAAACAAAAGCTGAGGGAGTTCATCAACACTAGACCTGCCTTTCAAGAAATGCTGAAAGAATGTCCTTTAAGCTTAAATGAAAGGATACTGATTAGTAACATGAAAGCACATGAAAATATACTACACACTGGTAAAGGTAAGTACATAGTCAGATTCAGAATACTCTAATACTGTAATATGGTGGTGTGTTAACCACTTAAGTCTAATACAAATGTTAAAGGACAAAAGCTTTAAAATAGTTATAGCTACTATAATTTGTTGATGGATACACAAATAAGAAGATGCAAATTGTGATATTAAAAACATAAAATGTGTGTGGGTCGAGTAAAATGATAGAGTTTTTGTATGTGATTGAAGTTAAGTTGTTATAAGCTTAAAATGAACTGCTATATCAGGTAATCCTCAGAGTAACCCAAAACAAAAACCTATAGTGAATATACACAAGATAAAGAGAAGGGAATCAAAGTTTATGACTATAGAAAATCATCAATTCATAAAGGAAGACAGCAAGGGAGGAAGACAGGAATAAAGGAACTACAAAGCAAACAGAAAACAATTAACAAAATGGCAATAGTCAGTCCTTGCCTATCAATAATTACTTTAAATGTAAATGGGTTAAATTTTCCAATCAAAAGGCATAGGGTGAGAAGAGTTTGGAAAATGGTTGCATAGGAGGATACTGAGCTTGAGTCCTCCTGTGGACACAACAAATCTACAACTACATGTGGAATAATTTCCTCTGAGGGATATTTTAAAACTGATTGAAAAGATCTTCCACAACAAGGGACAACACTGAGAGGGGTGGAAAGGCAGAGATATGGTCCCACTGAGGAAAAAAAATCACACCCTAGCCACTGTGTTTTACATTTGGGGGTGATCTCAAAGGTATGGAGCTTTTCCTGGAGAAATGAGGGATTCAGTCTCTACATTCAACACCCCAGCCCTTAGATCCAGGACAGTAGGGACAAGACCCCAAATCACTTGCTTTAAAACCAATGAAGAATGTTCCCAGGAAAACTATAGAACTATAGGGAAATGAAAACCCATTCTTGAAGGGCTTATGCACAGACTCACTTGATCTGGAAACTAGCACAGAAACACAAGATAGAGAAGCACATAGTCCATTTGTGAAGGAGCTCCACTTACTAAACTGGAGGCATGAGAGAGCTGGGACTCTCCCCAGAGACTGAGACACTGACAGCAGCCATTTTTGTGACCTCGTTCAGCCATGCTGATTCTGGCACTGGCAGGTGCCATTTTGGAATCCCCCCTCTAGCCTATTAATGCCAGGGCCTGTCCTGCCCACCAGCATGCCTGAGGCAGTCATGCACCACCAATCCTCACAACCAACCACACTGGGGGTCTGCTTTGCCCACCAGTGTGCCTGTGACAGTCATGTGCCACCAGGCCTTGCAGCTAGCTGTGCCAGGGGCCTGCCCCACCCACACAAACTGCAGCATTTGTGTGCTGCTGGACCTCACAACCAGCTGGCCCAGGGGCCAGCTCCACCTATCAATGCACCCACAGCAGTTACAGCCCTGCCACAATAGAAGGGCACATGCAGCCCACACAGGGGACACCCCTGGAGCACTTGGATCTGGTGACCAGAGAGGAGTGAGCTGGTGGACATCTCCTACATAAGAACACTTTTCCAAGATCAGGTGACATAGCTGATCCACCTAATACACAGAAATAAACACAGAGAATTAGGCAAAATGAGGAGACAGAGGAATATGTTCCAAATGAAAGAACAAGACAAATCCTTAGAAAAGGAACTAAATGAAAGAGAGATAAGCAATCTACCTGATAAAGAGTTCAAAGTAATGGTCATAAGGATGCTCACCAAACTCAGGAGAAGAATAGAACATAGTGAGAACTTCAACAAAGAGTTAGAAAATATAAAAAGAGAACCAATCAGAGCTGAAGAATACAATAACTGAAAAGAAAAATTCACTAGAGGGAATCAACAGCAGATTAGATGATACAGAAGAACAAGTCAGCGATCTGGACAACACAGTAGAAGAAATCACCCAAGCTGAACATAAAAAAAAGAGTTAAAAAATATGAGGATAGTTTAAGGCACTTCTGGGACAACATCAAGCATACTTACATTCTCATTATAGGGGTCCCAGAAGGAGAAGAGAAAGGGAAAGGGGCAGAGAACTTATCTGAAGAAATAATAGCTGAAAACTACTCTGACTTGGGAAAGGAAACAGACATCCAGGTCCCAGATAAGATGAACCAAGAGAGGTCCACACCAAGACACAATTTATTAAAATGTCAAGTTAAAGATTGAGAATCTTAAAAGCAGCAAGAGAAAAGCGACAAGTTATGTATAAGAGAACTCCCATAAGACTATCAGCTGACTTTTCAGCAGAAAATTTGCAGGCTAGAAGGGAGTGTCATGATATAATCAAAGAGCTGAAAGGAAAAAGCCTGCAACCAAGAATACTCTACCCAGCAAGGTTGTTATTCAGGATGGAGGGAGAGATAAAGAGTTTTCCAGACAATTGAAAAGTAAAGAAGTTCATCATCACTAAACTGGCCTACAAGAAATGGTAAAGGGACTTCTTTAAGCAGAAAAGAAAAGGCCACAAACAGAAATAAGAAAATTATGAAAGACAAAAATCTCACTGATAAAGGCAAACATATAATAATGGTAATGGATCAACCACTTATAAAGCCAGTATGAATGTTAGAAGGCAAAAGTAGTAAAATCATCTGCATCTACAATAAGAAATTAAGGGACACACAAAATTAAAATAGCTAAAAGTATATTGTTAAAAACATAAAACATTGGAGGGAGGAGTAAAATTTTAGGGCTTTTAGAATGCATTTAAACTTAAGAGACCATCAACTTAAAATAGACTGCTATATACATTGGTTGCTATATATGAACCTCATGATAACTACAAACAAAAAACCTATAATAGATACACAAAAAAAGAAAGGAACAGAGAAGAACTACAAAAACATCCAGAAAATAATGAACAAAATGACAATAAGTACATACCTATCAAAAATTACTTTAAATGTAAATGAACTAAATGCTCCAATCAAAAGATATAGGGTGGCTGAATGGATTAAAAAAACAAGACCCACATATATGCTGCATACAAGAGACACACTTCAGATCTAAAGACACTCACAGACTGAAAGTGAAGGGATGGAAACAGATATTCTATGCAAATGGAAACAAAAAGAAAGCTGGGGTAGCAGTTATTTACATGAGACAAAATAGACTTTAAAACAAAAACTGTAACAAGAGACAAAGAAGGGTATTACATAATGAGAAAGGGAACAATCCAACAAGAAGATATAACACTTGTAAATATCTATGTGGCCAATGTAGAAGGACCTAAGTACATAAAGCAAATATTAACAGACATAAAGGGAGAAATTGACAGTAACACAATAATAGTAGAGGACTTTTATACCCCATTTACGTCAATGGATAGATCATCCAGACAGAAAAATCAATAAAAAAACATTGGCCTTAAATGGCACATTAGACCACATAGACTTAATAGAACATTTTGTATATATGCTACAAGGAATACACACACACACACACACACACACACACACACACATACATACATACATACATATAAATACAACATTTCATTCCAAAACAGCAGAATATACACTCTTTTCAAATGCACATAGAACATTGTCTAGGATAGATTACATGTTAGGTCACAAAAAAGTCTCAGTAAGTTTAAGAAGACTGAAATCATATCAACCATCTTTTCTAACCACACATTATGAAACTAGAAATCAATTGCAAGAGGAAAAATGGAAAAAACACATACACGTGGAGGCTAAACAACATGCTACTAAACAACCAATTTGTCAATGAAGAAATCAAAGAGGAAATCAAAAAATACCTTGCGACAAATGAAAACGGAAATGCAATGGTCCAAAATCTATGTGATGTAGCAAAAGCAGTTCTAAGAGGGAAGTTTATAGTGATGCAGGCCTGTCTCAAGAAACAGGAAACATCTCAAATAAACAATCTAACATTAGACCTGAAGTAACTAGAAAAAGAAGAACAAAGCCCAAAGTTTGTAGAAGGAAGGAAATAATAAAGATCAGAAGAAAAATAAATAAAATAGAGACTAAAGACAATAGAAAATATCAATGAAACTAAGAGCTGGTTCTTTAAAAGATATTCATTGAAGAAAATTACAGGCCAATGTCACTGATGAACATCAATGCAAAAATCCTCAACAAAATACTAGCAAATCGAATACAACAATACATTAAAAAGATCATACACCATGTTCAAGCGGGATATATTCCAGGAATGCAGGGATGGTTCAACATCTGCATATCAATCAACGTGATATGCCACATTAACAAAATGAAGAATAAAAATCACATGATCACCTCAATAGATACAGAGAAAGCATTTGACAAGATACAGCATCCATTTATGATAAAAACTCTGAATAAAATGGGTATGGAAGGAAAATATCTCAACATAATAAAGGCCATATATGACAAACCTACGGATAATATCATACTCAATGGAGAAAAACTGAAAGGTATCCCTCTAAGAACAGGAACCAGACAAGGATGCCCACTTTTGCCACTCTTATTTAACATAGTATTTGAAGTCCTAGCCAGAGCAATCAGGCAAGAAAAAGAAAGAAAAGGGATCCAAATTGGAAAGGAAGTAGTGAAACTGTCCCTATTTGCAGATGACATGACTTTATCTATAGAAAACCCTAAAGAATCCACCAAAGACTTTTAGAAATAATAAAAGAATATGGTAAATTTGCAGGATACAAAATCAACATACAAAAATCAGTTGCATTTCTATACACTAACAATGAAGTAGCAGAAAGAGAAATTAAGAATACAATCCTATTGACAATTGCAACAAAGAGAATAAAATACCTAGGAATAAACTTAACCAAAGAGGTGAAAGATATGTACACTGAAAACTTAAAAACATTGTTGAAAGAAATTGAGGAAGACACAAAGAAATGGAAAGATATTCCATGTTCTTGGATTGGAAGAATTAACATAGTTAAAATGTCCATACTTCCTAAAGCAATCTATAGATTCAATGCAATCCCTATCAAAGTTCCAATGGCATTTTTCACAGAAATAGAACAAAGAATCCTAAAATTTATATGAAACAGTGAAAGACCTCAAATAGCCAAAGGAATCTTGAGAAAAAAGAACAAAGCTGGAGGTACCACACTCCCTGATTTCAAAGAATACTACAAAGCTATAGTAATCAAAACAGCATGGTACTGGCACAAAAACAGACAGACACATTAATGGAACAGAATCGGGAGCCCAGAAATAAATTCACACATTTATGGACATCTAATTTCCAATAAAGGAGCCAAGAACATATGATGGAGAGAGGAAAGTCTCTTCAATAAATTGTGTTGGGAAAACTGGACAGCCACATGCAAAAAAAATGAAACTGTACAACTATCTTACACCATACACAAAAACTAACTCAAAATGGATTAAAGACTTGACTGTAAGACTGAAACCATGAAACTTCTAGAAGAAAACATAGACAGTATGCTCTTTGACATTGATCTTAGCAGCATATTTTCAAGTACCATGTCTGACCAGGCAAGGTAAACAATAGAAAAAATAAACAAATGGGACTACATCAAATTAAAAAAGCTTCTGCACAGCAAAGGAAACCATCAACAAAATGAAAAGACAACCTAACAATTTGGAGAAGATATTTGCAAACAATGTGTCTGATAAGGGCTTGGTATCCAAAATATATGAATAACTCATACATCTCAACAACAACAAAACTAACAACCCCTAAAAAATGGGCAAAAGATCTGAACAGATATTTTTCCAAAGAAAATATACAGATAGCCAAAAGACACATGAAAAGATGTTCAACATCACTAATTATTAGGGAAATGCGAAACAAAACTACAATGGGATATCACTTCATGCCCTCCAGAATGGCTATAATTAATGAGACAAGAAATAACAAGTGTTAGAGAGGATGTGGAGAAAAGGGAACTCTCAGACACTGCTGGTGGGAGTGCAAACTGGTGCAGCCACTATGGAAAACAGTGTGGAGATTCCTTAAAAAATTAAGAATAGAACTACTACATGATCTAGCTATTCCACTGCTGGGTACTTATCCAAAGAACATGAAAACATCAATGTGTAAAGATATATGCACCCTTATGTTCATTGCAGCATTATTCACAATAGCCAAGAATTGGAAGGAACCTAGATGACCATCAAGGATGAATGGATAAAGAAGACATGGTGTGTATACACAATGGAATACTACTCAGCCATAAAGAAGATGAAATCTTGCCATTTGTGACAACATGGATGGACCTTGAGGGTATTATGCTTAGTGAAATAAGTCAGAGGGAAAAAGTCAAATACCGTATGTTCTCACTCATAAGTAGAAGATAAAAACAACTAGAAACAAACACATAGAGATAGAGATTGGATTGGTGGTTACCAGAGGGGAAGGGGGAAGGGAGGAAAGGGAGGCAAAAGGGGTGATTAGGCACATGTATATGGTGATGGATGGTAATCAGTCTTTGGGTGGTGAAGATGATGTAATCTACACAGAAATCAAAATATAATGATGAACACCTGAAATTTATATAATGTTATAAACCAATGTTACTTCAATAAAAAAAATAGAAATGAAAGAAGAGAAGTTACAATCAACACCACAGAAATACAAAAGATCATAAGAGATTACTATGCACAGTTATACACCAACAAATTGGACAACCAAGAAGAAATGGATAAATCCCTAGAAATATACAATCTTCCAAGACTGAATCAGAAAGAAATAGAAAATCTAAACGGACAGATTACTAGTAATGAAATTGAACCAGTAATCCAAAAACTCTCAACAAACGAAAATCCAGGACCAGACAGCTTCACAGGTGAATTCTTCCAAACATTTAAAGAAGAGTTAATAACTATTCAAAAAAATTAAAGAGAAAGAAGCACTCCCAAACTCATTCTATTCTACAAGGCCAGCATTACTCTGATACTAAAACCAGACAAAGACATTACAAAAAAAGAAAATTACAGGCCAATATCCCTGATGAATATAGATGCAAAAATCCTCAATAAACCAAATTCAACAACATGTTAAAAGGATCATACACCATAATCAAGTGGGATTTATTCCAGGGATTCAAGGATGGTTCAATATCCATAAATCAATCAATGTGATACACCACATTGACAAAACAAAGCATAAAAATCATATGATCATCTCAATAGATGTAGAATAAGCATTTGACAAAATTCAATGTCCATTTATGATAAAAACCTCAAGAAACTGGGTATAGAGGGAATATACCTCAACATTATAAAACCCACATATGACAAACCCACAGCTAACATCCTGCTCAATGGTGAAAAGTTGAAAGTTTTCCTCTAAGATCAGGAAAAGGACAAGGATGCCCACTTTCACCACTCTTATTCAACATAGTGTTGGAAGTCCTAGCTACAGCAATCAGACAGGAAAAAGAAATAAAAGGCATCCAAATTGGAAAGGAAGAAGTAAAACTGCCACTATTTGCAAATGACATGATACTGCAAATAGTATCATAGAAAACCCCAAAGACTCCACCAAAAAACTAATAGAATTGGTAGAACAGATTAGAACTGATAAATAAATTCAGTAAAGTTGCAGGATACAAAATAAATATACAGAAATTGGTTGCATTTCTATACACTAACAACAAACTATCAGAAAGAGAAATTATGAAAACAATCCCATTTATAATTTCATCAAAAAGAATAAAATACCTAGGAATAAATTTAACCAAGGAGGTGAAAGACATATGCAGTGAAAACTGTAAGAAATAGTTAAAGATGACACAAATAAATGGAAAGATATTGGATTGGAATAATTAATGTTATTACGGATTGGAAGAATTAATATTGTTAAATTATCCATGCTACCCAAAGAAATCTACAAATTCAATGCAATCCCTACTAAAATACCAATGGCACTTTTCACAGAACTAGAACAAATTATCCTAAAACTTGTTTGGAACCACAAAAGACCCTGAATAGCCAAAGCAATCTTGAGAAAGAAGAAATCTTGAGAAGAAAGCTGGCGATATCATGCTCCCTGATTTCAAACTATGCTCAAAGCTATAGTAACCAAAATAGTCTCATACTAGCATAAAAGCAGACACATAGACCAATGGAATAGAGCAGAGAGCCTAGAGGTAAATCCATTCCTATGTTGTCAGTTAATCTATGACAAAGGAGGCAAGAATATTCAATGGGGAAAAGACAGCCTCTTCCATAAATGGTGGGGGGACAACTGGATAGATATATGTGAAAGAATAAAACTGGACCACTTTCTTATACAATACACAAAAAAACCCCTCAAAATGGATTAAACCTAACTGTAAGGTCTGAAACCATATAACTCCTAGAAGAAAATATAGGTAGTAAACTCTTTGACATCAGTCTTAGCAATATTTTTTTGGGTATGTCTCCTCAGGCAAAGATAACAAAAAGAAAAACAAACAAATGGGGCTACTTCAAACTAAAAAGCTTTTGCACAGTGAAGGAAGCTATCAACAAACCAGAAAAGCAACGTACTGAATGGGAGAATATATTTCCAATGGTATATCTGATAAGAGGTTAATATCCAAAATATATAAAGAACTCATACAATGCAATATCAAAACAATCCAATTAAAAAATGGGCAGAGGACCTGAATAGATATTTTTCCAAAAAAGACATACAGATAGCCAACAGACACATGAAAAGATGCTCACCACTAATCATCAGGGAAATGCAAATCAAAACCACAATGAGATATCATCTCATACCTGTCAGAATGGCTATTATCAAAAAGACAGCAAATACCAATGGTTGGCAAGGATGTGGAATAAAGGAGACCCTCATGCACTGTTGGTGGGAATGTAAATTAGTGCAACCACTTTGGAAAACAGTATGAAGCTTTCTCAAAAAATTAAAAATAGAACTACCATATAATCCAGCAATTCCACTTCTGGGTATTCATTCAAAGAAAATGAAAACACCAATTCAAAAAGATATATGCACCCCTATGTTCATTGCACCATTATTTACAGCAACCAAGATATGAAAGCAACCTAAGTGTTCATTGATGCATGAATATATAAAGAAGATGTAGTACATATATATATACAAAATGAAATATTTCTCAGCCTTAAAAATAATGGAATCCTGCCATTTGTGACAACATGGATGGATCTAGAGGGTATTATGCCAAGTGAAATAAGTCAGACAGAGAAAGAAGAATACCATATGGTTTCACTTATATGTGGAATCTAAAAAAACAAAACAATGAACAAACAAAATAAAACAGAAACAGACTCATACATACAGAGAACAAATTGGTGGTTGCCAGAGTGGAGAGGGATGAGGGGAAGGGCAAAATAGGTGGAGATTAAGAGGTACAAACTTTCAGTCATAAAATAAGTAAATCATGGGGATGTAATGTACAGTACAGGGAATATAGTCAACAATATTGTAATAACTTTGTATGGGGACAAATGATTACTAGTCTTATCAGGGTGATCATTTCATAATGTGTATAAATGTCGAATCACTATGTTGTACTTCTGAAACAAATACACTATTGTATGTCAACTACACATCAATAGAAACAATTTTTAAAAAAGCATAGAGAGGTTGAATAGGTAAAAAACAAGACCCAATTATATGCTGCCCACAAGAGATTCTCTTCAGCTTCAAGGACATACATAAGCTCAAAGTGAAGAGATCAAAAAGATATTCCACGCAAATGGAAACCAAAAGAGAGCAAGGGGTAATTATACTTATATCAGACAAAATAGACTTTAAGTTGAAAGCTGTAACTTTCACACAAAGAAGACAAAAGACACAAAGAAGGTCATCATATAATAATAAAGGGGTCAATTCATCAAGAGGATGGAACAGTCATAAATATATATGCATCAAACATTGGAGCACTTAAATATATTAAGCAAATACTAACAGATCTGAAGGGGGTAATAGACAACAATACAATAATAGTTGGAGACTTCAATACCGCACTTTCAACAATGGATATATTATCCAGACAGAAAATTCATAAGGAAATATTGGACTTGAACTATACTTTAGACCAAATGGCCCTAACAGACATATACAGATTATTCTATCCAACAGCAGCAGAATACACATTCTTCTCAAGCACATATGGAACATTCTCCAGAATAAATCATATGTTAGGCCACAAAACAAGTCTTGGCAAATTTTAAAAGATTGAAATCATTCCCAGTATAGTTTCAGACCACAATGGCATGAAACTAGAAATCAATAACAGAAGGAAAACCAGAAAATTCACAAATATGTGGAAATTAAGCAACACACTCCTGAACAACCAATGGGTCAAAGAGGAAATAAAAAATAAATAAAAAAAATCTTGAAACAAATGAAAATGGAAACACAACATGCCAGAATTTATGAGATGCAGCAAGAACATGCTAAAATGGAAGTTTATCATGATAAAAGCCTGCATCAAAAGAAAAGAAGGATCTCAGATACACAACCGGGCTTTACACCTCAAGGAAGTAGAAATAGACGGACAAACTATCTCTAAAGTTAGCAGAAGAGAGGAGACAACAAATATCAGAGCAGAAATAAATAGAGAATAGAAGAACAATAGAAAAGATTCACAAAACTAAGAGTTGGTTTTTTGAAAGATAAACCTTTAGCTAGACTTACCAAGAAAAAAAGAGAAAGGACTTAATAAATAAAATTATAAATGAAAGAAGAGACAATTACAACCGATATCACAGAAATACAAAGGATCATAAGAGATTACTATGAACAATTATATGCCAACAAATTGGACAGTTAGAAAAATGGATAAATTCCTAGAAACATACAATCTACCAAGTCTGAATCATGAAGAAATAGAAAATCTGAACAGACCAATAACAAGTAAGGAGATTGAATCAGTAATCAAAAATCTCCCAACAAAGAAAAGTCCAGCATCAGATGGCTTCACTGGTGAATTCTACCAAACGTTTAAAGAAGAATTAATACCAATTCTTCTCAAACTCTTCCCAAAAATAGAACAGAAGGGAACACTTCCAAACTCATTTTATGAGGCTAGCATTATCCTGACACTACAGCCATATAAGAATACTACAATAAAAGAAAACTACAGGCCAATAACCCTGATGAATTTGATGTAAAAATTCTCAACAAAATATTAGCAAACTGAATCCAACAGCTTATTAAAAGGATCATACACTATGATCAAGTGGGATTTATCCCTGTGATATATGGATGTTTCCACATATGTAAATCAATAAATGTGAAACATCATATTAATAGAATGAAAGACAAAAATCATAGGACCACCTCAATAGATTCAGAAAAAGCATTTGACAAAAATCAACGTTCTTTCATGATAAAACTCTCAACAAATTGGGTGTAGAAGGAACATACCTCAATATAATAAAGGCCATAGATGACAAGTCCACAGTTAAAAGCATACTCAACAGTGAAAGATTGAAAGCTTTCTCTTCATGGTCAGGAATAAGACAAGGATGCCTACTCTCACCACTCCTATTCAATGTAGGGTTGGAAGTCATAATCAGAGCAATTAGCCAAGAAAAATAAATAAAAGGCATCCAAATTGGGAAGGAAGAAGTAAAATTATCTGTTTGCTGATGACATGATCTTGTCTATAGAAAATCCTAAAGACTCCACCAAAAAACTATTAGAACTAATAAATGAATTCAGTAAAGTTTCAGGATATAAAATAAACACACAAAAATCAGTTGCATTTGTATGCACCAACAAGAGAGTACCTGAAAAAAAAAAATTCCATTTACAAGAGCATCAAAAACAATAAAATCCTTAGGAATAAATTTAATCAAGGAAGTGAAAGATTTAAATGCTAAAAAACTGCAAGACATTGCTGAAAGAAATTGAAGAAGACACAAGTAAAAGGAAAGATATCCTGTGTTCATGGGTTGGAAGAATTAATATTATTAAATGTTCATACTACCCAAAGAAATCTACAGATTCAGTGCAATCCCTATACAATCCTAAAATTTGTATAGAACCACAAAACACCTTGAACAGCTAAAGCAATCTTGAGAATGAACAAAACTGGAGGCATCCACACTTCTTGATTTTAAACTGTATTATAAAAATTTGTAATCAAAACGGTATGGTACTGGCATAAAAACAGACACATAGACCAATGGAACAGAATCAAGAGCGGAGATATAAACCCGTACATAGATGGTCAATTAATGTTTGACAAGGAAGCTAAGAATACTCGATGGGGAAAGGATAGTCTCTTCAATAAATGGTGTTGGGAAAACTGGATATTCACATGCAAAAGAATAAAATTAGACCCCTCTCTTGAACCACTCACAAGAATTAACTTGAAATTGATTAAGAACTTAAACGTAAGACCTGGAACGGTGAAACTCCTTGAAGAAAACATATGGAGAAAGCTCTTTGCATTGGTCTTGGCAATAATTGTGGATAGGACACCAAAAGCACAGGCAACAACAGCAAAAATAAACAAGTGGGATCAATCAAACTAAAAAGCTTCTGCACAGCAGAAAAAACAATCAACAAAATGAAAAGGCAACCTATGGAATGGAAGAAAATATTTGCAAACAATCTATGTGATAAGGGGTTAATATCCAAAAAAATATGGAACTCCTACAACTCAATAGCAAAAAACCAAATGATGCAATTAAAAAATGGGCAGAGAACTTGAATAGGTATTTCTCCAAAGAAGACATACAAATGGTCTACAAGTACATGAAATGGAGTGCAACATCACTACTCATCACGAAAATACCAGTGAAAACCACAATGAGATAACACCTCACACCTGTTAGAATGGCTATTATCAAAAAGACAAGAGGTAACAAAATTCTGGCAAAGATGTGGAGAAAAGGGAACCCTAGTACACTGTTGTAGGAATGTAAATTGGTACAGCCACTATGGAAAACAGTATTGAGGTTCCTCAAAAAAAGTAAAAATAGAACTACCATATGATCCAGCAATTCCACTTCTAAGTATATGTCCAAAGGAAATGAAATCACTATTTCCAAGAGACATCTGCACTCCTGTATACATTGCAGCTTTATTCACAATATCCAAGGTATGGAAACAACTTAAGTGTTTGCCAATGGATGAATCGATAATACATACAATGGAATATTATTCAGCCATAAAAAGAAGGAAGTCCTTCAGTTTGTAACAACATGCATGGACCTTGAAGGCATTATGCTAAGTCAATAAGTCAGACAGAGGAAGACAAATACTGTACAGTCTTGAATGTAGAATCTAAAAACATCGACCTCATAGAAATAGAGAGTAGAATGGTGGTTGCCAGGGGCTGGGGGTGGGGGAAATGGGAGATGTTGGTCAAAGGATTCAACACTCAGTTATAAGATGAATAAGTCCCAGGGATGTAATGTACAGCATGGTGACTATAGTTAACAATACTGTATTGTATACTTAAAAGTTACTATGAGAGTAGAGCTCTAATGTTCTTATCATAACAACAACAGCAACAACCAAACTGTAATTATGTGAGGTTAAGGATATATTAACTAACTTTATTGTGGGAAACATTTCACAATATAAACGTGTATAAATCATCACATTGTATGCCTTAAAGTTACACAACATTATCTGTCAATTATATCTCAATAAAGCTGGAAAAAAGGGTACACATAAAAAAAGAGATCATTTTTTTTCATTTAATGTTTATTAAGCTCTTGTCCTGGGCACTGCCAGATGCTGGGTTGAAGATTAAACTCATCCACATGAATTGTTCTGAAGACTAAAATGTGAAGTTTAAAAATAACAGAAAGTGCTATACAAATGCAGCTATTCAAGGACTGTGTGGGCATTATGGGGGATTTTTCTTTTCTTTTTCCTTACTTTCTCTTCAGTGAGAATATTTTTCTTGTGTAATAAAAAAGAATTGACAGCGTGTGCTTTTATTATTATTACCATTATAATTGGTCTACTTCACTTGCTTTTTTATTGCCCAGACCATTCCATGTCTGTTATCTGGGTACTTATCACCTAAATAACTGAGATAAAGTGCTTTCTTAAGAGAGGAGTGAAGATCAGTACTGGTTTCTTCTAGGAAAAGGGGCTGGAGGAAGCAGAGATAAGAAGGGAATTAGCAAAAATGAATTTACTTTTCTAAAATGGCAAAGTTAGACACAAAACAGGGCACTAGTACCATTTGTTTTGATAACTGGAAAGGACCTCAGATACCATCTGGTTCAAACGAGTCCACTTTACAAGTGGGAAAAATAGAGTGGAGAAGTTGAGTGAGTGGTCATGAGTCAATCAGCAAGTTTGTTTAAAAGCTGGGAATCTCAGCCCAGTGCCCTTACCACTGTGCCTCATGGCTAACATTGGGCATTTTTTGGGAAGCTGAAGCTCTGATATTGGTGGAGAACATCACCCTCAAGATAGTTCCCAGTGGCTGAAACAATGAAGCAATGAAGGCAGCCAAGTGAGTATACTTTGTGTGAAGTTTGGTCCTAGTTTTGTGTGAGAAAGCCTTCTTCTCTGTGCCTCAGCCTTCCTTTTCTTAAGAGAGAGGGAATGGTGGGATGAAAGTAGACATTCAACAAATTTTGTCTTGGAGTCACAGCACAGGGTTGGGGGGTGACCAGTTGGCCTTATCACCCACAGAATTAAATCCAAACTGTACTGTGGCATTTGGTTTCTTCCAAACACCAGTCTTACCTCCTTCAACGCTAGCCCTGCCCTGCCCTGCTCTGGTTACATCTAACTTTTCCCCCTGCACCTTTCCCTCTCTTTATCTTTGCTTTTGTTTCACCTACCCCAAGTCTGTTAATAGAAATTCTTCTCATTTTTCAGGGCCTAGCTTAAATTCCACTTCTTCTATGAAAACTTTCTTAAAGCTCACCCCTGTTCCACCCATCTTTCCCCCACCCCACCCCAAACCAGTTAATGTTTATTTCCTTTTGTGGCTAAGGATCTGGGTTTGTATATTTCTCAGGGTACTTAACGTTGGGACCAAATGTCCTTAGACTTCACCAGCCACAGAGATAAACATCTGTGGTATGTGAGCTCCTGCCTGGACTGGCTGATGCAGGGCCTCTGCCTTCCCCCAAGTCTCTCCCGCTACTTCAAGAATTTCCCACTGTCATGGTGCAGCTCATGAAGTCAGTGGCAAGTCCACACATGATTTTGCTTCCTCACCTCTGCAGAGGGCTTCCTTAAGCTCTGGAGGGTCCCAAAACTGCTCCACAGTCTGTAGGATGAGTGAGGAGGGGCCTTCAACAGCTGTGCTGCCCTTTGTCTTCTCCCAACACAGCACGAAACACAAAGACTCAACAAATAGTTGCCTTGCTCTCTGGTCCTAACTTCTTCCTCCCTTGAGGGCTCAAAACCAGTCCCCCAGGCTGAGCAGGAGCATAGATGTATCCTACCTTCACCATCATGTTTGTCTAGTTTTTCTAGACAATTTCTAATTTCTCTAGAGCAGATGATAAATATATAGTATGTATTATATAATATATATTACATATAACATATATGCTATACTATAGATTATATATTATATATGTGTGCATATATGTATTTACAATACATGTTATATGTAGACATAACATATAATTATAATCATATATACATTATATATATACTCATCAAAATTGGAATCAAATAGTTTATTTTGTAATTTACTTTTATTTTCATCTAACACTATAAAATGAACATTTATGCATGCCATAAGATAGTCTACTTTAGTGTGATTTTTAATGGCTGCATATTTTATCATGTGGGGATACCAAAAATTGTTTAACCAGTCCCTAATTGTTGGATGATCAGGTTATTTCTAATTTTAAAAAACTATTTTAACAATGCTCTAGTAAAAATCTATAAAATTTGTTGCACATCTCTGACTTATTAGTAGAATTTCGGGGCCAAAGGAGAGGCATTTTAAGGACTTCAGATACCTGTTGCCCTCACACTCTTCTATTCAAGGTTTACTGCATGTTCATGCTGAAGCATGACTCAGGGTTCGGGGAGTAGAGGAAGAAGTAGAGACAGCGGTTCCCTCCCATCCCCACAGACTTCCTTGGGTGAGGTCAGAGAGTCAGGACAGGTGGAGCTTGCCTGGGATATCCTGCTTCCTGCACTTCCTCTTAATCCACTCAGCTCAGTCTCACTGTCTAAGCCTCTTTTTAGCTCCAGGAGCCCCAGCGTTGAGGATGGGTCAGGGCTGGAGGAAGGGCTGCAAAGCCTCCAAGGCCTGGGGATTGGTAGCGCAGCCTGGTCCCGGTTAATCCAAGTGATTTCGGTTCCAAAGGGACAGGAAGAAAACTATGGACACAGATGTTGTCAAAGTACAATTTTTAAGATTGTAAAAATATAACTCTCTCATAAATATATAGTAAATGTGTCAAAAACTTATTTAACTCAGCACTGGGGCAACTATATATATATATATATATATATATATATATATATATATATATATGCATGCCATATATATATATATATATATATATATATATATATGCATGCCATATATATATATATATATATATATATATAGTTAGGTAGATATCCATAGATAGATATAGACACACACACATATATATATATATATATATATATATACATAAAGTACATAAAATCAGTGGAATAAAGAATGCTAGAGTAAGACAGCAGAGTTAGATACAAATGAGGGCAATAATATAACTGTTGGGTTCACTGTTTCACCCAGACAGAAATAAGTTGCTATTCCACTGGGCAAAAATTACTCACTACTCATCAATCTTCTGTAGGTTAACATCTTAACTCTACAGCATCTGGGCCTTGCTCAATAGTAAATAGTTAAACAAAGGTGTTCTCCTCTAGAGAAAGGGTCAGCAAACTGTCCCATGGGCTTAATCAGCCTTCTGCTGGTTTTTGTAATAGAAACATACCAGAACACAGCAGGTCCACTTGTTACAGGTTGCCAATGGCTGCTTAATGCTGTAACAGTGGTGTTGAATAGTTGCGACAGAGACCTTATGTCCCTCAGGCCTAAAAGATTTACTATCTGGCCTCTTACAGAAAATGTTTTGTGGACCCCTGTCCTACAGCATCTGATGTCTTTTAGGTGGGCTAGTTAGACACTGAAGAGGCATGAATAGTCTTTTTGCCTTTTCCCCATGTTTTGGATAATTTTTCTAAACACTGGGTGTTCAAGTCTTTTCCCTCTTATCCCTGTCCTCAAAGGGGCAGTTCTGTCTTAGCCAGTTCAGTTGTTTGGACTTTAATGATGTCAAATCCGTAAAGAGCAAGGGGTCTAGGACAAGGGGTAGGGATTTGAACAGGGAGTTGGGAAGAGAAAGGGTGGAGACAGCTGTGAGGGAAATGGATGTGAGAGAAAAAGAGAATTCTAAGAAATGTTGCTTGGGCTCTGTATACTTTTCATGGGGTTCGTGGAGATAAGCAAAGAATCTGAATTATTTTAAAATTGCTTTTTTGTTGCCAAAGTGTGTATGTGTGTGTGTGCATGTGTGTGTGTGGTGGGTGGATGTTTTCCCTACTGGGACTCAGTGCTGAGAGTGGGCAGCATAGATGCCCAACATTAGGGATTCAAAGGGACCAATGAAGGTGAAGTCCTCAGTGACTGCTACCATGTTGGGAAGGGGGAAGACAGGCACAGCTTCATGAAGACCACTTGGGGAGGGGCCTTCCTCTGTGGTCTTCTGACTTGGATAGCTGCAGAGGCACATTGACTTCCTGTGGTGTCAGGTAACTTTTTTGTGGTTTTGTTTTTTTTGTGTGAGGAAGATTAGCCCTTAGCTAACATCTGCTGCCAATCCCCATCTTTTTGCTGAGGGAGACTGGCCCTGAGCTAACATCTGTGCCCATCTTCCTTTACTTTATGTGGGACACCTGCCACAGCATGGCTTGATGAGCGGTGTGTAGGTCTGCACCCGGGACCCAAACCTGTGAACCCTGGGCTGCTGCAGTGGAGTGCGCGAACCCAACCGCTATGCCCCTAGGCCAGCCCCAACTTTTTTGTTTTTTTAAGGTTCAAGAGTTGCTAGTGTGCATAGAAAAGATAGTTACAGTTACCTGAGCCTAAATTTATGTAATTACCTTTATTACAATTATAAATTTAAAAACCAAAATTTTCTTAACATTTTAAATTCAACTTACAAATCTTGTTATTCTATTTATAAGGCCATTTTTTTTGTATAACAATGAAAAAAATGACTTTCATTTTTTAAATTAATGCTCAGTTTTTTCGTTGCTTAATATAGTAAATCTCGCTAAATATTTAACTCCCTTTTCTAGCATAGTTAATTGCATTCCTTTAAATATTTTAATCTATAAATTTAATATATCTGCAAATTTAACATATGACTATTTCAAAGACTTCAAATGCCTGCCAGGGCAGACTTAAAAATCTAATGAGCAAAATCTTTCTAAGCACCTAAGTAATTCTTGTGACTCCAAAAAAAGCAAATAAAAAAATGTAGTAAATCAGGTTCCCAAAATTCAAACACTTTTTACAAACATAATCAAATTGTCTTCTACCCTTCAAATTAAAATCAGAAGTGTAATATCAATTACACATTTTAAGTTGAAATTACAAAGTTAATATTTCAGATTCTTAACTGTTTCAGACACATTAAATAACAAAGACAGATTACCATGAGAATCCTAAAACTTATTTCTAAATGTAACACAAAAGTGTTAAAGCTATGGGTTTCGTTTACATTATTAGCTCTATACTTTCTATTTTTTTCCTTTAAATACTTTCCTGGTGTTGTAAAGCCACTTAACACACAGGCACAGATCACAGATCAACCATCCCAGATGGTTCCTGGGTCAAAGATTCAGGAACTTGATTTGGGCTACTGGCTTGAGAATCTGAGACAGGGTCATTGGTCTTTTCTTGAATAACTTGATGCAAACCACAGGGTAACATATTCAGTCAATTCTTAGGGTTGAGGTCAGGCTGCTAAGTCAGTAGGAGGCATTAATCTAGGCTTTTTAGCTGTGAGTTGATTTCACAACAAGCCCCATGGACATCTTTCAAATGGCACCCTTACACAATTTTTATCTTAACTGCTTTCAACTTTTCCCATTTGATGTAGATAGATTGAATCTTGCCTCTTATCTGGATTGTTGTTAATATCTTTCTTTGCTTTGTCAGATTCAACTAATTTCTCTAGTACCCGATTTTTTTTCAATATTTGCTGGTGACTACAGTTCTATACACATTATATTGATTAATGGGTGCTTTAAAATCTCAGCATTCTTATGCATTTGTTGCCTGTGATTGCATAAATTCTTATGCATGTATTGCCTGTGATGGCCACAACTCACAGCTGCCATGTAATAATGAGTAAGAGGGAGATGCCTCTCAGACTCTTCTGGAAGCTGGTACGACCTTAAGGACCTTTGGAGTTTGGCAGTGGCCGGGGCAGCTCAGCCTGTTTGGTCTGAGATTAAGAGCTAAGCAGTGAAAATGATGCTGCTTAGGGAGCCAGGAGAGGAGAACCCAGTCATTGCAGGAATAACCACCACAAGGATCTGAATAGCTAGCATTACTGAGCACACTCTCTGTGCTGGCTCATTCATAAGACAGGAGCAGTCGGGAAAAAGCTGCCTCGTATTTCTACCCCAGGAATTACTGACCTACTTGCATCTGTACCCATGTACATCATCTCCCTTCATCACCTTCTCTATGGGGTACTCAAGGCTTTGGCTCCTGGAATCCTCCTTTTTCTCTCCTGCATTGTTTCTCTCTCCCTCCTCCTGATTCATATCAATCTACTAATATCCCATCTTAAACATAAAAATCCTCTTTTGATCCCACAGCCCCCTCTAGCTATCTCAGCATTTCTCTGTACCCCCTGCTCCCACTTTTATTTTGCAGCAGAACTACTCAAAGGAGTCTTGCCTACTCACTGGCTCCACTTGCTTGCCTTTCGCTCTCTCCTGAACCCATTCCAATCAGGCTTTTGTCCTCAAGCTCTGTCCTCACTTTTGTTACGGCCACCCACAACATTTTTTCTCCTGGAATACAATGGCCTCCAGGTCCTCACATACTGAACCTCTCAGCATCATTGGATCTGGCGGACCTCCTTCTCCTTTACCCACTTTCTCCTTTTGTCCTCTCCCCTCTCCTGATTTTTCTCTTACTTCACTGGTTACTCCTCTTCAGTCTCCTTTGATAGCTCCAGTTCTCCCTTTCAGCCTCTCTGCGCTGTGCCTAGGGCTCAGTCTTTGGCCACTCTCTCTTTTCTAGCTACACACTCTTGTTAGGTAGTCTCATGTGACCCCTGACATTATATGCCTTCTACATGCCAGTGACTCTGGAATCTGAATCTCAAGGGAGATTCGGATTTTATACTGTCGTGGATGTCCAATATGTATCTCAAATATAACTTGGCCAAAACAGAACTTTTGGTCCCCTCTCCCCCCAACATGTTACCTGTTCTTTCCTGAGGCTTCCCCATTCCTGTTAAATACCTCCATTTACCCAGTTACTCAGCTCTCAAACATGTGAGTCCCCCTTGATTTCTCTCTTTCCTTCATCTCCCACATTAACTCCATCAGCCAGTTCTGTTGTCTCTATGCCCAGAATATATCCCTCACCACCTTTTCTCCTATTACCCTAGTCCAAGATACCATTATCTCCTGTGTAGTTCATTGCCACAGCCTCTGAACTGGTCTCTCTGCTTCCATTCTTGACATCCTCTCCTCCTGCCCCCAGGGTCCATTCTTCACACAACAGCAAGAGTGATAAAACAGAGATCATCCCTTCCATGTTTAAGAACCTCCAATGGCCTTGGATGCCACACTAAGTGCAAACTCCTTACACAGAGACCTGGCCCTTGCCTGCCTCCCTCTTGCTCACTCTGCTTCAGCCACATTGGCCTTCTTACTGTGCCTCATTCATGCCCAGCCCACTTCTGACCTTGGGGCCTTTCCAATTTGAGGTTCCATCCTCTTGGCATGCTGTTCCCCCAGATCTTTGCAAGACCGGCATCTTCCCTACATTCAGGTCTCTGCTCAAGCCACCTTCTCAGAGGGGCCTTTGCTGACCACCTTACCTAAAATAGTACCTCTCATTGCACCCACCACTCTGTCCTTTTGCCCTGCTTACTGATTTTCCAATCACTGATAGAGAACTGAACCACAGGTGCTACAACTGATTACCTGACCCTGTCCCCTGCCCCACATTATTATGAGGAAGAAAAGAGGTCAGAGGTGAGAGTGAGCCAGGCCTCCATTCTAACCTTCTCCCCCTCACCGTGCAGCAGAGCTGGATTAGGTGTTGTCACTGCAGTCACCTGACACCCTGACATCAGCTGTGGTCACTCTTGGCATTCACTTAGCCCAGTGGATGCAGCACCAGGGCTGGTAGCCACACGAGTAGTGGGAAGGAGGCCAGAGGGCCCTTCACATCCCATCATACATTTGCCCTTCTCCTGCTCTCCAAAAAAGAGAAGAATGGCAAGCTTCCTACACATTCCTAATCTTAGGAAGTTATATTGTCCTGGGGTATCAGAGCCTCCTGGGCACCGAAGGAAATATCTCAGTGTCCATTGAAGGACTCTAAGGACTCTTGCAACTCTGGCGGTTTCCATTTCTTTGCTTCCAACAAAACTGAAAAAGGACCTCAATAAGTAGTTGGTTAATAAATCATTAAACATAATTTTTGATGATAGATGACTGTGTGATTTTGGCAAGTAACTTAGAAGGATTTCAAAGAATTCAGTGACATTGCTGTAATAAATTCCTTTCATTCCCATCTACTTATTATTTATATGTACAAGTTTTCCCAGCACTTACATTTAAAAAAACCAAAATAAGAATAGATCAATATTGAGCTCTCATTCTAATTATAGTAGTATATAGATATATAAAGTGATTTTAAAAAGCTCTGTCTCATCAAGATATCTTGCTAATAAAAATCAACATTTATAATATATTACATTTATATATTTATGTTATTTTGATAAATTGCGTACTAACAATAATTGTAATGATGACTCTAGAATTTTTAAAAAATTTAACATCTTATGGTTACATGAAAATATAATAAATTAAGTTTTGATTGAACACATTTTTATTGTTGCAAATAACTATCATAGGATAATCAGTAAAATGCTTTTAAGCATAATATATATTCCATTAGTATAAAATTTCACAGAGAAAATGAATGGAAATATCAGTTCAAGGAGAAAAAGGAATGTTGTAAATTTTCTGACTGTTGAAGAATTTGTTCATGTAATTTTTAGATGGATGATTAGGAAAACGTCACTATGGTATTGCAATTTCATTGGATACGTCTACAAAAGTGATGAAACAGTTTTATTTTAAAATGTCAAATTTAGAACATTCCAGAGATGATAATATTTGCAATTGACTATTTAAAATTATGGAGAAACACTTTAGATTTTAACCTAAAACATGTATGTTGGTGGAGAGATGAGGAGACAGTTTTTCAAGACTCTTGTAGATGGTACGTAAGTTAAAATATTGGAAGACCATCATCCTACAAGGATTAGGACGCTGGAGCGGCCTTTGGGGGAGGGAATTGGACTTGCTGTTGTGGCAGTGAAGCTCACGGTTGACATTGCATCAGGAGGATGTTACCTACTTGGGACAAGGGTCTCACCCTCCAGGCTAGGAAGGGCACTGAGGCTCAGCTGCCATGATTGACATCTTTTCCAGATGTTCCTGATGCATTGTATTTTAAAGCCAAACCATAGTGTGTGTAGGTGCTCCTGTGTGTATCTGGATTCCACATATATCTCTGCTCCAAGGACTCATCCAAACCCAACCTTCACATGCAAACTCTGTGGCCCCTTTGTCCAGGTGCATCTTCAAGTTGACTTGCAGCATCGGGAAGTCAGGATGCTCAAATGGTGGCTGGGACTCCCTTGGCCCACACTTCCTGATCCCTGGCAGATGAAGGATTTCATACCTTTTTTGTTTCTGAGGGCTGATGGAATTGTGGTGCAAGGGGTGCAGGTGAGGGGCTGGGGAGAAAGAGAAGCATTGGCCCTTTCAAACAGCTTGTGGGGAAACTCAGGACCTGGAAGGGAGTGGCTGAATACCAGTCACCACTCACACCTTGGTCCCCAGAGTGCCCCACTTGCCCAGGCACAGGCCTCACCTTGACCTTCTATCTGCAGCTGCCCCATTTGCCAGAAGGTGAAATGTTCTCAGAGACAATGAGGCCCCATAATTGGGAGAGCAGCCTGGGCCCCTGGCACCCTCCTTGCTTAACAAGCTCAAACTATGAATGAATCCATAGCGGAACTCTTTCTCACCTCTTGGATTACAAACACCCCGTGTTTACGTTAGCCCCTCACGGCCCTACCCTTCCTGGTCCACGTGCTGCATTTCCGTGGTTTTATGACCTGCTTTTAGAGGGGGATTTGAATTTTCATGATTATTTGTGTAAGCAAACAATTATGCTTGTGCAAATAAGAAAAGCAATGCTTCCGGCCTTCTGTGGGAGAAACTCTAATCACTCAGCTTGTTTCCCAACTGCCAATTTAGGAATCAGGATGTGGGTGAGATGTGATAGGAACTGGGAGAAGGCTCTGACTGTGGTCCCACACCCTTGGGCAGGCATCACACCAGTTTTGTAGGTCATCTTCACCCTGGCTTCCAGTCTAACCCAGTTGGGGGTAGTTTAGCAAAGCTGTACTGGGGGATGAGAATTGGGGTAGGGAGGTCTGGGCAGAAAGCACACTGACTTACCCTTCTACCTGTGACCAAGATGTTGTAGAAGTCACCCACCCCCCAACCTGTCTTTCAGACCGGATATGCTCCCACACACCATTTCATCATTTACCTTCCCCCCACCAGACACTTGCTTACTCCAGCCCAAGCTTATAGGATAAGCCACACCCTAACCCCAAGGACTGCCTGTTACAGAATCTGTGACATCAAGTCAAATTCACAAGCACTTGCCTCCTACTCTCCAGGTACACAGGATCTCCTTGAAAGCTGGCAGGAGTTGTGGTGATGTGGTGTGTTACCTGCTGGAGGTGCAGACAAATTGACTTCCCATCTCATTGGAAAGACTTCCTACTTCTGGTTGTATTTTATGTGCTTGGTGCAGTGCGTGGGGTGGGGTGGGGTGGTGGTTCTGGCTCTCCCCACTCAAATCATCGACCCTTTCCATTTAGAAGCAGGCCATTCCTCTTGTCCAGGATAAGGGCACCTAGTGCAGAGAAAGGGAGAGCTGTTATCAGGGAAAGAACTTGGTCCCAAACCAGACTAGCCCCTGGAGGGCTGATTTTAGTCTTTGGCTGAGATCCAGGAATTGAAACCACTACTTTCAGTCTGGTCAATACACTTCCAGCGCTCTCTGCCTTACATACCCTTAGAAGCACATGGTTCTGCATTTTGGCTGTGCAGTGTTTTTTTCTTTTATGTAAATAGTATCATTCTGTACTTATTGTTCTGCAACTTGACTTTTTCTCTCAATGGTTTGCCTAGATCTCTTTCTATTTCAGCATTAACTTTCTTCTTTTTAACTTGCCACGATATATTTAACCTTTTCACTACCAATGAACATTTAGGTTGTTTCCAGTTTGTTAAACTTTTTGTAAACAATTCTAAAATAAACATCCTTAAACTTGTTTCTTTAGGGAAGATATGAGATAGTAGAATTGCTGAGTCACAAGCATGTTAAAAATAAATTAGGCACTACCAATTTTCTTTCCAAAATGGCTGTGCCAACATACCCTGACATAGACGATTTGGAATCTGGCTTCCTCACAGGGTGAGATGCCTTCACAATTTGTCATTCTTTTTGGCGTGTCCTTCCTTTTGGACCTGAGAGTGGTGGGTGGAATTGTATCACTCAACCAAAGAAAGGGGACAGTATCACTGCTGGGGCTCCCAGGGGCACCTCTGCTTTCTTCTGCAGACCAGCTGCCTGCTTCCTACCAGCCCCAATAGGTATTGTGGAGTGGGTGCCACTTGGGTTCCTGCTCCTAACAGCCATCACATCCTTTGCACTGCAGTTATGAAACAGAGAGAGCTGGGAGCGGGGGCTCTGCTGGGTTGTAGGGCTTCCATCCATATCCTGTGCTCTAGCTTGCAGAGCTGTGATGAAGGAGGAGGAGAGGATATTGGGAGTGAGCTGCTGAGGACTGGCACATTTTAGCAGGTGTTTTTCATAATAAGTTATATGCTTTTCTTTTTTTGGAGAAAAGTCTTTTTAAATATTATTATCATTTTTATTTCTGAGTAGGTAATATATTCATATTCACATGATTCAAAAATCAAACTATATAAAAATTATCTGGAGAAATGTCTTTCTCCCAGCCTTGTCCTCCTGTATCTTATTCCCCAGTGCCTCACAGCTACTTTTTAAATTTCTTATGTATCTTCCAAAATTTTTGAAATCAAATACACATTGGAAAGTATTGCCTTATTTTTTTCTGCTCTTTCTTACATAAACATTAAGCACTATCAACACTCTCTGCTTCTTGCTCATTTTCAGCGGATCTTGGAGAGAATTCCATATTGGTGTGGAATGCTTTCTCATTCTTTTTTATAGCTGCATAGCATTCCATTGCATGGACGTCCCATAATTCATTTAGCCAGTCTCCTGTGGATAGACACTTGAGTTATTTCCAATCTTTTGCAATTACAAGTAATGCAATGAATAATTTTGATCATGTGCCATTTCACATGGGTGTGTGTCCATCCATAGACAAGTCCCCAGAAGTGAAAATGCTGGGCCAAAGGGGATGTGCGCTTGTAATTTTCATAGTTATTAGCAAATTTTCCTCTACAAGATTTGTACCAATTTATACTCCCTCCTGTAATGTGTAAGAGTGGGGATTTCCCCACAGTCTTCCCAACAGGGTGTGTTGTTAAACTTTTGATTTTTGCTAATCTGATAGGAGAACATTGGTATCTCCAAGCGCCGTTAATTCAACTTTCTTATTATAAGTAATATTGGGCATCTTTTACTCTGTCTAAGATCTAATTGTATTTCCTTTTCTGTGGACGGCCTGTTAATGTATTTTTTTGTTGGATTGTTGTCTGTGGTTTTGTTGGATTTTTGTTATTTTTCTAATGTTTTGAGGGAACTCTTTATATATTAACCAAATTATCCCATTGCCTGAGATAGGAGTTACAAATATTTTTTTCTCTGGGTTTTTTTTGTGTTTTGACTTTGCTTCTGGTGACTTCTGCCATGCTGGAAGTGTACTGCTTCCATCACTTCTTATACTCCCATGCCTTCGTTCATACTGGGTCCTCCACCGAGAGTGCCCTTTCCTTTCTTTCTATGTGAGGATCTCCTGCTCATCCTTTGAGGCCTGACTCATATGTCACCCTCCTTGACCTTCGTCCTTCACAGCAGATCTTGTCACTCTTGCTGGTTGCTCCTTTCATCCTTTATCTTACCTCGACTTGTCATATTGCCTTATTTTTGCTTGTATGCATCTGCCTCTCCTATCCACCTCTCTTGTTTCTGTACTCCCAGCCTCTAGGACATAGCATTTGTATAATAAATGTTTGTTGAACAAGTGAACAGAGAAATTGTTGGCAGCTGTTACTACCCACCCTTACTGCCATCAGTGCTTCATCTGGTCCTGTTTTATGGACCTTATGCATCAAATATCCTTTTGTTGAAAAACAGAAATGAAGGGGCAGGGTAGGGAGGCTTGTCTTTGC
Source organism: Tapirus indicus (assembly GCA_031878705.1). Classification (NCBI taxonomy): domain Eukaryota; kingdom Metazoa; phylum Chordata; class Mammalia; order Perissodactyla; family Tapiridae; genus Tapirus; species Tapirus indicus. The sequence continues at coordinate 75,250,833 of CM062923.1, read as the reverse complement.
TGCCCAGTAATGTTTCTAGGTACTTTGCAGCACTTGGTGATGAGGAGTAGGCTTCTGGCTCCCCAAGGAGAACTCGCATGATCCCATTTATCTTTTCTCTTCTGTGTCAGGTGCAAGAAAAGTCAATTACCACGTGGACAAAATATTTTTCAGAAAAATTTATTTCAGAATCATTAAAACAGTGTGATCATACTTCCTCACTCATAAATGTTCCTATTTAAATAATCTTAACTTAAATATTTTCAGCCTTGGTGAAAGGACTTGATATAAAGATGGCACTCTAGTCCAAATCAAACTAGTTCCATAGATATTGAATATTAAGCTCTTTCACAGACACTGCTGCTTCTTGTCCCCCTTGAATTAAATTAAATAGACTACCCCACCAATAAATAAATAAATAAATAGTTAAATGGTTGCTCATCAAAAGCTGGGTGCAAAGGACAGAGGGTTTCTTTGAACCCGATGTGCAGTGGTTTCTACCAGGCTGGCTTTGAGTGAGTAGGAGAGGTGAGAGAAACCTTGCTCAGCAGAGGGAGTCTGAGGATTGGCCCTGAGAGGAGGGGGCTGTTCCTCCTGGCTGGTGAGCAAGAGATCTCCGTAGCACTAATATAGGGAAGGCAGCTGGGCATTGATTAGACAAGAGTGAAATTCAGTTTGCAGCCATGTTCAAACCCTTCTAGTCACCTCTGCTCCCCCTAGTGGTTAGGTTCTCTTTAGGCAGAGGTGATTTCCATGGTGAAGTCAGTTATGTCCTGGCCGCCTTTGGTATTTCCTAGGAAAACGGGCTGTTTTTCTGCTTGAGAGGTGCTGATGTACCAGTTGGGGTACATTGCAGACTCAAATTCCACCTTGCCCTTGATTTCTAGCTTGTTGAAGACAAATCGCTTTTCCATTTTCCTCTTTGGGTAACTTTTGGGGTCTACCGTCTGCAGAAAAACAGAAATTAGAATTTTTGTGAGGGAAGGGACAAAGACACTCTGGTAAAGATGTTCTCTGGGTCGGCTAAAAAGGAAACTGATGAGTACGTTGCAGGACCAGGAGCCAGATTCCTGTGTTATATTTTTGACCCTAACTTTCTGTGTGGTGACGAAAGGAGCCCTTATCCTTTTCTGGAACTTGGTGTCAAATGCTGGGGAGCATAATATAGGTGGGAATTGTTTTAAAAAGTGAAAGTTAGGTTAAAGATTATCTAGTTTTGAGGGACTTTTCCTTATGGCCCTGGCTAGAATGACTTCCAACTTGGAAGTGAAGATTTCCTGGGAAAGCTGGGCATTTTGGGAATAGAGTGGAGATGATGACAGGTGACAGGTCCCTTGAATTGATTAATTTCCCAAAGTGGAATTAATTATCAAATGGAGCAACCCTGACAATGTATAATCCTTCAAACCCTAACACTGTATAATCTGTTGGATGTTAACAATGGCAGGACATAATAACATCAGCAAAATGATTTAATTTTCTGTGGTGGGAATGAAAGTTGCATGCATTTAACAGTTACATTAAATTTATTTACATTTATGCAAAATTGTCAAATACATCTGCTCCCAGATTTTCTGGGGGGATAAGGTAGCTGTCTTGGAAGTAAGGGAAGGCTAGGGTACTTCAGAGGAGCCTGAGAAGGGCCGGCAGCCCCTGGTACTCACCTCCAGCTGCAGGATGGGCTTCCCATCTTTCATCCCACAAGATAGGTACAGATTCTTTCCCTTGAGGCCCAAGGCCACAGGTATCTTGTCATTCTCTTCTTCTCCTTGCACAAAACTCATACAGAACACCACTGGAGAAAGGAGAGGGGCCTTGTGGTCAGGGACACACAGCAGTGCAGGGTTGGCCCCACCATTGGACCCCAAGCCCAGGGGTTTAGCATCTGCTTTGGAAACCCACGTTGAGGTTCCTATGGCCTAACAGATAGGATAACTTGTCTTCTCACAGGCAATAGCAGGGACAGTTGGTTGATTCAGGTTTTCCCCAAAGAACATCTGGGGATATCTCAGAGCTTTATCACAGTGGCAATGAAGAATTAGGGGGTCTAATTTTTAAAAACTGAAGGAGAGAAGGAAGCCATCTTGTCACTGGCCAGTGATGTGCTCAGGCACATTAGCAGGACAATTTGATCAATGTGAAAGGCAAGAAAAGAAGTCAGGCTGGGCTCCTGAAAGAAATCAGGCAGAAATCTATTTCAGGAACATAGAGCTGCAAGTGGGAAGAACTTGGGAGAGGAGAGGGTTAGTTGGGAAAAGTGGCTCCAAAGAGAGACACTCATTTTAATCTTCCTTAGTCACAGTGGTCTCACTTGGAGGCCCCGAGGTCATGCCCACAACCCAGTTCTGAAGAAACAGGATTGTCCTGGCCTGGCTGAGAGTTGGAAGCTTTCCTCCAATGATGCCTGTCTCCTAGGTCAGCTGCCTTGGAAGAGAACAGGCAGTTTCTTTCAGGTGTTCCCTGGGTATACTTCTGCATGCAGAGTTCAGCCACAGTGGCAAGGTGCTAGGCAGATTTCCTGAATTAATGGGCTCCCCAGGCTTGAAACATTTTCTAATTACAGTAGAGAGATATAAGTTCCTGCTTGTCAGTCAAATTTCCCTACAAGGAACCATTTGGTATTAGGCGGGAAGGATGTTAGGGACAAGGGGGCAGGGTTGGGAATGAAGATGGACATATCTCTTCACCATGCTAGTTTCAACTTCAACAATAGGAAAAAAGAACCCACAGGCAGTTAGGTCATGTCCATCAATTGACCCCTTTCCAATGGAAGCATTGACCTTGCACTATCATTAAATGACTTGGCTGGACAATGGTCCTGGGTGTGCTTGAGCAGTCTAATGTCTCAGAGTCACATCTCTTGCTGAGAAATGAATGTACTAAGGGTGTGATTGCTAGGACCAAAACAAAAAGTTTATATGTTCTATATTGTATGTGATTTCCCTTATGTTGATAATTTGCCTTAATGCTCTACTTTGTAGAAAAATGTGGAGAATAGGCAAGGTGTCAGGAGGCCAAGAAAGGAACCAAGATGTCCCCAGTTACCTTGTTGCTTTGTATTCTCTCCATTGAGGTGGACAGCCTGCAGCTCAGACGCACTGGACAGCACCAAGGATTTATGTTGTATGTCCTGGATTCTGCAGTTCAGTGAATGCAGAGCTGCATCATGCTCATAATAATCATCCCAGTTTTCACAGATGACCGGTTCTGGAACATGGAGCACATATATTGTTTAGAGAGAAAATCAGAAGTGCAGGCCTGGTGGTGTGAGACAGCAGAAGTTGGTTGCTTGGAGGACATCTGAACATGCCAGCCAACGTTCGATTACAACATTGGTGGGGAAGAAGTTGAGGTGGGTAAGAACAGTGGACCTGGCACCATAAGATGTGGATTCAAACTTCAGCTCTATTGCTTGGTGTGGACTAGCAATAGAGCTACTTATGTCAAATGGTGATGGCAATAACACTGGCCCAATAGGGACATGGCGAGACTTGCAGGAGATAATATAAGTGAAAGCACTCTGAGAATGATTGAGTGATTTGCAAATGTGAATAGTTATCAAGGTCTCACTTTAAGAATAGTTTTAACTTAAGAGATGATTAATTTGGTTTCTAGGCTCCTGTGTTTTCCTCTCATCACTGGGCCTTCTACTTTTAAAGGGCTTCAGTTTTGGGGAGTTTAGTTGGCTATTGAGTTACGGATGCTGAGAAGGAAATGACTGGAGATCTCCTGTCTGTCCTCAGCTCCCATTAAGTACCTTCTTCAAAGATAAAGGAAAAGAGGCTCCTCAGGTCATCATCCTGGAAGGCCTGTGAGCAGGGACCGGGTATCTTCTTTAGCTTCTCCACTGCCACAATGATTGACATGACCTGCCTGAGACTCTTGTTGCAGAGCTGGTGGGAGATTTGAAGCTGGATGCCCCCATTTCCCACGGAACTGAGGTCCAGGTCTTGGAAGCTACCCTGTGGAGAGACCAAGGGAGTGAGTATGTTAAGGTGGTCAGGCCAGAGAACTCTCGTTTTGACATTAGAGAAGTGGAAGGGGCCTTAGAGATAACAGCCGCTCACGATAAATGCCGGTTTCTCTGAAGGCCAGAGAGGTTAAGTGGCTTACCCAAGGGCATGTGGCAAGTTAGAGGCAGACCCAAACCCAGAATGTGGGCTTTCTGATGCCCGTGTCAGAGCCCCTCCAAGGGTTGGGAGCTAAGCCCGTGGTCTCACCTTCATCTGTTTTGGGCCATCCTCCTCATAGAACAGGTCATTCTCGTTGCCGCTGTATTAAAAGCAGAGAGATTGCTCAGTTATGTCTCCTAGATAAGTTTATTTTTCCTTGTCTGTAAACAATCTTCACTGTTAATAGGAAACTGCAAATAACATGTCCCTTGAAGCTGCTGAAGCTGGCAAATTCCATGATGATATACATGGAACAGGATAGGAGGCAGGGCAGGTACCCCGGGTGTTCCCTGTTGGATCCTGAGACCTAACATCCAGCCCAGTTAAAATCTGAGCTTTCCCCTGTACTCAAGCCAAACTTTGCCAATACAAGGGTCCCCTGCAGTCCCCACTTGGAATCTTTTCTCCCTGTTTGCCACCTGCAGGCAGCCCCTGCAGAAACAACATCCCGATGGCCAATGGGTCTCAAGGCTGGATTTGCAGTGAGAAATCAGTCTTCACCCCAGGGTAACTTGGAACCCTCCTTGCCACTGAAAGAGGCAATTTGGGAAACAAATCTGCTCTCCAAGCACAGAAAACACTCCACTGTTGAAGGTGGACCCTGCTCACATTACTGGTCTCAGTATCCCCACTGACCTGCAGTAAGTCATCATTTCACTGGTGAGTTCGGGTACTGCTGCCATGGCTGCTTTAGAAACCTGTGTAAAGAGAAGAAAATGAGTGACCACTTGCCATGCCTGTCTCCTCGAGGGCTGCTTCACCTGTGAGTTTCCCTCAGCACGTAGTACATGGCAGGCATAGAAAGAAGCAATCTTTGAATGAATGAGTGAATGCATGAAAGAGCCTTCCTTTGGGTCCAGAGGAAAATATTTTCTAAACTAAACCCAAGCCAGGAGTATATTTGTTAGGAGACCTGGAGCAGAGGCTTTGACACTGATCTCTCAGGTGTCAGCTGCTGGATAAGCAGTGTTCATTCCCAGGATATTTCATAAGTCATAGCATAATAGTACTCAGCATTTTTGGAAGAGGCAGAGAGGAAGAGAGGGAGGGAGAGAAAGAGACACAGAGAGAAAGACAGAGAGACTCTGCTAGGACTTGGTCATACGAAGAGTCAAAGTTATACCTGAGCAATGAAGACTGGCTGGAGAGAACAGAATCCTGGAGTGGCCTGTTGTGCCTCAAAGAGGTATGCTGTCTACCAATTTCTCCCTCTGTTTTATAGCCTTCAAAAGCAGAAGTGAAGAGCTGAGAAATTTCCCCTTTGGTTAACTGATTTCACAACCAAGTTAAAAAAAAAAAGAAGAGAGGATTGATGGGAACTTCTGGGAGTGGGTAAACTGAAATAATTCTCCAGTTCATGGAAGGGCAAGCAGTAGCAAACTATGACACATTTTGCAAATGTGTCATCATGCAAATATACATTGTTTTTCTGACAACCATTATGCAGATGATGTCAATTTTAAAATATTGGATTTTTTCCTAAGTTAGAAGGATTTTATTTATTTATTTATTTTTGGTGAGGAAGATTGGCCCTGAGGTAACATCTGTGCCAATCTTGCTCTACTTTATATGTGGGATGCTGCCACAGCATGGCTTGATGAGCGTTGGGTAGGTCCATGCCTGGGATCTGAACACAAGAACCCTGGGCCACTGAAGTGGAGCGTGCAAACTTAACCACTATGCCACTGGGCCAGCCCCAGAAGGATGTTTTAATTAAGCATCTTTGTGACAAAGTGGAGGACACACAGATACACACACACAAACACACTCCCTCCCTTACTCCTTGTACTTAATTAAGTTTAGGAGCCTTCCCACTTGGAGATGGATTAATGGGCATAATGAAGTAACAGTAACCCTTCCAGTCCGGGTTGGGGGCACTGTTCTCTAACTTGAGAGTTCAGGGTCAATTACAGGAGCCTTTGGGGAGACACTTGACCTCCCTAGGATGGGGCAGAGAAAATATGGTTGTGCAGGGGTGCAGGCTCCTGATGGGGCTCATGCGACCCTTTCAGCCCAGGTGCTAGTACTCGAGCCAATCATGCATAGAATCCATATCAACGTTTGATGAACAGTGAAACAAGTCTGGATTGAGAACATATTTGGAAAGTTTGTGAATAAGTCAAGCTTTCATGATCATAGCCCTGTTTTAAAATGCAGAGAAGTTTTCTGCCTAAAAGAATTTTTCTGTTAACTCTGAAAAGTGGAATATTGTTTTTATAAGACTATCCAACTGAGACTATATCCCTTGATAATGCCAAGAGTCATTAGACTTTGTTTTTTACCCCCAGCTTTATTGAGATATAATTCACTTATAACATTGTGTAAGTTTAAGGTATACAACATGATGATTTGATATACATATGTATTGCAAGAAAATTACTACGATAAGGTTAGTTAACATACCCATCACCTCACATAATTATATGTATATATTTTTGTGGAGAGAACATTTAAGGTATAGTCTCTTAGCAACCTTCAAGTATATGATACAGTATTGTTAACAATGTACACCTAATGTACACCATGCTGTACGTTAGATTCCCAGAACTTATTCATTTTATAACTGGAAGTTTGTACCCTTTGACCAACATCTCTCCATCCTCCCCCTACCCCAGCCCTTGGCAACCACCATTCTTTTCTCTGTTTCTATGAGTTTTTTTTTTTTTTTTTAAGATTCCACATATAGGTGAAATCATGCAGCATTTGTCTTTCTCTGTCTGACATTTCACTTAGCGTGATGCCCTCGAGGTCCATCCATGTTGTCACAAATTGCAGGATTTCCTTTTCTTATAGCCAAATAATGTTCCTTGATATATATATCACATTTTCTTTATCCCTTCATTGGTTGATGGACACTTAGGTTGTTTCCATGTCTTGGCTATTGTGAATAATGCTGCAGTGAATATGGGAGTGCAGATATCTCTTTGAGATAGTGATTTCATTTCCTTTGGATTTATACCTAAAAGTGGAAATCTTGGATCATATGGTAGTTCTCTCTTTAATTTTTTGAGTAACCTCCATACTGTTTTCCACAGTGGCTGCACCAATTTACATTCCCACCCACAATGGACAAGGGTTCCCTTTTCTCTACATTCTCACCAAGACTTGTTATCTCTTGACTTCTTGATAATAGCCATTCTGAGAAGTGTGAGGTGATATCTCTTTGTGGTTTTGATTTGTATTTCCCTGATGATTAGTGATGTTGGGCACCTTTTCATTACTTGTTGTCCATTTGCATGTCTTCTCTGGAGAAATATCTATTCAAGTCCTTTGCCCATTTTTAAATTGAATTATTTTTTTTGCTGTTGAGTTGTATGAGTTCTTTATATATTTGGATTATCTGAAAAATCGGGTTTGCAAATATTTTCTCCCATTCCATAGATTGCCTTTTCATTTTGTTGATGGTTTATTTTGCTGTGCAAAAGCTGTTTAATTTGGTTTAATCCCACTTGTTTATTTTTGCTTTTGTTGCCTGTGCTTTTGGTGTCACATCCAAAAAATCGTTGCCAAGACCAATGTCAAGGAGCTTTCCCCCTATATTTTCTTCTAGGAGCTTTACAGTCGCAGGTCTTACATTTAAGTCTTGAACGTGTTTTGAGTTGATTTTTGTGAGTGGTGCAAGATAGGGGTCCAATTTCCTTCTTTTGCTTGTGAATATCTAGTTTTCTCAACACCATATATTAGGAAGAGTATCTTTTCCCTGTTGCGTATTCTTGATTACTATTATAGTAATCTTTATATATATATATATATAGAGAGAGAGAGAGAGAGAGAGAGAGTGTAATCTATTATAGTACTCTTATAGAAAATTATAGTAATCTTGATTACTGTAGCTTTTTAGTTTAGTTTGAAATCAGAAAGCGTGATGCCTCCAGCTTTGTTTTTCTTCCTTGCGATTGCTTTGGCTATTTGGGATCTTTTGTGGTTCCACACAGATTTTAGGATTGTTTTTTCTATTTCTGTGAAATATGCCATTGGAATTTTGATAGGGATTGCATTGAATCTATAGATGGCTTTAGGTAGTATGGACATTTTAATGATATGATTTATTCTAATCCATGAACATAAGATAGCTTTCATTTGTGTTGTTTTCAATTTTATGCATCAATATCTTATAGTTTTCAGTGTACAGGTCTTTCACCTTCTTGGTTAAATTTATTCCTAAATATTTTATTGTTTTTGATGCTATTGTAAGTGGGATGGTTTTCTTTATTTCTCTTTCAGATATTTCGTTGTTAGTGTATAGAAATGCACCAGACTTTGTTAAACTCAGAGACCGGCAGAGTGTCTGCCCAGGCTACTGCCCCAGGGTAGCCCTCACATTTGTAGAATGAATGAATGACCAGATCATAAATGATGCATGGAGTCTAGGAATGGAGTCTTCGATAACCCCTTTGGCACATCTATATTATAGCACCAAATTGAAACCTTGCTCACTTATCTGGTTCCCTTATGGGCTGTGAATTCTTTTAGAGCTGGATCTAGCACAGTGCCTGGCATGTGAATTCAGGCAGTAAAGGTTTGCAGGAATTTGACAAATAAGCATATGTCTACTACTGGCCAGGTACTGTGCTTGCTCTGTATTGTCTGTGGGAGAGAGTCCCTGACTTTTATAGGCAAGAAGGAGATAGATTTTACTGTGGGGCAAGGATAGCCCAGTGGGCTTGCTCACCAAGCAGCCTTCTGATTCTTAATTTGGCTCCCAGTACCTTGATATCAGGAAGGCAAACACAAGAACTCCATCTTTGGTAAGTTATACATTCCACAGGAAATCTAAAAGCTGCATCCTGTTCAATGAATCAATTTCTTGTGAGTTTGGTAAGCAATAGTCAGTTCTCAGGTCTGAGCCCTCATAAAATTGGGTGTCTGGTTCTGCAGACACCCCAGAGGTCCTGTCTAGGGAGCCTGATGGACTCCTGTTTTGCCTCCACAGGATCTACTCTGCTAACTAACCACTGATCCCCAAGCCTCATTGAAGGAACTACCACCTTTCTCAGAGTCTTTATGCTGGGATCAGCAAGACCTGGTGGTCTGGTAGCTCTGTGGGCTATCCTGACAGAGAATACAAAGATGACTTCACACTGTTGATGTGATTACAAACTGAGTGAAGGAGGATGAAAGCCAGTGACAGAAGGGGCGGTATGCGAGGGACCTGAGCATCATTTCTGAGTTAATCCATTCTATTTCTGGGACTTCAGATAGAGGTCAGGAATCTTGAATTTACTTCTCCATCTTCTAGTATCCAGGGTACATGAGCTTCCATTCTTTCTGCTCAAGGGAAATTTTGGAGCCATGGGGCAATGCCCCTTTACGTAGTAGTCTCTACAGTTCTTCCATGTCTCATCCTGGCACTGTAGCCTGGACCCAAAACCTGGCAGCATCCTGTCCATCTCAGGAAGTGAAACTGCTTATTGTGTCAAGCAGGCAGGTTGCACAATGTATGTATCAAACCCTGTCTTCCAAGGAGACTCTTCAGGCCACGGCATTTCCTTCCGGTCCCCGATAAGCAGAAAACATCTCATTACAGAAATAGTTGCACTTGGGGAGGGCCTGGAAGAGTGACGATGATGCAGATGGCAATGCAGACAGAAGGAAATGAAACAAGCAGAAGTGGGAAGTTGGCAGTGCAGGATGTCATGGGGAGCTCCAGCTTTTGGGGAATTCTTCAGCTCTAGAGTTACTCAAGCCCTACTCAGCTGCAAGTTGCCCTCTACCCTGGCAGGTCATTCCTCCAAGACAGGAGACTAGCATTTATTCAGAGCAGCAAGTGCCTTGGTACCATCTTATGTTTGATCTTGGGCTTCTAGCTTCTCCTATCAAGACTGGCCTCACCCAAATTGTCTTCAATCATTTTGAACAAGAAGACAAGCAAAATAATCATGGGTTAGTTCTTGTATTATCATGTGTAAATGTAGTAATGTCTGCTCTCTGCCATGGGCCATTCCTTCCTTGTTCATGCTCTTGCTCAGAACAGAACTGAGCCATGACTATTCCCACCATTTTCCCCAAGTCCCGTCTCATCCTTGGCATTGACTTCCTAAAGTTGTTCTGAAGAGTCTGTCATTTTCCTTCCATCATTTCCATGGTTCTTTCTGATACCTGAAAGTACAAACAATGTCCTGTGTAGCCACACCTGTCTCCCGGATGCCTCTCTCCTTTTCTTTCTGCTTCAGGGACTATTTGGGATTGGGCAGTCTGATATTTAATTTTGAGAACTCTGCTCTTCCTCTTGCAGAATCATCTCCAGTGGGCTTGCTTCCCCTCTTGGACCCAGGTACTCAGAGAGAGGACAGGCAGACTCCAGGGATGCTCCATTCTGCCCCTATTCTAGAACAAAGAGGACTTAGATATATGAGCAGGTGGCTGGGTTTGGTCAGATGTATGGTCTCCAGTGGCTTCTCCCTGTCGACTGAGTTGTTATTGTACCTCTGAGAGGCCAATGAAAACTTGTCCTTTCTTTGTCCAACAGCAAAAGCTCCTGGGGGAGTGAGGTTGATGCCAGGGCCCTCCTACTCTATATCTTTTCTCACACATAGTGGGTATAAAAGAATCAGCTACAAGCACAGAGCCCTGGGACCTCTTATACCAGGGGTCTGGAAACGTTATCTATAAAGGGCCAGATAGTAAATATTTTAGGCTTTGTGGACCATATGGTCTCTATTGCAACTGCTCAACTCTGCCATTGTTGTGAGAAAGCAGCCATAGGTAATACGTATATAGATGAGTTTAACTGGATTGTTCTGCAGGTTGTGGGATGCAGGCCCATGTCCTATACCATTGTATTATACCATTTTTCTTGGCTACAAATGTAGAAACAATACTTAAATTAAAAAGCTGTCCTTTATTGAGCACCTACTATGTGCTAGGCACCTTTTTCTCATTATCTTATTTAGTCTTCACAATAAACTTTGAGGTAGATAGTATTGACCCATTTCACCTATGAGGAAACTGAGGCTGACAGAAGTAATTTATCTAAGGCCACACAACTAGTAAATGCTGGAACCATGACTCAAATATGGGTTAGTGGAATCCAAACCAGATCCTTTTTTATCACTTTTAATTGTTACAAACATTTATTGCCCCCACTTTGTGCTGTCCGCAGTGCCTTTCTCAATGATCCAAATATATTCGAATGACATTGGCTTGGCAGATTCATGTATCTCAGCAACTCCGCCCCTAAGTGTTTCCACATTGTCCTTTTAGGATTAGGGTAAACTCTGTTCCCTGTCCTCCCTGCTTTTCCCACTTGGATGGGACATGTTGTAGGAATTCACTTCTTTCTCCTTCTCTCAGGGTAGCACTGGGACTTTCCAAACTGAGTTTTCAGTTCTCTCTCTTCTGTTTTCAGAGTTTCTTTGTTATTCCTCGTCACTTTCTCACTTGCTACTGGCAGTTCTGTCTCTTGATTTCCTTTGTCTTTTCCTTTTTCCTTAAGACTTTGTTATAGCACTGTCAAGAAATATCCCCTTAGGTTTCTATCCCTGGAATTGTATGCTTGTTTTATGATGGGAAAAATAATTATCTCCTAATGTCTATGATAATATACTTCTCTCCTAAATTCTCTCTTGTGTCTGTATTCTGCCGGTTGGTTATTACATAATCTAAAGTGATTTGGCCATTTCCTTCCGGGACTTGGTTAACTTCATTTCTTCAATCACTTCCTCCCTGTTGGCTGGAACTGAGTTTTCTATCTTTTGGGAGAGGAAGTTCTCAGCAAGGCCACTCCGGATTTGTTGGGTATATGGGTCAAGTGTAGGACCCAGACTGTAGGCAGTTGGTCGTCCCTAATTCCTGAGCAATGTGGAATGAGGAAGTCTGATTGTGTAAAGGTATTATAAAAATTCTGCCAAAATTCAATACAATGGATAGATAGTTCAGAATTCACCAACCTCTGACTTGAGGTTCCGTTTTCTCTCCGACATTAGAGGGTTGGACAATCTTCCAACATCTAATAATGACTCTATGAGGCTGCCACCCAGGACATAGTTTTCAAGATAGGTTTTCACAACAATTGATGTTTGATATAATAGTTTCAGAGATGATCTATCAAAGTTAACTGACGATGTATGCAAGTAGGAAAGTTACATGTTAGGACTAGTAGTGAATTCAAAACTATCCTTCTTAGGCTTTTTGTTAATATACATGCTTGTTTTCAAAGTTCCAAATAATACAGAAGTATTTAAAGTAAGAAGGGGAAGCCCTCCACTCCCCCTGCCCTACTGCCTCTCTCACAGGATAAGCCATTTGACCAGAAAGTATCCCAGTCACCGTCACCCAAGGACTCATGCATCCATCTATTCATCACCTGCCATCAGTTCTTTGAACAGGCTTTTTTTGAGCACTTCCTGAATACCTGGGATCTGTCGATTTCTCCCCATCCCCGTACTTCATTGTAGTTCAGACTCCTCCCTTCTCTCACCTCGGTCATTTAAATCATCTCCTAATTGGTTTGTTGCTGTCTTGGAAACTCTGTCCATCCATTCCCCACTCATCAGCCACAGAGATCTCTTCACAAAGCAGATCTGGTGACATCAAGCCCTTGCTCAAATCCCATCATTGGCTCCCCAGCCCTTTGTGGATGAGTCCAAGCTCCACAAAGCATGGCAAGCAAGGCCCACCATGGAATCCTCTGCTCTCCTCTCCTACCCCACGCTTCAGCTCTCCAAAGTATTTGCAGTCCCTTGAATGCGATATTCTTTCTAGCCTCTGTGCTTTTGCACAACCTATTCTTTCTGCCTGGAACCTCCATCTCCCCTTTGTAGTTTGGCCAACTCCTAGCCCTCAAGACTAGCTCACGCTCCACCTCCTCCATGAGAAGCCCCTTCCCAAGCTGGGTGGTGGATGCCCGTCCTCTGCGTGGTGTGCCTCTAACACCCTCTGCAAACAACCATGTGCTTTATTTGCTTGTCTCCTTTACTATTAATGTACCTGTTGCAGGGCTGGGCTTATAGCTCTCATCTGTGCCTGAGACATGATGGTGCTCCGTGAATGTTGGCTGACCAAATGAATGAAGGCCAGGAGCGATCATGCTGCCACTCTCAGGCTTCCATCTTGAGCTGGCTTCCTCTGACGGGAAAGCGTTTCCCTAGAAAAGAGGATCTTTGGATTAAACGCAGAGACTCACCAGAAGCGCAGTGTCCAGCTCAGAACGAACTCCTCAGTAAAGAGCCTTGTTGATACAGAGGCAGCATGTAGGCCCCAAAGACTCCTAGAGTGGGGTAGTGGTTTGGGCCTGGTTGGGTGTGCCGTCCTTTTGGAGGGTGCAGTTCTTGCCACGAAGACACAGTGGACGCCTTGCAGCCCTGGCTTGAATCAGAGCGGTGTCTGGGGATCAGACACCTGCTTGTCGGGGGAATTCTGAGCCTTTTATGAAGTTTTCTGGGACAGGGAGGTGAAGGGAGCTGACTCTAATCAGGAAGAGGTGTTGTTCTCCTGTCTCGTGTTTCACCAGAAATACCTGGAAGGTAAATTTCTGGAGAGCCATTCTCATCTCTTCCAAATGGCAATTTTGATGTGTTTCTTGAGGGCTTTCCAAATTCCTCTGAGGATGCAGGAGTTCTAGAAAGATAAAGTCAGAGGTGATGACGTGTAAGGGTAAGTAGCTTTCAGAATGACTTTCATCATTCGCTCATCCTTTTCTTCATTCATAACACCAGGCACCATTTGAGGGGTGTGTGTGTGTGTGTGTGTGTGTGTGTGTGTGTACACAGAGGAAGGGGAAGAAAACTCTGCAAGACATAGTAGCTGTCCTTAAGGACTTTTTGCAAATGCCCACAATTTAAGACAGAATGTGGCAAGTGCTGTGGCAGGTATACAAACCACCTGCCACAGAGGGGTCATCTGTCCTTTCCTCCACACACTGAGGGCCAGAGCCAGGGCAGAGGAGGGAGAGAAAAGTGGTCTGGCTCTCTGTGAACTGAGATTGCTCTAGGCTGCACACTGGGCTGCTTTTTGGGAAATCCTGGGCTCTTGTTGGAGGGTTTGTTTACTGCAGAGCAGTGCCGAGGACCTGAGAGCTTCAGGAAAGGTGTGGAGGTGAGCGTCTCCTCACTCTGGACAAGGGAGTGTGAGAAAGAACTGGGCTGACCTTGGCAAACTGGGCTGGGGGCTGGCATTCCTATGTGGCTATTGTCACTGTCTGGCTTAGGACCCTGAAAGGAATGGATATCAGACATGCTGGGGAGAGGGCAAGCTGGGGCAGCAGGAGGGCCGTGGTGGGTGTGGGGGAAACCTTCTTTCTCTGTTAGGCCTCGTGGCAGCTAGGGCCAGGACTCTGAGCCTTGGAGCTGCCCGGAGCCCACCCTGGGGGGTGGGGTGCAGGGAGGTGGGAGTGAGCTGGTTCCTGCCATGGTGAGAGACTCCAGGAGTGAGGCAGGGAGGGAGGGCCTGGACTGTGGGCCTGGGCGTAGCCACACTGCCCATGGCATCTTTACTACCCTTCCCTCATCCTGAAGCCTTCAGAAAAGCCTCAGTGAAGGCTCGAAGGTGGTCTCAGAGATTTAGGTGGGGGCAATGTTCCCTCTCCAGGACTGATGTGGCAGGAGCAGTTAGGGACCATTATGTGCCCAGCCTGGCAGCCACCTCATGAGGGTTCCCTGAGAGCAGGGGCCTGGGTGCCTTTGCTCACCGTAAAATCCCCAGACTCTAGAGCAGTGCCTGGCAGGTAGCTGGTGCTCAGTACGGTTTGATTGACATGAATGAATGAATGATTGAATGAATGAAGGTCACCTGTGGCAGACACAGCTCTGGCAGCCTGAAGTGGAGGCCAGAGGGAGGATGCTGAGACAGTGTCCTGGGGACTGTCAGAAGTCACTGGGGACACACTGAGGGGGATGCACTTCTGTCCTTGTAATTAGGCATAAGGCAGATCTGACCTCTACTGAAACCTGGGCATGCTGTATGTGGTTGATGGGTTGAAGGGGAGCAGAATACGCCACCCCAAAATGTGCTGCTCTGGCATGTAGATTATTTTGAGCTGAGGGCAGTCAAGACCGAGCTGACTCAGGGAAAGCTTTTTACCTCTCCTTAACTACCTAGAAGAATTTAGATAGGGGGCCTATACCAGAAAAAGAGCTATTGCCAGAGATAAAGTTTTTAATCTGAAAGACTATCTGTGTGGCAGGGCAAACATCTTACTACCCATCATCTGTTCTTTTTATCTTCCTGTGAATTGCCCTCCTTCCCTTTGAAGCCCCAGGCCCCTATCCCACTCCTTAACTCAGGATAGCAATGGTGTCTAAGCTTCAGTTGCCTGACGGCATTTGAGTCTCATATTTTTGTTTAATTTATGCAAGATAGTAAATTTGTTTTTCTCCTGTTAATCTGTGTTATGTCAATTTAATTATTATCCAGCCAAAGAACTTAGAAGGGAAAATGTTTCTGCCCCTATGGAATCCTCACCACTGGGTTCTCTCCCTGCCCAGGAACCCAACTTGAATTTCCCTCTCCGCGGCAGTCTGCCTTGGTGGGGCATCTGGAAGGTTTTGTACTGTGCAGAGGGAGGTGTAAAGAAATGGGTGCTGGGGCCGCTGCATCAAGACATGATGTGAAGAGGAGTGAGTCTTTGGGTGCATCGGGGAGTAATGGGAGGGCCCTGAATGCCCGAGTGGGTCACGGTTGGCTAGTCCAGGTGGCTGATATCGTTTGCCTCCAGCGGGGGTTCTGTCCATGTCTGTGGTTGCAGGATGCTTGTGGCCGCCTGGGGAGGCCAGGGTTCACAGCTGTGCTTGTGATGGACTCTCGCTCTCCTGCCTCTTTAGGAGAATGGTTCGCTCCTTACCCCGCAGCAGAGCTGGATTAGGTGTTGTCACTCCGGTCACCTGACACCTGATATCAGCTGTAGTCACTCTTGGCATTCACCTAGTCCACTGGACACAGCACCAGGGCCGGCAGCCACAGGACTAATGGGAAGGAGGCCGGAGTGCCCTTCACATCCCACCATGCATTTTCCCTTCTCCTGCTCTCCAAAAAAGAGGAGAATGGCAAGCTTCCTACACATTCCTAATCTTTGGAAGTTACATTGTCCTGGGGTATCAGAGCCCCTGGGGCACCAAAGGGAATATCTGTGTCCATTGAAGGACTCTAAGGACTCTTGCAGCTCTGGCAGTTTTCATTTCTTTATTTCCAATGAAACTGAAAGAGGACTTAAATAAGTTATTGGTTAATAAATCATTAACATAATTTTTGGTGATAGATGACAATGTGATTTTGGCAAGTAACTTAGAAGGATTTCAAAGAATTCGGTGACATTGCTGTAATAAATTCCTTTCATTCCCATCTACTTATTATTTATATGTACAAGTTTTCCCATCACTTACATTAAAAAATCTAAAACTACTCCGAAGCAACCTAATTGCCCATGAAGGGATGAATGGATAAAGAAGATGTCGTCTAGTTACACAATAGAATACTACTCAGCCATAAGAAATGATGAAATCCAGCCATTTGTGACAACATGGATGGACATCGAGGGTATTATGCTAAGCAAAATAAATCAGAGGGAGAAAGTCAAAAACTGTATGATCTCACTCATAAGTAGAAGATAAAAATAACAACAAACAAACACATAGAGACAGAGATTGGTGGTTACCAGAGGGGAAGGGTGGAGGGAGGAGGGCAAAAGGGCTGATTAGGCACATGTGTGTGGTGATGGATTGTAATTAGTATTTGGGTGGTGAAAATGATGTAATCTATGCAGAAATAGAAGAATAGTGATGTACACCTGAGATTTATACAATTTTATAAACCAATGTTACTGCAATAAAAAATAAATTAAAAAAAATCCAAAACAAGTATAGACCAATGTTGAGCCCTCATTCTAATTATAGTAATATATAAATATATAAAGTAATTTTGAAAGCTTTATCTCATCAAGATATCTTGCCAATAAAAATCAACATTTATAATATATTATGTTTATATATTTGTCATTTTGATCGATGGTATACTAACAATAATTGTAATGATGATGAAATCTAGAAGAATTTTTTAAAAATTTAAAGTGAAATTGCTGGGCCAAAGAGGATGTGCATTTGTAATTTTCATAGTCATTATCAAATTTTCCTCTACAGGAGTTGTACCAATTAATACTCCCTCCTGTAATATGTAAGAGTGGGGATCTCCCCACAGTCTTCCCAACAGGGTGTGTTGCTAAACTTTTGATTTTTGCTAATCTGATAGAACATTGGTATCTCCAAGCGCTGTTAATTCAACTTTCTTATTATAAGTAATATTGGGCATCTTTTACTCTGTCTAAGATCTAATTGTATTTCCTTTCCTGTGGATGGCCTGTTGATATATTGTTTTGTTGGATTTTTGCCTGTTGTTTTGTTGGATTTTTGTTATTTTTGTAATGTTTTGGGGGAATTCTTTATATATTAACCAAATTATCCCATTGCCTGAGATAGGAGTTACAAATATTTTTTCTCTGGGTTGTTTTTGTGTTTTGACTTTGCTTCTGGTGACTTCTGCCATTCTGGAAGTGTACTGCTTGCATCACTTCTTATACTCCCATGCCTTCGTTCATACTGGGTCCTCCACCGAGAGTGCCCTTTCCTTTCTTTCTATGTGAGGATCTCCTGCTCATCCTTTGAAGCCTGACTCATATGTCACCCTCCTTGACCTTCGTCCTTCACAGCAGATCTTGTCACTCTTGCTGGTTGCTCCTTTCATCCTTTATCTTACCTCGACTTGTCATATTGCCTTATTTTTCCTTGTATGCATCTGCCTCTCCTATCCACCTCTCTTGTTTCTGTACTCCCAGCCTCTAGGACATAGCATTTGTATAATAAAGGTTTTTTGAACAAGTGAACAGAGAAATTGTTGGCAGCTGTTACTACCCACCCTTACTGCCATCAGTGCTTCGTCTGGTCCTCTTTTATAGACCTTATGCATCAAATATCCTTTTGTTGAAAAACAGAAATGAAGGGGCAGGGTAGGGAGGCTTGTCTTTGCTGCCCAGTAATGTTTCTAGGTACTTTGCAGCACTTGGTGATGAGGAGTAGGCTTCTGGCTCCCCAAGGAGAACTCGCATGATCCCATTTATCTTTTCTCTTCTGTGTCAGGTGCAAGAAAAGTCAGTTACCACGTGGACAAAATTTATTTTCAGCAAAATTTATTTCAGAATCATTAAAACAGTGTGATCATACTTCCTCACTCATAAATGTTCCTATTTAAATAATCTTAACTTAAATATTTTCAGCCTTGGTGAAAGGACTTGATATAAAGATGGCACTCTAGTCCAAATTAATCTAGTTCCATAGATATTGAAGATTGGGCTCTTTCACAGACACTGCTGCTTCTTGTCCCCCTTGAATTAAATTAAATAGACTAACCCACCAATAAATAAATAAATAGTTAAGTGGTTGCTCATCAAAAGCTGGGTGCAAAGGACAGAGGGTTTCTTTGAACCCGATGTGCAGTGGTTTCTACCAGGCTGGCTTTGAGTGAGTAGGAGAGGTGAGAGAAACCCTGCTCAGCAGAGGGAGTCTGAGAATTGGCCCTGGGAGGAGGGGGCTGTTCCTCCTGGCTGGTGAGCAAGAGCTCTCCTTAGCACTAATATAGGGAAGGCAGCTGGGCATTGATTAGACAAGAGTGAAGTTCAGCTTGCAGCCATGTTCAAACCCATGTATTCCCATCTTCCATAACCAGCCATATTCCCATCTGGATAACCTAGGGGTTATTCAGCACAGGTGGACTCTCTGGGTACAGCTCTCTTTAGGCGAGTTCCATGGTGAAGTCAGTAATGTTCTCATCGCTTCTGGTATTTCCTAGGAAGAT
Organism: Tapirus indicus; assembly: GCA_031878705.1. Taxonomy (NCBI): domain Eukaryota; kingdom Metazoa; phylum Chordata; class Mammalia; order Perissodactyla; family Tapiridae; genus Tapirus; species Tapirus indicus. The sequence goes on along the minus strand of CM062923.1, from coordinate 75,231,904 downwards.
GGGCTGAAGTTCTGCTTGAGAGGTGGTGATGTACCAGTTGGGGTACATTGCAGATTCAAATTCAAACTTGTGATTGACTTCTAGCTTGTTGAAGACAAATCGTTTTTCCATTTTCCTCTTTGGGTAAGTATTGGGTTCCACAGACTGTAGAAAAACAAAAATAAGAATTTTTGAGAGAGAAGGGACAAAGACACTCTGGTAAAGATGTTCTCTGGGTCGGCTAAAAAGGAAACTGATGAATAGGTCACAGGATCAGGAGCAAGACTCCTGAGTTATCTTTGTGACCCGAACTTTCTGTGTGGTGACTAAAGGAGCCCTTATCCTTTTCTGAAACTTAGTGCCAAATGGTAGGGAGCATAATATAGGTGGGAATTTTTTTAAAGTGAAAACCAGGTTAAGCCTTCTAGGATTATCTAGGGACTTTTCCTTATGGCCCTGGCTAGAATGACTTTGAACTTGGAAATGAAGTTTTTTTCTGGGAAAGCTGGGCAGGGAGGTGATTTTGGGAGTGGAGTAGAGATGATGACAGGTGACAGGTCCCTTGAATTGATTAATTTCCCAAGGTGTGATCTATCAAATAGAGCAACCCTGACAATGTATAATCCTTACAACCCTAACATTGTATAATCTGTTGGATGTTAACAATGGCAGGACATAATAACATCAGCAAAATGATTTAATTTTCTGTGGTGGGAATGAAAGTTGCATGCATTTAACAATTACATTAAATTTATTTACATTTATGCAAAATTGTCAAATACATCTGCTCCCAGATTTTCTGGGGGGATAAGGTGGCTGTCTTGGAAGTAAGTGAAGGCTAGGGTACTTCAGAGGAGCCTGAGAAGGGCCGGCAGCCCCTGGTACTCACCTCCAGCTGCAGGATGGGCTTCCCATCTTTCATCCCACAAGATAGGTACAGATTCTTTCCCTTGAGGCCCAAGGCCACAGGTATCTTGTCATTCTCTTCTTCTCCTTGCACAAAACTCATACAGAACACCACTGGAGAAAGGAGAGGGGCCTTGTGGTCAGGGACACACAGCAGTGCAGGGTTGGCCCCACCATTGGACCCCAAGCCCAGGGGTTTAGCATCTGCTTTGGAAACCCACGTTGAGGTTCCTATGGCCTAACAGATAGGATAACTTGTCTTCTCACAGGCAATAGCAGGGACAGTTGGTTGATTCAGGTTTTCCCCAAAGAACATCTGGGGATATCTCAGAGCTTTATCACAGTGGCAATGAAGAATTAGGGGGTCTAATTTTTAAAAACTGAAGGAGAGAAGGAAGCCATCTTGTCACTGGCCAGTGATGTGCTCAGGCACATTAGCAGGACAATTTGATCAATGTGAAAGGCAAGAAAAGAAGTCAGGCTGGGCTCCTGAAAGAAATCAGGCAGAAATCTATTTCAGGAACATAGAGCTGCAAGTGGGAAGAACTTGGGAGAGGAGAGGGTTAGTTGGGAAAAGTGGCTCCAAAGAGAGACACTCATTTTAATCTTCCTTAGTCACAGTGGTCTCACTTGGAGGCCCCGAGGTCATGCCCACAACCCAGTTCTGAAGAAACAGGATTGTCTTGGCCTGGCTGAGAGTTGGAAGCTTTCCTCCAATGATGCCTCTCTCCTAGGTTGGCTGCCTTGGAAGAGCACGGGCTGTTCCTTTCAGGTATTCCCTGTGTATACTTCTGCATGCAGAGTTCAGCCACAGTGGCAAGGTGCTAGGCAGATTTCTTGAATTAATGGGCTCCCCAGGCTTGAAACATTTTCTAATTACAGTAGAGAGATATAAGTTCCTGCTTGTCAGTCAAATTTCCCTACAAGGAACCATCTGGTATTAGGCGGGAAGGATGTTAGGGACAAGGGGGCAGGGTTGGGAATGAGGATGGACGTAATATCTCTTCACCATGCTAGTTTCAACTTCAACAACAGGAAAAAAGAACCCACAGGCAGTTAGGTCAAGTCCATTAATTGACCCCTTTCCAATGGAAGCATTGACATTGCACTATCATTAAATGACTTGGCTGGACAATGGTCCTGGGTGTGCTTGAGCAGTCTAATGTCTCAGAGTCACATCTCTTGCTGAGAAATGAATGTACTAAGGGAATCCATCTGGTGTGATTGCTAGGACCAAAACAAAAAGTTTATATGTTCTATATTGTATGTGATTTCACTTATGTCCATAATTTGCCTTAATGCTCTACTTTGTTGAAAAATGTGGAGAATTAGCAAGGTGTCAGGAGGCCAAGAAAGGAATCAAGATGTTCTCAGTTACCTTGCTGGTCCTCCTGCTTTCTCTGGAGGTGGACAGCCTTCAGCTCACACGAGCCAGACAGTACTAGGGCTTTGTCCTCTATGTCCTCAAGTTTGATGTCCAGTGATTCCACGGCGGAATTACTCTGATAAGTATCATTCTGCTTGTCACAGATGATGGGTTCTGGAATGTGGAGCACATATATTGTTTAGAGAGAAAATCAGAAGTGCAGGCCTGGTGATGTGAGACAGCAGAAGTTGGTTGCTTGGAGGACATCTGAGCATGCCAGCCAAAGTTCGATTACAACATTGGTGGGGAAGAAGTTGAGGTGGGTAAGAACAGTGGACCTGGCACCATAAGATGTGGATTCAAACTTCAGCTCTATTGCTTGGTGTGGACTAGCAATAGAGCTACTTATGTCAAATGGTGATGGCAATAACACTGGCCCAATAGGGACATGGCGAGACTTGCAGGAGATAATATAAGTGAAAGCACTCTGAGAATGATTGAGTGATTTGCAAATGTGAGTAGTTATCAAGGTCTCACTTTAAGAATAGTTTTAACTTAAGAGATGATTAATTTGGTTTCTAGGCTCCTTTGTTTTCCTCCCATCACTGGGCCTTCTACTTTTAAAGGGCTTCAGCTTTAGGGAGTTTAGTTGACTGTTGAGTTACGGATGCTGAGAAGGAAATGACTGGAGATCTCCTGTCTGTCCTCAGCTCCCATTAAGTACCTTCTTCAAAGATAAAGGAAAAGAGGCTCCTCAGGTCATCATCCTGGAAGGCCTGTGAGCAGGGACCGGGTACCTTCTTCAGCTTCTCCATGGCCACAATGATTGATGCGGCATGCTTGAAACCCTTGTTGCAGAGCTGGTGGGAGATTTGCAGCATGAGGGCCCCACTTCCCATGGAACTGAGGTCCAGGTCTTGGAAGCTACCCTGTGGAGAGACCAAGGGAGTGAATATGTTAAGGTGGTCAGGCCAGAGAACTCTCGTTTTGACATTAGAGAAGTGGAAGGGGCCTTAGAGATAACTGAGCTGCTCACAATAAATGCTGGTCTCTCTGAAGGCCAGAGAGGGTAAGTGGCTTACCCAAGGGCACGTGGCAAGTTAGAGGCAGACCCAAACCCAGAATGTGGGCTTTCTGATGCCCATGTCAAGACCCTCCAAGGGTTGGGAGCTAAGCCCGTGGTCTCACCTTCATCTGTTTGGGACCATCCACCTCAAAGTAGTGGTCATTCTTGTTGCCGCTGTATCAGAAACAGAGAAATTGCTCAGTTATGTCTCCTAGATAAGTTTATTTTTCCTTGTCTGCAAACAGTCTTCACTGTTAACAGGAAATTGCAAACAGCATGTTCCTTGAAGCTGCTGAAGCTGGCAAATTCCATGATGATATACATGGAACAGGATAGGAGGCAGGGCAGGTAGCCCGGGTGCTCCCTGTTGGATCCTGAGACCTAACATCCAGCCCAGTTAAATTCTGAGCTTTCCCTTGCACTCAAGCCAAACTTTGCCCGCTTGGAATCTTTTCTCCCTATTTGCCACCTGCAGGAAGCCCCTGCAGAAAGAACATCTGGATGGCCAATGGGTCTCAAGGCTGGATTTCCTGTGGGTAAATCAGCCTTCATAACAGGTTAACTGGGAACCCTCTTTGCCACTGAAAAAGGCAGTTTGGGGGACAAATATGCTCTCCAAGCACAGAAAACACTCCACTGTTGAATGTGAACCCTGCTCACATTATTGGTCTCAGTTTCCCCACTGACCTGCAAGTCATCTTTTCACTGGTGAGTTTGGGTACTGCTGCCATGGCCGCTTTAGAAACCTGTGTAAAGAGAAGAAAATGAGTGACCACTTGCCATGCCAGTCCCCATGAGGGCTGCTTCACATGTGAGTTTCCCTCAGCGCATAGTACAGGGGAGGCATGCTGCATGGGTACACGTGTCAATTGTAGGGCCCAGACTGTAGGCAGTTGGTCGTCCCTAATTCCTGAGCAATGTGGAATGAGGAAGTCTGATTGTGTAAAGGTATTATAAAAATTCTGCCAAAATTCAATACAATGGATAGATAGTTCAGAATTCACCAACCTCTGACTTGAGGTTCCGTTTTCTCTCCGACATTAGAGGGTTGGACAATCTTCCAACATCTAATAATGACTCTATGAGGCTGCCACCCAGGACATAGTTTTCAAGATAGGTTTTCACAACAATTGATGTTTGATATAATAGTTTCAGAGATGATCTATCAAAGTTAACTGACGATGTATGCAAGTAGGAAAGTTACATGTTAGGACTAGTAGTGAATTCAAAACTATCCTTCTTAGGCTTTTTGTTAATATACATGCTTGTTTTCAAAGTTCCAAATAATACAGAAGTATTTAAAGTAAGAAGGGGAAGCCCTCCACTCCCCCTGCCCTACTGCCTCTCTCACAGGATAAGCCATTTGACCAGAAAGTATCCCAGTCACCGTCACCCAAGGACTCATGCATCCATCTATTCATCACCTGCCATCAGTTCTTTGAACAGGCTTTTTTTGAGCACTTCCTGAATACCTGGGATCTGTCGATTTCTCCCCATCCCCGTACTTCATTGTAGTTCAGACTCCTCCCTTCTCTCACCTTGGTCATTTAAATCATCTCCTAATTGGTTCGTTGCTGTCTTGGAAACTCTGTCCATCCATTCCCCACTCATCAGCCACAGAGATCTCTTCACAAAGCAGATCTGGTGACATCAAGCCCTTGCTCAAATCCCATCATTGGCTCCCCAGCCCTTTGTGGATGAGTCCAAGCTCCACAAAGCATGGCAAGCAAGGCCCACCATGGAATCCTCTGCTCTCCTCTCCTACCCCACGCTTCAGCTCTCCAAAGTATTTGCAGTCCCTTGAATGCGATATTCTTTCTAGCCTCTGTGCTTTTGCACAACCTATTCTTTCTGCCTGGAACCTCCATCTCCTCTTTGTAGTTTGGCCAACTCCTAGCCCTCAAGACTAGCTCACGCTCCACCTCCTCCATGAGAAGCCCCTTCCCAAGCTGGGTGGTGGATGCCCGTCCTCTGCGTGGTGTGCCTCTAACACCCTCTGCAAACAACCATGTGCTTTATTTGCTTGTCTCCTTTACTATTAATGTACCTGTTGCAGGGCTGGGCTTATAGCTCTCATCTGTGCCTGAGACATGATGGTGCTCCGTGAATGTTGGCTGACCAAATGAATGAAGGCCAGGAGCGATCATGCTGCCACTCTCAAGCTTCCATCTTGAGCTGGCTTCCTCTGACGGGAAAGCGTTTCCCTAGAAAAGAGGATCTTTGGATTAAACGCAGAGACTCACCAGAAGCGCAGTGTCCAGCTCAGAACGAACTCCTCAGTAAAGAGCCTTGTTGATACAGAGGCAGCATGTAGGCCCCAAAGACTCCTAGAGTGGGGTAGTGGTTTGGGCCTGGTTGGGTGTGCCGTCCTTTTGGAGGGTGCAGTTCTTGCCACGAAGACACAGTGGACGCCTTGCAGCCCTGGCTTGAATCAGAGCGGTGTCTGGGGATCAGACACCTGCTTGTCGGGGGAATTCTGAGCCTTTTATGAAGTTTTCTGGGACAGGGAGGTGAAGGGAGCTGACTCTAATCAGGAAGAGGTGTTGTTCTCCTGTCTCGTGTTTCACCAGAAATACCTGGAAGGTAAATTTCTGGAGAGCCATTCTCATCTCTTCCAAATGGCAATTTTGATGTGTTTCTTGAGGGCTTTCCAAATTCCTCTGAGGATGCAGGAGTTCTAGAAAGATAAAGTCAGAGGTGATGACGTGTAAGGGTAAGTAGCTTTCAGAATGACTTTCATCATTCGCTCATCCTTTTCTTCATTCATAACACCAGGCACCATTTGAGGGGTGTGTGTGTGTGTGTGTGTGTGTGTGTGTGTGTACACAGAGGAAGGGGAAGAAAACTCTGCAAGACATAGTAGCTGTCCTTAAGGACTTTTTGCAAATGCCCACAATTTAAGACAGAATGTGGCAAGTGCTGTGGCAGGTATACAAACCACCTGCCACAGAGGGGTCATCTGTCCTTTCCTCCACACACTGAGGGCCAGAGCCAGGGCAGAGGAGGGAGAGAAAAGTGGTCTGGCTCTCTGTGAACTGAGATTGCTCTAGGCTGCACACTGGGCTGCTTTTTGGGAAATCCTGGGCTCTTGTTGGAGGGTTTGTTTACTGCAGAGCAGTGCCGAGGACCTGAGAGCTTCAGGAAAGGTGTGGAGGTGAGCGTCTCCTCACTCTGGACAAGGGAGTGTGAGAAAGAACTGGGCTGACCTTGGCAAACTGGGCTGGGGGCTGGCATTCCTATGTGGCTATTGTCACTGTCTGGCTTAGGACCCTGAAAGGAATGGATATCAGACATGCTGGGGAGAGGGCAAGCTGGAGCAGCAGGAGGGCCGTGGTGGGTGTGGGGGAAACCTTCTTTCTCTGTTAGGCCTCGTGGCAGCTAGGGCCAGGACTCTGAGCCTTGGAGCTGCCCGGAGCCCACCCTGGGGGGTGGGGTGCAGGGAGGTGGGAGTGAGCTGGTTCCTGCCATGGTGAGAGACTCCAGGAGTGAGGCAGGGAGGGAGGGCCTGGACTGTGGGCCTGGGCGTAGCCACACTGCCCATGGCATCTTTACTACCCTTCCCTCATCCTGAAGCCTTCAGAAAAGCCTCAGTGAAGGCTCGAAGGTGGTCTCAGAGATTTAGGTGGGGGCAATGTTCCCTCTCCAGGACTGATGTGGCAGGAGCAGTTAGGGACCATTATGTGCCCAGCCTGGCAGCCACCTCATGAGGGTTCCCTGAGAGCAGGGGCCTGGGTGCCTTTGCTCACCGTAAAATCCCCAGACTCTAGAGCAGTGCCTGGCAGGTAGCTGGTGCTCAGTACGGTTTGATTGACATGAATGAATGAATGATTGAATGAATGAAGGTCACCTGTGGCAGACACAGCTCTGGCAGCCTGAAGTGGAGGCCAGAGGGAGGATGCTGAGACAGTGTCCTGGGGACTGTCAGAAGTCACTGGGGACACACTGAGGGGGATGCACTTCTGTCCTTGTAATTAGGCATAAGGCAGATCTGACCTCTACTGAAACCTGGGCATGCTGTATGTGGTTGATGGGTTGAAGGGGAGCAGAATACGCCACCCCAAAATGTGCTGCTCTGGCATGTAGATTATTTTGAGCTGAGGGCAGTCAAGACCGAGCTGACTCAGGGAAAGCTTTTTACCTCTCCTTAACTACCTAGAAGAATTTAGATAGGGGGCCTATACCAGAAAAAGAGCTATTGCCAGAGATAAAGTTTTTAATCTGAAAGACTATCTGTGTGGCAGGGCAAACATCTTACTACCCATCATCTGTTCTTTTTATCTTCCTGTGAATTGCCCTCCTTCCCTTTGAAGCCCCAGGCCCCTATCCCACTCCTTAACTCAGGATAGCAATGGTGTCTAAGCTTCAGTTGCCTGACGGCATTTGAGTCTCATATTTTTGTTTAATTTATGCAAGATAGTAAATTTGTTTTTCTCCTGTTAATCTGTGTTATGTCAATTTAATTATTATCCAGCCAAAGAACTTAGAAGGGAAAATGTTTCTGCCCCTATGGAATCCTCACCACTGGGTTCTCTCCCTGCCCAGGAACCCAACTTGAATTTCCCTCTCCGCGGCAGTCTGCCTTGGTGGGGCATCTGGAAGGTTTTGTACTGTGCAGAGGGAGGTGTAAAGAAATGGGTGCTGGGGCCGCTGCATCAAGACATGATGTGAAGAGGAGTGAGTCTTTGGGTGCATCGGGGAGTAATGGGAGGGCCCTGAATGCCCGAGTGGGTCACGGTTGGCTAGTCCAGGTGGCTGATATCGTTTGCCTCCAGCGGGGGTTCTGTCCATGTCTGTGGTTGCAGGATGCTTGTGGCTGCCTGGGGAGGCCAGGGTTCACAGCTGTGCTTGTGATGGGCTCTTGCTCTCCCTGCTCCTCAGGGGTAAAGTCCTCCCTATTTTTCTGGGTTTGAGGTAGATGTCCATGACCTCAGCATGCCCCACTGCAATGTCACAGGTTAGTTTAGATGGGGGTCTCCTTCTCTAAGGCCTGTACCAGCTGGCATTTCCTACGCTGCCCCCACCCCCGGTCTCAATCTCAGCCCTCTTCCTTTTGTTCACCACACCCAGCACACCGGCCTCCTGTGTGATCCTTAAACTTGTCAGTCTTGTCCCTAACTGAGGGCAAGTTGATTTGCCCTCTTCTCATTAACATCTCCCCTGATCCCACAACTCTCATCCCCTCCCTCTAGTTCCAGCTACTCTTTAGCACAGGACTCTTCTGTATTTTCTTCTCACTATCTGAAATGATCTCTTAACTACTGTTTACTGACAGATCTCTCCACTAACCTATGGTCTGAATCTATCAGCCCCTGGTTGTCTTAATTATATTGTGTCTCCAGGCCATGGTGGGTGATTAACAATTGTTGAGTGGAGACTGATCAAATGAGCCATCGCTTGCAAGTCCCTGCTTGCTGACTCTTGCTTGCTCCTGTCTTAACTTTCACTCCTGGTTTTTCGAAGAATGTGGGCCCTGGAAAGCTAGAGTTCAGTGACCTTAGGTGGGTGGCTCATGTCCCTGGGTTCTGCCTGGTAGATAGTGCTGCTCTGGCTGACTGGGTAAGTTGCCCTGCCCTCTCTTACTTCCGCATGGCAGTTCCTTCTGAAATTGCTTGTTCAGTCCAGAGAATGACCTTGCCCAACAAGGTCCTACTCCACAAGGGCTTAAGGCAACTGAGAGCTGCTCAGATCTCTCCTTTGAGCTCCTGACGTCAGTGTATAGCCGAGGGATGAGAGACTTGCCCAGGGATAAGCAGCAGATTGGGCAGGTTGCAGACTCCCACACAGGCACTCAACTTCCAGCTTGGGTTCTTTCTACTCACACTGGGTATTCAGATGAGAGAAGGCAGGGGGCTACACCATGCTTCTGGGGAACCCCGGGACTCTGAAATCTCAGTGTCAACCAGGGGCCACATTCTTTTGAGGAGCTTACTCAGCCAGTCCTGACACTAAGAGTTGGGCCCCTGCCTGATTGTTTTTTACAAATGGCTTCATTGACAAGGGGACTGCACCCATACGAGTGAAGATGGGGGAAAAAGGAGTAAGCCCTCAAAGCTTTCTCTGAACCACAGCAGCCTTGCTGGCTTAGCACAGATTGTCTGATTATCAGATGTGTTAGCTCTCAAACATCACCCTGTAGACAGCCAGGCTTTGTGAACTCTAGCAAGTTCTTTGAATCTTACTTTCCAGAGGTTGATTTCCTAGGAGACACTATTTTAAAGTATCAAGGACACAATGGGATTCACCTCAGGCTCATTTTGTCACAGGACAGGGAAATTTGCTCCTACTTCTTTTATGTTCTAGTCAGGAGGAAAACAATTCTACAAACAAGCAAACAAACTCATCACCTCAGCACTAGAACAGAACCTTTCAATCTAGTCTCCTCCAGGTAACAAACCTCCTTGTTGGTTGGTAGGGAGTTGCTTTGAGTCTGGCTGTTTGGGAACATAATCTGAACCTCCCTACCAGTCTGTAAGCTCCTAGAGGGCTGTGACAAAATTGCCCACCTCTCCTTCTCTCATGACACCTTGCTTATGCTAAGCACTCAATCAATAGGCCGAATTATCACTGAGTGAATGATTGCAGGAGGCACTCAGTGGGTGAGTCTGAAAGACCTAAGAGGGAATCAGACGAAGCTCTGTTCTCCTAGCCTTGTCCCTGGAAGTCACTCATTTTCCTGGCTCAATGTTCTTATGTTTAAAATGAGGACAACAAGACTTATCTCTCCGGGTTGTTATAACGATAAACAATGTCTGTATGTGAACGTATCTAGAGGTACACCATGGTTGATGCACAGAAAATATTAGTTTGCCTCCCTCCCTCCACCTTTCTTCCTTTCCTGATGACAGTGGCCTATTTCCACTGCTGCCAAGGAATCTTTGATGGTTGGTTATGTCTGAGTAGGTGTGCATTAAGACCACAAAGTGTCAACTAGCAACATATACTCCTAAAGAGCTCACTTGGCTGAGGACTGTGGTGGGGATGGGGGATCCTGTTCCCCAGTGTGTTTCACTGTCTCTTTGTTTCATATGGTTCCCTGAGGCCTTGTCCAAATGGAGCCCCCCAGTGGGCTTACCACTCAGGGGCTTCCTGAAATTTCCAGCATCCTTAATAATTTAGCATCATCCATTCCCAAAATGTATAATTATTGTCCATGTAGTATTTTCAGTATGGCTGGGAATACAAAGATGAATTAAACATGGGTACCTCTCTTCAGGGAACTTATCTTGAATACAAAGGAATTAATATTAGGTGCTGAGAAGAGGCATTCCTTTTTGCCATCCCCAAGACTGGGCGCCTCTTGGAAAGCCTCTATCTCAGCAATCATGCGCACAGACATCCTCCTCTCTGACCACAGCCTTCCTGCTTTCTTACTCCCATTCTCTCAAAGCACCAATTATTCACCCTTATCAGGACCTCTAGCCCAGACATCCTCCCTTTCTATCTGCCGTTCTGCTTTTGCTTCCTTATCCATCCAGTTAATTTCTGTGCTCCATCTCTTCAGCTATTTTCTCGCTGGTCTTCTCAGGAGGCTTTTCCTTTTTTTTCCCCCTAGTACTTGACAAAACCTCGGCCTGATTCTACCAATGGTCTGCTTCCTCTATCTCTCCATGGGGGCTGCTAGGGGCTGATGGAGAAAACCACCTAGCCAGATGGCTGCTACTTGGGTGCATGGGCACCACCCCCACTGGGCTCTCACACTGCCCAGCAATGCTACAAAACTTTCCTAGTCTACTGTCCACAGCAACAATTTCAAATACTCACCGTTGACCTCAAATCCTAACCCCACCACTCTCCCTCACACTCAGCCCACGAAAATAGACACCATCATATGAGAGCTCCCTCAGCATTTCCCATCACTCTTCCAATTGCATTCCATCCACCCTGTCCATCTGTTCACTTGTTGCTGGAGTGAGAGGCTCCCCATCTGGCTGGGCTCCTTCTTTCACCCAGGCCTTGAACCTCCTGACCCATTGTTGTATAATAAAGAATTTATCTGGTCTTTGTCTCAGATTCTTGGCAGGGAGCCTCTGAAACCCTTGGAATTTCTTCAGTGACAGATAATGATCTGACTGGAGGCAGGGACCCCAGCTAGCTACAGGGTAGGGGCTAATCACCAGAAAGACCAGCCACGTGATTAGATTGAGTCACATGATATCAGCCTTCCCTCCTGCCTCCTGGGAGGGGGGGGGTGACTGGAGATTGAGTTCAGTCATATGGCCAACGATTTAATCAATCATACTTATATGATGAAATCCCCCAAAAGCTCTGGACACTGGAGCTTGGAGGAGCTTCCTGGTTGGTGAATACAATGATGTGCTGGGAGGGTCATGCATCCTGACTCCACAGGGAGAGGGCATGGAAGCTCTGTGTTCCCTCCCGGACCTCTCCCTATGTGTCTTACCTTGGCTGTTCCTCCTGATTTGTATCCTTTGTAATAAAATTATGATAATAATAGCACTTTTCTGAGTTCTGTGAATCTTTCTAATGAATTACCAACCTGAGGGGATCATGGGAATTTCTGAATTTATAGCCAGTCAGTTGGAAGTGTGGGTGGCCTGAGGACCCCTGAAGAGTGACTGGCATCTGAGGTAAGGACAGTCTTTTTGGGGACTATGCCCTTTAATTTGTGGGGTCTGCACTAACTCTGGGTGGTTATTGCTAGAGTTGAGCTGAAGTGCACCCAGTAGGGTGCAAACGAGATACATGTCTTCCCAAGGACCTTGTTGTTTTGATCTCTCACTCTCTCTTTCTCTCTCATCTTCAACATTTTACTCTCTACTGGCTCCTTCTCACCAGACCCACTCATGTCTTGCTTATCCAAAACAAAACAATGAAGACACCATCTTTTCCCTACCCACAGCTTTGTTTCTCTTGAAAGAGTGCCTTCACTTCTCCCATTCCTCAGACCTCAGAGGTTTTGCTTCCTCCCACCACTTGATGGAAGCATCTCTCATGATGGTCACACTTGTTCCCACAGTCAATGGATCATTCTCAGCCTTTTTTTCTTCTTTTAACTTGACTGCTCAGTAGCATTTCACACTATTGACCATTTTCTTTTCTTCTGAAACTACAACCCCCTGCTGCCCCAGTTTCTGCAATACCACAGTGAGTTTCCTATGGCCATTCCTTTCCTCATCTCCTCTGTAGCTGTCTTCTGTCCATCCCTTAACTATTCCAAACTGCACCTATTGTCCACTCCCCACCCTCCTCTTTGATTCATTGCCCATGAAAGTCTCACCATCGTGGATGCAACACCTTAAGTCCTTCTTCTCACTCACTCCTGTAGTCCCACATGTAGTCAGTCATCTCGTTTGGTTCCTTCTACCTCCCAAATACCTCATGTCTCTGTGCATTTATGCCGTCTGCCTCTGTTGCTCCCTTGTCCAGACAACAACCCTCAGCTCACCTCCTCAGTAGTCTCCCTGCTTCTAGTCTTGAGATCCTCCAACCTGTTCTCCACCCTATAGCCAGGGTGATATTTCTGAAGCAGATGCAAGCATCTGTTTTAGAACTAGAGCCTATGTGCAGCCTGGTCCATGGCAGGTGCCCGTGACTTTCTGTTGAATGAGTGAATGTTATGTCCTTGCTAAAACCCTTCAATATTTTCCCATAGCTCTTGGAGTCCAAGCTCCTGGACACAGTTTCTAGCCCTCCTGACCTGGCCCTTGTATGCTCCTCTCTTTCACCTTGAATGTATCATGCTCACCCTCCCACTATCTGGAACACCCTTCCCTTCCTTTGGCTGGATAACTGTTATCATCCCTTACATCTCAGCTTTCATAGACCTTTTCCTGCTCCACCTGCTATATGTTCCTAGTCACTTCCTGCTCCACCCATTATATACATATTACATTTTATTGCAATTGTTTGCAATACCAATACAACACACCCACTATCAGTATCTCAGTATCCCCATCACTCCACATTCTTGGCAACACTTGGTGTAGCCAGCTTTTAAAATTTTGACTATTTGGTGTAAAATGGTATCTTATTGTGGCTTAATTTACATTTCTCTAAATTTCCATTTCTATCATTTTTAATGAAGTTGAACATCTTTTCAAATGTTTACTAGATATTTGTATTTACTCTTCTATAAAATGTGTATACTTTTTCCTGATGGATTTTTTTTCTTATTTATTTGTAGGAGTTCTTTATATGTCTGGAATACCAATCCTTTGTGAGGTATATGTTACAAATATTATATCCCAGTCTGTGGCTTGTCTTTTTACTTTTTAATGGAAAAAGCTGAATGTTTAAAATGAAGTCAAATTGACCAGTTTTCCATTTATGGTTTATGCCTTTGGTGTCTTGTTTAAGAAATCTCTCCCTGCCCAAAGTCACAAAGATATTCTCCTACATTTTGTTATGAAAGTTTTAAAGTTTTGCTTTTCACATTTGTGCCTTTACTACATTTAATTGACTGCTTTTTCTGCTGGAGAGCAAGCTGCACAAGATCAGGAGGCATCAGTTCTGTTCCATGTTGATCCCCAGAGCCCTGCATAGTGACTGGCACCCAGTAAGAGATAAGCGACTGACTAATTGAATGATTGAAGGTAGAAACAAAGTGGTATGGGAGTTCAGAGGGAGCAAGGGATATCTTTGAAAAGGTGAAGGAGGAGATAAAGTAGGATAGTGGTTCTCAATCCTGGGTCCACCTTGGAATCCCCTGGGGAGCATTAAAATATATTGTGGAGGTCTCCACTGCAAGAGATTCTCCATGACTGGTCTGAGGCATGGTGTGGGCATCAGGTGATCCTAATGTGGGGTCAGGGCTGAGGTAAAATAGTGGTCAAGGGAACAGATGTTGGGGTCAACAGACTTGGGCTTGAATTTCAGCCTTGTCACTGATTAGCTGTGTGCTCTTGCACCCTTTGAGCCTGTCTCTTCACCTACAAAATGGGTGTAATAACACCTACATGCCATGGTGGTTGTGAGAGTTAGAGGAGATAAATCTGTTCCTGGAATGAAGTGTGTTCTTAATACTTTGTAGTTTTTTTTTTCTTTTTCAAGGAGGAAGTGACATTTGAGCCAGACCTTGACAGCTGGGTAAGACAACACAACATGTGGTGATTGGGAGAGAAGGGCGGTTCATGTGGAGAGAATGTAATGATTAAAGGGGATGGGGGAGGGAAGACATGCTGGGGAGAGTGAGCAGGTCAGTTAGCACTGGTAGAGAGTGCAAGGAAGAAAGTAGTGGGGAATTTGCCAGGTGAGCCAGGTGGCTGAACAGGTGCAAAGGGCGTGGCTTCTTGGGGCGTGTCTTCAGTGCTGTCCTCCCAAATGTCCAGCCCAGTCATAAGTGAGCAAGCATTCTGGATTCTTTCTCCCTCTCTCTCTCTCATTTCAGGAACAGAGTAGTGACTGATGTTTAGGAGGAGAGTTGAGAAAGGCAGAGTGCAAAAATGGAGGCCCTTCCATGCTGGCAGAGGATGAGGGTTTTGGTCCAGAGAGGAGGAATAGTGGGGCTGAGGAGGGGTTTGGGAATGGTGCAGGACTCTAGCTTAGGTCAAGTAGGAAGTATTTCAGTGAAAAATGGCCTGGACTGTGATGGTAGGACTGGGCAGCTTTAGTCAGCTTCCTGAAGTGCCAAGGCTTTTGGATGGTCTTTAAAAGGCATGTAGTAGGGTTTTTAATCAGGCTTTCGAGTTCATAGGTTATCAATATATTAACAATTGGAAACTATTTGGGAAAACTCAAGTGAGTGACCTGAAAGTTCTTGTGGCTTAGGATGAGCTCCAGGTTCATATCTTTGACTGCATACCTGACATGGTCATCTGGCTGTCCCGTAGGCATCTTCAACTTAACATGTCCTAAACAGAATCTTGATATTCCTGCCTGACCTGTTTCTCTGCTGGTCTCCCAGTTCTCACTAAATGGAACTCCAGCTACCCAAATGCTTAAGTAAAAGTCTTAGTACTCACACCGGGTTTCTCTCTATCCCTATTCTGTCATGAACCCTACCCTATCCATCAGAGCTTCTGCAGGCTCTGCCTCTGAAATAGATCCTGCCTTTGTGTTGCCAGTTCACTCCAGCCATCGCTCATGGAAGCTCCACTCTCCTCCTTCCAAGCACTCTCTGACTACCTTCACTGCGATGCCTGTCAAGGCAGGCATGTATATAAATGCAAAAGGAGATTTTAAATGTAACCCATACAACTGGGTGGAGTTATATTTACATATTAGTCTTCCTTAAACATTTTATATTTGTGTCTGAAAACATTCCATCTTTCTTCACTTGCCAACTAACAGACTTTATTAATTGACACAATCTGCTGATAGCATCAGTACTACAGTGATTATTTTTGAACACCAACTTTAGTTATTCTCACTATCATATATGGGAGTTATTTTTGATAAAGGGTAATTGAGTTTTTCAGAACAAAAATAAATTTGAAATATACCTATGAAACATGACTCATGGAATCAGATTCTTAGAGGGATCTCATTATGCCTCCAGGTTGCTGTTAAAGAGCTTGGATGGCTGCCTTGGGGAGTGTCTGCGCTTTGGTGGGGTCACCTAGGTTCAAATGCTTGGCTACAGCATCACCTGCCCAGATGTTCCTTGTTTCTATTGAACTGTCATGGATTTGACTCCTTGGGGGCAATTAACAATAATCAGATTCATAAGGGATTGATTAATAAGCTAGAAGTCCAATGTATTACATTTATGGTGAGGGCCATGTTTATAGTGATTGTGTGTAGCTAAAGTCAAATTAGGATTAGTGTTCTGACAGTACATATGTGAGAACTATCAGATTAAGTATTTGAAATTTGGATTTTCCTAGAAAATCTGAATTTGTGATTGCCATTGACAAAGGTGTCTGGGGACTTTCTGACATACTTTTATGGGACATGATTCTTATGCCCCTAATATTAAAAGGCATAGGAAACTAAAGTAAAAATCAAATTGCTTTATTGCCAGTTTTTTTCCTTAAAACATAGATTGGTTCCCATCATTCCCTGGCTTCCATTCATTAATGGTTCCCCATTTTCTATTGAATAAAACAAAGATTTCTGCTTTTGGCAATATGGGTGAGTATAGTCTTCCTGCCTCCAAACAAATAAATCTTAGATAAAACAGAATTTTAAACACATTTCTGGACTCCCAGTAAGGAAAGGAAATCTCTAAATTCCTCCTTTTGTGCTTCCTCCACCCTTCAAAGTGAGTTTAAGCCAGGTTGTCAGTGAGCAGCTGGTAAACACACATTAAAGACAGGCTTCCTCTCAGAGGGAGGCACTTACATTAGCATTACAATTGAAGGGCCCCTAAACCGTAGTCCAGGGCAGGTGGCAAGGGTGGAGGATGACCCCAAAGGGCCTGCCTCATTCTGGGACCTTCAAAACATGCTAAATAAAGTGGTTTCCTGATGGTTCACATTCCTGTGGCCTCCCAACAGAAGCAAACACAAATCCTCTCTGGAAAGAAGCACCCCAATTTGCCCATAGATTACAATCCCCACAGGCTAATATCAACTGTGTATGAGCTCACAATCAAAGGTCACCAACCACACAGAGCCACAAACCATGAGTGACATGAATGAGAGTCAGCAGAAACAACACATGACAGTTGAGACCCTCCAAGACTTCTGTTGCTGGAATTACTGAATACAGAATATAACTGCCAAATTAGCAGACATTTATCTAGTACTTACCATGTGGCAGGCCCTGTTATAAGCACTCTACACATTGTGCCAGATACTGACTCAGCTCTACACTCACCCTTCTTCACTCTTCTACTTTGCACCGTATTAAAAAGTGGCAAGAAGGTGGCAGCTCTGCTGCTCTTGGTGGTGCTTCTGGCAGCAACAGCAAAATGGGCAGTAGCAGTGGCAGTCACAAGAAAGTGCCAGCTCTTGCAGTGGCCTCCTGGCAGTGTGGGGCTAATGGCATGGACTTCGATGAGCAAGGTCCCTAAAGGGACAACAGTCAGCAGATGAGCAGGGGCTTCTGGAGTGGCTGCATGGCTCTGTGGAAGTGGAGCAAGGTGGGCTAAGAGGAACTTTGGCTCCTGCAGGGGCAGTAGCAACTTTTTATAGTTTCTGGGTCATACCATCTTCTCCCTTTTTGCTTTTCCAATAATTTTGAACCTGACTTCCCTGTATCTAAATCCCTCTGATTGAAATACCTAGACTGATTTTGTTTTCTGATGGGACATTGTCAGGTACACATATGCTAACTTATTTAATCTTTACAGCTCTACAATTTAGGTCCAATAATTACATTTTACAGATGAGGAACTAAGGAGCATAGAAATTAAGTCACCTGCCTAAGGTCACATAATTAGTCAGGGAAGTACTGATATAATGTAGGAAATGTTTAAAAAAAATAAAAGGTAGAATTTAAAAATAAAACCAGACAGATTTGAAAAAGAACCAATTAATCTCCTATAAGTAAAATAATATAATCATCAAAATATGTATCTTAGTGGATAGGTTAAACAGCTGAAGAACTAATGAACTGGAAGATAGGTCTGAAGAAACTTTTTGGAAAAATAAATGGGAATTATGAAAGAGAGGTTAAGTGATAGAGAGGGTATAATGAGAACTAACTTTCGTCTAATTGGAGTTTTGGAAGAAGAGAACAGAGAGAACAGAAAAAACAATATTTAAAGAGATGGCTGAGAATTTTCCAGAACTAATGTAGGCTTTTGATAACAAATGAAGTGGGCTCACCTTCTGGTGAGTTAAATAAGACTCTACACCAGTGGAAGTTGTCTCACAAAATAAAGGGTATTTGCAGCAAATAGGAGGCCATGAGGAATCATTTCCAAAGTCATGGTGTCCCTGAACAAAGGGAAGCAAGATCTTTTATTTCAGTCAGGGAATGAATATTCAAAAGGGAGAGGCAGGTCCACTGCAGATTATGGTAATGAGGCTTAATCTCCTCTTGAATAGATTTTCACATTAAAAATACGGCAAGATCGTGGGAGTAGCTCTTGTAGGGAGGCTTGGTTAACTTCAAGGTGGTTGCTGTTGTGTCTCCTTAACATAAAAAAAACAACTTGGAAAAACAGTTAAACACTTCCAAACCCACCCTTGAGTTCCTCGGGGCACTAGTCAGTGACAAATCCCCCCTCTAGTTTTATCCTGCTCCTCATTCTTGAGGGGTACAGATCAAAGGTTGGTCTTCTGTAACTGCTTCCTGCTGAGCATGGGCATCGTCATAGGGACCAGTAGAGGAGCAGAATTTACAGTTAATCTTCAAATAGGTTTGCAGGTCACCAGAGGCATAGCCCTGAATGGTTCATAACAGTCATTTGTAATTTTATAGCCTCAATGTGTTTAGGATCCGGGCATACTTGCTCCCCTCTCCCCCCTCCAGATTCCACTAGCTCTTTATAGTCTAGCTACTGGGTTGCCCATTTCTCTGGTGGACCTAGTCTTGCTGACCAGGAACATGCAACCTCCTTGTATGGGGTTGGTTAGGATCCAGGGCAAAGCCTGGGTGGATAGCTAGTCACTACTTATCTGCATAGTGTTGCTGAAACAAGTTTCAAATCAGAGAGTGGTTTGCAGGAAAACTCAAGAGTCATCAATTGTCTGTGATGATCTCTCTTGATGTTCAGGCGTGGGTACCTCTTTTACCCATGTCTGGTGGATCTGAGGGGTGACTTCTTACAGCAACAGACATGCATCTCTTAAGTTTACATCAAGTCCTCCAGCTTCAGTTTGCAAGGCTTCAGGAAAAAGGGCAGGTTCAGTTTCACTAGGAGTTTCCAAACTTTGGAAGGATCAGGTAGGGAGAAAGAAAGTTTCAACTCTGCTCACATAGGTATAATTTTACCAAATTGCCATAAGTCATAGCTAGCTCAAGAGAAAAGAGAAGATTTCCTTAAATCTGAAAAAAAATCAGCAATATTTCAAACAAAAGTCATAAAAATTATAATCATCCTCATCAGTTCATTTAGTCCTGTGTAATCAATTCTTGATCTTAATCTTTTGTTAGCAGTTTCATGAAGCCATCAGCTTCTCTGTTAGAGTTCTGTAATATCTTACCCAGTTCAATTTATAATCAGAAAGTTTATCAGAAGCCTACATTCTAGAGTAAGTTTCAGAGTCCTTTTCACAAATTCCTCTGAAGATGAAACATATTTTGCAAAAGCATTAGAGTAAAACAATAATTATCTGTAAATGACAAGAACCCAAAATGGCAATTGACAAAGAAACTTGGTTAATTTCTGTGACATACACTTTAAGATAATAACTAGAATTATGACTGATAACCAGGACAGATCAGAATTCTAGGAATGTTATAATTTTTAAAACACTTATATCAGTAACATTTACCCACATAGTACCACCTAAGAAGATTTATCATCACTTATTTGACAATGCTTCCCATGTAATTTAACATACCAAATAAGCCTAATAAGTTTAATATCTTCCTTCTTATAGAAAGAGAGCAAATTTCTTTGAGAAGTCCCAGGGGCCCTCTGAAAATTCTTAAAGGAAAAGAAATTTTTTTTCTCCTTCCATGTCAAAAGAAAGACTTCATTCAGGATTAGAATATTTTTGGGGGGAGGAGGAAGCTTGTGAAAATTATCAAAAGCTTTTAAAACACTTGATCAAATAAGAAACAACAATCACTGTGAAATAATGCTCAGTTATCTATTCAATCAAAGTGACAACAGAAACAGTCAAAGGCAAACAGAGAGTTAAAACAGTCAAAACAATCTTAATAGAGAGACCCCAGTCTTTTGAACATATAGTTTTTCCTGTCTTTTAGGTAGACTTACTCAAAGGTAAAGAAAAACCATTTATAACCTCTTTATCAAGTTCAAGAAAATTATCCTTTTAAGAGAAAGAAGACCAAATTTTTAATTTTGCACCAGCTTACTTTTGACATTAAAACTCATTTACTTAATTGGATTTAGTTTAATCTTAGCCAACTTGACCATGCATAAAACTCCTCAGGGTTTTAGTTTCACAAACTTTCTGTCACTTACTTTTTTACATTCAGAATTTGCCCCATATCTTCCTTTCCTCTCTTCTAGTACTTTAGGAAAAATTTATCTTTCTTAACAAAACAAACAAAAATATTCCCTTTTCTTATACCTTCTTTACTGAAAATGTATCTTACTTTCCTTGTATACAGAACTGTTTTCCTTATTAAGTTTTAGCAGCTTAATTACATATATTAATTAGATTTTTAACCCTTACAGACCTTAGTAAAAACTAAAAAGTAAGCAATTATGAAATGTCTTTTATACCAGCATTCTAACACTTTTCATAATTTCTAGAAACATGCTACTTCATACTAATAAAACACAAGGTGTTTTTACTGATAGACCCAAACATATTTTAGTTTCTCTGTAATAAGAAGCCAAAAGTAGATAAACCAAATTTAATGCTTATGGCTAATATTTTATCTTATTTGGAAATGATCTAGATACTCAATGAATTTTTATCATTTAATTTAATCAAGCAAAACTTCAAAGTTTCAGCTACCAAAGAGATTTTGGTAGCTATTTTTTTTTCAGGTATACAGACCATAAAACATAATTATTGTACCCAAAAACTCTTACCCATTTTCACCTATCTAAATAATTTGTTTACAACAATTATGTTTAGGTTACCCACAAAAACTTCATGAGAGATTAGACAAAATTAGCTATAATTTAAATTAGCTGACAAATTTGTAACACATAACACGAGCTTATTTGACTAGTAAACCCAGTCTGTATGTCTGCATCATATCCAAACACTTACCACTCTGAGGACATGTCTATTTTAATCAAACCAACAAATGTCAATAAGCTTTCAGTTACCAAACATTAATTTATATCATGTTAACCTGAAAGACATTCAGGTTAATTTCTATTACATTTAGAATTAATGTAAGTGCTTACTTTAAGTCAATTAATCAAAGCTCTTATTTTGACCATATCATCCAGAGGTAAAATATCACACATACACAACATACCTATAGACACACATACACAGAGTCTCCATAGCTATTGTTTTAAAAATTACTGCCATGAATCAGGTACAAGGCTCTCTAGTTATGAATCCAAATTTTGTTTTAAGCCTTTTTACGAATATTTGTGGAGAAGACATCCAAGATGCTAAACTTTTGGCAAGGGTGCTCTTATGGCTGTTTTTTTGGCCTTTTTCCCCATTTTTTTTTTTTTTTTTAATCTTGGGAATTGGAGATGGGCTAGATAACACTTCCCAGAGATGCAAGGCAATAATCCTTTCTGAGATAAAGGAATTGGGTGGAATCTGAACTGCCTCTAGAGCTGATTTTCCAGTCTTACAAGGATTTTTTTAAAAGGACAATTGCTATTAATTTCTCAGAAATTAAGTCATAACTTAAATGACATAATAGGTTGATCTACCTGTCCAACTACATCACAAAGGCACAGAGAAACCACTCAAGTTTTCTCCAAGATGGAGTTTTGGGGACATAACTGATTCAATTGAAAGTGTTTCCAATTAGTTAAAATGCACTGAACAGACGAGTCTCTGGGGATGCTTGGGGCATTCCCCATGGTGGTAAATCCAGTGTCCCACTGACAGCAGGCCTGGAGAAAGGTGCAGAGCCTGACTTTGGATGTCAATATGGCTTAAGATTTAGTCAACTCCCACTCAGCCTGGGCACTTAGTCCCTGAGCCAAAACAGAGCAAGCCAGGGAGGCAAGAGGCAAAAACCTGGAGTGGGCTGGGGGCCAGGGCTCCCAAAGCCGGGACTGAGAGTTAAGTTCCTGGTAAAAGGTTTTCAATTTTACAGAAGGTCCAGGTTCTGCTCAGGTTTGGCCTGAACTTAACCTTGACTTGGTGACAACAGAAGAGGTGATGAGTGAGACAGTAATCCTTCATTTAGACATAGTGCCATAAACCACTGGACATAAGGGATTTCTTCCCATTTCTTGGTCCTTTTGCAAAATAGATCTAACTGTAGTATGGTTTTAACATTTAGGGTCCCATTCTCTGGCCATTTTCCCCCATCCTCCAGTGAATATTGCAACCAGGCTGTGTTATATAAAAAGATCGTCTACTCTCAGGTCAATGGGGAATACTCGAAGACCTTCCAATTCTGAAGAATGCAGCCCAATGAGCTTTCCTCTGGGATGGAGCTTGCTCCCCCCCATATTCTAGCATCTTTTCTTATGGTCTGTTTCCAACCTCCAGGGAGCAACCTGTAATGGTTAGTGGTGACACAGATGCCACAAGCTTGTGCCCAGAGGAAGTTTAGCACTCTAATAGCCTGAAACTAGACCCAGGCTGTGTAACTAAATCCTTAAAGGGAAAATAAAATGGGTGGATGCTGGGTTTCACCCAGTGACCACTGATAGGGAAGGCAAGGAAAAAGAAGACCTAGGAGTCCAGAAAAGCCAGACTGTGGAAGAACAAGATTGATGTCAAATGTCTTTGCATGAAACACCAATGTCGAGCTTCCTTGTCAAAAATGCTAATGTTAAGCACCTTTGACAAAAGGCTATGTTGAGCATCCTCAACAAAACACACAGGCAAAAAACCAAAAAAAAAAAAAAAAAGGGTTCAGCAACCCCAGAGGGGTTTAACTCCATCCAAGGGGACCTGTCCTCTGATCACAGGCACAACACAAAGACAGACTCAGTGACCTCAGGGGGCCTCGAACCCACCTTATCACTCCAGATGAGATTCAATAACCCTGTCAATGCAAGATAACCAATAACCATTCTATAGATAAGAGAAATAAGGTGAGTTTACCTGAGCCAGTGTGAAGATTACAACCTGGGAAGGCCTTAGAAAGTGTTCTGGAGAAGCATGGTTTTCAGCACAGTTTTATATCTTTTTAGAGCAAAGAACATACATTAAGCACACCCAGGGTATATTTTCATCAAAATTTCAAAAGGTATTCTGTTGCAAATTAGCAGGTAAACATGACCCTGAAGTCAGGAAAGGAACTAATCTGGGCGTTACCAATGGGGTATTACCAATAGGGTGTAGGAGGGGAAGTATGCATTCTTATCATAAGAGAGTGCATTCTTTACTTTAATGGTTAAGCAGATGTACAATGTGTGTTTGATAGGACATAGGTCAGGCTTTTTAGTTCAAGCCGAATCAGTTTTGAACCCAAATAGTTACCCCATATACCTCAATATCTGAGAATCTCTTGTCAACCCCCACCTTGTCACTCCAGATGAGACTCAATCTCCAGATGGGGTTTAACCCCTGACTAGTCACCAGGGACTGCTCCCATTTCACCAGAGCCAAGCATCAGCACTTCTGGAGTGGCTGGGTCCTGCAATCCTTCCAAACAGAGGGGACTTTCACTCCTCTGAGCCAGGCTACCTCCAGGTAGGGACTCAAACCCCAAAGCCAGGCCCCAACAGACAGGTTTTGTGAGACAACTTAAGGAAATAACTCTTACAGCCATGTTGTGGGGTTGGTGCCACTCACCTCCATGGGGAGATCCTTCGAGCAAAGTGCTCCATGTGGCTAGTGGGTCTCCCAATGGGGCAGTGACATCAAGCAGTGGCAGTCACCACAAAGGGGTATGTCCCCTCTGGGTCACCAATTTGATACCGAACTTAGTGGGCTTGCCTCCTGGGGAGTTAAATAAGAGTCTACACCAGTGGAAGTTGTCTCACCAAATAAAGGGTATTTGCAGCAAATAGGAGGCCATGAGGAATCATTTCCAAAGTCATGGTGTCCCTGAAAAAACGGAAGCAAGAACTTTAATTTCAGTTGGAGAATGAATATTCAAAAGGGAGAGGCAGGTCCACTGTAGATTATGGTAATGAGGCTTAATCTCCTCTTGAAGAGATCTTCACATTAAAAATAAGGCAAGGTCATGGACATAGCTCTTGTAGGGAGGCTTGGTTAGCTTCAGGCTGGTTGCTGGTTGTGTCTCCTTAAAATAAAAAAACAACTTGGAAAAACAGTTAAATGCTTCCAAACTACCCTTGAGTTCCTTGGGGCACTAGTCGGTGACACTTTGACTACCCAGATATCAAAGCATAATGGAGGCTTGGTGTCAAGATGGTGGTGTAGGGAGACTCTGAACTCACCTCCTCCCATGGACACAACAAATTTGCAACTACTCTTGGAGAGGCAGAGAGACTGAGAGAGAACTGAAAACTGGATAAAAAGAACCCCTGCAAGAAGGGACAGTCCTGACTGAGGTGGAAGAGGAAGAAATTCCTTTTTGGAGGGAAAAAAAGCCACCTTCACAAGCTGCAGCACTTCACAGCCACCTAGGAGCAATCTAAAGGTAAGCAGCCTTCCCTGGAAGAGTGAGGGACCTGAGCGGGGGGAAGTTACCAATATAAGCATATTTTGGACCCAGTACAACTGAAATGAGTGTCATAATAGCTGGCTTTGTTGGCTCCTAAAAACAATGGGGAATACCCCCAGAAAAGCTATCAGACATAAGGGGGAAAAAAAGCTGGCTTTTAAGGGGCCCACACACAAATTCACCCATTTCAGAAGGCAATCTAGAATCACCAGAAAGAAAGGTGCACAGTCCTTTGGTGAAAAGAGACTCACCTGACAGGCTCTGGGTGCATCTTCGTGATAGGTGAGACCTCTCCAGGGACTGAGACGTTGGCAACAGCCCTTGTTGTGACCTACTGCAGGCGTGCTGACACAGATGCTGGCAGGTGCATTGGAGTTCTTCCCCTGGCATGTTAGCCCAGGGTCTGCCCCACCCACTAGAGCACCAATTTAATCCAGCTCAGCCAGGGCAGGCAGACTGCCCTAGGGACTGGCCACACCCAAGAGCAAGCCTTTGGGCAACTTGTGGGCCTACATAGATGGGGTGCCTGGAAACTCTGCAGCTGGGTGAGTGGGTCCACCTGTGTGGGGCAGGGTGTGCACAAGGATCAGGTGGAGTGTGTGGGGCCTCTGAAGTGGGGTGACTGGGTCTGCTTGAGGGGGTTGGGGTGCACACACAGGGCAGGACCATGTTGACAGTGTGTGTTGCCCTGTGGGCTATGGGGCTTGTCAGCTAAAGAAGACTTATGCTTCTCAAACAGCAACATAGGGGATCAGCCCCACCTTCCATAGCCTGAAACAAATGGGTGCTCCCATACCTAGGGCCAGCCCCACTCAGTTGCAATCCTGAGAGAGCTGACAAGAGCCTTGTAGGCTGGAGGCCTACAGCAATTGTAAGCCCCTGAGCCTAACAACCAGCCACACTAGGGGCCTACTCACTTAACAGAAAAACTGCAACAGGAGTGTGCTATTAGACCTTGCAACCAACTGTACTGGGGCTTCCCATGCCTGATAAAATGTCTGAAGGGTCCATAGCAGCCACACACAGCTAAGCATTACAACCAGTCAGCCAGGGAGACAGCCCAGCCACCCTGGGCACCTGCAGCAAGAACAACCCTGCCACAACAGAAAGACACATATAGCCCACACAGGGGTCACTCCTGGAACATTTGGAACTGGTGACGAGAGGGAAGCACACTGCTGGGCCTCATAAGGCATCTCTTCAAAAGGCCACCTCTCCAGGGTTAAGAGATGTAGCTGACCTACCTAATACATAGATAAGCACAGAGAAAGAGGGAAAATGAGGAGGCAAAGGAACACATTCCAAGTAAGGGAACAGCACAAAACCCCAGAAAAAGATCTAAATGAAACAGAAATGAACAATCTACCTGACAAAGAGTTCAAACAAAAAGTATAAGGATGCTCACTGATCTTGGGAGAAGAATGGATGAATTCAGTGAGAATGTCAACAAAGAATTGGAAAATATAAAAAAGAACCAATCAGAAATGAAGAATACAATACTGGAAGTGAAAAATTCATTAGAGGGACTCAATAGCAGAGTAGATGATGCAGAAGAATGGATCAGTGAGTTGGACCAAAGACTAGAGGAAATCACCCAAGCTGAATAGACAAAAGAAAGAAGAATTAAAAATGAGGACAGTCTAAGGGACCTCTGGGACAACATCAAGCACATTAACATCCATGTTATAGGTGTCCCAGAAGGAGAAGAGAGATACAAAGGGGCAGAGAATCTGTTTGAAGGAATAGTAGCTGAAAACTTTCCTAACCTAAGGAAGGGAACAGACATCCAGGTACAGGAAGCACAGAAAGCACCAAACAAGATAAACCCAAAGAGGCTCACATGAAGATGTATCATAATTAAAATGTCAAGAATTAAAGATAAAGAAAGAATTCTAAAAGCTGCAAGAGAAAGACAGTAAGTTACATACAAAGGAAACCCCACAGGCTATCAGCTGACTTCTCAGCAGAAACCTTACAGGCTAGAAAGGAGTGGCAGGATATATTTAAAGTGCTGAAAGGAAAAGACCTACAGCCAAGAATACTCTACCCAGCAAGGTTATCATTCAGAATGGAAGGAGAGACAAAGAGTTTCCCAGACAAGCAAAAATTAAAGGAGTTGAGGGGCCTGTCTGGTGGCATAGTGGGTAA
The DNA here is from genome assembly GCA_031878705.1 of Tapirus indicus. NCBI lineage: Eukaryota > Metazoa > Chordata > Mammalia > Perissodactyla > Tapiridae > Tapirus > Tapirus indicus. The sequence continues at coordinate 75,205,217 of CM062923.1, read as the reverse complement.
GTTTGCATGCTGTGCTTTGGAGGCCTGGGGATTACAGGTTTGTATCCTGGGCATGGACCTAGGCACTGCTCATCAAGCCGTGCTGTGGCAGCATCCCACATATACATAGAGGAAAATGGGCATAGAATTTTGGCTCAGGGCTAATCTTCCTCAGCAAAAAGAAGAAGATTGGCAATGGATGTTAGCTCAGGGCCAATCTTCCTCACACACACACACAAACACAAATTCTAAAAAAAAGAAATTAAAGAAATTTATCACCAAGAAACCAGTCTTACAAGAAATGCTAAAGGGACTTATTTAAGGGGGAAAGAGAAGACCACAAATAGGAATGAGAAAATTCTCAAAAAAAAAAAAGTAATAAAATCATTGGTAAAGGAAAAAATACAGTAAAGATAGCAGATCAACCACCTATGAAGACAATATGAAGATCAAAAGACAAAAGTACTAAAATTACCTATTTCTATGATAAGATGGAAATGGATACACACACACACACACACACACACACACACACACAAAGAAATTAGATATGAGATCAAAAACATAAAATGTGGGATGAGGGGAGTAAAAGAGTAGAACTTTTAGAAAGAAATCAAACTAAAGAGACCATCAACATAATATAGATTGCTATATACATAGGTTATTATATATGAACCTCATGGTAATCACAAACCAGAAACTTATAATAAATACACAAAAACCTAAGAAAAAGCAATGCAAACATAATACTAAAGAAAGCCATCAAACCACAAGAGAAGAGAGCAAGAGAAGAAGAAAGGAACAGAGACGAACCACTAAAACACTCAGAAAAAAAGTAACAAAATTGCAATAAGTACATACTTATCAATAGCTAGTTTAAATGTCAATGGACTAAATGCTCCAATCAAAAGGCATAGTGTGGCTGATTGGATTAAAAAAACAAGACCCATACATAAGCTGCATACAAGAGACACACTTCAGACCTAAAGACACTCACAAACTGAAAGTGAAGGGATGGTAAAAGATACTCCATGTGAAAGACAATGAAAAGAAAGCTGGGGTAGCAATATTTCTATCAGACAAAGTAGACTTTAAAACAAAAACCATAACAAGAGACAAAGAAGGACACTACATAATGATCAAGGGAACAATCCAACAAGAAGATAAATACTTGTAAATATCTATGCACCCAACATAGGAGCACCTAAATATATAAAGCAATTATTAACAGACATAAAAGGAAAACAGACAGTAACATAATAATAGTAGAGGACTTTAACACTCCACTTACACCAATGGATAGATTATTCATCAGAAGATCAATAAGGAAACATTGGCCTTAAATGACACATTAGACCAGATGGACTTACTAGATATATACAGAGCATTACATCCCCAAATCACAGAATACACATTCTTTTCAAATGCACATGGAACATTCTCCAGGATTGATCACATATTAGGCCACAAAACAAGTCTCCGTAAAATTAAGAAGATGGAAATAATACCAAGCATCTTTTCTGATCAAAGAGGCATGAAACTAGAAATCAATTACAGGAAGAAAATCAGAAAAGCCACAAAGATGTGGAGATTAAACAAAATGCTACTGAACAACCATTGGGTCAACGAGGAAATCAAAGGAGAAGTCAAAAAATACCTGGAGACAAATGAAAATGAAGATACAACATGCCAGAATTTGTGGGATACAGCAAAAGCGGTTCTAACAGGGAAGTTTATAGCAATGCAAGCCTATCTCAACAAATAAAAATCTCAAATAAACAATCTAACAGTGCACCTAAAAGAATTGGAAGAAGAAGAACAAACAAAGCCCAAAATCAGTAGAAGGAAGGAAATAATAAAAACCAGAGCAGAAATAAGTGAAATAGAACTAAAAAAAAAAAAACAAAAAAAACCAATGGGAAAAAATCAGTGAAACCAATAGCTGGTTCATTGAAAAGATAAACAAAAAGAGGGCCAGCCTGGTGGTGCAGCAGTTTAGTTTGTGATTTGGCAGCCCAGGGTTTGTGGATTCGGATCCCAGGCACCTGCCGATGCACTGCTTGTCAGCCATGCTGTGGCGGCGTTCCATACAAAGTAGAGGAAGATGGGCACAGATGTTAGCCGAGGGCCACTCTTCCTCAGCAAAAAGAGGAGGATTGGCAATGGATGTTAGCTCAGGGCTGGTCTTCCTCACAAAAAAAAAAAAAAAAAAAGAAAAAAAAGATAAACAAAATGGACACAGCTTTAGCTAGACTCACCAAGAAAAAAAGAGGGAAGGCTCAAATTAATAAAATCAGAAGTGAAAGAGAAATTGCAACAGATACCTCAGAAATACAAAAGATTGTAAGAGAATACTATGAAAAGCTGTATGCCAACAAATTGGATAATCTAGAAGAAATGGATACATTCTTGGAATCATATAACCTTCCAAAACTGAATCAAGAAGAAATAGAGAATTTGAATAGACCAATCGCCAGTAAGGAGATTGAAACAGTAATCAAAAACCTCCCCAAGAATAAAAGTCCAGGACCAGACGGCTTCCCTGGTGAATTCTACAAAACATTCAGAAGACTTAATACCTATCCTTCTCAAACTCTTCCAAAAAGTTGAAGAGGAAGGAAGCTTCCTAACTCATTCTATGAAGCCAACATTACCCTGATACCAAAACCAGACAAGGACAACACACACACAAAAAATTACAGGCCAATATCACTGATGAACATTGAAGCAAAAATCCTCAACAAAATACTAGCAAATCGAAAACCACAATACATTAAAAAGATCACACACCCTGGTCAAGTGGGATTTATTCCAGGGATGCAGGAATAGTTCAACATCCACAAATCAAGCTATGTGATACACCATATTAACAAAATGAAGAATAAAAATTACATGATCATCTCAACAGATCCAGAGAAAGCATTTGACAAGATACAGCATCTGTTTATGATAAAAACTCTGAATAAAATGGGTATAGATGGAAAGTACCTCAAGATAACAAAGGCCATGTATGACCAATCCATAGCTAATATCATTCTCAATGGTGAAAAACTGAAAACTATCCCTCTAAGTACAGGAGCCAGACAAGGATGCCCATTTTTGCCACTCTTACTTAACATAGTATTTGAAGCCCTAGCCAGAGCAATCAGGCAAGAAAAAGAAATAAAAGGGATCCAAACTGGAAAGGAAGAAGTGAATCTGTCTTTATTTGCAGATGACATGATTTTATATATAGAAAACCCTAAAGAATCCACCAAAAAACTTTTAGAAATAATAAATGAGTATGGTAAATTTGCAGTATACAAAATCAACATACAAAGATCAGTTGCGTTTCTATACACTAACAAACAATGAAGTAGCAGAAAGAGAAATTAAGAATACAATCTCATTTACGATCACAAGAAGAAGAATAAAATACCTAGGAATAAACTTAACTAAAGAGGTGAAAGTTCTGTACACTGAAAAGTATAAAACGTAGTTGAAACAATCTGAAGAAGTCACAAGAAATGGCAAGATATTCTGTGCTCTTGGATTGGAAGAATTAACATAGTTAAAATGTCCATACTTCCTAAAGCGACCTATAGTTTCAATGCAATCCCTACGAAAGTCCCAACAACAGTTTTCACAGAAATAGAACAAAGAATCCCAAAATTTATATGGAACAACAAAAGACCCTGAATAGCCAAAGGAATTCTGAGAAAAAAGAACAAAGCTGGAAGTATCACACTTCCTGATTTCAAAATATACTACAGAGCTATAGTAACCTGAACAGCATGGTAGTGGCACAAAAACAGACACACAGAGCAATGGAACAGAAGTGAGAGCCCAGAATTAAACCCACACATCTGTGGACAGCTAATTTTCGACAAAGGAGCCAAGAACATACACTAGAGAAAGGAAAGTCTCTTCAATAAATGGTGTTGGGGAAACTGGACAGCCACATGCAAAAGAATGAAAGTAGACCATTATCTTATACATACACAAATATTAACTCAAGATGGATTAAAGACTTGAATGTAAGACCTGAAACCATGAAACTTTTAGGTGAAAACATAGGCAGTATGCTCTTCAACATCAGTCTTAGCATCATATTTTCACGTACCATGTCTGAACGGGCAAGGAAACAATAGAAAAAAATAAACAAATGGGACTACATCAAACTAAAAAGCTTCTGCACAGCAGAAGAAACCATCAACAAAGTGAAAAGACAACCTAACAATTCTAGGAGAAGATATTTGCAAACCATATATCTGATAAGGTGTTAATATCCGAAATAAAGAACTTGTACATCTCAACAACAACAAAACTAACAACCCAATTAAAAAATGGGCAAAAGATTTGAACAGACGTTTCTCCCAAGAAGATATACAGATGGCCAACAGGCATGTGAAAAGATGTTCAACATCACTAATTTTTAGGGAAATGCAAATCAATACTACAATGAGATGTCACCTCACTGCTGTCAGAATGGCTAAAATTAACAAGACAGGAAACAACAAGTGTTGGAGAGGATGTGGAGAGAAGGGAACTCTCATACACTCCCGGTGGGAGTGCAAACTGGTGCAGCCACCATGGAAAACAGTATGGAGATTCCTCAAAAAATTAAGAATAGAACTACCATACGATCCAGCTATTCCACTGCTGGGTATTTATCCAAAGAACATGAAAACACAAATGTGTAAAGAAATACGTACCCCTATGTTCATTGCAGCATTATTCACAATAGCCAAGACTTGGAAGCAACCTTGGTGCCCATCAAGGGACGAATGGATAAAGAAGATGTGGTATATTTACACAATGGAATACTACTCAGCCATAAGAAATAAGGAAATCTGGCCATTTGTGACAGCATGAATGGACTCTGAGGGTATTATGCTAAGCAAAATAAGTCAGAGGGAGAAAGTCAAATATTGTATGATCTCACTGATAAGTAGAAGATAAAAAGAACAACAAACAATCACACAGAGATAGAGATTGGATTGGTGGTTACCAGAGGGGAAGTGGGGAGGGAGGAGGGTGAAAGGGATAATTAGGTACATGTGCATGGTGATGGATTTTAATTAGTCTTTGGGTGGTGAACATGATATAATCTATACATAAATCAAAATAGAATGATGTACACTTGAAATTTATATAATGTTATAAACCAACGTTACCACAGTAAAAAAAAAAAATAAAAATAAGAAGCATAATGTATACTGGGGAGAATAAATAAATGCACCACAAATAAATTGTAGTGAAATTGCTGAACAAAGACAAAGAGATCTTAAAATCACCAGAGGAAAAAAAAAAAAGGCAGACTTCTCCATAGAAATGACAATTGGAATGGCAAACTTCTCAATAGCAACAACAGAAGCCATGTTTAATGGAATAATGTTTTCAAAGTGCTGACAGAGTCAATCTATCTTTGAAGAATAAAAGTGAAAAGGGTACTTTGGTGGGAGACCCATTCTGCCTTACAGAAAATAACAATATGAAGGACTGAGGGTAACATAAAAATGTTTTTATATAAACAAAAACAAAGAGTTTACCCCCAACAAGCATCACTGATGGGACTTCTAAAGGAACTTTTAAGAAAGAAGGAAAATAATCTCATAAAGGATGTCTAAGATACAAAAAAGAATGATGAACTAAAAACAATTGTTCAAATTTTAGGTAAATTAAAAAAAATTTCCTGTGCTACTATTACTACTACTACTACTACTACTACTACTACTATTGACAATGCTGCTATTAATTATTAGTTTGTGGGATTAAATTAAAGGACAGAATTAAAATACTAGACAATTAAAGAATGTAAAATATTCAGAAGTTACTTGGAAGTTGAAGTTCTAAGATCCTTCTATTCTTCCTTAGGGGAGTAAAGGTAATACATTTTTAAACAGATTTTATTTAAATTGCATGTATACATAGTCACTACATCAACAATCTTTAGTCTTTTTTTTTTTTTGAGGAAGATTCTCCCTGAGCTAACATCTGTTACCAATCTTCCTCTTTTTTTTTTTTTGCTTGAGGAAGATTTGCCCTGGGCTAACGTCTTTGCCAATCTTCCTCTATTTTTTATGTGGATTGCCACCGTAGCACGGCTGCTGGCAAGGGGTATAGATCTGTGCCCAGGAACTGAACCCTGGGCCGCCAAAGTGGAGCATGTCAAACTTAGCCACTAGGCTATGGGACTGACCCCAAATATATTAATTTCTGACTCTGTCAATTATACATGTAAAACTTTAAGGATAAACATTAAAATAATAGAAATTGAGAGTATAATTTCTGAAACAGTCAGGGAAAAACACGAAATAAGAAAACCAACCAATAAACATCTCAATCAATCAAAAAAAAAAGGTTTAGAGGCAGAAAAATCTAAGTATAGAAAAAAGGACAAAAAGTGGGATAGAAAAAGGTAGAAAAATTCGAGAATATCAACAATACAGTCATGTGCTGAATAACGATGTTTTGGTCAACGACTAACTGCATATGTGACTCTGGTCCCATAAGATTAGTACCATACGGCCTTAGGTGTGTAGTAGGCTATACCATCTAGGTTTGTGTAAGTTCACTCTATGTTCACAGAACAAAGAAATTGCCTAACGATGCATTTCTCAGAACATATCCTTGTCGTTAAGCGACACATGACTGTACACTAAACTTACCATGAAAAGATAGAGACAAATACTAACAATAACAAAAAATTCTGGAGTGACTCTAGTCATGGGCTAGATAAGCAGAATGGGCTCTAAGATAAGAAGCATTGTTGTGAGGGTCATTGCTTAATGATGAAAGGTTTAATTCACAGAAAGACACAATAATTCTAAACTTGTATGTGACTAATAAAGTAGCTTAAAAATAAGTAAGACAAAACTAGAAAGACAAAAGTGAAAAATTTAAAATCCATCACCACAGTGGGAGATTTTAGCTTATCTCTTTCAATTATGTAAAGGTCAAACAGACCAAAAAAAACCTGGTAAAATTTTAATAATGCAATTAACAAGTTCAGTTTGATGAACATATGTAGAATACTGTACCCAAGAATTAGAGAATACATACTAGTCTCAAGTTCACGTGGAACATTTACAGAAATGGACCAGGCACACAGACTGTAGAGAATTCCTATCATGCAGAATGAAACAAACTCCTGAGCCAGGAGTCCAAAGCCCTCCACAGCCTGCCTCTACCTGTCCAGCTTTATCTTCCTCTACACTCCAATGTGTACACACTACTACTTGCAATTCTTGATACAAATTCCATGCTCTCTCAGCTCAAATCATTCTCTCTGCATGGAATAACTGCTTTGTATGTATTCCCCTGTTGAATTCCTACCTTAGTACCCCGTCTACTCCAAGACAATGCCCAGTGGGCGTTACTCTCTCTCCCTCCCCAGTATTCCTAGATTATCTTTTTTTCACCTCAGTTATATTATTTATCCCATCTGTCCTGTGCCATAGTTTTTCACTTTGTGTCTGCCTTTCCTCTTTTCTAGATCATGAGAGCTTCTGGAGGTTTGGATCATTTCCTTGTTATCTATGTCTTCCCCACAGCACAGTGAGTGCTTAATAGATAGTCATTGACTTAAATTGAATTTTATTTAAATGGATATGTTCACATCTAATTGGCTCCTGGACCATCGCAGAGGAAGATTTCTAGCATAACCAAGGGATGGGGAACCATATCAAAGGCAGGGCTGCGCCATGTGGAAATGCATGAAACTTTCTCCCCAGCTGCTGAAAAAGAGCATGGGAAGATGCAAAAACAAACAATTTCACTATTAGAAAAATGTAAAATGTGGCACTTGTCACACTCAGGAGGTATTTTATCATGAAGTTATCACTGGTGTCTTATGACTACATTGTTCACCCAGATATGGATTTATCTTCCATGTAGGGAACTGAGGACAGGAATTTTGTTGATGCAGACTCTTGATAGTGAAGCCAATATTCAGAGAATTTCTATCATGTAGTTTTTGAAGAATTCTGTTTTGCATTCCTTTAATATTTATCTAACCTGGTGGTTTAACTTAGTTGTAGGCTGACTGAATATTTGGGATAGCCTCATAAGTGATGGCTTTGGTTTTATAAAAGTTATTTTGAAGCTATTATTTCTGGAAATACTTGAACAGCATGATCTTTTGCTTCTTAAGGCCTATTCTAGACTCTGATAGTAAAATCACATCATCTCTGTGTAGAAAAATGCTTATGCTTCTGTCCTTTATAGCAGGATATGAACCTAACTTGACCCCAAAATGAGATCAGGTGAGTAAAGTGTAGTTTACTAAGAAAATGGGTGGGGCAAAACAATCTCTGTTTTATTTACTCTGTTGGAAATCATCTATCCATCAAGAGACTGTTCCAGCTGATCCTGACTGTTGTGAACTGACTAAAACAATAGTTAACATTACATTTTTAAAGAAATGTTACCATGTTTTAGATGGACTGTTGGTTGGATAAGCTGATAGGTCTATAGTTTGGTGGGGAGTAGGCTGTTGACTTTAGTAGTTTGACTTATTTCAAAGCTATACTTAGTTTTGCTGTGAAATAGTCTGGAGTCTTCAAAAAAAAATTGGGTTGTATACTGTTGAAAAGTACTAAGCCATTTCCCTGAAAGGTGTAGGCCTGAGAGATAATTTGAACTGCTGTAGAGATGGACACTACTGACATCTACCTCTGGCCTAACTGGCAGCTCATATATAGAGAGGAGGGGAAGAAAGAAGCAAGGATTCAAAAGTAGGTGCAAGGATATGCATGACCTGGTTGATCTATAACATAGGAGAGATTGGGCCAATGAGCCTCAGGGAAGAGGGGCGTGCATTTATTGATCCTCTTATGTGAAGGGCACAATGGTAAGCATTGGAAATATGAAGTTGAGTATGAGACTTGGTCTCTGATCTCAAGGGGCTCACAGTTTTTTGGGGAAGACAGACAAAAATATTTAATAATTATTATAGAGTGTTACAAATGCTCTGATGGAGGTATGTGCAAGAGACTGAGAGGAGGGCCAGCTGATTGAGTCTGGGAGCATTGGAACACATGCATGAGCAGCTGCTACTTGCATTGAGTCTTAAAGGAGGAGTAATACGCAAGAGTGATGGGGACTTTCAGGCAAAAGGACTTCAGGTCCTTCCTGAAGGGATGTGATCCCTCCAATGCAGGGAAGTGATGAGAGATGAGACTGGGAAAGTAGGCAGAGACAAGATTAGGAAGGACCTTGTGTACTTGGGACAGGAGAACGAGTGACACAATCAGGTTTGCATTTTAGCAAGTTCATTTTTGCACTGTAGTAGAGAAAGGGTTTGGGTCAAACTTGAATCAAGGAGTCTAGGGAAGTGATGAGGCCCTGAAATAAGGCAGTGGATAGAGCTGAGATAGTTCCAAAGTAGAATCAGAATGGACTTGGTGACCAGCTGGATGTGGGGGTTGAGGAAGTAAAGTTGAGGATAACTCTGAGACTTCTAGGTTGACCCACTGAAGTGGCATTATTTAATACTACCAGGGAACCAGGGGGATGGATGATCAGCTTTGTTTGTTTGTTTGCTTTGAGGGGAGTTATATAAGAGGAGTTATCATGTTAAAGTTTGGATATGTGAATTTGGTATGCCTTTGGGATTTATAGATAAATCTCTCCAGATAGCAGCTAATATGTTTGTCTGGGAAAAGGAAATAAAAAGGACAATTTGGCTGGTTAAGCACAGTTAGTGGTCATTGTATTTCCCAGAACTTAGAGAGTTGCTGAATGGGGAGGGTCCTCCTGTAGGATCTGGGTGAGGGGCTAGGGGAATAAGTGCTCTCATCTCTCACCCCTTCTGCCTTCTGATTTCCTCTCAGTTCCTCCTGCTGGCTAAACCCAACTGAAAGCCAGACAGCAAGGGAGCCCAGTGGATGCAGTCCATGTGGGTCAGCCTCCCAGGGACCAGAGCAGGATGGAGAAGGGTAGAGAGAGGATCTGGGAATTCAAAAGGAATTTATCCAGTACAACCACCATCTGAGGGGGGTGGTGCAAGAATTGTCAGTAAAGCAGACTGAGAAGCCAGAGGCCAGAAGAAAAACCAGGTGACTCAGAGGCCAAAGGGAAAAAGAAGGAAGTGGCCAGTGGTGCCCAATATTGCAGAAGTCAGGCAAGACATGGTTAGAGTCCATTGGATTTGGCAATTAGGAGACCTTCACAAAAGTAGTTTCAATGGAGTGGTGGGAACAGGAGCCAGCCAGATGCAGTGGATTAAACTTAAAAGGATTTTCATTTTTGTCAATATGAATGACAGTTGTATAGAGCAATTTCTCCCAGTAAAAGACATCTGAAAAATCTGAATAAATTATTATTATTTTTAATTTTATTATTATTATTTTTTTTTTCTGGTGAGGAAGACCAGCCCTGAGCTAACATCCGTCGCCAATCCTCCTCTTTTTGCTGAGGAAGACTGGCCCTGGGCTAACATCCGTGCCCATCTTCCTCCACTTTATATGGGACGCCGCCCCAGCATGGCTGACAAGCAGCGTGCCCGCGGGTGCCCAGGATCCGAACCCATGAACCCGGGGCTGCCAACGCGTGAACTAAACTGCTGTGCCACTGAACCAGCCCCTGAATAAATTAGTTTTAAGTGAAATATTTGTAAAAGCATGACTGAGCTAATAAGAGAAACAGTTTGAGGCCAAATGCAATCGGAAAATTATTCCACAGCTGAGGGTAAGCACTGGAGTTGGCAAAGAGAGGTTGGTTTATTACAGAGGAACAACAATTAGAATGATGGCAGACTCTTCAACAGTGATAGTGAAAGCCAGAAAACAGTGCAATAATATTTTCATAGAGTTGTCAGCAAATTCTGTCAATCCTAGCGTTGTGTGTCCAGTAAAACTATCTTTCAAGAAAAAGAAACCATGCAAAGACGTTGGTGGTAAGAGGGTTCATACCAAGAGACCTTAATTAAAGCAATTTTCAAAGGCTGTACCACAGGGAGTGGAAAATGACCCCACTAGGAAGGTCTGCAGTGTAAGAAGAGATGGTGGGCCAAGAAACTGGTCCAAGTTTGAATAAAGCTAGACAAATAAATATTAACTGTTTAAAATGTCTAATTTGTGAGGGAACTATAATTCTGGGCAACAGTAGGTTTGGAGAGGGGAGAGACTAAAGCATTATGAGGTTTCTTTTGTTCAAAAGGAGGGGGAAAATCTCGACAAATTTTAGATTTTGTTAAATTAGATATGATGTTAAAAGTTCTTGGAGGTAAGCACTAAAATAACAGAGATGAAATATATAATTTCCAAATTAGTAAACAAAACATTCATGGAATAATGAAAACAAAATGAAGCAACTCAAAGCATCCAAGAAAAGAGAGAAACATGAAACAGAAAAAGTGACAAATTGCACAAAATAAGATGGTAAAAGTGAATCTAAATATATCTAAATCGCCATCAAAGTAAATGAGCTAACTTGTTACTTAAAAGGCAACAGAGCTGTGTTCCCCATAGACACACCTAACATAAGGATACAAAAAGGCTGAGAACAAAATAGTGAAAAGAATATATATTAGGCAAATTCTAAACAAAAAAAAGCTGTTGACTAATAGAAGCAATACGCATTAAAACAAATAGCATTACTAAAGATAGAATCACTCATATTAATTAAAAACCCCACGAAGTTATAAAATTTTAAACATGTATGCAATATTAATATACAAAAATATATAAAGCAAGAAATGACAGAGCCACAGAAGCCACTGACAAAGTCACCATTACAGTAGGAAATTTTAATGTATGTCTCTTGGTAATTGATAGACAACAAAGATTCACATCAGTAAGGAAACAATAAGCTTGGCTGAATAGATGTACCTGGAACGTGGCACCCCACAACTGGAGCAAGTCTTTCTCTGTGAAATGAAGATTAGAAGAACCTCAGCCTTGTAGAATATGTTGTTAGGAGTAAGTGTGATAAACTACTTAAGATACTTTGAACAGGTCCTTGCATGTAGTAAGCACTTGATAAATGCTTGATAAATATTACTGTAATTTGTTCCCTAAGTAAGATGACACTGGGAGCATTTGCCACAAACCAACAAACCCCGTCCCCTCTATGAATCATTGACAGTTAGAACCCCTGCAGGCAGATCTGAATGGAGACTGCAGAGAGATGGCTGAGGGCCCTGGAGGCTGGGGAGACCAGCACAGCCGGGGACAGGACCAGGCAAGATCAAAGAGGGGGTCATAAGGATCTATCAAGACCCAGACTGTAATTTTTTGAAAGTGAGGATTAGGGTGGTTCTAGGAATTTCAGCGAGAGTAGGGTTAATTAAGGAAAGCAGAGTGGAGATATTTGAGGGAGACCATCTGAGGGAGCTCTGTGAGCCTGTGTTATAAACCCTCCTTCCCTTGTAGGGGACCCTACCCCCAGCTACCAGTGCCAGGGTCAACCCCACATAGTCATAGCCCCTCAGGTCCTGGAGCAGTGTAAGGAAGAGAGTCTTAAAAGATTGTATTAAAAGTCACGTTTCTTGGCAAGGTATCCTGATCATACCCCAAACCTGATTTGATGAAGAGAATGCTCCTTGGCAGCTGCTGCCCGAGATATAGCAGCTTCTTCAATCTCCTGACCTATGCCCTCTTATATTTGTATTTCTGGCGCTTTGTCTCTTGATAGCCTGTGAGTTTCAAAATAACCCACTGACTTATTCCAATCCTGGAAGTTTCCAAAATTTCTAAATGACAAGGGGGACTGAGGTGTGAGGGTGCAAATGAGGCCCTGGTGACAGTGTGCTTAGGAAACATTTACAACTCTCCCAGACTGGAGAGAAATTCTGGGAAAAAAATGGCATTTCCACAATTCCAGATTTATATCAAGGAATGACATTAGTAGTGAGTTGGGGGTGACTCACACTGGGTCTGGGTTTCCAATTCTGCCTAATCCAGACAGGTCAGAAGCACTGAGCATGCTGGAGGAGGGCCTGTGGCTTCTCACTGAGATCCTTGTGAAATGGCTTCAACTTGTTGGGTCACATTCTGAGGACCAACTTGGGGACTACAAGATAGAGAGAGTGATGGGAGATGCCCCCGGCACCCACTCGATGCCTGTCCTGAGCATATGGAGGCTGGGGTGAGGCTTTGAAGAAGCTCCTTAGAGGTTTACTTTCCTTGAACAGCTCTGCTTGAAGAACTTTCAGCAAGTCAAGATTTCCCAGTTGGAGGTGGGAGTGGAAAAGTGAAAAAAGTGAGCATATGTAGTTTTTCTCAGAGATAAGCTGGGAATATTCTCAGAGAAAATACCCAATTCTTGAGCCTTGAGCCTTCCAGGAAACCTTGGACTAGTCCGGTTGTCACGCCCATGGAAGTCTAAGAATTCCTATGTCACCTATCTCCTTTAATTCCCGCATCAATCCTATGTGATATTAAGGAACTCTGGCCAGTAAACCTCCAAGTGGTTGGTGGTAATAGGGTGGTGATGCGTATCATGGGGGTGGGGCCATGAGGTGGAAAGGCAGTTGGTTCTAAACCTAAGAATTTACTTTATTGTTTCAAAGTGTTCTGATGCAGTTAAACTCTGGTCCCAAAGATAGGCACCATTGGTGGGCAGGCCTGCTCCATCTAATTAGAATGTCAGGGGTCCTTGCATACTGGTAGTAAATCTGCCCATCTGGGGTGCTCCACTTTCTCCACTTTTTCTTCTTGGCCCTCCATCAGAAACAGGACATGGTCACATTCTCTGGACTAGCCTCGTGAAAACAAAACATCCTACTTCATCTCCATCACGGATCAGGGCTGGTGATGGCCTTTAGGAAGTGGGACAAATAAAGGGTATGGAAAGAAATGAGAACTGGAGATGTAGCTCTTGGCATATTTAGCTGTAGGAATAGCTGGGTGTGGAGTGTGCAGTGAGTGGGAAGAAGAGAGACCCCGAGGGGCGTGGATAGAAAAAGAAATGCCCATGTAAGAGACTGAGGTGGAATTGCCTGCTAGTGGGTGGGTAGTGGCAGGGTATGTGTATGTTTTGTATCCCTCTATACTTGGTGAACTTTTTAAAGACCGTGCCTGGGCCCGATATTGCTTCAGTATCCCCACAGCACAGTGCTGAGTGCATCATGGGCAAGTGAGAAAATGCCCTGGGATTAATATTGGCTATTGCATCATGGCTGTATTTTATAATTTTATATATATATGTACACACATAAATATGTATAACAGCATAGTTGATAAAGGATTTTTGTACCACTACTGGAACTCCAGGATATATAATGTTGAAATTCCTAGAACTTTTTATTAGTTCTAAAAAATATATAAGCTTGGTGTAGGAAATCAAACAGTGCAAAAGAGTTCATTGTGAAAAGTAAAACGCTCCGTCTCTGCTCAGAGACAGATGTTGCAGCCCAGATAGTACTGCCATTAATAGTGATTTTTTTTTTCCATTTTGATGATTTTAGGTGATATATAGTTTAGGAGGCTTGACGCTAGTGTGGGTCTCAGAAAATCATTGTCGTAGATATGAGGCATGGCCGTCTCACAGAGATAGACACACACACAGCAGGGAGATTCCCCATGGGGCTCATTAGCAGCTTGTTCCTTTTGCTTCCGTGCCCAGTTGGACTCAGAATACCCTCAGTTGGGGTCAGCTGTGGGAAGAATGCTGGCATGGAGTTATCAGGAGCCCACTTAACACCATCTGTGGTCTCCCAAGGAAACCAGGCCCCCGAGGCTCTTAGGCGGGAAAGACTCGTGGCCATTCGGGGTTTTCCAGTCCCACATTTTAGGGAGGAATGGTTTGGCTTTGGGCCACGTGCCCCTTTGTCAAGTTGAATGGGATGTGCCCATGAACTGCTGGGCTGGCTTCTGGGGAAGAGAGCAAGGCAGGAACCAGATGCCAGGAAGCTGATGGGGTTGTAGGAAATCCCACTGGAGGGATTGGGCAGCAAAGGTGGGAATGGTGGTTCTGGTGTCAGTGGTGGGGGAAAATGCAGGACTACAAACCCACGGGCTGCTGGCGACCTGACAGCACTTCTCTGCTTTCTCAACTCATTTTGGGCTCTCTATCACAGATGACTGGGCAGCTTGGGCCTCAGCCACCTCCGTGGCAGGTGTGAGAACATTGCACTTGCTGTCCTCAGCTAGACAAGGCGAGTGTGAGTCCTGTCAGGAGGAAACCTGACAGCAGCAGCAGCAGACAGATTGACCGAGGGCAGACATGCAGAGGGCAATTCAATCAGATTCATTGTTTTGAGGACTCCCAGCCAGGGAGCCCTTGATGACAGATCAAACAAGAAAGGAATCCAGGCTTCCGGTGAGTCAGGCCACCATAGATGCTGAAGTGCTTAGGCAGAGTCCCATCCAGAGCTTGGATCTTTGTAGCTGGATCTGAGCCCAGCCAGTAAATGGTGAACTGGTCAGAGAGGCCTGTTGCAGAGCTAATCACATACTCTTGTAGGAATGTAGGCATGCAAACTTGTTCAGGCAGGCATGCTGTCACTTCCCCTTGTGCCACTGGGACCATGTCCAGGCTGACTTGGCTCTGTCATGTGGGAAAATGGGTTGTACTTACTACATAAAGATAGGGTGCTCGAGGCACCACGTCTGTCTCACGATCAGGGCGCCTGGCCCATAGCTTTCGACAGATGCCTACTTTTCCAGGGCTGGGGCCACCTGTGACACCCTCCAGCTAGTGAAGGGCTCCTCACCATCTCCACCGTCTCTCTGCCTCTAGCAAGTGGAGGCCCCAGGCCCTGGTGAGGAGCAGTGGCTGTTGGAAAAAGTGAACAAAAAAAATATTATCTAAATGGCATTTCTGTTGGGACAGGGGAGGAGTCTTCATGTTATCTGATCCCATTCCCATTTGCTGACCTTGTTCCCAAAGCTGAAGACACCATGGAGGAAGGGTGGCTGAATGGCAGATTCAAGAAGGAGGCCTGCCAAGGGGCCCCAGACACCCGGCCTCACCAGAGAAACACCGGCCTTGACTCACAGGCTGTGTGTTAGATCCTTGTTGTAATGACTCATCTCTGTTTAATCTTATAAAAACCCCTTTCCTATGACAGAAGGAGCCTGGGGCTCGTTACTTTCAGTTTATGCAAATTGGGCAAGAGGGGTGAGGAGTTCATGCTGATGGCCCAGGAGGAGGGACCAAGACTGACACCAGCCCTGGGGCTTGATCCCGCAGCCGGGCCTGCATCTTGTTTGCTCTAGAAATGTGGGCCAGATACCAGGGCTGGGGCTTATTCCCACAGCTGAGGGTGAAGCCCCTAGGCTCTGGGCAGAGAGTGCTTTCCAGGGGCCAGGGCAGCTCGTCCCCTGGCCTCCACCTCACTGCAGCCCACATGCCGGGAGCCTATGGCTGGGAAGGCGTGGGACGAAGAGTGGAGGGAGGCAGACTGCCTGACCCCGGGGAGAGTGTGTTCCACTGAAGGAGAGAGAGAACTTGCGCACATCCACTTACAAACCAAAAATTGCCAAACACAGGCCGCTTAACGAACATCAGTGACATTTCCAAGTCAGAATTGTAAGAATAATGGAAGTAGGGACCCAAGCAGGGACCTCATAGGGACCATGGATGTTGGGGCATCCATGAAGGGGCAGTGCTGGCTAAAGAAAGATTTAAGGAAAACCACTACTCTGTATCTAAAACAAACCCA
Organism: Tapirus indicus; assembly: GCA_031878705.1. Lineage (NCBI taxonomy): Eukaryota > Metazoa > Chordata > Mammalia > Perissodactyla > Tapiridae > Tapirus > Tapirus indicus. The sequence goes on along the minus strand of CM062923.1, from coordinate 75,188,647 downwards.
CCACCCCAAGTCTCTTCTTTTGTCACTGGAGGAAACGTCAGGGCCGGGCTCTCCCACTGCCTGACTCTGAGGTTCTTGGGGCCGAAGCCTTTGCTTCCAAAGGTTTCTTGGGGTCAGAGGCTGTTTTGGTCTTGCTTCCTCATTTGAGGTGCAGTGGGAACATGCCAGACACACAGGAAATCATAAATCAGGAGGGTGATTGCAAGGCAGGAGTGGCCCACCTGAACGGCTGCAGCTGACAAGTTGGAAATTGTTTATATTATGATTTAAACGGCCAGACAGGAAGGCTTGTTTATCCATAGAAAAACAAAGGCTTGCGGTTTGGTACTTTTTTATGTTGCTAAGACAGGAGTTTCAACAGTCGAAACACACACAATAAATATTTTATTGATTTGATTTATTTAGATATTTCTGGGGCTGGTTTTGTAGCTAGTTTTGAACATTCGGAAACAGAAGAATTGTCTGATTATTTTAATTACAAAATAAGTAGGTATTTCTGAAGTGGCAGAAATAAAGGATTTTAGTACTGGAAGGGCCTCAGGTGTCCAATCCCTATAGATGAAGAAGGGCATCTGAGAGAAACAGAGTGACTTGCCTGGAAGTACTCAGCCAGGGACAGAAGGAAGCTGAGGTCTGACCTCACCACCACCAACAGCTTAACACCTCACTTTGCACAATGCTTTCCTGCTTACAGTCTTTCACATGCCTTATCTCATACCCATAACTTGTTGTTAAATCCTCCTTAAAACATTACAAACATTCTATTCTATTTAGATGAGCCTGCCTTTTTCCTTTGCCCGTATCTAACATATGACACTTGCTAAGACGCTACACCATGCACAGTGAGGGTCTCCCTGAACTGTTACTTCTAAAGTGAACCAGACAGTAGCAGCTACCATGGAATGAACATCTTCTGTGACAAGTGGGGGTGCCGGCAGGGTGCACCCTGGGGACCCAAAGGCTGGAGGCTGTTCCTGCAGAAACTGAAAAGGAAGGGAAACCAATGGGAGAAACCCAAGTGAAAGTGACCACCACATCATGGACCCAGTTCCCATCAGAGCCCAGTGATGTCCCTTTGCTGTGTCCACTCCCACCCACCTCTGCTGGGTCTACAGTGAATCTAGCAGGGTAACTCTGGAGACCTCCTGCATGCCCACAGTCTGCCCCACCCGTAGGGCCTCCAAATGTTACTGCCATCTAATCTCTCTCTTTCACAGATGGGGAAACTGAGGCACCCAAAACAAATCACCGTGCTTTCCCAAACCAGGTAGAAGTTCCTTCTCTAACCACAATTTTGCACTTTTTTACAGTCTTATTACATTTCAAATTTCTCCACATACATCGATTGCCTTTGCAAAGGGAATTTTAAATACAATTTAAGGAGTGAACTCAAAGTAAGATGAGGGCTGTCAGGGAGTCCAGCAGGGCTCTATAATTAAAAAAAACAAGTGGCTACCAGCCCCAGCCACTTCATATTTATTATTTTGTTTTATCCTTAAAACATCATTAAGCATCAGCTATTATTGTCCTTCCCTCTGCAGGGGTATAAACCAGGCTTAGAGAAGAAGTTCAGTAACTTGCCTAGGTTCCTGTAAATAGGAAATAGTAGAGCCAGGATTTGAACCAGGATCTCATGTCTTCAAAATTTCTGTACCACCACACCACCTTTTCTAACTCTGACTTTCGGCACTCCTAACAGCCACCAGGGCACATCAACATGAAAGCGTAAGAAAAAAGCACCACAAGCAAAAACAAACTTAAACAAAACCTTGGTATTAGGAGCCTTTTGTCTTCTGTTGAGTCATTGACCTTGGAAAATAATTGAGGAAGGATCACATAAAAATAGATATCAAAATAATTTTGTAGAGCAGTGCTGTCTGATAGAGCACTGTAAGCTAAAAATATGAGCCACATATGTAATTTAAAATTTTGCAGTATCCACATTAAAAAAGTAAAAACAGGTTAAGTTAATTTTAATATATTTTATTTAACCCAATATATCCAAAATATTATCATTCGAACACATAATCAATACCAAAATTATCAATGAGATATTTTACGTTCTCTATTCTGTACCATATCTTTGAAATTTGATGTGTTTTATACTTTACATTTCAAGTGCTCAATGGCCACATGTGGTGAGTGGCTGCTGTATTGGACAGTGCAGGTCTACAAATAAATGGAAAAATATTTCTGGAAGGATGGTTGTTGGATGTCAAGGCCATGGCTAACACTTAAGGAGTTGAAATTTACCCTGGCATGGGGTATTAAATATATCAGCAAGAAGTAAGATGAAATAGTGGTTGTTATGCCTAAATTATTATTTTTTGATTTAAGAAAGTTAAACATTTCACATGCTGAAGTAGGAGTGAGATGTAATGAATAGAGAGCAGGTTCGAGGTGGAGAACTGCTGGATTCATGTTTGAGCTCCATTCCTCACCAGCCAAACAACTTTGGAGAGATTATTTAACCACTTTGAGCCCTCGTTTCCTTGTTTGAAAATGGGGATCACACTGCCTCACAGAATGTCAACTTAGAAAATGCAGTGATTGCTGAGCCGATTTCTGGGGCTCACTTCTTTCTTTTTAAACTTTGCAGCCTGTGCCCTGAAACAGTGATTTTCCTGCCCTTTGTGTAAGGCCCAGAAACAGAAGTCACCCTGTGTCCCATTGGTAAGAACTCGGATTTTGGCTATTTCCCAGGTAGCGAACACCTTTCATGGGCCACATACTCAGGGGAGCCCAAATAGAACTTTCTTCATTTTTCTGTAACTCCCCTTAATCTCTACTGAAGCCCTCAATTTTAGCTTCTTAAGGTAATTCAATAATTTTGCAGTCATTTAAGGTTTAAACTCAGCGAGGTCAGGATTCCACCCCTTCCCCTCTTTATCCCTTGGGGTCACCCAAGATGTGGAGGGGTCCTCAGAGCATAGAGCTGTTGGTGAGGAGAGGGTAACAGGTCTGTGGGGGTTCTTGGGAACTGCTCAGCTGCGCCTGGTGCTGTCTGGTCTCTGGTCACTGGCCTTGCTCCCCATGGTTCCCATTGCAGGAGACTTTGTGTCCTTCTTGTTCAGCTGTCAGGCCCACGAGTCTTTCTCACTGCTGAGATATGGGATAAGGGCAGCTTCTGGATGTTCTTCCGAACTCTCCTGGGGCCACAGGAAACTGTATGTGTCTGTGTCTGCATGGTGTGCTTCTGTCCAGACCTTTCTTGCTACCATTTTGGTCATTTCTAGTTTCTGTCAGGCTTGCAGTTCCTTTGGCTCCCTCTGGAAGTGAGGTACAAGGCCCCTCCTTAGATATCTAAACAGATCTGGGTTTTTGTTATCCACCCATTGCAGGACTCAGCCTGGAGAAGGAGCGGGTGTAGGATAGGCTTTCCCTGGGCCCTCTGCTTCCTCCCGGAGCCTCTTCTCTCCACCAGGGCAGCCTATTCTAGTCTAGTTGGAAGGGTTGTCTGACTCTTGTACATAGAGTTGCAGCTTTGAGGGGTGTAGGGTGGGGTAAGGCAAATCTCACATGGAATCAAAGTTACCCTTGGAAATCCCTTAGATGGCTGTCACACTGACACTGTAATCTGGCTCTCTTTTAATCCACAAACCAGTTTTTCTTGGGGCAGTTTTGGGAGGCTGGAGTGGAGGCTGTTGTAGAAAGCAGCTGAGAAATGGCAAAAGAAAATAAGTGGGTGTGTGTAGGAGACAATCTTTGGTTAAATTCTCAAATTTTACCCTACCACCAAGGCTTCCCTGCTCCCCGTTCCGAGATTTGGGCTACTGATTGCCATTACATCAGCTATTCTCCCCAAGGAGATAAGCCAACAGGAAGCAACGAGAGAGACAAATCCTTCATATTGACACAGTGGTTAAAAGGTGAGCTAGATTTTGTCTTGGCTGTAGTCTGATTCAAGAACAGTGAGTTTGCAAGCAAAGCAAAGCAAGGCTCCCCGGAGCTGATGGACTGCTTTGCTGGAAAGTGTCTGCGTTCAGAACCTTGCTGGAAATATCTTTGAGAATGAGTTCGCCATGAAGGTTTTCTTCTGAAGTATAGCCTTTTCATCATTAGATAGATATGTTCTAGAGGCTTTAACAAACAGATCTTATGTTTACTTGAAAGTTGTGGTTCAGAAAGCCTAGAGCCATCACCTCGCTGGTGGGCCGCGGCTTGTTCCCTCTCCCCGCAATAGACTTTCTTCCGCCACCTAGTGGCCGTGTGCCCACATTTCAGGGGAGCGCCTCGGTCGTGCGTTCACCACTCCAGGGTCTGTTACAGACGTTAGCAAAACAAAGCTAAACTCAGTACAGAAACAGGAAAAAAATATTGTAAGATAAATTTGGCAATTTTTGGTGTTTCAGCTACAGGTTGGTTCACTGCTTCCATAAATAGTGCTTGTATGTGCCAGGCACTATTCTAAAACTAAAAACACATTTTTAGATGTGCTCAGTCTGTGGGCGTTAAAAGATGGTTGATATGAAATTTGCTATGACTTGTATTTTTGGGATGAGGTGCAAGATTTTTTGAGGTCTAGATTGCAGCATTCTAGAATGCTCAAAGAACCAATCCTAGTGGGATTAGGAAGAGCTGAGCTGTCGCCCTGGCTTAGGTGAATTTAGTGGACAGCATTAAGACAGGTGAGTCTGTGAGTGCGGTCTGTACTAACGAGACAGCTGGGGATGAGGAATCGGAAAAACAGCTCTTTCTATTCTGAGAATAAGTTAAAAATGACATAAATATTTATTTAACAATTGAGATCAGAAACCACAGCATTAAGTGTTCCCACTGAAATTTGGCAATGTTATCTACAATTGGGAGTTTTCTAAGTGGCATTTGGACGTGGTTTTGCATGCCATCAAAATGAGCAACAGATGATGAACATCTTCCTTTCAAGCTCCCTCGTGGGACCTGGGTCACTCCCGTACATGGAAATAGAAAGCTTGGACGTGAATCCCGTCTACTTCTGGTGTTTCCTGGACAAATCACTTAAGTTCCATCTCCGTCTCCTCCTCCTTCTAAGTTGTTTTTTTGCTGTGTCAAACAACACAGATTTGTAGAAGAAAAGGTCCAAGACTGCTTTTACATCTCCCCTCACTCCCAAATGCACTCTCTGATCCCAGGATAACCATGCTATCAGTTGGTTGGCATCCTTCTAGGTTAAACCCTTTCCTTTGCACGTGTTCATATTTACGTATATACTATATATATATATTTTTGCCTAAATGAGCTCACACTTAACCATATCTTTTTCTTTTAAAATCAACTTTATTGAGGTATAATTTACATACAATAAAACATCCATTTTAAATGTACAGCTTGATGCGTTTTGACAAATGAATAACTTGTGAAACTAATACTCCAACCAAGTCATAAAATATTTCCATCATCCCCTAAAGTTCCCTTATGCCCCTTTGCAGCCAATCTCCCACCCCATCCCCAGGCAGCCACTGACCTACTTTCCGTCACTGCAACTTCAGTTGGCCCCTTTTATAATCTCATATAAATGGAACCATACATCACGGAGTCTTTTGTGTCTGGCTTCTTTTGCTCAGTATCATGTTTCTGAGGTCTGTCCATGTTTTTGTGTTTGTCAGTAGTTAATTCCTTTCTATTGCTGAGTAGTTTTCCATTGTATAGAAGTATGATAGCTTGTATATCCATTTGACTGCTGATGGATGTTTGATTTGTTTCCAGTTTTTGACAACTATGAATAGAGCTATTATGAACATTCATGTACAAGTCTTTGTGTGGACTTAGTTTTCATTTCTCTTGGTTACGTAGCTAGGACCAAGGTAAGTATATATTTAACTGTAAGAAACTGCCAAAGAGTTCTTTGTAACGATTACACCATTTTGTGTTCCCTCCAGCAATGTATGACAGTTCCAGTTGCCCCACGTCTTTGCCAATACTTTTTGTTTTATTTAATGTTAGACATCTCAGTGGGTATATAGAGGCATCTCATTGTGATTCGAATTTTCATTTCCCTGATGACTAATGATGTTGAGCATCATTTCATGTGCTTATTGACCATTCACATGTCTTCTTTTGTAAAGTTTCTGTTCCAGGGGCTGACGCAGTGGTGTAGTGGTTATGTTCTCACACTCTGCTTCTGGCAGCCCGGGGTTTGCAGGCCCAGATCCCAGGTGCGGACCTACGCATAGCTTGTCAAGCCACGCTGTGGTGGTGTCCCACATAAAGTAGAGGAAGACGGGCACGGATGTTAGCCCAGGGCCAATCTTCCTCAGCAAAAAGAGGAGGATTGGCAACAGATGTTAGCTGAGGGCTAATCTTCCTCATACACACACACGAAAAGTTTCTGTTCCAATCTTTTGCCCATTTAAAAAATTTGGTGGTTTGTCTTATTGTGTTGGAAGATGTGAGATAGTAGACAATATATATATTGGTCTGATAGTAGAAAATATGCATATTGGTCTTTGCCCCTAGTTCCTGGCACAGAGCTCCTAAAACCCTTGTGAATTCCTAAGTGATAAGAGCACTAGGAGCAGCTTTTGCTCTATTGTGGTGACTCTGGTGGGCTCCTGGATGGGGGCTGGTCACCAGAAAGACCAAGTCATGATTAGAAGCTTGGAGTTTTCAGTCCCACCTCCCATCCTCCAGAGAGAGGAGAGGGGCTAGAAATGGAGTTAATAATTGATCACACCTATGTGAGGAAGCCTCCATAAAATCCCAATAGTGCGGGGTTCGGAGAGCTTCCAGGCGGGTAATACATCCACGTACTAGGAGGGTGATGCACCCCAACCCCACTGGGACAGAAGTTCCTGCAATCAGGACCTTCCCAGACCTCACCCATGTATCTTTTCATCTGGCTGTTCATCTGTATCCTTTATCATACCCTTTAATAAACTGGTAAACGTAAGAAAGTGTTTCCCTGAGTTCTGTGAGCCACTCTAGCAAATTAGTCAAACTCAAGGAGAGGACTATGGGAACCCCTGATTTGTAGCCAAGTCAGACAGAAGTTGTGGGTAACCTGGGGACCCACTACTTGTGACTGGCATCTGAAGTAGCAGGGAGCAGTCTTCTGGGACAGAGCCCTTAATCTGATGAATATCTGAAGCTGTATCTGGGGAGATAGTGTTAGAATTGAGTTGGATTGTAGGACACCCAGCTGGTGTCACAGAGATTGCTTGGTGGATGTGTGTGTGAATCCCTCCTCCCCCATTGTAATTGGATCTTAGAATCATTATGGAAGAGTTCCATATTTATTTTTTATTCTTTATCTATTTTGTATACAAGTCCTTTGTCAGATATAACAATATCTAGCTTGCCACCTCATAGGACTGGTCATATAAGATAATGAGCAGGAAAATGCTTTGCAAGTGGAGGAGCATAATTTAAATGTTATTCATTAAGGGCGTAACATAAAGCTTCTCCCCAGCTTCTGTTGTGGTTGCAGAAGCTGTCCACTTCTTCCTGCCTTTTATAGACCAGCACAGTGGAGCCACCCAGTCTGTCTGTGTTGGCTGCCATTAGTTAATCAGAGGGTTTTTTGTTTGTCTTTTCTTGCCACGTCATTCTAATTTGTGACACGCAATCAACCACAATGTGTGTTTTCGGTTATGAAACTGACCTGGGAAGCCAAGGGGTGGTGTGAAGTGGGTTTTCCTGGTTTTGCAATGATTGTGAGTTTTGCTCGTCTCATTACTGCATCTTCTAACATGAGTTCATGGAAGCAAAACATCTGGCAAAATACCTTGAAGACCTCCTCCCCTTCCTCATGAACCTGATTTCTCATAAATATCATGTTCACTTGTTCCTTTATCTTAAAAGCAACTCAAGGCTCATTGAGAAAATTTGGAGACATAGCATAGAGGGAAAAATTTTCCATCACCCTCAGATCCCCATTATCTTCTTCCATTGAGGATCATTTTTGGGCCTTTTAAAAGTTTCTTTTCTACCCTGATTTGCATGCTTGTGATTGTTGGTCTTTTAAGTATTTGGAGTTGGTCAAAGAGAAGAAAGCAGAGAGAGGGTCCGCAAAGCCTTCAGGATATATTAACCTCTACGGAGCTGTCCTTGTATTTCCAATAGAGAATCGTTGAAGACATTTCACACACCTAACACAAGGTGGGGGTTGGCCCAGCAAACTTCAGGGTGTCCACATGGTGGGATATTTTTTGGGCTCATACCTGCCCTTCTGTCAATTTCTTTATTTGGTTCTTCTTTTGCACCTTAACAATAAGATTTCAAAAACTAGAATCTAATGAACTTAAGATGCCAGCTAATTATTTCTCTTACTTAGATGAGCACCCCTAGTAAGTGCTATGCAAATATTGGGTTTACATTTTTTACGATTATAGCAGTGTCACAGTGTCTGCTCCTAATTCCACACTCCTCCAGGGTTGGCCCCAAGCCCATTTCTGTCTTGTTTCTCCCGTACTTGTTTGTCTTGGGGCTGATGGCTTGTTCCGGTCCAGAGGCAAGGAAAGATCTGTGCCAACTACCTTGGTTCTGCCTCCTCAAAACCTCAGGAAGACACCTGCTTCTTGCCAGGCCCTGCACCTGCCCCATGGTCCAGGGGTCCCTTGTTTTCCTTGGCTCACTGTTCAGCCTCCTAACTTGTCTCCTGGCTCAGCCCATCTATGCCCAGATCCAGCTTTCACACTGCCATGATAGGGAGCATTATAAAAGGAAAAACTTGAAGCAATGCTCCCTTGCCTGAAGGACCCTGGACTCGAGGGACTGCATGTGGCATCTGAGCCCAGAATGTTCTGCGCAGGCTTCTTAGCCTCACCTCCAGCCAGATGCAGCTCTGAGACCCAGCCAGACAGAAGGACTAGCCGTGCCCAGAATAGGCCAGCTTCTTCTTTGCCCCTGGGCCTTGCCTTTGCCACTTTCTCTGCTGAAATGCCCTCCTCTCCCACTCCCCTTGCCTGGTGCTCCCTACACTGTGTGAGCAGGGGCCATGGCTGACCTGTTCCCAGTGTATCTCTAGCATCAAGCTTAGCACCTGGCACATACTAAGATGCCTTGGATGAATGACCTGTAACTGCTCTCTCAAGACCCAGGTGGCCCAGACTGTAAATGGTCATAAGCACTCTCCCCTCCAGCAGGTGGGGTCTGGAGAGGGTTTTCTGCAGGTCTTTGTCCGGTTGCCAGGAGACCCAGAGCACACAGAAGCTCAGCACAGTAGTGCTGACTGTCTTCGTTCAGCTTTCTGGCTTGCTGGATCTCTTGGGTCCTGGAGTTTCTCTCTTCTTTCTGTTCCTCCCACACCCGGGGAAGCCTAGCCTGGGCCCCAGGCAGTTGGCAGGCCTGCGTCTTTCCTGGTTCCTGCCAGCCAGAGCCTGGACCTGATCCTGATTCCTTTCTCCGCTCATTGAGCTGACTTGTGGAGTAAATGGCCAGCACTTGGCAAGGGCTGGTTATTGGAGGTCCTGCTTATCAAGTAATATAAGGCCTTTGAAGAGAATTGGAAAGTATGGGGAAAAAATGGAATAAAATTATTATTAACTTGGGGCTGGCCCAGTGGTGTAGTGGTCAAGTTTGTGCGCTCTGCTTCAGCGGCCCGGGGTTCGCAGGTTCGGATCCTGGGCGTGGACCTTTGCACCGCTTATCAAGCCATGCTGTGGCAGGCATTCCACATATAAAGTAGAGGAAGATGGGCATGGATGTTAGCCCAGGGCCAATCTTCCTCAGCAAAAAGAGGAGGATTGGCAACAGATGTTAGCTCAGGGCAAATCTTCCTCACCAAAAAAAAAAAATTATTAACTCTACTTTTCAAAAGCAACCACTGTTAACTTATTTTTAGCCTGTTAAATTACTCTTTCCTTTTAGATAACAGGAATCTCCAGACCATGGTCATGTCTTTGAGTTTTAGCATTTCTTAATTAATTAATTTTTTTAATTAATTATTTTTTTTGTGAGGAAGACCAGCCCTGAGTTAACATTCATTGCCAATCCTCCTCTTTTTGCTGAGGAAGAGTGGCCCTGGGCTAACATCTGTGCCCATCTTCCTCCACTTTATATGGGAGGCCGCCGTGGCACGGCTGACAAGCAGTGCGTTGGCGGGCGCCCAGGATCCGAACCCATGAACCGTGGGCTGCCAAAGCGCAAACTAAACTGCTGAGTCACTGGGTGGGCCCCCATAGTTTCAGCATTTCTTAGATGAAAATAATCTTCATTTAGGTGCTCTTACCAAAGAGAATTATAAAATAATAATTTAAAAATAAGATTGAAAAATTACAAAAGAATCATTTATTAACACTGGATTTGGGCCTTGTGGCAAGTTACTGAGTAGAGGTGCTATAACTCATAAGGGATTAAGGAAACAAGGAGGCTGAGGGTTGGAAAAATGTCAGAGATGGGGTTAGGTTTCCCAAGCGAAACCAAAGGGTGAGTTAGCAGACAAACAGCCCTTAAGTGTCCTCAAACCAACTGTACACCTGGCCTCCTGCATGGAGATCAGAGGAAAGCGCTTTGAGAACTGCTTGCAGCAGGCTGTTCTCATGCACCTGGCCAGGGGGAGGAGAGAAAGATTTTCCTGACAGTAGGTGGAGGAGGAGGGGCTGGCCTACAGAGTAGTGTGATGTGATAGCAACCTCTAGAAACCTCCAGATTTCTCAGGGTGACTTTCTACTCTTGTCCCGAAAGTGCTGGGTGGGACTTTCTCAGCCATGCAGCCCAGTGCTGGTCTCCCTGACCCAGCCTGGGATCTTCCTACCTCTAGGATCTTAGGTTGTGTTGTCCTCTCTACTTGAACTCAATCAATCAATGAGTATGTACTGAGTACTTACCACATGCTATACACTTTATTTAGTGTGAGGTTTTCAGGATAGGATTTGGTGGTTGAATCCTACATATCTCTCATTCCCTCTTGGGTTCCCTATAAAGGAATCTATATGTGCAAATGCCATTGCCCAACAGGGAACAAAGGACTACCTTTGTAAATGCCTGGCAAGCATTCAGTGGCACCCTGTTATAGGGCTCCTCTGGTATCTGTGTTGGGGGGCCCATGGTTTGGCTCAAGGCTGGAGAAGGGCCTCACTCAAGTTTTCTCCTCTCTGAGTCTAGAAGATTAGATGTATGAAATAGTACTCACACAGCCAGCCACATGGATGAGAGTTGTTGTAGAGAGTTTGATGGATGGCTGGGCCTCCTCCCAGAAGGCTCTGGCCAGGTGTATTTACTACCCAGGAGCAGGAAGCAGAAAGAAGAAAGAAGGATGGCTGGGCCTTCTCTCACGAGGGAGAGCATGGCCAGAGTTTGTCTTAGGAACCATGCCCTTCTTCAGAGTGCTGCCACAAGGGCAAGGGAGCCCACTCTGCTTTAATGCAGGGAATGAGAGGGGAAATGGTTACAGCCATGGGCTATTAGCCTGTTCCCTGGTCCAAGGCACCCCAGTGCATGTCAGCACATCAGATTAGCAACTTCTCCTCCCAGGAGTGGGGGAGGGTGAAGGTGGTGGGTGCTGAGGTACATCCTCTCTTCAGGGAGGGGGCTTGAGGGGCAGAATGAAGACAGCCTTGTTTGAAGAACTGACAATTAAGCTGGGACCTGAAGGATGAGCCAAGAAGGGCTGGGAGCTCTTCAGTGGGGCCTCCAGACCACGGCAGGGTGGTCCTGAGGTCTCGGTGTAGGCCACTTGGTTGGAAACTGGATCTTAGCCATTTGCTGGAGGTTTAGGGGTTAGGATTCAGCCTCCAAGAGGAGGAGACTTCGAGTGAACTCAGGGGTTAGGGTTCTAGCCTGATAAATCAAGGCAGGGCTGCAGTCACAGTGGGAGAACTGTTGGACCTCAGGAAGCCAGGACAAACATATTTACACAGCCAGGGAAGCACAGGGGGCCACTAGTGATTGATTCATCTAACAAATATTATTGAGCATCTACTGTGTGCCAGGTTACATTATAGCCACCGGAATGACAAGATAAACAAGGTGCCTGTTCACATAAAGTTTATGTTCTCATGGTGGAGACAGGCAAGGGACCAGTTACAAATCATAAATTAAGAAAATGTTCAGATAGTGATACACTCTATGAAGAAAATGAAACAGGTGATGTGGGGGAGGGTGGCAGTATGTAACCTGAGAGAGGGTGGTCAGGGAAGGTCTCTAAGGGGTGCCCATGAGAAGGAGCCAGGTGTGAGAAGATCTAGGGAAGAGCCTCTGCTTCAGGCAGGGGCAACAGTGAGTGCAAATGCCCTGTGGTGTCTGAGGAGCCCAAGGAAGCCCTGTGTAGCATAGTGAGTGAGCAAGAGGGGGAGTGGAGTGGATGAAGTCAGAGGGGTAGCTGGGGCCTTATTAGCTAGGGTGAGGAATTTGGATTTTTTCTCAAGTGAGACCGGAAGCCATTGGAGGGTTTTAAGCTGGGGAGTGATAGGATCTAATTTACACTGTAGAAGGATCATCTTATTGGGAGCAGAGGTGAAGCACGGACAGTGCAGAGGAGAAAAGATGCCTTTGGGTTGGGTGGTAACAGTGGGGACTGAGGGAAGTCTGTCGATTTGGAATATATCTTGGAGGTGGAATCACCAAGACTCCTTAATAGACTGTGATGGGATGGCAGATCAAAGCGGCTGATACCTGAGGGGGAAGACTGGGGAGAAAGCAAGTTTGGGTGACAGGGAGGCAAGAGTTTGGTTTCGGCCATTTGCAATTTGGGATGCCAAGTGTCAATGTCAGGTTGGTAGTTAGATAAGCAAGTCTCCATTCCATGGGAGAGGTGAGGGCTAAAGACATAAATTTGGAAGTCATTGGCTAATAGATGGTATTTGAAGCAATGGGACTGGATGAGATGCCCTAAGTATGCTGGTACCTGGGCATCAGCTTAGGGCAGTCCGACCATGACCAAATCCTGCCAGCCGGTGGGGACTGGAGAGGGCAGGGTGGAGAGAGTCTTCATACCCACACGTAGGTGCGATGGATCAGGTGCACTGCCCCCACATCTTCCCTCATTCTGCCCTCCTTAGCTCCACTTGCATTTTCTCTAGAAGCCCCCATTTTTTTCCTGCTCCCTCAGCTGGCCACACCATCAGGCTGGCAAGGCCCAGAGCAGATCTCTAATGGTCCTCATTTATGTATTGCCTCCTTGGTCGCCATGTCCTGGTGTTTGCCCTCTGTCTCATGTGATTGACTGAATAAAAAACCCACATTTATAGTACATGGCATCTTCCCCAGTCCATTTGACACATCTCAAGAATTAGGGCATCTCAAGTATTACAAGAGTTTTTAACAGTCGTACAATCTTCATTTTGAACATGGGAAGTTGAGGGCCAGAGAAGAGAAGTGACTTGGCCAGGGTTACAAAACAAGTCAGTAGGAACTGTGAGTTCTGGGAGGCCAGGGACCATTACTGCTATATTTTGATCATTATAGAGAAATGTGAGTTCCAGCAGTAAAAGGGGCCTTTTAAAATTAAAATGATGCAGGCTTTAAAAAACCATTTTATTTTGAAATAATTACAGATTTGCAGGAAGATGCAAAGCAATGTACAAGGAGGTCCTGAACACCCTTCACCTAGCCTCTCTCAGTGTTAACATCTTGTGTGATTATAGTACAATATCAAAATCAGGGTGTTGACATTGGTACAACCCACAGAACTTATTCAGATATTATTGGTTACACAGGTGCTTGTGTGTGTGTGTAGCTCTATGCAATTTTCATACATGTGTAATTTCATGTAACCACCACGATCAAGATACTTAACTGTACCATCCCCACACAACTTGCTCTTGCTACCCCTTTATAGACACACCTACTTTATTTTCCTTATCCCTAACCCCTGACAACCACTAATCTGTTCTCCATCTCTATAATTATGTTATTTAGTGAATGTTATATAAATGGAATCATGAAGTAGATATCCTTTTGAGATTGGCTTTTCTTCACTCAGCATAATTTTCTTTAGGTTCATCCAAGTTGTTAGGTGTATCAAAAGTTCATTCCTTTTTATTGCTGAGTACTATTCCATGGTTACAGTTTGTTTAATCATTTACCCACTGAAGGACATTTGGATAGCTCCCAGTTTTGGGCTATTTATGAATAAAGTGATCACAAAACACTCATATAGATTTTTGTGTGAACTTAAATCTTCATTTCTCTGGAATATATGCCAAAGTGTGCAATTGCTGGGTCATATAGTAGGTTCATTTTTAGTTTTCAAAGGAACAGCCAAACTATTTTCCAGAGTGGCTGTGCCATTTTATATTTCCACCACAATATTGGAGTAATCCAGTTTCTCCACATCTTCTCTAGCATTTGGTGTTATCACTACTTTTTCATTTTAGCCATTCTGATAGGTATGTAGTGATATCTCACTGTGGTTTTAATTTGCATTTTTCTAATGACTAATGATGTTGAATAACTTTTCACATGTTTATTTGTCATCAGCATCCTGGTGAAATGTCTGTGCGTGTGTTTTGCCTATTTTCTAATTGCATTTTTTGTTTGTAAATGTTGAACTTAATGGTTCTTTATATTCTAAATACAAATTTTTTTTTGTCAGATATGTGATTTGCAAATATTCCCTCCCAGTCTGTAATTTGTTTTTTCATCCTTTTAACAGTGTCTTTTGCAGGGCAAATGTTTTAATTTTGATGAGGTCCAAATTATCAATTTTTCCTTTTATAGATCACACTTTTGGTGTCAAGTCTAAAAACTCTTTGTGTAGTCCTAGGTATCAAAGATTTTCTCCAATATTTTTCCAGAAGTATTATAGTTTTATGTTTTATGTTTAGAGTCCATGATCTATTTTGAGTTCATTTTTGGATATGGTTTCAGGTTTAGTTGAAGTTAACTTTTTGCTTATGGATGTTTAATTGTCCAGCACCGTTTATTGAAAAGGATATCTTTCCTCCATTGAATTGCTTTCGTTCCTTTGTAAAAATTTGATTGCTCGTATGTGTGTGGGTCTATTTCTGGGTTCTCTATTTTGTTCCATTTGTCTATGTGTCTATTCCTCCATCAATACCACATTGTCTTGATTATTTTGGCTATATAGTAAGCTTTAGCATTGAGAAGAGTGTTTACTCCTATCTCCACCATTAATCTTGATTTTAAAATTCCTTGGACTGCATTTCTTTGTGGGGGGGGAGGTGCAAGGGATGGATTCCTCTTTATGTTCACAAGCTGAAATTTTTCCTGCCTCTAATTATTTTCTTCTTTGGAATGGAAAATCTGATTAATATAAAATCTCTTTAGAATTGTGTGTAAAATAGAAGTACATTAGCCAAGTGTGTTGCCTTTACTCAGAGGAAGTTGTGTGGACTTCATGAGCACTCTCTTCGCTTCTTGGAGGAGCTTCTGGACAGTAGAGGTTATGGTATGGCTGACCTCTGTGTAAAAGGAGTGAGTCTAACATTACTAATATGGCTTAAAGAAAAGGAGAGGCCTTCAGGACCCATAAACTTTCTAAACAAAGGCATTAGTGTTAACTCCAAGAATGACGTAACACCAAACACAGTACCTGGTGGGCGAGGCAGGTGATACAATTGAGAGAAGTGGGCTGAGGTAAGAGAGGAAACCCGAGCCCTATCTGAAGGGGGCACTTTCCACTCTGCTCCAGCCCACTATGGAAACACAGCCCCATTTTTGCCAGATTTTTCCTTCTTCTTAAGCCAGAAATCCAGATTTTCATGTGAAATCTCCTGGCTTTTAACGTTGGGAGACAATTAGCATTTAAAAATAACACTGTGTAGGCCAGGTGAACTTGTCTGTGGCACTGATCTTTCCCAAGGCTGGCCAGTTTGCAACCTTTGATACTCAGCTGGGTCAGCTGAGAGTGCCTTGTCATTGCCAGTCATGAAGGTAATGTGTGATTGGTTAAGCAATTATGTGCTCAGTGTCTAGTCTGTTTTCAAGGAGCTCAAGGGTGTGTAAACAACTATTTGTCCATGCAAATCTTGCATCTTGTTTACGCTATTCATTTACTTTGCAAATCTTTCATGTTTTATTTTAAACAGCCAGAGCTGAGGCAAGCGACCTCTCTTCTCAGAACTTGGGCTCTGGAATTAGGCACACTTGGGTTCAAATCTGAGCTCTCTCACATATTGGTTGTGGGACCTGGAGCAACATTCTAGAATTGTTCCAGTTTTTTCATCCATGAAATGAGGATTGTAATAGGGCCTACCAAATGGGGTTGTTCTGAGAATTTAGAAAGTTATTCGGTGATAATATTAGCAAGGTGCCTGGACCATTAAGAAAATATTAAAAAATTGTTTATTATTATTGTTCTGGTTATTATTTTTCTTAACCTTCTTTCTTCCACCCTCTAACTGGGGGCATCATGCCATCAGCATTGCCTGGAGTAGGACAGATCCCTGTACTGGCTGGGTCAATGGAGGGACAGTGGAAGAGGAAGCAGTGAGAGATGGAGACAGGAAGCACTCAGGAGCCCAGCATCATTAAAGACTGAGCTGGCACTTCAGGAGCTCCTTCAAAAATCTGGAGGGCTTGTACCTGGCCCTGGAGGAATATCTTTGAACAGGCAGGACCAGCTACAACAGTGGCCAGGGGATTTCCCAGGGCATGGCTCCTAGGAATGTATTCAGGCCATTCCTGCCTAAAGGTGGGGTCCTACAAAGGGAACCTTCCCCACTGGGCAGGTGGCCTGCCCCTCAGTGAGGAGCTCAGGCATTAGTTCGATGGAGGGCAGTAGCCCACATGTGGGCCAATCACTGTCATGGATGTGTGGTTGTAAAATGTCAAATATGATAATACGGTAACCACTGCACCAAGTGATTCTATAATATAGCTATCTATGATAGGCAATTATCATGTAGACATGAAATCTAAAGTCTCATTCTCCTCACATGCAATTAGCACAAGGCCTCTGGCTGGTCTCTCAGCTTAGAATGTCTTCCTGGTCTCCTCCTGCCCTGAGAATGTGGGGGACTCCTCCCGTAACACTGACTTTCCTGTCACCTCCTCCCTGAAGCCCTCCTCAGCCCCCTCTGTGTGGGATGGCTTCCTCTCTGGGCTGCTACAGCTCTCTGCACTCACACCTGTAGCACAAGTGTTGGTGTCCTTGTCTTATCTCCCTACAGCACTGTAAGCTGCCCCGGAGCAGGTCCCCTGTCTGACCTGCCTATGATCCTCCTGAGCCCCAGCCTAGTGCCCCAAGTATCATGGACACTCAGTGTTTATGGAATGGATGACCTGCCCAGGCGAGATCTTAAGTAACTCTACAATGATATGGGGTCAGATGAGATCCATGGTTCTCAGCTCTGGCTTACCTTAGAATCTCCTCAGGAGCTTTTCTGGGTCCCCCCCTCAGACATTTTGACTTCATGGGACAGGTGCTGGTTGATTAAGAATCATCGAACTAGATTACCTCTAAACCTTCCAACTTCTCAGACTTTAATGTGCAATGAATCATCTGCAGCTTCTGGTTCAGTCAGTCTGGGTGGTGCTCAAGACTGCCTTTCTGTAAGCTCCAGGTGCTGTAGATGCTGCGGTGATCTGAGGACTACCCTTTGAGCAGCGTGGTCTAAGGCTGTGGTTCTCAACCTTGGCTGTACATTGGAAATCACCTGGTGGGTGACCTTTTAAGACCATAGATGTCTGGGCCCCACACCCCTGAGATTCTGATTCAACTGGTCCAGGGTGAGACCCAAAGATACTATACATTTTTTTTTTTTTTGTGAGGAAGACCAGCCCTGAGCTAACATCCGTTGCTAATCCTCCTCTTTTTGCTGAGGAAGACTGGCCCTGGGCTAACATCCGTGCCCATCTTCCTCTACTTTATATGGGACGCTGCCACGGCATGGCTGACAGGCAGTGCGTCGGTGGGCCCCCGGGATCCGAACCCGCGAACCCCGGGCTGCCAAGTGCGAACTAAAGCGCTGCGCCACCGGGCGGCCCCACCAAAGATACTATTTTTAAGAGATCTCATTTCTACCACTACCATTATACATTTTTTATCTCTTAAATATGTCTTAATCTGTTCTCTCCTTGTAGTTCTGTTTCCCTCCCAGCATGCCCTGACTTAGGCCCTAGTCATCTCACCCTCAGGCTAGTGCAGTATCCTCTTAACTGGTGTGCTTGCTCATTCTCTCTGATCCCAAATTCTTCTTAAGGCCACTCTAGAGGTGCTAGTGGTTTCAAGGTGCTGGTAATTATTTTCCATAGGGAATTTGTTCTCAAACAACAGCAGGAGCAGCAGCAGCAATGGCAGCAGCAATAGTGCTTGAAGCAGCCTCCCCTCACAGAGACACAAGAGTGGGCCAGGCACCCGTGTGCGCCTCATCTCACTTGGCACTCACTGCCCTTTTACCAGGGAGGAAAGTGAAGCCTGGTGTTCACACACTGGCCTGCAGTAGAGCTAGGACTCAGGCTTGAGGTCTCCTGACTCTGCTCTCTGCAGAGAGTTGTGATGGGAGAGTCTAAACTTGACTTGGGCAGACAGATGTTATAGTACTTTTAAATTCCAGCATCTGTTGCTTACTACCTGTGTCACCTGGGTCAGGTAGCCTCCCTCTCTTGCTGTGTTTCTGTTCCTGAAAAGTGGTGATGTTAATTTCCTCCTGGGGTTCTTGTGAGGTTCACATGGTAGCCTGTGAGGAGGGTTCTGGCTCTGTGCACAGCAGCCAGAGCGTTCAGTGGTGTGGGTTTCCTGTGCGCCCCCTGCTGGCCAGGTTTCTGTTTTTCTTAAATTCTCTGAGGAGGTCATGGTTGCCAGCCTTATGGCAATGATCAGAAGAAGCACCTGGAAGATTCCCAGGTGCAAAACCTTCCTTCTCCTGTACCACTCATCAGATATGTATGATCTGCTTCTCGATGCAAAATCAGAGGCCCACCCAGGGCTCATCTTGCACCCCATCCCTGCTTGGCCCCCTTTGTCAGTGCACCCTGTTCAAGAGCTCTCCTGTGCGGGCAGAAGTCATGGAGGTGAGGCTCAAGAGTGGCTCAGAGGCTTTTGGCCAGTGCTGGATTCAGAGACAATGAGGTTTACACATCAAACAAGGATTTAGTGAATTCTTGGGAAGTAACGGTAATTAAAAATTTTCTTCTTCATTTTTTTTGTTCTGCCCAAGACTAGGAGAAAACTAAAAAAATCATAAAAATATTCCATTACCAA
Source organism: Tapirus indicus (assembly GCA_031878705.1). Lineage (NCBI taxonomy): Eukaryota > Metazoa > Chordata > Mammalia > Perissodactyla > Tapiridae > Tapirus > Tapirus indicus. The sequence continues at coordinate 75,169,623 of CM062923.1, read as the reverse complement.
ATAAATTTTGGAATGCTGGATTAAACAAACATAGCTCAAGCGATGTAATATTAAAGCAGCTTAATTTTGTCTGCAATAGTACTTTTAAATTTTCAAAAATCAGCTCTGAGGTATAATTTACATACAATAAATATGCTCACTTTAGATATATAGTCTGATGCATTTGGACAAATATGTAAGTTCCTTGTACCCGTACTCCCATCAAGATCTAGAGCATTTCCATCTCCCCCCAGAGTTCCCTCCCGCCAGCATCTGTTGCTTACTACCTGTGTCATCTGGGGCGGGTAGCCTCCCTCTCTTGCCGTGTTTCTGCTCCTGAAAAGTGGTGATGTTCATTTCCTCCTGGGGTTATTGTGAGGTTCACATGGTAGCCTGTGAGGAGGGTTCTGGCTCAGTGCACAGCAGCCAGAGCGTTCAGTGGTGTGGGTTTCCTGTGCGCCCCCTGCTGGCCAGGTTTCTGTTTTTCTTAAATTCTGTGAGGAGGTCAATTGCCTCCTGCAATCAATCTCCCCTCTCCCCAACTCCTGACAACCACTGATCTGGTTTCCATCAGTATAGATTAGTTTCACTTGTTCTGAATTTTCGTATAAGTGGACTTGTACAGTATATAGTCTTTTGTGTCTGGCCTCTTTCGCTCAGCATAATGTTTTTACAGTTTATCCATGCTGTAGCATATATCAGTACTTTATTCCTTTTTATTACTGAGGAACGTTCCATTGTATGGATATACCACATTTTGCTTATCCAGTTTTGGGTGTTATGAACACAGTTAGTGTAATTAACAATGTGGTTGGATTCAGCCTACCATTTTGCCATTTGTTTTCTAGTTGTCTCTTCCATTTTCTTCTATTGCTCTTTTCTATCTTTGTTTGAGTTAGTCAAATATTTGTTAGTGTTCTATTTTATTTCCTTTATTGGCTCCTTTGCCATCCCTATTTTTATTATTTTATAGCATTTGCTTGGGGGCATCGTCCTTTTAACTTAAATGCTAATTCTCTTCCTGCTCCTGTACAAAAACTCAGATAGTCACATGACCAGAAGTCTCACTCCAGAAATTATGCTGCCTTGTCCCTTGTCCCCACTCTGCTTCCAAGCTCCAGCAGATGAGGAAGACAGCAGACGGGGAAGGAACAGACACTACAATGGAGTTTAAGAGGTGGTCAACAACAAAAATTAAACTCAAGCTCCCACTGGAGCTCCCAGAGAATACTTCCTAATTTAAAGAATAAGCATCATAATTTTGTAAAGTAAACTCTGACACATGTATTCATGTTTCCAATAACAAAATTACATTAGAAACATAAAAAGTGTTAAATATAAGAATTGGATATATTATGATTTTGCCTTCAATTTTCATTTTCTCCTCATAAACAAAAAACTGAGAATTTCCCCCATGATTTCAAAGTTTCCATTGATGACTCTCTACACTCAGCAACCCTTCACCTTGCCATGTTGTCAGTCTGACTGTGTCACCTGTCCTCACACCTGTCACACCCTCTCACAAGGTCCCTGCAGAGACAAGGAGGCAGCTTGAGCCCTTCGGGATTTTTCCAGGATCCACAGGATGCGATCTCAAGAGGGCTCCAGCCATACGATCTTGGACAAGGCCCATCACTTTTCTGAAATGTGGTTCTTCTCTATTTGAAACAGGAGTATTGAAGATGTCTTCATCTCAGGGTTGGTATGAGCATCACAAAAAGAAAGTATGTGAGGGCCGGCCCGGTGGCACAGCGGTTTAGTCCGCGCTTGGCAGCCCGGGGTTCGCTGGTTCGGATCCCGGGCGCCCGCCGACGCACTGCCTGTCAGCCATGCTGTGGCGGCGTCCCATATAAAGTGGAGGAAGATGGGCACGATGTTAGCCCAGGGCCAGTCTTCCTCAGCAAAAAGGGGAGGATTGGCAACGGATGTTAGCTCAGGGCTGGTCTTCCTCACCAAAAAAAAAAAAAAAAAAAAAGAAAGTATGTGAAAAGACATTGGAGCATATTTACTTAAATTGAAATTAGAAGCTCCTGTCAGACAGGGCCCACCGGGCACTTGGGCAACTGGCGCTGCCCAGTTTGATGGGGCAGAGGCCCTCAGGCTGCTGTCAGAACAGCTCTGGCCATGGGCCCACTGGGCTGTGAGGCTACCGCATGATGTCAGGCCTCATACTGAGACCCTTGCCTTTTGGTCTCTGGCTTCTGGATACGGACCCCACATGTCCAGCCAACTCTCTCCCTCTCCTTGCCCTGAGCTGTGCTGCTCTTGATCTCTTCACAGACCCAGGATCTAAATCCCATTCTTTCTGCAGGGAAGGCCTGTGCCTTCGTCTCCTCCCCTCCCGTCAGTAAACACAGCAACTGAAGATGGCAAACTAGTGCAGGCTGCTAGCTCTTCCCCCAAAATCAACTCTTGGGGAAGCTAGAGAAGCAGAGAGAAGTGTGGATTCTAGAAACTAACCAAGAGAGCATGAAAACCTCCAGGGGAGATTAGAGGCTGCCTGAACAGGGGAGGATGGGCCCTGCAGTTTGGAGAGGAGGGGCCAGAGGTGGAAGTGGGGGAGGGGAGGCAAGCTTTTGAGTTCTGCTCTTGTGGGATACCATGTTGCTTTGGGACAATCACTGGCTTCCCCATCACCACAGAAATGCCACAGACATTGGCAGCCATGGCCCGAGCCACTGGAGGGTGGGGTAATATTGGGGCAGTGTGAAGGCCTTAGAACAAAGTGAAGACTTTTAAAAATGCAATCATAGCCAGAGGGGTGAGGTTCTGTTGGAATTCCCAGGAAGAGAAATTCTTAACCATTATCTTCAGAGTTTTCCCATCATCTCTGTTAATACTCATATCCTATAGCACAAATAAGAAACAAAAAACTGGGAGCAAGTTCCTGATACCAACTTGTAGAGAGGGAACAAGGTCTCCAGAGCAGCCAGAAACCAAATGTGGGTGTCCCAAATGCCAAAGTCTGGTATCAGAAAGGATGGCCATGAACTGGGAGACACACCCATCTTAGCTGTGTCACCTGAGGAGCAGATGACCCACACAGTGCCCAGGGCACTGGGCTCCCCCACTGGACAGGAGGTAAGCATCTGGTAAGGAGCACGCTCCGTGGCATGTGCTGCCTATTTGCACTTGTCAAGTTACTGGCACGTCTCTGCCAAGTAGCCACTTGAACACCTTTCCAGGCGGAATCCCTCCATGGGGTCTGACCATTTCAGAAGCATCAATAGTGGCAGTGAGCACTGCTGGGATTCCACTGGGTCAGCAGTTGTGCAGCGGAGCTATTTCACAGGTCTCACAAAACGACTACGGGATGTCTGGGCACATCTGGCACCCTGACTGCAGGAGGCTGGCTTGAATGGAGTACTATAATCTTGCTGCACTTTCCATTCTGGCCTAAAGTAGGGGCTATCTTATGTGTAAATCAACCCAGTGTCATGCTGAGCCCTGTCTGGTGCTGTGCAGTTACAAAAGAAGCTAAGGCTCCCCCCCCACACAACATACATGCACACACAACATACACAAAGCCATGCAAAGAAACACATACTCACAACACATACAATACATCCCTAACATACACACATATACACAAAACACACACAAAACATATATACCCGCACACACACAACAGATGCATATAGCCACAAAACACACAGCACACAATAATATACACCCACAAAAAACAACACACAAAACATACACGCAAAAGCACAATACACACTCCAAGAAAACATTCACCCCACCCCCCACACAGAAAACATAAATGCACCAAAGACACACACACACACACACACACACACACATACACACACACACACACAGGAAAATACAACCAGTCAAAAAGTCTGTACAGTGATTCCCTCTGTAATGAGTGTTTAGATAAGTGAAAAAAATAATCTAATAAATTAGATTCCTTAAAATCACTGGAAGATGTGAAATTTTAAAAAGTATACGAAATAAAATATGTATACCCTTTGACCCAGCAATTACACTTCTAGGAATTTATCCTAGGGAAGTAGTCAATGATATATGCAAAGGCTTAAGTCCAAGCATATTTAACACAACACTGTATATAACAGTGTAAAAATGAAAACCCAAATGTTCAAAACTGGGGATTAGTTAAATAATGGTACCTCCAGACGTGACACACAAATTAGCTGTCCCTTGTCCTCTTCTTCAACCTCCCCCAAATGAAAAAACAAATAAGTAAACAAATAACATCCTCTTGTGCATCAGTATTGGTTAGGACTGTCAAATTCATTGAGGTTTTGTGTGTGTGGGGGGGCAATAAAGGCGAGAATTTACATTGAATACTCCATGTCACACTATGTAACACCCTTCACTGCAGAGAGAACCCTTCTCTCTAATTTCCCTTCCCTGTCTTGAACTCCTGGGCAGGATCTACACGTCTGTTTTGCACCCATCCCAACATGGCATCTCCCCACCGATCTCCATCTTCCCCATCCTGAGAGAAATGCTGGGCTGCCCCACACTTACATTCTCTCTCATTACAGAACTCAGCAAACAGAAGTGCCTGCAGTTACCCCAACTGCCTTCCCAGAAGACAATTTAATGACCACTTTGACTTTATTTTATTTTTACTTCATCTTTTCCTTCACCATCTGATCCCCATCCCAAAGATTTATTTAGAAATTCTACAGACAAAGATTTGTCTTTATTAGGAATTTAACAGACAACTTAGGGATTTTTATTCCGGTTGTCAAGAGAATAACATTGTTCCAGATCTTTAGACAAATAATGAAATACCTTACAGCAATTAAAAATGATGTTGTAGAAAAGTATTAGTGAAATGAAATGATATTCAAGATATATTGAGTAGAAAAGGCAGGATGCACTGTTAAGTAGGAAAGGCATGTTACAAAATAATTTGCCAAACACACTCCTACATTTGTATGTTATGTAGATGTGTATGTAGAAAAAGACTAGAAGATGAGACCGTAGTCTTTAACTCCTTATAAGAGATGGAGCTGCCACATGCTCAGAAAGGCCTGCATTACAGTCCTATGCTGCCTATAACTAGGTATGTGATTTTGAGGCAATTGCTTAACCTCTACAACTAATGTCTTTTGTCTGGAAGCAGGGAGGATGTCACCTGGATCATCAAAGGATGAGGTGAGATAAAGAGATCAGTGGACTTAGCCCAGGCCTGGCATGTTGAGGCCACTGCAGCTGACTACAGTGGTTGTTGCTGTTGTCCCTGTGTTGTTGTGGTGCTGGCCCAGAAGCTATTATCTTATTTAGCTATGTGGATTTTCCTCTGAATTGACCAGCTGTTTTTGGCATTGTGAAGCACAGTCACACAGATTAACTGACAAGAGCAAATGCAAGGCAAAATGCAAGAAAATGCAAGTAAATAGCCAACAGACTGTAGAGAGAACCTGGTCCTTGGTGGGCTTGATGAGGAAGGTCCCTTGGGGATATTTTGCACGTCACCATTGAAGAAGAGATGGAGGGAGGTGTTAGTGACGTCCTGGAGTGCACCTGAAGGAGAGATGAAAAGAGGACATTTTTCTCTGGGACATGGAGAATCCACCTGCCTGAACTCTGGGACTGGGGTAAAGAACAGCATGAGGACAGGGATGTCCCTGCACCTCCCAGGCTCACTGCCTGAGTTGGACCCTTGTCTCTTTCCTTGTCTCTTGGCTCATGTCTCTTTCCTACACTTGACTGTTGGACTGGACTGGCGGCCATGCAGTCTATCTCGAGTGCCTTGAAATGTGTTGAATGGATGTGGCACAGTCCTTGGCGGAGTGACACTACCCCACAGGAATTTGTTTACAATTCCATACACTACCCCTTGGTATGGAAAATGGCAGGCAATGAGTGATGGCTGATAACCTAAGATGCTGTTTATTATTAGTTAAAGGAATGCTGCTGTTGCATCTGCATATACACTCCCAAACTGATTACTTAAAATGAGGACCAGACCTGGCCCCTCTAGATCAGAGATCCCAAGAGCAGAAGACAAACAGAGCTCCAGGACCCCAAGACAGAGCCACAGACTGTGGGGATCCGTGGCCCAGGTAGGTGGTTCTCCCCAACTCAAGAGGCCAACTGACATGGATGGGAAAGCAGAGCAGCATCTGGGCCGGCCTTGCTTTTTTCTCCACTAGAAGCATGCCCCTCTATGGATTTCTTGAATTTCTAAATATTTTCTCTGAGACCTTCCCAGACCACCCTGCTCTCAGCCCCTACAGCAGCCTGATGTCTCCTAGGAGGGCTTCTGCCAATAAGCAGGGCATTACTACAGGGCCAGTCAGACACTGAGCTTAGGAAACCTGCAAACTGTGATAATGCTAGCACCTTCTCTGAAGGCTGGGACTACTGATTTCAGAGTCTAGAAAGTACTAGTCTTCAGAAAGAGATTTTGGAACCCAATATTTTGAGCGTTTTTAGGTGGAAGGCGATAGATCTCAGATGGTCGAATGCACTGCTTCTTTAGGGAGCTCTGTGGAAGCCACCTGCATTTATCTTGATATAGGTGGCAAATTCTGTAAGCGGCTCACAGGGATATCCCTGGATTCCTTTAAGCTGTGGGTGTTATTCTGTTGTCCAGCAACACAACCAGTATATTCATGCGTGTAGGCACCTACATTTCCGCCCAGACATCTCTTGTTCTGATGTCCTGTGGCTGCCAAATTCTCTGCCTTCTCAAGTGCCACGCATTCTCTGTGTTCTTTGATTTACCCCCAAACCGGAAAGGCAGTTGTGCTTTGTGGATTTGGGGGATGCAGCCTAACAACAAACAACTTAAAATCAAATAGTAGATATTCGTGCCCTCTAAAGATCCATCAGGTCTCCCCACCCCCAGAACTGCCTGGTGGTCATCCTCTCCTTTGGCTCACTGTCCTTGCTGCCAAACCCTGGAGCCCTTCTTTATCATTTTTATTTTTTGAAAAACAGTTTAGTTCCCTTTGTCTCACTCCTAAGCCATTCTCAAAGCATTGGGTTTCCACACAAATTGCCCATCTCTCCAACCTTAAAAGTGGTGCAACTCTTGAGAGTCATTTACTTTCAGGTTTTTCATCTGTAAAGTGGGAGTAACAATTCTTGTCCCACTCCCCTCACTGAGTTGTCCTGAACTAATGTTGGTGAAAGTTTTCTGTGAACTGAGTGAGATGTGATGTCCAGAATTGGGGGATGTTTAGAAATCTCTCCTATAAGCCCTCCAGTGAGGGGATCTGGTGTCATCCTTGCCCAAAGACATCAGGAGCTGAGCTGGCTGGGACCTTTGGAGGCTTAGTTTCCGCCACAAGAGGCTGCCAAGAAACTGCCTTTCTTTGAAAAGATTAGACTACAGCAGGGGTTCAGCAAACTTTTTCTGTAAAGGTTGGGACAGTCAGCATTATAGATTTTGCTGGCCACATGATCTCTCTTTCAATTATTCATCTCTGCTGTTGTTGTAGCCAGAGAGTGGCCATAGACAACATGTAAACAAGGGCATGGCTATGTTCCAATAAAACTTTATTTAAAAAACAGGGAGTAGGACAGATTTGGCTGTGAGCTGCAGTTTGCCAGCCCCAGGACTAGAGCGATACACTTTGAACTTTTTATTTCATTTTTGTAAAATGTTGGCAAGATCCATAAAAATGATATCATGACCCTTAGTGCATTGTGACCTACAGTTTGGAAAACACTGCTTTGGAGGGGCAAAAATCAAAGAAGGAGTGATAGAGAGAAGAGCATGGTCTGGCCCTGTGAGCCTTCCTGCATGCAAACATTTCCAAGCAGAGAGCAAGGCTGGCAGCCTGTTCTGCACTAGGGGTTTCCTGGGGTCAGAAGGTGCCATAACCTATCTCCTTCCTGTCTACTCAGGTCCTGCCCTTCATCCCAGGTTCCTGCTGAGTCATTTCATCATATTGAAAATGTCAGTTTTAGAGGAGAACTCAGGTGTGAAAATGGACTCTGAAGACTGGGAAAGAGATGAACCCCAGTGCTGCTCAGAAGGTAAGATTCTTGTGAAAATCTACACCAGGGCCAAAAAATAATTCCTAAAGCAGGACCTTGTTAGGTGCTGTGCACAGACCAGTTCCTCTCTGTTGACCTTGCATGGTAAGCGAGCTTTGAGAACTTCCCTGGTAAATGTATTAGGCAAGAGAAATCCTTGAAAGGAAAATGAAGCTTTGCCGCAGGTACCCAGGTACAGTAGGTGGTAGATAAATGGATCATCTCCACCCAAAGTTTTGGGGCTTTGAAGACCTGACTCACCAACTGGATGGTTTTGAACCCTCCAAATGTATCTCTTTGCTCTTAGCCTGCCCAGGCAGAGGAGAAGGCCTTGGGGTGGAAGGGGTTCTTTGAGTCTGGGTTGGAAAAATGACCCTGGCTCAGAGGTTCTTAGCGCTCCGTGGAGGAAGGCACTTGGGCATTGGCTCAAGGGAGACAATAAGGGGAGGTTTTTGACCCAAATGACTGTCTAATGCATGGAGTGTGAAGGCAGTGGCCTGTAACATGCCAGAGGCCAAACCCCTAAGCTTTCAAGTCACACATGGCAATCAGAGTTCTAAAACTAAAAATCAGGACATCGGTCTGACAAATGTGGATCTTCTAACAGTAACAGTAGAGTGGTTTGGAACCAGCTCTTCTCCCGGAACAGGGGCTATATGGTGGTCACCATGCTCATTCTGTCCCTGAGGCAGTGGGGAGTGGACACTGGGAAGGTACAGACACAAGATTCTGTAATTTCCCTATGCCAGGGAACTTCAAATGGTGACACTGAGACCATGTCCTGATTCTGCCTCTTTTTGTTGGTGCATGGGCAGGGAAGGGGCTTCCTCCTGCTTCCAGCACAATCCTTGAGTGTCTTCTATCTGGTCTGGGCCTGGGGCAGCTCTACCTTCCCCCATCCTTCTCCACCAAGGTGCAATCCTCCTGCGTCTTCAAAGCATAGACTGTCAGAACTGGAGGGACAAATGAGGAAAATGAGGCTCAGAGCGGTGAGATGCGGAATTGTCTCAGACAGCCAAGCAAAGCCAAGACTGGGTAGAACCTTCATAACAGAACACAAGTTCTCCCATCAGTTCTATGTGCTCTCAATATGCAAAAGTTGTTTGGATTATGACCAGGGATTTCATTCAGGCATTTCTCAAACTTAGTATTTTATCAGGCAGAATCCTCCAGATTATTCTCAAAGTGATGTGGGCAAGGTATACTATCTCCCCTGAATTAATGCAACTCATATGTTTCTAATAAGTAAGGGCTCTAGGAATTTCTGCATTCAGAAGCCCAGTTAGCTCTATTTTAGCTCCATTTCCCCCCATTCTCAACCAGGGAAGCTATTTTTAATGTCATTACTGTCTCTCTGCTTTAGTGTTTCTCAAAACACACAAAAAAGAAATAAGGCATTAAAAGGCCACCGGTGCTCCTAAATCCCTGGAAAATTCCAGTTTCATGTGCTAACCTCGTTGTCTCTGATTCCAGACCCGGCCAGAGGCACCCTGGAGCCAGGCCCGAGCCTCACCTCCATGAGATCTGCACACTCATGTAAGGCCCCTGGGTGGACTGATGACAGTGGCCAAGGGGTGAGGGAGGGGATGAGGGATGGTGCCACTGGACTTTCTTGAAGGAGAGGGAGAATCAGAGACTGGGGACACCTAAGGGTGCTGGAATGGGGCTGAGGCTTTTCCTTTGTAGAAGCAAATCTCAGGAGGGTCAATAAGACAGATAAGCTCAAGGTGGGCCTCTGCCTTTTCAGAGAGGTGCAGGTAACATATATCTGCTGAGTGGCACAAAAGAAAGGTTTTGAGCATGGGAACCTTCCAAATGCTTCTTCTGACCATTGCCAAGAGGCTGGCAACCCTGACCTCCTCAGAGAGCTTATGAAAAACAGAAACTTGGCCAGCAGGGGGCGCGCAGGAAACCCACATCACTGAGAGTGCCGTGGTGGCCTTGCACTGAGCTAGAACCCTCCTCACAGGCTACCATGTGAAACTCTCAATAACCCCAGGAGGAAATTGTTAACATCACTTTTCAGGAGCAGAAACACAGCAAGAAAGGGAGGCTGCCTGACCCAGGTGACACAGGTAGTTAGCAACAGATGCTGGAATTTAAAGGTACTATAATGTCTGTCTGCCTAAGCCAGGTTTAAGGCTCCCCCGTCACCACTCTCTGCACAGGGCAGAGTCAGGAGACCTCAGCCTGAGTCCCAGCTCTACTGCAGGCCAGTGTGTGAACACCAGGCCCTTCTTTCCTCCCAGGTAAATGGCAGTAAGCTCCGAATAACATGAAGTGCACACGGGTGCCTGGCCCATTCCCGCATCTCTGTGAGGAGAGGCTGCTTCATTGCTGCCACAGTTGCTGTTGCTGCAGTTGCTCTGGTTGGTTTTGGTCTTGTAGATACGAGGTTTCCGGCTCCTGATCTGCATTGTGCGCCATCGGGGTGGAACCAACCACACACGCCTGTCTGTTGGGCCTATTCGCATTTCTTCTTATCAGGGCTGTGATCCCCCTCAAATCTGGGAGCAGAGGTTCTCAGTGTGTGGTCCTCAGACCAGAAGTAGCAACAGCTCTTGGAGGTTTGTTGGGAATGCCAATTCTCTGGCTCCACCACAGAACTCTTGCATCAGAAACTCGGGTTTGAGGCTCAAGAGTTTGTGTTTTAACAAGCCGTATGGGTTATCGTCATGCACAGGAAAGAGAGAACCGCTGCCCTATAGAAAAAATTTCCAGTGCCTTAAAACCACTTGCACCTCGACTGTGGCCTTGAGAAGGAAGTTTGAAGGGATTTGGGGTCAGGAATGATGTGAGAGAACACCAGTTAAGAGGATACTGCATAGGCCTGAATGTGAGATGATGGGGGCCCAAGTCGGGGCATGATAGGAGGGAAACAGAAGTAAAAGGACAGATTTAGCAAATATTTAAGAGGTAAAAAAGCACAATGATAGTGTTAGAAATGCAACTTTTGTAGCATGTCTGGGTCTCACCCTGGGCCAACTGAATCAAAATCTCAGGGGTGTGGGGCCCAGGCATCCATGGCCTTATAACTTCACCCACCAGGTGGTTTCCAGTGTGCAGCCAAGGCTGAGAACCACGGCCTTAGACCGTGCTGCTCAGAGAGTGGTCCTCAGACCAGCAGCATCCACAGTACCTGGAGCTTTTAGAAAGGCAGAATCTGCACGTGTGGTTAATGTTTGAGAAGTTGAAAGGCTTAGAGTTAATATTATTCAATGATTCTTAATCAATCGGCACCTGTCCCATGAAGTCAGAATGACTGGGGGTGGGACCCAGAAAATCTCCCAAGGAGATTCCAAGGTAAGCCAAGGATCTCATCTGACCCCATATCATTGTAGAGTTACTTAGGATCTCACCTGGGCCATAAACATCTAGTGTCCATGATGTTTTGGACACTAGGCTGGGGCTGAGGAGGATTGTCAGACAGGGGACCTGCTCATGGGGAGCTTACAGTGCTGTAGGGAGATGGGACAAGGACACCAACACCTGAGCTGCAGGTATGAGTGCAGAGAGCTGTAGCAGCCCAGAGAGGAAGCCATCCCATGCAGAGGGGCCTGAGGAGGGCTTCAGGGAGGAGGTGACAGGAAAGTCAGTGTTACGGGAGGAGTCCCCCACATTCTCAGGGCAGGAGGAGACCAGGAGGACATTCTAAGCTGATAGACCAGCCAGCGGCCTTGTGCCAATTGTATGGGAGGAGAATTAGACTTTAGATTTCATCTCTACATGATAATTGCCTATCATAGATAGCTATATTATAGAATCACTTGGTGCACTGGTTACTATGTTATCATATTTGACATTTTACAACCACACATCCATGACAGTGATTGGTCCACATGTGGGCTCCTGCCCTCCATCAAAGTGCCTGAGCTCCTCACTGAGGGGTCGATCACCTACCCAATAAGAGGCCCAGCGGTGAAGGTTCCCTGCATAGGACACCACCTCTAGGCAGGAATGGCCTGAATATATTCCTAGGAGCCATGCCCTGGGAAATCCCCTGGCCACTGTTGTAGCTGGTCCTGCCTGTTTAAAGAGGTTCCTCCAGGGCCAGGCACAAGGCCTCTGGAGTTTCAAAAGAACCCCTGCAGTGCCAGCTCAGTCTTTAATGATGCTGGGCTCCTGGGTGCTTCCTGTCTCTATCTCTCACTGCCCACTCTTCCAGTGTCCTGCCATTGGCCCAACCAGTGCAGGGATCTGTCCTACCCCAGGCAATGCTGATGGCATGATGCCCCCAGTGAGAGGGTGCAGGAAAGAGGGTTAAGAAGAATAATGATTAGCACCTACTGAGTCCTTTCAATAGCTCAGCCACCTGGCTGAGTGTTACTCCTGTGAGTAAGCATTTTAATCCTCCCAACGCCCCTCTCGGGTAGGTGCTATTACTGTCTCCATTTCACAGATGAGGATATTGAGGTTTGGAGAGATTTAGTAACTTGTCCTAGGTCCCAAAGCAGTAAGTGACAGTTTGGATTTGAACACATCTGTCAAAATTGGGAACCCATGTGCTTACATACATGCTAAATTGCTTATCTGGAGCAAGGCAGAAAGCCCGGGGGTGGGAGAAATCTTCAGTGGGCTGTGATGTCTAAGCCCACAGGCAGGGTGGAGAGCTGGCACTGGGGCTCTCAGGGGTGGGCTAGAAAGGATTGAGTTTTCAGTTCCCAATGTGAAGTATTGATATCTGGTTGTATTGATCTAGGTCCAAAAGTGAAGCCCAAAGCCCCAGAGAAATTCAGCATTCATGACCAGGATCACAAGTATTGGTCCTGGACTCCGGGACCCTCAAAGCAGTTCCAGATAAAACCTACATACTCCCAGGTGAATCTCAGTCTCGGTTGTGGTTTCTGTCCTCCCCCAGCCAGGGTAAGGCCTTCCTCTAAGGAGCTCAGCTCAGGCTGTACCATACCTCCAGCTCCAGCACGTTGTGGGCAGCAGGGCAGAGGAGCTCTAGAGACTGCTAGGAATTGGATGCAGAGTGTGTAACAATGACCAGATCTTTCTAGAAGAGCTGGCAGAAAGAAGGAGCCAGACCATGGAGGAAGAGGAGGCTTGGACCAGAGTGAAGGAGGGGGCTTTGACCACAGAGCCAAGGTGGGAGAATTACGCATCAGGCCTGAAACCCTGGCACACAGGAGGGCCTTTTCTCTGCTCTGAGGACCAGCCCATTTTTCTGTCTTTTTTCAGAGACCTTCTTTGTACTAGCATCCCACTTGAGTTCAGCCTGTGAGCAGAAAGGAAGTCCGATTCTCCTGGCAGTCTCTAAAGGAGAGCTTTGTCTTTGCTGTGACAAGGACAAAGGACAAAGCAAGCCATCCCTTCAGCTGAAGGTGAACATTCCAGTTCAACTTCCTTTACCCTCAGTCACCCCAAAGTGGAAGGCCAAGATCCTCAACACTTCTCATTTTCCACAAAGTCTTATCCTGGCCAATATAACAGGAGCATCCACCTTTCTGGAAGCACGGGGTAGAAGAGGTTCCTTCTCTCCTATTTGGTTCTGTGCTCCAAGAGCATGCATGCTGCGTTTTCTCCCTCTGGAAGACTGTGCTATCTAATTAATCTCTTTTACCTCAAAGAAGAAGAAACTTAATGACCTGGCTGCCCAGAAAGAACTAGCACGTCGGCCCTTCATCTTTTATAGGGCTGAGGTGGGCTCCCAGAACACGTTGGAGTCGGCTGCCCACCCTGGGTGGTTCATCTGCACCTCCTGCAATTCTGGTGAACCTGTTGGAGTGACAGATATTCTTGGGAAAAGGAAACACACTGAGTTTTCATTCCAGCGAGTTCCCAAAGCTGAAATGAGCCCCAGTGAGGTCACTGAATAGGAAACTGACCTATTGAATGCCTTCATGTGCTTCCCTCTCTCACACCAAACACAGGGGAACCTACTCGTTAACCTCTTTCATTTCTCACTAGTACTTTGAGAATATGTGTCTTTAGGTCATAGAGAAAATGATTGCTGAATTATTGAGTTCTTAGATAAAGTTCTGGTTGGAATGAGCCCAGCTTCTGTCTGTATGCTGCTTACCCTGAACCATTAGTCATCCATAGGCTGTGGTGTATTGCATGATTTGGCCAAGCAGAGCCTGAACTTGCCACAGGAAGGAGCAGCTGTGCTGATGCTATGCTCTAGAATTAGCCATTCTTTTTTTTTTTTTTGCTGAGGAAGATTCGCCCTGAGCTAACATCTCTTGCCAATCTTCCTCTTTTTTTTTTTTTCCAGTTTGAGGAAGATTAGCCCTGAACTAACATCTGTGCCAGTCTTCCTCTATATTTGTATGTGGGTCACTGCCTCAGCATGGCTGAGGAGTGGTGTAAGTCCACACCCAGGATCCAAACCTGCAAACCCAGGCTGCCAAAGCAGAGCACGCCGAACTTTACCATACTACACCGTGGGGTCGGCCCCAAGAATTAGCCATTCTTACTGGAGTTTGACATGAGCTGAGGGGTTGGCCCTGGGGCAGAAGTGCATGGAAGTTGTTTAGTCTGTGTCTAGAGTCCAGTGTGACAGGAAGAAAAGCAACAGCAAGTCACCATCTAGCCGAGTGATAAGTGGAAAAAGGTGGGGTGGGTCTTAGACAAGTAGTAGGGTGACCCAAAACGTGGGAGAGGCACAGAGACAAGGAATCTGGGTCAAGTGACAGAAGACCAGACATCTGGTGAGCAGCCAGTCAGCATCTGGGAGGCCTGTCAGCAAGGACAAGGTCCATCACTAAGCTGGGCTCAAATCCTAGTGAAGGGTGATGGGTGGGCTGGCCGAACAGAAACCCAGGACCTGGAAGCAGAGACAGAGGTGAGGAGAGGGGGGAGGCTTGGGAATGAGTTGTGTACTAGTTATGGCTCTTCAGTTAGAAGCAACGATAATTGATTCAGATTTACTTAAGCAAAATTATACTAAAACAAACAGGAGCTTACTAGAAGGATACTGTGCACATTTGTTTCTTATTGTTGCTGTAGCAGATGACCATAAACTCAGTGGTTTAAAACAATGCAATTTATTATCTTAGCTTTCTGGAGGCCAGTCTAAAGTGAGACTCACTGGGCAAAAATCAAGGTGTTGGCAGGGCTGCATTCCTTTTGGAGGCTCTAGGGGAGAATCAATTTCCTGCTTTTTCTAGCTTCTAGAGGTCAGCTGCATTCCTTGGCTTATGGCCCCTTCTTCTGTCTTCAAAGCCAGCAATGGTTGGTTGAGTCTTTTTCATGCTGCATCACTTTGAGCCTCCTGCTTTCCTCTTTCATTTAGAGGCGCTTGTGATTACATTGGGCCCGCCAGATAATCCAGGATAATCCCCAGTTCAAGATCCTTAGTCTAACCACATCTGCAAAGTCTATTGTGACATGTAAGGCAACACATTCACAGGTTCTGGGGATTAGGATGTGGCCATCTTTGGGGGCCATTATTATGCCTAGCACATGGAGGACATGCTGAAGATCCAGTTAGAAATTTCCCACAGGTCAGAAATAACACGAGCTAGGGGAGCTTTGGCCCCAACACTCAGATGGGTAAGAGCCAATCATGTTTTTTGTCACTTAGGAAAAGATTCAGATTCCAAGGTGAGCATGTGACTGCCCTAGTTTGGATCACATATCTGCTCCTTGGTCAGTTAAAGGCAGCGCATCTTGATTAACACTTTCTCCAAGATACTCCATCGTGTTTCCAATGAGGCCAGTGAGGGTCCTCAAAGTGGAATTGGAGAGCTAATCTCAGAAGAAGGTGGTGGATGCCAGGCAGGAAGACAAACTTATGGCTCCCTGGGTCCCCTCAGTTGTAACTAGGAGTATGATAGTACCCCAGTCTCTGAGAGTCAAGGGAGACGAGGCCCAAAGTCAACTGCTTCTGTTTCTGATCTGATAATGATGTTGACCAACAGTGGGCCAGTGGTAAAAAAAGTATCTAGTATTTTATTGTTTGAAAATGTGTCCAGGTGACAATGATGCTTGGGGGTGGGGGCATGTCTTCTTCAAAACATGGAACCTCTTCACAACCAAGACACAAGTATTCAAATTAACCTCCTAGCTAGGGCCTGTCCCATGGCAGTGAGGACTCTGGCTCCCTTATGGACCAGCAGAAAGGAGGCGAGACTCGCTGACCATGGCCTTGAGGAGGCAACCATGCAGGCCAAATGGAGACAGGCACAGCCTGGGCTCCATCCTGCTCCACTTTCTTCCAACCTGGTGACATGTAGCAAGTTGCTGTGGCGCGGGCCACACAGGCTTCTGCGAGGTTCCACTGAATGATGAATGTACTAACACCTTGCTGAAGCATGAGGCCCCTGTGTGCCATTGACTTCATTGTTGGAAAGTTCAGGACATGGGTATGGTGATCACATAGGTGTTCTACTCCATTTAATGCTATGAGCTGCTTTCCTCTCCCAATGCCACCAACCCCACTTCACCCAACCCTGCTTTTTGTCCTTCTAACATACTATATAATTTACTTGTTTATTATGTTTATTGTCTGTGTCTTCCACTAGAATGTAAGTTCCAGGAGTGCTTTGCTCTCTGATGTATCCCAAGAACCTACCATAGTGCCTGGCACTTGTAGACACTCAATAAGGTTTTTATAAATGAAGGAAGGAAGTCAGGGAGGAAGAGAGGGAAGGAAAGAAGGGTTGCTGCTTAAATCATGGTCTTCTTTTAACTAAACTGATATGACTTCCCCTGCAAAGCAGATGCATTTTGGAAAACTTGTATAAAACAAACTCACGTGTTTTGAATTTCATTTTCCCAACTGTCATTGTGATCATGGGTCTGGATGTTCAGTGAAAAAGTTTTAGCCCTTATGTATTACCCCTGAGAATCCCAATGTATTAGTTTTCTAGTGCTGCCATAACAAAGTAATATAAGCTGGGTGGCTTAAAACAACAGAAATTTATTCTCTCACAGTTCTGGGGCTAGAAATGTGAAGGCAAGGTGTTGGCATGGTTGAGTCCATCTGAAGGCTCTGAGGGAGAATCTATTCTATGCCTCTTCTAGCTTCTGGTGTTTGTTGGCATCCTGGGCATCCTTGGCTTGTAGATGCATCACTCCAATCTCTGCCTCCATTGTCACATGGCCTTCTTCTCCCTGTGTCTCTGTGTCTTCACGTGGCATTCTCCTCTGTGTATGTCAGTGTCCAGATTTCTGTCTTCTTACAAGGACACCAGTCATGTTGGATTAGGGCCCATCCTAATGACCTCATCTTAACTTGGTTATATCTGCAAAGACTCTATTTCCAAATAAGGTCACATTCTCAGGTACCAGGGGTTAGGACTTCAACATATCTTTTTGGGGGGACACAATTAAACCCATAACACCCAACATTTCAACCCTTCACCTCAAGGAATTCCCTATGCATGTAAAAGGGTAATCTCAGGGCATTTAATCTGCAGCAAGAATGCCTGCATGAGCACCCTAACCAGAGGTTCCTTTCACAGCCGGTCACTCTTCCTGACCCCATCCAAGGTTCTGGGGCAGGGTGAGGCAGGTGGGGGCAAGAGTAAGGCTGTCTTGGGAATAGAAAGAGAAGACCCTTATCCATCCTGCACTCTTCTGGGGAATGAGTTACCCAGCACAGAGCATAACAGATAGCCTTAGGAGTGGTGCACCCCAAGCATTTTTGATCCCAGTTGCCCCAATCAATTAAACAATATTGAGGACACATCTTGAAATGATGGCAGTAGTACGTTATGAAACATACACAAAATTAGAATTTGGAAGGACTAAATAAATAGGAACTGACACTTAGTAGTTCCTTCTCACATTCCAATGGACTGTCTGGTTCACCCAGCCACTGCCTTCCACCCCCTTCCCAGCAGACACTTACTTACCTAGTGATGCGCTGGCAAATGTTTAACAACCAGTTCTCCGGGGACGGGTGGTGTGGGAGGGAGCTCTGATATGCAGCTCTTGCCAGTTTCCATGGTGTAATGACTCCCAGCACGGCCAACTTCAAACTGCCAACATGAAGTCACTAAACATGGAGTTGGGAAGAGATGCTAACAACTGGCTCTTGCAAACTGATAGAAGCTGGCTCCAGCACACCACTGCAACCACCTTTAAGATCTTCATTTTAGAGCAAGGGTTGGCAAACCTTAGCCTGCAGGCAAAATCCAGCGCACTGCCTGTTTTGTATGGTTTGCTAACGCAGCCATGCTCGCTGGTTGTCTATGACTGCCTTTGTGCTGCAACAGTAGAGTATATAGCCTCTCAGCCTGCGGATCCTAGAATATTTATTATCTGGCCCTTAAAAGAAAATTTTCTGACTCCTACTCTGTAAGGAAGGAGACCATAGCCTGCATGTAACCTCCAGACATTCATCCCTGAGTCAGTCTGGAACTTCAAGCACAGCTTCCATCAGAGAGCTGCAACGCGTGATGGTTGGGTTCTCCGTTTCACTCACAAAAACCTACGCTATTTTTTGCTGCAAAAGTAACATTAGTTTTTTTTTTTTTTTTTTTTAACTTAGCCTAGCTTCTCCTGAAAATTTTCAACAGGGGAATGCATTCTAAATTCCACCTAATTAGGGGACCTGGAGCCTTTGACACTACCTGTTACTTGCCCACAGCCCTCTTGCTGAAGGTGCTTTGTCTGAACAGCTCCATGCAGGAGCTTGGGGCAGGATCATAGGTCAGTTGACCCAAGGGGGCAGGGACAGACTGTCTTTGCAGAGCATGCAGAGGGTACTGTTTGGCAGACTTTCATGGTCATAGTGATTTCTGGCCTGCAAGATAATTTTCACATGTACTGGGTGATTGTCACATCAGCGTAACACTGTGAGAAGGGCAGAGGGGGAATTATTGTGCTCATTTCATATATGAGAAAACAGACTGAGAGATAAGTAACTTGACCACAGTCACCCAGATTGTAAGTGGCAGACTTCCAAGTGTTCTGACTCCTAGTACAGAGCTCTTTGCACTGTCCCTGAGCAGCTAAAACACTACTGTGCTTAAGAATCACCTGGGAAGCTTCTTAAAAATACAGACTTTCAGAACTGCACACCGTGAGGTTCTGATTTAGGTGTTTCTGGGATGTAGCCCAGGGATCTATCTGCCTTTTTGAAAAGCACCCAAGTCTTTCTGATTCAAGCGTTTCTTTCTGGTCTACACTTTGAGAAACACTGCCTCCTTCTCATATATTTCATTAGAAAATGATAATGTGCATTTCTGGCTGAGCTATTTCTGGGTGATTGGGCACCCGTGCTAGTGTTCAGTCTGGGCTTAAACATGAACCACTAGGAATGTCCTACTCCAGGTGATGTGAACTTGAACCACAGAGAAGTCTCATTGCATTGCCCATCTGGTGACCATGCAGTGTCCCCAGCAAGGAGGCATCCAGCAGAAGACAGCTGCTGAGAGAGGTTTATTCACACAGAGTTGTACAGTGTGTGCTGCCTGGTGAGCCCTCTGCCAATTGGCTCATTCATACAAAAAAGTGCTTGTGCCAGGCCCTGTGTTAGGTGATGAGGATGAAAGGCTGAGCAGACTCAGATGCAGACCCTGCCCTCAAGGAACTTACAGTCTGGTGGGGTGACAGACATTAATCAGGCAACCACAACTACACATGGAGAAGCAGTGCCCAGTGCATGACAGGGGTGTGTACCCCAATCAGGGAATCAGAGGAGCTTCCCTGGGGAAGAAACACCTGAGTAAGATCAGAAGAAGCAGTGGATGTTAGATAGGCTCAAAGCGGGAGAGCTTTCTGTCATCTTTGAGGGTTCTTGATGAGTTTCTTTTATTGATATAGAAAAAAGCAAAGATGGAGAAAAGGGAGAGAAGTGGACAGTATGGAGCTAGCTGTATCTCCATATCTGGCATGGATAGTTTATCACACCTCTGGCTGTGGTACCCTGAATACCCCATCTATATGCCTTTGGGCACCTCCTTTCCTATGGAGGGGAAAAGGGAAGGAAGAGTGCTTTAGAGGCACAGGGAGCCCCTGTCACCCATCCCTCTTCCACCCTGTCTCTTGACATGCATAAAACCCATTTCCTGACCTAACAGGTAAAACAAGTGTTGCTGGAAGGGCCATGAATGAGAATGGGCCTTGGGCACATTCATGGCATGAGAAACCAGTATCTCTTCCTTGGAAATTTGGGAAGAGAAACTGCTTTATTCTTCTTTACACAACCCCAAAGCAGACACTGGCCCCTGATCCACTTTCTGAAACTGTGGCCACAGCCCATATATTACCCAAGAGGAGATGAAAGGGCAGGCAAATTTCAGAATGTTGGTGTGTGCTAGTTATTTCCTGCCTCAGTCTGCAAAGTTGCTCAAGAGAAGGATGTATTCAGACCAACACTCACCAGATGGCAAGCAAAGATGGAAGGAAATGCTGCTTTGCTGAGAAGGGGCTGGTCGGCAGGCTGCAATCTAAGCTCTCTTCAAGTCCCACTTTTTTTTTTTTTGAGCTCTGCAGGATTGAGAAAGCCAACTGCTTCTGTATGGACCACAGAAGATGCAAAGTGGCAGCTTTCACAGTAGATAAGATTGGCGCCCCACGTCTTTATCAAGCATGGTCCTTTAAGAGTAAATATACAAATACATTGATTCAAATAGATCAGGCATGGTCCCTTAAGAGTTAGGTCAAGTCAGTTAGCCAGCAAGTACTAGACTAAAGACATTTATAATCTCATCTGAGCCCATTCTGAATTATATCCAGGCAGCATCATTAAGGACCTTTCACAACCCAGATCAGTGGCTAAAAGCCACTGCCAAACAAGAATTGTCGGTTGCTAGAACTCCCCAAATGAAAGTCAATGCGAACAGCTCCAACTAGGTCAGAACCCTACCTCATTAATCATGTAGAATGGAGAACTCTTGAAAATATTGCAAATGCAAAGAATTTTTGTTGTCCATTTTCTTTGAGGTGTAGTCAAAGAAAAAGGCAATGAAAATGTTAAATCTTGTGAGTCATGAAGTCATTTTATTCTTAGTATTGATATTAGTCATGCTGTTTTGGACTCTATATCAGTAGGTAAATCTAATGAGTAAGCAAATTTTGTAAGTATCAAGACTTTTCAGTTAGAAAGTAATTGCATAGCAATTTTTTTTTGTCTCAGTGAACTATAAAAGAAAATCATAATTAGAGTTTTGGTAAATGGTTGACTTTTAGTCTTAAGATGACACAAACAGTGTTTGTCTTTCTGAAGGATAGGGATGGGAAAGATCAACAACATAGCAAAAAGAGGCACTGACCTCCAGACCCCAAATTTTCACTAGGCTTTCCCAGTTGCAGATAACAGTTTCTGAGTGGATGAGGACCACTCCAAACTTTAAGCATTATCTCTGTTTCATGCAACCCTAGAAACCAAACCCATACAAGCCTCCAACCTCCCCAGCCCCCAAATTTGTGCCTGGGGCCTCAGTTCCTGTTCTGATTGCCTACCTGGCACCCTGACCCTGCTTTAGGATCTGGACCTTCTCTTGCTTTTGATCTAAACCCAGATGAGTGATGAGGGCCCTGGTGCCTGTCTTCAGACTTCCCAGAAGCTGCTTCTGTCTGCTACCTGCTCCAGAATCTTTGTCACTGGCTCCTCACACCTGTTCACATCCACTGCCCCACCCTCTCCCACTGAGGACTCACAGACAGTGCCTTGCCATACCCCCTGGACCCTGGACCCCACTGAACTTCTCTGTTTACACCTGCAACAGGATCAGCTTCCCTAGAATTCATCCTGCCTCCACTTGCATCACTAAGTTTAGAGCTTGCATTATCCAAGCTGCCTTCCTGGAGGAGATAACCAGTATGGCCTGGCTATATCTTGAGAAACAGGCACCCGAGTGGGGTCAGACTGTTTAGAAAAGCAGCAAACCCAGAGGCACTGAGATCATCGCTCTCCAGAAATTTATTTCAGCCTAGAACTTTGTGATTAACCACACTCTATTTTTTTTTTTTTTTTTTTTGTGGGGAAGACCAGCCCTGAGCTAACATCTGTTGCCAATCCTCCCCTTTTTGCTGAGGAAGACTGGCCCTGGGCTAACATCTGTGCCCATCTTCCTCCACTTTTATATGGGACGCCACCACGACATGGCTGACAGGCAGTGCGTCGGCGGGCGCCCGGGATCCGAACTCGCAAACCCCGGGCTGCCAAGCGCGGACTAAACCGCTGCGCCACCGGGCGGCCCCATCCACACTCTATTTTTTATATCCCAAACTACGTACACTTTAAAGGCACAAATGATACTGAAAACAAAGCCCATGTGCTTGCTGGGTGAAGACAACATGTTATAGGGAGAAGAAATTTTCCTATTTGCTATTCTTTTGAAATAAACGAAGATGACTCAAGTGAGAACAAGCAGTGGCTGTTTACTCAGAGCTGGCTCTAGCAAAGGATTCGGCTGCCATCACTTGCATTTGGCAGAGATTCAAAGGCAGGCAGAGGAGTGGGGAAGCTTTATGGTGACCAAAAAAGGGGGGGCTTCAGGAGAGCTTTGACTGGAGTTGTTGGCATACCCTAGAAGCTGGGCATCCTGTGTGATTGGTTTGGGGAGCGTAGCTGGTATTCTCTGGTTGCTCCTGAGTTGGAAGTGGGGACAAAAATAGAAAAGTTGGCAATTGTTGACCAAATCCTGATTCTGGGTCAATTGCTATAGAAGTTGAGAGTTAGAGTTCTATTGTCATACGTGGTCTGGCCATTGTTAGCTTGTATATTCAGTCTCATACTGCACTGAGATTCTCATCAATATTTTCAAATTCAAATTGAGTGTTTTTTTCTTTCCCTAGGTCTTTTGTCACTCCCACAGGCTGCCTCGGTATGTTGGAGGTATAGATGAAATATCCATGATTTGCAGCTGACTCCAAAGTGAAGTAGGAGCCAACCTGTTCCTTGAGGAAGGTGAAGGGCAGACGCTCCTTATCATTCAGGGAGTTGAGTTCTTTGATGTTCTTTTTCTGAAAGATGAAGGAGAATTTATGAAGTAGCAAGGCTACTTTGTGAAGGAAAGAAGGAAAGATCAGGGCAGTCTTTGCCAGAGTTTAGGTTTTCAGCCTTAGCCTTAAGGTTCCCTACTTCCTTGGATGGGATGATGTGGAAATTTCTTTCCCAGATCTCTTACCTTTAGTTGCAAAGAGGGATGCGTTGGCTCTTTGACTGTGTCACAGTAGAGACAGAGCTCCCCTTTAGAGACAGCCAAAAAAATATGATTTCCTTTCTTAGTACTAATATTATTTAACTGTGAAGTTGATATATAAAAGGTCTCTGGAAAAAACAGAAAACTGGGTCAGCCCTAGAGTAGAAAAATAATCTTTTTTTTCTGTTGACGTTTCAGGTACAACAACCCTTGTCCCTTTAGCAATGCCATCAAAATCTCATGCCTGAGTTGGCCCAGGAGCCAAGGACATCCCTATTCTCAGAATTTCCCTTTCCTTACACCTCTGGCTTCTTCCTTCCAACCCTTCCAGGGAAACCTCTTTTAGATCAGGGACTTCTCTGGGCCCATCTCCCCACCCTCACTGTTGTCGACCACCAGCTGGCCCTCGAGTCTGTTTCCCCAGGAAGTAGCCCTTTGCCCATCCTAGAGAAGGGAGTGGCTGACCTGCCCCACGGGGAGAGGGGCTTTATACAGCCCAGTGGGGAGTGAGAGAGCACAGGAACCACCTCTACTGAGTAAAGCAAGGTTGAGAGTCACCTCGGTTTGTGGTGCATTTGTCTGGAACCGCTTTGAGGACCCCATTTTCTAGGACCAAAACTTGCTGGTTTGGGTCTCGAATAGTACACTTCTTTAATTTTATGGATTTGACTGTTGAACCTGAAAAACAGTACCAGAGATTATGAACAATTAACACACTTCAGTTTACCATTCTCATATCCCCATCTTGCTCAGTGGGCTCAGAGGAGGTGTTTTCCTCTCATTAGTTTTTCACCCTACCCCATTAATCCATTCATAGATGAACTTTCATGATTAACCACTTGTGCTCTGGAGTCAGACTGAGTCGGGGTCAAATTTCTACTCTGTCATTTACAAGCTGAACAAGTTACTAAACTTCTCCAAATGTTGTTTTGTTACCAGTAAAATGGGGATAATAAAAGCTGTCTTATATAGGGTTGATGTGGAAGAAGGAGGGATTCAATGAAAGTTCATTATTATCATTAGTAGTAGCACTGATAACCCTCTTTGCTGCACGCTCTCACTGATGGGCCCATGCCATCAGCAATGCCTGGGTGGCATGGATCTCTTCCATGTGGGGCACCAGCTGGGCCCATGGTGAGAACAGTGGAAGGGTGAGGAGGATGGGGTGAAGCAGGAAGCATCCAGGAGCAGCAGCTTTGTGTCAGGAAGGGGATGGAGATGGCAGGAGTTTTGAGGAAAATGCAGAGGGGTTGTGCCTGCACTTTTGGAACCTGAGTGGGCAGGACTAGCTGCAGCAGTGGCCAGGGATTTGCTTGAATATGAGGGGATTTAGGCATTCATTCAGGTCAGCCCTGCCTAGAGGGGGGATCTCCTACATCCAGAACTTGTCGCTATGCCACCTCTGCTAGAGCAAGTGATCATCCATCAGTGACTGAGCTCAGGCTTTGCATGGGGGAGGGTACAAGCCCACATA
Organism: Tapirus indicus; assembly: GCA_031878705.1. Taxonomy (NCBI): domain Eukaryota; kingdom Metazoa; phylum Chordata; class Mammalia; order Perissodactyla; family Tapiridae; genus Tapirus; species Tapirus indicus. The sequence goes on along the minus strand of CM062923.1, from coordinate 75,145,155 downwards.
TAAGACCAATGGTTGAGTCTATTTGGAACAACAGATGTAAAATCTGATAATGAGACAGAATATCCTGTAGATTAGTAATTACACTATATAATTATATACATACATAAACAGAAACACACACATAGTCTTGTTTGCTACTCGCTTGTAAACATGATGCCTTTAGCTGGGACCCGTGGTTTGTACCCTCCTCCCTGTCACCTACTGTCCACCTCTTCCGCATCCTGTCCTCGCATGCGACCTCCTCCCTGAAGCCCTCCCTCAATCCCTTACTGGGAGTGACATTTTTCTGTCTGAGCTGCCCAGCCCCTGTTCTGCGCTGGGGAAGGGCAGCAGTATTGCAACATCTTGTACTGCAGTAATTGCATGCTTGTATAGGAGTCATTTCTGACTCATTCTATATTTCTCACAGGGCCCATTGTGGGGCTTTCAGTAACCAGCACTTGGTTAGTGTTCACTGAGTTGGCCTCTCTGGTCTGGAGGAAGTTATCAGTATGTTTCTGAGGGCTCCTCTGACACTAGCTATCTATGACTTTTGTTGGGGAATGAAACAATGAGGGTTGAAACTAACTGAAGATACAATCTATTAGTATCCTCAAGTTTGAGTTGTATTTTTGGGGAAAAGCAGACTTACACAAAAAATGGAATAAAAAGTACTTGAATATTGAAAAAAAATGGGATAGTTCAACACAAGCTGCTACCTATCAGAACTAATGGGGGTAAAAATCTGATCCTTTACAAAACTTGAATCACAGACGTCCTCCCTGGTTGGCACACGCGGGAAGAAATCACCATCACTAAGGAAGGACAGCCCATCACCAGAGGAGGCAGCCCAGACCCAGCCCTGTCTTGCATTACCATGGCATGGTTGTTCCAGCAGGTGGACAGGTCTTCATCACTTGAGCTCTTTCAGCCTGCCTCCCTACCGTTCCTCCACCCTCGCTTCATGCTTCAGCTGTCCCAAACTCCTCCTCTTCCCATACACTCGCTGACTCTGTTCCCTCTGCCTGGAATTGCTTTCCTCTTTTATCCTTCAGGGTAATCCCAACTTCTTCAAGATTCAGTGCAGGCATCACCTCCTCTGGGATCTATCTCCCAATTCCAACCCTCAACACAGGCTGGTTCTCCTGGTTCAACACAGGCAGCACAGCAACCTGTGCTGCCTTCTGCAGCAGCCCTTACCACACATACTATGTCAAAGTTATTGCTGGTGTTCTGTCCTCTCGCTCCTCCCCCACCAGCCCATCAAAGCCAAAAGACAAATGAAAGTCTTCCCTTGCCTGTCTGCATGAGCACAAAGGGCACATTCACAGCATCTTCCTTGCCTGGCCCCACCATGTTCCTGGCATACCAGCTTCTATACCCAAAGTCAATGCTCAGGGGTCCTATGCCAGGGCCTGTGTTCCCAGGGGCAGGTTGGGAGGACCTGAAAGAAGGGCATCTTAACAGAGAACGGCTGTTGGCAGCTGCTGGTGGGGGGAGCTTCCAATACATAATTTCCTCTAGTCTCTGAGGGAAATCAGGGCCAGGTGAATTGGGGACAGTCACTGTCCAGGGCAGGAGGATACACTTTTAACACCAAACCACCACTGCCATCAGCAAAAATGGGAGTGGCCACCACTTTCTGGGCCAGCAGTGAACTTTCATCGCTTACTTGCTTTCTATCATTGGATCTTCACAGCACTTTATGGACAAGGAAGTACGGGACACATGGAAACATGCTGGGACTCAAACTGAGGTCTTCCTGCCATGTGTGATGGAAAGACTGCTAGACCTGGAGTCAGGCAGACTGGTCATCCTGGCTCTGCTACTTGCTAGCTGAGTGTCTTGGGCAAGTTACTCACACTTTTGATGCTCAATCTTTATTGGAAAAGCGGGAATATAATAGTTTCCTAGAAAAATTGTTGTGAGAATTAAATTAATTCCCTGGTCTAAAGAGCTCAGCCTGGAGTTTGGGATAAACTTGCTAAATAAATGTGAGTTTCTTGTTGCTTCGCCGGAGCACCAAGTCTTGTGTCAAACTGCTGAGCTTATTCCCTAAAAGGTTAACATTCTCAAAGCTGAAAATTCAAGGGCTGGGGTGCTGCCTCCCCCCATTCATTAGATGCCCCCAGGAGAGAGTCCCTCACCTCCTTGGAGGTGCTTAGCTACCCACTACCCTTCCCTTTCACCCCAGGACCCCTTGGACTATCACCTGAGTGGCTGGAAGCCGCAGAATCAAGGCTGAGGTCTGGCACCAGGGGGCCTCTTGCTGATGACAAGAGTTAAAGACAACAGGTTAGCAAGTGCAATTCCATTAGCCTAGGATTCTTAACTTCCGCAGTTTCCAAAGCACCATCTGAAAAGCACTCACACAGAAACATATTAACTCTCTTTAAGGAGGTTCCATGTCCAATAATTTTGAGAGATTCTGGATTGAACAATGTTAAGTCAGGTTCCTTAAAGAAGGACTTCCCAGAGCCATTTTTCCAAAATATTTTGTGAGGAATCACAGGAGATTTTGCCAATGTTGGCCTACCTAGACCCCCTCTGGTCTGAAGGAGGAACCCTTTTCTGGCTTTGGGGATTGGAGCTTTAGGTATGCCTTTCAACATGAAGGATCTCAGTGCTGTTTTTTCTTTGTGTGTGTGTGGGTAGAGAGTCTAGTAGCTGCAAACCAGTTGATTGGAGAAGCAGTGCTTTAAAATCTTTCATCTGAGCCTATGTGTGAAAATGTGTCTACTCTTGATACATCTGGGGTCCTGAATCACAACATGTCCATTTCCAACCCTTTCTGTAACTATCCCTGTTTATGTAACATGCTGGGAAAATTCCTGGAGCCCAGTTCTTTTGCAAATTGGACAGAGGATGAATCATTTCCATAGACAGCATTTAACACATTCCTGTTTGGGAACCACTTTTTGATGCCAAGGATGGATTTGCAGAAATTTCTTACATTCTGGCTCTGGTTGGGATTCATGCTTGTCTTCACAGGACTCAAGGTCAGTGTTCATATCTGAGATGCCATCCAAAAAGGATATCACCCAAGCTGAGAATTAACACAGTGGGAGAGGTGGAGGGAGGCAGAACCTGTATAGATTAGAGGATATTGATTATGGAAACTTCTAACCCCAGGAAACCTCCCCTGGTGCCCCTAATGCCTACAGGACCTTGCCCTATCTCTCCTTGGGAATGTTGCCTTAATGTTATGGGGCCAGATCACTCCAATTCATAATGGAATTCTGTTTAGATTTTAGCCCACTAAAGTAATTCTGTGGTTTGTCTGTCAAATGACTATTTATTTTTGGCCACTTGCTGTGTTTTGTTTCTCATGTGGATGGATTCCCAGGAATCACCTACAGGTCTTGCTAAAATGCAGATTCTGATTCAGTAAGTCTGGTGGGTCCTGAGATTCTACATGTCTAACAAGTTCTCAAGGGATGCTGCTGGTTCACATACCATACTTTGAGCAGAAAGGCTCTAAGAAACTCAACTTCTAGTGCCTTGGAGCAGAGCAGGCTCACAGTCATGTCTGTACTGTGGCTTTGGAGAAACACGACCTCGCTTCTCTTTTGGATCTGCTAGGACTTTACAGTGTAAAAGCCCTTTTGCATACATGACTCAGCGAATCCTCACCATGAGACTGCAGAGGCCATGTGGTGAGTATTTTCAGTCCCTTTTTACAGATGAAGAAACTGATGTTGAGAGATGTCCCCTAGGTCACAGAGCTACAAACAAGTTGGAGAGCCCTGGAATTCAAATCCAGACTTCCCAGTGCTTTTCCATTGTGCATCAATTCCCACTGGAAAGAGCACTGGGGGGAGGTCACCAGACGTGAATGCTCATCTCAGCCCCAACACCAACGTGCAGGGTAACATGGTAAGTTATGTAAGCTCTCTGGACCCCGAAAGACATGGAACACAGAAGAGATTCAGTGATATCTCAGAAAGCACTGGCATTTTGTGATTCTGTGTGGCTGGAGGAGTTTCCCAAACTTTAAAGAGCACATGAATTACCTGGGGTCCTTGTTAAAATACAGTCTGATTCAGTAGGTATTTAATGGGGCCCAAGACTGCATTTATAACAAGTTCCTAGGTAATACTAATGCAGTAGATCCAAGGACTATGCACTTAACCCAGGATGTATCTTGGGATCTCTTGAGGAACTTTAAAAATTATAAATCTCTGGATCCTATCCCCAGTGACTGACTCAATTGGTCTGTGGTAGGGCCCAGAGTTGGTAGATTTTGAATGCTCCCAAGTGATTTTAATGTGCAGCCAGAGTTGAGAATCACTGTGCTGTAGGGTTGGGCTCCTAACTGGAAACAGTTTGTACCTACAGGTGATACAGCTTTCTGAGAATAGTTGAGCTCCCTTCCCAGATTTTCTGATACTAGGGGAGTCATGTTTTCAAGTGTTTTTCGAGGAGTGGAACTGCCTTTGTTTTCTTTCTTCTACTATTCGAACTCCAGAGAATTTCCTTTGGAAATCCCATTGGGAGATGAATCTAGAAAGTCACTCTCTTGGCTACAGCAGAGAGTAGAGTGTCAACTTATTTGTGCCAGATTCTAATTGGGGTTGGTGGTAGGAAAGCAGTACCCAGAAATCCTCTCCTCACATCAGTTCCCATCTGGATCAGACAGAGTCACTGCTACAAGGTTTTCTCACCTTGCTAGGACATTTGAAGATCCCTTATCCCAATTATTAGTTTAGAATAGTGGTTCCCAAAGTGTGCAACGATGTGCCCTGGGGTGCCTCACCACATCACAGAGGTGCCATGGGATATTTAAATTTTTGAGGAAATATAGACATCTGTTAGACCCATGCAAACAACTACCATTAAGTTGTTTTAACCTGAATTCTTAAACAGAGCTGTCAGGCATTTCTTTTGTCTTAGAAGATCTGTGAAGAAATTCCTCAGACACTAAGGGCACTGTAAGCTGAGAAGGTTTGGGAAGTTCTGGTTTAGAAGTTGGGGGTAGCATCCCTTGGGCAGAGTACTGCCTCGGGATTAGTAAATCCTTTTGACAGTGCATTCAGGTGTGGAAAGAAAGCTCATAGAGTGGGACTGAGATGTGCTAGAAGACAGAAAGGACTAGATTGATCTGCCCAATAAAGAACAAAAACTGATGCTTCCGCAAGCAGCCTAAGGACAAGGCAGGGGAACTAAGAATAGGGAGTAGCCAAGGGAAATGAGAGAAGAGGGCGGCCTGGGAGCTGGGACCAGAGGAGTAATATGGCCTCTGAGAAGTTCCTGACAGTGGTGACGCTGATGGATGTCTACCAGGAAGGGTTTAAATTGCTTGCTGGGCTGCTGTCATCCCCCATGGCTACTAGCTCCCTGCTACTCAAAGTGTGGTCATCAGCGTCACTTGAAAGCTTGTTAGAAATGCAGAATCTGGGGCCCCACCCCAGACCCAGAAACAGACTGCATTTTAACAAGATCCCCAGATGATTCTCATGCGCACTGGTGTTTGAGAAGCACTGTGCTAGCTGAGAGATTCTCAAGCCCTGGGACATTGAAATACCTAAAGGAGTTAAAAAAATACTGAAGCCTGGGTCCCACCCCCAGAAATTCCTATTGATCTAGAGAGCAGACTCAGCATCAGGATGTTTAAAAGTCTTCCAGGTATTTCTAAAGTCAAGGTTGACAACTACTGGGCTGGTACAACTGCTTTGTGAGAGTGGGTGTTTTCGGGGAGGAAACCAAAGTTCTGGGTCAATTTGGAACCAACATAGGAAACAACTGAAATATATGAGCCACGAGAGAGATCAGCAGATACAAGAAGTCAGTGACTACAAGAAATATCCCTGAGGTATTAGGGAATACGGTAGGGGAAATTGGGTTTCCACCATACGTTGGATGGAGGATTAAGCCAATTCCTACTTAAACATTGCAGAAAAGATAACCGCAACAGCCTGGAGGGCTTGGAGACATCTAGGTGACTGACATCCAGTTACGGACAGAACTGGCTCACAAGGCTAGGGGAATTCACAACAGATCTTCAGAAGGTTTCCACTCAGGTGATATCCACAGATTCACCACATACACTCACACACACACAAAAGGCATATTCAGCCATTAAGCAAAGAATGCTCAAAGCAGTGGATTTCAAAAGCATTTTCCCAAGACAAATTCTCTATTTGCCTTCAAAATTAGTCATTCCAGCCCTTGGAATAGAGGAGTGAGTGACATCAGTGGTACCCTACTTCAACGCACCAAGGTACCTATATTCTCAAGCTCCGTTCTCTCCTTCCCCCTGTACTATTCACTACCCTTTGATTTCCAGGGCAAGCCCTTCTGGGAGAAAATGTCTGTTCTTGTACTTTGGAGCAAGTTGCTCAGAGTAAGTCTTAGGGATAAAATGGAAAAGTTTGAAACATCATAAGGAAGAGGTCCTCCTAGTGAGAAAACAGACAGGCCAAGCCAATGAGTGCTATTCCATCTCCCCATCCATGCAGGTCCGTAGCTAAGGAAGACAAGTTAGGCTTGGGCCAGAGGGTTAAGAAGGGCCAAAGTGGCTGATGCCCGCAGCCCAGAGGGGTATTCCCAAAACCAGGGATTAGGACCACATACCTGGGCCAGGGATGTGCTGTGCCTGTGGCTCTGAGTGGATGTTGGAGCCTTGGTGTGTCTTGTATACCACTGAGACTATGCTCATCAGGAATGGATAGTGGGTGGGAGTGGATGGGAGTGGATAGATGTGAAATTATGACAGAACAATTAGTCAATGGCTCATTGGTGGGACAGATTAAAGATGACTGAAAATTCTTTGATATTCTTCTCCTTGAGGGGTGTGGTCTATGTTCCCTCCCTTTGACTCTGGGTAGGCTCTGTGATTGCTTAGCCAAGAGAAAATAGAATGCAGTAGAATTGTGCCCAGTCTCTTCTAGGTCTTGAGGACTGGCCCCTTTTATTTCTTGTTTCTTGGAATACTTTTTCTTGTAGCCCAGTCATCATACGGTGAGAAATTCCAAGCAGCCCCACTAAGGGGACCATGTGGAAAGGAATTGGGACCCCACTGACAGCCCCAGCTGAGCTCCTAGCTGACAGCCAGCTCCAACATGCCAGCCAAATGAGCGAGCCTCCTAGAAATGCATTTTCCAGCTGCAGTTGAGCCACATGAAACAAAGTAAACCATCTCAGCTGAGCCCTGCCCATATTGCAGAGGTACAAGCAGAATAGCTGCAAAGTTTTGGGGTGGTTTGTTATGCGGTAAGAGACAAATCAGAACAGAATTTGGCACCAGGAGTGAGGTGCTACAGTAACTAAAGCTTCAAACATGTGACATTGACTTTGGATTTGGGTGGCAGGTGGCAGTTGGAAGGCTTTGAGGAGACTGTTAGTGAGGGCTTGAAGGACAGTGAGGAAAACGCTACTGAAAACTGAGAAAAAAATGATGCGTGTTGTGTAGTGGTGGGAAGATTAGCAAAATTCTTGCCTGAAATACTGTGGAAATTTGTAAGACCTCACAAAGATTTACGGGCATGCCTAATGTGTCCTTTAAAAAACTTTAAGGGCTTGTCCCACGGAAGCATCACAGGTGACCCAAGGGAGAGAGTGCTGTCTTGAAAGGAAATGTAGGTATATTTTTTTGTCTAATAAAATTGATTACAAATTGAGAACACAAAACCTTTTTAAAGGCTTTGTAGTAGCTTGGATGGAGAGAGACAGAGAAGTGAAAAAATAAAAGGAGGCCTTAATATGTAAAATATAATACATCTAATAAAAATAATGACCACAAAGATGTCCACATCCTAATCCCCAGAACCTGCGACTATGTTACCTTACATGACAAAAGGGACTTTGCAGATGTGGTTAAGGATCTTGAGATGGGGAGATAATTCTGGATTATCCAGGTGGGCCCAATGTAATCACAAGCGTCCTTATAAATGGTGAAGGAAGCCAGGAGGATCAGAATCAGAGGGATGTACTGTTTAAAAAGACGCGACCAGCCATTGCTGACTTTGAACTTGGAAGGGAGGCATGGAACATGTGGGCATGGCCAGATTTGGCCCACAGGCCACAGTTTGCCTGATGATGAGGGCCTGGACTCCAAGCTGATGCCTTAATTGGATGAGACTTTTGAGGCCTTTGGGAGGGCATACGTGTATTTTGCATAAGGGAGGAATTGAAATAACCTGTGGCCAAAAGGCAGACCATGATAGATTAAAAATAAATGCATATTCCTTGACATTTCTCCCATTGAGAGATGGCATTTATGTGTACTCCTCTTCAATCAGTGGAGGTTCTATGATGGATCAATAGAATATGCCAGAATTGAAGTATTGCCAGTTCCTCAACCCAGGCCTTAAGAGACTAGCAACTTCCACCATTCTTCCGCTCTTCTGTAGAACCCAGCTGCCGTTCTGTAAAGAAGCCCAAGGAACCCTGAGGAGAGGCCATGTGGAGAGGAATTGGACCCTTGGCCAGTAGCCCTGGCCGAGCTCCCAGCCAATAGCAAGCACCAACTTGCTAGCCACTTGGGTGAGCTACCTTGGATGTGAATCCTCCATCCCAGCTAAACTCCCTGATACTGCATGGAGCAGTGGTGAGCTGTCCCCACGGAACCCTGCCATTTGCAGATTTTTGAACAAAATAAATGATTGTTATTGTTTTAAGCTACTAAGTTTTGGGATGGTTAGTAATGCAGTAGTAGATAACAGAGATACTTGACTTTCTGTAGTCTTTTATTGCAACCATCTTCAACTGCATGAAACCATCTAAACCACGTTGAAGGAAGTAGAAGACGATGAGGTGGCTGCACATCCACTTCTATAACAAGGTGTCTGCAGAAAGTAGCCATGAGTGCAAGAAAAAGGGGAAAGTATAGTTGAGTCAGGAGTGAGACTGGGTTCAGGCAAGACATCTGCTCTCATCTGATTTTTCTTAATCCAGAGAGTCCAGGCAGAAGTGGCCTCTCCTATCTCTTCTTCCAGGTGCTCACTTAGACCCAATTAACCTTGACCTCCACCTCCTCCCTGTCACTTAATTTTTAAAATGTGAGGCACCTCCAGGAGACCTCCCTTGACCAAGCTCCCCAAAGACCTACTTCTTCCTACAGCCCATTGGCTATTTGATTATTTGTTTCACTTTCCTTATTTTTCTTTGTAAACATTCTGCAGGCATTTTGTGGTATGGTAACTCTAGATACTGAACCAGAAACCATGCCAGGTACTGAGCAAACTCAGCCACAGCATGGGTCATGTGAGTGTTTGCAGCTCTGATCAATTTTCTTAGCAACAGACCTTAGCACACAGTCTGTTCCCACCTCTGGACCTGGGAGTGACTTTTGATTGTGCCCAGTGAATGGCTGCAGCTTGGAGCCTGAACCCCTAGGGACTTGAGGCCCAGTGGTGGTGCCAGGAACAGGTCAGGGGGCACAGGTGGCCCTTGCTGGGTGATTCTGATGATACACTTATATAAAGCAGTGCATTTTCCCCTGAAGTCTGTCTTTAATTCATCAGACCCTTATAACAACAGAAGTAAAAACAGGCAGGAGTTACTCCCCCATTTAACAAGTGAAGCACAGGTGGGGTCCAAGCTTGGTTAGGAGCAGGATGGGCCCAAAGGACTCTTCTAGTTCCAAGCTCAGCTCATTCCCCGTGGTCAGGCCCTGGAGGAGATGAGAAGGGACCTGTGTCCTCCAGAGCCAAATGCCAATGATCTCTGTTTTCCCCTGGGTCTGATTCTGGGACAGTGCCTTATCAGCTGTGCCCTGAGCTCTGTAGTAAGTCATAAAAGTCAACTGAACAACAAAAAGGAATAGAACATAGAAAGTCAGAATCCATTAAACATTCTGCACTTAGCTCACCAATTCTTGGCAAAGTTTTCCTTTCACTGTTCAGCAGGGATATTCTGCTCCCACATCTTAACAAGTAGCTGAAAATGGATTGGATGGAAGCAGTTGAGTTTTATAAGACACACTAATGTTTTAACATCATGTGGTGTGAAGTTCAGACATCCAGGTAAGATTTTATACCTCAGATCTTCCCTGTGAATTCAATAATCATCCAAAGGACCTGAATCTCAGGCTTTCAGAGAGAACTTGATGTAAACCCACAACACCATTCTATTACTGCAGCCTCATCACCAGGACTCGAACTTCTGCAGTGCTTCCAGAATATCTTATTTATTTTAAAGCTTTTATTTACTCATTGAATATTTCACCCTTGGTATCTTGTCTTGTAGAATTTGTTTTCAGGGATCCCAACTACTGTATTAACTGTGCATGGTTACTGACATATATTTATCAATCTGCAATGAAAACTAAAAAGTTTATTTGAAAGTGAGACTATTGGTCTCAAATAGTGCAAACAGCTCTCACACTGCTGGTTAAGGGAACAATTCTGCCACCCTGTGAGGCATTTTGCCTTTAACAGTTAATTGTACCAATTTGTGACTGGCTCCTGCAGCTGGTCCATCTGACACTGTCATAACCAAGCTCATAAAATATACTCTTTCTTATCTTGCATTTGTAGACACTTAAGGAGGCTCCATTCATCTCACAAGGTGTCTGGGCAGTTTGTTTCCTGCTCCCACTCCTTGTGATAACGTTTCCATGCAAATCAGACATTTAAACAAAGGAAGAGAATTAACTGGATCATGAATCCAAATATGAGATGATTATTATTATATTTGTTAATAAACAAGACAACAGACCCAGTATGGAGTCACTTATGCTAAGCCCCACGTCACCAAACCGAGACTTAACTTAATTACTGTTTCGGCTCTCCCAGAAATGGAATCATAAACCAGTCCCTCAGGAATCACACCAGTTAGGTCATCTGCGTGAGAGATTCCCACCATCCTTAAAGGAAAGTAACCTTGTAATAACCAACCTGCTTTGTGCCTAGTATAACTTCCTCTTCTCACTCCCTTCTGCCTATGAAAGTCCTTCATTTTGTACAGCTCCTCAGAGCACCTTTCTATCTGCTAGATTGGATGCTGCCCAGTTGAATTGATTTTTGCTCAGATAAACTTAAAAACATTTTAATATGCCTTAGTTTATCTTTTAATGTGTTAGAGAGTTGATGACAAAGTTTCATCCCTGTGAACGTCCACTGTGAATGACCTGTGAACCTGATAACTGTCTAGTTTTAATTAAAATGTTACCACTCTGCTGCCCAGAAAATAAATAGCTCATGAAAATTAATCCTGTTTCATTTTAAGGAGACTGTAGGACTTTATGACTTTATACAGATTTCCATATTTTTTCATCTATATTTTATTTTATTTTTTATTTATTTATTTTTTTTGTGGGGAAGACCAGCCCTGAGCTAACATCTGTTGCCAATCCTCCCCTTTTTGCCGAGGAAGACTGGCCCTGGGCTAACATCCGTGCCCGTCTTCCTCCACTTTATATGGGACGCCGCCACAGCATGGCTGACAGGCAGTGAGTCCACGGGCGCCCGGGATCCGAACTCACGAACCCCGGGCTGCCAAGCGCGGACTAAACTGCTGCGCCACCGGGCGGCCCCTTAATCTATATTTTAAAGAACGTTTCAAAATAAGATGCATTGAAAAATTCCAAAAAATTAAGCATACAGTAAGAAAAATATGAGGTACTATATAGTAAATTTCATGCATTCAATAACTAAAAATCTGAATATTTCATAAACCAAAAGCTTCAGTCACATAAAAGCAAACTATTTAGAAAACTAATGTACTGAAGGTACAAAGATCAAAAGTCCAGTTTAATTGATTTTGTTAAACTATGTTTTATTTTTCAAAAATTTATTTCCTCATGAAATTCCATCAGCAGTCAGATTTTGGCAGATTAATATTAAAAGTCAATAATAAATATACAAGTATGTATGAACTGGTCTGCAGGGTAAAATGTATTTCAAACAGTGATTTGCAGTTAAAAAAAAAAAAAAGATTAGAAAAGCACAGTTCTGTGGTTGTGACAAAGGTCCTGCCTGCAGGTGACAGGCTGAACTCAGAGCTCCAGCAGCTGCATGCCCAGGTGTGGTCTCCAGAGGCGCAGCTGTCTGGTGTCACTCGATGTCACGGTGCCCTCTGCTGGTTCAGGAAGGCACAGCTCTGACAGTAACTCAGCTGGGACTCAGGTAGAAGTCCTGAAGGTGTTCTAGACTGACCTCAGTGCGGTTTCTGGATTCCCTGGCAGCCAGGCCCTCTCTATGGCAGGATCCAAGAGGGGCAGGGGCCGAGGATGGCTCTTTAAGGGGCTTGTGATAAACCAAACATTTGCATTCGCTAAGCTATGTGAGGAGTGAGAGAGGAGGTGAGCAGAATCAGCTCATAAAAGGTCTTGAGGTCTCACTGCAGAACTGGATTTGCTGGGTAGACAGTGCAGAGCGTTTTACTCTGGGAGTGGTGTGATTGGGTCTGCATTTTAGAGGGGTTTCTTGGCCAGAATGCGGTGGGCAGCCTGGAGCAGGGGGCAGCTTGAGGTGGGCAGGCAGGCCCTGGGCTGGGCCAGGAATCCAAATGATAAGTGGTACCCTTGAGCCTCAGGTGGGCTTGCCACATGTCTCACCTGATCGTAGCCCGTGAGACCAACCTTGTGGGCTGCTTACACGATCCCTCATCCTCTGCCTCCTGGTTGGGCTCAGGCAGTGGGAGATCGGAGGGAGGGAGGAGAGTTTGGTAGAGTACCCCTCCCCCCAAGTTGGCAGTGGCTGCATTCCCATATAGAAGGCCGCAGCTCCAGTTCTCAGTATATGGGCCACCGCCCGGTCCCCTTGCCCCTTCTTCTCAGGGGAGAGTTGTAGATTCCAGCTGTTGGCAGCCTCCAGTGCTTCACCGTCCCCTGTGGCTTTCTCTGGACCCGCCTGCACTTTGTCAACACCCCCTGCTTGCCTTCTCCCCAGTGTGCACCTTTGAGAGGGTGCTCTATCCTTTGTCAAGACCTGATCCATGCCAGTGTTTTAACTTTATTGTCCAGGCAATAGGGAGTCATTGAAGGTTCTAGAGAGGACAGTGGCAAGAGCAGTTGTGTATTCTGGAAAGATCTGTCTGACTGAAGTGAGCAGAACAGCCCAAATCAGCAAGGGTTTGAGGCAAGCAAACCATTAACAGACAGCAGCAGGAAACCACATAGTAAACTGAGACACACACCCCGGAACGCTCAGCGTCGGGTCAGGGAATGGGAGAGGGAAGCCCAGCCGTTAGAAGAGCATATCAGTTGCACATATTACTTGGCAATTAGCTTAAAAAAAATCTATAAATTTAATATTTGGTTTTTTAGGGTTTAGCTTTGCAAAAATGAGTGCATCAGAAATGTCCAACGAAATGTCCTGCTTTGTCCCATCTCTCAGCCCCTGTCCCTTCCATGCAGGCTGGGCTAAGTGGCTGCCCCTTCATTGATGCTGTACCTGGGCTTTTCTGGCACCACAGTTGCATCCTTAGACTAGTGTCTGATCAAAATATAATGTGAGCCACAAATCTGAACCACATATGGAATTTTAAATTTTCCAGTAGTCATATTAACAAAAGTAAAAAGAAATAAGTAAAACTCAAAATATACAAAAAAACCCTTAAAACTCAATAATATGAGAACAACTGACTTAAAAATGGGCAAAAAATCTGAATAGACACCTCACCAAACGATAAGATGGCATATGAAGAGATTACCATATAGATGGCAAATACGCATATGAAAAGATGCTCAACATCATATGTCATTAGGGAATTGCAAATTAAAACAACAAGGAGATACCACTACATATCTAGTAGAATGGCCAAAATCTGGAACACTGACAACACCAAATGCTGGTGAGGGTGTGGAGCAACAGAAACTCTCAACCATTGCTAGGGGGAAGGCAAAATGGTCCAGCCACTTTGGAAGAGAGTCTGGCAGTCTTTTTTCTTTTTACAACGCTAAACATAGTCTTACCATATGCTCCAGCAATCACACTCCACACAAAAACTTGCACATGAATGCTTATAGTATCATTATTGATCACTGCCAAACATGGAGCCATCAAGACATCCTTCAGTAGGGGAAAGGATAAACAAAATGTGGTACATGCATTCAATGGAATATTATTCAGCCGTGAAAAGAAATGAGCTATCAAGCTATGAAAACACATGGAGGAACCTTAAATGCATGTTGCTAAGTGAAAGAAGCTAGTCTGAAAAGGCTACATACTGTACAAGTCCAACCATATAACATTTTGGAATAAGCAAAACTATAGAGATAGTAAGAAGATCAAGGGTTGTCAGTGGTTGGGGGTGGAGGGAGGAAGGGATGAATAGGTAGAGCACAGGGGATTTTTAGGGCACTGAAACTATTGCTTATGATACTGTAATGGCGGATATATGACATTATGCATTTGTCAAAACTCAGAACTGTATAGCACAAAGAGTGAAGCCTAATGTAAACTATGGACTTTAGTTAATAATAATGCATCAATATTATACATAGTTATACACATATAATACTGGCTCATCAATTATAACAAGTGTACCACACGAATGCAAGATGTTAATAATAGGGGAAACTGTGTGCGGCTGTGTCGGCGGGGGGTTGGGGGGCAGTATGAGACCTCTCCGTGCTTTCTGCTCAAGTTTTCTATAAACCTTAAACTGCTCTAAAAAAAATAAGGTGTATTAATTAAAGAAAAGAGAAACAGGTGAAAGTAATTTTTAAAATATGTATTTTTTAGCCCAATATCCAAAATATTATCACTTTGACATATAATCGATATAAAAATTGAGACATTTTACATGATATTTTGACTAGGTTTTCAAAATCTGGTGTGTATTTTATGCTAGAGCACATCACAGTTTGGACCAGCCTCATTTCAGGTGCTCGATATCCACTTATGGTAACTGGCTGCCACATTGGGCAGCACAGTGTTAGGCTTCTAAAGAGATTGTATACAACTCCTTGGCTTTTTTCTTTTTCCCACCTTAGTTAGAAAGACAAACTCATACAGCCCTAGCACCCCCATCCCCTCCTGAAACTGGCCCCAGGTCAGACAGCTGGATGCTGTTTACCAGTCTCCTCCTCAGTTCTGCAAAGCCCAGCACACAAAGGCACCTGGTGCCCCAGCATCCCCACCCCTTTCAATCAATCTCATGGAGAGTAGTCTCTCCTGTCTCATTTCCTCACCCCCCACTCCCTGCTCAGCCCACCCAGTGTCCTGCCATTTCACTGAATTAGCATTTGCTAAGAGCACCAGCTGTTCTCTATGGATATGTAGAAGATATTTGCAGTTCTAAGCGACTTGACCTCCCAGCAGCATTTACAATGGGTCTCTCTCCCTCCTGTTGAGATGTCTGCCTTGGGCATCCATGATGGCCACTCTCCTGGGTTCTTTCCAACTTCTTTGCCAGACCCTTCTCCATTTTCTTTGTTAGACCCTGGGCTGAACCACTAAATGCTGCAGCTCTTTAAGACTGAGTCCTAGGCATCTCTTCACTCCACCCTTTCTTTCTAAGTTATCGCATTCATATGATGACTTAAAGGGATCATTTATGTTTTTGACTCCTTTGTTTATATCCTCCATGCAGCTCTCCACTGAACTCCAAACAGCCATGTGATCTTAGCAAAGCTCATTCTGGAAAGAAGATATTATTATAATACCCATTTTAAGGTGAGAATTTGCAAAATTTGCCCAACATCATACAGTTGGTAGCATGGATCACTGGCCAGGGTCTGTCCCTATCAGGGTCCTCTGGAGTCTGAGAAACGCCCGAGGGGCTCAGTATGTGGGGACCCAGCTTCTTGTCACTCCACAGGTTGGGCAGAATCCTAATGAGAAAGTGTGACAGACGTGAGACTGGTGATGGCAGAGAGAGGGAGGGAGGAAGCTGGTAGAACCTAGTTAAGAGAGAGATCAGGTATAAACACTTGGAAATCAAGAAATGTATTTTTTTCATTCATGGAGAGAAAAGGGAGATTTTGGGACTAATTGGAATACGTACTTCTCATTTTTAGCATCACAGAGGTCTAATATTACTGCATTCATTTGCAAACATAAAATGTGCTACATATAATTAGGAGGAATAAGGAAGGATATTTTAGTTCTTTACAGTTGCCAAACTTCCCTGGTGATCCCACCTTTTCAAAAAGTAAGCCTCATCATGTCCAACTTCCATTTTAAATCTACTTTTTGACAGTACAACATTTATTTAAATTTATTTTTTGCTTTCTTTCCACTTCACATTTTTTATTTTGTAAAATTTTAAAATCATGCAAAAAATTTTATAAGAACCTTATTACCACGTCCCAGATTTTACAACTATCAATTTTATTTTTAATAAAAGATGGCAAACATTACAAGGGGCATTTTTCACTCTCATCCTCTTCTCCGCTACGCTTTCCAGAAGCAGGCACTAGCATGAATTTAATGTGAGTTCCTTCTGCTCATTAAAAATCTGAATACACATTTAGGTGTATTTATGCACACAACCAAATGATATCTTGAATATTTTAAAAGGGGGATAAACATAGATTATTTTGTAGTTTTATTGATAAGTAATTGATGCATGATAAAGTGCATATATTTAAGGTATACAGTTGAATGAGTTTTGATCTATGTAGACAAATTAAACCATCACCACAATCAAAATAAGGAAAATATCTGTTGTCCCCCCATATTTTTGTGCTACTGTGTAATCCATCCCTTCCTTCTCTTTGCACTGCAGAGATTAGGTAGCCACTAATTTGCTTTTCTGTCAACATAGATTAATTTACATTTTCTGTAGAATACGTATGTATGTATGTAGATAAAATCATATGGTATGTAACTTTTTTGCCTAGCTGCTTCCATTCAGCAGACAGTCATGCACTGCATGACAACATTTCAGTCAACAACGGACCACATATATGATGGTGGTCCCATAAGACTATACTGGAGCTGAAAAATTCCTATCATCTAGCGATGTCATAACCATCATAACATTGTAGCAAAATGCATTACTCATGTGTCTGTGGTGTAAACAAATGTACTGCGCTGCCAGTCATACAATTATGTACAGTACATAATACTTGATAATGTAATAAATGACTGTTACTGGTTTATGTATTTACTAGCCTGTACTTTTTATCATTATTATAGAGTGTACTCTTTCTACTTATAAAAAGAAAGTTTACCCTAGAACACTATGCTGCGTTACGCCTGCAGCAGCCTCATACATCTCATGTTTAACGCATCTCTTGATTGCCTCATTTTCTCTTGTGCTTGATTTAATCTCATGTTGTTTTTTTCCATCACGGCCCCTAAGCATACAAAATCCACTGCTAATGTTGCCAGGAAGAGGCCACATAGAGTGATTGACCTAGAAATGAAATTGAAAGTGATTAAGGACTATGAAAGTGTAAAATCAGTGATGGTTATTGCTCACTGGCCAGGCATGTCCCACTCCAGCATAGCTATGATCTTGAAGAACAAGAACAAAGCCTGTTCAAGGATCTGCTTCACTGAAGACAATGAGACTAATAAAAATTCAAGAAGGGCCTATATCATACATGGAGAAACTTCTAGTGACCTGGATTACAGACCAGACTTAGAAGCATATCCCTCTCAGGACCAGGAGGGTCACAGCCAAAGCAAAAAGTTTGTTTGTGATATTGAAAGAAAAGTGTAGACATGACCATGATGTTGAATTTACTGCTAGGGGTGGTTTAAATGATTCAAGAATCATTGTTCATTACATAATGTGAGAGTGAGTGGTGAGTCTGTGAGTGCTGATGTGAAGGCTGCTGAAGAATTTTTGGAAACTCTAGATAAGCTGATTGTGGAGGAAAACTACTTGCCAGAGCAAATATTCAATATTGATGAAAACTCCGTATTCTGGAAACAAATATCTGAAAGGACTTTCATCCCGGAGGAGGCCAAGTCAATGCCAGGTTTCAAGGCTTTTAAGGGCAGGATAATAGTCTTGCTTGGGGGCAGTGTTGCAGGCTACAAATTGAAACCCTTTGTGATCTGGCACAGTGAGAACCCCAGGGCCTTCAAGCATATCAATAAGCACACACTGCCAGTGACTACAGGAGCAATAAGAAGACTTAGATGACCCAGCGTCTCTTCCAAAATGCCCTCCTGAATTGCCATGCCAGAGAAATAGAGAAATACTGTTTGGAGAATAACATACCTTTCAAGATTTTGCTTATTGGTAACAATGCTCCTGGACATCCTACTTTTATGGTAATCCTCATCCTAATATTGAAGTGATGTTTCCCCCTCCAAACACCACCTCTTTGATCCAAACCAATGGGTCAAGGAGTTATGGCAGCTGTTAAGGCCTACTACCTGAGGAGGACCTTTGCCCAGGCTATTGCTGCAACTGAGGAAGACACTGATGCAATTCTGGAAGAATTACATCTATGACTGCATCAAGAACCTTGCTTGGCCTTACAGTGATGTCACCAAGGAGTGTATGAATAGCATCTGGAGGAAGACACTCAAGAAGTTCATCTATGACTTCAAAGGATTTTCCAAGGTTGAAGAAGTTGCAAAAACCAACAAGGTTGTGGTTGAGATGGCAAACAACTTTAAACTGGGTGTGGATGAGGATGAATTGAGGAGCTCCTAGAGGTGGTTCCTGAGAAAGTGACTAATGAGGAGTTGTTGGAACTGGAACAGGAACACATAGCTGAAGAAGAGGCAAGAGAAAAGGAAACTGCAGGGGAAGAAAAGGAAGAAAACCTTGAAGAAGATTCACAGTGAAAGGTTGAGCAGAAATCTTTGCAGACTTCAACAAGCTCCTTAAAAAGTTTGGAAACATGGATCCTAACAGAGAAAGGCTTTCATTAATAGAGAGGACTGTTCGTGGTGCATTATCTGCTTGCAAGTAACTCTGTGACGAAAAAACAAAACAAACCAAGCAAACCATCACGGACACATTTCTGAAAAAAGTGACACCTCCTCAAGAAGAGCTTCAGGCAGGTCCTTCAGGAAGTATTCCAGAAAAGGCATCCTTTTCTTAGGAGATGACAGCTCCAAGAGGGTTATTGCCACTGAAGACCTTCCAGTGGGACAAGGTGTGGAGGTGGAAGACAGTGATGATGACCCTGATCCTGAGTAGGCCTAGGCTAATGTGTGTGTTTGTTTCTTAGTTTTTAACAAGAAAGTTTAAAAAGTAAAAAATAAAATAAAAAATTTTAAAAATAGAAAATAGCTTATAGAATAAGGATATAAAGAAAGAAAATATTTTTGTACAGCTGTACAGTGTGTTTGTGTTTTAAACTAAGTGTGATTACAAGAGTCAAAAAGTTAAAAAAAATTAAAAAGTTTATAAAGTAAAAAAGTTACAGGAAACTAAGGTTAATTTATTATTGAAGAAAGAAAAATATATTTTTTTATAAATTTGGAGTAGCCTGAGTGTACAGTGTTTATAAAGTCTACAGCAGTGTACAGTGATGTCCTAGGCCTTCACATTCCCTCACCACTCACTCACTCACTCACCCAGAGCAACTTCTAGTCCTGCAAGCTCCAGTCATGGTAAGCAGGTGTACCAATTCTTATCTTTTATACCTTACTTTTACTGTACCTTTTCTATGTTTAGATACACAAATACCATTGTGTTAAAATTGCCTACAGTATTCAGTACAGTAACATGCTGTATAGGTTTGCAGCCTAGGAGCAACAGGCTATATCATATAGCTTAGTATCAAGTAGGCTGTACCATCTAGGTTTGTGTAAGTACACTCTGTGATGTTCACAGGACGAAGTTGCCTAATGACACATTTCTCAGAATGTAGCCCTGTTCTTAAGCGATGCATGACTGTACAGGTAACAACTTGGACTCGAGATTGGCATCCTGAGTTGGAGGGGGTCATTGCGACCTTCAGTTTGTAGCCAGTTGATCAGAGGCACGGGTAATAACCTAGGTTTTCCGTTGGCATCTGAAGTGGGAGTGGGGGAGGGCAGTCTTGCAGCACTGAGCCTTTTACTTGTGGAGTCTGATCTATCTCCAGGTGGATAGTGTCAGAATTGAGTTGAATTATCAGACACCCTGCTAGTGTGCGAGAATTGCTTGTTGGTGTGGGGAAGACTCCACACACACACACACTTTAGAATTGGGTCCAGGAACCCTTTTAACCCCCAAATTCCATTTCAGGTCTCACCAGCCCATAGTTACAAATTACCTTTCAGTCCCCTGGAAAGTGCTCCCTCTTTATCTTGAGTGTGACTTGCACCCATGACCAGTCCACTCTTACTGCTCCTGGTGTCCCTGGTGTTGTCTCTGCTCTGCAGGTGCTGGCCAGCCATGGTGACTGAGGCACCTGCATCCTTAAGGGGCCAGAGCTGCATGGTGGCTGGGGGTGTAGTCAGAGAGGGATGCTCAGATGGGAGCCCAGTGGGAGCTGGTCCAGGAGACAAATCTGTCACAGACACCATATTAAACTCAAAATCCCTCCTCCCAATTAATAACTAAGCTGCTATTACTGGCTTAAATTCACCAAGCTGTGTTTTGTCTTGCCTTAGGGTGATTTCTCTCTTAGAAGTCTCCTTGATTCCTTCTGGAGTAGGCTTCTAGTGAATTTACAGACAACTGGACCAGATATATCCATAAATAGCTGACTCTCAGATTTGACTTAGGCTGCGTCCCAAACTATGTCCCCATTTTGTATCTGCATAAATTGTTTAAGCTCACAAGGGTATTAAGTGGCTCCTGATGAATCCTGATGTATTTCATCACCAAGCCCCTTGTGGGATGTGTGTGAAGGAGTGTAGGCATGGGTAGATTGTATTATTTGCCCCTAAGGCTTCCTTCTGTCCCTGCTCTTGTCATGGCTTCCCCGCCTTATGGGTGGAGTGTAGTTCCCTGTCCCTTTGACTTTGGGCTTGGTCATGTGACTTTTGGCCAATAGAATGTGGGCAGAAATGACAGTGAGCCAGTTCTGAGCTAAGGCCTTAAGAAGCATGGCAAGTCTACGCCAGCAACCTTGGAATTCCTGCCCTTGGCCAAGAGAATACCCCAGATTGCGCTCGCGGCCTACATCCTGGAATGCAAATATGTGGAGGAGAACAAAACCTGACTCAAAGCCTGGAGGGAAGCCTGATGAGATCAGCTGAACTGCAGCTGACCTACAGATCGAGAGTGAAATAAACTACTGTTCTACACTTAGATTTTGTGTGTGCTTGTTATGTAGCAGAAACCTAAGTAATACTGGGGGCTAAACACAGTGGACCACTGATAGCACAGAATGGTAACATGGAATAATGGGCATTTAGATTGCAACCCTTCATCTCTGTTGATAAAGACTAAAAAAAGTGGCTGTCATTGAGAGTGACATGCTAGCTGTTTAGAACTGTTGACAGATGGAACTCTGAGTAACTATAGGGATGTGTCCCTCCAGCTTCCTCAGTTCAGGTAAATAAACTAAGGCACAAAAAAGAAAAGTGACTTGTGGAAGTCTTCCTTGACATTTAGCAGAGAACCAGAACTGAAAAGTGAGTCTCTTGTCTCCTGCCTTTCTAGTCTCATTTCTGGAAGTTGGGATGTCGGGAAACATTGCAGAGAGATCAGCAGCAGGGATGTGGAGCAAGAGGACTGGCTAAATGAAAGCCTCAGTTTCCATCCCTGCAGCTGTCTCCACCCACCAGGGCATCTCCAGACAACTCACCAGCAAGGGCAGCCTTGCCTTCTGCACACAGTTTGTCTGTCTGGCCACTGGAGTAAGTGTCCTTTTAAACTAACTAAAGAGCTGAAATGTGCCTCCCAAACTTTCATGTGTGAGTCACCTAGGGGTCTTCTTAAAATGCAGGCAGATTCTGATTCAGTAGGTCTGGGGTGGGGCGTTCTAACAGATAGACCACACTTTGAGTAGCAATGCATTAGATCATTCCAGTGGAATCATGTGTGAATGATTGACATGAATTAATCAAGGCCACGTAAGTGAGGCACTAATACATGAATATTAAGTTGAAGTGAAATTCCCATCTGAAATAATAGTTTCGCATTGATTTACTATCCCAAGATTTTTCCCTTTTGAGTGGTTTGGAAGTAAATTGAGTCAGCCAGGGGTAGGTCTGAGGGTTGTTGTGTGATCAGAAGCCCTGGTCCAGCTTTGTGCTCCTTCCAATTCTTCAAACACGCAGTGGCCCCTCAGAAATTTGTCTTTTAGGCTCCCCGTGGGGCGTCTGCCCAATATCATCTGCTTGGCACATTTCCTGGCTGGGGGAGGGAGTCAGGGACTGGGAACAGTAGAAAGTCCAGGCTGGCAGTGAGAAGCTCTTATGGTAAAATGATAAATCATATTTCTAAACACCCTAATTCTGGACTGTTTATGCATTTACGAAATCTCACGCAGGACGTGTATTTTTTTTTTAAAGCAAGACATTTTTTTTGTCGTGCAATCTTTGTCAGTTTTTAGTATTACTTTTTTTACTCACTTCGTAATAAGAACTCGAGAATTTCCCTTCTTTTCCTATGCTGCAGAACAGTTAAATAGCACTGAAGTTAGATCATTGCATTTTTGATAGAATTTCTGTGTTAAACTCCCTGGGCTTGTACTTTCTGGGGGAAGCTCATTGACCTTTGTTCTCTGTTACTGCTTGGAAAATTGGTTTCACAGATTAAAAAAAAAATCTCTTCAAGGCTATTTTGATAAATTATATTTTCAGAGAAAATTGTTTATTTCATTCAAGTTCTGCACAGAGATGAACAAAGTAACCTTTTATGAATCTTTTCATTTATCTTATCCTTCCGTTAATTTCCATTAATTTATTCTATCCCTTTCATACTTTTTTCATACTTTTCCCCTTTGTTTTACTTTGTCTTTTTCTAATGTTTTGAATCAGACTTGATATTTGTTTTCTTCTTTTTCATCAAGGTAGGTGTTTAAGGCTTTGAACTTTTCTGAGACGTGGCTCTAGTTATATCCTATAACTTCTGATATTTAGCCTTTTCATTATATGTTTCTAGAAATTCTGTAATTTTAGTTTGCATATAACCTCTTTGACCTAAAAGTTGTCCAAGAGAAGTTTTTTAGTTTCCTATTGGAAGGGTCTTTTCATTTTCTGATTTGCTTATTAGTTTCTGATTTTATTACATTGTGATCAGTGCATGTTATCTGTTATCTAGCTGACTTTGTTACTTAGGTGACTTAGTTTATTGTTCCCTTGATCCATTACACACAGGCGCCCTTCTCTTTCCACCTACCCCCCACTCTAAATGGCCCAGTGGTGCAGAAGTTAAGATTTTATCTGGAGCTACTCTCTCTAAGCACTTGGCTGAGGCACTGGAACTTGTTGCACTACTCTTTATTCAACTGTAAAATGTGGATGTTGTTGGGGTTCCTAAGTTGAATCTACCCTGAAATTCAGGAATTTCTCAGTATATATGACCAAGTAGGAGGATGGTTTCATTAGAAGCCTATTTTCAGGAGAGCAGTCAGTCAAACAGAAGAAGAAACATGGCTTGGGGAGGTTACTTCTGTAGCAATAGCAAAGTTTTGAAGCAGAGGAGTGATTTTGAACACCCTGTAATTTGCTCACTTTGTGTCTGAGCCAACTCTTTTTGGACCTGTGTTAGATTCATTCAGAGAAAAAAAGATGGGTGTCATTAGGAAAAGAGTCATTTATCTAAATGTTCTATTTGGCATTAGGACACTGGCAAAACTGCAGAAACAACAGAGATTTAAAAATAAAAATTATACTGAAAAACTACTCTCAAAAATTTGAAAGCCTAGATGAAGTTTTCTATGAAGTTCATCGAAAATACAATTCTAAAATAACATAATAGGAACCAGAAAATTTGAACAGGCCAACAAGCATCAAAGAAATTGAAAGGGCATTCTGGAATCTCCTTTTCCCAAAAGTCCTAGGGATAATTTTAGGGTCAATCCTATCAAATTTCAAGGAACAGTTAATTCCTGTCGTATACAAGTTGTTCCAGGAAAAAAAAATCCAAGCAAACAAAAGTTGCTCAACTCACTTTATGATGAAAGTATAATTTTGATTTCAGAAGCAGTTAAGGATACTGTTACTACTATTACTACTACTACTACTACTACTACTACCACCACCACCACCACCACCACTAGGAATTATAGTCCCATTTCATTTATAAATGTCAATGAAAAATTCTGAATAAAATATTAGCTCTCCAAATGTAACAATGTATTAAAAAATATTTTATGATCTTGTAGAGTTTATCCCAAGAATGTTAAGGAAGATTCAGCATTAGAAAATCTGTCTGATTCACTTTATTAATAAATAGTAAAATTACATAGTTATCTCAATAGATGCAGAAAAAGCATTTGATAATGCTCAACACCTATTTCTGATTTTTAAAATTTCTTACTTTTAACTTAAAATTAGGAACAGTAGGAGGGTATTTCTTCAACTTGTGAAAAGATACGTATCCCAAAGCTACATCAAACATAAAATCTAATAGGAAAACTTTAAATTCATTCTCTTCACAGTAAAAAGACAAAAGTGCTCACTACTATTTAATGTAATAGTGGAGTTCCTGGACAACTTTGGAATGAAAAGAATTAAGAAATGTAAGCATCAGAAAAAAAGATAAAATATTGACATTCTTTGCAGATGATCTTATCATAAAGAAAAATCAATAAAAAGCTGTTAGAACTAATAAGAGAATTCAGCAAGATTGTTAGATACAAGACTACTTAGAAACACCAACATTTCTCTCTGTCAGCAATAACCAACTAGAATATATTACCAAAAAAATACTATTCATAATAGCAAAATCCTGTAATTTACAACCAAATAAATGCAACAAAAAATATGCAAGACTTATTTGGAGAAAATTTAAAAATCTAACAAAGGGCATAGAAGAGAATCTGAATAATTGAAGAGATGTTGCATTCTTTTGAAGGGGATGACAATATTATCAAGTGGTCAAACTTCTCCCAAATTAATTTATAAATTCAATTTAATCCCAATAACAATTCTGGTTAGATTTTTTTAAAGAAAATCAATGAACTTATTTTAAAGGCCTATAAATAGCTAAGTTTACTTTGAAAAGGAAGAGTAAGTAGAAATAATTTAACTAGATCAATTCTTGAAGGGAGTGCTACAGCCTTTAGGACTTTAGAATGTTATTTTTTTCCACAATATTTTTCCAAAATAGTGTCCAAAATGTTGTAGTATTTATGTCTTGTGAATATTTTAGAAATTGAATTGTTGAATAAAATAATTTGTTACCAAAATTTTAATTTATCAAATATTTCATGTGATTTGTTTTGAAACATCCTTAAGAATAAAGATAACCTAAATTTTTAAAGATTAAATCTCTGAAGTCATGAGGCTTTTATGTATTTATATACAAATAGATTTACTGCTTTATAGATATTTATTTTTTGGCCAGAAAATAGATAAATTTTGATTAAAGCTGAGAAGTCTCAGATTCACAAGACAAGCGTTTTGTTTGGGGAAAAGCAAACAAAAAATAAACTAAAAATCTAAATCACCAATTAGACAATATATTAAAGTATATCTCAGTTTGGATTTGCCTGCCCCAATAACTCTTCTCTTCATTATCCTAAACATCTTACTTGAATAGAAAAATTAGCAAAAGAATCGATAGTACCAAACCAACTATTCTAGCATTTTACCGTAACATATTCATTTTACTTTTTTAAAAAACTGTTTATTTGAAATAATAATAGACTTACAGAAAAAGTTGAAAAAACAGTACAGAGAGTTTGCATACATCATTCACCTAGCTTTCTATAACATCATAAATCTACATACCATAGTATAATAATCAAATCCAGGAAATTAACATTAGTAAAATACTAATAAGTAAGACACTGGTATTACTTGAATTTCACCAGTTTTTCCTCCTAGTGTCTTTTTTTCTGTTCTAGGATCCAACCCAGGACCCCAGACCGAATTTACTTGTTGTATCTCCTTAATCTCCTCCCATCTGTGACTGTTCCTCAGTTTGTCCTTGTCTTTTGTGATCTTGACACCTTTGATGAGTATTGGTCAGTTGTTTCATACAATGTCTCTCAAATTAGGTACGTCTAATGTTTTCTCTTAATTACATGAAAGTGATATATTTTTGGCGAGAACACCACAGCAGGACACAGAAGGACTGGTAAGGACCTGTGCATTATATCAGTGCATTCTATCACGGGTACATGATGTTGATGTGTTCTATTCCTAGTGATGTTAACCTTGATCACATAGTTAAGGTGGTGTCTGCTGAGTTTCTTCACCATAAAGTTATATTTCCTTCCATAATTGATAAATATCATGAGAGATACTTTAACACTATGTTAATATACTGCATCTCTCCAAACTTTTGCCTGCTGATTTTAACATTTTTTTAGTGGATCTTGCCAGCAATGATTATTACTGTGGTGTTTGCTTAATGGTAAATTTGTATTTCCCTCATTCCTTCTATATTTATTAATTGGAATTCTTCTATAAAGAAGAGCTGTTATTTCTCCCTCATTTATTTATTTGATTATTTATATCCGTATGGAATCATGGTTTTTAAAAATTTTTATGTATTTTCATTTTAAAGTTGTTAAATATAACATTCTTATAAATTGACACATTTCAAACGTATTTATATACAAAAGGCTGTATTTTCCTGTCCTTACCAGTGAGTTTTATACTTTCATGTGTTTTCCTGTTATTAATTATTATCCTTTTGTTTCAGCTTGACAAACTCTCTTTAATATTTCTTGTAAGGCCTGTCTAGTGGTGATAAACTCCTTCAGCTTTTGTTTGTCTGGAAAACTTTCTATCTCTCCTTCAATTCTGAAGGACAGCTTTGCCAAGTAGAATATTCTTGGTTGGTAGTTTTTTTCTTTCAGCACTTTGAATATATCATCCCACTCCATTCTGGCCTGCAAGGTTTCTGCTAAAAAAATCTGCTGATAGTTTTATGGGGGTTCCCTTGTATGTAACAAGTTGTGTTTCTCTTGCCGATTTTAAGATTCTCTCCTTGTCTTTAACTTTTGGCAATTTAATTATAATGTGTCTCAGTGTGGGTCTCTTTGATTAATCTTATTTGGTATTCTCAGGGATTCCTGGATTTGGATGTCTGTTTCTTTCCACAGGTTATGAAAATTTTCAACCATTATTTCTTTGAATAAACTTTCTGCCCCTTTCTCTTTCTCTTCTCCTTCTGGGACCCCTGTAATGCATATATTGGCATATATTGGTCCATTTGATGGTGTCCCTGGAATCATGAGTGTTTATTTCATTCTATGGGTTGTGACACTCCATTTTAATTTTTAAAGTATAAATAAAAGATTATAATTAAAAAAATGACTAGAAGTACAAAATAAGAAACAAATTTCTTTTGGGAGATTAAACTCAAGATGCTGGTTAGAGAGTGCCATAACTAATAGCTAAAGGCACAATGGCAGAATTGCTCATTTACCAGCCTGCATAGGAGTTGTTGGCACCGTGTTTGGGAACAATGAAGTAAAAGAAAGAGAGGAAGTTGCCATTTTGCAATAGTGCTATTGGTAGACTCCATGCCATCATGTCAGATGTTATAGAAATTCATAATCCCAAAGACTATTAAATAAAAAGTGTTCACAGTAAATTTATGAATCAACAGATGTTGGTATTGTACTTAGTTAATAACACTGATTAGATTATTGAAGAGAAATGCTTAGAATTGCGTTATTTATTCTGCAAAAGAGTACCAAATAAAATTCCTGGGCACTGAATATTGAAAGTGGTAAGTTAATACTTTGAAACTAATAGGATATGAAGTTCTGTGGAGGTTTATGTAAATGTGATGTCTGCAATGACAGAAAAGTGTAACATTATATTTGCCAATAAAAGAAAAGAAAGGGATATAGATTTAAGGAATGATTGCACCCTTGAAGTACAAATTAAATATATCAAACCATCCAGAGTAGTTGTAAGAAAGTTTCTACCAATCGGGAAAAAAGTAATAAATACTCTTTGCCATTTGCTACCACCTACTTGTGTGATCAAAGTTTCTTATTGATGGTAGCAGTCAAGATTTGAACATATAGATAATTGTTAAAGAAAGGCTTGATTAGGAATTATCTGTAGCCATTCTGAGCATTAAATCTGTTTTGAAATAAGTATGCTCACAGAAGCAAGCTCAAGTTTCTCACTAAAAATTTAAAAAATTTTACTTGGAAAATTTATACAAATTCAATATTTAGTGCTTCCCATAATAATTTGTATTTTAATTTCATATCTTTGTGTAATATAAACAAGTAGTATAGTGCAATTTTCCACAAAGCTTATATAGATGTCCCTAAATCCTCTCCAATTTACCTCCATGTTGAAACAATGAAAAAAGTTGGGTAGCATTGACCTTCAAATCTGGAAACTCAGCCCTCTGCATGAATCTGTGAGTACACTGGAGAGCAGCATTGAGTCACAGAAGGAACAGAGTGATGTTAACCACTGTAGATTCTAGCCCCTTCCCAGTATTTTAGTGGTGGAGAGAGCCCCAGGAATGGCTGAGATTTACCTCCCTTACCATAGATCAGTCACTGTGGGGGACTCAGTGAACAGATTTAGGTAAATAAATGAATATGACATTTCTTATACCTGAATGTAAAATGTGGTGGCATTACAATTGTTTGAATTATCATGGTGGCATTGGGTAAAGTACAGGTGGATGGCAAGCATCAGGAAATCAAATACTCTTGTGACAACAGTGATCTCACAGGTGATGGAGCTAGCTGGCTTCTTTGGACAGTTTTCCATGGGGAAAAGAAGAAATTGAAAACTGTAAATGTCCCATTGGGAAGAACAAAGTAGACAAATCAGCAAGATTTAATGGCAGAAGAGTCCCTCATTTCCTGCAATTACAGGGCAGAAACAACTGAAAACTAAGTCCAGTGCCTGCTGGTAAATGTTGCAGTCTTGCAGGACCAGTTAATTACTTAACCTGCCAAGAGGTCTCTTATGCTGAGGTCAGGAATGTGCTCTGAGACATGAGATGGGGACATCTGAACAGACACATATGAGTTGAGAACTTTGAACCTTCGTCTGCCCCTAAGCCTCCATTGACAGTTGAGGTAGACAGTCTCCTCTGTTCCCCACCACATGAGAAGGAAGCATTTCAGTTACTGCACCTGAGCCATTTGCCTCACAGTCCAGAGTGCCTCATGACCCCAGTAGAGCACTGATAAGGAAGTACAAGGGCTACTCTAAAGGAAATGGCCTAAACTCCAAAAGAGTTAAAAGACCTTGCCATCTGAGTCAGTACAAGCCTGAATAGTGTGCATGGTAGTAAATTCTGAATGTGTTAGATCAAGATTGGGCTGAATTTGTTGACAGAGGTAGATTTACTAGGATTATGGAAGTAATGCATTGACTTGAGTACCTGGGGTGATGTTAATCATCGGCTAGGTTGACTAATTGAAGCCTAGATTTGGTGGTGGACTACAGTCAGTGATGCTGAAATGCTGTAAATTCCCTGGAATAATGCAGAGTAGTGATTTTCAAACTTGGTGCTTTGAACAATATTGATGCTTGGATCCCACCCCTAGAGATTCTGACTTAACTGGTTTGTGAAACTGGTTTAACTGATTTAACTGTTTGTGTTGCTGTATGGACATGGGTTTTTAAAAAGTCTCCTCAGGTGATTTTCACGTGTGGCTAAGGTTGAGTCATTGCTGTTTAGGAGACTCAGGGAGATGGTGAGAATCTTGGAAAAATCTATTATGTACAACCTACTCAGCTGCCCACTAATTGTACACCTCAGGGTGACCCAAGAGACCAATAGCAAATGTGTTGGTGAGGGGCCCACTGGTCTCCTGGGGAACTTATCGGTAGTCTCCCTCTTTAGGCTGGAGATGATGGTGAGGGTGCTGCAACAGAATTGGGTTCCCAGCTCTGAAAGGGAATTGAGATCTCAGAGCAGAAGAGGCCAGATGGTGGCCCTATTGTCGGAGACAAGGTGGCTGCAATTGCCATGATAATCCACAGGGACAGGATGTTAACAAGAGTATTTGGAACATCAGGACTCTGCAGCAATGACTAATTCATTGTAGGGTTTCTAGAAATGAAATAGATGGAGAAGCATCTTAGGTGCTGCTTAACATATATGGGAAGAACATTTCTAGATCTAGTAGGCAGAAAACCTAACTTGAATTGTTGTAGTGAGGATTCATGGCTTCTTACCTACTTTCCAGATCTAAGGAAGATCACAGACCTGAAGCCCTTTGACTGAGATGAAGCCCAGGTTCCTTTGAGGAAAAGCTTTGCATAGTCGTGTATTATGGAGTGAATTGCTGCCCCCTGCCAATTCACGTGTTGAATCCTTAACTTCCATTGTGACTGTATTTGGAGATTGGGCGTTCAAAGAGGTAATTAGGGTTAAAGAGTGGGGTCCTAATGTAATATGACTGCTGTCCTTATAAGAAGAGGGAGAGATATCAAAGACAGAAGAAAGGCCATTTGAGAACACAGCAAGAAGGAAAGAGGCCTCAGGAGAAACCAAACCTGCTAAAACCTTGATCTTGGACTACCAGCCTCCAGAACTGTGAGAAACAAATTTCTGTTCTTTAAGCCATCCAGTCTGTGGTATTTTGTTACGGCAGCCCAAGCAGACTAATACTTGGTGACAGGTAAATAGTAGGACTCTTCTCCCAAGCCTTCCCCAGAGATACTTGTGGACATTTACCAGAGGACTGTGTATTGGGAGAGAGAAAGAGCCAGACCTTCTGGGGGTTTCAAATACTGGCTCCATACTGACGCTTATCCCCAGAAATGCAAAATGCCACTGTGGTCCATCAGTCAGGCTAGAAGATTATTAAGGTCAAGAGAAAGATGGACTCTAGATCTGAGTCTGTCTGAAGACCCAGTCTGTGACAATTTCCCCAGGCTTAGAATTTATCTAATTTAAATAGATAAATTTAGTGATTGGTAGCATGCTTATATTGGGTTCCTTCTCATAAAGTGAGGGCTACTATGGAAAGAGTACAAAGGGGAAGCCCTTAGAATTCTTCCTCCCCTCCCTGCCAAGATAATAAACCAAAAGCCAAAAGCAATACTACATCCCTGGAGAAATGACTAGAATTAGTGTCATCATCAAAGACTTGAAAGATGCTAGGGTATTAATTTCACATCCCCACTTAATTTGCCTTGCTCACTGGTGTAACACACTACATGTGTTACAGAGAATGCCAGTAGATCATCACAAACTTAACCAGCTTGTAAAGCCAATTGCAGCTGCAGTTTTGCATGTGGTGTCTTTACTGGAGCAAGTAAATACAGCCCCTGAGACCTAGAATACAGCTATTAACCTAGAAAATGTTCTTTAAACCCTATATTGTGAGCAAAGGTGATCAGAAGCAATTTGCCTTCACATGCAAGATTGTATTGCTTCATGTCTATATCAACTCTCCAATTGCCTGTCATGATAAGTCCTGGGGACCTGGTGCTGGTCCATTACATTAATGAAATTATGTAACTTAATCTGGTAAGCAAGAAATAGCAAACACACTAGATGCCTTAAAAAGATAAATGCATGCTAGAGAAATGCATTCAGAGGTCTGCCATATTGGTGAAATTTCCAGGGATCCAGTAGTCTAGGACATCTCAGAATATCTCCTAAAAATGATGGGAATATTCTCATAGCTTTTATTTCCCAACATGAAAAAGGAGGCACAATGCTTGGTGGGTTTCTTTGCATTTTAGGGTTAACACATTTCTCATTTGGACATGCTGCTTTGGTCCATATACCGAGTAACCCATAAAGTTGCTAGTTTTGGTGGGTCCTAGAGCCCGAAAAGGTTTTGCAGAGGATCCAGGCTGGGATGTAAACTTATTTGTACCATAGGCTTTATGATTTAACAGCCCCAATGGTTTTAGAAGTGTTTGTGGCAGATAAAAGTGCTACATGGAGCTCTCGCAAGCCCCAGTTGAAGAATCACAGGGCATAACCCCAGGGTTTTGAAGTAGAGCCATGTCCTCTTCTGCCTTACTGAAAATCAGCTCCTGGATTGCTGTTGGTCCATTACAGAGACTGAACTACTAACCACAAAACACGAAATGACTATTCAACTTAGACTGCCCACTATGAGCTTGGAATGACCTGATCCAAATGATAAATTTGCACATGCACAGGAATATTCTATTAAAAAATAATGATTTATAGGAGACCAGACCTAAACATACTCAAAAGGCAAAAGTAAACTTCATAAGCAGGTAGCTCAGACTTGTACATTATCTGCTCCTACAGCTTTTCCACCCATTTCTTAATCCACACCTATAAATACTCTCATAGGGAGATCTAGAATAGAGAAGAAAAAGTGTACGTCTGATTTATGTATGAATCTGCATACTATGCTGGCCCCAGCTGGAAATAGACGGCTACTGCCATTTCACTGTAGCCCATTCAAGTGACCCTGAAAAACAACAGTGAAAGGAAATCCTCCCATTGGGCAGAACTTGAGGTAGCACATTTGGTGGTTCATTTAATGTTGGAGGAGATCTGAGACACAGATCTACACTAATTTATGGCTGGGAAGGGATTTAGAAAGAAAAAGATTAAAAAATTGGCTAGAAGAAGGTGTAGAGAGTGGCATGTGGATGAACCTCTAAGAATGGGCACAGAATGTGAAATGTGAAGATATTTGTGTTCCAAATAAATGGTTGGTTATTGCCGCTGATGAGTGCCCAAACCACCATCAGCGGAGAGCAACAGAAAACCCCTGATATGGCACCATTTCCTGGTAAAACCAGCCAGCTACCTGATGGCAGACTGATTATATTGGACTGTTCCATCATGAAGAGGTCAATGCTTTCTTCCTGTAGGGATAGATACACATTCTGTGTAATGATTTGCCTTCTCAACTCATGGTACTTCTGCCAGTAACAACATTTGTGGACTTACTGAATGACTTTATCTAAGGTGTCCCACATAGCATTACTTCTGACCAGGGGATACATTTTTCAGTAAGGAAATTGTGACAACAAGCTCAGCTCATGTAATTTGTTGGCTTTACTACCTGCATCATCATTGGCTTTACCGTGTGCAACTGTCTTGATAGGACAGTGGAATGGTCTGTTGAAGACTCATATAGTGCCAGCTGGAGCACAACACTCTGAGAGGGTGCTGCCTTACCGGAAGCAACATATTCCTTAAACCACTGGCAGATATATGCTGCTATCTTCCTCATACCTGGAATGCACAGGTTCAAGAACCAGAGAGTTGCAGGGCGGGGGTGGGGCCGGGGTGGGGGAGGAGTAGCTTCTCTTACTCTTAAACCAAATAACCTACTGTAGGAGTTTTTTCTTCTTGTTCTGTGACCTTAGCCTTCATAGATTGAAGGTTCTAGTGCCCAGGAATGAAATGCTTCCTCCAGGGAATACAGTTAAGGATCTGAGAAATTGGAAGCTGAATTTCTGGCCATTTTGGCCTCTACTCTCACTGAATAAACAGAAGGGAGTCACCTTACTGGTTGGGGTGATTGATTCTGATTACTCAGGAAATCAGGGAAAACTGGGATGCTGCTACTCAATGGGGGTAAACAGGACTATCTCTGGAACTCAAGGGATTCCCTGGAGTATGTCTTATTAGTCCCTTGCCCAGTAGTTTTAGTCAGTGGAAAACTGCAGCACCCAATAAAGAAGAGCACCAAAGACCTAGGTTCTACAGAAATGAAGGCTTGATTCACCCTCAAGGTGAAAAAGAGCATCCAGCTGAGGTACTGAGGTACTGAAAAAGAGCATCCAAAGGTAGAGGGCAAGGGGAACATGGAATGTGTGGAGGAAGAGGGCAGCTAGAATTACCAAATTAGACCTTGTGTGTAGCCATAGAATCAAGGAGTGTTATCAGTTGACTGCTTAACTGTTTCCTCCCCACTCCTGCCTTTTCCTCTAACCACCTTATATGAATAACACTGGGAATGGCTTAAAAAAAGTTGAGAGTATGACCACATTGACCTAACTTGTGATGACTCAGAAGCTGATGTCTTTTTATATTTTGCTTGGGATAGGGAACACAGATTTCTCACTCATGGAGGAAGAACATGGACCTGAGGGGCAAAAGGCTTGGACTGTGCTGTAGGATTTCCACTGACCCTTCAACATCAACTGGACGGAAACTGGCGGATGGGAAGAGAGTGAGGTCAGGGTATTTATAGGCTAACTATTTTTCTTGACAAAGGTCATAGCTCCTATTAAGTGTGCCTCTCCACAAAGCTCTCTCTCTCTGGGTTCTGGTAACTCTTTCCTTCTCTTGTCCCTTCATTCCTATGGGTAGTAAGGGGTGTATTTTATTGAAACTCGCCCTGGGGTTCTGCACTATACTTTGGGATTTCCGTATATTCTGCCACATCTTTGTAAATAACTCCTTTATTACATTTACCTCAAATTGCCAAATTTGAATGTGTCATATGTTTCTTGTTAGGACTTGATTGACACAGCATGGTTCCCAAGTTGGCCCAAACAGACTTGAAAGACTTTGATGTAAGAGAGACATTCTCTTTATTGTAAGATATAAATGACTGAGCATGCAGTTCTGACCATCATAGGCAATTCTCTTACGAACTTGAGGGAACCTGGTCTTAAGTTACTAATATCAGTTCACAGAGAATTAAAAAATGCTGATTCTTGCTGACATCAAAGAATTTTCAGAACAGCAACCCTGATCCTATAGTACTTTTGGACTTCTAATTATGTGATCTAGTAAACATTTTTATTGTTTTAGCCACTTTGAATTGGATTTTTTCCAGCTTTTGAAGCTGAAAGTAACTTACCTGATAGATTCTTGTAAGTAGAATTGACGGATCAAAGGGCACAAACATTTAGATTTTTAATAGGTCCTCTGAAATTGCTTTCTAAAAAGGCTGTGCTGATTCACACATCTACTCATACAGTGAGTGGATCTGTCTCCTTACACCATTGCCTATCATCTTTTAAATTTGTACCTTTTTGATGGGTGGAAACTAAATCTCGTTATTGCTTTGATTTGCTTTTTTGATTTGCTAATTACTAGTATGGTTAACTATAATTACTTCTATTTATTGTATAGTTATATATTTTTTCTCAGTGAAATGCTTTTTACATTTGTTGCTCACATAGAATTATTTGCATTTTTCTTATTGATTAATAGAAACTATTTAAAACTTTGGATGTTAATTATTAGCTTGTTTGATGTGTTGCAAATATTTTCTCCCAGGTACCTTGTCCTTTAACATTCTTCCATGGGAAGTTTTGTCCGAAATTCTAAAATTTTGATGATGTTCAGTTTATGATCTTTTCTTTCATGGCTTCTGCATTTTCTGTAATGTGGATCATTGGGCAATGGCTAGAAGTACTCTGTCACTTGGCTTTTTGTCCAGGAATTGCAAACTTTGGGCATTTAATGTACAACTTTTCCTTAAATGTCATACCATGAGCTGTTAAGGCTTTAGCTGTTTGTTTATGATTTTTTGGTTGCATGTAAGTATACAATTTGGTCCACGGTTGTTTTAAATTTAGAGAAATGTACATTTATGTTGGGCTTGTATAGTTGGGTTCTTTTGTCTTAGTGCCTTTAATGCTTCTATTTATTTCTGCCATTTTGGTGAGTAGTTTGGGGTTAGTTTTGTTAATTTGTCCTTCATTTTCACATGAGAGAGAGGAAGCTGTTAAATAGCATGTTGGCCCATATCTCAAATTCTGGAGTACCATGGAGAAACCAGTTGCAGGGAGATGTGATCAGTCAGCCCCAGTGAAGAAAGTCTTAGACAATGGGCTTGGGCTGCTTGGACAAGCCGAGGTTTGGACATGTTCAACTGCATCATCCTACCCACACTGGGTGAAGATTGTACTGCAGAGGCTGCCCTGGGAATTTCCTTGTCATTTTCCCAGGTCTACTAGAGTACAAATGGCCCCAAACTATTCTCCATGGTTCATGGTACACATCATGTTGCCCCCATTAGTTCAACAAAGGTAAGTGCCAGTTCTTTTCCAGTAGCAATGCCCAGGCCAGACTGCCAACCCTGCTTGTAGGTAGCCCTTGATGGGATCTAAGCTACGGTGTCTTTGGTCCTCTTAGGAGCCCCAAGGGAGCTGGTAGGTACCGTAGCAGAGAGCCCTGGACTGGGGAGCTGGGAGTTGTAGATTCTAAGCCTAGTTCAACTATTAATTTGATTCTGTGTTTTTGTCAACTGCAGGGGCCAGATAACCTCTACTACTTCATGGTCCCTTCTGCTTTATTAGTCCTGATTGTCAGCTTGGTTACATGAATAAGTTATTATGGAGATTGTGTATCTATGAACAGATTCTAGAGATTCTAGTGGTGGTGAATGCTCAAGCTCTCTCACCCTATCTAGTTTCCATTGATGTTTCCTTGACTTAGTAAGATCATGGACATGTTACATGAGCAAACTAGCAGGACTTGTTGTTACCAAAGAAGCATGGATGATAATATCTTAGAACTTGAAAATTGGAATCTGGACTTATTAGTGATCTCTTAAAATTATTTCCGTGTCTAGGATCTTTGACTTTATGAGTACTTACTTGAATTCAATTCAAGCCACACTTAATGGTGTGCATAATTTTCATTGTTCTATGTGACAGTGAAACATTAATAGAAAGAATCTGGCAAACTGAGTTATGTTTATATAGCAGAACCACATTCTTTACTTTTTTATAACCAGCATAAATATTAATAGTCTTCTCAAATATCATACAATCATATTATTCATCCCTTTTACTCTAAGATAAAAGTGCTGGTCCATTTCTTCAGTAGATTGGCTCTCTGCTCTTCAATTATCCACCCCAATGGTTCAGTTCTTCCCTCTTTTCACCATCACTCCCAGTCCCTCTAATTTCTGATATTCATTCACACTAAAGTTTAAACTGGGGACTTCAGAATGGACGCTGATTGCTGAGAATTCTGAGAAGTGCTGGATCCTCTGAATGTCAGGAAACTAGGGAGAGGTCAGGATCAAGTGGAATAAGAGGCTGAGGCTAAAGAGGACATGTCACCATAACACATAGGTTTTTGCAACCTTCATCTGGGCATGAAAAATTCAAACTATACCCAAAGGCTTTTGAATCAATGAAAATAAGGCTCTCTGGGTTGTGACCTCAGGTCCTCTGAGCAAATCCTGCGCTGACTCCTCCTATCCACCTTTGTGGTTCATGCACTTACTGAACTATACTCTCTTTTCAGAGGTCTGAGCATAAACTTGGTGGAGGACTCCTCCTGAGTTCTGGCATCAGTCCTACTAGGTCCCTCCTTTGAGCTCCTAGGTTCTTTTGTTCCCTCTTGTTTCCTTCCCACAGCTGCTACTATCTGGGATACCTCAGCAACTCCTTTTTCCTCTTTAGCCTTCTAACATTTATAACCAATTCCTTGTGTTCAATTTCCTGTGTTTGAAATTCCTTGTGTGGGTTCTGCTTTCCAGACTGGCTCCTAGTTGAAACAGAGACCTAAGGAATTTGGAGGCTAGATGATGGGGTCTTTTAGATGCTATTTTGTGGTGAACATCCCAAGAAATGGGATATGTTGACTGATGCATAAAGGAGAGGCTCTTCATCTGGGCAGAGGTGACTCAAGTGGCACTGACTGAGTCTGGCTTTGAACAGAAGTGTGTCTGAATACATTATCATACTCTCTCCTAGGGTAACAGATAAACTGGAAGCCAAAAATGATGGGATTGTGACCTCAACAGGAGAAGACTGTTTCTCCAAGACCAAAAAGGAGATGGGGGCAGAAGGTATGAGAGGTTGAGCCAAGAGACTCTTTTCAGGATGAGAAAGAGGGGCTCACAGAGGTGCTCGCCTAGAAGGTTCTGTCTTCTTTGCGCTTTTTTTCCCCCAGCAAGACAGGTGAATATAAAGTTGTAGGTGCTTCTAGTCTGTCTGCTGAAATTCACTTCAGTCATGTTAACTTGTGTCTCACAAAATTTTTATGCTTGACTTCAGCGGATGGGATAGGGGTGTGTGTAACAAACACGATACACACAAAAATAACCATTACCACTTATTGAGAACCTACAAATGTCCTGAACTACTAGAGCAGAGGGAAGGGGACAAGTTGGGATCTGGGGCTCAGTTTTTGGCGAAACCACCGCCTACCTCTATAGTCCTTAGGCATTTCTGAAGTCCTCTGTATTCTGGGGACACCAGGGACCAGGTTTGCCTCAATTAAGGGTGTGCTGCTCAGTGCCTGTGGCTCCCCAAGGGAATGGAGGTGCATCTCTGAGGGGCTGAAAGAGTGTAGGTAGGGGAGCTTTCAGCATAACCCTCTGTTCGGGAGTGGCCTGAGATGGAGCAGTTGGGTGGCCAGGAATGCCATAAGGATCCTGCCTGAAGTACACAGCTAATTTTGCAATCACAGGACTCCCTTAGTGGACTGTAGAGGGGAAGCTTCCCAGCCCCAGGAGATGGACTCCCTCCACTAAGGGCCGGGCATTTCCAGTCCTAGCCCCAGACTGACATGGCAGGAGAACTGAGCTCTGGAGAAATCCCTCAGTCTCCCTTTTGTGCGAAGCCCAGGGTCTGTCCTCTATTTCCTTGCAGGGCTTGGCTCAGTGCTTACTGCTCAGGAAGCTCAGACAGGTCTGATAAGGAAACGAAAAGCAGTAGTATATATTGGTGTATATATAGGTTGGAGGGAGCCATTTGGTTTAAAACCAATTCATCCTGACCTTGTTTTTCTAAAAGGGCCTGATGTGGTCTGTTTAGCATGCATTGTACATCTGCATTAAACATTTGCTAAGTCCCAAAGACAAGAATGATGCCCTTAAAGATAGGGATGTAACTTTCCTCCATATTGGCACTTCCTTAAGGATAAGCATCTCTTCCTGGAAACTAAGAATTAATTACCAACCTGCTGTGCTCACCTTGTGACCACTGACCTGCTGACCACCAACCTACTGTGCCAGCTAAGCATCTCATGACCATAGTAAAAGGGACATTCCTATCATATGTGATGTATGCTCTTTGTTTCAAGCCAGGTGTATACCCCACTTCTTTGATGCCCTTCCTTCCTTGGGGAAGGAAGCAGGGCTATAGTCCCCAAACCTGACTAATAATAAATTCACCCCAATTTTGACTTGTAGATTGATTGTGGATTACTTGTGTCAACAGGTCATACTCATGCTGATGCTGTGGTTTCTTCACCTGAGCCTCAGGGGATCTCCTGGCAGGAGGAACTGACTTTCATGTCACACGATTGTCACGCCCCACCAGGGAAGCTGGAACCTCCCTGTGCTCACTGAATAAATGACCCGGTTTCTGTCAGAGCCTGTCACTGCTCTTGGGAGCTGCTGGAGCTGTGATTCGGTCCCTAGACTTTCAATAAAGGTCTTTCCTTGCCAGCCGACAGCTAGAAAGTCTTCTGACTGTGGAGCCTTCCCTCTCTTCTGTGCTCTAGGGCTCGGTGAGCGGATGGGGCCATGCCAGGCTGGCTCCATGTCCTGTCCTGTGTGCGGCAAGCTGCTTCTCACCGGGGAGCTGCTAGGACACTGACAGAGCTGCCCTGGCATGGGGCCCTCTCCTGCTCCCAGGCAGAAGCAGATGCCCAGGAGAAGGGGGAGGGCTGATGGGAGGAGGAGACACAGGCATCAGGGGTCAGTGGGGTATTTAAGGTCAAACATCATGCCTGGCCTTGGAACTTCTAGGGAGATACTGTCATCAGCTGGATCTCTAGGTGGAGGAAATTCTGCCTGATCTTTCCCGCCTGAGTCTGCCTTGAAGTTTTTTCTTAAGAGGTGGCTCAGATTTTCTGACTAGGGCTTTGTGTCAGGCCAGGCCTCCCAGCTCCATCCAGAAAGAAGATCTTGGGAACCAGTGTCCTGGGAAGGTTTTGGAAACATTTCCTGAGGCTCATATTTCTTATTGGTGTCCCCACAGGTGTTGAGACAACTCCACTATGACAGATATGCAAGGAGCCCCTACCCCTGAAAGAATCCATGAAGCAGGTGATGTTGGGATGGAGCCCTGGAGGCCTGGGACACAGGCACTCATTCCTGTCTCTTCTGAACACCTCAGCATTCTCTGCCCCTCCCTGTATATACATGGCCCTCACCACCTAGTGCTGTCCATCTCCCACTGGACTGTGAGCTTTCAGAGGGTGGGGACCAGTGCTTATTCACTGCTCTAGCTCCAGACCCAACATTGGGCCAAACACAGAATAGGATCCAAAAAGCGTGGCTGGGCCTTGAGACACGTGTACTATGGGAGTGATGGTTTACCCTCTGAGACCAGTTATAGGCCTTGCCCTCCTCACCAGAACCCACAGGTTTACTGGAAAAAAAGCTAGGCTGATAGGTCATGTGAGTGCTGCCAGTTTTGGTGTGTAAACCCTGGACATTCCTTCCTGAAGGGTCTGGATTAGATGGTCTTTCTCCTAGCATCTAGTAAAACAACCTAATCATGATGTTTCTTCATTATTCTTTTCCATTTAAACCTCAGTGAATAAACCTCAGACCAGGAAGGTCTCTGACTTGAGTCAGCAGGTGTGGATCCTTCAGGGTCAGACCCTTGTGACAGTTCCACGGAGTGACAGTGTGGCTCCAGGTGAGTGGTCATCGGGTGGCTGCTGCTCCTCGGAGGCAGCCCCCTCACACTAGTGCAGCTGGAATGCTGACACTCAGCCTTTTGTTAAAGTGTGACTTTACAGTGGGGCCCATCTGAGGGAGGAGAATGTCACACCTGGGAAGGGTGGGAAGGGATGTCTGGGAAGGGATGTCTTTGTTGTTGTTACCTGCAGTCAAGTCAGCTCCAACTTCTGGTGACCCTATGAATAAGTGATGTCCACAATGTCCTGTCCTCAACAGACCTACTCAGCTTCTGTAGACTCGTGCCTATGGCTTCCTTTATGGAGTCAATCCATCTCGTATTTGGTCTTCCTCTTTTCCCGCTGCCTTCTACTTTTCCCAGCATTATTGTCTTGGACCAGGGTAAAGAAGACAGAGGGGGTGGAGCAGCCTCCTGAGGAGCAGGAGAACTCTGTTCAGTGAGCTGAAGGCCAGTCCTGCGGAAGAGGAGTAGCTTGTTTTGCCTGACTTCAAGTTGTCCTGAAAGGACTAAATGGGTGGATACCGCAGGAAGGCAGATTTCAACATCACATCAGGCAAAACTTGCTAATGGGCAGAGCTCTCCAAGGATCAGAGGGGCTGCTTGGGGTTGCAGCTTCCCACCTCCAGGTGTTTAAGCAAAGATGTGAAAATCTCATGGGCAGGGTCTGCTGTCTGTTTAACTCTTTGTGTTTGCTCCATTTCCTAGGGCAGTGATTGGCACATGGTGTGAATGAATGAATGAATGAATATGGTGGTTGGCCATTTGGTGGGTCTAGGGTAACAGGGATTATACTCTTAAGGTCTCTTCCAGGCCCATCTAGAAAATACAGGTCTTTTCCTGACTTCTAAAGGACACTGACACCATCTCCCCTCTTATCTTTATAGTCACTGTCACTGTTGTCCCATGTAAGTATCCAGAGTCTCTTGAACAAGACAAAGGGGTTCCCATTTATTTGGGAATACAGGATCCAGAAATGTGTCTGTCCTGTGAGGATGTTGAAGGGCAACCCACATTGCAGCTGAAGGTGAGTGACTAAGAAAAATAATGAAAAAAAAAAAAAAAAGCCAATTTCTTTTACAAGAAGTGTATTTGGTAGAAAATCTAATTTTAAAATTAAAAAAGAAACATTCTCCTGTTTTTAAGCATATTCGTTCCTAACTCCTTTTGAGTTATGTGCATGCAAGAGACTTTTCTTTGATTTATCCTGCCCCACACTAGTTGAGGACTCTTGTCTTTCTTGAGCATTGAGATATTCTCAGCTATTGTTTCTTCAAGTATATCCTCTCCTTTATCCTGCCTTATCTCTTCTTTTGGAATTCCTATACATCAGTCATTGGAATTTCTAGATCTCAGTTTAACATCTCATCTAATTTTCCATACTTCCCATCCATTCACAGTTTTTTCTTTTGGGTGTTGCATTCTGGGAGAATTTCTTGGTTCAGCCTCCCAGGTCATGGTTACATTTTAAGTCTTGTCCCATCTGCGAAATCGTCTTTCTGTTGTGTTTTCTGAAATTTCAATCTTTACCGTGTTAATTCTCAAGCTCTCTAGTTGGTTCTTTTCTTTTTTTCACAACTGCGTGTTATAAAAAAACTAATTCCTTAAACTTCAGTTTCATAAACTTCAGTTTAATTTAATTCGACTCAATCCAATTCAATTCAGCAAATGTGTGGATTCTTACTGGTCTCCCGTGCTGTTGTGGGCATTTGAGACACATCAGTGCACGGAACAGCCAAGAGCCCTGCCCTCACAGGGCTTGGATTCTAATGGGAGGAGAGAAATGGTAAACAATGTCTAATAATAGGTAAGTTTATAATATGTTAAAGGGTGTTATGTCCCCTGGAAAAGAACAATTACAGCAGGGTAAAGAGACTGGCAGTACCAGAGATAGGTGGAGTCAGGCTGCCCTGATAAATACTGCAGGAGGCATCACTGGGAAGGTAAGATTTTAGCAGACAGTAGATAGAGGCAAGGGAGTTAGCCAGCAGGGTGTCCAGCGAGTGCAAGTTCGAGGACCAGTGAAGAAACCAGCGTGCGGGAGTGAATTGAGGAAGGAGGAGTGCAGAGAGATGAAGGCAGATCATGAAGGGCCTTGCCGGCCTTTGTAGGGATTTTGCCTTTTGATCTGAGTGAAATGGGAAATTATTAGAATGTTTTGAACAGAAGAATGACATGAATAGATATAGGTTTAAAAAGGGTTATTTTGGCTGCTAGTTGAGAATAGACTGTGGGGCAGAAGGGTGAAAGTCCTGTGGGAGGCTTTGGGGTGATCTAGATGTGATTTAGTGGACAAGGGGATAGCAAGAGAGACATGGAGAAGCCAGTCATATTCTGGAGATTTTAAAAATTGAGGAAACAGGATTTGCTAACAGAGTGACTGCGGAGTGTGATCAAGAAGACGAGGACTGAGAATTACATCTTCAGCTATGTCCTGTCTGCTAAGCTGCCCTTCTCTCGTGATTTTGTCCTCAGACGGACTGAGAATTGACTGTTGTAATCAGCAATGTAAGTCATTGGGGACCTTAATGAGAGCAGTGTTGGTGCAGTGGTAGAGGCCAAAGTCTGGATGGAGTGAGTTTAAGAGAGGAATTGGAGGAGAGAAATTAGAGAGAGCATATATAGACAACTATTACAAGGTGTTTTCTGCAAAGGGGAATTGGGAGTGGTGGTGGGCAATCAAAATAGTTATTTTTTAAGGTGGTGGAATGACAGCAAATATGCTGATGGGAGTGATTGGGTAGAGACAGCAAAACTGATGGAGTGTGAGAGAGCAGGGAGAATGGCTAGAGGAACGCCCTTAAGTCGGCGAGTGCAGATGCAGCCTGTCGCCCAGTCCTTCCCAGGCAGGAAGCTGAAACTGAGGATGGAGGAGGAGGTACTGGAGTTTGAAATGAGAAAGTGTCCTTTTATTTATTAAACAGTCAACATATCTCTACTGAGTTTCCATACGTTGAGGAATACAGTGATGAACAAGCCTGGCAATAATTATATGATTGATGGATAAATACGCTAAATTCAGAGAGGGATTGGAACTAATGAAGAAAGTAACTGGGTAATGAGATAGTGATGGGTTGGAGGAGGGGGTTTGAGACCTACTTTGGCTAGGATGTTCAGTGAGGTTCTCCCCAAGGAGGTGGCATTTGAGCTGAGAGCTGAGTGATGGGAAGGAGCCAGCCATGGGAAGATGCGGGGCAGAGCATCCAAGTCCGGTGAGAGTAAGTGCCAGGGCCCTGGGGCAGGAATACCTTGGTGTCTTTGAGGAGAGGGAAAAAGACAGGCATGGCCAGAGCAGAGGGAGCATGCACAGGAGCGATAGGAGGTAAGGACAGTGAAGTGGGCAAGAGCTGAATGGTGTAGACCCTGCAGTCTTTGTTAAAGAGTTTGGATTTTATCATAATTACAATAGAAAATCATACAAGACATTTAAGCCAGAAGGTAACACAACCTTATTTATTCAGTGCTTTCAGTTTACAGTTCGTTCACCTGCTTTGTGGAGAATGGATGGTAGGGAATGGAGCAGGTGATAGACTGGGGGTTTGGGAGTGTGTGGGGGTATGAGAAGTGGCTTGTTCAGGAAATATTTTGGAAATAGAGTTCACAGGCCTTGCTGCCAGGTTAGATGTTGAGGGATCAAGGAAAGCGGCATCAAGGGTGATTCCTAGGTTTTTGGCCACCCGAAGAATTGGAGAGATTAACTGGAAGTCATTAACTGAGTAAAAGAATCCTATGGGAGAACTCCCCTCCCAGGGTGGAATGTGGCTGCATGATGGACCATTCCTGTGTCTCTCTGGAGATCTTACCCACATGTAATCTTACTTAGAAATAATTATTTTACCTAAATATACAATATACACATATACAAATATGTACATATGCAAAAT
This sequence comes from Tapirus indicus, assembly GCA_031878705.1. Taxonomy (NCBI): domain Eukaryota; kingdom Metazoa; phylum Chordata; class Mammalia; order Perissodactyla; family Tapiridae; genus Tapirus; species Tapirus indicus. The sequence continues at coordinate 75,100,922 of CM062923.1, read as the reverse complement.
ATACTTCTATATACAATAACGAAGGCATTTTCTGATTGCTCTATTTGCTTTGTTCCTTTGGATGCAAATCCTTCAATTTGTTAGACCCTCTTGTGTCTTTTCCGTGGCATTGACCTTTCTCACATGTTGACAGTTGATCAGAGACCCACTCCCCCAGCCTGCCCATCCTTTGTCAGAGCAGTGGTTCTTGCAGAGTGGCGGCTCTCTCTGGGCAGCTTTGGTAAGGGACGTCCTTGGCTTACTACTGCAAATTTGCATCTCCTTCCTTTTTCTGGGGGGACCGCTCAGCCTCTTATTTAAGGAGAATTCCAATTTATTGTTCAAGGGTGGCCACTTGTTCATTAACCTGTCCCTTGTGTCTATTCTATGCCATCTCTAGATTTGAGGTTGGGGGCTGGAAAGGTGAGGCTTCATGCGTGCTCACTCTGCTGCTGCTTTGAAACGTGTTTATCGAGGCCTGCTCTACTAGATGGATAAGGCTTTCTCAAACTTGGCAACACTTTGTAGTTGTGTACAGGTAACCTTGAACTACTCAAACAGCCTCCGCTTCTCCTCCTGTGCCTTCTCTGTAACGTTTCAGGAGCAGAAGATCCTAGATCTGTACAACCAAGCTGAGCCTGTGAAGCCCTTCCTCTTCTACCACGTCAAGACTGGCAGGACCTCCACCTTCGAGTCCGTGGCCTTCCCTGGCTGGTTCATCGCCTCCTCTGAGAGAGGCCAGCCCATCTTCCTCACTTCCGACCAGGGGAGAATGTACAATACTGCCTTCAATGTAGATTTCAACGCTTGAACTCAGCTGAGAGGTGGCAGCTTAGCCAGAGGTTTTTGTCTTACATTTTCTAGTTCCTAGTGTGCTTTCGTCTACATTATCACAGTGTCATTTCACATCAGTGCTAAGAGGTGAGCTGGGCTCTTTTCTCATTTCATTTGTGAATGGAGAAGAAGCGATGATTCACGACAGCCGAGGAATAGAATGTGGGCTCAGAGAAGGAGGGAGGGGTGAAGTAAGGTTCTCATCTCAAGCTGAAGCTGTCCAGCCCACAGGCCATTTGCATGAGCACGTATGGACCCAAAGACAATGGAGCCTTCTCCTGGGGGTGGACGTGAAGAAGACCAGAGCTCATGAGTCTTACCCAAGATCGCGTGGCTAGCGTGGATATGATCTTTGGTTTTTTTTGCTTTGTTTTCTTTCGTACTTGGATTACATTTTCCATATTCTTTATAGGTTGCCAGTATACCTCAAAGCACGTAATACATCCTTTTAAGGGTTAGGACCTTTTAAAGAAAAATAATTTTTAATGATAATTAAATTAAATTATTTTTGTCCAAATTCAAATGTGTAAACATAAAGCGAAATATAAACTTCATGTGTTTGTACCATAAAAAGACTAAAACAGATATAAAATGAAATAGAAAGCAAAAAGAGTAACCTGAAATTAGCAAGAGGAATTGAATGAGGACAACACAGTAGATTAGCCTAGGACGGGGCGTACCTGGGGGAGAAGGGACAGGGATCCATGGTGATCAGGTGGGTGGGAGGTTAAGCATGTGAAAGGCACTACTAGCAGACTACTTTCCTTACAGTCTCACAGCTTTGCTTCCCCCTGCTTCCTCCAGTCTTTTCCTTTTAGGCATTTTCACCACCCGCATACTCCCTTTAGAAACTTCAGTAAAGGCGCTTATTTTGGGAACAGACAGCCTAGCTTCCCCCCCAGCCATGCTTCAGATAATGTATTCTGATGAAACTTAATAACTGATTGTCGGTGTAACTGGAGAAAGATGTAGCTCAGGTCTGGTTCTGTATGTGATAGATTTCTTACTTTGACTCTGATACTACAAATGCAGAATATTCTGTTTGCTTAAGTACAGTCTCCAAAATAGCACCAGTAACTTAAATTTTTTTTTTCTGCTTTTGGACAATGAGACCACATGCTCTACTAGGCATGCCGGTAAGCAATCAGTGAGCATTGATTTAATGCAATGTCTCTTGATTCTTTAAAGTGTTCTTCTTCAATTAAATATATTTTTATGGGGCCATCCTGGTGGCATAGTGGTTAAGTTTGTGTGCTCTGCTTCAGGGGCCCCTGGTTCGCAGGTTTCGATCCTGGGCGTGGATCCACGCACCGTGCATCGAGCCATACTGTGGTGGCATCCCACACATAAAGCAGAGGAAGATTGGCATAGATGTTAGCTCAGTGACAATCTTCTTCAAGCAAAAAGAGGAAGATTGGCAACAGATTAGCTCAGGGCCAATCTTCCTCACCAAAAAAAGAAAAAATAGAGAGAGTTTTAGCATTGCAGTTTTATAAAAATCAACATTAAAATAGGCATTAAGCTAATTAGTTTTAGAATACCAAATAGAAGAATTAGTCACTGGATGTTCACCACTGTACTCACTGCTGATAAATGGTGGCAGGTTCTTACATCAGCCAGTTTACGTAGATACATTGTTCATTGTTACATCTGACAATCGGGATCTGATGACACATTTGTTTGTGATGTGATTACGGTTCTGAGTGCTACAGCACTGCCATCCTACCACAGGCTATGTGATGATTCAGTTTCCCCATCTCCTTTCTCTACTTTGAAAACTCTGTTCACGCAGGCACTGTGACTCCTTGGATTGTCACTTAGCACAGATGTGAGCTCAAACAAAACCTCAAATATGAGTCCTGGTGTCATGTAGCTGGGTTCAAAGGTGAAGTGGTCATCCTGTTGATCCTGAAGAGGTTCTGATAACATATTCAGAGCGTAATTAAAATGAAAACACAATAGTCTCATGGCTTGTGGAACCCGGAGAACAGACTTCTGTGGACCCCTGCTTACCCATCACAGTTGAGAAATACCACAGTGTGGCACAGCGTATGAAATCACGGAGGCCCCTGTGAGTAGCAACACCCTCATTTTCAGATGATTGCCTGGTGCACACCTTGTTTTCACACATTTGCTGTATCAAATGCTCTTGCATTTGAGTACCAGGAGCTCCCGGCCAACATTCATTGAAGGGTTTGGATCTTTAGCAGCTAGGTGCTGTTGAGGGCCTGATGCACTGGGAGAAGGGTTTTTGGATTTTAGAGGAGGAATCAAGAACCTTGCCTCCAAAATCACAATTGCACAGAAAACAGTTGAGTGAGACGTTTCTCTCTCAAGCTACTTTGGGGCTGATGTCTTCTGGCAACAGGACCCCTGAAGGGCAAAGGCTGCTTCCTGAATCTGGACCTGAAGACACTGTCCCTTAACTCATAAAGAACTGGGCATGAGAACTGAAGATGCTGCCCCCAGGACCCTGAGAACCATGGTTGTACTTATTAATTCTTCGTGTCAATAAAACATTAATTTTTGTTTCTTAGGCTTTAAAAAGTTGTTTAAAAGAATATTCTTACCAAAATAATACGTGTCTGTGGGTAAAAACAATATTCTCCTGTCCCAGTACTATTTCCCTCAGGCAACTGCTAACTCTTTTCAGCTCTTTTTCTGTTTTCCTCCATGTGTCTAGGTATATGCTTTATTAAAAATGAAATTTCAACCAAGTAAATTTGAAGATATTGGCTTCACTCAACAATTCATGAATGGGGCAGTGTCCCGTCTAGCAAGCAGAGAGATACTCCGAGGAGTTGTACAAGATGGAAGGTTTTATAGGCAGAAGGAGGGTGGGGTAAGGAAGTTATTAGTGAAAGAAAAGAAAGGATTGTTTCAGGCCAGGACATCTTCTAGGCGGAAGGGAAAAGCAGGGTTTTTTTTCATGCAGATTACCTCACAGTGCTGATCAGGAGATTTCAGATTGACTGTGAACAAGGTCACATTTCTGGGATAGGTTGAAACTGTAATTAAGTCTTGATTTGCTATCATGGGGCCAAATGACTCCATTTTGGGCCTGTTATTTCCTTTTTAACAGCTTGCATTTCTATTTCTTGTAGCGCCAACTTTAAGCATCATCTTTTCTACCAGATGCATGTCATTTGCATCTCTACTGGACAAAAATCATATGTTCTTTTTCTGTTTTCTACAGGTTAATAGTAAGCAGTAAGTCAAATAAAGTTGTATTTATAGACAGTGAGATGAACCTCGGGTGGGCCTGTCAGACAATGCTCTAGTATGACACTGAAGAGGCACACAATGATCTTTTTCCCTTCTTTTCAAGATTTGGATAATTTCCTCAATGACATCATCTCCTTTAGCCTTATCATTTTGTGAGTGAGAAAAGGGAGATACATGGAGTGGATGTGACTTGATGAGGGTGGCACAGACATATAGTAATAGAACTGGAAATAATGATACTCTTGAGTTTGGTCTTTTAATTTCTGTCTCCTGGACCTGGGATGTTATGAAACACTGTGTGAGAAATCAGCAGCAATTACCCAGAGCAAGACAGCAGAGCAAAATGTGAGCCACCCATCATTGGGGCTGTCCTTATCTAGCAGGGGGTCATCAGATGACCCACCCAGGGCAGAGCACCCTTGGCCACCTAAACATGTGTATGTATGTATGTTACATAATGACATAAACGCTGAAATGTATTGTGTACCTGTATTTCTCACACTTGAAGCAACATCAGAATCACCTGGGGTGTGCACTGAAAACCCAGGTATTTAGACTAACTCCAAACATAGTAAATTAAAACCCATTCTCCTTGAAATTCCAACTTACTTAGATCAGGGCCTAAGAATCAATATTTTATTAAGGACCCTAGGGAATGATGACTAACCAAGCTTGGGAAATACTCTTCTGGACCATTCCAGTGGAGTTTGGCATGTAAAAAGATTCAGATTAATCATGCTTGGGATGACTTATGAACTTGTACAGAAATAAAGTTTTTTTAATGTGCTTCTACAGAAATAGATTTCTACATAGAAATTTATACTTGTTGCTGATTTTGTCGTCATTTACTTCTCTAAGTTTGTTCTCACTTGAGTGATTTAAAAGTGCAGTGAACAAAATGACTTGTATAAAAATATTCAAACTCTCGAATAAAATTTCATAATATCCTCAAACTGGAAAGAATCCAAATTTCCATTAGCTGGTGAATGGATAAACAAGATGTGGTATATTCATACATAGGAATACTACTTAGCAATAAAAAGAAATGAACTGCTGATAGACATTCAACTGGATGAATGCCAAAAACATTACCAAGGTTGCCAGACACAAAAACATTTGTATTGTATGATTTTGTTTATAAGCAGCTCAAGAATAGGTGAAACTAATCTATGATAGAAATCAGAACAGTGGTTGCTTTGGCAGGGATGAGGACAAATAGAAGATTCTGAAAGCTGCCATAGAGCTAAAACTGATTACATTCAAAGAATCAAAAACCACAATGGCTTTGCACTTTTTTGCAGCAACACAGTAAGCCAGAATTCAATGGAGCAATGCTTTCTACATTCTGAAGGAAAATGATTTCCATCGCAGAATTCCACACCCAGTCAATCTATCAATTAAGTATAAGAGTGGAATAAACCTATTTTCAAATAAGTGAGACTTATCTCCTGTGTACTTGTACTAGAGAAGTTACTAGAGAATGTGCTCTGCCTGAACAAAGGATTAAGCTCAGAAGGACAAAGATATGGGTTCCTGGAAGCAGGGGACCCCAACCAGAGAAAAGCAATATGAGCCTGCAAGATGGTTGTAAAAGGAAATCCCAGGAGACAGGTGGGCAGAGTGAAGCTGGTCATGGCTTACGGGTGTCAAGATAGTGAAACTGGCAAACAGTTAGCCATTGATGATTAAGCAGCTAGTAACTAGGGGCGCTTGGAACTGGCCACCTCAAAATATGTCTCTGCCTGAAGGACACTTTGACCCCCACCCCCATTAACTGACCAAAAGAGTTTGGGATGGGAGGCCTGTTTCCTCACTTGGCTGCCTTGTGATTGTTAAACTCTCTCTCTCTGCTGCAATCTCGTCGTCGTCTTGGTGTTTGGCTTTCTGTGCAGTGGGCAAAAATGGACCTGGTGCTGTAACAAAAGTCAAGCTGATAACATGCCTGACATGTTTGAATGAATTGGGAAGAGATTCCAGCAGTGGGGAAAATTTGGGGTTGATAAATTACATAGAAAAATAAACAAAAACCAACAAAAATAAGGCAGGTCTCAATTCCAAGGAAAATATTAAGTTATTCAGGGGAGGAAATATAATCATAGGTTACTATATGACCCAGCTGTCAATAGTGTTTACATTGCAATAATAATATAAACTCTGTGTGGTGATCTGTTCAAAAGTATGATGTAAATATTTTGGGAGGATGCATAGGTTGCTGGGTGTGTGTGTGTGGTAGCAGGGGGCTAGGTGAGTTGTATAAGAAAGTGTTAAAACTTTATCGTTCATAGAAGGACATCATACATAATGACCAAAACTGAAAAGTCAAGAAGTAGCAACATATTCATGGTATTTAGAGATATGGAGGTAAATATAAAAAAGAATCAGTTAAAAGATTTAAAAGCAATTGTCTCAGAGTAGCAGGAAATAGTAGCTGTTCTGTTTTATAATAAGACTTGTATTACTCATTGAGTTTTTAAATTATGTGCAAATATGATTTTTATACACACACACACACACACACACACACACACACTTGCTCTCCCTAAACCCTCACAGTTACAGTTAGGCAAAGGGATACCGAGAGGTGCCTGAGTGGGTCACCTGGGTTCCGCAAGTATTACACTTGTATTCCTCCCTACCTTCACGTGTAAAAGCAACCCTGCCTCCTCCTGCATATGCTGCATCCTGAAGAATGGAATCCTGTCCTCCCAGGGTTTTGCCACTTAGCTGGTACTTTAGTTATGTCCTCAGCTGGCCATCCAAGGCTTCATCAGGTTGGCTGCTTCTGGATGGATGAGTGGATCCAGGGAATCAGTGGAGCTGGCTCATACTGGCTTACAAGGGTCAAATGTTACATCTGCAGGATTTTGAAAGTCAGTTGGTAGCTCAAAATTGCCCATGGTGAGAGTATTTACACCATGGAAATTGACAAATACTACAAATCATAGCTTTTGTTTTGTTTTATTTTATAGTTTACTTTCTGGAAAGCCAGTTGTTACCAATTTACCAGCGTTCTACTGAGTGGATTCAATGGTCGTGGGCCTGTTTTAGCTCCTCCTCACTATAAAATGAGTTCTCTGGATATTATATTGTGTGGCATGCCTGATGATCAGGTATTCCATAAGCCCCTGGATAGTGATTATGGCTGAGGCTCTGAAGACAGGAAAGGAAAACCTGTACCCAACATATGTATCTATCCCTGTGAGGACAAACTGCTGCACTTCCAAGAGCGGGGAGACCTGACGTAGTCAACTGGCCTCTGTGAAATCAGTTGGTCTCCTTGAAGAACAGTGCCACTTGGGGGCTCGGCATTGGTCTCTGTTGCTAGTAAGTTGCACTGTCATCCTTAGTGAGTGGGAGTGCATTCTATTGGGCCCATGTGTAGCCCCCATCTCTGCCACCGTAGCCACTCTGTTCATGTGCCATCATTCCAGTTCCAGGGTGGCTGAAGACAAAGGCTGGTTAGCACTGATTGGCAGGGTCATTTTATCTGCTCGGCTGTCCAGTGACTCTTCTGTGGTTGATGCTTTCTGGTGGGCATTAACACGTGTTACGACATCTTCACACTTTGTGCCCACTCTCATCCATCCATCCACATACCTTTACGCCATATTTCCTAATCTTTCAGGCTTCCAACCAGCGAGCCAGGCTGTTGACTACTGCCCAAGAATCTGTATGTATTCTCCCTTTGGCACATTTTTATTTCCATACAAAGTGGATGATCAGTTGTACCACTCATAGCTACTCCAGTTAAAGATGTCCCTTCTTCACTATTTTTCAAAGACATTGCCTAGTGTAGCTGGAATGTAGCTGCCATCCATTTTTGACTTGCATCCGCATACTGAGCTGACCCACTTGTTAATTTTTGCTTTTATTATTTGTGCTTTTGGTGTCATATCCAAAAAATTGTTGCCACAACCAAGTTCAAGGAGATTTTTCCCCTAGGAGTTTTATGGTTTCAAGTTTTACATTTAAGTTTTTAATACATTGTGAGTTAATTTTTGTGAGTGGTTTAAGATAGGGGTCCAATTTCATTCTTCTGCATGTGAATATCCGGTTTTCCCAACACCATTTATTGAAGAGACTATCCTTTCCCCGTGGAGTATTCTTGGCTCCCTTGTCAAATATTAACTGACCATATATGCATGGGTTTATTTCTAGGCTCTCAATTTTGTTCCTTTGGTCTATGTGTCTGTTTTTATGCCAGACCACACCATTTTGATTACTAAAGTTTTGTAATATGGTTTGAAATCAGGAAGTATGATGCCTTCAGCTTTGTTCTTCTTTCTCAACATTGCTTTGGTTATTTGAGGTCTTTTTTTGTTCCATACGAATTTTAGGATTTTTTTTTATATTTCTGTGAAAAATGCCATTGAAATTTAGATAAGGATTACACTGAATCTATAGATGACTTTAAGTAGTATGAACATTTTAACTATATTAAATTCTTCTGATTCATGAACATGGGGTATCTTTTCATTTATTTATGTCTTCTTCAATTTCTTTTATCAATGTTCTATAATTTTCACTGTAGAAATCTTTCACCTCCTTGGTTAAATTTATTCTTAAGTATTTTATTGTTTTTGATAATATTGTAAATGGAATTCCTTTTTTTCCCACAAATATTTCATTGTTAGTGTGTTGAAATGCAACTGATTTCTGTATGTTGATTTTGAATCCTGCAACTTGACTGAATTTGTTTATTAATTATAACAGGTTTTTGGTGGAACCTTTAGGATTTTCTATATGTAAGATCATATCATCTGCAAACACAGACAATTTTACTTCTTCCTTCCCAATTTGGATGCTTTTTGTTTCTTCTTCTTGACTAAGTGCTCTGGCTAGGACTTCCAGAATTGTATTGGAGTGGTGGAATAGGAGTGGTGAGAGTGGGCACCCTTGTCTTGTTCCTGATCTTACAGGAAAAGTTTTCAACCCTTCACTGCTGAGTATGATGTTAACTGTGGGCTTGTCATATATGTCCTTTATTATATTGAGGTACACTCTTTCTATAACCAATTTGTTGAGAGATTTTTATCACGAAAAAATGTTGAATTTTGTCAAATGCTTTTTCTGCATCTGTTGAGATGGTCATATGATTTTTATCTTTCATTCTATTAATATGGTATATCACATCTATTGATTTGTGTATATTGAACCATTCTTGCAACCAGGGATAAATCCCATTTGATCAATGTATTGGTTTTAACATGCTGCTGAATTCAGTTCGCTAATATTTAGTTGACAACTTTTGATCTATATTCATCAGGTTTATTAGTCTATAGTTTTCTTTTCTTGTAGTATCCCTATCTGGCTTTGGTATCAGGATAATGCTGGCCTTACCAAATGAGTTGGGGAGTTTTCCCTCCTCTTTAATTTCTTGGAAGAGTTTGAGAAAGATTGGCACTAATTCTTAAATATTTGGTAGAATTCACCACTTTAACATCTGGTCCTAGGCTTTTCCTTGTTGGGAGAGATTTTGTTTCTGATTCAATCTCCTTTCTCATTGTTGGTCTGTTCAGATTTTCTGTTTCTTCATGATTCATTCTTGGTGTGTTTTATGTTTCTAGGAATTTATCCATTTCTTCTATGTTGTCTAACTTATTGGCATATAATTGTTCAAATTAGTCTGTTATGATCTACCTATTTCTGTGGTATCAGTTGTAATGTCTCCTTTTTCATTTCTGATTTTATTTATTTGAATCTTCTCTCTTTTTTTCTTAGTCTAGCTAGATTTGTCAGTTTTGTTTATCTTTTCAAAAAAAACAGCTCTTAGTTTCACTGTTCTTTTGTTCTAGTCTTTATTTTGTTTTTTTCTGCTCCAATCATTGTTATTTCCTTCCTTCTATAAGTTTGGGCTTAGTTTGTTCTTTTTCTGGTTCCTTGAGGGGTAAATTTAGGTTGCTTGTTTGAGATTTTCTTTTTCCTTAATGTAGGTGTTTATTCTTATGAACTTTCCTCTTGGAACTGCTTTTCCTGCATACCACAATTTTGGTATGTTGTGTTTCCATTTTTGTTTGTCTCAAGATATTTTTTCTTCAGCTTTAACCCATTGGTTGTTTAGGAGTGTGTTGTTTAATTTCCACATATTTGTGAATTTGTCAGTTTTCCTTCTGTTATTGATTTCTAGTTTTGTACCACTGTGGTGAGAAAAGTACATGGCATGATTTCAATCTTCTTGCATTTGCTGTGGCTTGTTTTGTGACCTAACATATGATCTGTTCTGGAGAATATTCCATGTGTACTTGAGAAGAATGTGTACACTGCAGTTCTAGGAAGGAATGTTCTATATATATGTCTGATGAGTCAGTTTGGTCTAAAGTATAGTTTGAGTCCAAAGTTTACTTATTGATTTTCTGTCTGGATGATTTATTCATTGTTGAAAGTGGGGAAATGAAGTTCCCTACTACTTTTATGTTGTCGTCTATTTCTCCCTTGAGATCTTTTAATATTTGCTTAATATATTTAGGTACTCCAAGGCGGGTGCATATATATTTACAACTGTTATATCTTCTTGATGAATTTACTCCTGTATCATTATATAATGACTTTCTTTGTCTCTTGTGTAGTTTTTGACTTAAAATCTATGTTCTCTGATATAAATATAGTTAGCCCTACTTTCTTTTGGTTTCTATTTGCATGAAATATCTTTTTCCATACCTTCACTTTTAACCTCTGTGTATCTTTAAAGCTGAAGTGAGTCTCTTGTAGGCAGCATATAGTTGTATCTTGTTTTTTATTGATTCAGTCACTCTAAAGCTTTGATTGGATAATTTAATCAATTTAAGTAATTATTGATAGGTAAGTACTTACAAATGACATCTTTTTTTTTTTTTTTTGTGAGGAAGACCAGCCCTGAGCTAACATCCGTCACCAGTCCTCCTCTTTTTTGCCGAGGAAGACTGGCCCTGGGCTAACATCTGTGCCGCTCTTCCTCTACTTTATATGGGATGCCGCCATGGCGTGGCTGACGAGCAGTTCATCAGTGGGCGCCCGGGATCCAAACCCACGAACCCCGGGTTGCCAAGCGCGGACTAAACCTCTGCACCACCGGGCGGCCCCCACAAATGACATCTTATTAATTGTTTTCTGGCGTTTTTTAGTTTCCTTGTTCCTTTCATCCTCTTCTGCTGTCTTCCTTTATGAATTGATAGTTTTTTCATAGTGGTGTACTGTGATTATCTTCTCTTCATCTTTTGTGTTTCTACTATAGGTTTTCGTTTTAAGGTTACCATGAGGCTTACATAAAATATCTTATAAGATATAACAGTCTATTTGAAGCAGATAACAACTTAAATTTGATGACATACAAAATCTCTACCCTTTTACTATTTACTGTAGACTTATCTTTTCCAGTGTGTTGTATATATATATATTTTTTTTGTGAGGAAGACCAGCCTTGAGCTAACACCCGTTGCTAATCCTCCTCTTTTTGCTGAGGAAGACTGGCCCTGGGCTAACATCCGTGCCCATCTTCCTCTACTTTATATGGGATGCTGCCACAGCATGGCTGACAAGCAGTGTGTCAGTGGGCGCCCGGGATCCGAACCTGCGAACCCCGGGCTGCCAAGCGCGGACTAAACTGCTGCACCACCGGGCGGCCCCTGTGTTGTATATTTTAATGGTAGTAATTGGCTTCCTTTCATTTCAGCTTGAAGAATTTTTTTCAGCATTTCTTGTAAGGCAGATCTAGTGGTGATGAACTTCTTCAGCTTTTGTTTGTTTGGGAAAGTCTTTATCTCTTCTTCATTTCCAAAGGACAACTTTGCTGGGTAAAGTATTCTTGGTTGTCAGTTTTTTTCTTTCAGCCCTTTGAAGATATCATCCCACTTTCTCCTAGCCTGCAAATTTTCTGCTGACAAATCCACTGATGGCCTTATGGGGGCTCCCTTGTATGTGAGGAATACTTTTCTCACTGTTTTAAAAGTCTCTCTTTGTCTTTGATTTAGACAATGTTATTTTAATGTAGCTTGGAGAAGATAGTTTGTGGTTGAAATTTTGGGGGTATCTATGAGCTTCATGAACTTGAACTTGGATGTCCAAACTTTGGGAAGTTCTCAGCCACTACATCTTTAGTTTTTCTACCCCTTTCTCCCTTGCTTCTCCTGGGACTCCAATAATGCATAGATTGATTCTCTTAATAGAATTCCATAATTCACATAGACATTGTTCACTCTTTTCATTCTTCTTTCTTCTTGTTCTTCTGTCTGAATAATTTCAAGTGACCTATCTTCTAGGTCACTAGCTCTCTTTCTGCTTCAAATCTGCTATAGAAACTCTCTATTGAATTATTCAGTTCAATCATTATATTCTTCAACTCTAGGATTTCTGTTTGCTTTTTCTTAATGGTTTCTATTTCTTTGTTGAACTTCTCATTTTATTCATGCATTGTTTTCCTAATTTTGTTTAGTTGTCTGTGTGTGCTAGTTGTTCATGGAATTTCTTTAACAGGATTATTCTCAATTCTTTTTCAGGCAGTTCATTGGTCTCCTCTTCTTTAGGGTCAGTTTTTGGAGCTTTATTCATTCCCTTTGGTTGTGTCATGTTTCCTTGATTATTTGTGATCCTTGTGGCCTTTATTTGTGTCTGCACTTTTGAGAAAGTAGGCACCTCTTTCAGTCTTTACCAACTGGCTTCAGCAGGGAAAGCCCTTTACCAGTCAGCCCATCCAGAGATTCTGGGTGAGCCAGCTAGTGGTGTCTGTGGGAGGCCTTGCTGCTGGAGTCCTTGGACAGGCAGATCTGGTGCCTGGGTCAATGGCTGGGCAAGGCTGGTGCTTAGGTCCACAGGGGCTGGCCTGGTGCTGGGTTCATTGGGGCAGGCCTGGTGCCTGATTTGCAGTGGTAGGCCTGGGAACTGGGTTTGTATGGGCAGGGCTGGATCCTGTCCATGGGGGCCAATCAGGTGCTGGGGACCACTGAGGTGGGCCTGGCATCTGGGTCTGCAGAGGCTGGCCTAGTGCTGGGGTGGGCTGGGAGCCTGGGTAGGAGGGAGCCGGTGTAGAGTCTGGGGCCACAAATGCCACCTTGCCACTGGGGTGAGTCTGAAGCCTGGGCCTGTGTGAGTTGTCCGGATGCATGAGAGGTGTGGGGGCCAAGCTGGAGATTGGGTCCATGGGGGCCAATCTGAAGGCTGGGGCCCCGGGAGCTGGCCTTTTACTGAGGTAGGAGGAGCTTGTGTCTGTGGGAGCCCACCTGGAGCCTGCAACCACTGAGACCATCTTGTACTGGGGCAGGCCATGAGCCTGAGTCTGCAGAAGTTGGTCTAGAGGCTAGGTCCATGGGGACTGGCCTGCCACTGGGGTAGTCCAGGAGCCTGGGGCCATATGACCTATCTGGAGGCTGGGTCCATGGGGGCCAGCCTGGTACTGAGGCAACCTGGGGACTTGGGTCTGTGGGAGCCTGCCTGGAGTCTGGGGCTGTGGGGACTGGCCTGGTGCTGGGGCAGGCCAGGATCCTGGGTTTGTGGGAGCTCCTTGGGAACCTGGGGCCACAGGAGCCAGCCTGGAGCTGGAGTGGACCAGGAACTTGGGGACCCAGGAGTCAGCCTGGCACAGGGAGGGCTGGGAGCCTGGGTTCATAGGAGCCTGCCTAGAGCCTGGGTTTGCTGGGGCCCACTAGGAGCCCAAGGGCAATGGGAGCTAGCCTGGTGCTTGGGTGGGCTGAGAGCTTGGAGTCATGGGAGCCAGCCTTGTGCTGGGGCATGCCAGGAGTCAGGGGCTGCAGGTGACACCTGGGGCCTCAGGGACCAGCCTGGTGCTGGAGAGGGCTGGGAATCTGAGGCCACAGAGGCCAGCCTGGCACTGGTGTGGGCCTGGTGTTGGGGTCTGCAGTGAAATTGGGTGCTCACTTCACTCTCCTTTCCCCACAGAGAAGTGTCTTTTTCCACTGGGCTGCCCTGGATTGGGGGAGGAGTGATGGGGATAACATGAAACTGTCTTTCCTACCCTCTTCAATGTGTCTTATTTCTGTGCTCCACCAAGGTGCTATAATCCCTCACCTGGAATCTTTAGCTCTTGTGAAGGTATTTTCATGCATGGATAGTTATTCAAATTGACGTTTCTGGGAAGGAACGAGTGCTAGTAATTCCTATACTGCCATCTCGCTGATGTCCCTCTCTTCTGCTGTGTGCTATCTGTTGCCAAATACAAATATTGGCTTATTTTATTTTATTTATTGTGTGATATAGTTCTAGAGGTGCTGCTTGACTCTTTCAAATCTGTCCCTTTTTGTATTTTGCTGTTCTAGAAAAATACTTTCGTGTTTGTCATTTGCTTCTTAAGCATGGTTAGGATAGTTGTTTTAAGCTCAGTGTATAGTAATTACAGAATCTGAAGTCTGTGTGGGCATGTCTCTGCTATCTTGCTTTATTTGTTCATTTTGTTTCTTTTTTTGCTTCTTGTTCTTGTGATCTTTACTTGTATTCCTGGTAATCTTCAACTACTTTTGGCTTGTTGCCTTTGTAAAATTATTTGAGAGGCTCTGCCTTCCTCTAAAGAGGCTTTCTCCTAGCTTCTGGTGGAACGTGTTTGGCCTACATTAAACCAAATACTGTTTGAGAGTTCTTGGCTCAAGCAGGCTATAAAAGTATGCAAAATGAAAATCCTTGTGAGGGCTTGTCTATGGGCTCAGCCTTCCAGGAATGACTTCTTTTCTTGACATCTTTCCCTCAGTGCCAAGACAGCCCACTTCGTGGGTTGCAGAGATTAGGGAAAGGTGAGGGTGGGTCTAGATCTGGTTTGCTTGTTCCCTCCCCAGCCCCAGGCAGACCCTGAGCTCTGACCTCTTTTCTTTGTGCTGGTGTGACTAGACTACCGGCATGGGTGTGTGCTATATCAGCACAGAGCATAGAGTGGTTTCAATGTTCCTTTATTTCAGAACCTGATTCTATAACTCTGGGGTAGGGCCTGAGATTCTGCATTTTTGACAAGCTGCCAGATGATGCCAATGCTACTGGCCCATGGACCACACTTTGAATATCAAGAAGGTACACAACAAGGGCAGTTCCGTCTAATGATTTGGCAATATGTGAACAATAGCCAAATTGAATGGTAGGAATTGTGCTATAGCAGTTGGGAAGGATTTGTGGGGCTGAGTTGAGTATATCTGACCTTGACCTGAGTAGTGAAGGATAGATAGGGATGGACAAAGGAATGAAATCCCAAGGCAGATCTAGTTCTGGCTAGCTGAAGAGAGAAGGGAGGCTTTATCTGTAGACTTTATCTCTATGGAGTTCTCTTGCAGAGAGGGAGGTTTTCTTCTTCATATTTGACATAATATCCCTTCTCAGGAGCATCTAACTCCTTGGCTGTAAAGGATGTCACCTCCACACTAGGGAAAGATAAGTACAAATCTTGGGCTGCTTAGTATCACCAAAGGCCCCATCACCTCCACTAATGGCACTATAGACTAAGTGCCCAGGCTGCATAGAGCTTCATGTATCTACAAGGTGAAATGAGGAATATGAAAGGACCCACATCTTATCAGCTGTGGTTGTGAATGAGTTTGCATTAGTATATGCAGCATTCATACCAATGTGTCCTGGATGGTGGCTTCTTTGCACCTTACGTCAGGACATTGAGCCCCTCCCCTCAAGATATCCAAATGGGTCCAGTCCTATATAGGGAACATAGCGGTGATGTCAAAGGCTCTGGACTTTCTTCTTAGAGCATAGAAATCAATTCATGACAATGGACTCCTAGGGGCAGCTCCTCTTCATAGACTCAGCTTGATTCTGAAGGCTAGTTTTGATTCTAGGACACCTGCTGCACATTTAAATGTGGGCACTTCATGATTCCACACTCCTGAGGGGACGGCTGTGAGGCTACCCAGAACAAGATAGCAATGGCCTTTACATCCCACTATGCAGTGAGAGTCTCTGGGAAGGGTATAAGGTGTGAACATGAGGGTATCTTTATGTGGCTAGGTAGGCTGATGAGGTAGCACAAAGGTCAAGAGCTAGGATGATCTAATGGTGGTCACAGCAAATAGGCTGATGGAGATAAATAGGCTAATCTGGGGTCTGGTGACAGACATAGGGGAATCTCTAGGCCAGTTGCTCCAGGAAGCTGTTGTGTACTGGGAGTTTTGCATCCTTGTTTTGAACCCACACTACAGTCCAGATGGGGCAATGCATTTCATACAAGAGTCATCTGAGGATCAGAGATGTGAAAGGACCTTGCCAAGGAAGCAAGTCTGAAAGTTGCAAAGCTTAATGCACATCTTTTGAATACAAGTCTCTTGCTTTTGCCCCTAAACTTCATCTTAGTTTGGGTTCTCTCAAAGATAGACTCGGGGAGTTCACTTAGAAGATGATCCCAGGAAAGCCAACAAAGGGAGCTCTAGTGAGCTGATTACTGTCGTGGGCAACTGAGCTGGGTCCCACTGGGAACCTTCTGAGAAACTCTAGCATTGTCTCACCAGAGTCTGAGGAGGCCGGGACATTTATCCACTAGTCCTTTCCCCCAGTGGTTCAGGTTACCCCTGAGAGGCAAGCCCTGGAGGTGTGAAGCTGACAGGTGCTGGGAACTGCCATGGTGTCAGGGACCTCAAGTGGCCTGAAGGGATTGGACAGAGCATCGACAGCATTGCCTCAGCTTCCCTTCATGGAAGACCAAATGCGCGTCCGCTAGCTCAGTGCACTGCAGCATCTGGGAGCCAGGCTCCCTTCTCCACTAGTCCAGGGTAGTGATCCAGGTAGTCCATGACGGGCAGGGTGCCCAGGAGCTGGTCTTGCCCAGGTGAGGCTCCCTAGAGTGGAGAGGCAGCATGCACAGTTGCTCTGAGAAGCTGGAGGAGCACACACTGGGTTGTTTTCCCCTGCTGTGGGATTAGCAGAGAATGTGGTGACTGTGGACTAGGAGTAGTTAGAAACTACACAGGTCTTAGGGGACTCATCCCTTCTTCAGTCTACCTTACACTTACTGGGAGCTTCCACTCTTAGAAATAACGTTCCGTGTGTCATTTTGTGGCATCAGAGTCTAGTCATCAGCCCTGGGGCAGTCCCATAATTTTTCTTTCTTCAAACTCAGTGTTGATGACTATATTTCCTGGTTGTTACACTTAAAGGCTTAGCATGTCCTCCTTTTTCAGGGGGCACAGACATGTCACAACCATGCTGCGATTTGCATTTATTCACATAAAGCCTTACTGAATCCTCTGATACCAGGAACCAGCGAATACCCAGGGAGCTGGGCAGTCCCTACCCCAGGGAGGCAGAACCCCCTTCCTTGCATGTGGATAGAAGGCGTGGGCCTTGTTGGAGTCGGTCAGAGCATCTGAGTGCAGAGGAAGGCATCATCCATAATGGCAGGGACACAGGGTCCTCTGTAAACAGGTTATAGGTGCAGCCTGTAGCTGTGAAGTCTGCTGAACTTGGATCTTCTCTTGCTTCTGGGCCTCTGGCCTTGGCACTCACTGTATTTTTAGAACTCTGGGTCTAGACCTGAATGAGATTCATAGGTACAGCTGCTTCTGCTTGAAAGAAGGCTGTGTCCAGGAAGGTGAGCAGGTGAGGGAGTGAGGTGAGTTCTGGGAGTGTAGATTCTGACTGGCATCGCTGTTGGGCTGGTCACTAGCCTTTCTGACTCAGGGTCAAGCTGTGACTAGGGACTGACTCAGGTCCTCTTGTGGAGTCAGTCTGCATGTAAATATCTTCACTCTTCGGCAGTTCTGGAACACCACCACCATAATGGGTAAAGGTAAATATCTACTTGGAAGGGCAAAAAGTGGGAAAGGGGATATTCTGTGCCCTTATCCTTACATTTGCATTTTGACTTTCTCTACAGAGCTTTCCATGACAAAACCAATTGTGGGAAATATTCAGGATAACAATCATCTGATGTGGGTCCTTCAAGGGCAGACCCTCATATCAGTCCCAGGGAAGCACAGCAAGGTTCCAGGTGAGTGGCCAAGCTCTGTCGAAGGCAGCCCGTTTGACTAGAACTGTTGTGTGTTTTGTGCTCAGCTTTTTGTTTCACTATTAAGAGGCTTGTTAACTGTGCCTATCTGGAGAGAAGAGCATTTCAGAGGCAATAATGAGCTAGAGGGTGATCAGAAGGTTATTCTGTGACTGTGAGAAGGGAGAGAAGTCAGAGAAGGGAGAGAAGAATCAAGGGAGACTGAATGGTTGGCCTGTGGAAAATGGCAGAAGACTCTTTCTGTGATACTCCAAGCAGTAGGACTAGGACAAAAGAGTGGGATCTAAGCCCAGACCAGTTTTTGAATCCATGAAAGACTGACTTTTCTAATGGAAGGAGTTCCCCAGGGATGGAGAGGGAGGTCTGTCTAGGTTAGGCAGTGGGTGATGGGTGACCACTCTGCAGGTATGTGTTGGCAGATTCCAGCCTCTGTTGCCCTTCTAGTCCTGGGTCAGGGATGCTGCCCTGGAAATGGCACCTGAACTCCACTCTTCATGTCCTGTTCACAGTCACTGTTGCCTTAATCCCATGCAAACATCCGGAGACTCTTCAGAAAGACAGAGGGAATCCTATCTACCTGGGGCTGGAAAAGCCAGAGTTCTGCCTGTTCTGTGAGAAGGTTGGGGATCAGCCCACGTTAAAGCTCACGGTGAGTGTGGAAAACAAGGATCTTGTCAATGCCTGTCTAGGAGAGGAGAGCCCATCTATTTTACAAAGTGCTCATTTGATGGGAACTATAGATTTTGTAATCTTTTAAAGGACAATTTTTAAATTATCCTTATGCATATTTATTTTTGCTTCCTTTTGGGTTGTATGTATTGTGAAAGAATAAGAAAAAAACTACAGGGATGTTTTGAAACTCATCTGCTAAAATCACTTATTATTTTATTTATAAAAATAATTTGGCAAGGAGGAAGGCTTTTAAAGTTATTCCTAATTCCAATAGAATATACACAGATAAAAAATATATAATAGAATATATATATATATATACACATATACATACAAACACATATACACACATGTACACATATATATACACACATGTAATGTGCAGGCAAAATCAAAAAGGACATTTTAAGAAGTTAATTATCACAAGGTGGATAAGCATATTAAAACATCTTTTTGACAAAAATAATTTGCAATTTTAAGTGAACAAACATAATTCTCTGAACAAACATTTTAATAATTGCTATTCTCCATTATTAAAAAAATACTTTAAGTCGTAGGAAGATCACAAACCAGGTCTCTGTGTTAAAGGAAATCTCTTGACCCCTTTCAGCAAAGAAGCACAGGCAGATCCTCAATTTAATGACGAGATATAAAGCAGTGGTTTTCAACCAGGGGCAGTTTTGCCCTCCGGCCGTTTGTCAACATCCGGAGATATTTCGGGTTGTCATGACTGGGGGCTGGAGGTATGTTACTGGCATCTAGTGAGTAGAGGCCAGAGATGCTGCTAAACGTCCTACAATACACAGGACAGCCCCTGGCGACAAAGGATTAGCCCGTCCAAGTCAGTAGTGCTGAGATTGAAGAGACCTGATATAAAACAATTATGTTTTAATTCAAAATTCATGGCAACTGTTATGTCCATATTCTTTGGGTTTCTCCATTTCTAAGCAACATGTAATGGCTAAACTAGTGCTTTGCATTCTCAAAAACTTTTATGTCAACAATGTCTTCTTTCAAAGCCTCACATTAAGGACCGTTGAAATTTGTGGCCTAACGTTTCAACCATAATCTTAACAGATATAAAGTATTTGGGGCATATAATTCTTTTTTATTGAGGTCACATTGGTTTATAATGTTATATACATTTCAGGTGTACATTATTATATTTCGACTTCTGTGTAGACTACGTCATATTCACCTATTTTTAACCCCATAGTATGAAGTAGAGGTCTCCAGGCCTGCTTTAATGCGTGGGGAAGGCCATCTTGGACAGAAACTGTCAGGGTGTAAAGAATGTGGAAAAATTCAAGCAGTCATGTTTCTCCCTGGGGCCTCCTTCTCACCCTTCAGGAACAGAAAATAATGGATCTGTACGATCAAGCTGAGCCCGTGAAGCCCTTTCTCTTCTACCACAACCAGAGCGGCAGGACCTCCACCTTTGAGTCCGTGGCCTTCCCAGGCTGGTTCATCACCGTCTGCTCCAAGGGAGACTGTCCTCTCATTCTTACCCAAGAACTGGGCCAAGGCTATACTACTGACTTTAAGTTCATTGTACTGGCTTGAGGTCAGTCTGGAGTTGGAGATTGCTCTCCATGCAGAGAATCTTGCCTTGCTTTCCTCCATTCTAGCTCTTAAAGTGTTTCTGGGATGAATGTTGTCATACTGACCCATTCAGCAAGGGGTAGCGGAGTTGCCACAATTATGTTTAATTTTCGGAAGTAGAAACCAGGTTAAATGGAGAGTAAGCAGTCAAGTCTTAGCCTAGAATAGGAAGGAAGCATTTGCGGTTGGGCATTTCACACAAGGGTATCTGCTGTACCCCAAAATATACATGTAGTGACCTAAGTGTTGGGCCAGGCTATATGCCCTCTCCCGGGGGGCCACATGAAAAATAGTCTAGGGATATTGAGGGTCTTTGCCATGGCCACATAGCAAAAATGTGGCACACTTACAAAAATAGTAAGGAAAACTCTACTTAACACACTTGGTAATAATACTTCGAATAAAAAATGAGGGTGATTCCTTCATTTGTAGTCCAGGTCTCTGGATTTTCAGATACATTGTTCTGTGGTATTGTGTCAAGACCTTTTGGATCAGGCTGGGAAGAAGCAGACATAGAAGTTCCATCAAAAAGAAGAGACCCAAAGGAAAGCTGAGCCCCTCCTGGGCTTGGCTTACGTCTCAGTGCAGTTATATATTCTGCTGGTTTGAATGAAGAACTAGTGTTGTTTATGAAACTTTCACTGAAAGCATTATCACTGGAAGAGTTAAATCTATGAAATAAAAATTTTGTCCTTTCAGTTGCTCTGTTATGAATGGGATGACTTTATGAACTATCATGGTCATAATATTGATTCCTCACATTCATAAGGAGTTTTATAGTTTGTAAAGCATATTCTCATGAAGTCTCTAATTTCTAAGAAGAGCCCAGTAGGATTGTTGGGGAAGATGGTATCTTCCTAAACTCAGGTTTCCCCAGGACTCACAACTGGGGTGGGTGGTACAAGTAAGGCCTCATTGATAGAAATCATATTCCATATTTCAGTGCATAATGCTGGTGCACAGCTAACTGAAAAATTTCCCTGTCCTACCACAGCAAGGGTTTCTGAGAGTCTTTCTTGCATTCTTCCCACGCACTCACAAAATGTAACCTGACGTGGCTCCCACTCATCTAGAGCATATTTATTATAAATGCTTATCTGTTCTACCTTTTTATGAAATAAGCATTCTTCCCACACAATATCAGTGAACTTCTCTGTAACATGGTGACTTTTAGTCTCTGTAGTCTTGTGATTTTTCACTTTCCATCATATTTTTACTTGTTTCTGAGATTTGGAGAAATGGGTGGGGATACTATTTTCCCAAACACATTGGTGACTTCCAGGGCATTGCAGACAGAGCCTCAACCTCCTCATCCCATACTGGTATCTTCTGCCTGTCAGCATTTGAGTGGCCACACTGGTGTGAGAGATTAGACTTCTTCCTGGCTACAGCACAGCACTACCTGAGCTTTTCATTTCTCATGGTTCCTACAAAAACGTATAACTGTTTCTCCTCTGCCTTTCCATATGTAGGTAACTTCCCTAGAGCTGTGGAGTGACCAGGACACTTAGGAGAGTGAAAAGGGTTCTATCAATAATTACACTGGGGTGATGGGCATAAACTGGGATGCTCTTGGACCAACTAGGGTGTATAGTCTCCTGGGTGCAAGGCTAGAACCCATGTCAGGCTCTCTCCAGCACTCTCTCCACACACCCGCCCAGCTGAGGAGCCAGGGTGAGCCCATGGGTCTCCAGGTACATCAATCATCCAGCTAGAGGTGAAACTCCCAGTCTCCTCCACCTCTGAGAAATTCTCTTGGGGCACTCCATCCCCAATATGGGATGGGAGACCTCTGAGAAATTCTCTTGGGGCACTCCATCCCCAATATGGGATGGGAGAGCATCCCCCGACTTTCATGAGGAGGGCAGAAACTTGCCACATCTCACCACAACTCATGCCTTCCCTGCAAGGCAGCCTACTCTCTTTCTCTCTTCCCAGTCTTCCTCTTATTCATGAGAATACTTCATTCATTCCTCTGTTTATTCAACAAATATTTATGAATTCCAATAAGGACCAAACACTGTTCCAGACATTGAGGACATAGTTAAGAACAAGACAGACAGTTTCCCTGGCTCCATGGAGCTGGCATTTTGGTGATGAAGATAATACATACATATATGCCTGCATACACACATACATATCCACTGCCATGGAGACATACATTTTATGAAAAAAATAATAGAGAAGAATTAGGGATTAGAGCATGAGTGGGGGGGCTCTTGTAGACAGGGCAGTCAGGGAAGATCTCATTTAGAGGTTGGCTTTTTTGCAAATACAGAGAAGAAGTAAGGGAGGGAACTCCATGATGCTCTGGGGAAGTGCATTCTTGCAGAGAAACAGGAAAGGCTCCTGGAGAGGATGAGGAATCTGGGTGGGAGAATCATCAGGACCCCAGTGTAGCTGGAGCAGGAAGAGTCTGAGGAGCAGAGATAGAAGGTGTGTGGAAAGACAAGCAGGGCCTGGATCATGTGGACTTGCGTGAGCCATGGTGAGAGCTTTAGTTATTATTCTGGGTGTGATGTGAAGCCGTTAGAGAGAGTGATATGACCACATTTTTACATCTTTGATCCTGCTCACTGCTAGGTGGACATTTAACTCTAGGGAGGTAAGAACAGAAGCAAGGACACCAGTTAGGGACTATTGCGATACTCCAGGGGAGAGAGTTAATGGTGGATTTCAGAAAACAGAATCGTGGCCAGTGGTTGTGAGTTAAATGGAAGCATAGAATGAGCAGAACTTTTTAAGATTTAGGACTGACCATCAATACTGGGTTTCAAGAGTAATGCTTCCCTTTCTCCACCAATGTTGAGGCTGAGTCTGATTCCTAATTCAGAGTTAGGAGACCACAAGACCTCCAAAGTTCCTCCTATGACATAAGTCTCCTCTCTTGGACACAGTGCAGGTTTCAGTATCTACTGCTGAACCCAAGGTCTCCTATGTGTCTCAACTGGTACAAAGCGCACGAGACAATGATCCAAAGGAAGCACATAGTGATTAAGAACAGAGAGACGTGGCTTTTAACTTGGCTAAATTTCTTAGGAGCTATGTAACTTTGGGTCCATTTTGTCATCTCTTAGGGCCTCTGTTTTCTTACATAAGAAATAAAGATTAATGACCCCTAAAGGGTTGTTGTGAGGATTAAAAGATTAATCATGTCACTCTCTTACAACTTCATCACACACAGAATAAGCTCTCAGTATCGATTATGTGAAATTCCTGAACGAAGAACTGTAAATTGTTCAAAATTAGATGTGAATGAGGCTTTGGTTCATGCAGTCAGCGAATCGAGAGAGCCACACCTCTGCCTCCGAGGCAGTCCAGAAGGAAGCTCTCCTCCCTAACTCAGCATCTGTCCTCATTTGCATTTCCTTATTACTGTTTCCTGACATTTTCCCTGCTCCAGTTTCTCTGGGACCCCAGACGGGTGACGCCTCTGTTGTCTCCCAGTGACCCATTGAAGCCTCAAGGGACCTGTAGGGCCTGGGCCATGCTTGGTCAGCAAGAACCCACGTGCCCTATTGCAACCACGGGTTCTCCTGGCCTCCTTCTGGGCAGGACACCCAGCTGCTGGGATTTGTAACAATCCAGGGCCTGGCCAGTCCAGATCCGAACTTATCTCACTTAAAGAATATCATGTCTTAAACGAGAACAGAGCCCCTCCATGTGAGCTACAGTTCCCGGGAACGCTAGCTGAACCAGGGACAGCCCCTCTTGGCAAGCATATAGTCTTTGTGCCCCCTGCCTATATAAGCAACCCCCTCCTCACCTGCGGTAGTGGTGTGCCAGTCCATCCAATGGGCCACCACTGGAAATTCCCCCTAAGCAACTCCCAATAAACCCTTATGTCTCGCTCGCTCACTGTCTCTGGGTCATTTCTTCAGTCTCTCTGCAACCTATCCCGCACTGCTTACCCAACTGGGCGTGCTGCCAGACAGGACCTCTGTGCCAAACCAGCTTTCTTGTCAAAGTGGGCACACCCAGAACCAGGAAATAACCCTCCTTCCTTGCTCATTAAAAGGCCTGGGAGTCCTAGGTAGTTTTCTAGAGCCCTTGGACACAGGTAGAGCCTCACCGTTGGACCCAGGGACAAGAACCTCTCTTGGGACAAAGGTAACTTTTGCGGCTCAGAAGCCATGTACGGGGAAACTTCTTTCAGTGCTCCAAGTCTAGCCTTGAGGAACCTCCAGGGGCCTTGGTCTAAAGCACAGGATATCAGAGGAGCTAGGGCTTCTTCCAAGAGTGCAGGTGGTGGCTTGCTTACTCCCTTTCTAGGAATAACTATTGAATCAGGCACCGAGGATTCTGAGGCAGGGCAGGATGTCAACAACTGGTTCTCATTGTGGGGAGTTTGTGGTCTTCTCGGGGAACTGTCCTAGTGCCCTAGGGAGAAGCCCAGAGACAGATGTCCACTGACAGTCAAAACACCTAATGGGACCTGTGGATGTCCCTGTGCAGGATCCTTAGAGATGCCTCTTTGGATGAGAATCTTTGGGGAAGATGGGGGCTGGAGAGACAAGTTTGCTGCCAGTAATTTAGGATGTTTAAGCTTGAAGTCGGGATAATTTGTGACTTATCAGCTGTGTGGAGGGCTAAATGGAGATAGACACATACTCTCCTTTCATTCCTGTAAACCCAGAGACTCACTGTTCTAGAAGGTGCCTGGGGTGATAGTCTGGAATGTCCTAACAATCCCAGATGTGATGGATGGAGGGCAACCAAAGGCTATTGCAGTCTGGAGGCCCAGGACCACCCACCCATGATAGAGATGGGAACTTCCAGTTGGGGTTTTCGGGCCTTGGAACTTGCTCTTCCCATCCTTAGTCTCAAACGTACTCTGGAACAGGATCTCAGGGCAGAAGTTTTACGTGAAATTCCAGGGGGAGGGATGAGAAATAGATAACATGTTTTTCTTCCACTCTTTCCCCACAAGACCAACTGCTGACAACCTCCTCTGCACCCTCTGATCTACCTTGTCCTCTTCACAAAAATCCCTGAAGCTAACATGGCCACCCCACAGTGTAAGTAATGAATCACAAACCAGCTTGGAAATATCTCCATCTGGCTTCACCAAAGACAATAGGGTAGAAGCGCCCCTATCAGTTGCTCAGCTACAAGTGTATTTGCTCTTGCTAAAATACTCAGATCGTGAAACCCGCATTTGAAAATCTCAGCGCATTTAGCTCTTTTCTTATTAAGTGTATTTAGAATTGCTTATATATTTTGATAAAGAGGATAAAGAAAAAAGCAAACAACATAGTGATGACCAATCTGAATATTTTTGGTTTTGTTACTACCCAGAGACTATCAATCAGAAAAAGACCAGTCACTAATAACCCTAGAAATAAGGCGAATTTTGAAAATCTCGGGCCCATAAATGGATGTGGATCCTTTCAGATGCTTTGATCCACAAACCAGCTTCTGCCTAATTTCTCCTCCCTTTCTCCTTGTAGCCACCTTACTCAGAGCAGTAAGCCTACTGCCAGGAGTTCAAAAGCCATTATTACCAGAATGCAATCAGAATCCTGCAGTTTGTAATAACCTCATGTGTTTTTTTGTGCTTTTCCATCATTCGGCAGGGTTGGAAATTCCCCCATCCTTTCGTGTTCGTGATTCTCTACAGATGGTGTGGGTCCTGAAGGGAAATTCTTTAATAACAGCTCCATTTAGCAACAATGTCGAGCCAGGTGAGTGACAACTGAAGCCACTGTTGCCTCTTAAATGGACACCAACTCCACTGGGGATGGGGCTGAACTTGCATGAGCCTGGCCTTGGGCCTCTCCTACTTCTGGGCATCAGCCCAATGTCCACAGGAAGGGCAAGGAAGGGCAAGATGTTTCCCTCCCACAAAGGAAACCCCATACCTAGAAATGAGGATGTGAAGGATTGGCAGCTTTCCTTACCAAAAGAAAATGTCTTCAGATAAGAAAGAATTGTCCATTCAAGCAGCAGCTGACCTTCTGCTTGGAGATTCTTTCCTTTAAATTCCAACCATCACCACCTATGTCCTCAGATTCAAACTTATCATCTTTCCACCACCAAACTTATGCAGTTTTTTAACTTAGTGTCCTCTTTTCTAATAATGGGGGACTATTCCTTCCTTTCATCAAAAGTCAATTCATCTCAGCTTCTTTCCCTTTCTCTAGGACTTTAATGTTTAATTATTAAATTAAATGAATTAATTTAATTCCTCTCTTCCCTGCTTATTCCATCCCTGTCTGTCTACTGGGTCCTTTCTATCACTGACAGACTTGCTCTAATATAATATTTCCAATCTTAATACTAAAAACCCTCTCTTGAGTCCCACCTTTAATTCCTACCACCATTCTATTTTCCTATATACCAATCTATATGCCATTCTATATACCAATCATAGCCAAACTTCTTGGAAGAGTTGGCTGCACAACTTGCCTCCATTTCACCTCCTCTTCATGCTTACACCAAACAATATGACTTCTGAACTGTTCTTTGACGACTCCCCGCAAGCTCCTCTTTGCAAGGTCAACAAATATACTTCTTTGTCCTCACATTTGATTCCTCAGCTTCAGTCAGCATAATTGATAACTCTTTCTTTCTTGAACACTCTCCATGTTCCCTTTCTGTAAGAACACTCTCTGTGGTTCGCTGGCTCCTCTTTTGCAGTCTCCTTTCTGACTCTACTTTCTCTATAAAATCTCCAAATTCTGGGGATCCTCAGATGTCAGTCTGCAATCATTATACAACCCCACTGAAGGGATTGTGAGCTGTTCTCTCGGTTTCATGTCTTGACTCTTCACTCTGGCATTTATGCTTCCAACCCAGCTGTCTCCTCTGAACATTTTACCCATGTCCTTTTGATGTCCTCTCTAACTTCATCTATCCCAAGTGGATTTATGGATCTGACTTCTCAAAACTGCTGATGGGCCCAGTCTTCCCCATCTCTGTTAGCTACCAACACCCTGTTTGCTAGAGCCAGAAATACAGGAGATATCCTTCATTCTCCCTTTTCCTCAATCTCCACCCAATACCTCAGCAAAAACTGATGAGTCTATGTGCAAAATACACCTTATTTCTAAGACAATATCATCTTTTACCTGGACCACTGCCATCACTTCCTCACTGCCCTCCCTCTCACTTCATTTGCGGAGCCTCCCATCTATCCTCCACAAAGCATCAAGAATGACCTTACTATGCTGATTGAATACTATCATTCCCATGTGTTTGTGTTTTGGGGATGGGAGGTGTGGGGTAGGGGGCAGTGGGGAGATCTCAGGTGCACCAGCCTTCTTTCAGAGCCTTGAACTCACCAAGCTCTTTTCCATGGAGGAGCATTTCCTTTCCTTTCCCCTATGCCTCCAGACCCTTTCCACCATCCTGTTCCCATTTCTTCAGACACTAGCTTCTTCTTAGCTTTAAAGTCTTGATTTGAACTTCACCTCTGCAAAGAGGTCTTTCTTGATTTCTCTATCTCAGATTTAGTCTCTCTCCTACTGTCCCAGGCTTTGATTACTTCCCCCAAGCAGGTGTTGCAATATATCGTCATTCTTGTCATTTCTCTGCTTACATTTTTTTGTCTCATTTTTTGTGGGGGCAAAGACAATATCTCTCTTGTTCTCAGTTAAATCCTCAATGTCTTGTGCTGAGTGGGCATTCAATAAAGAGTGCTGAGAGGATGAATTCCCTGACCCCTGCCCAGAAGGACGGATGCAGAATGTCCAGGCTCCTGAGAATCACCTGCTAATTAATTGGGAATTAAATTCAGCTGATAGTGATGGAAAACCTGCACAACTGGGATTTAAATAAGATAGAAGTTTATTTCTTTCTCATGTAAAAGAAGCCTGAGC
This sequence comes from Tapirus indicus, assembly GCA_031878705.1. Lineage (NCBI taxonomy): Eukaryota > Metazoa > Chordata > Mammalia > Perissodactyla > Tapiridae > Tapirus > Tapirus indicus. The sequence goes on along the minus strand of CM062923.1, from coordinate 75,072,875 downwards.
AGGCAGACTGAGGCCAATATCGTGGCTCCACAATACACCAGAGTCCAAGGAGTCTAGCTTTCTGGTTTAACAACCTTAACCTCACCTCAACCATCATCTAAGTATTTAAGGAGGGAAGTGAGAAGACACAAAGTATAAGAAAGGAGCTCCTCCCAGCTGAGTCAACTCTTTTTAAAGGACATCCTTAGAAATCCCACACAACACTTCCACTTATATCTCATGGGCTCCAACTTAAGCATATGGTCAAAATTAGCTTCAAATGTGGTGGGAAATTTTATTTTTATTTTGGGGAAGCAATGTGCCCTGGTGACAATGGGGGTTCTGATATTAAGGAAGAAAAAGGAAATGGGTTTCACACAATGATGAAGGGTGATTGCCACATGGCTAATTGGAGGAAACTTCTGGAGGAGTCCTGGCTGCTCACAATCCCCCTGGCTGGGAGGAGTAGCTGAGAGTCAGTCCAGAAGGACTGGCCTTTCTGCTGCTTGGAGACCAACACCTGTTTCTATCTTGCCTGTGTTTCCAGTCATTCTTGACTTAGCGTCATGTACGGACAAAAACTTGCAAAATGAAGAGAAAGGTAATCTGGTTTACCTGGGAATCAATGGCATACATCGCTGTCTCTTCTGTGAAGAAATTCAAGGCCAGCCTACTTTGCAGCTCAAGGTGAGTGGTTGTGCAGCCGATGAGAGAAGTATTGTGAGATGGACTTTGTATTTCATTAAATATATTACTGAATAAAAATAGCATTTTTTCAATGCTAGATATTTAATGTCAGAAGGGAAACCTGACCTGGCTGATCCCCAAATCAATAAATGCTACCTTTGGAACAGGTGTAACACTTATTTTAATGTCAGAGCATTCTCTGAAAGCCAGAGAATACCCCCACAGGAATGTTTCAGAAAGGCTGAGGAATGGTGGTTTCTCCATCCTCAGTCCTCCTTAACTGCCTCCCAGAAATGCTCTGAGATGATGGGGTGTTTCCATTTAAGCAAAGGCCACTGCCCAGCACAGGAGACAAGGGGGGAGATTGTTAATCTTGCATATTACATGCCTAAGTTCCTTGCACTGAAAGCAATATTTGTAGTTATGAAGCTAGTCCTTCTGCTTATGATGGAAGCTGTAACATATCAACCCACTTGGAGTCTGGGAATGTCATAAGACTGTCCTGAACCTGCACACCAGGAGCACCCATGAAAGAGAGTTAAACCTCCCTCTGTTCTCGGGGAAGACGATGCCGTCTCAAGGAATCAGAAGCACCTTGTGTCGTGGGAGCCTGGGGTGGAGCCAAGCTATTGGGAACCAGTGGATTGCCTGTGTTGACACCTAGTGTCCTCCTTTCATCTGCATCTGTCCCTGGGCTCTGTCCCTGCCTTTGCAGAAAGCAGTCACTCCCTGGGCTGGGTTAGTTCAGCTCCTTCCTTCCAGTAATCCACTCTAATAAGCCTCTTTTCTACTCCTAGGAGAAAAACATCATGGACCTGTACCATATGAATGAAGGGCAGAAGCCTTTTCTCTTTTTCCGCATTTTAGAGGGCTCCACCTCCGCCTTTCAGTCACTCTCCTACCCTGGCTGGTTCATAGCCACCTCCTCCACGGCCGGACAGCCCGTCACTCTCACCAAGGAGAGGGGCAAAACTGACAACACTAACTTCTATTTAGAGTCTAAGAACTAAATCCAGCCTGGGCTGTGGGTGGCGGATTCCAGGACAGAGGAGCAAGCAGCCAGAGACTCTTCTGTTTGAAAACACAAAAGGTCATCTTAAGAGACCACCAGGCACCGATACCCATCCATAGCCCACCTCATTCTCATCATCCAGAAACCACCTCCTCCTCTAGACATCCATTTCTGCACCAAGTCCCCCATTTGAACACCATCCCAATATGAAACCTAAGAGTCACTTTTTATTCTTTCCTGATCTTGTCCCACCATCCACTTAGCTGCCAAGTCCAGTTAAGTCAACATCCCAAAAGCTTCCTGTACACAACCTTCTCTTCCTATCCTTCTGACAACCTATGGCCTAGAGATGTAAATTTCAAACATTTTTGTTCATGCAACCGTATTAATAAAAGAATATTATTTATTAATTCTATGCATGTTTATTATAAATATAATATATACTCTCAAAGATAAATCTAAAGGATAAAATGAATGTGAAATAAAAATTTTGTATGCCTTGATAATCATGATGGATTCATAATATCATTAGTTAATAATTTGACACACAGTATATAATTTGGTTAAGACTGTTAACCATAATGAAAGAAAATCAATCCATATTTCAAAGAGCCATTTATATCAGCTTGAATTTTCTTTAGGCAACTTCTCAGAACTTACTATACTGTCCTTGGTTTTTTAATAAAGTGACTGGAAGTAGAAGCGTCAACTATGATATTTTGTTGTTGTTATTCATGTTTTTTGGAATTTTAGTAGAACCTTCAGACAACAGTTTCTTTATTGGGATGCTTTGAAGCCAGTTGTCCATTTTGTGAGGGTTACTCAACTAAAGCCTGTAATATAATCTACAAATTCACTTAACCAATCACATGTAAACTGCAATTTACTATAATGTCCTGAACATGAATGTGGGCATGACAGGCTCTCTTCTCTCAGGAGACCTTGCCCTCCCTTGCACAGGACAAGCAAGGGTATCGGGTTTTGCAGTGGGTACCCATTGCTAACAATGCTCAAATTTCTCGGCCAGGCATAATCAGTTCCAAAACATATCCTTCTGGCATTATCTCCTGTTGCTTCACTGCCCATGATTCTGTTTGAGATAATCGTTGAACCCCACGTTACACCCTGTTAGCCTGCCTTTTACTCCAGTCATTGCTGTGCAACCAGCTTTGAGGAGGCATAACCTGACAGCATGTCATCTCTGCTACACCAAGCACCTCTCTGCTCGGGGGCTCCTAGGACACCTGGGGAAGGACACTTGCAGGAACCTGCTTGGCACTCACACATGCACAAACCTGGAAATAAGGGGGAGCTGCTCCATGAGGAACTCTTGAGAGATGGGGCATGGGAGTGGGCAGGGAAAGGCCACTCTCTTCGATCATTCTAGCGGACATTCTGAGAGGCATTATATCCACATGGTTCCTCAGATGGGCCTGGCAGGCTTGAGTCATAGTCACCCACGGCAGTGCTGAGCCCAAGAACACATCCTTGTGTTGGCTTTCCTCTTTTCTCTCCTTCAATTTCCCCAGTCCCCACTCCTGTTCCCTGGGGATGCTTCTCATCATTCTGCATTCTAACCCGTGTCTCAGGCTCTGTTTTCTGGTGTAAACTCAGGCCAAGACAGATTCAACCAAAGTGAGCTTCTTTTCTTTACTAACTACCCCCAACACATTGGATTTCTTCCCTCCATGCCTCTGCTTATGCTTTTGCAAACATCCCAAATACTTTCATAACTACACATCTCACCTGCCTATGTCCTACTAACATCCTACATCTCTCTGAAGTGCTTTGAGGCCTCTCCTCAACTTCCCAACCAAATGCAACATTTTATCTTCTTTGAGGTCTACAGCACTTTTGCCCTCTCATGTGACATTTCTTTTGTTAGAGTTTGTGCTATAGTTTTTTCTCCTTGTCTTGGCCTCTTTGCTCTCTTCTCCTCAACCACATTCTAGGTACACAGAGGGCAGAGATTGTGTCTTTTACATCTATATACTCCCTTTAGATGCCAACTTTTGCCTCCTACCGAACAGTTTCTTGAAAAATTTTTGTTGAAATAAATGAACTCTCATTGCACATATTAGCATCTTCCTATTGATACTGAAATGTGTAGTGTAGAACTTACTTTATGATGTTAGGGCCAGACTAGCAAGAAGGGCCCAAGGAACTGCAAAGCTCCTCAAAGAAGGTAGAGAAGGAAAACACAGGAAGACTGGTTAGGAACTTCCTTGTCTCAATTCTTCTTCCTCCTCCCCATATGCCAATCTGACCCTAGGGGACTGTGACTATGCTAGGACATCCATTCAGGAGGGGATGGCTGCAGAAACAAAGCACAGCCTAGAGAGCATCCCAGAAGGCCTCTAGCCAGTGTCTGCTGCCTTCATGGCATCTCCCTCCCGAAGGGCTCTGTGTACTGCCTGAGGCTTTGTATTGTGTCCAAACCCTCACCCACATGTATTCATGCATATTCAGAACTGTTTAGGGGCAAAGAAAAGGATACCATGGGAGTTCACAGTTGTAATTTTACTCTCTGACAACATCAGAACTAAGTTCAAGATGACCCAAGGATGGCTATGAGAAATGTGTGGTGACAATGAAATTGGACACATAGTAAGCAAGTTTTCTGGGAAGGGTTACAAAGAATGTGATTTTTTGCAAATAACAGAGTGCGTAGAAAGAACAGTGGATGGTGATGAAAAACAACGTAATTCCAGGCTATGCATATAAATATTAGCTTCCCTGCAATCCCAAGAGCACTGGAGATGAGCAGGAGATAGATGGCCAGTCCACAGTATACTGCACCACCTGTTGCCTCTGACAGAGGAGGTGAGGAAGTGGTGATGGTGAAGGAGGAAGAAGAGGAGGAGGAGAAACCATAGAAGGACCCAAGAGGTGTCCTCAGATATTTTGTTGGCTTTTCTGTTTTGAGGGATGTTTATCCTGTTTGGGCCACTATAACAAAATACCATAGACTGGGGGCTTAATAACAACAAACATTTATTTCTCACAGCTCTGGAGGCTGGAAGTCTGATATAAGGGTACCAGCATGGTCAGATGAGGGTCCTCTCCTGGGCTGCAGACTTCTTGTTGTATCCTCACATGGTAGAAGGGGCAAGAGAGCTCTCTGGGCTATTAGTCCCATGCATGAGGGCCCTGCCTTCAGGACCTAATCATCTCCCAAAGGCCCCCACCTCCTAATACTATCACATTGAGCACTTGGATTTCAACATATGAATTTTGGGGGACATAGACATTCAGACCATAGTAAGGAATATGACGTTCTTTACTTGAATCTAAGCTGTGAACCATAGGAGGAGGCACAGGAAAACAGATTTCTGTTCAGTCAACATCAGAAAGCACTTCTCAACAGTATGTGTTCCCTAAGCCTTCCAAGCAGCAGGATAAGCTAGTTCCTTATCTACCCGTAGCATGGAGAGAATAAGGCCAACACACACACACACACACACACACACACACCCCACACACCATAGACAGGTGGAGAAAGAGCCTTAACAGTGTTATTTCCCCTGTTCTAGTCTCTGAAACACTGGTTTCCATGACTTTTTCCTCCAGTCTTTGAGGTGCTCTAATATTCAAGGTGTTGATGCTGTTGTTGCTTAGAGTCCTGGTGGCCTTACTCAGATCCAGAACTGTTAAATGATGGGTTGTCCACAAACTGGCAGAGAAAGGGTTATAAAAATCATCCTCAAAGGCAGCTTTTCCTCTGAATCTCTTCCATTCAGCAACCTGAAGCCCCAAATGAAAGTCTGTTTCAGCCTCCTACTCCCTCCCACTGATCCTTTCTTTCCAATTTGTGTCAGCACCCATATCTGCTCTTCCTTTCCTTCAACTCCAGGTTCTTTTATTCTTTGGAAGAGAAAATTTAAAAGGCTCTGCAAGCTTGCAACTGAGAATTTTTGTTTCTTCACCAGGTCAAGAAGTTTACTTCAATTTTGTTTACAATCTAATGTGAACTTGAGGCAAGAAACAATACTTGGGTAGTCAATGAGAAGGAAGAAGAGAAGAGAAGAGAAATAAGCAGAAAATGAACTGATCAATTAACTGTCACAATGAGTCATTTACAAGCAGAAGAGTCCTGATTATGAAAAAAATACTCCAGCATCAACTCTAAGCCATCTGACTGGGTAATGACTCCAGGAATAGGAGGAAAAGCCACATAAAACCCATAATGCCATTGCTAGTTGGTTCTCTACTTGGCCAAGGATGCAATTAAAAATGAGACAGAGACTAACAAAGATTGTGCAGCTGATAGATCGCTACCTTCCAATATTCAATACCAACCATTAAAAGACTAAAACCCACAAGCTGATGTTCTCTACTCTTGTGCAATTTAGAAGCTCTTTGCAGATTAAAGCTCTGATTCTCTCATATCAGCTCCATCTATACCTGTAATAGCAGCATAGCCATCACAAAAGCTGTAACTAACTGACCAAGGTCAAAGCCAGCAGCAATGGCTTCCCCAAACTCACCATGTAGCTTGAACCCCAAATACCAGAACTTGTGTTTATGCTCAAGGGGAGCACCAAGAACAATAATTTCAATCATTAAACAAATATTTTTTGAGCACCTACACTGTTCTAAATGCCGGGGATACAGTAGTAAACAAAACAGGAAAAAATATATCTATCCTCCTAGAACTGACATTAATTTTGAAGATTTGGGGATAACAGTCCCTCTCCCCTGGTCCCCATCCACATTCAAACATGACGAGAATAAACTGATGACAATATAAAGATCAAAGCAGTGCCTTTATTATTGTTGCAGCTGAATTAGAGAAATGAGAGGTGACTTCTAGTCCCCCCCTCAACCTTTGGGGCCTGGGCTGTGCCCATCAACTCTGATTTCATATTCTCAAGCCACTGTGATGATCTGTCATTTGCTAGAAGAAACAAGGGAATAAGGCAGAGTGGTAAACTCCAAGCTCCCCTAGGCAGCCTCAATGTGGAGTAGGTCCTCTTAACCATTGCTCCATTGGTGGGTCAGGGAATATTAGGGTCTTGTCTATCAGAGGAGCTACTTCTCCTCCATTTGAGAAACTCACAGCCTCTGCCTAAACTACTTTCCTCACAAGCCATTTACTCTTTCCACTTTAAAAAAATATTAATATTCAACTATGTTATTAATACAGTGATGCATTCTCCTTATTAAAAAAAAAAAGTAAAAACATAACAGATCAATCCAAATTCCTTTCCCCAAATCCTCATTCTCCCTTTTCTCATCCCAATGGTAACCACTGTTACATGTTGGCATCATTCTAGTCCATTTCTTATGCACTTGCATACTCAGATGTACCTATTGGAAACATGTAGTGTTGTTTTGTGTGTGACTCTGTGTACGTGTGTGTGTGTGTTTCCCTAACTAGTATGATACAATACATAATTTTCTCCAACTCATTTTTTCAATCAACAGTATGTTCAAATAGCCCTCTGTGCTGGTGTGGATGTATCTACCTCATTCTTTTACAATGACAGCTGAATTTTCAACAGAATGGTTTTTGCCATTGGTTGTTTAGCCATTCCTTCATTGATGGACAGTTAGGTTGTTTCTATTTTTTGTTGTTTGTTTTTTTAGCAAACAACATGTCAATGAGGATTCTAGTATATGCCTCCTGTGCACACATGCAAGACATTCTTTAGAATAGATAAGTGAATTGCTTGATCACAGAGTAAGTGCATTCCTTATTTTCAACAGATACTAACACTCTGCCCTTCAATGTGGCTTTTCTAATTTATATTCCCAATGATGTGTTCATTCCTCCCTGCTCAAAACTTACTTTTAAATTAAAAAAAAGTTTTACTCATCCAGTGTATAAAGAATAATATCTCGTTATTTTAATTTGTACATGCCTTATTACTCGTACGCCATTAGCTATTGAGCACATTCCAGTCTGCCCTCTGACTTCTGACTTCTCCACCAAAACCTTCCTTTTGAGCATCACCACGAAATCTCTGTTGCCAAATCTAATGGACATTCTGCTATCCTCATCTTGATCAGTGTTGGACACAGCCTGCTGCTGTCTCCTCATCTTAACACACACATGCTGGGGGGTTCTGCAACAAGTTGCTCCGGGTTTTTCCCAACCTCACTGTCTTTTCCTTCTCACTCCCATTTACTGGTTCCTCCTCAAGTGACTTTTAAGGTTGAAGTTTCTCAGGGCTCATCCCTGAATCCACTTCTTCTCTCTACTGTTTCACTGGATGTTACTTGTTCTCATGAATTTAAATTCCAGATGGATATTGGCAATTTGATCTGGCCCAGAGCTCTTGTCGGAACTCCAGATTTGCATTTGCAGCTACAAATTTAATTATCTCAGAACTTGCAAATTGCATATGCCCCAAGTAGCACCTTGATCCTTGCCCAACATGCCCATTCCCACACCCAGTCTTTTTAATCTCAGTTACTCAAGACAGAAACCTCGGAGTCATCCTTGATTCCTCCTTTCCCTGAAGCCTTACATCCAATCCATCAAGTCTATCTCCAAAGAAGTCTATCTTCAAAATGCATCTCAAATCCACCCATCTCTTTGCAATTTCCCTGCTTACCACGACTGCATGCCAGGCAATCACCATAGCCCACCAGTACTGTAATCAGCCTCCTGACTGGTGACCTCCACCTACTACTCAATCTGTTCATTAAATCCATTCTCTGTGAGCCAGCCAGGATTATCTCCATAAATGAAAATTCAGCTATGTCATTCCAATGTTTTAACTCCTTTGATGCATCCATTTGCACTTAGGAGGAAACGCAAATTTCCTACCATAGCTTACAGGCTTGTCTGGATGGTCTGGCCCCTGCCTCCAACTCCTCTTCCAGGTCACTCTTTCTCTCCATTGCTATCTTCAGCCATGCTAATCTTTCAGTTCCTTGAATATGCCAAGTTCTTTATAGCCCCAGTACCTTTGAATATGCTGTGCTCATGCACATTACTGTTACCTGTATTGGTTTATTCTCATTCTTTGTGTTTCTGGCTCCCTCAAGTCACCTCCTTATATATCACCTCCTCATGAGGCCTTCCCTCACCACCATGTCTGAAGTAAGCTGCTTCCTCTACCTCCCAAAATCTCTACCTCCCATTTTTGATTGTTTCCTTCACACAACTTGTAATGACTTTATTTCTCTGCCTTTATCTTTCTTTACTTCTCTCCTTACATTATAATGTCCTTGATTGCAGAGAAGCAGTGTTTGTCTAGTTCACCATAATTTCCCCAGCCCCTAGCACAGTGTCTGTGTTTAATAAATGTATGATGAATAAATCAACTATTAATAAATTGATAAGTGAATGAATGAATGAGGAACTGACCTCCTCCCCAGGCAGACCACCCTCCTAAGCAAGACTAGCCTCATTTAGAATAAAACCTACCTTCCCGTTCCTAAGCCTTGATATCACAGAGAAGGGAGCTCCTGTGTCCACACAAGTCCTTTAGCTTTTTGAAGGCAGCTTTTGTGGCCCTCCTTAATCTCCTTTCCCCTCTGACATAAACCACCAAAGAGGGAGAACAATTCCTCCCCACTGATGTTTCCTTCCATTGCACACCTGGCCTTCCTCCTCCTCACTCACTCTATCCAAGTGGAGGGAAGAGCATACATCCTGCTGCACACCTATTGTCCCAGTGTAACTGCTGACACCACCTCCTTCCACTCTCAAAAGTGCCACATTATATGATAAATTATGTGGTCACCTTACTGATTAGAAACTTGGATTGTGTGGCTCAGCTGCTATTTACCTCCTTTCCACTGGGAGCCAACTGAACTGAAGAAAGCATCCATTCTGCTCTGTTCCTTCATGATTTACATTTTTATGAGGCCCACCCTCACATGAGGAGGCCTGTGGCAGTCCAGAGCTGCCTGTGACTGGTGTGACTCTGATTCTCATGGTCTTACTCTGTGCTTCATTTGTTTGCAGAAAAGAATCCACACTCTCCAATGTCAACTTTATCAGCAAAAAAATATTAGACTTTGTCTTAATTCTCAACTGGTTTATAACTCAAGTGCGAAAGAGGGATGTTACCTATTACCCCTCCCCTCAAACTCTAACAATTAACATGGCAAAAACCCAATTCTTGCTCCAGTGCCAAGGTCATTGGTATCAGTGGATGTATCCCACTCCAGAGAGACCTAGTATTTGAGTTCAGCCTGAAATGGCAATTAAGAACAAGTGGCACAGCAGCACGGGTGAAGGAGGAGGTTGGCACATCAATAGGGGCAGTAACTCATATTTTAGTCATTCATCTAGGATAGCATGATGTATATACTTGGATCTGCTATTAGGGTCCAACTGTGAAGGAGCCAAGCCTGACTGTCACATTGTCCTCACCCCAGCAGCCTAAAACCACCAGGAACAACTCTGTAGTCCAACAGTGTTAGGTTAATTGACTCATTGCAATTCAGGAGACTGTCCACCGGGAGCTGTGGGCCACCTCACCAAACAAAGGAAGATAGACAGTTATTGTAAGATTTGGGGCAAGGGTAATGTTTAGGTAAAATTTAAGAGAAGCAGTGTTCTGATGGGCCCAAAGCAAAAGGGCTTTGTGGAAAGAGGTCAACATCAGGTCAGGAATGTGAAAAGGATCCAGGGTCTGTGTCCTTTGAAAGTACAAAGCTAAGATAGATGTAGAATGTTATGTCCAGAAACCTTTTATCTGAAGCTCTGTGTCCGGGCTGGGAATCGAGCCTGCTCCTCAGTGTCAAAATGACTTATACCCTTCAGGCAAAAGTGGGCTCTTTCATTCTTGCTGATATAAATCAAACAGCCAAATTTCTGATAGTCTGTGGTTTTAAAGAACAAAGTCTCAGTGAGTAAGAAAGTAGCAGTCACTCAAAGAAGTGGGATGTGATGACACTTTACAATTGTGGCACGTCCTCAGGAGAAATGTTTCCTGTTAAGGCTTTGTTATTCCAGCCTGATGAATGCCCAGGCAGAGCGTGACTTTCTCACTATGCACAATGTCTTCCCAGTGGAATGCCTCTTTTTATCCCTGAAGGGAAGGATGAAGCTGAGGACAACCCATGAGGCCTGGGAGAGCTACCACTCAAGGAAACTAGCCTCGTCAGCATTCATGGGGGATGCTGTCAGCTTGCAAGCACCAGGAAATGATCCTGAGGCCTTTCCAGTTCACCAGCTCCTCTGGGCCTCAGCCACAGAAGCCAGAGGGACTGTTCTGTAACGGGCCAGGAGGTGAGCATCACAGGTGAGCAGGTCCACCTGTTTAGAACTTGCCATGCTCTGGCTCTGGATCAGCATGCCCTCCTTGTCCCACCCCAGGACAGCAAGGAACAACTAGGGAGGAGTGGCATTGTCCCCTCTTAGAGATCAGAGTCTCCAGTCCTGTCTGCTCCCTGAGGGTCCAAGGCCAGTTCAGGGCCAAATTTCTTCAGTGCCCTCCTACACTGTCTCCAGTCCTGCCCCTGCCCTAGCCTTGTTGTGAGGAGCACGGCCCCGTCAACTCATTGTTCCTTTGATGCTGGCATAAGCCAAGGCCCTTGTCCATGGCCAGGGCCGGGCCAAAGGCACAGCAGTGAGCTTGGGATCAGGGGCCAGCAACTTCCCAGCACAAGCTGGGCTCAGGGGCACCGATACCAATGTGGATGAGGGCCTCCTGCTCCCATGGACACAGCAGTTTCTCTTACAGCCCCTTAGACTTGAACTGGCTCAGGCCGGGCTTCTGGGCCTTTAGCCAGAGGAGCATGCAGAGGCTCCTCTCTCTAGAAAGCTGCTTCCTGGCGAGGCTTTGGGTGGGGAAGTGACAGTCACAGCACGGGTCAGACTGTTTAGAGCTGCTCAAGGAACGAAGGCAGGGGAAATCCCCAGAACAGTAGAAATAAAGACGTGAAATGACAGGAACGTTTTGTGGGACTGTCCTGAGTCAGGTTCCTGGATCCTGTTCTATCTGAACATGGAAGCTCTCTGGGGTCAGGGAGAGCACTTCCTAGGGCTGAATGAAGGAGTTCTGATAAAAATCACTTCTATCTACGTCTCCAGCTCCTCAGAGCCCGGGGCAGGCCACCACTGTGGGCGTCTTGGTCCCTGAAGGTGGACTCAAAATCCCTCCATCAGGGGTCCGGAAGAGAGGAAACTCCTCCAAAGCTGAAGCTCTGGCTCACAGCTTTTCCCAGTGCCCCTTTCCCAATTCCCAACGTCTGGAAAGTGTGGGGTATTCTAGAGATTTATGAAGACAGAAGACTCTCTAGCAGTCTCCATGCCAGCAGAGCCTAAAGGGATTGTGAGGCAACACTCTTGGGAAGCAGTTGGTGGAAACTCCCACCCCAACTCAGAACTTTGAGATACTTAGTGGGTAGAAGATAATCACAGAGGCTCTCAGGACTCCAAGTGAAGAAGCCTGAGATTGGCAGAAGGCTTGGAACCATGGGATTTTTCTCCAGGGGATCAATGGGTCAAGTGATAAGATGCTCAACCCTGAAAAGAGTTAGAGCCTGGGAACTACTTAGGTCCCTCTGAGGGTGCTGAATGATGGGGAGAGGCATGGTGATGCTGATGGTCACATTCTCTCCAACAACTCCACACACACCATCTACCGAAATCAGATGAAACTAGACTGCACCAGAGGATGCGGGAACACTTCCCCCCTGCAAACCCAAGTCCAGTGCCATAAGAAGAACCCTGCCTTCTTTACCCTTGCTATTTGCCCCCGACATCTCTGCACTAGGCATGGTGAAAAGAAGGGGACTAGCTTCCTTGGAGCTAAATCATCATCTCCCCATCCCCTCACCATTCTGAGGAGAATGACAAGAAAGTTATGACACCTTGCCTGGAATGTTGTTGGGGACCTAACACCCAATGAGAAAGGTGGAGTGAATACAGTAAAATCTAAAGTAGTGATTGCAGAAAACGAAAAGAAAAAAAAAAAAAGAAATAGTTTGATGTTTATAGCTAGATGATTTGATGGTTCTTTATAAATGAGTTAGAATGGGAAATAGAAGAAGAAGAGGGAAGACCCGGGAATCACAGGTTAGGAGCTCAGGCCAGGAGAAAGGCGTGGGGTTCCTGAGATGACCCTGTCTCAGGCATAAAGAATACCTTTTCTGAATGGATCTGAGGATTGGGCTAAAGGAACGAAAATGGTTGCCTTTGGGAGTGGGAATTGGGGGGAAAGGGGTGGGCAGGGCTCTGTTTGTAGTTATGTGTTTTTTAAATTTTATCTGAATTTTTAAAGCAATATGCAATTATTACTATCATAAAAATTAAAATGAACTAAAATAGTATGATTCTGTGCCCTTGTTTTACTCATCTGAAAACGTCTTTCTTTTTCACTGGGGTGGGGACTGAATCCCCTTTAATGATAGAATAAAGATATCCAGGATATAGGATATAGATATACAGATATCCATGATGTAGATAAATATAGAAAATCCAGGAAGGTTTATCCAAAGCACAAACCACGGCATCTTTCCTCTTTACTCTTAGAGAGGAAAGCAAACATCTGATGAATGCCCTTGAGGCCATCAAGCTCATTTTTCATGCCCAGGGTGGAGATTCTGCCTCAGCCCATGTCCTTCCTGGTGACAAAGTCAATGACAAACTAGAACTTCCATCTCTTGACTCTGGAAGAATACATTTATGTGGGTGCTTGAATAGTTCAATTCCTGGATAGGTCATTCTCAGATTTTCAGAGGCCCTTGAGCCACAGAATGAGTCAGCACTTGATCTTGGCAGGAGTTCCTCATCCTGATTTCTCAAAGCTGAAAACCCAGATGTCCCTTTCCTGGTTTAGAGTGAGGTGGATGATGTCGGAGGCCCACCCTTGGTGATTCAGGCCATCCAAGGAGGCTACATCTGGGCAAGACAAAATCTAGGGCTGCCCTGCCCTGTGTAAATTGCCTGCCCTGCCTGCATTCCACTTTAGGGAATTTGCCCTTCCCTAAGTTTCTCTAGTCTGGAGAATGTAGTCGAATCACAGTGGCAAAATGATTGCTAAGACTAAACCTGAATCTATAGGGTTGGGGGCTCCTAATTCCTCCCTCTGATCCTTAGGTATGTTTATAAGTGCTTGAGAACCAAGTGACATCTCCCTCTATCCCTCCCCGTGATGAGCATGGGTGGATCTGTGACCACAGAGGGAGGTATGGCTCTCAGCCTCTAGGAGGCTGTGTGTCTACCATGTCCACGTTCTTCTCTGTCGTGGGTCTCCGTGGATGTTCCAGCATCAAGTATCTTCAGTGTTTCTAGGAGTTCCCTTAAGACTCAGTTGTGAATTGTCTCAACAGACTGGAGAGTGCAACTCTGTGTTCTTTTAGAAGACCCAGCTTCTGTAGAAGACCCACTGGTCCATACTTTCTGCTTTTGTACGTTCTTTGAGTGATTACATGGATGACGGGATTCTTTATATTCTAATAGTTGTGTTTGTATATTTTATCTAATTTTGAACACATTTAAGCATCCTTTACGCAATTGGCCTTGGTAAATTTTATGCTTTAGGGGTAAATTTTCATCAAAATTATATACTAAATTTTATATGCTGATTTGACCCTAGCTCAGATCAATTAAAGGAGTGGATGTTTGGTACTACTAAATTTGCGTGGATAATTTTGTGTTTCTTAGTCCGGTTAAATTTATGAATCATAATTAGGATAGATCTGCAATGAGAGAACTTCTCTGGGCATTTCCCTCCTTGAGAGAATAAATAACAGAAGTTTTGGTGAGCCTTTGATGCTGACATTTGAAATCCTGTAGTCCTGCTCCTCCTCAGATTAAATGATAGCTTGAGAGGACCCTCCCTCCCCTCCACTACAAAGCCTTAACTGGTGCTGAGATAGCCCCAGAAGAGAGATTGTATTGATAACTTGGTCCAGGAGACAGTTTGGGATTTGGGCTTTGCACTTCCCAAACAGGAAAGATGCTTATCTTCTTGCTACAAGGTGGTAGAGTGGGGGTGCCTTCAGAGAACAGACTACCCAGACCAGATCTACCATCCCAACTCCAGAGGGCTTCTCACTGCTGGCTGACCAACGTCCACTATGGTCACTCTGGACCAGACCCTGTCCTGTGGTACTTCTATTGAAAGTAGAGGAGATTTCATACTGGGAAGTCTGAAATGGTCTGGGTATGCCCATTTGCTTTCAGCAAATCTCTGCTCCATGCTTCTTCTCTAGAAGGTCCAATTCCTATAAGAAAGGTAATTTCCTGGTAGAAGATATCAAACCCAGCTGTGACCTCTGGTTGCTCCACTGCTGTAGTTCATACAGAGTGAGATGTGTGGTATTGGGTGACATCCCTGAGTCTCAGTCCAGTCTGGCCACAAACTGAGGAGGTTGGTTGACGTGGAGGCAGAGGTAGAATAGTGAAGACTTCAAGGCTTAGGTTCAGATGAGACTCTTCGGAATTGGTTATTTGGGGAGGGCATGATCCCAGAATGCCGGGAGAAGAGAGAAGCTTCATGACTTCAAGGACCACTGGTGGGAGAGGGAGACCAAGAGACAGAGATGAGGACAAAAGATTGAGCTGCAGAGAGTTTATGGATTCAGGGACAGGCTGAAGAGAGCCCATTCTCTCAACTGCTCAATCCACATCTGTGCTTGAGTTTCTGGTGAAGAACTCAGCAGTGAGAGTGATTCAGTGGGAAACTGTCCATTCCAGACTCCACAAACCGTGTCCTCTTGTGATCTACTCCCCTTATCACCAGACTAAAAGCAAGTAGTTGCAGGGGCCGCCAGGTGACCTAGCGGTTTAGGTTGCGCTTGGCAGCCCAGGGTCCGTGAGTTTGGATCCCGGCTGCCTGCCGACGCACCGCTCGTCAGCCATGCTGTGGCGGCATCCCATATAAAGTGGAGGAGGATGGGCACGGATGTTAGCCCAGGGCCAGTCTTCCTCACACACACACACACACACACACACACACTATATATATATATATATATATATATATATATATATATATATATATATATATATATATAAAAGCAAGTAGTCGTGGGTCCTGCCGTTTAAGTTCAAGGGCTGAGGAGGAAGGAAGGGTGGGTGGCCTTGGATTTCTGCCTCTAGCCTCCTGTCTGTAGGTTGGGTATCGACTACTCCAGATTGGTCCCTGATGCCAGACTCACTCCATTCATCTTGGATGTCCAAGGATGTAGTCAGTGTTTGCTTTGTGGAATGAGGCAGGCATCAACTATGAATTCTGTTCTTGTTTGTCCCCTCACCAAGGCCATTACATGCCAAATGGTGGAGAGTCTCACTCTGCCCTCATCACAAAACTCAGGGAACACTCGAGGAGAGAAAAATCGGATATCCCAGGAAGTAGTCACCATCCTACCCCTGTGTCCACTCTCACTATGGCACAGTTCCCCAACTAAAAATACTGATTAACTTGGTATTTAGTTAAGTCAAGAAAGATTGTTAAAACAGCTGGAGTAACTATCAAATTAATAGAGAGTATGTAACTTCCAAACTTGAGGGGAGGATGAGCAAAGGAAAAACAAACAAAACCACCTCACTCAATCCAATTGAAGGCACTAAACGAAGGAGAAAAAGAAACAGAAAAAAGACATCAGAAAGAAAGCAAGACAAAAATGGAGAATGGTAGAAATAAATCAACATATTTCTGAAATCAATCAATTTAAGTTAACTTAATTCTTCAGTTAAAAGAAGGTTGATAGACTAGAAAAAAAATACTGCAATGGGCTAATTATGAGAGACATTCTTAAAACAGAAAGGTATGAGTTTCTTTTGGTGTCACTGAGTAAGCTCCTATTGGACCAAGACTTTCACAGAAACAACCATGATACCTGGTGGGGAGGGGCCCTGGATGAACTGGTGAGTGAGCACAGGCAAACACACGCAGGCAGATTCTGGAGGGGAGTAGCCACTTGGAAAAAATGATCTGTAAGGATCAATTTCCCATTTTTACGGTTTTTAGACTGAAGGCAAGCTGAAGTTGCACAGTGTGAAACAACTAAAACTGATAGAAAACTCTACAGTCTTTTTTGAAGAACCAGGGGACTCATTTTGGGACAACCACAGCCACTGGAAAGTGAGGAGGCAATCTTAGAAGGAGAGAGGCAGTAAGGAAGAGCCGCAAAATTCTGTGTAAAAACTGCCCAAATCTCTGGCTGCCCCTTGAACCGCGCCTAGAAGCCCAGATAGATAAAAGAATTGACAAGAGACATGTTCTGCCACTTGAGAGGCAGAATTTGCATTTTGAGTCTAAGTTAATTGCATGCTAAAATGGAAATATAAATTTCTTCAGAGGAAAACAACAGAATACAGAGTCTCTATAATACTACATTTACAATGTCTGGGAGTGATGCAAAATTACTCAACATATGAGGAACAAAGAATATGTGACCGCATGTCAAGAATAAAGATAATCAATGAATATCAACCCTGAAATAACCTAGATGTTGGAATTAGCAGGCAAGAATTGTAAACAGAACTATATTGAGAGAATAAAGGAGAAATACCATATGATTATTTCAACAGACACAGAAAAAGCATTAGGCCAAAGTTAACACCTACTCATGATACACATTCTCAGCAAACTAGGAGTAGAAGAAAACTTCTTCAATACGTTTAAAGAACATCTACAAAAAAATCTACAGCTCATACTTAGTTGTGAAAGATTGGATATTTTTTCCCTAAAATTGGTAACAAGTTAAGAATGGTTGCTCTCTCCACTTGTGTTCCATATTTTACTGGAAGTCCTAGCCACTGCAAAGGGTCAATTAAAAATATACCAGCAATAAAGATCAGAAAATAAGGAAAACTGTCCTCATGTGCAGATGATATGACTGTTCATGTAGAAAATCCTAAGAATCTATAAAACAAGTACCAGAACTAATAAATGCAAGGTGGCAGGATACTCTGTTAATATAGAAAAGTTAATTGCATTTTCTTAAACAAATAAACATTTTTATTGGAGTGTAACATATGGAGAGGACACTGCACAGCTCATCAGTATACTGTTTGCTGAATTTTCCTATTGCACACACACGTATCCAGAAGCAGCTCTGTGCCCCTTCCAGCCACTATTCCCACCTCAGGGTGGGGTTAACACCTAGCCTATGTCCAACACCATGGACTAGTTTTGCAATTTATGTAAATGAAATAATACAGCATGCATTCTTTTTATGCCTGGTTTCTTTTACTTAATGTCTGAGAACTACCTTTTAAAGTTAAGTAAAAAAATAAACTTTAAATAAATAACATTTAAATGATTTTTTAAAAATTCAGGTAGGATGAAAGAACCAGTGAAAATCATTTCTGTCTCCCAACCAGGTTCTCCATCTCCCTTTCCTTGAGGTATCTAATGTTACCAATTTCTTGACTATCTTTGGAGGGAAATTTTAAGCACAAACAGGCCTCTGAATGTATACCTTTTTCACATAAATGGCAGCACATGCTACACATAGACGAGAAGTCTTCAGGAGATGTACTTTCTAAATATTTTCTGAATCAGCCTACTTTTTCCTCCAACCCTATTGTTATTATTCCACTCATTGTTGAAGAGTGCAGGAAGTCATTGAAGAGTACAGGGCTGCCACTTTGTAACTGTCCCTCAAGTTGGATTTGTCTCATGTTTCCTCATGATTAGATTCAGCACTCTTGGCAGAAATACTACAGAAGAGATATTATGTCCTTCTCAATGCATCATCCCTGATAAGGAGGGACCTAGTGCTGGTTTCTGCCACTTGGTTAAAGTGAAGTCTGCCATGTTTCTCCAATGCAAAATTACCAATTTTCTTTTTGTGATTGATGAGTAATCTGTGAGGAGACTCTTTAAGACAATGCATATCTTGTTCTTCATCAAACATTCACATAAAGGTTTTAACATCCATTGATGATTTTTGCCTGAATCAGTCATTACTATGTTAATTGCAAAATGATATTTATTCTTATTATCCTTAATTGTATTTTTATATATTATAGCAAAAGGTTAGAAATTGAAATAAAAAATCAATTCAATTTACAATAGCATCAAAAAACATAAGATACTTAGGAACAGATTTAACAAAGGATGTAATACACCTGTACACTAAAAACTACAAAACATTGCTGAGAGAAATAAAAAGAATACCTAAATAATTGAAGGTATATGCCATGTATACGGATCAGAAGACTTAATATTTTTAAGATGCCAATTCTTCCCAAATTGATCTATGGATTCCATGAAATCTCTACCATAATACCAGCAGAAATTTTTTGTAGAAATTACTGAGCTGATTCTAAAGTTTATATAGAAATGCAAAAGACCTAAAATATATAAATTAAGCTTGAAAAAGAAGATCCAAGAAATCACTATCTGTACCATAAAGTGACAAAAATCAAGACAGTGTGGCACTGGCATAAGGATGGACAAATAAAACAATGGAACAGAATAGAGAGCCTAGAAATAGACTCACACTTTTTAAACAAAGGTGTCCAAGTGATTCAAAGGGGGAAAGGAATGTCTGTTCAATAAAAGGTGCAATACAATTAGATATCCATGTGGAAAAATGAATCTCAAACCCTACCTCACACAATACTCAAACTTTAATTCAAGATGAATCATGAACCCAAACATAAAAGCTAAAACCATAGCATTTTCAGAAAAAAACATAGGCTGATGTCTTTGATACTTGGGGATGAACAAAGGTTTCTTGGGTCACAGAAAGCAATAACCATAAAAAATGATAAATTAGATTTTATTAAAGTAAAAACTTCTGCCCTTCAAATGACACTGTTAAGAAAATGAGTTGCAAGTCATAGACATATATCTGACAAAAGGACCGTATTGAAGATATATAAAGAATTTGTACATTTGGACAATAAAATGTTAAACAATCCAATTTAAAAAATGGGCTGACTCCCCGGGATGAAGGTGAAGAGATCCCAGGTCCTGGGAGAGAGTTGACTCTGCCCCCAGAGGATACTTTTTCCAGGGAGGTGAGAGCTGTGACGCAGGGGTGCCTGCTCTAGGACACCAGGGCCTTCACCCCAGAAGGACAACAACAAGGAAGTACATCTGACAGCAGACATGAGTTTCAGCAATGAAAATATTTTGAGGGACGTTTCTGAGGCATCTGTTCATTCACCTGGAACCCTATGTTTATATCCAAAATGGCATCTCCATTAGGACAGGGGTCCTCTCTCCTTTCCAGGGCTTCTCCATACTCAGGGACACGTAGAATGTCCTCCCTAGAAAGCCCTGAATTTTCTAATCCTGCTACATCCCCAATTCCTGCTCTCAGGATTTAAAAAAATCAACTTTAGGGAGGAATAATTGGCATACAATAAACTGTACATATTTAAAATGGACAACTTGATAAATGTTGACATATGTATATGTTGTGAAACCATCACCAATATCAAGATAGTGAACATCCTCGCCATCCCCCAAATTCCTTCATGTCTCTTTTAATCTGCCCCTCGTACTCTCCCTATACCTCCTTCACCAGAAAACTAGCGATCTGCTTTCTGTTACTATAGGTTAGCTTTCAGCTTTTGCAATTTTATATAAAAGGGATCATGCAGTATGTAATCTATTTTTTTCTAGCTGCTTTCATTCAACATAACGTCCTTGAGATCCATTCAAGTTGTAAATTTCAAAAGCCATTGAAAATTGCTAAGTACTATTCCATTGTATGAATATACCACAATTTGTTTATTCTTTTATCTATTGATGGTCATGTGGTTTGTTTCCAGTTTTTGGCTATTACCAATAAAACTACTATGTACATTAGTGTACAATCCTTAGTATGGGAATATGCGTTCCTTTCTTTTGAGTAATATTGAGGAATTGTGCAGCTGGATCATATTTTTGGTGTATATTTAGTAGAGACTGCCAATTTTTTTTCATTTTACATTCCCATCAGCATTGTATGAGAATTTCAGTTCTATTACATAGTTGCCAAGACTTGGTATAGCCAGACTTTTAGCCATCCTAACAGGTGGTGGTAATAGCTCATTGTGATTTTAATTTACATTTTCCTAAGGACTAATGATATTGAACATCATTTATGTGATTATTTGTCATCTCTATATATCATTTGATGAAATATCTGTTCAGATCTTTTGCCCATTTAAAAAATTGCATTATTTTCTTATTACTGAGTTTTGAGAATTCTTTATATACTGTGGGTTCAAGTTCTTTATCAGATATATGCATTACAAGTATTTCCTCCCAGTCAGTCGCTTTTCTTTTCATTCTCTTAACAGAGTCTTCAAAGAGCAGGAGTTTTTAATTTTGATGAAGTCCAATTTAGCAATTTTTAAAGTGCTATATATTGTCCTTTTGGCATTATATCTAAGAAATTTTCACTTTCAAGGTCACAAAGATTTTCTCCTATATTTAATGTTGTGTCCTAAATTGTGTGCCAAATTCATATGTTGTGTCCCAAAAACTGTGTCTCAAATTCATATGTTGAAAGCCTAAACTTTAGTATAAGCTCAGAGTGCAGAGCTTATATTCCTATATTTGGTGATAGGATCTTTAAAGAGGCAATTAAATTAAAATGAGGCCATTAGAGTGGGCCCTAATCCAATCTGACTGGTGTCCTTATAAGAGGAGATTAGGACACACAGAGAGACATCAGGGATGCTTGTGCACAGAGTGGGGATCATGTGAGGACACAGTGAGAAGGTGACCATCTGCAAGTCAAGGAGAAAGGCCTCAGAGGAGACCAAATCTGCCAACATGTAGATTTTGGACATCTAGCTTCTAGAACTGTGAGAAAATAAATTTCTGTTACACAAACCATCCAATCTGTGGTGTTTTTTATGGCAGCTCTAGCAAACTAATACTTTTAATTATAGAAGTATTATAGATTTAGATTTTACATTTAGGTCTATGATCCATTTTGAGTTATGTTTACACAGACTGCAAGGAATGGAATGTAGTTTTCTTTTTTCTTCCTCTTCTTCTCTTTCTCCTTCTTCTTTTTGGTATATGAATTTCCAATTGTTCTGTCACCATTTGTTGAAAAGACTTTTTTCTCCACTGAAGAGTATTTGCATCTTTGATGAGAATCAGTTGTTCATATATGTGTGGGTGTATTTCAGGACTCTCTGTGCTGCTCCATTGATCTATTTGTCTGTCTATCATGTCTATTTATGACAATGTCACATGGAATATATTAGTATAGCTTTATAATTAGTCTTAAAATTAGGCAGTATAAGCCCATCAACTTTGTTCTTCTTCTTCTTCTTTTTTTTTTTTTTTTTTGTGGGGAAGACCAGTTGTTCTTTATAAAAGTTGTTTTGGCTGTTCTGAATTTCCATATGAATTTAAGAATCAGTTAGTCAATTTCTCCAAAAAAAAGTCTGCTGGAATTTTAATTGAGATTGCATTGAATCTATAGATCAAGTTGAGAGAAAACTGATATCTTAACAACATTGAGTCTTCTAACCCCTGAACAAGGCATATTTCTATTTATTTAGGTTTCCTTTACTTTCTTTCAGCAATGTTTTGTAGTTTTTGGTGTATCGGTATATCTTTTATCATTGTGAAATGACTTTCTTTATCCTTGATAATGTTTCTAAAATCTACTCCAGTTTTCTTTTGATTAGTGTTAGTATGCTATATCTTTTTCCATCCTTTTACTTTTGGCATATTTGTGTCTATATATAAAGTGCATTTCTTGTTAGGTAGCATATAGTAGGGTTTTTCTTTTTATTCAATCTGATAATCTCTGCCTTTTAATTGGACAGTTTAGGCTATTTACATTTAATGTAATTATTGCTATGGTTACATTTAAATCCCTCATCTTACTGTTTGTTGTCTATATTTTCCATCTGTTGTTTGTTTCCCTTTCCCTTTTTTTCTGCCTTCCTTTGAGTTAACTGGGTATTTTTCTATGATTCTATTTTACCTTCTCTGTTGACTTATTAGTTATAACTAATTATTTTGTTATTTTAGTAGTTGCTTTATGGTTTATAGTATCCATCTTTAATTTACCAGTCTACCCTTGAGTAGAATAATACACTTCCATTTCTCTCCTCCTACACTTCATGCTATTTCTTGTCTTTCTTTTTATTAATACCTATGTTATAATCTGCAAGCTATCTCCTTATTTTTTTAAAAATTGTCTTTTAAATAAATTTAAATATTAAGTTAAAAATCTCATGTATTTATAAGTATAGTTATTTCCAGTGCTTTTCATCCCTTTTTGCAGCTCCATATTTCCATATGGTATCTTTTTATTTCTGTGTTTATATAAAGAGATCTTTACTTAATCTTCTCTTTGAAAGATATTTTTGCTAGTTATAACTGCAAAAATATAGTTGATCTATATCATTGTTTCTAGATATGTAACATATCTTTTTTCCTCTGGTTGCTTTTAAGATTTTCTCATTATCGTTGGTTTTGAGCAATTTTATTATGATGTTCCTCGTGTAGTTTTCTTCATGTTTTATGTGCATGGGGTTCATTGAGCCTCTTGGATTTGTGGTTTTATAGTTTTTATCAGATTTGGAAAACATATGGCCATTATTTCTTTAAATTTTTTTTGTCCCTCCTTGTCTTCTTGAAGGATTCCAATTATATATATATTAGACCACTTGAAGTTGTTCCACATCTCACTAATCTTCCATTGTTTTTGTCTTCTTTCTTTCTATTCTTTATTTTGGATAGTTTCTACTACTGTGTCCTCAAGTTTACTAATCATTTCTTCTGCAATATCTACTTTGCTGTTAAATTCATGCAGTGTATATTTCACTCTAAACAGTGTCATTTTCATCTTGGGTTTGATTTGAGTCTGTTTTTTAAATCTTTCATGCCTCTCCATAATTTTTTAAATGTACAGACTTTAGTTATAATAATTGTTTTGATGTCTTTTATTCATTGATTTTAACATCTGTGTTAGTTCTGGTTGGTTTCAACTTATTTTTCTCCTCATACAGTCTTTTTTTTCTGTACAGTAGTCTTTGATTGGATGTCAAACACTGTGAAACTTACTTTATCAGGTGCTGGATATCTTTTAAATAAACTTTCAATTTTAGAACACTTTTAGATTTACAAAATTATTTCACAGATAGTACAGAGACTCCTATATATCCTGCACTCAGTTTCCCCTGTTATTAACATTTTACATTAGTATGGTACTAATTTGTTATAATTAATGTACCAATATTGACACACCATTATTATCTAAGCCTTCAGTTTTTACCTAAGATCCTTTTTCTGTTCCAGAATCCCATTCAGGGTACCACATTTTGTTATTCATTATGGCTTCTTGCTTTTTATTACTGTGGCAGTTTTGAGGAACACAGGTCAGGTATTTTGCAGAATAACACTCAACTGAGATTTGTCTGATATTTTTCTCATGATTAGACTATGGTTATGAGTTTTGGGGAGGAAGACCACTGAGGTAAAGCACCATTTTCATCACATCAAATCAAAGGTACATACTGTCAATATAACATCACTCTTGCTGTTAACCTTGATCACCTTGCTGAGGTAGTGTTTACTAGGTTTCTCCACAGTAAATTTACTCTTTTTTTCTCTTTTCCATACTTTTTTTCCATCTTTGAAAGGAAGTCACTACATGCAGTCCACTTAAGACACAGGGAGTTATGCTTCAGCTCCTTGAGGGTGGAGTATCTACCCAAATTATTTGGAACTCATTTGCATGGGATATTTGTCTGTTCTCTGCCATTTATTTATATCAATCTGGTTTCATGAATATTTATTTTATACTTTGAGTTATAATCCAATGCTAATTTATTTATTTTGTTGCTCAAATTATTCCTGCTTTGGCAGCTCTTTCAGTTAGCTCTTGTGTCTCTTTGATATACTCCATCATTGTGGATTTTTAAAAAAACATTTTATTACTTTCTGGCACTACAGCATGCTCCAGGTTCATCTTCTTGCCTCAAGACTAAAATCAGCCATTTTGTCAAGGGTGTGAGATATTTATATATTCCTATAAATATTCTTGTACTTTGTCCTAGGATGCAATTAAGCTCCTTGGAAAAAGTTTGATCCTTTTCGGTCTTGACTTCAGGTTTGATAGGGGGGCCCAGAGAAGTGTTTAGTCTGGGCCTAATTATTTTCTATTTCTTAAGCAAGGTCCTTCTAAATACCATACCTCAATGCCTTGTGAATTATGAGGTTTTCCAGTCTGGCTGGTGGGAATAGGTATTGTTCCCTCTAATCCTTTAGAATGTTGTTATCTTCAACCTTGGGTAGGTTCCTCACCTACACACTCTGGTGATTATGCAATAGGGACCCTCTATAGGTCTCCTGCATTCTTTCTATGCAGCTCTCCCCTTTCTGGGACTATTTTGTGATCTCTATCTACCTCTATCTCCATGGACTCTCTGCTCCATCTCCTCTACTCAGAAAGAATGCCAGGCCCTGCCGAGTTTCTCCTCCAAAGCTGGGGTAATTATTGTGTCTCCTTATTTATTTCCTGTCTCTCAGGGATCACTAACCTTCACTGGCTGATGTTTGGTGCTTTAAAACCATTGTTTCATAGGTTTTATCTTTTTTCCTTTTTTTTAGTTGATTCACCTGGGTAATTAAATTTGGTTCTTATTACCCCATCTTCCTGGAAGCAGAACTCAATACATTTTTTTTTTTTGGTTCATTGCCTCATTTTGGTTCATTTGGTAGATTGGCTAACATTTGTTGCCAATCCTCTTTTTGCTGAGGAAGACTGGCCCTGGGCTAACATCCATGCCCATCTTCCTCTACTTTATATGGGATGCTGCCACAGCATGGCTTGACAAGCAGTGCATTGGTCCCCGCTCAGGATCTGAACCAGTGAACCCTGGGCCACCAGATGCAGAGTGCAAACTTAACCACTTTGCCACCAGGCCAGCCCCCTCAGTATGTTTTAATACTACAGAAGCCACATTTACATTTATAGAAAGAGTCTCAGATTAGCTTCCATATGATGCAGTATGATTCAGGCTCTGAATGTGCCTGATGAACTAGTCTTCTTAAGATTTGACTGTATAGCTGAAGAGATAATTCACATGCAGATGAAACCATTACCAGAAATACTAGATTGAAGTTAGGATGCAGGTGATAATTCCAATAGATGTTTATAGCAAAATATAGTCTTCTACATGGAAACAACCCAAGTGTCCATCGACTGATGAATAGATAAAGAAGATGTGGTATATATATATATATATATATATATATATATATATATATATATATATATATATATATATAATAGAATACTACTCAGCCATAAAAAAGAGAAAATTGTCCATTTGCAACAACGTGGATGGAACTTGAGGGTATTATGTTAAGCAAGATAAGCCAGTCAGAGAAAGACAAACACTGTATGGTTTCACTCACATGTGGAAGATAAACAAATACATGGACAAAGAGAACAGATTAGTGGTTACCAAAGGAGAAGGGGGTTGGGGGAGCATAAGGGGTAAAGGGGCATATATATGTATATATATGGTGACTGACAAATAATAATGTACAACTGAAATTTCACAATGTTATAAACTATTATGACCTCAATTTAAAAAAATACATGTATATAGTCTTCTAGTATAAGGGGTGGTGCTCAGGTATAAAGGTATACAAAAATACTAAGATCAGTCCCTGCCTTTGCCTATTATCAGCCTGGTGGGGGAAGCAGGCCTATGTTCACTACTACATAAAAAGTGAGCAGTGTGTACCCTGAGCTAAGGGAGCATGGAGAGCCATCATTTGACTCGTGATCTAGGAGTGGGTAAATTTGTTCCTAAATATTTAGGCCTTGTCAGCCATACAGTTTCTGTGAGAACTAGTCAACTCTGTTGTAGTACTACAAAAATAGCCATAGACAATACATAAGTGAATGAGCAAAGCTGTGCTACAATAAACCTTATTTATGGATGCTAAAATTTGAATTTTATACCAATTTTACTGCTGTGAAATATTATCTTTTAAAAAATTTATTTCTCCCATTTAAAAATGTAAAAACCATTCTTAACTCATAGACTGTAAAAAAATAACTGGTAGCCTGGATTTGGTCCATGGGCCATAGTTTGCTGACCCTTGGTCTTAATTGACTTGAATATCTTACCCTTACTTTCTTCTAAGAAATGAAAATCTAATTTATTGGCAGCAGATAAAATTGGTTCTGAGTTAAATCTTGTAGAACATAACATGCTAAATAACAAATAAACATAAAGTTTTAGAGAAAAAATTAAGTTTGAATATGTGTATCAAAAATTTAAGTTAACCAGTAGAAGAATAAAATTAGGATTGTATGCATCTAATGTATTAGAGGAAAATTAGGTGAAACAAAAAAGAATAAATCAATCAAACACAAAGCACGAATAGAGCAAAACACAAATTATGGTAGGCAGAAAAATCTAAAATAAAATCACAACAAAATACATCAGTAATCCCAGTAAAAGAAAATGGATTAAATTTATCATCCAAAGTAGGACACTTAAAAAAAGCACATATAAGGACATACTATTAATACTTATGCTGAAATGACAGGAGCAAAACTAAGCTGTTCCCAGCAAACTGGAACATATTAAAAAGCAGATAGTGGTTGCGAGGGATTAGGGATTAGGGGTGGAGGCTGGATGTACCTATGAAGAGAAAACATGAGGGAGACTTGTGGTGATGGAATAGTTTTGTATCTTGATTGTGGTGGTGATTGTACAAAGCTACAGGGGTGATACCATTGCAAAGAAACATATATAAACTATATATGTATATGAGTGTATATGGATGTGTACATATATGTATATACACACAAAAACACAAATGAGTGCTTATAAAACTGGTGAAATATAAACAAGCTCTGTGGATTGTACCAATCCTGGTTTCCTTAGTGTACTATACGTATGTGAGATGTTACCACTGGGAGGGGCTGGATGAAAGGTGCACAGGACCTCCTTGTTTTTTGCAGCTTCCTGTTAATCTATAATTATTTAAATATAAAAGGTTAAAAAAAGCAAAGACTCTCAGAGTGGATAGAAATAAAATAAAGTAAATCTAGTTATTTGCTGTCTATAAGAGACACTCCTAAAACAAAAGAGCAGAGAAACATTAAAAAGAAAGGGATGAAAGACTTACAGTAGGACTGCACTGGAAGATTAGTTTTAAATCTTCCCAATCTTGTGCTGGAAATTCTAGAGAGCTACAAGGACAATTAAAAAGCAAACATTTTCAGAAAAACTATAAAACAGAAAACCTGCAGATTCCAAATTACATTTTAGTGTTTTTATGCAACTTGAAGAAGAAAGTTTGCAGGTATGATAGCCAGATTTAGCAAATAAAAATAAATGATGCCCAGTTAAATTTGAATTTTAGATAAACAATGAATAATTTTTTAGTATAAGTACTTTCTGTGCAGTATTTGCTGACCCTTGGTCTAAACTGATGTGTGGGTTTAAATCCCACTTTTTCTTCCAAGAAATTTAAATCTCATTTATCCATATCCTCCAAAGGGCAATATTTGGGATATCCTTATACTAATAAATTATTCATTGTTTACC
The DNA here is from genome assembly GCA_031878705.1 of Tapirus indicus. Taxonomy (NCBI): domain Eukaryota; kingdom Metazoa; phylum Chordata; class Mammalia; order Perissodactyla; family Tapiridae; genus Tapirus; species Tapirus indicus. Next base: position 75,044,784 of record CM062923.1, on the reverse strand, counting down.
TGAAATTCAATTTACTGGATACCGCATATTTTATCAGGCAATTGTACTTACAGGAAGCCTCAGAGAGAGTGCAGGGAATGTGAAGGAGCCTGGTAGTAACAGAGCTCATAGAGTAAAGAAAAAATATAACCCAGCATTCCAGTACAACTAAATAAATCAATTTCAGCTATAAAGGAAGACTACGAAGAAGAACTATACGAACCAAAGAAAAAAATACCAAAAAGAGGATGTAGTAAAAGAAGTGATAGAACTAAGAAATAAAATAGAAGAAAGTATATAAGCATTTTCACAAATCAAAAGTAAATTATAAGACATTGTGCAGTGTAGATGTTGTGCGAAGCACTTAAAGGGAAATGGTATATAGTAATAAGTAAAATAAATCAAAGTAGAAATAAATAAAGAGATAAAATTATTAGAGAAATATGGTTTCACCCATTACCAGATCTCTTTCCATGTTCACATCACCACTGGAGCTGTATAAAATCTCAGGCTTCATATGTAATCCAGAGAATTCAGGGAAGGCTCTCCAGTTTTGGGTCTATGCTTTTCAGTGCTGGTATATCCCATGATGTTCAAGACTCTTTGGACCCTTTATTTACTCTATGGCAATATTTTTCTGGTGAGATCCTTCATTTATTAAAAGAAGCTGTCTGCCAAGCCTGAGCATGGGGACCTTTGCTGTTGAGCCTTATGCATGTTGGAAGAGGTACAGGAAAAGAATAAGAGCATGCAAAAAGACCCTCTCCAAGGCATAGTACGAAGGGAAAATCTAAAACTTTTGCTCTGGTAAACCATTTGCTACACAAGTTATCTCTACAAGAATGTGAAGTTTGTGGTGTATTCAGGTTAACCATAGCAACAGCATATCACAAACCTAGCCTAACTCTCAACTAGATTAATGGAAACTTATGTACTAAATGCCTAGCAGATGAAAAGATGTGTCCAAATTCAGGCATTAAAAATTATTTACCTCAGTCTCTACTATCCTATACAATATATCCAACTTTCAACAAAAAAAAAATGAGGCATATAAAGACAAACTCTCAAGATAAAGAAATAAAAAGCAATATTCAAAACCAGTTTAAAATGTGACACAGATGTTGAAAGTGTATAACAAGAAATTTAAAATAACTATGATTAGTATGTTAAAGGCACTAATAAAGAAGGTAGATAAAAAAGATCGGATAAGTAATTTCATCAGAGAGATGAAAACTACAAGAAAGAAACAAATAGAGGTGCTAGAAATAATAAAAAAAAAACCCACAGGAACAGATATGAACAATGCCTTCAAAAGGCTCATCAATGAAACTGACACAGCTGAGGAAAGAATCAGTGGACTCGAAGATAAGTCAATAAAGATTCCCCAAACTAAATCATAAGGAGTAAAAAGAGTAAAAAAAAAAAAAAAGAAAAAGAACAGAACATCCAAGAACTATGGTACAATACTAAATGTTCTAACATATATGGACTTGGAATGACAGAAGAAGAGAGAGTGGACAGAAACAATATTTGAAGAAATAATGGCTAAGAATTTTCCAAACTTAAAGACAGTCACCCAACCATGATCTGGGAAGCTCAGAGAACACTTTGCAGGATTTAGGAAAAAAAGAAATACAGCTAAAAACTAGGCATAGCATATTCAAACTGCTAAAAAACTAAAGACAGAGAGAAAACCTTGAAGGTGTCCAGAGGAAAATGGAAACATTGCATATAGAGAAAAAAAGATGAGAATTAGATCAAACTTTCTGTCAGAAATCATGCAAGCCAGAAGACAATGGGGTGACATCTTTAAAGTACTAAAAGAAAATCATTAACCCCAAATTCTATTCTCAGTGAAAATATCTTTCAAAAATGAAGGGGAAATGAAGACTTCCTCAGGCAAACAAAAATTGATGGAATTCAGTGCCAGCAGACAACTCTAAAAGAAATGTCAAGGAAAACTCTACAGGCAGAAAAAATATATAATTAGAACAAAACTTGGATTCACAAAGAAATGAAAAGTCCTGGGGGCTGGCCTGGTGGTGTAGTAGTTAAGTTCACATGCTCCACTGTGGTGGCCCAGGGTTTGCAGGTTTGGATCCTGGGCACAGATCTATTCATCGCTCATCAAGCCATGCTGTGGCAGGAGTCTCACATAAAATAGAGGAAGATGGGCACAGATGTTAGCTCAGGACCAGTCTTCTTCAGCAAAAAGAGGGGGATTGGTAGCAGATATTAGCTAAGGGCTAATCTTCCTCGCCAAAAAAAAAAAAAGAAATGAAAAGTCCTGAAAATAGAATAAACAAAGGTAAAACAACATTATTTTTTCCTTATTTTCAATTACTCTAGAAGATAACTGACTGTCTAAAGCAAAAATAGTGGCAACATACTATGTATTTATAGCATACATAAAAGTAAAGGGTATGACAATAATAGCACAAAAGATGGAGGGAGGAATTAGAAAAATACTGTTGTGAGGTCCTTATGTTACACTTAAAGTGGTGTAAAATTATTTCAAGGCAGATTCTGATTAATTAAAAACATATATTGTAAGTCTTAGGGAAACCAACAAAAATATTTAAAGTTATAGATAATGAGTCAGTAGAACAGATAAAGCAGAGTCATAAAATATGTTGTTAACTCAAGAGAAGGCACAAGATGAGGAAATCAGAAACAAAGAACAAATAGAACAAATAGAAAACAGCAAGATGGTGGATATTAATTCAACCATATCAAAAGTTAAATTAAATGTAAATGCTGTAAATACACAGGTTAAAAGATGAGATTGTCAGATTGGATAAAAAGCAGGACCTAATTATTTAGTGTCTACAAGAAACTTTATTAAAATACAAAGACATAGTTTAAGGTAAAAATATGAAGAAAGTTATACCATGCAAATACTAAACAAAAGAAACCTGGAGTAGCTATATCAATATTAGACAAAGCAGATTTAAGGTCAAGGAATATTGTTAGGAATAAAGAGGGGCATTCCATAATGATAAAGGGGTCAATTCTCCAAAAAGACAATAATCATAAATGTATATGCTCCTAAAAACAGAGCTTCAAAATACAGGAAGCAAAAACTGATGGAACCGAAAGGCAAAATGATATATCTCCAATTATAGCTGGAGAATTCAACACTCGTCTCTCCATAACTAATAGAACAAATAGACAAAAAAAAAATCAGTTAGGAAATAGAAGACCTGAAAAACACTATCAACCAACTAGACCTAATTGACATGAATAGAACACTCTACCCAACAACAGCAGAATACACTTTATTTATCAGTGCACACAGAATATTCACCAAGATAGATCATATTCTGGGCTATAAAACAAATCTCAACAAATTTCAAAGAATAGAAATCACACAGTGTGCATTCTCAGACCATGACTGAATTAACTAGAAATCAATAACAAAAAGATCTCTGGAAAGACCCCAAATATTTGGAAATTAAACAATACACTTCTAAATAGTCCATGGGTCAAAGAGGAAGTCTTAAAGAATGTTAAAAATATTTGAATTAAATGAAAATTAAAATAGAGCATATCTAAATTTGTGGGATGCAACTAAAGCATACCTGAAGGGAAATTCACAGTGTTAAATATATTAGAAAGAGGAAAGGTGTCAAATCAGTAATTTAAGCTTCCACCTTAAGAAACTAGAAAAAGAAGAGTAAAATAAACCCAAATCAATCAGAGAAAAGAAAATTTAAAAGATTAGAGCAGAAATCAATGAAATTGAAAACACAAAGCAATAGAGAATGTTAATGAAACTAAAAGCTGGTTATTGAAAAATCCCCAGGCTGACTGATTAAGAAAAAGAGAAAAGCCAAATTACCAGTGCCATGAATGAAAGAGTGGACATCATTACTGACTACACATACTGTAAAGGGGTATAAATGAGTACTACGAACAACTCTTTGCCCACAAATTTGACAACTTAGCTGAAATGGACCAATTCTTTGAAAGACAAACTATTAAAACTAACACAAGAAGAAATAGATAACCCGAATAGTCCTATATCTATGAAAGAAATTGAATTTATTTAAAATGCTAGCTATCCTTATTCTTCTTATTAATGATGTGATGAAGAGGAGGATTACACAATGACAACAATGATGATGATGGTGATGGTGGTGGTGATGATAGTGATTGTGAAGGAAGTGTTGATGGTGGTGGTGGTTAAGATAGTGGTAGTTTGGTAGTGGTTGTTATGGTGTTTATGACAGAGGAGGTGCTAGTCATATGGGTGGCATGGTAGAAGTGGTGGTGGTGAAAGTAACGATGGTGATGGTGATGATGGTGATTGTGGTGGAGGTGGTTATAGTGGTGATGATGGAGGAGGTAGTGGTGGAGGTGATGAAGATGATGGTGACAATGGTGGAAGAGATTGGTGGAAATGGTGGTGGTGATGATGGGGGCAGTGATGATGGCGGTAGAGCTGGTGGAAGTGGTGATGTTAGGCTGCAAACAGCATCCACCACTAAGACATTCTAGGTCCTGAGGCTGTGGTGTCTTTTCTTCCTCAGCTGATCTCAATCCTTCAGTTATGCTCTAATAAAGTATTGCTGTTTATCTCTCAGAAGCCTCCCTAGCCCCTCTTCAAATTTGCCCATTTCTCCCCAGCAACCAAATAATTCTAAAATGTATATAGAAAGGCAGAGGAATTAGAAGAGGTAGCATCTGTCCAGCCCAAATAAAATTTTTAGAAAATAAGACTCTTCATCCAGAACATTGTTTTAAAACTCCTGAAACAAAATGAACTCTTTAAGCAGTTCTTTAAGCATTAAACAACAACAACAAAAAAATATCTGTAGGGTTCATCAGTTTTCTCAACATCAGAAACAGAAGTGGCTGCTAACCTGTCAGTGGCAGTTTTTTATACTTAAATGAAATGAAATAAAATACAATAAATTAAAGGAAAATGAGTCTCATCACTGGATATCCTGCTACATGGATTTTTTTCAATTTTCAACAATGAGCTCCTATTATATTTTTGATAAAAGTGATACTAGTACAAAACTATCTTGAAAAGAAAAACAAAGTTGGAAGTATCATAATTCCTCATTTCAAAGCTGCAGTAATTAAAAGAGTGTGGTATTGGCCTAAAGATAGACATATAGACCAATGGAATAGAATAAGCGCCCAGAAATAAACTCTGACATATATGGTCAAGTGACTTTTGCAAGGGTGCCAAGACCGTTCAATGGGGAAAGGATAATCTTTTCAACAAGTGATGCTGGAAAACTGGATATCCACATGCGAAACAATGAAGTTGGAACTTTACCTTACACCATATATAAAATTTAACTCAAAATGGATCAAAGACCAGAATGGAAGAACTAAAACTATAAAACTCTTAGAAGAAAAAAAACATAGGGGAAAACTTCATGACATTGGATTTGGCAATGATTCCTTGGATATGAGCACCAAAAGACAACAAAAGAAAAAAAGATAAATAGAACTGCATCAAAATAAAAAAACTTCTGTACATAAAAGGACGCTATCAAATGTCTTTTGAACGAAAGAATGAAAAGGCAACCCACTGACTGGGATGCATATATTGGATAAAAAGTTAATATCCAGAATATATAAAGAACTCCTACAACTCAACAACAAAAAACCAAACAAACCAATTAAAAAGTGGGCAAAGGACTTGAATAGACATTTCTCCAAAGAAAATGTACAAATGTCCAATAAGCACATGAAAAGATGCTCAACACTACTAGTCATTATGGAAATGCAAATCAAAATTACGATGAGATATCACCTCACACATATTAATATGGCTTTTATTAAAAAGACAAGAGATAAGTAATGTTGGCGAGGATATGGAGAAAAGGGAATCCTTATACACTGTTGGTGGGAATGTAAATGGTACATCCATTATGGAAAACAGTATGAAAGTTTCTCAAAAAATTAAAAATTGAACTACCATATGATCCGGCAATCCCACGCCTGAGTATATATTATAACAGGTTGAAATCAGGATCTTGAAGAGATATCTGCACACCCATGTTCATTACAGCATCATTCACAATAGTCAAGATATGGAAACAATCTAAATGTCTCTCAATGGATAATGAAGATGTGGTACAATGGAATATTATTCAGTTTTGAGAAAGAAGGCAATCCTACCATTTGCAACAATGTGGATGGACCTTGAAAGAATTATGCTAAGTGAGATAAGTCAGACATAGGAAGACAAATGCTGTATCATATAGCTTATATATGGAATCTAAAAAAGCCAGACTCATAAAAGTAGAGAGTAGAACTGTGGTTACCACAGGCTGGGGGATGGAGGAATTGGGGAGATATTGTTTAAGGGTACAAACTTGCAACTAGTAGATAAATAAGTTCTGGAGATCTAATGCACAACAGAGTGATTATAGTCAACCACACTGTATATAAACTTCAAAGTTTCTGAGACTAGATCTTAATTGTTCTCGCCATAAAAAAGAAATGATAATTATGTGACATAAGAGAGATGTTAGCTAACATTATGGTGGTAATCATATTGCAACGTACGAATGAATTAGATCAATACATTGTACACCTTAAACTTATGCAATGTTATATGTTAATTATATCTCAATAAAAAAACAGTATGGTGGTCCCTCAAAAATTAAAAATAGAATTACTATATGATCCAGCAATTTACTTCTGGGTATACACCTAAAAGAATTGAAAACAAGGACTTGAACAGATATTTGAACACCCATGTTCACAAGAGCATTATTCACAATGACCAAAAGATGGAAGCAACCCAAGTGTCCATCAATGGATAAACGGATAAATATGTGTGGTATATCCTTACAATGGAATGTTATTCAATCTTAAAAAAGAAGGAAATTTTCATACATGTTACAATATGGATGAGGACATAGTGTTAAGTGAAATAAAGCAGTCACAAAGGACAAATACTGCATGATTCCACTTATATGAGGTACTTAGGGTAGTCAAATTCAGAGACAGAAAGTGGAATGGTGGTTTCCAGGGGCTGGGGGAAGGAAAAATGAGGAGTTAGTGTTTAGTGGGTACAGAGTTTCAGTTTCGCAAGATGAAAAATTCTGGAGACGGATGGTGGTGATGGTTGCACAACAATGTGAATGTACTTTAATGGCAATGAACTATGCACTTGAAAATGGTTAAGATGGGGGGCCAGCCCCATGGTGTAGTGGTTGTGTTCTGTGTTCTCCACTTCAGCTGCCTGGGTCTGCGGGTTTGGATCTTGGGTGCAAACATACACCTCTCATCACCCATGTTGTGGCAGAGATCCACATATAAAATAGACAAAGATTGGCACAGATGTTAGTCGGGGCTAATTTTCCTTAAGCAAAAAAAAAAAAAAAAAGAGAAAGAGGAAGATAGGTAACAGATGTCAGCACAGGAAGAATCTTTCTCAGCAAAAAAAAAAAAAAAAGGTTAAGATGGTAAATTTTATGTTATGTGTATTTTACCACAATTCAAAAAAATTAAAAAATTAGAAATGACAAATGTGCAAACACTTGTATAATTATCAAAAAGAGCAAAAAAATTGATAATAATTTAAAAAAGAAATAGTCTCTGGTCTTGAGGAGCTCATGAAAGGGGATGATTCCACCCATTCAGTGCCAAGCATCACTGACAGAGCCAGGAAAAGCTTGGGGCCTCCTCTGGGGGAGCCCCGAAGTAGCTCACCTTATCCCGTCTAGTTCTGTTATGGATGCTCACTGCCTGGGTGAGCTGTTCCAAATCCTTTGTGGAAAGAGACAGAAAACCAGAAGGAAAGACCGCATGGGTTGGTCCTATGGATGTTTGGAAGCGATGCATCCAAGTGTGGCCAGTCAGATCCAGCCTGGCCAACAGTGCCTTCTCTGGTGAGGTCATAGCCATGCACACAGAGTCTGCACTCTGGCCAGGCAGGAGGAGAGGACGCTGAGGGAGCAGGAAGAATGGAGCCAGATCAGCATTCTTCCTGACCTTTTGGCTTTTCCCTTCTTTATTTGGTTCATTTCCAATTTCATGCCCAGCTCCAGAATCCAGCTCAAGTCCTAACTGTTCTGGGGAGAGAGGTCCAGCAAGGGTCAAACCACACAGTCCGTGAGGTGAGTCCCCAGGTTCTGAAGGCCTCTGAGGTACAGACCAGGGAAGCTCCTGGAGCTGCTCTGGAGAGTCTCATCTGAGTTTGAGGTAAGAAGGTTGCCAATGGCTCTGGTCCCACCCTTGGTGACTCAGTCAAGAGAAACTGCCCGTGGGTATGACGCCAACCAGAGCCTCGCCCTGCCTTGTAGGTTGCCTATACACTCTCCCCATCCTAGCTTGTCGAACTGGCCCCTTCTTAGCCCCCCACGCTGGAAAACATCATGGGACGAAGCAAGGACAACAAAGCAACACGTTTCTGGCTCAGCACCCAGCTACAGTGCCCTGACCCACAAACCTCCCTGTGATTTCTTGGGGATTGTAGTGTTTCTCAAATGTGCCATGTGCCAGCTCACATCTTACATTCCCCACAAAGACCATAAGACGTGGCTGGGGTAGGGGTGGGAGTCCAGGGCCGTAGTAGGAGGTCCCCTTCTGCTCACAGCTCCCTGAAGGCTGCATGTCTGTGCATCCTCAGCATCTTTCCTACAGGCAGGGCCTTCACGGATGTTCTAAGCCACCAAAAGTCACCCCAGGGACTGAGGAATTCCCTCCATCCCAGTGCGTGCCACACTCTGCCATGGTGGAGCCCTTTGTCTCTGGACCAACTCTGTTGACTTCTACTGTCTTTCCTGAGGGCCCTGTCCTTCTCAAGAAGTCCCTTGGTCCTTCCTGCAAACAGACCCCTGGCAGGGAGATCCCCCGGCCTCCAGCTCTGTCCTCTATTCCCCTTTTGCTTGAATCTATGAGCATGACATGGTTTATTTGCTCACAGTGTGGAATGGGAGTGAGTTAGTGTGGAACTGAACTATCAGAGTATCAATACCAGGTCCGTCTCTTGGTAGTTTGTGACCGTGAGTGAGTTACTTAATCTCTTGAAGCCTCATTTTGTCTTATAAGTTAAATGGGAATGAGAACAGCACTTACCTCACAGGACTGATGGGACAAAGCCTGTACTGACACAGTGAATGAGCAGTAAATATTAACCTTTCTTATAAGTAAGTTGAAAATCCCACAGCATGTTCTACAGTAATTCAGCCAGGCTGAGTTGGGATGTTCTCCCTCTCTGCATCAGATAAGCTGCACTAACACATGCAAGGAAATGTTTGGTCTTGAACCAGCCTCAGATTTAGGTCAATGTAAACTTGGCCTCTGCCATGTTCTCAGTGTTCTCTTTACATGCCCAAGAAGGAGAGCAGGAGAGGTGGGAATCATTGAGGGGACAGGAAGCAGGTGTCGGTGGGTTCGTGCTAAGTGCCGACTCCACTCTTCACAGCCTCTGTCTCATACAGTCCTCATGACAACACAGTGAGGTGGATATTACTCTCCTCTTTATAGAGAAACAATAATGAGGTGAGATAAGTCATCAAATCAGAGAGAGAAAGCAAATTTCCCAAGGCCACATAGCTAATGATGATGATGATGATATAGCTGACATTTAAGCACCAACTATGCACCAGGCACTGTCCTAAACACGTCACATATATTAACTCATTTAATCTTAACAACCACCCCTGAGTAAGTGCCATTTTTATCCCCATTTTACAGATGAGGACTCCAAAACACAAAGGTTAAATAACTTGACCAAAGACACATGCTAACAAGTGACAGATTTCAGACTTGAATCAAGACAGTTTTGACCAGAGTTCAGCAAACTTTTTCTATAAAGGGCCATGTACTAAATATCCTAGGCTTTGCCAACTATGCAGTCTCAGTCATAAATATTCAGCTCCACCACGGTAGTGCAGAAGCATCCATAGACTGTGTAAACAAAGGAGCATGACTGTGTTCCAATAAAACTTTATTTATAAAACAACAGGGGGGCCATCTTAGCCCATAGGCCAAAGTTGGTCCACCCATGGTCTTAACTGCTACATTAAGAGAATGAGGACCCAGAAGCATCAGAGCTCTCTGAGAAATAAAATCATAATTGTGAACAAAATGTTTGTCAATTCTCTGGCCTTTCAATGTGATATGGTATACTATCCATTCAATGTTGATGCACCATTATTTATTGAAGACTTACTGTACACCAGACACCATCTTAAGTGCTTGGAATACAGCAATGAAAAAAAGAGACAACACCTGCCTTTGTATGAGCTTATCTTCCAGTAGGATTGGGTGGGGGAGCTAATAAACAATACACATAATAACAGCTGAATTATATAATATGCTAACAAATGGTAAGTGCTGTGGAAAAAAATGGAGCATGGTAAGGGGAATGTGGGAGCAGGAGAGAAGCATAGGATGGTAAGTGTAGGTCTCACTGAGAAAGTGACATTTTAGCAAAGACTTTAAGGAGGTAAGGGAGTGAGGCGTGCTGATATCTTGGAGAAGGGCTTTCCAGGCAGAGAGAACAGCCAGTGCAAAGGCCGTGAGGCAGGAGCATGACTGGCTTGTTGAAGAAAGAGCAAGAGGTCTGTGTCTTGAGTGTGCTGCATGATTTGGTGAAAGGATGAGGTCGAGAGTTAATGAGAGCCTGATTTTGTGGGGCCTTGGAAGTGTGGTAAAGACTTGCCTTTTACTCTCATGGGTACATGGGGAGCAGGGGAGTGACATGATCTGACTCAGATTGTAAAAAGATCACTCTACTGCCATATTGTGTCTTGGGGTCAAAGCCTTAGACTCAGGTTTCCTGGATTTGGTTCTGACTCTAATACTAATTACTGGTCCAATATCAGGCAACACAATCTTTCTGTTCTTGGTTTCCACATCCATAAAACAGAGATAATAATAGTATTTACCACATAGGGCAGTTATGAGCATAAAATGAGAAAATTTAGACAAACCACTAAACATAGTTCTAGGGACATATGAACACCAAATGAATACTGGTTATTTTCATTATTGTTAAATTTATCTTCCTAATAAAAAATTACTATTTTGCTGTAATAAACTGTGAATATGTGCTTACATACTGACACGGGTGTGCACACTTGACTTGCACTGTTTGAGTTTCCATCTACAGCAAGTGCAGGAGGCATTCCCCTTCCAGGGCACTGCCACTCTCACAAGGGTGGTGAGAAGTCACCATGGGGAACATTACCTCTCTGCAGGTGGGACAGCCTCTGGGGCACCTCCTTGGTCACATAAACTGCATGAAGAATTGAGATGTTTCCTAAGAAGGGAGGGTACCCACTGAAGACTGCGGAGAATGAAAAAAACAACAGGAGTAGAAACTGCCAATAGTGATAACAAGGTGTATTAGTTACCTATTGCCGTGTAACCAATTATCCCCAGATTTAGCAGCTTAAAACAACAAACATTTATTATTTCACAATGGTTCTCAGAATCAGGAATCAGAAAGGCCAGCTGGGTGGTCTGGCTCAGGGTTTCTCATGAAGTTTCAGTCAAGGTGTCGGCCAGGGCCGCATCATCTGAAGGTTTGAACGGGGCCACGGGTCTGTTTCTAAGATTGCTCACTGACATAGCTGTTGGCAGGAGGCCTCAATTCCTCACCATGTGGGCCTCTCCACACACTTCATGAGTGTCTTTGTGACATGGCCCCTGGCTTCCCCCAGATGAGTGATCCAAGAAAGATCAAGGAGGAAGCCATCGTACTTTTTATGTTCTAGTCTCAGATGTGGCACTGTCACTTCCACCGTATAGCATATTCTTTAGAAGCAGGTCACTAAGTCCAGCCCACACTCAAAAGAAGGAGAATTAAACTCTACCTCTTTAAAGGATAAAGTATCAAAAAATTTGTAGACATGTTTTAAAACCACCACCCATGGTGTGTGAGTTTGGGGCAAAATAACATTGTCTTGGTTGGTGCCAGTTTAATTTTCAAAAAGTCCAAAACGTGACTTTCATACAAACACATAGTGAGCATGTGTTGAATATTTATCATTACCAATAAAAGAAGGAAACAGCAGGATGATAAAACTGATTCAAAAGATAAGTCATGAAACAGAAGATTATATAATCAGTCAGGAAAGAAATGGTAGAATAGGTTGGCTAACTTAGATTTTAAAAAAATTGCTTAATGAATTGCAAGTCAATAAAACTACACTCTTTAGGGCTATCTTTTCCATCAAGCAGAAATAACTTGCAATTTATCAGTCTTCTCTTAGTTCACATCTAACTTCACAGAGTCTGGTATCTAATCCACAGTAATTAATAAGTCAAAGGTACACATTCCCTAGAGAACGGAGTAATTGTTGGTGGGGCCTGTTTGACAATGCTCCAATATGACATTGAAAGCGCATGCAGTCATCATTTTGTCTTATTTTCCAGAAAAGAACTTTTCTTAACAGGGGTTTGTTTTATTTTTCTCACTTTCACTTTCTTAGCTCATTCATGCATTGCTCCATCCATTCCTTCTACATCCATCCCCATTTAAGCACATTGCAGAGTAGACAAAGCTGGCAGAGAAATCCTCCTGGACCCTCAGCAAGCTCGCCTCATCTCTGGGGGTGGCCATGTGCTGGCATCATTCTTTATTTGGCAGAATGAGGGAAGAGCTTTATGAAGCCCCATATCAGTGTCCCCTGGGCACACAGATGCAACTCACTGGGGTCGGGGGATTAGAGAAGGCAGGCTGGGCAGACAGCATTTTACCCTTTTAGGTGAAACAGTATCTAGTTCTCTATAATCACTTTGCAAGTGATTTGCATTTGCCTTTTTGCTTAAAATCACTTTGCCTATGGGCCAACTCCTGGAGTTTCTTTTTTATTTTGTTCTTTTTTGCAACTAATTCAGTGTCATTTCTACTTGCTCAATTTATGGTCAATATAATAATTTTGCATAAGGTAGCCTCTACATTTTTAATTTTTCTGAAAGGTGTTTATCACATTAGTGTCATCAGGTGAGTGGTGGGTCATTTTCTATCCTTTGAACAACTTGGTATTTTATTTCTTCTTGAACACTTTAAGGAGTTTCTAACCCATAAGCCTGAACACAATTCTTTAAAATCTATGCTTTAACAATACATGGTTTTCAATGGTCCTCAAGACATAATTAAATTGTTTATTATTATGCACTGACCCTTACCTTTAATTCAGATCCATCACAGAGAGTGTATGGATGGATTAAAACTGCAAGATGTATTAAAACCCAATCACATATTATTTTACCAATTAGATACTGAAGGAAGATCCTTCACAGGTGGCATGAGCTAGATTTTATTTCCTAAGGAAATAGTCAGACACATGAGCAAAGATGTTGATACAGAGATGTTTTCATGATCATGTGATTTCATAATCATATGATTTTCAACAATAAATAATAATATAAAAGACTAATAATAATTGATTGCTATAAATAAATGATGTTGAATCTACACAATGCAATACTCTACAGCTATTCAAAGTTATGATGCCATTACTCATATTTGATGTGGAAAGATATGGTGCTACTTTGCTACATGAAAAAAGCAGGTTGAAAAGAGTGTAGCTTCTGTGATGCAGTTGTGTGTAAAGCTGTCAAGAGAAAACAATGTTGTCATTGGTTTCCTGATGGTGCTCTCACAGAAGACAAGTATTCACATTTTTCTTTTTTGTCTATCTGGATTTTCAGGTTTTTCAACAATGAATATGGAGACTAAACTTCCCTTAAGCAGCAGAGCCCCACCTCCAGCATCTTCCATAGGCCTGGCAAAGGCAGGAAGGATGGAAGGAAGGGAGCAGGGAAAGGGAGTTGTTCTCAAACCTGCTTTCCTTGAGCTGCTATCTGCACTGACACCTTTGGGTCTGGAAGCGCCTAGAGGAGCTGAGTGCTCACGAAGAACTGGAAAGCCCCTGGGAAGTTCTTCAGAACTGCTGAAAGAAGACAGTCTCTAGAACCTTCCTCCCCTGGGAGCAATGATGAGCAGCAGGTGTTTCTGGAGGCTTAGAGTGATGTGAAATCTCTCTGGGAAACCCTGCTCTTCCACAGGTTGTGGCAGTTTCAGGAGCCCCTCCCTGTGCATTATTAAAAGGGCTGAGGCATCCTCGGAGAAGTAGGCAGACAACACAGGCTCCACCAGGAGAAAGGAGCATTCTGAGGTGTCCTCTGGGGGAGCTGAGCTTCATCCTCCCCAGCAGGACTGGGGCTGTCTGTTTGCATGCTGGCGGGTGGGGGGCAGAGGTCAGGAGGCTGCTTGCTACCCAGGGTCCTGCCAGCTCAGCCTCTGTCTCCATCTAAGATTTTCTGTTATTTCAAAATAGGAGAGTCTACACACTGTGAAGCTCAAGATGGTCCTGAGTGGAGCGCTGTGCTTCAGGTGAGTATCCAAGCCTCTGATTGGCTGTGTCCTCTGGGGGAAGTTGAGTTCCAGGTAGACCTGTTGTCCAGCCTTTCCAAGGAAGGAGGGGCTGTGAGTGCCCTGAGCTGGGGCTCTCACAGGTAGGTAGGCAGCTGGGAAGTTGAGAACAGCACCTCATTGCCCTGAGAAAAGTTCCTCTAGCCTTCTTCAGACGGGGGTGGGCCCCTTCATGGGAGTTCCCTCATGTGAAGGGGGGACGAGTGAATCACCCTATGTAGAGCAGCGGCCTCATCTATTCGTAATGAGAATGGAAGTCAGGAGACCTGGCCTGGAGCCCTGCTGTTACCTCCCACTGAGGTGAATTGATGTCAGTCCTGCCACTCTGTTCCTCCTTCCTGCCCTTTGGGACAAAACAATAAGAACAGAACCATTAGTCAATCAGTCTGGCTCTGTCCACTTGCGTGTACTGAGCCAAGCACTCTGCTCTGCTCTGGACTTTGCAACAGTGAATGAGAATGGTCCTTGCTCTCACTGAACTCAGAGTCTAGTAGAGCTTTTCCCAAAGTGCGTTTGGCAGAACCCCAGTCCTATAAGTTGCTTTATACAGTGGTGCTCCTTGACCAAGTGAATGTGAGAAATACTGCATTCTATGTCTCCTTAAGAAAGAACCATAGCACAATTCAGCATATTAGTAACTTTGAAGTAGAGATTTAGTTGTGTTTAGCCAACATTGAACTGATTTGTACACAGCATACTTTTTTCCATATGACATCTGGAGAAATCCACTTTAGGATACACCTTTCACCATTTTCACAGGATGTCAGAAAATCAACTGAGATCATAGACGTAAAAAAATTTTGAAAAATTAAATTAAAGAATTTTAAATTTAAAGAAATTCCTCACTTGGTAGGGACTATATGGCCAAGTGGAAGTAAACACACCTTGATATCTTCAATAATAATTGAAGAATCAGATTTTAGTCTGGACAAGGCCTGGGCATTACCTAACTCTTTGTCTTAGTTTAACAATGGGGAGACTCAGGCTCAAAAAGGGCCAGTGATTTGTCTGTTGTGACTTGGCAGTAATGGTGGCTGAAATGGACAAGAACCCAGGACCCTGGCTCACGGTCCAGTTTCTTTTCCAACATAACACACAGAGGAAATTGGTTGGTGTAGAAAAGATTGAATAGGGTGAAGGAGCAAATCTTAGGCTCAGATGGGAAGCTGTGGGGTTGTCCCATTGGTAGGGCATGAGCCCAGCAAGGCTGGGAGAGAAGGTTATGCCATTACTTCTGGCACAGTGGGAGGAGAGGGAGACGATGCCCAACATGGGGGGACTCTAGAGCCTGGGCAAGCGGGAGCACCCACCCTTCCCCTGACTGAGTGTCATCCCCTGCTGTTGTTTCAGAATGAAGGATGCGGCATTGAAGGTGCTTTATCTGCATGATAACCAGCTTCTAGCCGGAGGGCTGCATACAGGGAAGGTCATGAAAGGTTGGTGGCAAAACATGACCCTACTTTCCCAGGTCTCTACACACTCTGAGAGGAGGGGGCCTGAACAGTCATGCAAACTGGCACAGGCCTGTAGACCCCAGGCCTGACATAGTAGATGGGGCATCGTAAAACCAGGCTCTGAGCAAGAACAAATAAAATACTACACCTTCCAGCAATTCAGGACCCGTGGCCCAGTGTTCCGGGAAGCCTCCGTGCAGAGGTGGGAATGTTTTCCAAAGTGGATGCTTTGTCATTCCCTCCAAGGTGGACTTGGGTCAAACATTCCTTTTCCTGGGAGCCAGTGCTGAGGAAAGAACTAAAGCAGGTTCTCTGTGCCTTTCTTCCCATATGGGACTGGGTTTCTGCCCCTTTACCCTGGGTCCTCTCTGCTTTTGGGATCCTCGGTCACTCAGAGTGGTGGGACCCAGAGAGCAGGTGGCACCAGCTGGCCTCGCCCTTACTCATTCTGCCTCCCCCCAATGGAACAGATCCTTCTCTCTAAAACAGCACACACCTGCCCACCTGGGACACCCTTACCGGGCACTAGGGCCAGGCAGATCCCTCTTCGAGGACCTGCGTGTGGGCATGTGTATGCATGCATGCGTGTGTGTGTAAGTGTGTGGGTGTGTGGTGGATGGGGAGTGGTACAGTGAGGAATGAGGCCCTCTCCTGTTCTCAGGAATCTCACAACGGCTAGAGAGACACTCAAATAACTTTAATGGGAGGCTTGTCTAGAAAAGTTTCAGAAAAGAGGCCAGAGGATTTAGGGGCATTAAAGGAGGTCCAGCCTCCGTCGGGGATTAGAGAAGACTTGAAGGTTTGCTCATGGGGGTGGGAAGTGGTACAATGTGCTTATGTGCCTTGATGTCCACTGGGCCAACTGGCAGGAGACCACCCTTCCCCTCATGACAGCCACTAAGAGGCTTCCCTTCTGCCCAGCCTGGGGACAGAACGTCTCATGCAGGTCCTGCTCCCCAAAGTCCAGGGCTTGGGGAGAGGAAGGGAAGGGTGGCCAAGGCCTCTGCATCTGGCCTCCCTCCTCTAGGTGAGGAGATCAGCGTTGCCCCCAATCGGTTTGTGGATGCCAAGCTCTCTCCAGTCATCCTGGGCGTCCAGGGAGGGAGCCAGTGCCTGTCGTGTGGGACGGGGCAGGAACCAGCTCTGAAACTAGAGGTGAGTCATTTTGGGCATGCTCACCATCTGGCAACTAAACAAACAGACATTGAACTCACTGAGGCCTTGCCACCTGTGGCCCCGTGCACCTCTTCTGGGGATGCCCTTGCAGGGTTCTGCTGGTTGCAGCTCTGCCTCCAAGTGTCCTCAGCCCAGCCTCCTCACTGCCTTCACTTCTGCCTCTCACCTGCCATGCCCTTGTACTCACAGCCAGTGAACATCATGGAGCTCTACCTCGGTGCCAAGGAATCCAAGAGCTTCACCTTCTACCGGCGGGACATGGGACTCACCTCCAGCTTTGAATCGGCTGCCTACCCGGGCTGGTTCCTCTGCACTGTGTCTGAAGCAGACAAGCCTCTCAGACTCACCCAGCTCCCCGAGGATGCCAGCTGGGATGACCCCATCACAGACTTCTACTTCCAGCAGTGTGACTAGGACAACATGCCCCCCAGAACTCCCTGGGCAGGGCCAGCTCCAGCAGGGGCAGGGGAGTGGAGGAGACCCATGGCAATCACGCCTCCCCTGCTCTCAGGTCACTCACCTCTCATTGGCTACGCACACGGCCACTTTTCCTTCAGCTGGTTCCCAGTTTGGGTAAATTCTTCTGAGACTTGAGGCTCAGTCCACAGTTTCCTTCCTTGCTGGGTGGCGCTACTGTTGTGGAACCTTGCAAAAATCACATGAGATAAACTGGCAGTCACATGAAAAGATTCCTAGGGAATCAGGGTATGGGGACTGGTGGGGATCCTTCATACTTAGTGGTAACTTATCCCATACCCTGAGCCCCACAGGCCAGCCCATACCCAGTTGAGCCTATTAGGGCCACCAGCTGCCCAAAGGAAGTCATGTCATTCACCACTGTGGAGGAGAAGGAGGGTGGTCATAGAGTTAAGGGCCCAAGGCCCAGCCCCCTCCTTCTTCCATTTAATTCGGCTGCCATCATATACTGCTTTTTCCATCTCTACTCTCATGCTCTAGCCATGGGCAGGGGAGGGTGGTGGTGTTCGAGGACATGGCTCTAGCTCGGAAGACCAAAGATGGGCTGGGCATTTCATACCTTTTGAAACCCAAGGTACAATTAAAAATCCAAGATGCTGGTGTCTATTCACCTGAAAAGATGTTCGTGACATATTAAGTGAGAAGAGCAAGTTACAAAATAGCATATCTTGTAATTCCATTTTAATTTAAAAAATCCTTATTTGTATATTTCTGCATGAAAAAAAGTCTGAAAGAGATTACTTCAATTTTAGCAATGTCAGGGTGGCATCATAGGTGATTTTTCTTTCTGTTCTTTTTATTTATCTGTGTTTTCTAATTGTTCTACAATGAAGATGGATTACTTGTGTAATAATAAGAAAAATTAATCTTGAGGTAAGCAGAGCAGATATTATTTCTGATTGTTCTCAGCTTCCACTTCCCTGGAGTGAAATGCAAATTAAATTGAGCTCTGCTGCTCTGGTTGGTGGAATCAGAATACTGATCTCAGCAAAGCTGTGAAGGAGGACATGATGGGTCAGTGTGGCTGGAATCTCCTGGGGAAGGAATTTACAAAAAGAAAAATCCTGTCCTTTGACCTGCAGTGGTCACAGCTCCCTGAGATTCCAAGACATGGGATCCAGCCTCCAAAGGGGCTCCTGTGCTGGTTGGATAGTGTTCCCCCCAAATTCATGTCCTTCCAGGAACCTCGGACTGTGACCTTATTTGGAGATAGGGTCTTTGCAGATGCAATTAGTTAAGAGCTCACGCTGTTTTAGGGTGGACTCTAAATCCAGTGTGACTGAGTCCTTGTAAGAAGAGGAGAGACACAGAGGAGACCCAGGGAAGAAGGCCATGTGAAGATGGAGGCCGAGATTGGAGTTATCCTGCAACATGGAAAGGAATGCCAATAATTGAGGCGACCACAGAAGCTAGGAAGAGGCAAGGAAGAATTCTTCCCCAGAGCCTTCAGGTCTGAGGGAGTGTGGCCTTCACGTCTCCTGAACTAACAAATTTCTGTTTTAAACCACCAAGTTTGTGGTAACTGGTTATGGCAACCCCGGGAAATTGACACAGCTGCCAATGATGCTGTCTCTTGATATTCACAGCCTGTACCACATTGTAGCCCAGTTGTCTCTGTGACCAATAGAATATGGCAGAAGTAATTCATGCCACTTCTGAGATTAGGTTATAAAAGACACTGCAGCTTCTGTCTTGGTCTCTCTCTCTCTGTTTCTTCGCTCACTCGCTCTGGGGGAAGCCAGCTGCTGTGTTGTGAACAGCCCCATAGAGAGACCCATGGGGTGAACAGTGAAGCCTCCTGCCAACTGCCACATGAGTGAGCTTGGATGCAGCTCCTCCAGCTCCAGTCAGGCCTTCAGATTATGCAGCCCTGGCCCATGGCTTGGCTGCAACCTGATGAGAGATTCTGGTGCAGGACCACCCAGCCAAGTTGCTCTAGATTCCCAACCTTCAGAAGATGTGTAAGATAATAAATGTTTGCTGCTTTAAGTTGCTAAGTTTTGGGGTCACTTGTTACACAGCAATAGGTAAATAATATGCAGGGAAAGAGAAATGACGCATTTATTTTATTATAATTGCAATTTTCTCCAATATTTTCATTTTCCTTCTCAAAATGAACATCAGCCCTTTTATTTCTCCAAATATTCTATTTAAAAGCTGATCATACTACATTTGTTGAATGTTCTCTGTTCCTGCAAAGTTAGTTCTTCCTTGATTACCTTTGTACCTCTTGTCACACCCGCCAGGGACTGTGACTCCAGTGTCACCACCGAAACCCCGGGGGATGAGAGCAGAGGCCAGAGGAGGACCCAAATCTGAGCTCCAGGAATTTCCCCTGCACCTCACCAGTCAGACCAGCCTGGCAGGTTCACATTCTGCTGAGGGACTAGCAAGGGGGTGGCCAGGCCAGAAGAGTCTGCCTCCGTGGACCTCAGCAGCTCCTGAAGTCCTTGGGCAGCAAGTAGCACAGGGCTGCCGAGAACATGGGCTCCAGGTCCTGGGCTGTGTTTCTGCAGACCCATTTCACACTCTCTCTTTGCCCACAGGCCCAGCAATAGTCTTACATTGTCACTTCCTCTGAGAAGCCTCTTCTGAGTTGAGATCCCTGGTCATCTTCTCGGAGAGTACTTTGTGCACACCTCTATGCTAACTTCCCCTCATTGTAATTGACTTGGGGTCTGTGGCCCCTAAAATGATGTCATGATCAAGGCTATATCAGTCTGTTTCCAAGCACCTCTAATAATGTTTGGCAAACAATTGGAATCCAGTGAGTGCAGAATGTGGAAACTATTTCTCCACCCTGGAATATTCTTTCTCTCTCCTCCACCCATTTAAATGGGCCTACCCTTCAGGGAGCAGCTGAAATTCCACCTCATTCTTGAAGCTTTCTCCAGCCTGAAATGATTGCTTCATCATTTGTTGCATGATAGAATGTAGAAGGGCTTCAGCAGGGATGAGCTGACATGAGTCAATTGAAAAAGGAGGAATGTAAAATGCTACCTTTAGGAATGGATGGGCTGGGGGACCCTGGCATCATGACTGTTCAAGTGAAAAAGATCTAGTGGTTTTAGATCTCTGCAATTTCCATATAAGCTCCCAGCCTAGGCCTGTATTTACAGAGGTGCATGCCCGCAAGAGGTTGAGTTTGTGCCAGTTGCAGACATTGAGGACTAACAGTGTGTCCTGAAGAGGAGAGAGGGTCCCAAGACCAAGTCATAAAGGAAGAGGCTAAGAGCTGAGGGCCTTTTTCCTGATGAAGCAATACGCAGAGAGCCCCCTTCGAGCACCCAAAGTCCTGCCTAGTAGAATATATATGTTCTGTGTAATTCCAGGAAGAACAAGCAGGATGGATGAGTTTACACGGAGACTATTTTTCCTGTGTAACCCCCAAATTTTAACCATAAAGACCACATACACTGTTAAGGTTTCTTCAGGAGGTTGTGAGGTCCTTGACTCTGGAGGTGTTGAAGCAGAGCCTGATTAACCTATTTTTCAGGGATGCTATCGTGCAAATTTCTCTATTTGAAGGGAGACTGTGATGTCATGTCTAAGGCCCTTTCAAGTCTAGGAATTCATTTTTTTCCTCAAGGAGATTCTCTGCCTCTATTGTCCCCAATATGCTCTTGGCCTACAGATTTGAGAGTCTGGTCTTCTTAATTATCTTTTCAAGTGTTTATGATTTAGCTCCCCAGCTGGACTATAAAACTACTTAACAACAGGGGGCAAGTATTGGATGTCTTTGTCACACAGCGGCATAAATTCTTGGTAAACATTCATTGATTGCCTGGTATAGTACCCCACGCTTTGGCCCTTTCCATGGAGGGATAAGAGATTGGGAGAGGGGTAAAGAATGACTATTGACCTTAGAAAACAGAAATCTGATCTCATCCATGCCCATCTTTTCTTATCTCTCACTCTTCAGGCATCTGAGTGTTGGACTGACCTCTCCCACTTCCTCACCAAGCCCTTTTTGGAAATTTGCAAATGACCTAAGAGGGAGAATTACACTAAGGTAATTCTCAGAACGCTATGCCCACAGAACACTATGCCCAAGCTTCTCTGCCCCTTGTGAGTGGATGGATGGGTAGATGGACAGATGGGTGGATGGGTAGATGGGTGACTAGATGGACTGAATTGAGTAATGTAAATTAGAGGCCCTAGTGTTCTTTACCCCTGCCCTGCTCACACTGTGTCATGTGCCCTAATAGTCCAGGGCACATGGCACCTGCCCAGTCCCAGGATGGATCTAAGGTCAATGTTCTCTGTAGGTGGGTTTCCTTAGATATTCTGTCTCATCAAGCTGATACCCGCTAATAGAACCTGTTGTAAAGCAGACTTCCCTTTCATCTTTCCAAACAGTGCCACATTCACAATTCTGTCAGCCCTGCTCTCACTTCATCTATTTGGCTGCAGCCTGGCTTCAGATATCAGAGGTTGTTCTGTCCTTAGGCCCCTCAAACACACTCACTCTTGCCTCTTCTGCCTCTCTGAGCCTAGAATGGAGCTCCATGGGGCACCAAAGGGAAGGTGATATGAAGACATCTGACCCCAGCACTGTTTATCTGTCTGCCAAAACCACCAATAACAATGTCAATGACAGTAGCTGTGAGCAGGGGCCCTGAGCCTGGCTTCTGCCAAGGCTTTATGGGTGACTCTCTCCCCCTCCAAAAAACACTCATTAATGCCCCCACCTTCTTATTATCCATACTGCGCTGAAGACATTGTGAAATCCCTAGGCTCTTCTTTCCCATCCTGGAGCCAATTATAAAGATTGCCGCAGGCCTGATCCACCCTGATGGGACAATATAAACTCAGTGCAGATGCTCTGGAGAAATTGGTCGGAGGTTCCAGGTACCCAGGATCTGCAGGTCAGTGGTGGACAGGCAGTATTCTTTCTCTCTTTTCTTCTCCCTTCTGTTAATATCTCTGATATGCCCCCTCCCTTAACTCCTCCTGGCAAGCCCTCTAGATAACAAGGTATCCCCTCCACAGAACACTGTGGGATGCTAAATAAGTCTAGAGGCGCATAGAAGGAATTTAAAGAGAAGGCATAGGTTAAGTCAAGTCAAGATCTTTAAATATTTAGAATCATAGATTTTAGAAAGTAATTTCAGAGGAAATCATCTAGGCCAGTGGGATTCAGCAGTGTTTGGTGAGACTTGGGGTCCTTTAGAGATGTCCCAGTGCCTGCTTCAGTGGTCAGGGAAGATGCTAGCAGCGTTCTGGTGTCTCCATCACCCCCTGATTCAAAAAAAGCAGGTCCCTTTTATCCATTTTACTTTCATTGGGCTTCTATGAAAAAGTTCACTGTGAAATTTATTTCCGAAAAATACCAACCTTGCCCAGCCTCTCATTCCAATGATAATAAACTGGAAGCCCGGGGATAAAAAGGGACTTTCCAAGATGGCAGGATAAATTGGTAGCAGAACTAGGTCTGGAATCCAACCTTGCCTTTTAAACCTGCCATGTATGTTTCTATGTCCTGCGTGCAAAAGCCAAGTGAGAGACACTCATGCAAGTAAATCAGGGCCAGATGGTGGTGAAATGGGCAGCTACTGTAGATTCTAGAGCTGGACAGGGATGTGGTGAAAACAGTACTTAGAACATGAGTCCAGGTACCTCCATAGTTGGGGCTGGATTGAAGATAGAAAAACCAGGAATACAGACACAGATGTAATGGCTATTATGAAAACAAAGTTATATTTTAAAGAATAATCTGTCAGATCTTGTTGATAGATCAGATATAGAATCAGGAGAAATGGGAGAGATTGTCAATGATTCTTAAGTTTTAAATCTCACTGACTAGAGGAAGATTATGTCAGTGAGAGAAATGATGTTGGGAGGGATGAATGGGCAAGGAGGAGAAGATAATTTGACCTTAGATACATTTGGTTGAGTGTGATGGCAGGATGTCCAAAGAGGGGCATCCTGTAGACTGCTGGAGAGAAAATAGGATGTTCAGTCAGGACTTGGGAGGCATTAGACCAAGAGATGATCATTGCAGCGGTGGAAATGGATGAATTACAGCATGTGAAAGAGAAGTGCTTTTGACTTTGACTTGTGATTTCCAGTCTTAGGGATGCCCCCCAAAGGAAAGGAGAATCTACAATGGACCTAAGAAGAGGGAAATGGAGAGGTGTGAAAGGAGTTGATCAATGTCAAGGGTCCTGAGAAGGCAGCAGCCAAATGTCAGCGGAATCAAAAAAGAGTCTTTGGATTTGGCTCCACAGAAGTTAATATTGATCTTGGAGAGAGCAGATTCCATGTAGATAATGTGTAGGAGAACCAGGAGAGAGTAGGGGGTGTGATGTGTGAAGGAGCATGGAGAAAACCCAGGGCTACTTGGGTGTGGGCAAGTGAATTGAGGGGGTCTGAGATGGCCAGAGATGGTGTCCAGGGAGTAGAGGCCAAAATCCAGGGAAAGGTCACTTGGGGACAAGGGGGAAGGGAAAACTTTGGGGATGGAGTGTGTGGTGCATTGGGAGGGACAATGGCAGACTCTCAGCACCAGAATCCCAGGCTCTCTGATGGACTAGAAGCTGGCTTCTCACTCCTACTCACTCCATCATGATCTAGCCAGACTCCAGGCAGGGAGTGACTGATATGGGAGTCTTTAGGAGAGACACTGGGATTTGGGGCTGGGTCAGGACAGGAGGCTTCTGGAGCCCCAGGGGATCCCACTGGACTAGACCAGCACTGGATTTCTGCTGTCCCTTTGACCTGGGAGTCATCAGCTTGCCTGTCCAGCTTTACACAGGGACCCTTCACTTAATCTGCCCTGGCCAGATCTTGGCACAGCTACCAGGCTGCCCATAGTTCTGCTGCTACAACCAAAGGAACCCCAATCATCTGGCAGAGAGAGCACAGCATCAAGTGGACTTGCATTGAGGCTATGCTGCTGTCGGACTCTCTGGGCTGGGGGATCATCTGGTCCTCTGCTACTCAAAGTGTGGCCAGGGACCAGCAGCATTAACATCACTTGGTTGCAGGTTTGAAATGCAAAGTCTCAGGTCTCACTGACTGAGGGAATCAGAATCTGTATTTGCACAAGAGCTGCAGGTGACATACATGTTCATTAGACAGTACATGTAGCAGTTCCCAAGCCTGGCTGATCACTGGAATCACTTCAAGCCCTGCTAAATCAGAACCTTCAGTCCAGGAAACAGTACTTAACAAGAGTCCTCCAGGGGATTTGATGGGCAGGCTCGCTTGGGAGCAAATGACTTTAACTTAACACTTCATTTTTTAAAAAATTAAAACTTAGTTTATACTACAAAGGAAACATATGTTCATATAGGAAAGATGTTACGAGATGTTAAAAAAATAAAATAAAAATCACTTGTAATCTGTCAGCCATAGATAAGTAACAATGCTGGAGCAATATCAGCAATCTTTGTTTCTATGTATGTGTGTCTCTCAGTATGTTTGGATTTAAATGGAATCATAATGTGCACATTATATATAACCTGCTCTTTTCACTTAATGTATTTTGAATATTTTTCTTATAAAATGTTTTTCTACAATATCATCTTTAATGTACACATACTTTCTTATTTACTAAATCTGCCATTATTTTTTAACCAATCACCTAATATTTAGATTATTTCCAACTTCTTGCTATTGTAAAAAATGATGCAGTGAACATCTTTATAACTAAAGAGTTGGGCAATCCATTATTTTTCCTTAGAATAAGGGCAACAGACGAAATTACAAAGTAAGTAGAATGCTTGAAGACTTTAATTCACGTAATAACAGCCATCCAGAATTTGCGCCCCTTTCGGTGCCCTGCTATCCTTCACTGCCACCAAACTTAGACTCCCACTACAAAGCCCAGTGATAGGAAATGACTTGTCCAAGGTCACTGAGAGGCAGATCCAGTACTAAGAGCCCCCTCGGCTGCAGCCCCCTTTCTTCTAACACCTAGGCCATGAAGCTCAGTGCTGCTATGGTGGCCGGAAGTTCTGCCATCAGCATCAACCTGTCCTCCTTACCCGCTTCCCAAAATGTCCCTCAGTGTCCCTCTCCCTCTCTGCTCTCTGCTCTTTTCTTCCCACCTTCCTTTTTCCAGCCCCTCTTGTTTTCTGCCTTCTTATCTTTTTTCTTCTCTTTTCTCTCTTACTTGGCGAGAATCAGATCTACTTGGTAAACTCAGCCTTAGCCATCCCTGCATTTAACTTTTCTGGGCTGTTTTTCAACCCCTACCGTCCTCATGACCTGACTAGCTCTGGGTTTCTTTCCTTGGTAGACTCTCCATTGGCCTTTCTGGAGGTGGTCATTTTAGGGAAAGGCTCTAGGGCAGGACAATGCAATCAGATGGAGTGGAGCTGTGGGAAGCTTTGTGCTCTGGGATTTATACGGGGACACTGGCTTCAGTTTAGATCACTCACCCTCAAAAACATGTGTCTCTATCTCAAGCTTGTTTTCCATCTGGAGCAGAATAGGGAAGTTTGGGTGATGTCTCTTTCACAGTCTTGGCAAAGTGATCCAGTCCACAGGAATGATGCTTTCTAACTCTGCGGGGCGACCTGCTCTTCCCTCAGTTCTGGGTCCTAACCCCCTGCTAGGTAGGGGAGAGCAGGAGTGTGGTGACTCTACGGCCAGGCTTGGAAGTGGGACAGGATTTGAGCTGGGCTCATCCTCAAACTGTGAGGCCAGAGCACACCCCACCAGTCTCAGCCCTGGGAAGTGCTCCTGGTTAACCTATTTGTGGGAACCTGTTCTCCGGTCTTCCAGGACTAGCATCAGTGCGCACGTCACAGGCTCATGCCCTGCCAGTTCGACTTGTTCCCAGATGGCCCCACGTGAGGACCATCTAGAGCAGCCTGGAGCTTGCTGTGCTGGGGGAGACCTTGGTGGATTCTAGCAGGCCAGTTATGCATAAGCAGGCTAGTGAGACCTTTCCACCCTGTGATTGGGTGACTCGGGGCCCTCAGGGTGTCTGCCCTCTGGCTCCACTGCTCTCCTTCTCTGACAGCTCTTCTCTCCTTCTCCCTCAGCAAGGACCACTGACCTCTGATTGCTGGAATGTGCTCCCTCCCCATGGCAAGATACTACATGTAAGTCTTCCAGGAGTCCTCTCTTACCTAATCAGGTCTGGGAATGACAGGGGAAGAGGGAAAGAAGGCTGAGTCAGAGGGATGAGTCTCCTTCTTACCCTAGAAATCTCAAGTGCCCCAGAATTAAGCTTCATCATCATCACAACAACAATAGCTCTCTTTACTGAGCACCTAAAAGACTCCGGTCATTCTACTGCCTTGCCTCCATCCTGAGAAATCTACAAGGGGAGGATTGCTAAGCCCCTTTTACAGATCTGGAAACTGAGGCTCAGAGACGTTAAATAAATTACCTGATGTCACAGAGAGCCAGGACCCAGACTCCACATTCTCTGTGCTCCTCCCTCCACCTGTCTCTAAAATCTCAGAGACAATTTTGAATCTCAGTGACAGAGGCTGGCTTCTGTGGCCCTTATTCCCAGTCTGGGTTTCCAGTTCTTACTTGCATTTTACCTATTCGACATTTGGGTCTTTACTTATAGTTTACCACTTCACTGCCTGTAATTTTTGCTGTAAACTACCTCAAGCATTTCAAGGAATGAGATGAGACATAATAAAGTTAAAATAGGATTAACCTCTGGGATACATTTCCTCAGCTCCCCCGTGGGCTTGTCCTGCCTTAGACATGGGGGGCCAGTCGAGGCCTCCAAGAAGTTACAGCTTGGCTGGGAAGGCAAGACATGCACAAAACATGCAATTGACAAAACAGATGTCAATCCTTTGGGGAATCTAGCTTGGGTTCTGGTCTCCAAATAGACTGGTGCTGGCAGATAAGTTATCCACAAGTCCTGGCTGTTCAGGCTGGAGGGAGAATGTCAGCTGGCAAGCCCAGGCTCTTTTCAGATCTTTATTTTTATTGTACAAGTGAACCTGCTTTAAACACATAAAATCATTAGCTAAGGGTATTATAATTAACTGTTATTGAGAGAGAAAAATCTCCTGGAGGCAGTGGCATTGGCCCAGAGCTTTTGCCCTGGAAGTTAAGGAGGACTAGCCAGGGCCTGAGAGCAGCTGATGAACATCTTTGAAACCAGCCAGGTGACCAAGCTAATAGCCTGCATGACTTTGATGTTGCACACGCTCACCACTGTTTCTCTCCAGCTTCCCCAGCACGTATTTACCCTCCCAGGCTGATCATTAGAACCACAGCCAACCTCAAATGACTGTAATCAGGCCCTGCTCCAGCCCTCTGCTGACCTCCTCTCTTTGGCACCCATAACATGGGCCCACCCCAGAGGACACGTCGCCCAGAGCTGGGTGGCCATGTTAGCATACTTACCATCACATAGGATTTTTTTTTTTCTGATTTGTGGATTTTCTTCTATAAAAAGTCTTTAAAATATCTGAAAGGCAAATTACACTTCATTATACACTCTACTAATCCCTTTACTGAAGAGAAAAACACCTATGAAAAGTTGGGGCAGACCCAGAAAATCTGAGATAAGGCTTGCTGTATCCCAGACACAGCTGACTGGAAATCTCTCAGGAGGTCATGGAAAAGGGTCAGCATAGTCAGGCAAACTCTATCCCTTAGTGAGAAGGCACCAGCTCCCCTCACCACCCTGAGGGCCCTGACGGGGGCCAAGCCTGGTAAAGGGAGGAGGTGTAGCCTTGGAAAAGGAGGCCTTCCCTTGCCTTAAGGCTGACCTCTTCTTTACCCATGCTGGAGTGGAGCAGTGCCCCCCTTCTCACCTGTAGAAGGGAGAAGAACCCCCAAATGCTCAGTGTGATAATTCAGAGCATGGCAGGGGGTGGATTTGGGGGGCTCCAGTGTTGCCTGAAAGGAGTGGGCCATCAACACTGCCATCCTGTTCCAGAATTAAGGATGCAGATCAGAAGACTCTATACATGAAAGCCGGCCAGCTCCTGGTGGGAGATCCTGATGCGGACAACTGTTGTGCAGGTGAGCATCTGGGGCCTCCATCCCCTGGGACTCGCCCATGCTCCATCTACCAGGGGCTCTCCCTTCTCTTCTCGTCTTCCTCCTGCCTCCAGTAGCAGTGAGAAGAGGCAGGGAGCAGCTGAGGACCTCTCCTAGTGAGGAGTTCATCACCTCTATAGGAGTCCCAGCTCACCCATCAGCCTGCATGTAAGGGCTAAGCCAGATGCACCCTGGCCACTTCCTTCCTGCCTGAGCCTTAGCTC
Organism: Tapirus indicus; assembly: GCA_031878705.1. Lineage (NCBI taxonomy): Eukaryota > Metazoa > Chordata > Mammalia > Perissodactyla > Tapiridae > Tapirus > Tapirus indicus. The sequence continues at coordinate 75,016,135 of CM062923.1, read as the reverse complement.
ACCCACAAGCCTGTGATCTGGGGTCTCCTAATCTCCTGTTTCTCTTCTCTCTTCCCTCCCAGAGAAGATCTGCATACTTCCCAACAGAGTCCTGGACCGTACCAAGTTCCCCATCTTTCTGGGGATCCAGGGAGGCAGTCGCTGCCTGGCATGTGTGGAGACAGGAGATGGGCCTTCCCTGCAGCTGGAGGTGAGAGACTGCACCCCATTCTAGGGCAGGCTGCTGACCCGGCCTGGCCTCGAGGATGCTCTGGCATCTCTGTGCCCAACTGTGGATTCCTGGCCAGTCCACACATCCCTCTCCTTCAGGTTTCCACCATCTCCCTCTGCATCCAGTGCTAAGACCTTTGCCCTCCAGAACTTGCAGAAGGTAGTTCCCTAGGTAAAGACCCACCTTGTCAAGTCCCTCACTGGCCAAGCCCCGCAGGCCTCTAGGGTTGACATCTCAATCAGCAGCCTCCTCTTGCAGCCGGCTGCCTTGCTCTTACAGGATGTGAACATCGAGGACCTTTACAAGGGCAGTGAACAGTCCACACACTTCACCTTCTTCCAGAGAAGCTCAGGCTCCGCCTTCAGGCTTGAGGCTGCTGCCTGGCCTGGCTGGTTCCTCTGTGGCCCTGCTGAGCCCCAGCAGCCAGTACGACTTGCCAAGGAGAGTGAGCCCTGGGCCCGCACTGAGTTCTACTTTGAACAGAGTCGATAGGGAGGCAGGAGGCTGAGTTCCAGGCTGGGCCCAAACCAGCTCATCCTGTTCAAGGTCTGTAGTAGGCAGAATAATGCCCCCCTAAAGATATCCCCATCCTAATCCCCAGAATCTGTAAATATGTTACCTTACTAGGCAAAAGGGACTTTGCAAATGTGATTAAGTTAAGGATCTTGAGATGGGGAGACCACCCTGGGTGATCCCAGTGGGCCCGGTGCAGTCATAAGGTTCCTCATAAGAGGGAAGCAGGAGGGTGACAGTCAGAGAGAGATTGGAAGATGCTATGCTGCTAATTTTGAAGATGGAAGAAGGGGGCTATGAGCCAATGAATTCCCTTGGAAAAGGCAAGGGAATAGATTCTCCCCTAGAGCTTCCGGAAGAAACACAGCCCGCTGACACCTTTAGTCCAGTGAAACCATTTCAAATATCTGACCTCTAGAACTGTAAAATAATAAATTTTTATTGTTTTAAGCCACTGAGTTGGTGGTAATTTGTTACAGCAGCGGTAGGAGACTAATATAGGACCTTAGGAGGCCTTAGTGCAAAGTTTAATACAAGGGGCGCGGGTAACTTGGTGAGTTCTTCTTCACTTTTTTTTAAATCAAAAAAGGAGGTTTATTGGCACAAGAATCCCACCTCATTGGCTTCAGGCATAGCTCATCCAGGTCCTCAACCATATCAGAACCATTATTCTCACCCTCTCTCTTCCATTCTCTCCCTCCCTGTTCCATCTCCCCTGGAACTCTCTGGCATGCATTTATATGCGATGGCACCAGCAATTCCAGGCTTATATCTAAGTCCAAAAGCAAGATTTCTCAGCCTTGGTACTCCCAACACTTTGGGCCAGTTACCTCATTGTGGTGGAGACAGTCCTGTGCATTGTAGGATGTGCAGCACAACCCTGGCCTCTACCGACTAGGTGCCAGTTGCATCTCTCAGCCTCCAGCTGTAACAACTGAAAGTGTCTCCAGACATTGCCAAATGTCTTCTGGGGACAGAATTACCCCTGGTTGAGAATCACTGGTCTTAAGCAACAGCAAATTTCTTCCTTCCTACCAAATCCATAAAACTCCTAGGCCTACCTGTCCTTGGTCTGGATTGGGTTATGTGCCCAAACCTGAACTAATTACATGGTGTGGTGGGGTAATAGAATACGCCTGGTTGGCTTAGTCCAGGGTTACCAGTCCACTCATGAAGTGGGGCTGGGCCTGTGTGTCCCACCTAACCATTGGAATGGGAGTGGGGTGAGGTACTATTTATTATTAGAGGAAAGGGGGATGGATTCCATGTAAGGGAAACAAAAGGAAAACAAAAACCTCCCAAACTAAAACAAAAAACATGTGGACCACCACAGGGACTGGGAAGTCTTTTTCTGTTTGTTTTTTTTTGTTTTTGTCTTTGATTTTTAAAATGCAAAACTCATTTTTCCTGAGAATGCTATTGAAGGCAAACATGTATTGAGACTATTGTTGGTTTTTTGTGCTAGGTTTTTTTTTTTTAGTTTATAACATTGTGTAATTTCAGCTGTACATTATTATATATCCATTTCTGTATAGACTGCATTGTGTTCACCACCAATGGTCTAATTTTTATCTGTCACCATACATATGTGCCTCTTTACCCCTTTCATCCACCCCCTCATCCCCTTCCTCTCTGGTAACCACTAATCTGTTCTCTTTATCCATGAGTTTGTTTATCTCCCACGTATAAGTGAAATCATACAGTGTTTGTCTTTCTCTGTCTGGCTTATTTTGCTTAACATAATACCCTCAAGGTCCATCCATGTTGTTGCAAATGGGACGACCATAAAACTCCTGGAAGAAAATATAGGCAGTACCCACTTTGACATCATTCTTAGCAGTATCTTTTTGAATACATGTCTGCTTAGGCAAGGAAAACAGAAGAAAAAATAAACAAAGAGGACTACATCAGACTAAATAGCTTCTGCAAGGCAAATGAAACCAGGATCAAAATGAAAAGACAACCCACCAGCTGGGAGAAATATTTGCAAATTATATATCCTACAAGAGGTTGATCTCCAAAATATGTAAAGAACTCATACAACTCAACAACAAACAAACAAACAACCTGATCAAAAAATGGGCAGAGGATATGAACAGACATTTTTCTAAAGGAGATATACGGGTGGCCAACAGGCACATGAGAAGATGCTCAACATCACTAATTATTAGGAAAATGCAAATCAAAACTACAATGAGATATCACCTTATGCCTGTCGAATAGCAATAATTACCAAGACAAAAAATAACAAATGTTGGAGAGGATATGGAGAAAAAGGAATCCTTACACACTGCTGGTAGGAATGCAAACTGGTGCAGCCACTATGGAAAACAGTATGGAGATTTCTCAAAAAATTAAAAATAGAAATACCATATGATCCAGCTATCCCACTACTGGGTATTTATCCAAAGAACATGAAATCAGTAATTCAAAGAGATTTATGCACCCGTATGTTCATTGCAATACTATTCTCAATAGCCAAGATATAGAAGCAACAAGTGCCTATCAACTGAGGAATGGATAAAGATGATGTGGTATATGTACACATTGGTGAGCTCTTCTTGGAAGGTTGGCCGCAGCTTCTCCTCCAGTCCATTTGCTCCAGTGCTTCTAGAAACAGCCATGAAGCTCCAGGCAGAACCCGGCTTTCCTCCTCTGTCCATGGGCAATGCCTTGGGATGCTTACAATTTTAGTTTTACTTCAAGTCTTATGATTTTCCTATTGATATTTCACAATGAATCAGTCATTCAACCAGTTGATCAGTACCCTCAGTTGTCTGCTAGTTTAGATGTGTGAGGAGCAAGGAGGAGCGCTGAGGGAGAGGCAGTGAGTTTGTACTGGATGTGTTGAGTTTAAGGTTATAGTGGAACTGAGGCACTGAGGTGACTTGTTACTGCTGGGACACAGGGCTGGAACTTGACTGAGAGTTTGCAGTTAGAACTGACACTCATCCTCAGAGCCCAAATCTCACTCCATTTCATAGGTAATCCATGGTCAGGCTCCAGCTAGAGCAGAGAGCCCACGGTGTCAGGGCTCAGAGGAGTGACTGCCGGTGCTCTCCCTCTTTTGCACTATTACTCAGCATCCAGCCAACATGCACCATGGACCAGGGCACTTAAGAACAGTTATGTCTTCCCCTAGAACAACCCTGCAAGGCAAGCATTCTTCCCCCCATTGACAGATAAGGAACCTGGGATAAGAGAAGTGAAATGACTTGCTGAAGGTCACGTAGGCTGTACGTGTTGGAGCTCAAGAAAAAACATGGCCCATCTGACCCCAATGTCATTCCACAAATTTTTATTCCACTCTTATTCTAGGAGTGGGCATGGAAAGGTGAACAAAACCAAGCTTCCTTGGAGCTGAAAAGTGAGTGGGAGAAACACTAAACAAACAAATAAACAAGACAACAAATAAGGGCACTTTACGTGATAGAGGGTGAGGGCAGTAGGTACTCAATGGTAACATTACAGAGGGTGGCCAGGGGAGATGACTCTGACTTTTTTGAGGAGATAACATTTGAGCTGAGGCTGAAGGACAGGGAAGAGTGGGACTAGGAGAGATCCAGGCAGAGGAAGAGACAAAGAAAAGGCCCTGGGAAGAAAGGGGCTTGGTGTGTCCAAATAGCAGTGGAAGGCCAGGGTGGGCTGGAGCCTGGAGAGCAAGGGAGGGATTAGGAGGTGAGCAAGACCAGCAGGGGCTGGATCATGGGGGCATTGAAGGCAAAGTAAGGGCTTCAATTTATTGTTAAGTGCAAAGGGAAGCTACAGGAAGGTTTTAAGCAGAGAGACATCCTGGGCTTTATGGCTCTAATAAGTTTAGGTTCTTTCCCTGTCTCTTCATGATCTGCGTGTGCCCTGATCACTTTATCACCTGGCTATCATGTCGTAACTATATGATTATGTGTTGAGACTACTCTGTGCTTCTTTTTGGTGAGGAAGGTTAGCCCCGAGCTAACATCTGTTGCCAATCCTCCTCTTTTGCTGAGGAAGATCGGCCCCGGGCAAACATCTGTGCCCATCTTCCTCTACTTTATATTTGGGATGCCTGCCACAGCATGGCTTGATAAGCGGTGTGTAGGTTCACGCCTGGGATCCAAGCCTGTGAACCCCGGGCCACTGAAGCAGAGTGTGTGAACATAACCACTACACCACTGGGCCAGCCCCTACTCTGCTTTTTGGGGGCATGTTCTGTTCAATTTTGTGTCTCCAGTCCCAGAGCAGCTGCTGGTACACCAGAAGGTGCTGAGTAAATGCAAAATCTTGAACAAATTAGTGGATGATCACTTGGTTCTTGTTGGACATTTAGGATACAGTGTGAGAAGAGCTATGGTAGCAAGGTGAACAGATGCCACTGCAGGTCAGAGGTGGAGCTGGACGGGGCTTCACAAAGGGAAGGGCATTTAATCTGCCCTGAGAATGTGGGGATGGGCATTCTAGGCGAGTGAGCAACTCAGAAAGGTGTGATGGAAGAGTGCTCCCTGCACATCTGGGGCATGGTGAGTCATCCATGTGGCTGAGGCCCAGGGTTTGTGGCTGAGGAGTTGCTGAAAATTAAGATGAGAAGATGGGTGGGGCCTTATAAATGCCTTGTGAAGGAGGTTAGACTATATCCAGAAGGTCTGGAGGAATCATCCAAGAATTTCAAGTGCACCTGGATTTTAAGCCTGGGCCCGTGAGGTCAACACTGGGCCAACCCAGCTACTACCAGGGCTTCAGTTCATTTCACCTTCCTCTTCACTCCACCTCTTGCCTCCCTGCCTTCTGTTTGGCACTGCCCTGGGATCAGCTTTGGTGCTCTGGTTCCCAGGTTGGCCTGACCCCTACTTAATCTTCCCATGCCGGCTCATCTCCTTCACTCACAGTAACTCAACTTGACCCAGCTTGGAGGAGGGCCCACAAGTGAGAGGAGGCCTAGGTATGCCGGGGTGGCTTGTGGGCACAGCTCCCAAGAGAAGTGTTATCACTGAGAGGGAGAAAGAGTATTTATTCTCTACCCACTCTGGGTCCTTTCTGGCTGGGCTACAAATTAAACTGACATGAGGCCGAATAGCAGGGGAAAATCAAGCTAAGCTTTATAATATGTATACGTGGGAGAGACCTGGGGATGCTGATTTTCTCTCAACAAAATGGCAGAAGTTCTCCTCTTAAATAGATCAAAGAGAATATTGGGGGTTGGGGGTGTTAGCTATGGTGGATTACAAGAAAAGTACAGTAAACAAAAGTATGCAAATTTAAGTCTTTGCCCAGCACTGCTAAGAGTTTTTAGAGAAAAAGTCATCCCCCCTTCTTCCAGGTACAGAGAGAGGGAGATATCTTTAGAAATGGAGATTTCCTTTACAAATGTAAATGTCTGGTAAACAGAACTTTGATAAGAATGGGCCCAGCAAAGGTCCTCCCAGTCTATCAATACCCAGACTTATCCATGGTGATGGCCTGTCCAGGAACAGGCATTCCATCCCAAATCCCTTTAGACAGTTAGTGGGGGCAGGGAAGGTCAAAGTCTCCTTCAGTGCTTGAGGTGGCCAATTCTGATCCCCACACCACACAAAGGGCATGATCTGCTTGCCGTGAGACAAAAGCCAGTCATCAGGAGGCAAGATGGTGGCAGAGAAAGGGTTTTATTACAGCTTGCTAGCAAGGGGGAAGATGGCTGACTAATGTCTCAAAGAAACATCTTAAGGGGGCACAAAATCTTACAGCAGTTATATAAGTTGGGGTTACAGGGGAGGGGGTTAGGAATGTTGACCCTTGGGTGTTACAGACTGGGAGTCGCCACACCAGATCTTTCAGATTTCATTGATGATGGCTATCAGCATAGACTCTCTGTTTGCGGTCATCACATTCCTAAGGAACTCAAAAGACCAAAGTTATCATCTTATCTCAGCTGGGAGGTACATGCACAAGCAGGAGTTGCAAAATGTACAGAGCAGTTAGATCTCCTAGAGTGTGCACATCCAGCTGGATTAGTTACTCAGAGGTCATTCAAAGTTACAATAGGGTTTCTTTTCTGCAGTATGGCTTCCCCTATGTCAACCCTTGTGTTGAGCTGGTATCAGAAGGGGCAACAAAGTCAAGTAATGTAAATGTAAAAAAACATTTTGAGCATCTAATATATACCAATTCTGTATTAGTGCTTGGGAGAGGAAGAGGATACAAGAGATTTAGAAGACATCATCACTACCTTTAAAGACACATAGTGTATGTGGGGAGATCAGATGTTATGAACAAAAGCCAATGTTTATTTCTACAGAATGACTACGAGACACTACAAACAGCACTCAGGGAGACACAGATTGAAATTCTGCAGGGCTCTGGTAGAAATAGTGATGGGATGTTCTGGCATTGGTGATTTAATAGTAAGAAATGGGAGTGACCTCTGATAGGTGCAGCTCAGAGATGCCAGGAATATTCTTCCCCCACCTCCCAAGGCTTGTCTCTTAAATTCCTCCTCCTCTCAGGCAACCACACCAAAGGCTTCATTCCACAGCCAGCCCATCAGAGCTATTATTATGTAGATTCCTGGGAGAGGCACCCTTTCGGTGATCTTGCTCACTACTATTTACATCTCAGAGTGAACTGGTTGGTTCGGAGACTAGTAAACAGGTAATTGGAGCGCACTATGGTGACCTCTTATTCAGGCAGCTGGGCTGGTGGGGAGGGTACGTAGGACCATCCAAGGGGCCAGACAGGGGCAGGAGGATGCATGGGGGCAGGTGAAGATGTTCCAGGCAGAGGAGACAGCCACATATAGGCCTAAAGGAAGTCCTGAGTGTGCCTGTGTTAGTGCATGCATATTTGTGGGTGCTCATGTGCACGAATGTGTGCACGTGTGTGTGGTGTGCATGTGTGCATGCATGAACCTGTGTCCACATGGGAGCATATGTGTGCTGTGTGTGTGCATGAGTGCCTGGGTGTGCCTGTGTGCTGTGTGTGTGTCCACAAGAGGTTACGGACACAGGCAGCAGTTGATGCATAAAGGGCCTTGTCTTTATTGCAGGAAGCTCTGGAGCAACTTTGGACACAAGGGTGATGTGTTCAGGGTCTCCTGTAACCCGTGTGTCCTAAGTCATTCCAACCAGGAATCAAAATCTGTCACACTTCCCTTTTGACCCAAATTTTCATCTCGTGATCCCATGCCCACACATTACTGTAGACCCTACAAATAGCTGCTCAAAACTTCCCACACAGAACACCACAGGCTACACAACACGTGGCAGTTCCGGGGAAGTCTAACCACAGATTTAGGGAGGAAAAAGTAAAAGTGAAGAAGACAATTCCAATGGAAACCAAATTTTCCTGGGTACCATTCTGCTAAAATATACACCCATTTCCTAAGCAAACAGGACAGAAATGAACATAATGAGCATTTAACAGAAAAGTTAACATCTTGGACAGAAGCACTGGCATTTGAGTTATTTGACTACATTTCCAGGTGGATTTTACATTTGTGTGACTAAAAGGGTTGTTCACTAGTGATTCCACCAAAACAAAGAGACTAATTATTCCCAAAGCAAATTCCAATCTCTGCCCCTTAAAAGCAGCAAACTCCAAGCAATCCAGGATCGGGATCCCGCAAGCCCATTTCCAAGGGCAGGAGCCTGCAGGGAGACCTTTGGGCTGCAGGTGGCGACAAAGATCAACTTCGGTGCTGCCTTTTGGGGCTGGAGCTGTGTGAGCAAGTAAATAAATCCCTCCAGTATTTAGTATCCACTGTGTGTCACCCCCTGTGTCCCACATCTCTGTCTCACTCATGGTAAATGCATCCTCCTCAAATGGCATGTGAGTGCAGATCTGAATCGTGTGAAGACTCCATGAAGGTCTGTGTGTTTCTTCCTTCTGATGACAGTTTCCTAGCACCCCTTTGACAAGAGGGACATGGTCCCTGCTCTCTAGGAGCTTGGAGCCTAGGAGGGAAGAGAGATATTAAACACATCCTCACTTTTAGGTTTCATGCATATGTTACCACACAAAGGGCATGATCAGCTTGCCGCGTGACAAAGTGAATTGTCAAGAGGCAAGATGGTGGAAAGGAAAGGGTTTATTACAGCTTGCTAGCAAGGGAGAAGATGGGTGACTAATGTCTCAAAGAACCATCTTACAGAACAAAGACTATAGGCCAGTTACATAGGGGACTGGTCTCCTGGTGGGGGAGGCATCTCGTCTCAGTGTGGATCATCCATCTAGTCTTGGTTCCTAGCAGTCTTTTGTTTTACTTGACATGCATCAGAGACCGGAGCAATGCCCTATACCCTGATCTTTCCGTTGTCATTGATGATGGCTATCAGCATTGATTCTCTGCCCGGGGGTCATCACATTCCTCAGGAATTCAAGAGAACAAAGTTATCAACTTATAGAAGCTGGAGGGGCCACAAAACCCACAGAGCATGTCTGGGCTAGTTAATTAGAGGTCATTCAAAGTTATAATATGGTTTCTTTCCTACAATATGGCTTCCCTTACGTCAACCTTGTGTTGAGCTGGTAGCACATACATGTGAAGGAGCAAAGAACACATGCCTGGGGATCCCTCCTCCCTGTGACAGATGCTGTGCTGAATCATCTTCTCCCTCGCTCATCCCCTCCAACTCCCATGGGACACCCTTGCCCAAACTCTGGTCATAGAATTGTAACGACAAAGGAGGCTGGAAGCCTGGAGTTTTGGCACAGGCTCTTCTACACTGGAACATTTCCCATGAACATTTTCTGAGGGCCCATAGCCATGGGACCCAAGATACAAAAAATAGCACTGGTCATATGAGCATGTCTACTCAGAGGACTGCAGGCTCCGGTACCTTCTAGCTAAGTATTTTCCAGACTGGTTTCAGGGAGCACTATTCCATGGAATGTTCATAGGTTTATGGGGAAAATGGGTTACTGTGATGTAACCCATTTTCATTTTTATATGTCAACTTGACTGGGTTAAGAGATGCCCAGAGAGCTGGTAAAACATTATTTCTAGGTGTGTTTGTGAGGGTGCTTCTGGAAGAAATTAGCATTTGAGTCAGTAGAATTGTCACCAACTAGTGCCCCAAGAAACTCGAGGGTGAGTTTGGAAGCATTTAACTGTTTTTCCAGGTTTTTTTTTTATGTTAAGGAGACACACCCAGCAACCACTCTGAAGCTAACCAAGCCTCCCCACAAGAGCTAGGCCCATGACCTTGCCTTATTTTTAATGGGAAGATCTCTTCAAGAGGAGATTAAGCCTCATTACCATAATCTGCAGTGGACCTGCCTCTCCCTTTTGAATATTTGTTTCCCAACTGAAATAAAGGTTCCTGCTTCCATTTGTTAGGGGATGCTATGACTTTGGAAATGATTCCTCATGGCCTCCTATTTCCTGCAAATACACTATATCTTGTGAGACAACTTCCACTGGTGTAGAGTCTTATTTAACTGACCATGAGGTGAGCCCACTTGGTTCCGTATCAGAATGAGTAAAGAAGTTGTCTCCACCAATGTGGATGGGCTTCATCCAATCCATTGGGGGCCTGAATAGAACAAAAAGGCAGAGGAAGAGTGAATTTTCTCTCTTTTCTTGAGCTGGGATGTCCATCTTCTCCTGCCCTTGGACACTGGAGCTCCTGATTCTACGGGTTTTGGACTTAGGACTTACACCAGCAGCTTCCCCCACCTCTGACCCTGGTTCTCAAGCCTTTGGACTTGGACTGAATTACATCACCAGCTTTCCTGGTCCACCAGCTTGCAGATGGCAGACTGTGGGACTTCTTGGCTCCCATAACTGTGTGAGCCAATTCTTACAATGCATCTCCAAATATATATCTATATCTATATCTATATATATCTCCTACTGACTCTGTTCTCTGGAGGACCCTAATACAGTTATCTCTGATCTACTCTCCACATGCCTCTCCCTGTTTACTCTGCTTTAGCCACACCAGGCTCCTCACTGTTCTCCAGAAAGAAAGACTCCAGGCATAATCTTACCCCAGGGCCTTTGTACTAGCCTTGTCTGGCAGTCTCACTTCCTCAATAAGGCTACTTTGACCACTTCATTTAAAATTGCAACATGTACCCATCCCCGAATCTCAGCACTCCTAAGTATCTTATCGTATTGTCACATTCTAACACATCTATGATTTATTTTTTATTTATTGTACTTTTTTTCCTTCTCCCTCTACTAGAATGCAAGTTCCCTAGGGCAGAGGTGTTTGTCTGTTTTGTTTGTTTATATATCACAAGCATGCAAAAGTTTTTATGACATGTGTCAGGCACTCAGCAACATTTCTGAATGAATACAAGAATAAATGCACAAGTAAATTGGGGGAGTATCGGTTAGTCAGGTCACTATGGGGATCAGTCCCAGGAAACTCAAGTAGGATTCCTAAAATTGTCCAATTTGGAGGTCAGGCCCTATGGAGAACAACACCAGGACCCTTGTCCAGATCTGTCAGGAAGGACTGGGGCAGTAGGTGGGAGTAGTGGAGAAAGGGTCTAGTTTCCAGAAGGAGAGCTGGTGGGAGTGGAGGGGGCCTCAGGGCTCCCAGCCAATGTCTGCAGCACTTTACGTGATATCTGTTACCTATTCCTGTGTAACCCATCCAAAACTTAGCGACCTAACAGCAATTTATTATTTTTCATTATTCTGTGTGTTGGCTGGTGGTCCCTCTGCTGGTTTTTCCTGGGTTCACACATATTCAGTGGAGGGTCAGCTGGACTAGAAGGTCCAAGATTGTCTCACCTACATGTCTAGGGGTTGGTACTGACTGTTGCTTGGGGGCCTTGGCTCTCCTCCATGTGTCTTCTCATCTTCCAGTAGGCTAGAGTAACTTCTGTATGTGGCATCTTAGGGCAGCTGTTCAAAGGGGAAGAAGTAAAAACTGCAATTCCTTGTGAGGCCTGGACTCCAGAACTCACATAGTCACTCCTGCCATATCCCATTGGTCTAAGCAAGTCACAAGGCCAGTCCCGATTTAAGGGCACGTAGGTGGAGAAGTAGACCTTACCTCTTGATGGGAAGCCCTGCAAAGAATTTGTGCCCAGAGTTACTGGGGCAATGGAAATGAAAGAGAGAATGGAAGAGGAGAGGGCTAAGCCCAGGCACACTGATCCTGAATGTGCACTCTTGACCTTCATGTTACTCTGTCTTCACAACAAACTCTGACATGGGCTGTGTAGGCCAGTAAACTCCTCATTCATTGATTCACTCAGCAAAGTGACTGAGCACTCACAGTGTTCAAGTGCGGTGCTGGGTATGGGGGATATAGAAATAAGTGTGGTCCAGCACTTGGTGCTCCCGAGGAAGATGGGAAGGCCAACCTTGCTCAAGCCCTCTTCGATATTCTTCATCTGGCTTAGGGGTTTTAACACTAACTGGGAACCCAAGGGAGAGAGTTAGCCCTTGGAAGGGCTTCCAGAGGGAAACAAAGTCCAGCTAGAGCCCTAGTCTATGGGAGGCAGACTGCTAGTAGAGGCAGGACTTAAGGCAAATCACTAAGGTTTGAGAAGCACAGACCCAAGCAATTTGGAGGAGGAACATCAGAAAACAAAGGGTCTGTGGCCCAAGGAATGGGTTCTGAAGTAGAGAAGTACCTTCAGCCTCAGAGCAACTAACCTCTGGTGCCCCTGGCAATATTATTATGATAAAGGTTCTTAGGCTGTTCTTTCGATGTTTTCTTCCTTTTTCGTTTCTTCCGTTCCTCCCTTCCATGTGTATTTACTGACTCCTACTTTAGATTCTCTGCTAGGAGGTATGTGTAAGGTTTGACTTCCCAGTCTTTTCAAGCTCATACTCCCTTCTTGTTCTCCAAAACCCTGAATTCAGTGTTGAGCACACAATGAGAGCATAATCAGCGGCTTTGAAGGATTCTAAGCCACAAATGCGAACTGAGAGGAAGATCAAAGAACATTTTCAAAGATATTCTAAAGAGTAGCCTGACCTTCATTCAAGGCTATTTCCTCTTCACATCATACACTCTGAGGATGCCAATCACATTATAGGCAGTCTAAATTTGCATGTTTACTGTGTTAAATAATAATTTGCCCTGAGAGCATCAGAGGTTCTCAAATTCTCTTGACCAATTATATCAGGACCAGCTAGTTAAAAATGAAGATTTCTTGGTCCCCATGTCAAACTTGCTGACACAAAATTGTGGGGCTAACCCAGGAAGCTGAATTTCTAGGAAGCTTCCAGATGATTCTTGGGAAGACTCTGAGTTTCCCCAGTGTATACTGAACTTTACTTCTTCCGTGATCGGCCCCACAGAAATTAGAGCCCAGTCAGAGTACATGATGCTCCGTATGTGTGTTTCCATGACAAAAAGGGAATAACTAAAACAGGAAGTTGAGAATCAAAACATAACTCTCCTATACAAAAACACGTGCCATAAATGTGACCCAACATGTCATTCTCTGCTTGGGCTTGTTAGTCATAGAAGATTATGGAAAATTATCCTCATTATGAGAGACTTATCATCATTACTTCCCCACACATCCTGCAAGAGAGGCAAAGTGAATAGAAACTCAGGGAAGCTTGGTTCTGAGAATTCACTAGAATAGACTCCACTAGGGGCAGGAGGTGCTTTTCCCAGGGTTGGCTAGTGGGGGGGCAGGGGCATGGTTTTGGGGTGAAGGTTCAAGGTTGCTATTACCTCCTTTCCTGTTCGGGAGATTGGGTGTGTCTGCTTGCTGTGTTATCCTTGGGTACACCTTTGTGGTACTTTGTAGATGGCACTTCCTAGGCGTGGCCAAATCACTTTACCAAAAGGATGGGAGCTCCTGCTCTAAAGAGATCCTGACAAGAAAATATGGGTGTGACAGAGCCCATTCCCACTCACTCCAAACACTCTACTGGCAGTAGGTGGATGCTTGCCCCTTAATCAATGTTCTTATCATATGGCATCAGACTGTGAGTTCCTAAGGGGCAGAGACTTTGCCATTTTTATTTCTATATGCTCATAAATGAGCACAAAGCTATTAGGATCATTTCATATAGATATGCAGGTTTTACACTGCGTGGCTCTATGGGACACCATCCACATTTTGATATCATAGACTTGAATATTTATGATGACAAAGTTATGGCACTTGACAATAAAGTGCCTTAGACTAAAAAAGCCAGTATTTCTAGTGACTTTCTAGCTGATGAGAATGAAATCAGGAAAGGAAGCCTTTTGCTAATCACTTCAAGGAGCCACAAGTGATTGGAGCAAAGAGTACAAGGAAAGGAGGTGAGGCAAGAGATGTGGCTCAGAGGAAAACAAAGCCCAGATCATAAAATTCATGAAGGCATGCTACAAGCCTGGTCTTTAACAGGAGGGCAACATGGAGTCCCTATGAATGATTTCAAGCAGGAGAATGACATAATCAAATTTGCCCCATAAAATAGTTGCTTCTGGCTGCTGGCTGGAGAATGAATGTTGGCACAGTCTCTTAAGTGATGTTTCTGCTCCAATCCAATTGAGAGATGAATGTCTAATAGTTGTTGCAGGTGATCTGAGAGAAGAGAATGGATTTAAGGCATAGTAAGAAAGTAGACTTGATAGATTTTGGTGATTTGTTATATACAGAATGAAGGAGTAGTTGTTGAGGTGAGAACCAGATTTCTAGTTTTGGTGTCTATTGATGGATGTTTCTACTGAAGTGTGGTGAATCTATTGATGGATGGTGATTCTATTCACTGACATAAGGAATAATGGAGGAAAAGGTGGCAGTTTTTGGGGAAAGATGATAAGTTCTGCTTTTGACTTGCTTTGGTTGAGTTTTGAGGTGTATATAAACATCCAGCTAGAGGTGTTCAGTGGGCAGTTATCTATGCAGATCTTGAGTTCTACAGAGGAATTTGTACTGGAGATATAAAATTTGGAGTTTTCAGCATAAAGAAGATAATTGAATTTGTGGGGTGAATGAAATGGAGAGATTAGTTTAAGAGGGAAGAAGGTCCAGTACAGAGAAATATTTGAGAGTCAGGAAGAGGACGCAAAGCCTTCAATTCTAAGTCTTCAGAGCCTTAGAAGGAGAAGTCTTAAGAGGTAAAGGGAAGACCAGGAGACATGGAGTATGGAAGTCTAGAGAAGAGAGGGTTTCAAAGTGAGAGTCAGCTGTGTCAAATGCTAATGGTACATCAAGTCTGGTAAAGTTTGAAAAGTGTCCATAGGATCTAGGAGTTAAGAGATCCTAAAATACTTTCAGGAGGATGGTTGAGCAAAAGTTAAAATAAAGGGTCTTCAGGAGTGAGAGGAAGGTGAGAACATGGAGACAGTGAGTAGAGATCAGTTTTTCAATAAATTTGGTTGTGAAAGAAAAGATAGAGAGATGGATGTAGCTAGAGGGAGACATGAGGCTAAAGGAAGAATTTTTCAAGATGTGACAGGTTTAAACAAGTGTAAAAGCTGATGGGAAGGAGCTAGTGGAGAAGGATGAGTTAGAAAAAACAGGGTGGGGATGTAGTATGTGTTCATAGGTAAGTGCATGGCTCTGGAGTAAATTTACCTGAGTTTAAATTTCTATGCTGCTATTTCTTATCTGAGTAAATTGAATGAAATAGACACACTCAAGTTACCTTTAAAATATAAATGTAGCAGAATCATATGCTTTTATCTTTCCATGATGCATCTTGAAGAAAAGAAAAATGCCATTGACCTTCTTCAGACATAACAAGAAATCGTTTAAGTATCTATACCATTTAAAGATATGGAAGTGCTTTTCCAGTATGATTTCCAAGGTAATTGTTTCATTTATCTGTCGTTGTGAAATAAACCATTCCCAAACTTAGTGGCTTAAAAAAAGAAGACAATATTTATTTTGCTTGTGAATCTGCAATTGAGCAGGGCTCAGTGGGGACATCTGGTCTCTTATCCACACAGCATCAGCTGAGGGGGCTCGAAGGGTACGAGCTGGAGTCATGTGATGGCTCATTCACTCACAGGTCTGGAGGTTGATGCTGGCTCTCCACTGGGACCTCAGTGGATTGTTGGCCAAAACACTTGCGCGTGGCCTCTCCATGTAGGTTGGGCTTCCCCACAACATGGTGACTGGGTTCCAAGAGTGAGTGTCTTGAGAGAGAAAAAAACCAGGCAGATGACCTGGCTTCAGAAGTCATTAAGCATCACTTCCACCTCATTCTATTCATTAGAAGTGTGTTGCTAATATCAGCTCGCTTTCAAAGGGAGGGTAATTAGACTCCACTTCTTAATGAGAAAAGTCCCAAAGAATGTGTGGGTGTGTTTTCAGACCATCACAACAACAGGCTGCCAATTAAAACCACAAACTAAAATTACAGATTTCTTTTTTTCAGGGTTATTTTTACAGAATATAACTTCTGAAGCCTTCAGTGTTTTATACGACCCTTTTGTTCAAATAATACTTGCAAGGACATATTTATCTTAACTAAGAATGGAAAAGTTGGTGATAGTAATGAATATTCATACATGTCTTCATAATGCACAGAAAAATGTGATAGTCTTGTGGCTGTTCTAAATTTAATGCTTCTCAGAATGGATTCTTTGACCTACTTTATGATGTAGAACCACGTCTCTCCCACTGAAGCTGTGAGGGAGAGGGAACACCTCTTGTATTGCTGAGACTTATTGTTTGTTAATTATGAAGACTAGGATATAGGCAATATTATCTGTATGATAAATAAACAGCAGGTCTTTGGGCTTAATTTTACCAGTAGAAATGGAAAAAGGACTAAATAGGATTTTATTTAATTATAGGGCAATTGAGAGCATAGAATGTTTTTCCTTGTGTAAACTTGTGCAGTAAAGTGGTGTATAGCATTAGTGACCACCATGGCATAGCCTTTTGGGGGAGGATTGAGTAAGCTAATGTCTATCAAACCCTTAGCATGGGGCCAGCACACAGGGTGCTCACTAAATGATCGAGAATGACTGATCATATGAGAGCCTTGAGGAAGCTGAATGGGATGGTACCCAAAGCAAAAGTGCAGGGACTGGCCTTAGATAAGAGTGGGGCTCCTGCTTCTGTTGGATGAGAGGTCAGAAGGAAAAGATAAAGAAAGATTCAATAGGTTTTAATGTGGGCTGATGGGGAGTTCAGAAAGTCTCCTACTAGCTTCAGTTATTTTGCTGTAAGTGGGGGAAGAGGAGGTAGGGTAGGAGATTGAAGAAAGTGGGGAAGATCTGAAATATTTTCTGTGGAGATGGGACAGTCATGCATCTCTTAATGATGGGGATACATTCCAAGAAATGCGTCATTAGGCAATTTTGTCATTGTGTGAACATCATAGAGTGTACTTACACAAACCTAGAAGATATAGCCTACCTAAGCTATATGGTACTAATGTTAGACACCATCAGACATGCAGTCCATTGTTGACCAAAATGTCACTATGTGGCAGATGACTGTATAGGAACATGGAAGGGATACTAAGTAACCATAAAGGCCAGTTGGTTTTGGCTATCATCAATGTGCAGTGGTGCTGATCTGCCATGTCCTCCGGAGGTGCTCAGTGATTTTGGTGTAGGATCTGAGAGGGTGGACATTGGATAGATCCAGGGCTTTTCTAAGCAGTGCAATGAGAAGGCAGAAAGGCCAAACAGTGGGAAATATTGACAAATGAATGGTCCAAGTGAGGGGCTGAAAGGAAGTGAAGACAGGAGGAGATGACAGAGCAAAACTGAGTGGGCCAAAGGATTGGAGGTCTCTGGTGGATGAAATGTATAAGCA
Organism: Tapirus indicus; assembly: GCA_031878705.1. Classification (NCBI taxonomy): domain Eukaryota; kingdom Metazoa; phylum Chordata; class Mammalia; order Perissodactyla; family Tapiridae; genus Tapirus; species Tapirus indicus. The sequence goes on along the minus strand of CM062923.1, from coordinate 74,998,767 downwards.
GTGGGAAAAATGGAGAGAGAGTGAGGAACTGATGGAGAGAGAGAAAGTGGGGGGGGGGGGGAGAAACAGGCCATAAAATCTGTCTGTTGTAGTCAGAGAGTAGGATGTTTGAACTTTTTAGAGGTGAAGAGGTTCTGAGTAATGGTAAGGCATAGAGTGTGGCCCTGGGGGGGGGGGTGGTAAAAAGGGGGAGTAGAGGTGGAAGGCACTGGAGGTGAGAAAGTCCAGTGAGAGGTCACGGTATTGATCATCTAAATGAGTGCCAAGCTTCCTTGAGACTTAGGGCAAAGAGGAGGCCTTGGTTTTAGGTGCCAAATATTTAATAAATGGAGGAGAATGGCCAGGAGGTCATAGCTGAAAGCTACAAAGAGAGGTAAAGGATAGTATAAACTTTAAAGGACTGAGGCTTTCGTTTGTTTTTGTTGGTTATTCATTGTATACAAAGATTGCAGATGTCACAATTTGATGTCAGTGGACCCAACATTGGCCCCAACTTCCTGTCCCTGAAATATCTAGGTGTAAGGGCATTAGTTCTTTCTCCTTGAGAAATCTGCAAGGAAAACATGGTCCCCAGAGAAAAGCTAGGTTTCAGCCAAGGCAAGAATTGGAGGGAATGTTTAGAAAAGAGATGGAAAGATAGTTAGATTCATTCATTTGAAAAATTGAGCACCTGCTATGTGTATGATACTGTTTTGGGCATTGGGATGTATCTGTAAATAAGACATATTAAGAAATTTACATTCCAGTGGCAAGAGACAGAGAATAAACAACAGAGCAAATATGTACTCAATATAATCTTGGATAGCGATACAGGCTGTGAAGAAAAAAAAAATAGGATTATAAGATGGAGAGTGAGGGATTTGTGGAGGAAGTAGGGATTTATATGTCACAAATTGTGTCTTCCTAAGGGAATGGAGGGTGCAGTGAGAGTTGTGTCAATGGTAAGCTCAGATAGTTTTGTATATGTGTAAGGAAGATTAGCCCTGAGCTAACATCCGTTGCCAATTCTCCTCTTTTTGCTGAGAAAAATTGGCCTGAGCTAACATCTGTGCCCATCTTCCTCTATTTTATATGGGACGCCTCCACAGCGTGGCTTGACAAGAGGTGCTTTGGTGTATGCCCTGGATTGAACCTGAGAACCCTGGGGCTGTCAAAGTGGAGCACATGAATTTAACCTCTATGCTGCCGGGCCGGCCCCAAGCCCAGATAGATTTTATTGGATGAGTACTTGCTAGAATAAACAGCTTTGCCAAATAGCAGATGGAGGAAAACACATTAGGGTTTGCAAACCATGGCTGCATGTTGTGTGATTTTGCAAAATAACTGCCAGGGTTTTCACTGTAGTCTTTCCTTTTGTGGCCCCCTGGGGAAGCTGTGGCCAGTGCATGACCTTTCCTACCTACTTGACCTCAAGGCCATCGACAGACCCTTGCAACCCCTGCCCACAGGCCCCATAGGTCACTGAACCACTGGAAAGCAGAGCAGATGCTTGCTGTGTGGGTGTTGGAGGCAGCCTCTAGGGCAGACAGTTTGCACGCAGCGTAGGCAGCCATGGCATTCTCGAAGTTGAGCAAGGGGAAGTGGCTAGCACTTCAGACACGACACTCATTGAGGCTTAGAGGCCTTTTTTCAGGCCAAGAAAAGGAAGTTTTACTTTACCAGGGGTTAGTAGACATAGGAAATTTACTTTCTTAATCGATCTCTAAATAAGGTTAGAGGAAGACCAGCAACAGTATCTAGGGGATAGAGCTGTAACTGACTGGTAATGAGAACTGGGGACTTTGGGAAGGGTGCCCTCATTCCAGGTGGCCCCAAGAACAGCAGCCCTGGGCTCCTATGATCCTCTCTGGTGCCCTGATTGGCCAGGGCATTGGAAATGCCTGTCAGGCCCAGATCAATGCCCCCCTTGCCTGATCTTCCTTTATCATGAATCCTACAGTCCTGTATTTCCTTATTGTCTCTTTACTTGGGTGTCTTCTTAAGATCATGAAGAAAACATATTTTCCTAGCTACGTTTAAAGCCTTTCTTTTTTTGTGTTTGAGGAAGACTAGCCCTGAGCTAACATCCATTGCCAATCCTCTTTTTTTTTTTTGCTGAGGAAGACCAGCCCTGAGCTAACATCTTTTGCCAATCCTCCTCTTTTTTGCTGAGGAAGACTGGCCCTGGGCTAACATCCATGCCCATCTTCCTCTACTTTATATGGGAGGCCACCACAGCGTGGCTTGACAAGCGGTGCATCTGTGTGCCCCTGGGATCTGAACCTGCGAAACCCCGGGCCGCCGAAGTGGAGCATGTGAACTTAGCTGCTAGGCCACCAGGCTGGCCCCTAAAGCCCTTCTTTTTTGAAATGACCAAATTAATTCATTATTGATTCATTTATTCCAACTTTTTGAGCTATTACTATATTCAAGATATTGTTGTAGAAAATATAGACTCAAAGATAAAAATGTGATAGTTCATAATCCAGCAGGGTGAAAAGATTGTTTTTAAAAACATTATAAAACAGTACTTGCTGAAGTGTTGGTCTGCCCTTCACTCTACACTCTCTCTTTCAGGCATCTCTCAAGCTTCAACCATCACTTACAGATCTTTATCTTTAGGAGTCTTCTCTTCTAATTTCCAGGTTTGTAAGTCCAGCTGCCAACTGGACACCTCCATTGGGTGAACCATTTGCATCCCAAACACAACACAGCTTAAACTGAATTAATCATCTCTCTCCAGAAACAATCTGTTCCTCCTCCTTCTATCTTCTTTCTCAATAAATGATTCTACTGTCCCCCCAGTTATCTAAGCCAAAAAATAAGAATATCCTTGATCCCTATTGTCCCTCCACGTTCAAGAGTCACCTCCCACATTCAGTAGTCTCTAAGTCCCACTGAATCTACCTCCTAAATATTTCTCGGGCCTTCTCTCTATCCTGATGGTCATCACCATAGTTCAGACTCTTGTCTCTTCATCTGTGGGCTATAGAGGCACCCTCCCAGCCAGCATCCTTACCACCGTCTTCCTTATTCTAAACATTGGTCTACACTGCTACATCTGGATGGTACTATGCCTATTCTTCCATGGTTCCCATATGCTTGTAGTGCAGACAGGAGCCCTCATCTCCTGGGCCCTGCTGATCCCTCGGCTCATCTCTCAATTGCCCTCACAGATCCCTGCACATGCAGCATATTACGGCTACTGTGAACCTCTTGCGGGTCGCCCAGGACACTACTCTCTCTCACAAGTTTTGTCTTTGCACATGCTGCTCCTTCTGTTTAGAAAAGCATTCCTTGGGCCTGCCCAGTGGCGCAGTGGTTTAGGCTGTGATTTGGGAGCCCGAGGTTCAGGGGTTTGGATCCCAGGCGCCAGCTGAAGCATAGCTTGTCGGTCATGCTGTGGTGGTGTCCCATATAAAGTAGAGGAAGATGGGCAGGGATGTTAGCCCAGGGCCAGTCTTCCTCAGCAAAAAGAGGAGGATTCGCAACAGATGTTAGCTCAGGGCTGGTCTTCCTCACACACACACACAAAAGCATTCCTCTTCCACTTCCCTGGCTAATTTTACTCATACTTCAGAGCTCCACTAAGGACTCAAGCCCTCAGGGAAACAACGTGTAGGCCAGTGGCCAGATTAAGTATCCCTTTTTTATGCTCCTGTGAGACCCTGGATCACCCCCATCATGGCATTTCCCAGACTACATTTTAATTGGGAGCCCCTTCGGTTAATCTGTAAGAACCTAAGGCCAGGAGCTGTACCATCTGCATTTTTGTATCTTCAGTGACTGTCTTGTAGCAAGTGCTTAATAAACGTGTGATAAATGAGCAAATGAAAGGAAAGAAAGAATGATTGAGAGGAAGGAAGAGAGGAAAAAAGAGAGAAAGAGAGAGATGGAGAGTGTGTGGGAAGGAAGAGGAGCAGAAACTAAACCACACTGGGAACAGGCAGTAAAGGCTTCAAGGGAGAGGTGATGTTTGAGCTAAGTGCTGAGGTAAAAGTAGGAGTTATCCAGGCAAAGAGTCAGGGCAAGAGGATTTTCACACAGAGCCAAGAATACATGCTGAGGCACAGAGGTGAGGAAGATGGTGAAATGTCGGTTCATTTGTCAGGACTCAGTTGCAGATAACAGAAAATACTCCAGCTGATTTAATCGGGAAATGTTTTCATATAAAGAATTGGGGACTCACTGAATTAGCTAGAGGACTAGAGCAATGGCCTTTGGACTGGGCATCCAGGAATAATCCCCAGGGGAACCCTCTAGAAATGGCTTGCTGAGGGAGCCATTGTCTCTGCCACAACGGGAAGATGGTGTCACAACTGCTGGCTTCAGCTTCACACCACTGGAGCCCAATGAAGGGATCAGGAAGTGGCTGTCATGTCTGTTGGCTCCAGGAACACACGGCCTCACCCAGAATCTGGAGACCAGAAAGCTACCTCCTGAAGAGTGCTGTGTTTGCTGAAATCTGCAGTAAGAGAATAAATCATTCTCCCCCAATAATGCATCCCAAATTCAAGTCTCCCGTGGATGTGTCTGATTGGCAGAATTGAAGTCACATCTGGAACTCTAGCTGCAAAGAAGTTTGAGAAACGTGGTTTTCAACTTTCCAGGCACTGCAAGGACGAGCTGGAAGGATGCTAAGAGAGTTGCTGAGGAGCCAAGCTACTATATGCACTGCCCCTTCCCATGCCTACTGCGTCATAGCAACCAGAAATGGCCCTGTATGACGGCAGAGATAAGCCAAAGCTCTATGCAGTGTAGTTACTCCTTCCACTCCCCTGCTACCCTGTCCAACTGTGCAGGATTTGTTGGACTTTATGCCCGCAGTAAAAAACTGAGCCAACACTCTCACGTTCTTCTCTGTGGAAGCTCATGCTCCATCTCTGGGTTTGCACCTTGCAGCTTAGAGCCCAACTTAGAATCAGTGTATGTGAGACTAGTGCTTATGGGGTGGCTGACTCATACTGACAAATCTGACATTCTCTTGTGGGGAGAGTGTGGTCAGCGGAGAACTGGAAGGAAGGGAGGGGGATGGGCAGAAGATCTTGTCCCACAGTGAACTCTACTCCTCAATAGCTCTGTGATCTGGACAAACCACTTCAACATTCTGGATCTCATTCAGTGCTTCATGTCGTCAAAATGTTCACCCATAGAAGGAGGGTTTAGGATAACAGCTGCTGCCACCACTGCCATGGATAACGTAATGCTTTCTGTGTCTTTGTGTCACTCCCTCAAATTCAAAGTCCTCAGTAGGAGCATCCACTTGGCCTATCTTTCATCATGTGCCCACACCCTCCTCACTCTCCAGGGAAGAGGAAAGGAGTATTTGGTTCTTTCTAGAACAGAAAGCAGGGGCCAGCCCAGTAGCATAGTGGTTAAGTTTGTGTGCTCCACTTCAGTGGCCCGGGGTTCACAGGTTCGGTCCTGGGTGCAGACCTACACACCACTCATCAAGCCATGCTGTGGTGGCATCCCACATACAAAATAGATTAAGATGGGCACAGATGTTAGCTCAGGGCCAATCTTCCTCACCAAAAAAAAAAAAAAGAAAGCAGAGGCCTACTTCCTAGAAAGACATGACCAGTGGGGGATTTATCCCCAATGGGAAACATGTTTATTTGGTGGACAGAAAGTAAGAAACCATTACACTTTTTTTCAGTTTTTTAAAAGCCAGCTTCATTGATGAATAGTTTACATATAATAAATATTTTAAATGTATGGTTTGATGAACTTTGACAAATGGCTTCAATCATGTGTCCACCACAATCAAGATATAGAACTAGTTTATCATTCCAAAATGTTCCCCTGTGTCCTTTTTGTTTTTAATTAATGTCATAATAGTTTATAACATTGTGAAATTTTAGTTGTACATTACTGTTTGTCAGTCACCATATAAATGTGTCCTTTCACCCCTTGAGCCTACCCCCAACCCCCTTCCCCTGGTAACCACCAAACTGTTCTCTCTGTCCGTGTGTTAGTTTATCTTTGTGGACACATTTTTAAAATAGAAATTATCCATTTTAGCCTCCTCTTGAACACTGATATCCTTGAAATCACAAGTTTAATGTGCCAGCTATATTTGTTTCTCTTACATCTTAAACACATAATTATACTACTGAAATATCCAAATATATTCTAAGATCTGAAATAGTTTCATGTACCACCAGTGATAACCATCGCACACTTTAGGAAGACGAATGTATACACGGCATGTGAAGTGTTGACAATATTAGTGTGACAAGCTAATCATTGTTGACAGATCTGTATATAGCAGCCGGGGTTTCTGTGGGACAAGTCATGGAAATGGACTCAGACTAATTTAAACAATTAGTTTAAATTTCAATTTTAGTTTTAGTTTCAATTAGTTTCAGTTTTCAAGTTTACTGAAAAAATTGTCATGTAGTTCCTAGAATCGATGGGAAGGCTGGAGAACTGGCAGAAAAATGGGCAGAAATCAAGGGAGGCTTCTTGCAGGAGGTGGGGGTGGGGTAGGCAAATTGAGGGGGGAAAAAAACAAGAAACCATGGAGAGAAAGGCCACTCACAGAGGAAGGAGCGTTCTGCTGCAGCATTCTGTTCATTCTTAAAGGCCGGCAAACTGGAGATTATTTTGTGGTTAGACACATTCCTATTCACACTAACAGGTACTAATTGAGTCCTGTCTCAGGAGGAGCAGCAAATGACAAGATGTGGTGCCAGCACAGGAGTGTGTCAGGCCCAGTGCTGGACCCGGTGGGAGACATAGAAGGAATGAGTCCTGGTCTTTATACCTATGAAATTGGCCTAGTGGTTACCCTTGAAGGTGCTGTGCTGAGCACACGACCTAGGGGAGCCTCACATCAGGGGCATTTTCATACCCCACCATACAAAGGAAGAAACGAAGCCTCAGAGAAGTTAAGTCACTTGCCTCGGTAAGCAGCACAGACAAGAATCCAGTGCAGACCTTCCTGACTGAAAGCCGTGTTTATAATCACTACACATTCCTCCTCCTCCTTAGCTGAGCATGTCTAACAAGCTCAAACAAGCCAAGATGTAGACGCTGCAGGGAAGATCCAGACAATCTGCGAAGGGGAAGAGACTGGACATGGCAGCAGGCTCAGAAAGGCTGTATGCGGCCTTTGTGGGTCACCAGGATTTCAGCAGGTGAACACGTGCAAGGAGGACGTGGCAGGTGAGGGAGCAAAACAGCCCAAAGGCGGGGTGTGGGGGGGGGAAGTTCTAGAGACAGTGAAGGGTCCATGTGATGGCCTGCCAGAAAGCATGGGGAAGTGAAAGAGCAGGTGGGGACCTACTATGGGGACCCTATTGTGAAGGACCTGGATCGGCATAAGGAGTGAGAAGGTTTCCTTTCATAGGCAGAGGGAGGCATTAATGTTTTTAGATTGACAGTGGGATGGGGGCAGAAGGCCTAATATGACCTATGATTCTATAATCGAAGCTATGATTTAAAGCAGCTTTTCACAGATTTTTGAACAATTCACGTCAGTAAAATTTCTAAATTTGGGAAACCAACTTTTAATATTGACAAGAACCTTAATCAAAATAACAAGTTATATCTACTATCACCAAAATTCATAAAAGAGAGGCCATTTTTACACCCCTCTTTCTCCACAAGAAAAGATATGATCTCAGAACAAAGGACAGCCCATCTCAAAAAAAGGAAAATTGTGAATAGTACCCCAAAATAGTTAAATATCAAGTACAGGCCTCTTACTCTTCTCATTTTAGTTGGCCCATTATTATGACTGGTGCTGGTCTAAGGACCAACATGTAGAAACCACTGCTCTAAAAGACCTGGCAATAGTATAGAAGGCAGACTGGAGCTGCGGAAAGATTACAGGCAGAGGAAAGATTTCAGTTCTTAAGGGGCTATTGCAATACTTTGGACAAGAAGTTCTAATTGGGGGTGGGGGGAAGCCTGTGGACATGGGAAGGAGAGGTCTGATGCAGGACGAGCCAGGACGGAGATGCACAGCACTCATGCTGTGTTCTGCTGTCCCATGACCATGGCAGACACAACTAATTGACCAGATCGCTATTTCTTCGGATCCAAGATACAGCCTCACAGTCATTCTCAGCACCATACACAAGACAGCCTGCACCAGTGGATCAGAGTGGGCGTTTGACCTGAAACCTCTTTGCAATGACCACACTGGGCGATTGCCTATGAAAGGAGGTGGGGATGGGGATGGGGATGGAGATGGAGATGGAAGAGTCGCAGATATTCCTGATGCGTCAGGTCTGGGAGTCTGGGAGAAGTGTGGTAGGTAGAATTATGTCCCCCAAAGATGTCTATGACCTAATTCCCAGAACCTGTCAACATGTTGCCTTACATGGGAAAAGGGAGTTTGCAGATAAGATTAAGTTGAGGATCTCAAAGAGGGTGGATTACCCTGGATTATCCAGGTGGGTCCAATGTAATGACAAGGATCCTCATAATAAGATGGCAGGAGTGTGAGTCAGAGAAGGAGATGTGACAACAGAAGGAGAGGTCAAGGAGATGTGGCCACGAGCCACGGAATGTGGGCAGCCTCTAGAAGATGGAAAAGGCAAGGAAAAGGATTCTCCCCTAGAGCCTCCAGAAGAAACACAGCCCTGCTGACACCTTGATTTTCGCCCAGTGACACCTGTGTCAGACTTCTAACCTACAGATCTGTAAGAGAATAAATTTGAGTTTTAAGCCATTAAGTTTGTGGTAATTTGTTACAGCAGTGATAGGAAACTAATACAAGAAGGGTTGTGTCATCTACAGAAATAGAGCAGTCTGAAGGGTGGAGTGAGAAGCTGAAGGACTCTGTTTTGGGCATTCTGGATGTCACATGTAGGTTGCTTATTACTGGGGAGATGTCCATCCAACAGCTGGAACTTCAGGGACATAAAGGAAGGAACAACATTATTTTGAAAGGAAGAGAAGTGGATAATAACCAATATATGTTGAGTACCTGTAAGGTTTTTAGTTCTTTTACCAAGTCATTTTATTTAATTCTCATGACATCTTAGAGGTGGTTTTTCTTTTTTTTAACCTGATTTTCACAGGTAAGTAGCCCAGGTAAGCAGCCAGGGGTTAAGAGATGTGTTCAAAATTACTCAACTAATAACAGACAGAACCATACTCACGTCTGGGTCCAATCTGATTCAGGATTGCATGATTTTTATCATTACATAGTGTTAAGGTTCTACTGCAGTTCTGAGGAAGGAAACCAAGGGAGTTCTTGACAGATGTGCTGATTCTTCTCAGTTAACACAGAAGACGAGGACCCCAATAGGTAACGTCAGTGTTAAGGGGTCACTTTGAGAGGTTAGGGGTAAATAAAGTTCAGAGCAATGGTAGTAGGAAGGGAGATGAATTTTTGGTAACCTGGAGGAGATACTTCTCAGAAGGAGTTTCCTCACGTCATGAGGTCACCAACTCCAAGACTGGTGGGTGTCACAGATGATGTCAGCTGTGACTCACTGGCTGTTGGGCCAACAGAGAGAGGGGGCGGGAGGTTGGGTGCTGGCTAAGGGATCTGACTCCTCCTGCCCCTACAGTGATCTATTCCTGGACCTCCTCACTGTGGGGGCAGGAGGAGGGGGGTAAAGGGATTTCCCCAATGTCTAAGAGCTCCAAGGGAACAGAAGAAGCAACCGCTGATTTCCAGACTTAGGGTTGGACTCTTATTGGCTCAAGGAGCTGGGACGTTCTGTGCTTCATCCACCTTCCCCAGACCATGTGATATGGCACTGAGCTGGGAGCCAAAAGACTTTGGTCTTGGTCTACCCCAGTGGTTCATAAGCCTGGGTGCATAGCTAATGTTTATTGGATGCTTAGCATGTGCCATAGCCTTATGAAAAGGTTTTCTTTGACCCCTATTGTATTGATGAAGAAACGGGAGTTCAGAGAGGCTTCCAGAACTAGTAAATGGTGTGACCAAAATTTAAAACCAGGTTTATCCAACTCCAAAACCCATATTTGATACATTTGGCTATGAATTAAACATAGTTCTGATTTTGAGAAACTCCCAGTCACAGTGGGGAAACAGATGGAATTGCAATTTAACACAATGTAGCAATGGGGAACTAAAAAGAAGGGCACGGAAGCCCTGGGAAGAAGTTCTAATACTGATATGGGATTGTATGGGGAGGCTTCTTAGAGGAGGTGGCCTTAGACTCAGGGGTGAATGAGTTTCTGGCCAGAAGAAGGGCATTCTGGCTAGAGAGAGAAATGAAGGCATGAAGATGGTGGACATGTTTGGGAAGAGTGAGTAGGCTGGCGACCACGATGATGAGTCAAGAGCTCATGACATCAGGGGATACTGTTGGCTAGGATGATGAATGAAGATCCTGTGAAAAGAAAACCCTTAACACTTCCAGCTAAGAGCTAAAGCCACACTGATTATACAGCACCATTCATAAGCATCAAGTAGGTAAACATTTCAGCCTACTTATCATTCTGTTCAGTAATCATTATGTTGCTCATTAAGTATGTGCCAGGGTAATATTTTTGGTGAGGTTTGTTTGATCAGAACTGTAAATTCTACACATGTAGTCACAGGCTTCTCAGTTTGTTACTCATACGATATGGTCATTCGATCATGAGGCACAACTGTTTGCTCAGAACTTTTTTACAATAGAGGGAAATATGCCTAGTGCCATATCCTCTAAGAACTGTGTTCCTCAGAAATCTCCTTCCCTTTTCTGAGCCTCGGTTGGGTGAGATGACACTAACAGTGTGTTATAAGTTTTTTCAAGTTTTGCTACCCAGTCTTCAAAATTAAACATTTCAAATAGCTGCATAGTTTTCCATAAATGTAGCATTATTAACTAATTTTCCTTTTTTGCACATTAAAATTTCTTCTCATGTTTTACCGTTTTCATCTATGCTGAGATAATTATGTAGTTTTACCCTTTAGATTATTTTCTATTCAAAGGTTCTCTGAAGTGGGATTAATGGATCAAAGATTCATAATATTTTTATGGCTTTTGATACATGTCACACAATCACCTTCTGAAAAGGTTGAAATGATGGCCTGTCACTAGCATCGAATTTCATTGCAAACTCGCCAATGCTTTTCCTAATTTTTGCTAATTCATTAGGTATGCATGTCTATTTTACCAATGATTTCCTTGTTAATGATGGAAGTTAGGCATATTCTTTATTTCTGTTTTCCATCTGATTTCAACTTTTTTGCAATTTTTCCTTTGCTCATTTATCTACTAGAATTTTAATATTTTTCTTTCCAATTTGTATGACTCCAAAATCACACATGGGAAAATCACCAAAGGTCTCTCTTGGAAGCTACAGAAATGAAGGAATAGACTAGGAATCAGAACAGTGGAGGGATAGGGAAAAAAGATACAGAATAATAACTTAGAGCTTATTTTCATTTTTGAAGTTCCTCCAGAGTAGTGATTCTTAATCTTTTTTGAGATTATATATCCCTTTGAGATAAGTCCTTATCCTCAAAATGAACCTGGCCTATTACATAAAATTTAAATGAGTTCATAGACCCCCTGAGGCCTATCTACCAACCCCTCTCAGGTCAAGACCCTTTGTTCTATAATAATTGCTTTAACTAAAATGTTCATTTAATTATTGCCTGTTTTTACCTGTCTTAACAAAGAGCTAAATTGTTATGTTTTGTGTTAGATAGTTAATGTTATAAATAATTCAGTGTGGTCTGTATTTCTTTTCCTTTTTTTTTTTTTTTTTTTTTGAGAGCTTTGAGGTTATTGCTGGGTGGACTTCAAAGTTCCAGATGGGAATTTGACCTCACCATTCAGACATTCAACTTCAAGTATGACATGGTCCCCCTGATGTGGAAATCTCAGAGTCTGAAACAAAAAGAACAGATTAAGTCCCCCCAAGACTTTAGATTTATTAGATTCAGAATTTTAAATAACTATTCTTGAAATATTTAAAGTAAAAAAGCGAATCAAAAAGTGAGCAAGAGAGAAGAATAACAAATGATCTGGCAATTTTGAGAAAGAATTAAATTAAGTTTTTAGAAATCATAATTTTTGAAATAAAAACTCAGTAGATGAGTTTAAACAGCAGACTGAATGAATAGTTAAAGAAGAACTATTGTACTGGAAGAGACCAAAAAAATTACACAGATGCAGAAGAATGAAACAGGACAATTCAATATATGATGGGCATGTTAAGACACAGTGAGGATAGAATAAGAAGGCCTAACATATGTCTGATCACAGCCCCTTAAGGTGGAAATAGAAAGCAAGGAGAAAAACAATATTTGAAGAGTGAATATCTTAGAATATTCCAGAACTGATAAGCAAATGAATCCACATATCTAGGAAACACAGCTCACACAAAGAAAAAGAAATTTGCACACTGATACATTGTAAAGAATCTGTAAAACACCAAATTTAGAGAAATTATTTTACAAGTAGACTGACAGCTGACTTCTCAAGAAAAATGGAAGCAGGAAGATAGTTGAATCCATCTTCAAAGTGCTGAAAGAAAATTAACTGTTAACATAGAACTGTGTGCCTATCAACACTATCTACCAAGAAGAAGGACACAATAAAGATATTTCCAGATAAATAATGTGAGTTTACCACCAAAAGGCCCCCATTAAATGAATATCTAAAGGGTGTTTTAAATAGAAGGAAAATGATCCCAGAAAGAAGGTATGCTACTTTTTTATTAGCTGCTATAACAAATTACCACAAACTTAGTGGCTCAGAACAACACAAAATTACTATCTCCCATTTCTGTAGGTCAGAATCCTGACACAAGTCTCATTGGGTAGAATCAAGGTGTCACAGGGCTGCTAGAGGCTCTAGGAGAGAATCTGCTTCCTAGCTTTTTCTACCTTCTAGAGGCTTCCTCCATGCCGTGGCTGGTGGCCCCTTTCTCTATCTTCAAGGCCAGCAATGATAGTTGATTCCTTCTCACATCATGTCACTCTGCATCCTCTTATGTCTCCCCCTTCTACTTTGAAGATCCCTCGTGATAACACTGGGCCCACCCAAATAATCAAGGATAATATCCCCATTTTAAGGTCAGCTGATTAGCAGCCTTCACTCCATCTGCAACCTGAATTCCCCCTTTGCCCTGTAGCATAACGTATTCACAGGTTCTGGGGAATAGGATGTAGACATCTTTGGGGAACCATTATCCTGCCTGTCTGAGGAGATCTGGGACATAAGTAAGAATGATGAGCCAAGAAACCAGTAAACATGTAGGAAAATCTAAACAAACTTTGTCTGGTCTGTAAAAAAAAAATCTAGATGTGGGGTTAAAGAAAGGATAGAACTAAAATGCCACTCAACAATAACACATAGGTTAAGAGGGAGATGATTGAAGTTAAAAGTGCCCATAGATCCATGCATTTTGGGGGAAGGAAGTTTAGATATTTATTACCTTTAGACTCTGAAGAGGAAAATATTCATGGTAAAATTTCAATAGTAACTACTAAAAGAGCAGAAACAGAGTATGTAACTTCTAAACCAGTAGGGAAGGGGGGATTGAGAAAAATACTGCCCCCTCCAAAAAATAAGGCAAAAGAGGAGAAATACAAAGCATTGAGAAAGGACTAAAATAGAAATTAAAAATTAAGGTAGAAAAGCAAGTCCCATATATTAAAGATTACAAAAAATGAACATGAACCGAACTTCCTGGTTGAAAGACAGATTGTCAGATTGGATTTTAAGATCTGGTTTAATGCTATTTATGAGAGAGATGCCTAAAATATTCAACAGAAAAGTTGAAAGTAAAAGGATGAAAGAACACAGTCAAGCCCTAACTAGAAGAGAGTTGGGCCAGTCTATTAATCTCAGAGCAGAATTTCCTTGAGAAAGCACCAAGAGGAAGAAGGAGGCCACAATATGGTGACCAAGTATTTAATTCATCACTAATATATGACACTTCTAAACTTGTATGACTGCAAAAGTAAATAAATAAAAATAACCTCAACATACATAAAATTTTGGAGGAGCCATGGCTATCAGTTGAGGTGACTTGTGATAGCCACATCACTCTACTAAAAGCTTTGCTGGTATTATCAAGTGCTGTCATCATCCCCATTTCACAGATGGGGAAATCTTCCCCACAGAGGAAGAGGTTATATTTGAGCCACGCCTTGGTTTCTTCTGGGCTCTGCTCGCTTCTCATTGAGCCCACACCTCACCTGGAGGACTTTTTCGCATCATCCGTCAGGATGAGGGGTGGTGTGTCTTTACTGAAGGACCATAGTCACCCTTGAAATGTATTTAGATAGATCTGGATGGAGGCTTCTCTGGTTGCAAATAAATCAAGAGGTCCCATGGTATGTCTGACCGCAGGTCAATCACCACATGCACACACGTACACACACGTGCACATACACACAACCTTCTCCTGGCCTGGCAGTGGTGCCAACTCTTAGAGCCCAGGTCCTACTCTGGAGCCACTGTCATTCTGGGGCTTACAGGAAGGTCTCTCCTCTGTGCCCCTTTGTCCTCAGCCAGAGGTTTCTTTTTGTGGTGGGGCTTGCAATCCTAGCCTCCACAGCCTGCAACTTTCTCTGATCAACCACATCAGGCCCTCTAGCATATTAACCCCAGAAAGGGCCTCAGATCAATCCCAAAGGCCCCAAAGGCCCTCAGATCATCCCAGGTCTTGCTGCAAGAGACAAAAGCTTTCACTCTCTCCCACAGTTTGAACTCCCGGGTAGAGACAGGTTCAAATGCAGGCCAGCCCATATGACCTCAGAGCAAGCTCCTCACCTTGCAGGAGGCAGTCAGGTGAGCTGGAGAACACAAAGGCCCTGCCCCTTACTGGCCCTGTGTCCTTAACACGTTACCCTCCACCTTCAAACCTCTTATTTGTCAATTGTCAAGTTCACATGGTTATTGAAGGGGTGAAAACATAATGTATATAAAGCACCTGGTATGGTGCCCGGCACAGGTGAGCATTTAACAAATGCCGCCTCCTTCGTACCCTGCTAGACAGGTCCATACCCTCTTGGATGGGCTGGCTCTTGTTTCCATTGTGACATCAGAGCCATTCCAAGGCCATGTTGGACATGGATCCTGGGAACTAATTTTTGGCCTAAGTTCTGTCTACAGACTTCCATCGCTTACCTCTACCTCTCCATTTGCCAGATGGAGGTGTTTGCTTTTGGCCTCTGCCAATTGGAGAATGCAAAAGGTTTAGGATCCTCGCCATCCTCAGAGGTTTTGGGGTGGTTTAATGCTTCCATCTCTTAGATCACATGCTGTCCTTCATGTGTAATAAGATTTCCGTCATATATGTGCATAGGGTTTAGCAGTTCCCAAAGCACACCTACGTATGCGGTCTTGTTTTCAATTTGTCGTGGCAATAATTTTACAAGGGAAATAAAAGGCAAGTCAAGTATTATGATATCCACTTTAGAGCTGGGAAAATTGAATCTCAGAGAGGAATAAAGACTTGTCTGGAAGACAGCCAGTGGGTAAAAGACAAGTTAAGGTTTTCTGAATGAAGATTCCTGACTACACAGCTGGGGCTTTATTCGTGAAGGAGGCATTATGGTGGTGAAGTGGGCTGAGTCAGCTCTGTCCCTCAGTTTCTTCATCTGTAAAATGAAGATAATAGTAATACATTCTGAAGGCCGTTGTGAAAATTCAATGAGACAGTCCATATGATAGCATGACAGTTGTCATTGGTCATTATCACCGTAGTAGATGCTGGGGTGTGGGGCCCAGATCTCCTCCTCCTGCCTCATGAGAAGAGGTCTTATCTCCTCCCCAAGGGAAACCTGCATCCAATGACCAGTCAATTTGGGGATGGATAGGCCTGGCTCCCTTGCCTGGGTCACCCCACTCCAGAGCTCCTAGCAGGTGGGCTGAGCCTATATTGTGACTACATTGTAGCTCAACTCCTCTTTCTGCTCAGTCCTTCTTTCTTCATGCCACGTAGGTGTGGATCTTGAGATAACTCCCCAGTAAATGCTCGGCTCAGCTCATCTCCATTGCATGCTAGGCTCTGTGCACATGCATGACAACCATCCTCTGTCAGTCAGGCACGAGCCACAAAGGGGAGTGAGTTTGCATGGAACCATTCACACCAAGCCCTCTTCCCAGAGTAGCAGAGAGGCTGGTCTGAACACAGGTGTGCACCCTGCGTTCTTACAACAGACCATGACAGGCGGGCCCTCGTGAGGTCAAAGTCCATGACCTTGGCCCCCCAGCACTGGGATCCAGCCAGCTGGGGTAGCCTCTACCTCTGGGGCAACACCAGACTCTGTGCTGTTCTGTTCCTGGGTGTGGGCTTCTTTCCCCAATGATGCAATCCTTTGTAAAAGGCCACAGGTCGATTGCATGTGTTCCTGTTACTGAGCACACAGAGGCTCATAGCTCAGTCTCTCCAGGAATTCTGATGCACCCCAAGACCCTGTGGTCAGAACGCTTCTACTTTCCGCATGAAAACCCCTGGCCTCAGAAAACGAAGTGTTCTCAGGTGACTAACATTTGGGACAGGGCTTCCCAGGCCCTGTTACATGAAACAGGCCACCCTGTTACATGAAACAACCAACAGATACACTTTAGCCCAAGTTGTTTTTTGGGGGGTAGGGCCCCATAATTACCATCAGCTCCCCAACTCCCTCTCCCTCAGAGAAGTGTACAGTGTAAGAGGGAAAATGCCAATTGAAGAGTTGCTAGCCTTTCCCCCACTTCCAACCAGAATGCTACCCCAAGTCTTCCCCACTGGGATTTCTGGAGCCCTCAGTTCTGCCCCAGGTACAGAATGGGTAAGTGTCTGGAGGCCAGGGGCGCCCTCTTACCCTGTATGCTTCTTCCATTGCTTTTCCTCTTGAACACAATGCTTCAGCTCTGATGACTTACTTATAATTGCCTGAACCCACAGCCATGCTTTCTCTCCTTTGGGGCCTCCCTTCCTCCTCTTCTACCTGCTCCATCTTCCTCTCCTGACCCCACCTCCAAACTTGAGTGGGATGATCCTGCTCTGCACTCGAAAGAAACCCTGTGCTTCCTTTATCCACACACATATCACCCTGTGCTGTAGTTTTCTGGAGGTGTGAAGACTGTGAGTCCCTTGAGGACAAGGACATGCCCATCTTGCTTACCTCTGCACCCTCAGGGTCTAACATAGCACCTGGAAGTGGTGGGTGGGGAGCAAATGCTCGGGGAGCAAATGTGTGCTAGGTTTTGTTATGATTATTGGATGTTGTTGCAGGGGACCAAACCCCACTTTGAACTAACCTTCAGCTCTACCCCTCGGCTGCTGCCAAAGCAAGAGGAACTGCTCCTCTTTTTTGAGATTCAGCTTGGACAATACCAGGAGGATGCGGAATGTTCTGACTTGGGTCCTTGGCCCAATGCACTGTGGCTGAGGATGGGGTAAGATGGTAGGAGTGAGAAAAGGAGGTATGGCTTACCAACAGGAGGCAGGGCGCTGGGCAGACAAACCTTAGACGAGCACTACTGAACTGATGGGTTCATGTCCCAGAGGCTTCAGAACTGGAATGCACTATACAGATGCAGGATATGAATCTTCCCACTTGTCAACCTGTGCCTTACCGGAGTCTCTCCCTTCTGTATTTTCATTTTGATTGACTCCTCAGCTCCCTTATGTGTTGTTTGTTGGCTCTTATAGGATTACTTAATTTAAGGCTTTGATTGCAGGAGGCAGATGTGCTTGAGCTAGCTTTGGCTGTAGTGGGGAGTTTATGAGACAGGACAGGAAGTACAGCTGGATCTCATGAGAGACTCTAACTGGGAACAGGAAGGTTATGAGAAATCAAGGCAGCCATAATTGTCTGTCAGTCAAAGGCCACTGCCTTCTCATTTCTGAGTCTGTCTGTCTGCTTCGTTCTTCCTTCCCTGTAGAATGGCTTTCTCTGCTTCTCTGTGCTCCTGTGGAAAGTGGCCATTCTAAAGCTTATGGATTTTGAAGTCTTTGGATGGAAAGCAGTTACACATGGCCTGGCCTCTCTGCTTCTAGTTCCTTATTCCTGGCAGTGGGTTCATTTGAAGCAGTAGCCCACTACAGGTCCAATCAACCATGGCGTGGGGACAAAGTCAGGTACATTTATACGTGACTTGCCCTGTGAGATGTGGTGGTGGTGATGGGGGTAGTTTCCAGAAGAGTGGATCATGGGTTGAGCAAAGTCTGCATATCTTGACCTTGAATGACATGAACCTGTGTGTTTCAGTGTGTGACCACTTATGAATGTCACGCTAGGGAGTCTCATTCATCTATAGAGATGTATGAGTGTGGTGTGTTTGTATGTGTGTGTGTCAAAGAGAGAGACACACACACTGTGTCCACGAGTGGTGGCTTCCCATCCATTCCTTTATTCAGTTCTCTGTGTGGAAGGTCCTATGCTGTGAGTCAGGGATATAATGGTGAACAAAACAGACGCGGTCCTTGCCGCGAGCTGCCAGGGAGGCAGACGTTGCACAAAGGATCAGACAAATGAAGTGCCTGAGCTGAGGTCTTAAGGGTGAGGATAGTTGACTAGTCAGTGGAGTGGGGAAGGAAAGGGTGGTCCATGCTGAGGACAAGCCTATGTCAAGGTCCTGTGGCAGGAGGAAGAAGTGAATTTGAGGAATCAAAAGAAGGCCTGTGTGGCTGGATTTCAGAGAACAAGAGGGAAGGAGGATTTGTTTTACAAGCTGAGCCTGGAACCAGCTTGTGTAGATTCTTATGGACCCTGAAAGGACTTTAGGGTTTATCTAAGACCATGGGAAACAGCTCAAGGGTTTATAATCATCAGAATTGTAAAACTGATGCCATCTCTTTTCAAAACTCAGATGCATCACTGCGGCCTCAGGTACCTAAAATAGGGGGAAGCAGGATGCGCCCTTGGTGCCTCTCCGCCTGCAGTGAAGGGATTAGCCCATGTTCCTAGTCTTCCCACAGCGCAGAGAGACCCTGCCACTGAGCCCATCTAGTGGCCCAGACTTCTGTTTCCACAGTAGGACTTTCCTTTGGGGCCTTGGGGGTCTCTCCTGCCTCCTCCTTGCGTGTAACTGTCTCATTCCAAGACATGGGTTCTAATAACGCCAAACCTCAATATCTGGACTCTCCATTCCTGATGTCTGCTCCACTTGTTACCTCCTGCCTGCACCTCTCTTCTATCCATCCTCCTGTCTTATTCCTTGTGCGGAGGGCTGGCCCAAGGTGGGTCAGTGCTGGAGTGAGCAGTCATTGTCATTCTTCAGATGGGGGTCTTCAGAAGCACCCCTCTTCTCCATGGCCAAGGGTCCCCTGCCACCAGGAATTCTCATCTTCCCAAATGCCAGCTCTTCCCACAGCTGCTAGTCCTCCCCATCTCTGGCTTCTCAGCTGCTCTGAGTGCTCTCGGCCAGGCCACTGATCTCTCAGAGCTTTGCAGCTTTGGAAGAGTGGTGGCAGGCCTGGAGAGGAGAGTTCTGGAGTGGGCCAGGCCCTGGGTGGTTAGAGATGCCCACAAATGGTCCTTCCACCCTGGATATGCCAGTGTCAGGGCCAGCCAGGGAGCCTCCAGCCTTGTGCACTGATCAATATGCCATCCCCCGTTCCTGCCTGGCAGCTTAGTTTACCATCTCCTTACTGACCCCAGCCTGGGCCAGGCCCCTGGCTCCCCAGGGAAGAAATCAGACCCATACCCTGCAAGAGTAATAGCTAATACTTAAATAATGCCTCCTGTGTTCTAAGCATCTTACATTTGTTAGCTCAGTCCTCACAACCACCCTACAAGTTGGGCAACGGTCTTACCCTTGTTTTGCAGATGTTCCCAGAGGTCACACAGGTGTAGTTCGTGAGACCAGGATCTGGATCTCAAGGCACCAGAGCCCGCTTCACGGTGTGGTCCTCCTGATGTAATAACAGATACGCACACCATGATGACAAGGCGGGCTCTACAGGTTCCCCAGCCGCCCCAAGGCCCAACTTTCCAGGTTTACAAAATTTAGTTCCTGATTTGTTAGCAAACAGGCGTTTCGCTACGAAAGCTGCTTCAGAAATTCCCAGCCCAGGCTCAGAGGCCTTAGCATTCTAGCTGGTGAGCCAAGGTTGAAGACAGCAGGAAGTGAAGGCCCCGTGGGAAGTCCCTGTGGTCAGGAACACCCAGCGCAGGGCGCCCTGAACCTCCCACCCTGACTTCAGGCCCTATTGGCTGCGTAAAGGGAGCCTGGGAACAAGCCCGGGACCCAGAGACAAGGTGAGGGAAAGTGAAGGCCTCCAACAGACCCTCTGGAGATGTTTATGACCCAGGAACCCTCCTGCAAGGGAGCCTGGCTTGTCCATCCCTAACAGAAGAGATAGGCTTAAAGATGGCAGGATCGGAGGCAGCCATATAGGCAGGCCTGTCTCCCTCCCCTCCCCCTCCCCCTGGGCATTGCCTGGAGCAAGGTCCTGTTTCAATGCACACAATATATACAGTATTTTATAGTTTATATGTCATTCCTTCTTCCGGCCCTTCCCAAATCTAAGGTGGGGCAGGCCTCAGGGTGAGGCCTGGAAAGCAGAAGGGAGTGTCCAGAGTCACACATCTGGTTAGCTACAGACCTGGGGACAAGACCCAGGATGTTCAGCCTGCTGAGAGAGCCCTTGCCACTGCTCCCAGTCATCAACCCAGATGGTTTTAAGGATTCCTGAGCCGTCTGTGACCTGATGGTGGGGTCCGGGGTCATGATGCTAAAAAGCAGTTTCTGAATGGGAATGAGAAGTTTTAGAACAAGGATCTTCAGAGAAAGTGGGGAGAGTATCTGGCCTTGTGGACAGTGTCATACCAGCAGCTGGGATGTGGAGCCTGAGGGCAACTGGAAGAGGGAATGAACACCCCGTTACTCCCTAAACCATGCTCCAACCATATTGGCCTCTGTGTGATTCTCAAACAAACCACAAAGATCCCCACCCAAAGGCCTTTGCTCCTGCTGTTTTCTCCATCTGTTACACTCTTTCCCTTCCTTGACATCACTCAGGTCTCAGCTCAAATGTCACCTTCTCAGAGAGGCCTTCCCTGACCACTTTCCCTAAAGTATACACCCGCCCTCAGGTCCCTCAAAAACATCATGCTTTTGACTTCGCCAATAGCACTTACTGCCATATGAAGTTTGTTTATTAATTGACTCATTTCTTGTCTGCCTTCCTCTGTTAGAATATCAGGGACCTTCTCTGGCTTTTCCCCAGTGCCTGGAAGAGTGCCTGGCTCACAGGGTTAAGTCAATCCATGTTGTCTGGATGAATGAATGCATGCATGCTTGAAGTGGTGGCAGTTGGGGTTGGGTGGGCATGAAGGTCCAGCCCCACTAATCCAGCTCAGTTCCTTACAAGTCACCTCCAGCTTTACACAGATAAGAACCATTTGGCTTCTGTTAGCCTGAGTCACCCTTCCAGAAGCTGGGCCTGCCTTTGGTGGCCAGCCCTGCGTAGGTATGTGGGAAGGCAGGCTGCAGCTCCTCCTCTTACTCCCCTCAGGTAGTCAGGAAGGAAGGAGCAGCTCTGTCCTGGGAGGTGCTGGTGGCACAGGTACTGCCTGCGTGTCCCTCCTTTCTGGGCTGGAAGACCTCGTATCCTGCAGGCCCTCCCCATGGCTTTAGGTAAGCTCCTTCCACTCCTACTTTTTCCATCTGAAAATGGGAAAATGTCTACCACTGATGTTTTCCAAATGCTCTCAGACTCTGAAGAGCAAACCTCCAGGAAAATGTCTGGGAGACCTGCAGATGCTCTGGGGCAGGGGCTGCAGGCCCAATACTGCTGGGCCAGCAGGTGAACAAGGAAGCATGCCTGCTGTGAGAAAACTCATGGAGCCCTTGGAGTTTCTTGGTCATTTTCCACTGTTGATAGAGACACGAAAATTGGAGAATTACTTCTGTAAAATGTGAGAGAGAACAGAGTGAGGTCAGTGAGAAATACTAATAGAATCTGGCACTCAGCCACATGATCTGAGGGGTAATAGGGCAGGGTAGGGACTATGGAGAATTAGGGGCTGTCACTAGTCAGTTCCAGGAGTTGGTTGTCATGTGAGAATGCAGGCCCAGGGGGCCAGAGCTTCTCATTTTTTTAAGAAGAGTCAGATATTCTGATTTTATTATGTGTAGAATTTTGATTAAATAAAACAACAAAGTGAGCAAATAAAATATTCAATCTGTGGGCTACTGGTTTGCAACTTCTGATTAAGATATGTGTGGGGCAGGAAAAGACCTTAAGATTGGTGGTCTGAAGACCCAGTTTCTAATTTAAATTGACCTCTAATGGGTAAGTTATTTCTCTTTTCTGGGTCTCACTTTCCTTGATGGCAAACTCTTGGGGTTTCACGGACACAGTAATAGCTAACACTTCCATAGTGCTTATTGTAAACTAGGTGCTCTGCTGAGCTCTTTACATGGTTTATCTCATTTAATCCTCACAACAACCATGTGAGGAATGACTATTATTGTTCACATTTTCAGAAGAGGAAATTGGGACATAGAGAGGTTAAGTAATTTGCCCAAGGCCAGACAGCCAGTATAAGGGGAGGAGCTGGGCTTGACTTCAGACAGTCTGCCTCCAAACCACTGTATTATGCTATAGGGGCATGGAGACTGAATGAGATCATGGAGGGAGAAGTGCTTTGTAAACCATAAGCAGTTATTCCAGGGGCAGCAAATCCTCCCCCTTCCCCCAGTGGGTGTAGTGATCTTCAGTGGGATGTGTTAAAATGTTAGCCCATGGTCTTATGATCTTTCAAATGTGTAAAAGGGGATGCCACTCCCAGAACCAGACAGTGATATAATGTGAAAAAATGACTATACATAAGAATGGTTCATTCCAAAATATTTTAAACTGGCACATAGTAGGTGCTAAATAAATTGTATGAAGTTGAATTGGGTTAAATTCTGGAGACAAGTGCATGTAAACCCAGTGAAGACACCATGTTTCCTGGGAGGAGGAACCACATTCTCCATCTAAGATCATGAGCATGGATGGTAGCAATGTTGCCAAGCAGAGAACATGGCTCTGAGAAGAGAGACCATAGAGAGATTTGTGGTTTGACTGAAGAGCTGGGAAAGTGAGGACAGAGGAGCAAGGAAGAAGATGGAACCATTGTGTGCGTATTTTCTGTTACCTTGGACAAATCATTTACCTCACTGGACCACTGCTTCCTGTACACCACTGACCTCACAGCTAACGTGTGTGAAAAAGGAGAGGGAGAAGAAGGAGGAGGAGAAGGTGAAGACAGTCACAATGAAAGGGTAGACCCTTTTTACAACCTAAGTTTAAAAACAATTTTAAGCTACTAGATGTTGACCATATATTGATTACTTAGTTGGAGAAAATTAAATATGAATGGCTTAATTAAAAACTTGATCAGAATGAGAGTGATTGATTAGTATTGTATCTGCTATAGTCTCTTTTCTTGAGTGGAAGACTTACTAAGATTTTTGGATACTCTTGTGTGCTTTATCTACTCGTCTATACAGCTAATAAAATGGACCACATCTCTGTTACTAAAAACAGGCTAAACTGGCAAGGTACAGTGACTGATAGTTAACTGTGCCTGCAATTTGCGGCACTAGCCACCAGATGGTGCCAGCACCTCTTAAGGGTTCATAATATAGGGTGACCAATCATCTCAGTTTTCCTGGGACAGAGGGGTTTCCCAGGATGCAGAGCTTTCAGTACTAAAATCAGGCAAGTCCTAGAAAAACCAGGAAAATTGGTCACCCTCGTCCACAATCAGATAAAGAGCTTTCTCTCTAATCTTTGTAAGGTTTTAGAATCATCCTTCTTTTACTACCAAGAAAACCTCCTAAAATTTCCAAGCAATTATGGAATAAATTGTTGTTCTATAAGATGTGAGTTCAAACCAAAAGGAACACCATGAGAACAAATATAATTCTTGCTTCTGTTAACCGTGCAATGAAGCAGAGAAGAAAAAGTCAGCTGCCTTTCTGGCAGGACTGCAATGTGGGAAGGAATGCAAGGACTGGGTTCAAATTCTGGCTCAGCCGGGATCTGAGGCAAGTGATTTAATCTATCTGAGCCTCAGTTTCTTATTCTACAAAGTGAGTATACGTATACACCCATCTTGAAAGTGCGTGTAAATATGCCCACCTTGCATAGCTGTTATGAAGACTAAAGAAGATCTGTATGAATGAGCAGAACACAGAGCCTGAAACGCTGCAGGTAAGAAACACAGTTGTGCCTTCCTCCAAGCTCCTGTCCTCTCTCTCTCCTCCTGCCTGCAGAGAAGCTGCCTTGAAAAGTTAATCATCAAAGCCAGAAGGCAAGAACAAACATGTACCTCTGAAAACACAAGATAGTTAGATAAATAATGGCTTTCAGTACAGATCCATATCAAACCCAGAAACTGCTGGAGCAAAACCCATCTTGGAAGACTCTGAACTTCAGAAAGAATTCACGTGTTTACCACTTAGATCTGGGAGGAGAGCAAGCTTCTTGTAAGGCAGCAACTGATAACAGCTGGCTTTATACAAAATCTCCTCACCTTCACCAGCTTGGCAGTCACTCTGATGGGTGGGCAGAGATGCCCAGGAGAACACTTCTCTCCAAACCTGACCTGCTGCTCTAGAGAGCTTCTAATAAACCACTGGATTTGCTTAACATTGACTTGGCTACCTGGCAGGGCTGGGTGGGTGGAGACTGGCAAAGAGAAGACATCAATTTATGTTTGTCCTTCCTCCTTCTCTTTGTACTAATATATTCACCCATCTTTTAGGAAGAGTAACAGTCTTTCTACTACAATCATGCACATCATAACGACGTTTCTGTCAATGACAGACCACATGTACAATGGTGGTCCTATAAGATTAGTACCACACAGCCTGGATGTGTAGTAGGCTATACTATCTAGGTTTGTGTAAGTACACTCTATGATGTTAGCACAATGACGAAATCACCTAACGACACATTTCTCAGAATGCATCCCCATCGTTAAGTGATGCATGGCTATTATCTTAGTAAAAATTTACAAAGTTTGGACAGTACTGCCTGGATTGTGTGGAGTTCGCTGTAACACTCAGGCATTCAAGAGTTGGGTGAAGAATCTAAATATGAGATTAAGCCATTACAACTTAAGGTGCACACCTGTCCACCCAAAGCCAGCTGCTTAGATTTTTACAAGTACAGTCATGCGTCACTTAACGATGGGGACACATTCTGAGAAATGTGTCTTTAGGCGATTTCGTTGTTATGCAAATGTCATAGAGTGTACTTACACAAGCCTAGATGGTATAGCCTACTACACACCTAGGCTATATGGTACTAATATTATGGAATCACTGTTGTGTATACAGTCCGTCGTTGACCGTAACGACGTTATGTGGTGCATGACTGTAGTGCCTAGGTGACACAAATGCAGCTCCAAGCGGCACAGCTGAAAATGTCTGCACCAAGATTCATTGAAGTTTCTTGATAAGCCAGACTTACCAGTAGGGACTGTTTTTTGCAAGGGGGGTGGGACCTGTGGGGGGAGCCATTTGGGCTGAGGAGGAGGGAGACTGGAGTTGGGAAATGTGGGGACGCTTTCTCCCTAGAAAGACTGAAGAGCAGCCAGCTCTCCCTGCCTCTGCGGGGTGCTGGAGCTAGCAAGATCCAACTGTGTGCATCTCCTCCCAACTCTGCATTCAGTGATGCCATGTTGGTGGCTGGAAACCATCCATGGTGGGTGTACTTACACCAGAGAAATCGGCAAATTCTACAAACCAGGACTTTTTTTGGAGATCCAGCTGTCAACTTTTATCAGCATACCACTGCCCTGTTTCAGGTTTAGTCACCCCAAACCACAATCCAAGTCTAATCCATCTGTCTACTGTTTCCAGGGTGATCTTAATAAAACAAATTTGACAATGTTACCCTCTGATTCAATGTTTTTTAAGACAAATTCCCTGTTCCTTGGCGTGGCATTAAAGTTCCTTCCTCCTCTGGCTCCCGCCCAACTTTTCAATCACTTCTCCCGCTTTTACCCCAAAAGGCTGCTCAAACTCCAGCCATCCTGAATAATAAGACTTAAAAATAAATAACACTGGGTTCCACCTCTGGCCTAGGTTGTTAGGACCAACCGTCCTGTGTTAATAACTAGAAAAAGCTGGGCAAAATGTATTTATAAAAACATCTGAAGACATCAAAGAATAACCAAGGCTTTCAGAAGCTGCAGGGGCCCAGAGAGGGGCCTTTTACCTCTGGGAGCGTTTGCTGGTTTCAAGGCTGCCACTGAGCTTTGGACAGACTCCTGGGGCTTGGGGGTTGGGGAGGATAAAATCTGTACTTTACCTCTCACTGAGGAGGGGGGGCCCTGACAAACACCCCAGATTTGGGCTGGGACCCTGGAGGATTAGGAGCAAACAGAAATGGAGCAGCCTGAAGTTACTGAAGCCCAGTCCTGAATCATCTCAAGCCCTGTTTGCATGAAGGTCACCTGGGACTGCAGTGCCCCAGCCTCTCTGCCCAGCAGAAGCAAAAGTGAATTGTCTCTGGATAAATACATCATCCAGAGCCTCAATTGATCTCTACAGTTTTTGCTATACAGTGTCCAGCAGTCAATAAAAAGTAATCAGGTGTATGCAAGTCAATCTGTGCACCAGAGAAAAACTAGATCGAAGGATACCTAGCAGGAATTCAAATGATGGAGTTATCAGGGGCAGCCTTTACAAGAACTGTGAATAATATGCTCAAGGATTTAAAAGACAAATTGAAAGTTTTGGCAGAGAACTAAAAACTATACAAAATAGGAACCAAATGGAAATTCTAGAACTGAAAGATGCAATTAACTGAAATTGAGAAAGTGCTAACATTTATTGAACACTCCCTATGTGGCCAACGCTGTGCTGAACACTTTACAGGCGTCAACAATTAAGGCGCACCATGTGATCTCCATAGAGCCATCTAGTGTCACTCCCAGGACAGGGACAGCCTGGTTTTCCTAAGTGGATCTTCGTGGTCTCTGTAGTCACCAGTGTCTGGGAGGGCAGGGCTCAGCATGTAGAAGGCACAAGATATAATTGTGATGCCTGGCACTCGGAGGGAAGGCACAAGGCGCTGACAGGGAAGGGAGAGTCCACTACGCGGTGTGGTCATTAAACTTAATTCAGGAGGTAGAGTGAGGGGCTGAGCACCCCGAACCGAGAATAAGTTTAATCAGGAGTTTCCTGTAGGCAGAAATTGTAGAGACACCAAATGTTTTGATAAGACGAAACTGAGAGTGGAATTGTGGCCAGAAGCGTGGGGAGAGAAAGGAAGCTCTTCCTCCCCGCTAATTTCCTCCCCCAACCCAGAGAGAGTGAGGCCTCCCCCTCTGGAGTCAAGCAGACTTGGGATGGGACCCAGAAAGGAGGCCGGAGGGCAGGGCAGGGTTGACTGGGTTAGGGGCATTGTGACTGACCTCTCCCACTCTCCCTGGGGTGAAGAAGCATATGCAATAGCTATCTATTGTCTAAGTATTTCCTACATGGCAGGGTCAGGGCTAAGTACATCATGTGCAATATCTCAATCATCATAGCAACCCATGACAAGGCTTCTATTATTAGCCCCATCTAAAGGATAATGAAACTGAGACCAAGAGAGCTTCGGCACATTGCCTGGGTGGCCTAGCTCATAAATGATATGAGAAGGTGCAGCCCGAGGTCAGCTTGACCTCATAGCCTGGCCCTAAGGACTCCTTCCCCTATAACCCAGAAAGGCCTGCTGGGCCACTTCTTGGCCACAGTCGGAAAAGGGCACAGACCTGAAAAGGGTGGGGAACCCAGGGCTTCTGCTCTGGGAGAAATCTGTCTCTTTGAATTTGGGTTGGGGACAGAGGAACATCAACCCAGGGCCAGCAATGTTGCAGGACCTAGACTTGGAACGCTGTCTGAGGGCTGGCAGTCAGAATGGAGCCCCTCAGTCTCACCTTCGCCAGTCACTTTTCTTCAATCTTCGATTCTTTGAAGGATGCTGATTTAACCACAAGGAGGGCTTTAGAAGCAGCATAAGAAAGACCAATAGGAGAGAACTTATCATGGTGGGGTGCTAGCCGCCTTCCCTTTCAGCAGGTGAGACGACCAAGTCATGCACCTGACGATTCACAAATGTTCTGGGAATTATAAACCCCAATTCAGCAAATACTGCAAGTGACAAATAATTGAGCAAGTTCTTACACATCTTGTCTTCAGCTAGCCCTCGCAAAAACAAACAAAATGCCCCCCTTGGCCCTCCAAGGTAGACATTATTTCTCGCATGTGTTTTAAAGGTGAATGACTCCTTCAAGGTCACACAGCTTCTGAGAACAGAGCAGGGATGCACACCTGCCATTTTGTCCCTCACAGTAATCACCCAGGGAGATGATAAAATTTTTGCAGAAAAATTGTTCCATTTGCTCTGAAGAAGGAGCTCTTTAAAGACTTGAGAAATTCATTATAACCTTCCTCTTTTAAAAAAAATTTGTTTCATTGAGGTATAATCGACATATAACATTATATTAGTTTCACTTGTACGATATTATGATTCGCCCATCATCGCACATAGTTATAAAAATTTTTTGTCTTGTGATGAGAACTTTTAAGATCTACTCTCTTAGCAACTTTCAACTATGCAGTGTAGCTTTCCTCTCTGAAGGATTTTACCCTCATTTGGACACAGACGTTGATTCACTGGTTGAAAATAAAGTCAAACTTATCAAGAGCTACTGCCATGGTACTTTGACTCCTGCCTGGGAGTCAGAAGACCTGGATTTCTGGCTCTTCCTTTGCCATTAATGAGCTGTGTGACCTTGGGCAGTTCCCTTCTCCTCTCTGGATTTTTCTGGGTTTTCTTCAAAACAATGATAAGGTGAGAGAGGATGATGCTGAGCTCCCATTCTTAAACACGACAATCTGCACTAGGATTATGTACTCCTACCACGTAGATCATGTAGAAACCCTCTTCACCTTTTTTCTATCCATAAATAGGAGTATGCTTACATTTTTCCTAACTGTCTAGAATGCGGTAAGAAAGGAAGTTCATGTTAATTAATGCCCGCTATAGGCCAGAACTTTCTCTTTCCTTCCTTCCTTCCCTCTTCCTTCCTTCTTTCCTTCCTTCCTTCCTTCCATGCATCTTTGAGGAAGACATGATCACCTCATTCTGAGCATAAGGAGGCAGAGGCAGAGGCCCACGTAAATGAAGTGACTTCACATGAATGGCAAACAGCAAGTGGGAGAGGTGGAACTTGGATCCATTTCTGTCCCAGGGCTGAGTTCACCCCATTTTCCCGAGACAATAACTTCAAAGACGTGGATAACAGGAACACAGTTGGTTTCAAAGCACCTCTCAGGAAGTTTATTCTAGAACAGGAGTCAGCAAACTTCAGGCCAAATCCAGTCACCACCTGTTTTTGTAAATAAAATTGTATCGGAACACAATTATCTTGTTCGTTTACAGATTGTCTACAACTGCTTTTAAGCTACGACAGCTGAGTTAAGTAATCATGAAGAGACCACATGGCCCACAGATCCTAAAATATTTACTATCTGGTCCTTTCCAGAATGTTTGCCAGGCCCTGTCCAGAGTCCAGCAAGGCTGTCCCTCCTTCCAAAGGACACAAAGTGACAGGAGACTGTCCCATGTGCTGGGAGACCAACCACTTGGCTTGTGAGGAAAGGGGGACATTTCTACTCAAGTCTGTTTTTTAAAAGTCAACAAACAGGCTCGGGATACCTGTCAGGCAAAGGAGGGAGACGGGCTTTCATTGTGCTCTCTTTCCGAGGAACTCGGTGAAGGGGAAATAGAAATCTCAATTTGGGGAAATTTCACAGTGGAAAAGGGGAGGGAATCAGTTACAACATCCTGTTGCGACACTCAGCGGGGTTGAAAGTGACAACAGCGAGGGTTTCTCTTTTTGGAAATGTGAGGGCATTTCCGTTTCTCAGAGCCGGGCAGGGCAGCGACAGCCTGGCTCGGGTGAGCGACTATTTTCTTTATAAGCAGCTCCTCTGAGCCCGAAATGGCACTCTCCCGGTGCCTTGTTGTGGCCACAGGATGGAAATCCGCAGGTGCCTCCTCAGTCACCTAATCTCTCTCCTCCTTTTCTTGTTCTCTTCAGAGACAGCTTGCCGCCCCTCGGGAAAGAGACCCTGCAAGATGCAAGCCTTCAGGTAAGGTGGGAGGTGGAGGCACATCACAGTCATCCGGGGCTGCCTGCCTCCCCAGGGCCTGAAAACTGGGCTTGGACTGGAAAGGGATGTCCCTTATTCAAGAAAGGGGCTGCCACATGGGTGGTCTTCATGGTTTGTGTTTCAAAATATCCCGGATGTGCAAAGCTTGGCTGGAGGCCTGCCTCACTTTCCCAGAGACTCTGGCAACTCAGTGAGTGACAGACACATGCCGAGGAGCTGAGCTGGGGTCTGGGCCTGGCAGTGTGCTGGGCACAGGAACAGAGAGGGCACCATGGGCAGGGCACAGCCCAAAGTTGCAGACTGGTTGCTGGCAATGCCTGTCTGCGTTGACACTTGGAGGATCTCGCTCCCCTGGGGCCTCAGTTTCCCCATCTGTGACATAGGTTAATGATAACTCCCTGTCTGCCTTCCAGGGCTGTCGTGAAGATCAAAAGCACAGGTAACACTGTCACAGCGTTCTGTGAAGTGCAAAGTGCCCCAAAACTATGGCAATTTAAAAAAATTGGGTCAGGAGCTTTGTGAGATGTCACCATTACTGTTGTAAAAATGATGGGCTGTGATGCTGATAGAAACAGAGGGCTGTCTGCATGTGCCCTCTGTCCAGGGATATGCTAGGACTGAAGCCGTGTTGGGGTGACCTCACTCTCAAACTCTTGGGTTTCTCTGGCCTGAGGCTGCAGGTGGGACTCTGTGTGTGCTCGCTTGTGCGTGTGTGCATCCCGGGCAAGTTCCTCTCCTTCCCGGACATGGGAACCATCTGCTTCAGGAGGTTTGCCTCAGCCTCCTCCTGCTGGCTGGAAGCTCCAAGAGAAGCCCCTGGAGGCCTCTAGAAGGGGCTATTTAATCCTTTCAGACAGAGACTCATCAGGGAACTAAGAATAATCATAAGGTCAAATGCTCACATGTGCAGAGAACTTTACAGTTTGCCTGACCACCCCTCACCGAGCTCATGGGCTCCTCAAGGCCACCTGATGGGGTGGGTGTTGTTAGTCACACTTCCCAGGTAAGGAGATGAGGCACAGGTCAAGGTCAGGCTGATGGGCAGCAGGGAGTGGAGGTCCATGTCCTGACAGGGGCTCTGATTACTACACCTCACGGCTGCAGGCCCTGCTCTCAGCTGCAGGGGACTTTCACCAAGAAGAAAAGACGGGGAGCCAGAAACACGTCCCTAGGTGAGCTGACTTGTTCCCAGGGACAGCTGCCTCTGCCAGACCCAGAGCAGGCCACTGGCTGATGGACGACAGGCTCTGGGGGCAGACCTTCATGGTCTAAGGCTTGGAGGGAGTTAGCTGCAAGGTTCTCTGTCCCTTGAAACTTCTAACATCGTGCTGTGGTGGCCACTAGTCTCAGATGACTCTTTAAATTTACATTGCAATTAATAGAAATAGAATAAAATTAAAAATTCAGATCCTCAGTAGCACCACATTTCAAGAGCTCATTAACCATATGTGGCCGTTGGCCACCATATTGGAAAGTGCAGATATAGAACATTTCTGCACCCTAGAAAGTTCTATTGGATGGTGCTACTCTAGAGTATGTTTTGCTGAGGTAGAAGATCCCTGCCCTGAGAATCGGAGGATGAGGCGCAAGGCGAGGAGAGGGGTTGGGCCTGTCTTTTAACCAGTGTCGACCCCAGTCTCCATCCATGTCTTGAGTGTGTTACAATACCACACCTCTGGCAGAAAGTTGGATGCAGATTTAGCAAACTCTGGGGGAGCACAGGGCCAGGCACACAATGGTTGTTCGCTACAGTTGGGTCCTTTCTCTTTTCAGAATCTGGGATGTTAACCAGAAGACCTTCTACATGAGGAACAACCAACTAATTGCTGGATACTTGCAAGGACCAAATACTAAATTAGAAGGTGAGTGGTGGCCAGGAAAGCCAGTGTTGTGTGGGCACTGGGTCACTTTACCCTGTGGTCTGCAGTGTTGTGGCCGGCCCCTGGAACTTTAGGTGCAACATCCTAATCCCTGTTGGTTCTTTGTGGCCAAGTTGGAAGCTGGGGAGGCCTGGCCACTGGAGGGTAGATGTGAGGACAGCCTCAAGAGCCTAGGTTGGGGACCACCACCTACAGGATAATGGTCCCTGGGCCACAGCTGGGAGGGGCAGTGCCCAGAAGGTAAGATGGACCCTTTCCTTCCCCTTGTACCTAGTAAGCCCCCATGTTCCTGTGTGTTCAAACTCTAACTCCCACCCAAAATTAATACACCATAAACAAGGCTGGGTCATGTCCCTTATTCATGGACACCACATTCAGTCATGTTCCGGAGCCATGCTCTGAACAAGCTGGATGGACTTGGGTAGGCTTCACCCACTCCATTCCTCAGCTTTCCCTCTAGTAAAACTGGGGCAATTGGATGATATGATGTGAGATTCTTTCAGCACTATCCTTCTAGGATGTTCTCATGTCCCTTGGCTGGCTTGGTGTTGTAGAATGGCATATCTCCATCTCTCCACTCTGCCCCATCCCCTGTTCTCTCTCCCCTGTCTTGTCCTGAAAGAATATGAGACCCACATTTCCTGTCCTTCTGGTAATTCTCCTAACGAACACACTGAAGTACAGAGAGACTGAGATTTTTACCGCTACATGAGGACATGGAGACCACTGAGGAAAAGAGGCGGGTTCAAAGTCATCCAGGCTCCTGTGGACCAAACCCTGGGGCTTCACTCATGACCTTGTGTGCTATTTTCCCTGCCCATGGGAAGCACACCTGTTGACCTGGAGCGCAGATATCCTGGGGAAGCGAGAGAAGGACAGAAGTCACATGGAGCAGAATCTAGATGACTTGATCCTTAGGAGTAGCTAGATGATGTGATTGGTTTGATCTTCTGTTTGGATGCAGACCAGGAAGGTGAGGACTCACTGTCCTTCTGACCTTGAGAATTTAGTTGAAGAAGGGGAACAGAAAAAATCCCCAGGGAGAGTCCAGGTTGCCATCACTTCACCATCTCTTCCTCCTCTTCTCTACAACCTGACCTTCCCCTCTGCTCTTCCCCAGAGAAGATAGACATGGTGTCCATTGAGCCTGATGCTGTATTCCTGGGACTCCATGAGGGGAAGCTGTGCCTGGCCTGTGTCAAGTCTGGTGATGAGATTAGGCTTCAGTTGGAGGTAAGGACCTGTCACAGATAACAACCATCCCAAACCCAGTGGCTTAAAACAACCACAATATGTTCTTTCTCATGAGTCTGTAGGTTGACTAGGATCAGCTGGGCAGTTCTGTTCCATGTGGTGTAGCTTGGGTCACTCTGCAGCTGCATTCAGCAGAGCTCAGCTTTCCATATGGTCTCTCAGAGTTCAGCTGTCAGCTTGAGCTTCCTTACAACATGGCTGCCAGCTTCCAAGAGGAAGTATCCCCAGAAAGGCAAGCCTCAATGTGCAAGTGCTTATTAAATTTCCGCTTGCATCATACTGCTAATGTCCCATTGGCCAAAGCCAGTCGTGTGGCTAAGTTGAGCCTCAGTGGAGGAGGGGACTACACAGGATGTGAACACCAGGAGGCATGGTTCATTTGGGGACCTCAGTCTCTGTGTGCC
The DNA here is from genome assembly GCA_031878705.1 of Tapirus indicus. Classification (NCBI taxonomy): domain Eukaryota; kingdom Metazoa; phylum Chordata; class Mammalia; order Perissodactyla; family Tapiridae; genus Tapirus; species Tapirus indicus. The sequence continues at coordinate 74,965,206 of CM062923.1, read as the reverse complement.
ACTCTCTTGCCCAAGGGCTCCCAACCCACTTAGACTTGCCCTCTTCCAGTAAAGCCAGCCTTCAGGACCTTTCTCTTCCAGTCCTTATCTACTCAAACTCATGAGCTGTCATCCCATCCAGGGCCCTGTAGTCCTTGGTCCCATGCAATATTAATGGTCTGCCAGCCCTGGGAAAAGATGGCTTTGTCTCAGGGGCTTGCTAGACAAGATCTTAACCCAAATATAAGTGGCCATAACTGTGGCACTGTTGCTTTCCTCCACTAGTGGATGGGGCGCTTTTTTTGGAGAGCAGTCGCCTGCTCTGTGTGGAGTAGGGATGACCAGGATGTTGTGTACAACATGTCAAATGGGCTGCAATACTCTCTGCCCACCTTCTCCACCACCCTCTGTCCTTGGAAGCGCAGACCCTTACAGAGCACCAGCCTCCACAGGCCTTGGCTTCTGCTGATGGTGCCATGTGTTTATCACACTTATTGGCCCGTGGCTAGAGTGGCCAGATTTCCTCAAATCAAGGTGTACCAATGGGACAGCCTCTTTGTACCACTGCCATCCTAAGAGACCTGGGACAGGTGAATTCCTCCAGTGGTCTCCAGGTCAGCATTTCTCCCTCGCTTACTCAGAGGGCCACATCATGGTGGCGGGTAGAGAGGGAGGTAGCACCTCTCAGCTTTCAGCTCTCACCTGCTCATCTCTTGGCTTCCAGGCAGTTAACATCACCGACCTGAGCAAGAACAAGGAGCAGAACAAGCGCTTCACCTTCATCCGCTCAAACAGCGGCCCCACCACCAGCTTCGAGTCTGCCGCCTGCCCTGGCTGGTTCCTCTGCACGGCGCTGGAGGCAGACCAGCCTGTCAGCCTCACCAACAAGCCCGAAGAGGCTGTCACAGTCACCAAGTTCTACTTCCAGCGGGCCCAGTAGAACTGCCCATATCTCCCCTTCCCCGACTCCCAGCACATCGATGACTCCAGAGACTGCCTCTCCACCCCTGCCGGGTCTCCTGGGTTGTCGTGGGGATCCAAGGAGCAGCCTCGGCAGGGTGGGCCGTCAGAAGGAGGTACAAGAGCCCTTATGATAGGACTCTGTCTCCAGCCTCCTCAGCTAACCCAACCTCCATGCTGCCTCCACAATGGTCTTTCTAAAGTGCAGATCGAACCACGGCCCTGCTTAAAGCTCTTCAGTGTCACCTGGGCCTTCAGGATAAAATCCAGGCCACCTAGCCAGCCTGGATGCCCTCTGCTCTCCTCTCCCCAATTCTCCCTCCTCCCTCACCCCACTGTCCCTGCTCCACATCCCTCAGGCCACTCACTGACTCCCCACCAATGGCTCCCATACCTTGTTTTGCAAACTGATGCTGCTCCAAAGGGAAGATTTTGAGGGTCTGTGGCAAAATGGAAAATAAGGATTTCATAGGATTTTTTTTAAGCCAACTTTATCCAATTTGAAGGAGAGTCCTTTATTTGGAGATTATTTCCTTTCTGGAAGGGGATGGGGGACCAAAATATTCCTGTGTTTGTGAAGTGATGGTCAAAGTAGGCCTCCCTTCTTAGTGTTCATTCTTATGTTTGTAATGCCCTAATCAGTAAAAATGAACAGTTAGTGTTCAGTTATGTTGCTCCCTAATATTTTTCTTTCTGAAACGTTCCTGTAAGTCCAGACCCCACTGCCCAGGCCCAAGGACCATCTCCACTCCAGACCTCCCACAGCCGTCTACAGTGCTTCCCCTTCCATCCTCCCATCCAAAGTTCCCAAGCTCCCATGGCACAGCACAAATGAGGCTCCTCCGAGGTCTTTCCTGGTCTCCCAGTAGGAATGAATCGCTCCTGGACCTTTTTAGCACTTTTGACTCTCTGAGACTTGTTTGAAAGATGGTTGTGCCTCTGTCTGTCTCCGGCCCCAGACTGTGAGCTCCTGAAAGCAGGGAGCGTGACTCGCATGTGTCTCAGGTCCCCACAGGGCTGAGCCCACGACCCGTTTTACAATAAAACCTTGAAACTCATCTACTTTGCTGGCTGTGTCCGTGGCTTCGCTGGACTTGGGGCGTAGATGCTGGGAAACAGGGAGGCCAGTGGGTCTTTCTCACCAGGGGCTGGGCGTGGCTGCCTCTCCTCTGACAGTTCTTTCCTCCTTGGGCCTCACTGCCCCTGGATAACATGAGAGCAAATCTCCCCGCCAGGAAGGTGTGTAGCAGGACTGTCCACAACAGCCCCCAACCGGAAACAACTCCAACACCGGTCACAGGAAAATGAATATATAAATCACATATGTTGACACACTGCAACACTCCACAGCAAAGAAAACGGATGAACCGCAGCTGGCTGCACTCGACAAAATGGATGAATCTTACAAACATGAAGTGGGGTACAAGAATCACAAACGCCTGCAAAGAGTGTGAGTCCATTTACCCAAAGTTCCAGACAGGCAAAATGGAGCAGTTGTGTGGAGGGTCGCATAGACACAGCACAGAGAAGCAGGGACATGCTCTCCCTGAAGCCAGCCTGTGGCCAACTCCTGGGAGAAGGAGGGTCCAGGCAACATTCTATTTCTTGGCACGGATGTCGTTAGGCAGTTTTCTGCGTATATGTGTGTTATCTTTCACACCTCTGAAATGTCTAAAAAATAAAAAGCCTTGCCTCCTCTGGGGTGTGCGGGAAGGGGACACCTGGGAAGAGATAAGATCAACAGGTGGAATATTGAATTTGGCCCCATGAGGTGGAAGTGCAGACTGTAAGAACAGCTGTTTATCAAACACGCCTCCGCTAATGGAGTCAGGTGAGGGAGGAACGCTGTCCTTCCCCTGCCCAGGTTCCGCTGACTTCTGGACTTGGCCTCAAGACCCAGAGTCAGGCCCAGCGGGGCCAGGAACTTGCTGTGTGATTTTGGCCAAGTCACCTCCCTCCTCTGCGCCTGTCCCTCACTTTCTCCAGGAGAGTGCTGACTTAGATCAGGGCCTTCCAAACAGAGCTCCTTGGACCCCTCTCTGAGGTCTCTGGAAATGGAGCCCAGAAAAGAGGCTGAACAGGTGGGGTCCATCCCCGAACCCTGCTCCCACTGAGCCCTCTGCTTCTCTCTGCTTCACAAACTGGACTTCCTGCATGGCTTTTTGAAGAGATTCCATTGCTAAATACAAACTAAACTGAGCAGGTTCAAAGGCAACCGACTGGAGAAAATCTTTAACACCTAGTCTAGATCTCGGATCCAATGATGACAATGAGATTGCCTGACATCTCAGCTTTCTCTTCCTCGTGTGTAAAATGAAAGTAGCCACACCTGCTTCACAGGGATGACACAAGGATGAAATGAGATGATATGGGTGAAGTGCTGTGTGTGACAAAAGGGTGCATGTGGTTAATATGTTTTCAATTCTGGTTAAAGGAGGAAGTTCAAGGCAGAAAACCCTTCAAGGCTTAATGCTAACAACAGCAGCTGACCTTTGTGAGGCTCTGAAGCCATCTTCCCCTCACATTACAGAAGGTGAAACCCGAGGTTCAGAAGCTTCATGCAATTAGGTCAAGCAGCCGTGTTAGTACGAGGCGGGGCAGTGAAACAGTGATGCACGGCAGGCACGGGAGCTCTGGAACTCTGGAGCCACTTCCCGGCTCTCTTGTTTGTGAGGTATGCTCATGGACGAGTTAGTTACAGTCTCATCTCTAAATGCAGGTAATAGCTAATGTAAAGGGCTGAGTTATCTCATTTAATCTTTGCAGTAACCTTCTGTGATGGACAGCAATACTATTATTACCAATGTTAGTCTTGGAAGAGTCAGTGCTCAAAGGAATCTGCTTTAAAGCCTTGTTGCTCGAAGCGTGGCCCACAGATCAGCAGCATCAGCATCACTGAAGACATAAAATGCAGAATCCCAGGCCTCCCACCAGGACTGACTTAGGATCTTGATCTTACCAGGTCTCCAGGAGGTTCGATGCAGGTTAAAGTTTGAGAAGCTCTGCTTTAAAGCGCAGCACTCATGCGGTGTATAAGTGGTGGCATATTTGTTAAGTTGATTCTCATGATTATAAACCCAACCATGTCCTTACTGTCCTGTCCCTCCCACTGTCCTGCTAACAATACCGAACACTACCCTCTTGACACCTCCTTTTTTTGGCTTGAAGCGTTCTTTAAGAGAGGAACGGCTGTAAGCCTGCGAGCCCGGCCACTCCACACAAGCAGGGATTCTCTTCTGTTCTATGACGTAGCCTGAGGACCTAGATCAATGCTTGGAATGCACTGGGTGCTCAGTAAATATTTGGTGAGTAGAGGAATGGCCACAGATCTATCAATGGGGATTAACGTATTCCAGTAGTCAGAAAATTTGAGAAGACAGAGGACTCAGGGAGTTTTGAAAAAGGCCTAGAAAAAGGGAAAGGCCCAGGGTGCAGGAGGATTGGGGGATTCGGGGCTGAGCAAGGAAATAGATATGACCAGCAGGTGGCAGTAGCAGGCACAAACTTTATTGGTGACGCTTTGACAGGTTTGCTTTCTGGAGGTCCCTCACAGCAGGAGTCCGTCCCCGGGCTCCTCAGTAGTGGGTTGCTACTTAGCAGGAGAGGAGGTCAAGGGGACTCCTTGGGGGAGGGGCTCACATGTCTAGGTGATGTCAATCAGCAGCGCAGCAGGAATCTCAGGTCAGAGGGCTCCAAAGGACAGCAGCAGCTTGGGGTCTTTGTGACCTGGGGCTTATCTATGGCTAGGAGATGTTGGGTACAGTTGTGTGGGGCATGCAAAGCAGGCAGGCTCTAAACAGCTAAACATCTGCTTATTTGGGCAATGTTTAAAACCATTGGATGTGGAAACAGTTGAGTTAGGCTGCAGGTGGGCTTTTGAGTTAAGAGGTCTCAGCCTGCTGTGAAGAAATCGACAACCGCGGGGCCAGGCACAGAGGGCATCTTTGGCTCATTAATATAACACAGGGCCTAGGAGGTGGCTCCGGAAATCACGCCTGGGTGCATGTTAAAGTGAGGCTTTTATAAAACTAGGAGGCATTGCAAGAGTGACTGGAAGGTGGTGGTGGGGTTCACGTGAGAGAGAAATGCACAGAGAGGGAAAACAGACAAGCATCTAAGAGGAATGTGGCTTTTTCTGTCACTTTTAGCCTGACTACACCATAAGACCACAGAACTGCAGAACAGCTAATTTTAAAATTCGAAACTTAGGGGCCGGCCCAGTGGCAAAGTGGTTAGGTTTGCGTGTTCCGCTTCAGTGGTCCGGGGTTCTCAGGTTCGGATCCTGGGTGCGGACCTGGTCACCGCTCATCAAGCCATGCTGACGCGGTGTCCCACATAGAAGAGCTACAACTCTACAACTATGATATACAACTATGTACCGGGGCTTTGGGGAGAAAAAAGTAAAAGAAAAAAAGCACTAGGCTCTGGAGGCCTATTGGGGTTCACATCTCTGCCTAGGGAAAAAAAAAAAAATTCGAAACTGAATACACAGGGCTCCAGCCTTTAAAGCTTTCACAGTCTAGTCAGGGTTTCCCTACGAACTAGCTGGGTGATCTCAGTCGAGCAGCCTCCCTCTCTAGGCCTCAATTTTCTCTGTTAAAAAAGGAGGGGATTAGACTAGATCTGTGGTCCTCATTATGATGCCAATGTCCGACCCCACCTCTAGAGATTGGTGTGGGGGTGGACTGGGAGTGGGGCCAGGACATCAGTGTGCCAGGGCCGAGACCCCCTGGACCATATGCTCCTGACTCAAGGACCCTAAGGTCAAGTCCTCCCAGGGGCTCCCTCGGAGTGAACCCCACCCAGCGGGGTCTGTAAATGCAAAGGAGGGAGATGGTCCTTAACTTCAGAAAAAGGCTCCTTATCAAGTCAGGGTATACTTTGACTATATTTTAATTTGTGTTGAAGGTAGAAGAAGGTTTTCTACTTTCTTAGTCTGGTTAAGAGACACTTTGAGCTTCACTTTTTTTTGGCATAAATTGTGCTATAATAGTAGAAATTAAATTGGGGTAAAATTCTTGCAAATCTGGGGGAAACCAAATAATTTTGTGTTTTCTCTTCATAGAACTATGAAACCCCTAAGTAATAGTGGCAAATCTCAACATGCTTGATATTAAACCCAGCTCTCAGAAAAGTGTGGTGAGAGATGAAATACTCCCTCTCTGCTGGCATTCTTAGCCTCAAACCTGAGAAAGCTTTAAATAGAGGGATGTTCAGCTTTCTGGAGAATGCTTTGCCTCTGGGTCTCCTGCTGTTTATCAATGTGGGGATAAAAAAGCAGTTCAAGAAATGTCCACCAGGAGTCAGCATTTTACTGAAGATAATCCTATATGTCTGCCTTTCATCTCTGCTCTGGAAAAAAACCTTAAGACAAATAACTAGTTCAATTCATGCTCTCAGGCTGTTGAAAGTCTAGTCTTTTAAAGACTCCCTAAGAAAAAAGCTGGTTTTTCACTCAAGGAAAGTTTATTCTCATTAACATATCAATCAAGCTGTAGTTTAGTCCTAATTTGGGCTATTTACTTCATAAAGTACAAATGGGGCCTGACCCCTGACAAGTATCCAACAAACGTCTATTGTTGATGTCTAGTCTCCAAAGGGTGAGACTCAAGAAATTCTAAGGGTCTTCTTGTACCTGCTTGAAAGTCTATGTCTTGTGGTCCTGTTTCCCGCTGAGGATGGATGACTGATTGACATGTGGCATTAACCCCTATAGCCATTCTGCGGAGAATACACACCCACCTTGCCAGAACTCAACACAAGAAACCGAGCGGCATGCCTGCAAGGGAAACCTGTACTTTTTCACGTTCGTGGGTGGTAGATGGAGCTCAGAAAAGACAGAGAAACAAAAAGGCCAAGAGACTCATTACAATGAGGACAGGATGCAGAGAGGGAACAGCCATGCCTGCATCTTCTCCCCAGGGAAAGTCTACACGGAGGCAGATGACTCAGAAAACTTGACTTGGAGTCAGATCCCAGGAATGATCTTGGTGGCTAGTGACCTCAAACTGCGGTTCCTCGTTACTCCGCTTCCACCCTGAGGGTCTCCCTGCGAAGGGATGGGAATGTCCATGTCCTGGAGTCAAGCACACGATTCCCAGGGCCATGATGGAATCACTCAGGCACCTACTTCTTTCTCCTTGGCAGCATTCCTTACTAGTTTTCTTTCCTTTCATTGAAGGCCTGTGGCTGGAGCACAGGGACAGGGGAGGGGTAGGCAGGGGCTAGATCCCGCTGGGCCTGGACGGTGATGGTAGGACTGCAGTCTCTGTCCTAAGGCATGAACAGGCCTTGGGAACTCTGAAGCCTACCCCCTTTACCACCCCATGTCCCACTGCGGAGTACATGCTCTGCTCCTCTGCACCACCTAATTCCCAGTCAACCTTCAGATCAGGCTCTTGGGCAACTTATTCCATGAAGACATTGAGGACCATCCATGCCAGCCCTCAGTAACCCACTCTCTTGAAACCTCCACCAGGACCTGTCGCCCAGATCTCTGATTTGCATAGTCCTGATGAGGCCTTTCCCAGTGTGCATATTTTAACCCACCCCTGAGCACCCCCCGGTAGGGACTGTGTTTTGCAGCAACCTCCAGAGCACCTGGCCACTTACCTGAAACTGATTAAAACTAATTGCAAACATATTCTGAAGTATTCTTTTTTTTTCCTTTGTGAGGAAGATTGGCCCTGAGCTAACATCAGTTGCCAATCTTCCTCTATTTTGTATGTGGGATGCCACTGCAGCATGGCTTGATAAACCATGTGTATGTCCATGCCTGGGATCTGGGCCTGCGAACCCTGGGCCACCGAAGTGGAGTGTGTGAACCTAACCACTACATCACCAGGCCAGCCCCTGGAGTATTCTAGTTTCATGTGCATTTCCCATTTACTCTGCCCTCTTCTTAGCATATTCTACCCCAGAGATCCACTGGGCTTGTTTCCTCTTCTTCTCTGAGGCCTCTGCACAAATGGTACCTTATCAGAGAGGTCTTTTTTGACCACCTCATCTAACATAGCCATCTGGACCTCTTTTCCTGGCTGTCTCTGTACCTTGCTTTATGTTTCTTTCCAACAATGATTACCTTCCGACATGTTATATATTTGCTTGTTTGCTTATGTAAGTCTATTTCCCTACTACAGTTAAAGCTCCATTAAGGCTGGAACATTTCCCCATGTCAGTGCCTGATTATTAATTCAACAAACTTCTTCATCAAGCACGTATTTGATGTCAGTTCTGGGTGCTGGAGACAATACACAAAGTTCTCTCGAACCAGGAGTAGAAACCAGTTCAAATATACAAGTGTAATTGGTAGTATTTTTACAAAGCTAATTTGTATTTCCAGTTTTTATCTTCTTTCTTGTGTGTTGTGGGGTGAATTAGGGAAGTAACGATTCCTTCTCCTGGGGTAGATACAGGGGCCCAAGGGTACTAATTGGGTGTCTCTACATCCTTGTTGTGAGAGCCACGCAAATCTCAGTAGAGGGGTGTATGAGAAGAGAAGAACTGAGAAGAAAAAGAAAGGTTTGGATGGTGAATGAAAAGCGACAGCATGAACCACAATTAAAACTGAATATGAGATGCCACTGTCCTAAACATTCCCTGGCCTCACCGCCCCATAGGGCAGGATCGCACGGCCTGGCCTAGTGCTTTGTTCTCAGTGCCTCTCTTTCCCTAAGACATTCCCCACTGCTCTCAAGCTGGCAGCCCCCAATGCCTGTATTTCTGTTGCTGTCTTTTGTGAAGCGGTTCCCATCTCCCATCCTCCCCCCACCCCACGTAGGTCTAGGGCTTACTTTTGCATATCCAAACACAGACCAAAGTGCTCTGCTAAGCACAGGGCCTGTGTCCTCCAGGAGGGCAGCAGAGCTTTAAATTTATGTTATCTTTAATATCAAATTCTCAGGCAGAACTTCCACCCCTTTCAGACCAGAGCAACCCCCCCGGTGAAAGCATATGTTTTTTACCACCTTCTGAGACACTCAACCAAGAAGACGTGCTGCAGTGAGCAGGGATGAGGGGAGCCAGCAGCAGAGAGAGGTGGTGTACAGACAGGCCATTTTCCGGTGGAGAGGGTGGCGGAACAATAGAAGTCTCTGATGTGGACTCAGAAGGCCCAGGAATAAGGTTCAGCTCCATCACTTAGTAGCTGGGTGATTTTAAATGAGCTACTTCAGCATCCTGAATCTCATTTTATTCATTTGGAAAACCAAGATCATAATACTCCTCAGAGTTGTTTGACAGTTAAATAACACACGTACAGGTACTCTGTATAAAAGCTCCGTTTAAAGACTTTTAATAATGTAACCCAAGTTTCTCCAGATGTCTCCAGCCTGCGGAAGCAAAGCAGATCACACCATCTGAGGGTCCTGGTCCTGATCCAGCTTCCCCTTAGGCCCCTCGCCGCCCCCTGATGTGAAGCCACCCCCACCCAGTATTTCTGCGATGACCCAGTGAAGGGACCTCACTCATGCCTGTCAGAATCTTCACCCCAAGTCTTCCACCACTTCTCTCCTCTCCTTCTGATTTGTCAAGGTCTGCACCATGGGCAATCTCTCCAGATAATCCAGAGCCTGCAGTTCTCAAGGTGCCCAAGTGCGTTCCAAGAAAGAGAAAGAACATCTATTTCCCCAGCACTTGTACCACTAGGTGGCATTTGTGTCCCCAAATAACACTTAAGGCTGCCCTCCCGTCCCTAGTGAAAAACTGGGCCTGTGATCATTTGTTTCAATAAGACCCACATTTCCAAGAAGAGGCAACATTTTGCAGGCACAGTGAAGTCTGATCCTGATTTAAAAAAGAAACATAAAGGGGCCGTCCGGTGGCGCAGCGGTTTAGTCCGTGCTTGGCAGCCCGGGGTTCGCGAGTTCGGATCCCGGGCGCCCGCCGACGCACTGCCTGTCAGCCATGCTGTGGCGGCGTCCCATATAAAGTAGAGGAAGATGGGCACGATGTTAGCTCAGGGCCAGTCTTCCTCAGCAAAAAGGGGAGGATTGGCAACAGATGTTAGCTCAGGGCTTGTCTTCCCCACAAAAAAAAATAAAAATTAAAATTAAAAAAAAAAAAAAAAAAGAAACATAAAGAAGCTGTGTTCAGAGACACGGTTCCTTGTCTCCTGTTCGTGTGGTCCACAGAACGTCTTTCTAACACCTCCTTTTTGGAGGAGGGCTTTTGCAAATACATAATCAAAGGTCCCCATTCTTTGCCTAGGAAAAGGATCTATCTGCCCCAAATGCCTTTCCAAGTGTTCATCTTTCTCATGACAAAATTGCTTGCTGCTTTGAAATGACAATTTCCCATTCAACCATCCACACTAGGTTTCAATGAGATTAGGACCAAGGGTTAGTCTGAGCTCTGATTTCCCCCTGCCTTGGAGCTGGGTATTTCTCCTCCTCCCAGACATCTCTGGAAGAAGGAAGTTTCCCTAGGAACCAAGCAATACAGTCCGTGGAACTGTTTTACCTCCTGTCAATATCCCTTTCACACTTCTCAACCCTCTTTCCTCATTTAACTTAGGAGCAGTAGAATAAAATTATATTTATTATAATTATAAATTATAACCTTCCCACTAGATGGTTTCAGACGAAACCTGTGGCATTAAAATCAGGTGACACTTTGTTCTTTCTTTTAATATAAATTTATTTGGTTATTAAGGTCAAGTCCATATAAAGAGGGCAGATCAATCATGGCCTTGTAAGGTATGGGAGGGAGTTTGGATTCTGAGCAATCAAGAGCCATTAAAGGATTTTAAGCTATAAGGTAAAAAAATTTGATTAGCATTTTTTTGAGGTATAATTTACAAACAATATCATGCACAACTTTTAAATGTTCAGTCTGTGGGTTTTGACAAATATATACATTTGTGTGACTACTACTTCACAGAAAATGCAGAACATTTCCATAACTCCTGAAAATTCTTTTATGTCTTTTTCTAATCGATTTCCCTGACCCAAGAGGTAATACTGTTTTGATTTCTATCCCCATAGATTAGTCGTGCTCTCCTTACAACTTCATATACATGGAATCATACGGGACATTCTCTCTTTTATTTGGCTTCTTCCTCTCAATATAATGTTTTTGAGATCATCCGTGTTGTTGTGAGAAATCAGTAGACTGTTTCTTTCTGTTGCTGAGCAGTATTCCAATTCATGAATAAATCACAACTGTTTATCCATGGACTTTTGGGGCTGTTTCCAGTTTTTGTATATGATAAATAAAGCAGCTGTGAATATTTTTTTTGTACAAGTCTTCTCTTGGACATTTATTTTCAGTTCTCTTAAGTAAATAGCCAGGAGAGAAATGTCCGGGTTAAATGGTAGGTGTATGTGTAATTTTATGAGAAACTGTCAAATTGCTTTCCAAAGTGGTTGCACCATTTTATATGAGCAAAGTATGAGGATAAGAGTTACTCCATTTCTTTGGCAATGTTTGGTATTATCAGTGCATAAATTTTAGCCATTCTTGTGGGGTGATGTGATATCTTGTTTTATTTTGCACTAAGGATTTGGGGGTCTTTTCATGTGCTTATTGGCCATTTGTTTATCTTTTATTGCGAAGTCTTTTGGCCATTATTTTAATAAGTAGTTTGTCTTTTTATTATTGACTTGTAACAGTTGAATATAATCTAGATCTGATTCTTTTGTTAGATATACGTTTTGTGAATATTTTCTCCCAATCTGGGGCTTGCCTATTCATTTTTCTAACTGGGTATTTTGATGAACAGAATTTTAAAACTTTTTAATAAAATCCAATTTATCAATTCTTTTTATCAAGTTGTAAGAAACCGTTGCCTCTCTCAGAGTTACAAAGATTTCCTTCTGTTTTGTTCTAGATATTTTATAGCATTAGTTTTTAAATTTAGGTCTATGATCCATTTTGAGTTAATTTTTACGTGTAGTGTGAGGTAAGGAACATGGTTCTTTTTTTGTTTTTTACTTTTGTAACAGCTTTATTGAGATTTCACACGCCACACAATTCATCCATTTAAACTGTGCAATCCAATGGTTTTTAGTATTGTGATGGTTAATTTTATATGTCAACTTGACTGGTTAAGATAGCTGGTAAAACATTATTTTGGGGTGTGTCTGTGAACGTGTTTCTGGAAGAGATGAGCATTTGAATCAGTAGACTAAATAAAGAAGATGGTCCTCTCCAATGCCCGTGGACATCATCCAATTCACTGGGGGTTTGAATAGAACAAAAAGGTGGAGGAAGGGCTAATTTGCTCTCTCTGCTTGAGCTGGGACATCTATCTTTTCCTGCCTATGGACATTGGCTCTGCTGGTTCTCAGGCCTTTAGACTGGGATGCACCCCACTGGCTTTCTCCAAGGACCAGACACAGATCATGAGACAATTCCTATAAGAAATCTCCTCATATATATCTGTATATATCCTCTTGGCTCTATTTCTCTAGAGAACCCTGACTAATACAAGTATGTTTGTAGAGCTGTGCAACCATGGCCACAATCAATTTCATCATTTTTATCACCCCCAAAAGAAACCTCATATCTTTTAGTGGTCACTTCCCATTATCCCTTTCCCCCAGTCCTAGGCAACCATTAATCTACTTTCTGTCTTTATAGATTTGCCTATTAAAGACATTTTATTTAAATGGAGTTATGCACTATATGGTCTTTCATGACTGAGTTCTTTCACTTAGCATAACGTTTTTCAAAGTTAATCCATATGTAGTATCATATATCAGTATGATATGAATAATATTCCATTGTAAGGATATACCACATTTTATTTGTTTATTCATCAGTTAATGGACATTTGGGTTGTTTACACTTTGGGCTATTATGATTAATGCTGCTATGAACATTTATGTACAAATTTTTATGTGGACATGTATTTTCATTTCTCTTGAGTATATACCCCAAAGTGTGATTGCTAGGTCATATGGTACTTCTATGTTGAACCTTTGAGGAGCTGCCAAACTGTTTTCCAAAGCTGCTAGATCATTGTATAATCCCACCAGCAGTCTATGAGGATTCCAATTTCTCCATACCCTCACCAACACTTGCTGTTATCGTTTTTATTATAGCCAGCCTAATGGGTCGGAAGTAGTATCTCATTGTGGTTTCGATTTGCATTTCTCTGATGGCTGATGGCGTTGAACATCTTTTCATATGCTTATTGGTCATTTGTATATCTTATTTGGAGAAATGTCTAATCCCATCCTTTGCCTTTTTTTTGGGTGAGGGAGATTAGCCTTGAGCTAACATCTGTTGCCAATCCTCCTCTTTTTTTGCTGAGGAAGATTGGTCCCAGGCTAACATCTGTGCCCATCTTCCTCCACTTTATATGTGGGATGCCTGCCACAGCATGGCCTGATAAGCAGTGTGTGGGTCTGCGCCGGGATCGAAACTGCGAACCCCCCGGCCGCTGAAGCGGAGCATGCAAACTTCACCACCACGCCACTGGGCTGGCCCCCCTTTGTCCTTTTTTACGTTGAGTTATTTGTCTTTTTGTTACTGAATTGAAAGATTTCTTTATATAGAAATGTGTCATTTTTTACCATGCAGATTTCTAGGTGTTCCAGACCATCTGTGGAAAGACTTTCCTTTTTCCATTAAATGACTTTGATACTTTTGTCAAAACATGCCAACTGACCATCAGTTGTGTGGATCTATATTTGGACACTCGAATTTTGTTACTTTGATCTGCTTATCTATCTTTACGCCATTTCAGTTTGAAGTATTTCCCAATTTTCCCTCTGATTTCTTCTTTGATGCAGGGGTTATTTAGAGGTATATTGCTTGATTTCCAAATATTTGGGCATTTTCTAGATAAGATACTGTTGTTGACTTCTAATTTAATTCCATTGTGATCGAGAAGATATGATCTATATGATTTCAACCCATTGAAATTTAGAGATTGTTTTGCAGTCAGTCTATATAGTTGGTCTTGGTTAAGGTTCCACGTGCACTTGAAAAGAATATGTATTCCGCTGTTGGTTGTATAATATTCTACAGTGTCAGTTTGGTAAAGATGAATGATAATGTTTGTCTTCTTTACCCTTATTGATTTTGTGTGTACTTGTTTTTTAATTACTGAGAGAGGAGTGTTAAAACATTCGACTGTGATTGTGGATTTTATATTTCTCCCATTGGTTCTGTCAATTTTTGCTTGATGTATCTGGAAGTTCTGTTGTTAGATTCATACATGTTTAGGATTGTCTTCTCGATGAGTTGATCCTTTTTTCTTTATAAAATGACACTTTTTTATTTCTGAAAATACTCTTTGTATTGAAGTCTGCTTTGTCCAAAATTAATATAACCACACCAAGCTTTCTTAGGTTTAGTGGTTACATAGGATATTCTTTCCATCCTTTTACTTTCCACCCATCTGTGGTTTTGTATTTAAAGTATGTTTCTTCTGAACATGTAGTTGGGTCTTCTTTTCTTAGCCATTTTGACAAGCTCTGCCTTTTAACTGGAGTGTTTAATGTAATTATTGATAATTTTTCAGTGTTGCTATTTGTTTTATACATGTCCCCTTTGTTTTTGTTTATTTTTTTTCTTACTTTCCTGACTTCTTTTTTTCAGTAATTATTTCTATATCCTATACTGGATATTACTCTGAATTAATGTTATAAAGCTTCACATATAAGAACCTCACAGCATTTCTCTCTTGTGCTTTGTGCTTATCTTGTCATATACCTCATTTCTACATGTGTTATAAATCTCTCAATATGTTATTGTTTTCTATTTAATTTGTCAGTTGACTTTTAAACCATTTACAGTCATGTGCTGCATAACAACTTTTCAGTCAATGATGGACCACATATACCACAGTGATCCCAGAAGATTCGTACCATAGAGCCTAGATATATAGTAGGCTATACCATCTAGGTTTGTGTAAGCACACTCTATGATGTTCACACAACAACAAAATCACCCAACAATGCGTTTCTCAGAATGTATCCCCATTGTTAATTGATGCACGACTGTAACACAAAACACAAAATAATCTTTTTATATTTACCCATATATTTATCATTTCCAGTTCTCTTTGTTCCTTTCTTTAGATTCTAATTTTTATCTTGTATCATTTCCTTCATCCTGAAGAATTTCTTCAATTTTCTTGTAGTGTGGGTCTGTTGGTGGCAAAAACTCTCAGATTTTGTTTAGTTGAAAATGTCTTTATTTGGCTTTCTATTTAAAATATGTTTTTAACCGGATACAGAACTGTAAGTTGATAGCTTTTTTTTTCTTTAGCACTTTAAATTGATGTTCCATTGTGTTCTGGCTTAACATTGTTTCTGATGAGAAGTTAGCCATCCTTCCTAACATTGGATCCCTGTACGCAACGTATATTTTCCCCCTCGTTCTTTATAAGATTTTTCTCTTTATCTCTGTTAAGTCAGGAACCGTGAAAGGACCTGAGATTTGATTTTACTCTGCTTGCGAGCCAGCAAGTGAGAATGTCACAGTTTTCCTAGATACTGGCAGAAGATAAGAGAGAGTTTACGACTCATAGCAATAGCAGAGTAACATTGTTGCCAGCTTCCTCTGCCCCAATTCCCACAGGTGACACAATGAGGGATGGATGTGGCCTGCACAGACAGTGGGCTGTGTTATAGCAGAGGAGCCCCAACATTGGGAGGCCCTGATCTTACATAGGGGAGGCTGACAAACTTGTCCATTTCGCCTCTGGCAGGGAAAGACTGAGGTGTCTCTTCATTCTGGGTAATAAAGATAGAGATATTTCCCTTCCTGGAGCAGATTTACTTATATTTCATTTGGTTGTTTATTTTAAAAATAATGGTGATAATATTTCTGCTGAAATTCCCTATCTCTTCACCCATCTCTGTCTTTTGCTGTAGGTTCTTTAGCATCTTTATCATAGATTTCATTTTTAATTCTTTTTTTTTTATTGTGGTAATATCGGTTTATAACATTATATAAATTTCAGGTGTACATCATTATATTTTGACTTCTGTATAGACTACATCATGTTTACCACCCAAAGACTGATTACAATCCATCACCACACACATGTGCCTAATCATCCCCTTTCATCTGCCTCCCTCCCCCCTTCCCCTCTGGTAACCACCAATCCAATATCTGTCTCTATGTGATTGTTTGTTGTTGTTTTTATCTTCTACTTATGAGTGAGATCATATAGTATTTGACTTTCTCCCTCTGACTTATTTCACTTAGCATAATACCCTCAAGGTCCATACACACTGTCACAAGTGGCTGGATTTCATCATTTCTTATGGCTGAGTAGTAGTCTGTTGTGTATATATACCACATCTTCTTTATCCATTCATCCCTTGATGGGCCCCAAGGTTGCTTCCAAGTCTTGGCTATTGTGAATAATGCTGCAGTGAACATAGGGGTGCATGTATCTTTACGCATTTGTGTTTTCACGTTCTTTGGATAAATACCCAGCAGTGGAATAGCTGGATCTACGGTAGTTCTATTCTTAATTTTTTGAGGAATCTCCATACAGTTTTCCATAGTGGCTGCACCAGTTTGAACTCCCACCAGCAGTGCATGAGAGTTCCCTTCTCTCCACATCCTCTCCAACATTTGTTGTTTCCTGTCTTATTAATTATAGCCATTCTGACATGGGTGAGATGACATCTTATTGTAGTTTTGATTTGCATTTCCCTTATAGTTAATGATGTTGAACATCTTTTCATGTGCCTGTTGGCCATCTGTATATCTTCTTTGGAGAAATGTCTGTTCAGGTCTTTTGCCCATTTTTAAATTAGGTTGTTATTTTTGTTGTTGAGATGTATGAGTTCTTTATATATTTTGGAGATTAACCCCTTATCAGATATATGGTTTATAAATATCTTCTCCCAACTGTTCAGATGTCTTTTCATTTTGTTGATGATGTCCTTTGCTGTGTAGAAGATTTTTAGTTTGATGTAGTCCCATTTATCTATTTTTTCTATTGTTTCTCTTGCCTTTTCAGACATGGTACTTGAAAACATGTTGCTAACACCAATGTCGAAGAGCGTACTGCCTATGTTTTCTTCTAGAAGTTTCATGGTTTCAGGTCTTACCTTCAAGTCTTTAATTCATTTTGAGTTAATTTTTGTGTGTGGTGTAAGATAATGGTCTACTTTCATTCTTTTGCATGTCGCTGTCCAGTTTTCCCAGCACCATTTATTGAAGAGACTTTCCTTTCTCCATCATATGTTCTTGGCTCTCTTGTTAAAAATTAGTTGTTCATAGATGTGTGGGTTTATTTCTGGGCTCTTGATTCTGTTCCATTGATCTGTGTGTTTGTTTGTGTGCCAGTACCATGCCATTTTGGTTATTATAGCTTTGTAGTATATTTTGAAATCAAGGAGTATGATACCTGGAGCTTTGTTCTTTTTTCTCAGGATTCCTTTGGCTATTCGGGGGCTTTTGTTGTTCCATATAAATTTTAGGATTCCTTGTTCTATTTCTGTGAAAAATGTCATTGGAACTTTGGTAGGGATTGCATTGAATCTCTAGATTTCTTTAGGAAGTATGGACATTTTAACTATGTTAATTCTTCCAATCCAAGAGCATGGAATATCTTTCCATTTCTTTATGTCTTCTTCAATTTCTTTCAACAATGTTTCATAGTTTTCAGCATACAGACCTTTCACCTCTTTGGTTAAGTTTATTCGTGAGAATATTTTTCTTTTTGTTGGGTTGTAAATGGGATTGTATTCTTAATTTCTCTTTTGCTACTTCATTGTTACTGTATAGAAATGCAACTGATTTTTGTATGTTAATTTTGTATCCTGCAACTTTACTGTACTCATTTATTATTTCTAAAAGTTTTTTTGTGGATTCTTTAGGGTTTTCTATATATATAACATCATGTCATCTGCAAATAGGGAGAGTTTCACTTCTTCCTTTCCAATTTGGATCTCTTTTATTTCTTTTTCTTGCCTGATTGCTCTGGCTAAGACTTTCAATACTATGTTAAATACAAGTGGTGAAAGTGGGCATCCTTATCTGGTTCCTGGTCTTAGAAGGATAGCTTTCAGTTTTTCACCATTGAGAATGACGTTAGCTCTGGGTTTGTCATATATGGCGTTTATTATGTTGAGGTACTTTCCTTCTATGCCCATTTCATTCAGAGTTTTTATCATAAGTGGATGCTGTATCTTATCAAATGCTTTCTCTGCATCTATTGAGATGATCATGTGATTTTTAGTGATGTGGTGTATCACTTTCATTGATTTGCGGATGTTAAACCATCCCTGCATCCCTGGAATAAATTCCACTTGATCATGGTGTATGATCTTTTTAATGTGTTGTTGTGTTCGATTTGCTAGTATTTTGTTGAGGATTTTTGCATTGATGTTCATCAGTGACATTGGCCTGTAATTTTCTTTTTTTGGGTTGTCCTTGTCTGGTTTTAGTATCAGGGAATGTTGGCTTCATAGAATGAGTTAGGAAGCTTCCCCTCCTCTTCAATTTTTTGGAAGAGTTTGAGACGGACAGGTATTAAGTCTTCTTTGAATGTTTGGTGGAATTCACCAGGGAAGCCATCTGGTCCTGCACTTTTATTTTTAGGGAGGTTTTGGATTACTGATTTGATTTCCTTACTGGTGATTGGTCTATTCATATTCTCTATTTCTTCTTGATCCAGCTTTGGAAGGCTGCATAGTTCTAAGAATGTATCCGTTTCTACTCGATTATCCAATTTGTTGGCATATAGCTTTTCATAGTATTCTCTTATAATCTTTTGTATTTCTGAGGTGTCTGTTGTAATTTCTCCTATTTCATTTCTTATTTTATTAATTTCAGCCTTCTCTCCTTTTTTCTTGGTGAGTCTAGCTAAAGGTTTGTCAATTTTGTTTATCTTTTCAAAGAATCAGCTCTTGGTTTCATTGATTTCTTTCTATTTTTTTTTTTTTTTTTAGTTTCTATTTCATTTATTTCTGCTCTGATTTTTATCATTTCCTTGCTTCTACTGATTTTGGGCTTTGTTTGTTCTTTTTCCGATTCCTTTAGGTGCACTGTTAGATTGTTTGAGATTTTTGTTTGTTGAGGTAGGCTTGTATTGCTAAAAACTTCCCTCTTAGAACCATTTTTGCTGTATCCCATAAATTCTGGCATGTCATATTTTCATTTTCACTTGTCTCCAGGTATTTTTTGGTTTCTCCTTTGATTTCTTCATTGACCCAATCATTGTTCAGTAGCATTTTGTTTAATCTCCACATATTTGTGGCATTTCTGATTTTCTTCCTGCAGTTGATTTCTAGTTTCATGCTGTTATACTCTGATTGCAACATCTTATTTGTCTGTAGGTGTGTTATTGTGATACAAGAAATATAGATTTGATCTTTGCCCCCCGTTCCTTACAGAGCTCCTAAAAAAGCCTTGTATTTCCTCAATGATAGGAGTGATGAGAGCATCTTTTGCTATAATATCTGGGGTTTTTTTTTTGTCCCCAGTTCCTGAAATAGCTCTGTAGCCATAAAGGTGAAAGGAACGTCTTTTGTTATTCATAACAAGCCCCTTTACACAACACTTGAGTTTATGTTAAAGAGGTGACTTTTGGAAAGCTCCTATAGATGGGAGTTGGTCGTCAAGGGAACCAATCATGTGAGAGGGTTGGAATTTTCAGTCCTACTCTGGGGAGGGGGGAGGGGCTGGAGATTGAGTTTAATCACCAATGGCCAATGATTTAATCAATCACACCTACATAATGGAACCTCCATAAAACCCCTAAACAACAGGGTTTGGTGAGCTTCTGGGTTTGTCAGTGTACCCATGTGCGGGGAGGGTGGTGCACCTGGAGGTGGTATGGAAGCTGCACACCCTTTCCCCATCCTTGCCCTCTGCATTTCTTCCATTTGGTTGTTCTTGAGTTATAACCTTTATAATAAACTGGTAATAGAAAGTAAGATGCATTCCTGAGTTCTGTGAGCTGTTATAGCAAATCTTCAAATCTCAGGAAGGGGTCCTGGGATCTCTCAATTTATAGGCAGTGGATCAGAAGTACAGGTTGGCATCTGAAGTGTGGGGCAGTCTTGTGGGACTGAGCTCATAACTTGTGGCATCTGCACTAACTCTGGGTAGTGTCATAATTGAATGGTAGGACACTCAGTTGGTGTCTGGAGAGTTGGGGAATTTCTAAATATGAGGGGAAAACCCACACATTTGGTGTCAGAAGAATTGAGAGTGTAGAGGAAAACAATTTTCCTTTAGTTAGCAAGTTTTTTCCTTTTAGTAGATCTATTTTAATTGCCTGTTCTTTTCCCTCTTGATTTTATGGCACATTTTTTTGTTTCTTTGAATGTTTAAAACTTTTTTATTGTATGGTGGACATCATAAATGATACATTGCAGATGCTCTGGATTCTGTTATATTCCTCTGAAGAGTGTCCAATTTTATTCTAGAAGGAAGTTAAATTACTAGGCTCTCACCTTGGTTTTGTGCAGGCTTGGTTTTAGACTTTGGATGGATTTCTTTTTGTTTTGTCCCTAATCCTAGGGTATATCCCTTATCCTGGGATATAGTCTTTGTTCCTTAAGTGTGGCCATTCTGGGGTTTCAGTGGAGAGTCCAAAGTGTTTGCCTAAGATTGCAGAATTTCAACTCCAAATCCCCAGCAGCAGGCAACTAACTGTTCAAATCTCTGCTCTTGTTTTCCTTCGGGTTATTTGGATCCTTGCCCCATGCATGTTCATTCAGGAGTCAG
This sequence comes from Tapirus indicus, assembly GCA_031878705.1. Lineage (NCBI taxonomy): Eukaryota > Metazoa > Chordata > Mammalia > Perissodactyla > Tapiridae > Tapirus > Tapirus indicus. The sequence continues at coordinate 74,944,617 of CM062923.1, read as the reverse complement.
CCAAGGATTTGAGGGGAGTTCACATGCAGATGTCGGGCCTCTCCTCTTTTTTTTTTTTTTTTTTTTAATTTTTTGGTGAGGAAGACCAGCCCTGAGCTAACATCCGTCGCCAATCCTCCTCTTTTTTGCTGAGGAAGACTGGCTAACATCTGTGCCCATCTTCCTCTACTGTATATGGGACGCCACCACCGTGTGGCTGATGAGCAGTGCATCGGCGGCCGCCGGGATCCGGACCTGCAAACCCCAGGCTGCCAAGCGCGGACTAAACCGCTGCGCCACTGGGCGGCCCCAGGCCTCTCCTCTTTGTGGCTGCTTCCTTTCCTGGATTTTCCCCCTCAGGAAGCACCCCTCCCATCTCCGCCTGCCCTGCCCCAGCACCAGTTTACATCACACTTCTGCTTATCTCCCCTGCTAGGCTGCAAATTTTTGGAGTATTTGGTTCATCCTTCTATCCCATAGTGCCTAGTCAGTGTCATTAATAATAGGATTGCTCACCTAGCATTAGGGCCCCATCTAAAAAAGCAAAGCAGCAGCGTGGCATGGTCACATAGAGCATGGCTTCTGGGTCCTATGTGACTGTGTGGCCTTGGTCAGGTTACTTAACCTCTCTGTGCCTCAGTTTCCTCATTATGTGGAAAGCTTCCTACCTCATAGGGTTTTTGTGAGGATTAAATGTGTTAAGACAGATAGAGAGTTTATTACCTGGCACATAGTTAATAATAAATATTAGCTGTTCTTGCTTGTAGAGGGCCTGGTCAGCTCCATTTTAGGCAGCATCAGATAAAGAGATGGACGTCTCTAGGTTGTCAATCTCTAAGGAAGCTAAAGTATCACTGGATATATTAGAAATTTGGAATCAATTAATTCAGATTTTTCACATATGGTGCCTTACATAGGTACAGAAGTAGAAAGCAGATAGTTCCATCAAATGGGATATTGAAAAATAAGAGTTTGTTTTGCCAACGCCGCCAACCTATGTCTGGGATATGTTTGCTAAAATACGCTCAAGTTTCAAAACACAACTATTTGCCACCATGCCACCAATTCCCAAACCAGCTTGCAGAAGTTCACCGTTAGTCAACACTCATACAACACAGCGGAAATTCTGAACTCAAATAATGCAATTTTTTCTTGTGCTCATGAAATAAATAGTAAATAATGGGTTTGTAGGGACTCCAAATTCTTACTCTGCTCAAGGCGAGCACATATTTGGGTCTGGCCTCAGTTTCCGGTTTCTGTGCTGGAGAAATAAACCAGAGGGCTCAAGGGCCAGCTGCTTGGCTCCGGAGAGGGCAGGTCGGGCGGCGCAGCGCCGGGTGTGCAGGAGGCGCCCGCCCTGCTCGCGGCCCGGCCCGGCCCCGCGCCGCCGCCGTCAGACCAGTCGGACGGCTTCGCCCCCCAGCCCGCCCCTCCCCGCCCCGCGCCGCTTGGCCCGCGGCCGCCGCCCTCGCTCCCGGAAACCCAGTCCCTCCTGCGAGCGCCCGAGCTGGACCGGCCCAGCCCCCCGCGCAGCCGCCGCCCCGCAGCCCTCGCTGCCCCCGGCCCGCGCCTGGGCGCCGGGCCATGGGGCGCCCGGGCCGGCGGGAGGCCGGAGCAGGAGCCCGGCGGGAAATGGGTAAGGGCACGTGGGAAAGGCCGGGCTGGGGGCTCCCCCGTCGCCGCCCTCGACAGTGACTGTGTGCCGTGCACGGGTCGCGCCAGGCCGGTGGGCGTGTGCGCGGGGGCTGTGGGGTCTGGACGCTGAGAGCAAGGAGGCGTGAGCCGGAAAGAGGCTGCAGGAAGGTAGAGAGCAAGTGGAGGTCCCTCAGAATCCAATCTAATCGGGTGGCGGGAACTGGGACGGCAAGGGGAAGGAAGCTGGGCTGTGCCCCACTGGGAGAGTCAGCCCGGCCTGGGGTAAGGTGGCTCCACAGGCTCCTCCAGCTGGGCTGGTGGATCAGAGCGGGCTCCAAGCCCCGCTGGAGAGCAGGAGCGCTTAAAGCCATCCAGTATTAGAACTGGGCGAAACGGAGGGCTTTACTCTTAGTCTCCCATTGCCCTCCGCCTCAGGGGCCCCTGATCCCCATGACCAGGCTGGGCCCTCCTCCCTGTGGGCCCCTGCTTGATGGGAGCCGGCTGGTCTGGCAAGCCGGCCCCAGGATGGGATGGAGGAGAACCCAGCTCTTCCCCACCCCTTTGGATGCCGGCCCCTCTCCTTGGCCCTTCTGGGTGTGTCTGGCCAGAAAGCATCAGAAATTCCTGGGAAGGCAAACAGTGTCTGCTCAGCTGACAAACTCATGTCCCCTCTAGGGTTCCTTTCTGGCTCTAGAATTGAGTCTAGCCTTTTTCAGTAGGACGATGGAGCCAGGGATTTGAGTTCTATGTCGTTTTTTTTCCAGGCTGCAAGATGGATTTTGCTGCTCTGGTCAATGCACTCGCCCAGACCTCTGTGTCCATGGCCTGCGTGTCTAGGTCAGGCCAGTATCAAAGTGAAGGCCTGGGCAACCGGGGGCTCCATCTGCTCTTGAACCTCATTAGGTTGTTTTAGCCCTTAGGTTCCATTAGCCCTTCTGGTCCTAGAGCTGATTGAATGTAATTAGCAACTAACTGGATGGTGATGAGACCCTGTACATAAGAAACACACCGAGGTCAAGTTTAGGCAGCAGATAGTGCTGAATGATTTTCTTCCAGAGGTGGTATTTCCTCTATGTGGGGAGTATGAAGAAAAGTCATTCATTCATTCATTCAACACATATTTACCTAGTGCTAACTACTAATCAGGCATGTAGGCACTGAGAATACAACTGGTCTTGTTTACATATGAGTTGTAGGAGAGAGAAAATAAGCAAGTAAGCAGAGAAATCACATTATTTTGGAGAGTGATAAGTGCTGTAAAAAAAAAAAAAAAACCAACAAAACAGTGATGGTGGGGATGACAGTGAAATAAATAAGAGAAATTGGCCCTGAGCTAGAAAAGGTAGCAAGCATCTTTTTAAATGAGGTGGGAAAATGGTGGCATTTTCCTGCCCTAAAACGCTGGGGGCACAGGATAGGATGTCCTCTGTTACTGCGAGCAGGTACTCAGGAGCTGCCTATAAGGGATCAGTGAGCAATGGACATGGGGTGAGCAGCCCCTCTCTAGAGTCCTCAGAGTATATTTCTTGTTGGGAAGCTTGAATCTAAGGCAGAGATTTAAGCTTCCCCAGAAAACATGCTCTGTTGAGTCGCTTGCTCATTTGTTTATTCATTCAACAAATACTTGTAGAGGGCCCATATGTTCTAGGCGCTATTCCAGTTGTCATGGATACGTCAGTGAACAAGTGAGTCCTTCCCCTCACAGAGCTTACTTTCTGGTGGGGAGAAACAGACAATAAACAACAATACCTGCAGTTTTAACATCACAGCAGATATGTGCTATGACGAAAAGCAAAGCAGCTTCAGGGGTTAGCAGGTGATGGGAGCTGCTGTGGGCAGTAGAGTGGTCAGGACAGGCCCAGCCTAGATAAGACACAGTCATGTGACTATCCGGGGAAGAACGTTCCAGGCAGAGGGAACAGCAAGTGCAAAGGCCCCCAGGCATGAACAAGGCACATGCTCAACATGCTGGGGGAAGAGGAGGGAGGCCAGAGTGGCTCTGGGAGGCAAGCAGGCATCTCAGAGGCTGTCATTAGAGGAGGCAGGAGCAGGGCTCTGCCTGATGACCAGAGGCATCCGGGAAAGCAGATGATGCTCGCTGCTGTGGCAGGAAGATTTACAAGCTCCCAAGCAAACACGGGGTCAGGCCTGGTGGTTTGCACCGAGCAGGGGAACAGGTGAATAGAGATGGAGAGTGCCTCTCGGGAGTGGTACCACTTGCTCTTCTTACTTGTGCCCAGCATCATCAAAACATCATGGGCCCACACAAGAGAGCTAAAGTGGGAGGCAGACCCTGAGTTTTTCAAATAAGTAAAGACTCTGGAAACTGGAGGTGGGGAGAAAAACTGGCATTTGAAATGCCTTCTGGAAAAATTCCGATATCTTTCATTCTTAAACTAATGAGGTGATCTCATTAGTAGGCTTAAAAGAAAAACAGGAAAGTATATAATAATTGACATGTATTGAGCTTGTACTAAATGCCAGGCTCTCCTTTGAGCTCGTTATGTGCAAACACAAGTAATCCTCACAGCGTGTCTGTGAGTATATACTGTCCAGTTTCACAGATGAGAAAACTGAGGCCCAGAGCGAGTAAGAAAGTTGCCCACTTTTACATAGCTAGTGAGTGAAGAAGTCAGGATTTACAACCAAGTGGTGCAGTTTAGACACAAGTGCTCTGAGAGGGAGAGGGAGAGGAAGAGGGAGAGGTTTTGCACGAAGGGACGTTGGTCAGCAGTGGCGAAGGGCTCCATAGTGCCTGACAGTGGGGTGGGGGGTGGTCAGAAAGAGCATTCTGCTTCTTTCCCTGGGTTTTTTTGTTTGTTTTTTCTTTTTTGGTGAGGAAGATTGTCGCTGAGCTAATATCTGTGCCAATCTTCCTCTATTTTCTATATGAGACGCTGCCACAGCATGGCTTGATGAGCGGTGTGTAGGTCCGTGCCCAGGTCCGTGCCCAGGATCTGAACCTGCGAACCCCAGGCTGCTGAAGCTGAGCGTGTGAGCTTAACCACTACATCACCGGGCTGGCCTCTCTTTCCAACTTTAAGATAATATTTGCATGGGTTAAAAATTCTTTAAAAAATATTTTTAAGGTAGTATTTGCATGTGTTAAAAATATTTTTACAAATGTTAATTCAAACAGCCCTTAAGTAAAAAAATCTCGGGGAAAAATGTACCTCCCTCTCCTGTCCTCTGGTCCCTAATTCTCCTCTTCAGAGGCAGTTTCTTGAGAATACTTCCAGAGAGATATGTTCTACTTGTAGACAAGCATATATGTATGTGTACTTTCTCTCTTCTCTTTTTTTCACACAAATGGTAATAATACTCAGGTCTGTACCTTTTTTTTTTTTTACTTAATATGTTTATCATTCTGATTCAGGACATAGAGATGTACTTCACCCTTCTTAAATAAATGTTTACTATCCCCTTGAATGGATGTACCATATTTATCTAGCAATCCTCAATGAGTTTCTAGGTTGTTTTCCCCATTTTTAAAGTTAGTTTGCTGTGACAGACAAGAATGCATTAAGCGTGCTTGTATCTACCTATTCGCTCACTTCTGGGACTGTTTCAGCAGGAGAGATTCATAAACATGGAATTACTGGTTTAAAAGTTATGTGTATTTCGGAGTTTGATTGATGCTGCCAGCCTGCTTTCTGAAGACACTTAGTACTTAGTAGGTATGACTTAGTACTTCTGAGACCGCTTGTTTCGCCTCGCCTCTGCCAACTCCGTGTGTTATCAACTTTTTGTTCTTGCCAATTTGACAGATAAAAAATGGCATCATGCTGTAGCTTTAATAGTTATTTCTTTGTAGTGAGTGGCGTTGTGAGTCTTACATGTCTTGAGCTATTTGTCTTTTTCTTTCTGTAGACTGTTCCATATCCTTAGCCTATGGTTTAAATTGGATTTTGGTTTTTTTTTCTTGGTAATTGAATTATAAGGGGTCTTATTATCATTTCCTCTTCATCACGCATCTCTAGTCTCACTGACTGCCCCTCACCACCTTCCCCTACCCTTGTGAGCAGCAGCCACACTGATATATTTATATGTTTATCCTGGGATCTGGACATATTTTAGAGAAATATATGATGTTGATTTATACATACATGTATTTTAAACTTACATAAATGTGCTGTGCTACAAATTGTGATCTTCTTACTTTTTAAACCCAATGCTGATTTTAAAAGATATCTGACTGCTATGTGAGCTTGTGGTTTGTTGCTTCTGATTGCTGCACTGCATTCCATGGTTGGAATCATGGAATTACCGTAACAGTTGATTCTTACAGATTGGTCTAGAAAGATTGTTTGATAGATGGGAAGGAGAATGGGAGAGGGAACAGAGCTGACCCAGCGTGAGGATGCGCCAACGTGTGAAAGTACCAGGAACATTCAGGGAAGCCCCGTAGGCTGCTGGGGCCGCAGCTTGGAATGTGGGTGTGTGGTTCCAGGAGAGGAAATGGCAGTGTTGGGCTTTCCCTAAAGGCGAGAGGAGAGAGGCACTGGGGTGGGGGCCAGTCAGGGAAGATTTCCAAGGGCAGGAGGAGCATTAGGGTGGACTGTAGATGTGAACCTGAGAGGCGGCAGGTCTCTGCAGTTCTCCAAACAAGAGAGGAGTGGGCTCTGTGTGAGGGTGCGGGGGTGGGGCCTGCCTGGGAGGGAGAACCGGAAGGGTGGGCCCTGGGGGCATGGGGGCGTCTAGGCTGGTGTCAGGGCTGCTAACTTGGGAAACCAGGCAGAAGTGATGCCGTAGACAGGACCCAGACAGGGCAGGCCTGGGGCACAGGGCACATGGGCATGCCACCAGATCCGAAGTCCTGCTCACAAACAGCGGGAGGATTCCCTTGGCAGTTGGGACTCTGGGCTGGAGAGGGGTTTGTGACTCTGCAGTGAGTAGGCGAGAGATGAACGTGTGGGAGTGGGTGAGGTCGCCCTGGGAGACAGTGAAGGGCAGGTGCAGCTCCAGGTGGAACAGAGCCTGGGGCAGGTATGCAGGGAGAAGTGGATGGACAGGCCGAGCCAGCTGGGGAGGCATGGGTGCACTTTTGAACTCTGCCCTTTCCTGGCGAGACCACCTCTGGAAAGCATCCTCTGGGAAGGGAACCTGGGCAGGTGGGGTGGGGGCCGTTATAAACAAGGATGTAGAAGGAGGGGACCCTGCCTTGCTGGCGTCTCTCGCTGCTGCCTGGGAACATGCTCAGAACTGCTGAGGCAGACTGGAGGGAAATGGCTGTGGGAAGCTCAGGTGTGCAGGCTGTCTTCCCGGGGATGAGCTCGGAGGCCCCAGTGCTGTTCCTGCTGAGAGCTGGCGAGCCAGGCTGTCTGCTCTGTCCCCGTGGGCGACTGTTGATAGAGCATGGGTCCTGCTGGCACAGAGGGGGCACTAGGAAGCCAGGGTTTTGTTGCTATGGACAGGGTTAAGTGTGGGTACCCCCAGGGGAATACTGACCCGTCTGGTGGCCCCAGGAAATGCTCTGCTCTGAGCTTCGCCTTCCTCCTTCATTTCGTTAGAGCATACCTGTTCTCTGTTTTATATAACACCAGAGTCTTGCTTTCCTGCTATTCCTGCTTTCCTGCTTGAATTCCTATTCAGCACCTAATGGCTGATCGAGGCTAATTAGCCTTATAAGGGAGATTCTCAGTTCTTTCTCCAAAGGAGTATTTGCTTGAAAGGTCAGATTCAGCTGTACAAAGTGTCTACTCATTTACATATCTTGTCATGATTTTTGACATGAGTTTTCCACCTATACTATTTTATTTGATATTTTTCCTTGAATACACATAATTTGAAAAAAACCATAAAGTTAGGCATTATATATAGTGTGACCCTGAGCAATAACATCTATGAAATCAGTGGTTTGCTGTATCAGTTATATTTTTTAGTGCATATTCAAATAAATGCTTAACTATTAAAAATGTTCATTATGGGTACCACATACCTACTTAGGCAAACACAGTCTAAGATTCGTGGATTCACGGAGGAGGTAATCTTTGCTGTGTTAGAGAGGGAAAATACCTTTTCCTCTACCTCTTAGATTTAGTGACTGGGACCTGTGAATTAAACTGACAAAAGATTAATAGTAGAAGAAGGTTTATGGTCATGCACACAGGAGCCAATCAAAGAAGTAGATGGCTTGTTAAATGGTTAAAGTTAAAGGCTTATATACCTAACTTAGTAGGGGAAAGGGAGGGGAGAGAAAAAGTCTTTTATGGGAAAAGCAAATAGATTTCTTCAGGAAAGACAAATGCATTTTTAGGAGAACAAATGAGAGATGAGAACGTCTGTGATAATGTTTGTCTATACTGGTATGCGTCGTCTTTCAGTCTCCCTCAGGGCCATAAATCTCTCTTTGAGAAGCGATTTGGGGTAGATTTTATTGAGTTCTCCCTTCTGGGAGTAAATCTGCCCTAAGAAGGAATTTATGGCAGCCTTAATTCCCAGAAGTTGCTGCTTTTAGTCAGATAAGAGAAGCTGTGAGAAGACTTCTCTCTGTATCTGTTGAATCTCAAATGTCTTCACCCTTAAATAATCTTCACACCAATTCTAGAGTTCCGAGTGGGTCCCCACACCTACATCAGAAAGGTCACACTGGCAGCCACTTGAGAGGTGGTGACGGTGAAGGGTCAAAAACAGTAAACAGCCACGCAGCCCCCCTCAGGCCCTCTCCCGTCCCATTCTAGTTCTCAGCCTCTACCCGCAATGGGGGCGGGGGGTTGGCAAAGAACCTCCCAGGCTTTAAAGTGGACAGAGAAATTCAATCATTGTTTAATTCAACAAATTTAATTGTCTAATACCTTTATTATTTTTGCTGATGATAACCATAGTACCTATTTATTTTTAAAGATTAGGTACATACCGAAAAAGTGCAAAGAACTTAAAATCATGTGTCTGTTACCGTGCACAGATAAACACTATCAACCAATGTTTTGGTAGTTTATTGCCTAAATAGAAGTTTTTAAAAAATTGAGATTATACTGAATATATAACCAACTTCCTTACTTAATGATACGCTGTAAGCATCTTTCTGCTTCATTAAATACTCTTCAAAAACCAGACAGTTAAAGGTTGCAGAGGTTCACCATTTGGCTGTGCGGCTCTACCATAATCCTTATCCAGTGCTGCATTGTGGGCGTTGAGGTTGTGAGCATTTTTGCCGTTATAAGTAACTGCATGCACATGAGTTTCAGCAGATGTTTGTGAGCATCTTCTGGTGCCAAGGGTGCTCAGGGACAGAGGTGAATAACTGCAGAGCCCTAGTCACTGCTTACCTGAGAAGGACAGACCCAGGACAAGTGGCTGCAGGGAAAGTGCGAATCTAAAAACACACCGGATTGGAAGGGAGCTGAGAAGGGGAGCCTTGGGAGGGAACTGGGGATGGACTTTGGTGCCGATGAAGAAGAGAGCCCTGGAGCTGTGGCCTGGGCATCTGTCCACGGGCAGGGTAAGGACGGCCACCCCAGGTCACTGCCTACCATGGGATTGGGCAGCCAAGTCCAGGAGAGAGAAGCTTGTCATTCACTTTAATGATCACTTCCTGCCCTTCTCCAGGAAACTACGGGCAGTGTTGGTGCCCATGTCTGTGTTGGGAGGGTGGTGATGATGTTACCGCTGGACTCTGCTCCCTTTCCTCATTGCCCTGCCTCCAAGAGACATGTCCCTCCCATTCTAAGACCACAGACATTACTGAGGGGGCGCCGTTGGCCCCTGCCATGGGCTCAGTAACTGGAAGCCCTCACCCAGCTCTCTGCTCCCAACCCCAGGGAGCCCACAGTCAAATTGGCCAGCGGGACAGTAAACATCTAACCTGACAGAGGAATGTCTCGGGAGGCAGGTGTCCTCCTGTCTCTCCTCCCTGAGGGCCCAGGCTTGTTGAGGTCGGTGAGCTGGGAGGGAATGGGGCCTTTTCCGGAGGAAGGAGCGTGTGGCTGCTTCTGGCCTCTGCTGTCACTCTGCCCGCTAGCTGGTGCCCCTGGAAGGATGGTAGTGAGCTCCATCAGCTCAAGAGTTTTTGTGAACTTTGAGTTGGGAGAAGTGAGTTCAGGCTTACACTGTCAGTAGCACTGTTTGCTCGGAAAGAACACCTGCTCCTTCATACTGCAGTATGCAGGTAACAGGGTATAGCAGAAAGTGTGTTTGCTGGGGTTCGGCAGTCCTGGGTTCAAATCCAGTTTTACCTTTACCTGTGTGAACCTGAGTAACTACTCTGACCCTCAGTCTCGTCATCTGTTCTGTAGAGTGGGGATAATAATACCCCACTGCCACCCCAGACTCTTAGGGATTGGAGATATGCTTCTAAAGGGCCTGATGAATGTCAGCACTAAGGGCCCTTGGACAAAGTACAGGGTAGTTATAAGTTGGGTGCGCTCTTCTCCTGGAAGGTGGGCTCCACTCACCTTCTGTGCTCACTTCGTGAGAAGCTGCCTCCCGACCTGTGCTGAGCAGCTTCCTCTGCGGGCAAACAGGAAGTCACTCTCCTCAGGGGAGGCAGGAGGGGCTGCCTGGCAGGGCTGCCTGCCTGCAGACTGTGGTCGGGTCAGGAGGCTGTGTATCCTCTGAGCTCTGGGGAGGGGGACAGTGGGCTGCGTAGGGTACCCCAGGAGTTGGGGGTTGGTGCAGATCAAAGCTCACCTCTGGCAGGGGCTCTGGGGGCAGGAGCCAGTTTCCCCTCCCCCTGCCCTCATCCGAGCCACACACCTTCCCCAGCTGGAGCCTCCTTGCCTGTCCCCACGGATCCCCCATCCAGAGTTTTGCTCCTTGCTGTCTTGGTAAGGAGGTGAAAGTTGTAGGAGATGGAACAGAGCTGGTGGCTACAGGAGTCTGGGAATCTCTTCTTGAAGTTTGGTGGAAGCAGGAGCCATTCTAACCACCCCCCATAGCCCCTAAACACACACCACACACACAAACAAGACCCATTGCCTGGGAGGAAAGGGAGAGGCGTGTCCCGTTTCCCATGTATTGTCTTGAAGTGATCAAGGAAGAGAAGATGAGCAGCTCTTACTCATTCATTCATTCATCAAATGGTTGTGGAGCAGTTGTGAGCCAGGTACTAGGCCACACAACCTGGGTAGCTATAAAGGTGACTGGACCAGTCCTTGCCCTTGAGAATTCACAGTCGGGGGAGGATGTGGACTCATAGACACATGGAGGATGCAGATCACTAGTGCCTCGCCTGACCAGCGCTATTCCAGCCCTGGGGAGCTGAGCGTGCCCAGCATCCCTGGGGTGGTATAGAGGCTGGACTGAACTGGGCAGACCCAGAGTCAAGGAGGTGAGGAGGGAGGCTGACCCCAGGTCCTCATGTCACCTCCTAGTCAGTCCTCGCCTCAGAGTCTCCTGGCTTATGCCCCCATCACACCCCCGCCCCCCGCCTGTCCTTAACCTCTGTGTGGCCACATTTGATGGTTGCTTACTCCATCTTAGACTTTCTACTAGCCTTCAACATAGCCAACCACTTCCTCCCTCTAAAGTTATCTCCTCTCTTGTCTCTGTGACGACACGCTTTCTTCATGTTTCCCTCACCTCCTTGACAGCCCCTTCTCCCTCTCCTTTGCAGACCTCCTGGGTGGGCTCCACCAGCCCCCTGCATGGACCACCTCTCTGCTGGTCGCACGCATGCTCATTTCTCCAGCCCAGCCCCTCCATCAACTCTGGGCATGTTTTTCAGTTGCCTGTTTGAGTATCTCATAGATCTCTCAAACCTAATATTTGAAAATCAAACTCTTGATTTTTCTCCCCTAAGCCCCAATTCTTTCCCATTTCAGCAAAGGCCATTACTACCTGTCCAGTTGCTCAAGCCCGAAATCTAGAAGTTGCCCTTGACTTCTCTCTCATTGCATCTATTTCACTGGCAGATCCTACCAATCATCCCCAATATATATCCTGTGTCCTCTGTCTCCCCTTCTCTGCCATTTCTGCTCCCCTTCAAACCACTGTCCCACTCACCTGGACTGCCAGAGAGCCCCCTGGCTGGCCTCCCTGCTCTCACAGAGCCTTTGACTGTCTGTTCTCCATACAGCAGACAGATGATCTTAAAAATACATACCTACATACTCCTTGACCTGTTGTTTCCCCACTTAACATGTACCCTGGCTTACCACTGGGGACCCCTTGGGATCAGGCCCTGCCTTCCGGCCCTGTCATCTCTCACCCTCCCCGAGGCCCCCAGGCCAGCTGTTCCGGCCACACTGGCTTGCTTTCTGTTCCCAGAACTCATGGAGACCTTCCCAACCTTAGGTAAAGAGTTAGATATGTGGTTCCTTCTACCCAAAATGTCCACCCCATGCTCTTCACATGCTGGCTTCTCTGCACCGGGATACAGAATGTTCCTGACCTCCCATCCCAGCAGCTCACCCCTGCTGCTCACTCTCCTTTCTCCCTACTCCTTCCCTCCCCAGCAGTCGTCACAATTTATCGTCAGGTGTTGATTAGTTAGTTGCCTTGTTTATTTGCTTTCTCTGTCACTAGGTTGGAAGCCCCCTGAGGACAGGGGTCATGTGTTTTATTCCTGATGGATGAGCAGCTTCTAGCATTGGGACCGCCTGGAGTAGGTGCTGGCTGAGCCATGGCCACGTTCCAGAGACACCCTCTGAGGCTGGAGGCCTGAGGGGAGGGTTTGCATTTAGGCCTAGGTGACTATAGCTTTCTGGCTTATGCAGCTGGACAGGGTGTTGTAAAATCCCGAACACAGAAGGAGGAGCAGTATGGGGGGGGGGTAATGAATCAGGTTTGCGTTGTATTGGGTGTGAGGTGTTTGTGAGATAAGCCTGTCCCTAACGTTAGCCCGCCCCAGAAAGTGAACAGTGGAGGCCCCACCTGGTACGCCCGAATATGTAAAGGTTATAACTGCAGCTGACAGACTGTCCTATAAAGTGTGTCCTGTTCTCTTACCTCCCGTCTCAATAATGAATTAGAACTCACAGCCTCCTCTGAATGTGGCCGCTGCAGCAGAGCCATCCCCAGCCTTCAGCTGCCGCCATGGCCTCCCTCCTCTTTCGCTTCCCTACCCTGGCTTTGCACCACCCTGTGTGCATGCGGATGGGCACATCCTGCCCACAGGTCCAAGCCCTGTCCACCCCTCTACCCCCGCCCCCGCCAGGTCTAGGACTGCACAGAGCAGCAATGCAATGCCCCCATGGGAGGAAGAGGCCAGGCGGGCCTAAGAAGCAGAGAATTCCAGGCTCCTGGGGGCCAGAGTGTGGTGGAGAAAGGCTTGGTAGGTATGTCCCTGTGGAGGAGTGGCAGCTGGAGGAGCGGGCCCTCTCAATGTGGGCCAGGGTGGCCTGGGTCTAAAGGCGCTATGCTTATGGGACTTGTAAGTGGAGACGTCTCCTGGACAGTTGGATTTATGGAAACTAGAGCTTGGGGTGGGGTGGGGGTCTTTGGACCCTCAGCAGGGATGCTGGTGGTGGTTGAGGCTAGAGAGGTAGACTGTGTAGAGGAAGAAGAGAACGGGATAGTGAGTGTACGGTGAGCTCCGCACCAGCCTCAGTCTCACACTGTAACCTGTGTCCCACAGACATACGTCGGGAATTCAGCCACGGGGAATGGATGGTAGTCGGTTCATGTGGTCAGACACTCTGAGTTCTAACCCCAGCTTTGTGACTTCCCAGCTGTGCAACCCCGGGCAGTGGCTTCACCTTTCTGTGCCTGCCTCTGGATCCGTATAATGGGTATAGTAAAATATAGTATTGAGGGACACTTTGTACAAGAATATTGTATCAGGTGCCATTATTTCCCACACCACAGAGCCACACAAAAATTGAAATGTCATCTGTTCAAAACAGAAAACAAAAGTTGCCCGTTCTGGGGCCCTCCTGTGACCCACTGGGTGCCCTGCAAGGAACTGAGAGCTGGGGCAGAGAAAAGAACCTGGTGACGAACCACAGGGAGGAAGGGGTGGGGCTGTTCACAGCCCAGGGCCCAGCACCTTCCCCTTTCTCTCTCTCAGGCCCTTGACTGGGGAGAAGGGCCGCTTGCCCTGGCAGATTCTCTCTGGGCTGTGGGGAGGGTAGGGGCCACCAGGGAGCAGGGGGATGGGGAAGGGGGCCCGTGGCTGGGCCTGAGAGTGGAGGCTCTTGTCTTGTGGGCAGGAAGTGTGAGGTGCAGAGCAGCTAGGGAGCCCTGGGGAGGCCCCGGGGAGCGGAGCAGGATGGGTGAGCGTGTGGGGGTGAGGGGAGCGGAAGTCGGAAGCTCCAGCCGCCACATTCATCACTCACCCAGTAGGCGGACTGTGCAGCAGGAACTGCTCCTGGGAGCCTAGGCCCACTCAGCCCTTTGTGGGTTCTTTGGAGGTGAGCGAGGTGGGCCTGCTTGGGGTGGAGGCTGGGAGGGAGCTGGGGTGGTGAGGGGTGCGGACAGTAACGTGTGGGCCCTTGTGGCAGGGGCTGGGGCAGGTGGGTGGGTAGGAGGGCTCTGTGGGCCTACTGCGTGTGCACCTGCTGTGAGCCTGGCCTTGGGCTGCACCCCAACCCGTCCCCTTTCTTCTCTGAGTCCTCCTCCTCCCTTATCCTACCCCTCCCAATCTGGCCCTTTCTCTGATTCCTGCTCTGGCCTCCACTTACCCCAACCTCCCCAGAGCTCCTGGAGGTCTGCAGTAGTGAAGGGTGAAGGGGCCAGGGAAGCCTCTTCCTAAACTTCTTGTGGGCCTCCCTGGTCCCTGGTGACTGCTGTGGCTGGGTACCCAGTGGGGACTTTTGTGACCAAAGGCCTCATTGACCCTAGACCTTTGAGGGAGGGAGGCCAGACGGGCTTGGGCTTTGGGACGAGGGCATCTTTGGGTGCTGTCACTGCAGCAGCTCAGACTCAGCCATTAGGGGGCTCCCAGCGCCACCTTTCAGGCCCCACCCAGAGAGGCTGGGTCAGAGGTAGGGGACTGACAACTTGCTGGTTTGCCAGGGCAGCTCTGGTTTAGGCCTTTTGACCTGATGTGCAAGAGGAACCTTTACACTCTCAAAAGTATCCCTGTTTGGGACAGTGTGAGGCTTTCTGGTTGTTGGCGTTGTCCTCGCGGTAAAGGAAGCCGTGTGGAGGGAAGCTCCTCAGCCACCGCCCCTTACTCTAGGGCCTGAGGTCCTGCGGTTGGAGTCGCTCCTCTGCTAAAAGGCTGGGGAGGGTGCCCTGTCATCAGCTGGTAATAAATACCTCTTGGGACTCTTGGGCCTTAGCCAGGTTTGAAGGGATGGGCCCCAAATGGGCCTGTCTCCCAGAGTCACAGAGCTCCCTCCTTCTGCAGATGAGGAACCACCCAGCACTGGGGTTAGAACTTGGGCTGCTGAGCTCTTTGTGGAGGGAGGGGGAGATCCAAGAAGGGGTGAGGAAAACCCAGCCTGGCCTCCAGCCCTCTAAGTGGTCCTTGCCCTTCCCAGGCAACAGCTGCTCTAGAGACCTATTGACTCTCTGTCCCCATCCTCTCTGCCCCCATCCTCCCTGCCCCTATGCTCCCTGCCCCATCCTCTCTGCCCCCCATCCTCTCTGCCCCGCATCCTCCCTGCCTCCATCCTCTCTGCCCCCATCCTCTCTGCCCCGCATCCTCCCTGCCTCCATCCTCTCTGCCCCCATCCTCTCTGCCCCGCATCCTCCCTGCCTCCATCCTCTCTGTCCCCCAACCTCTCTGCCCCCCCATCCTCTCTGCCCTCTCCATTCTCTCTCCCTCCTTGAGAGCCAGCTGAGCCCACCACAAGGTCCTCAGCACCACTGGCCTCTCTCTCTCTCTTTCTCTTTCTCTCTCTCTCTGCACATTTGCATGAAGGCTCCTTCCGTGTGGGCAGGATGTGGGGCCACCCCTAGTCATGTCTCTCAGGGTGCTCCAGCCCCAGGTTCAGGCAGGGCTGTCTGTTTGCAGCTCCAGACAGGGGAACTCCATCCTTGGCTCCTGTCCTCAAGGATGACATCCCTAACCCTGCTCCTGCCCAGGGCTGTGCAGGGACAGAGCGGGTCATCTCCTTAATCCTGGACAGGCCAAGAGTCTTTGTTTTTCCATAGGAAGGAAAAAATTTCCAGGGCAAGAGGAAGGAATGTTTGCTGAGTCTGGATGCTTAAACGGAGAGAGAGACAGAGAGACACATTCCAGAAAGATTCGGGGCTGACGACTCCTGGAGGCTGAGAGCTGAGGGTCCCTGCTGGGTTGAGCCTGTGCAGTCAGAGAGGGTTGTTTGTTTTTGTTTATTTAGGCTTCTCTAAAGGGACCTGCAAAGAGCAAAGTTAAACTGGGCAGAACATGACATTTCTGAGCAACTAACAAGGGCCAGGCCCTGAGTTAGCGCTCAGACCCATTCCCATTTTATAACAAACCTATAGAGTAGCTTTACTCCATCTCATTTCCTTATTTTACAGATAAAGAACCAGGTGAAGTTTTTGATCCATCAGTGGCTCCTCAGTTGTAGTTAGGATCTGAGTCTAGTCTGTAAGCCTCCAGGTGCAGGCGGTGCCGGAAGCCCAAGGCTGTCACCTCCCCCCTCAGGGCAGGCTCTTCCCAGCCTCATGTGACCTCCCTGCACCTCAGAGTACAAGGCTGTGTGCCCCACTCTCAAAAGTACAATCCAGGTGCCAGCTGCACTCCTTCATGCCCCAGGAACTAAAAGAAGTCACCTTGAAGCCCAGGGTGGGGTCGTGGTGGGAGAGGAAGGGACTTCTGTCCTCCTAGTCCCCCAGCCATCAGTTCTTGTGTCCTTTACCTCCCATCAGCTGGACGCAAGCTTAGCTGTGTCCTCCATGAGAAGCCTCCTTGTGGTGGAAATTCCCTGAAATAGGCAGCTATGCTCAAGGGGGGAGCCCTGAGGGGGTCTCACAGTGGAGCAGATCTCTCCTCCTCCAACCTCAGCTCTCTTCTTGTTCCCCTGCATCACTGTCTTCTGGAGCTCAAAGCATTTTCTTGGATTCGGAAGAGCCAGTTCCACTTCTGCCAGAACTTATTCTTAAACTTCTTGAGCCATCACGGTGCTTAGAAAAATGAAGAGCCACTTTATTTTAGAGGTAACCAAACCCACCTTATGAGGCATGTGGCGGACCCCTTCTCTCTCCTTTGTTTTGTTAGGATACCCCAGACAGGCGATTTCCAAAGAGATTTCACTAAATACCAGGGGTGAAAAAAAGTAAACCAGGAAAATTCTAGATGCCTAAGACCTGGGCTCTGCCCCCCAGTTCCTGGTCTTTACCTGAGAGGTGCCATCCTACCTCCAGGAAACAGGCTGGCCTCCACCCTTGACCCTTGCTAGGTCAGGCCGCCCTCACTCCTCAGGTCTTCCTACCCCTCCATTCAGGGAGGAGCAATAGAAGAGAGAGAGAGAAGGAGAAACTTCTTAAACGGGCACCTACACAGTGTCCCTTCCACAAGTGGAGAGCACAAATGAGGTGACTGAAAGAGTCCTCCTCAAGTCTCGCCTTTCTGGCCAGCTGCTGCCTGGGAGCCAGGACCCATGTGAGCATTTTGGCCGCTGGCCTGGCAGGAGCCTACCTCTCGGAAAGCTCTGCCCTTAGGGTGCTGGGCTTCCTGGGAGGAAGATGTGATTGGTTCATGGGCAGACTGGCCCTCAGGAGGAAGTCATAAGGTCATAAAGATGCTAATTCTCTTTCTCCAAGCCTCAGTCTCCCCAGTCCTCTAGTCAGGTTCTTGAGGAGGAGGCTTTCTGAGGGTCCATCCCATCCATCCGTGCCTCCATTCATCCCTCCCTGCGTCCATCTATCCATCTGTTGATCCCTTCCTTCCTCCCTCTATCCATCTGTCTTTCCTCTTATTTTCACAAACATTTCTGGAGTGCCTCCTCTGAGCCAAGCAGACACTGCACTGAACAATGGGGAAACAGATGAATTTGAGTGATTCTCTGCCTCACAAGAGAATTCATGAATGTTCTAGGGACTTAATTTATGGGCGGGAAGAGAGTGAGGTTTAAGAGAGCCGCAGACCTGGGTTCAGACCCCCACCCCCGCCCTGACTAGCTGAACTTCCTGGGTATATTTCTGAAACTTTCTGAGCCTTAGCTTCTTTATTAGTAGGAAGGAGATGTTACCACTTCTCTCATTTGTAGAGTGGCTGGCAGGATGGATGAGCTCATGGCTGTAGAGCACTGAGCTGATAACTGGCATTTTGCAGGGCTTGGTACATTTTCTATACCTTCCCCATGGGGTTGGGTTGCCAGGTAAAATACAGAATGTCCAGTTAAATTTGAATTTCAGATAAACAATGAGTACATTTTTAGTATAAGGATGTCTCAAATATATGTTTATTTGCTAAATGTGGCAACCCTACCATAAAGTTGTATGCCACCCATGTGGAACTGCCTGCCTGGAACCAGCACCCCCTCCCACCAGCCTCTGGAAGCCCATGTATTTCGCAGGTGATCTGAACTTCTCGAGTCAACACTAACCTGTAACTTTCTGATCAACTTGAATGAAAACGTAACGATCTGCCCCAGAACTTTGTGGTTGGGAGTGGGTGTAACAGTCAGTCACTAGAGGGATTCAGTCCTTCACCATTTCCGTAGTGAGACGGTGGTGAACAAGGAGCACAAGGACCCTGCCTTCTGGGTGCTTACATCTGGGAAGGGAGGAAACTAGACTATGTGAGTGAACACACGAGAAATTACACATCAGGATAAATGCTCTGAAATCAGAAAGTGAGGGATGGAGTGTAGCCAGGTTGAGTTTCAGTGGTTCAGAGTCATGGCGCAGTGAAACTGCGTACGTCACCTCCCACCAAATGCTGTCCGTCTGCCTGTCTGTCTCCATTCCTCTCCTCCATTCCCAGTGCCCACCTCACCTCTCTCAGGCTCCCTTCTCTTTGGTCTCTGGAAAGCTGCTGCAGCTTCTCTGGTTTTTTTGTCCCCTTTGAATCCATCGAGGAACACCCAGTGTCCTCTGGGAAGGCAAACCCAATACTCATTTATGTCTAGCAGAGTCATTAACGTTTACCTCTGTGGCTGCTTTATTTCATATGCTATTTATTTGTAAATACAAATGTGCAGAGAGGGAAATGTGGGATTCCTGTCTTATAAAAATTGCAGAACATCCTTTCCACTGGCCGCTGCCCACCATTCCCATTCCCACTATTGGCATTTGAACTTTTCCCATTAAGTGAGTTCACTAATGAGAGCAGGGGAGTTGATGTCATCTGGGCAGAATGCTCTGATGCCCACAGGGACGTGCTCCTGAGGCTGGCACATTCAGACGCAGTGTGTGGGGGTGTGGAGGAATGAGGACCGGAGAAGGGGTCTCGGGAGGGGAGCCAGCTGGGCACAGATAGACCTGGCCTTGGCAGGGAGGGAGGGGGCAAGGGAAGTCGGCCTTGGAGTCTGGGAAGGGAGCTGGAGATGCCCCGTGTTCAGGTCCCTGTAAACCAGGTGCTTCTCTCCCTGTGTGCCCTCTATCTCCCAAATGGAGCTGTCTCCCCAGTGTTTCCTGTACGCTGTGGGCTGGTTCCTTGAGAAGGCTGCGGTGGTGGGATGTCTCACCTCCTTACTCACACTTGGCCATTCTCCAGGCAGGCCAAGGGAGGGAGGTGTGGATCCAGGCGGTTGCCCGAGTCTAGACAGTGGGTCCTGAGGTTCGCTCATCCCTCCCCCCTTGAAAGTAGGACTATAGCAGGTCTCTTACCCAGAGAGGACAGAGAGTAGAAAATGGGCAGCTGCTTAGGGGGAGCAAGATAGCCAGCTGTTGTCCCTCGGGCCAGCTGAGGACTTAGGGAGCGAGACATGTGAATCCTCAGCCCATAACCTGGGGCAGAGTGTGGGGTGGAGAGACAGGACCTAGAATGATGAGTGAAGGCTGAGCTAAAATACTTGTGGTCCCATAGGAGAAGAGTGAAGGGCAAGACCAGTTCTAATTAGTTTGATTCAGAGCAGCAAATACAAGATCAAAAATAAGAAATGGCCCATCCTTAGGGAAGTCACAGTCTACTGGGGAGGCTGACGGAGAACTCAGTGATAGATGGGCCAGCCTTTGCGGGGGGCGGGGGGGGTGGAGCTAAAACTTCAGAATCATGAGGCCATAGTTCAGCAATGACAGATTCTTGCTATGCTAAAATGAGGGATGTGGGGGTTGGGACAGAGGAGAGGTAAAATCCCAGAAGGGATTCTGTTTTCGAGGGGGTTTTAGGAGGGTGCTTTCAAGAGGAATGAGAAACTGAAATTTGTCATGGTCCTGTCCGAAAGAAGGCACAGTGCCAGGCTGTGTTTTCTAGGTGACCTTTAACAGTGAGACCCCACCTGACCTTGGTTTTCCAGCTCTGAGGGCTCCCATTTGTTGAGTGACTAATGGTGGGCCATAAAGTAGGGGAGAGGTGGGTATGTGGAAGTCACACGTGGTTACGAGTTGGGAGCGTGTGTGTTTATTTATACCTTTGTTCCCCAAAATATTTCAGTACGGCTTATAAGCAAACACACAGTCTTCAAGATAGAAACATGTGAGTGAGGAAAGCGAGGCAAAGGGAAAATAAGAAAAGATGTGATGAGGCCAGGGGTGCATTTAATACTGGAAATGTGTGCCAAGGGGGCCTGTGTACTTAACCCTGCCCTGCTCGAGAGCCACTACCAAGGGGGAAACAGGTCAGGTTACAAGTTCACAGTGTCCACAGGATCAAAACAAGCCAGTTCTGAAGAAGCAGGGCCACCCGAGAGCCATGTAACCTGGGGTCCATGCAGGGGATGGAGACTGATGCTTCTAGAATATACCCCGTGACATTCAGCTGCATCTGATGAGGCCCTACCCAGAGTGCTGGTGTGGCCGATGCACAGGGCAGCTCTGAGCAGATGTCATGCAGCCCCAGGGGGACACAGCCACACATCCCCAGCCTCCCCCTCCCCAGAAGGCAGCCCGGTCTGCCGGGTGGGCTGAATTGTCCTCTCTCCAGGAGCCCAGGCCAAGCTTAGTGGGGCGCCTCCGACCTGCTTCCACCTGGGCCAAGTTGCACGCCTGTAAAATGAGAATCAGCCATTAGCCTTGGCGAAGGATGCAGGCCCCAAAGACAGGAGCCATGGGACGTGGAAATAGGGCAGGCTGTGGCCTTCCTTTCCTGGCCGCCTGCTCCTTCTACGACTGTTCCATTCTCCTGGACTCTAGCCTGTGTCTGTTTGGCTCCTGCATACTTTGGTTTACATGTTGTTTTTGGCTCTGCTTTCACGCTCTTTTGAGGCATTTTTATCTTCTGCTCCTGCTGCCAACCACCTCGGTCTCTGCATTCTCCAGTCCAAATTCCCAAGAGAAGGATCTGGTTTGTCCAGTTCATCTTTTTCAGCTAAGCCACTCGGGCCACCTTCAGCCAACATCTGGGTGTCTCTGGGGTAGGTGCTGCCCTAGTGCGCACAGTTGAGACTGTGGGGTCGGGCGGCATATATGGCTGTGGAGGGCAGCGTCCCTTAGCCGAGGCCGTGCGTGTGGTCAGTGCTCCAGAACACATCTGACACTAGAAAGGTGCTTCCAGGAGCTGACAGCCCTTTGCTAACCTGCGTTTGTTTGGGGTACTTCCAGGGTAGATGTGGATTTGCAGTTGCCCCCCTGGCCAGCGCTCCCCCTGATCCACACAATGGGATTGTGAAGGCGGACACTGCTGGGGGCTCCTGCGCAGCTTGCAATCTGTGGATGATGGGTGACGACAGACTCTCTGAACACCCCAAACCTGTGGAATTTCTCAACATCTATTTGGGAGACAATCTGCAGCCCCACCCAGGAGCGCACCTGAGGGAAACATGCAGCAGTCCTGAGCCTCCGAAACCTTGCGGGGAACAGACCTGCACCTCTGACCATCCTGATTGCACCAGGCGAGATGCTTCTCCCAGGGGCTCCGGCACAGAACCTACATACCTGGGGAACAGC
This sequence comes from Tapirus indicus, assembly GCA_031878705.1. NCBI lineage: Eukaryota > Metazoa > Chordata > Mammalia > Perissodactyla > Tapiridae > Tapirus > Tapirus indicus. Next base: position 74,923,200 of record CM062923.1, on the reverse strand, counting down.
TCTTCCCAGGGGGGCCAGAGGCAGAGCCAGAGCACGTCCACCCAGGTGGTGTTCTGGGCGGGCATCCTGCAGGCCCAGATGTGTGTCCTGGACCTGGAGGAGGAGCTGGAGAAGACGGAGGGGCTCAGGGCCGAGCTGAGATGCTGCCTTCCCCCGGCCCCTGCAGACCTCCCCACTTTCTCCTCCAGCCCTGCGGGCCCCCGGGACTTGGGCCTCCACCCCAGCCTACCCATGGAGGAGGCCTTGGGGGAAGACAGCAGTGGGCCTGAGGGCGAGACCCAGAACCCCGTGTGGCTGGGAAAGGGAACTCCAGACTCTTCCCCGGAGTGGGGTGCTGAGGAGGAGAGCGTGTTCTTCGACAACCCCCTCTTCCTGGACAGCCCTTGCTCGGACACCAGTGCTTTAGAAGAGCGCTTTTCCTGGGGGTTCCCAGACTCCCCAGCAGACGTGAGGACCGGGCCCCGGAGCCCACAGACCCTGGAGCCTCCATTTCCAGGAGGCAGGGTTCCGTGGGAGCTGGGAAGTGAGCCGGGTTTGGGGGACGGCACAGCTGATTCCAGTGGGCACACCACCCCTCCGTTCCCTGTGCCCACCTACAGACCACACTTCTCCTGGGCCACAGTGGATGCCACCAATGGGGCTCTCGCAGCACCTTCTGGCCAGTGGGAGAGTGAGGTAAGCCGACCCTGGGAGTCAACGAGGGCTGCGCGTGGGGGCACAGAAGGAAGGGCCTTCCTCTGCGGTCACCAGGCCCAGAACACTTTTTTCGGATGCTCGGGCTTTTGGGATCCTGGAGTAATAGAGCAAAAAAGCAGGATGGCCTTCAGAATTATAGGAAATTTTATGGATGTCATGATGTCAACTGAACACGATGGCAATTAGGTCCACAAATGTCGCCATCTCGCCAGCTCCAAGGGGCACACTTGGACACTTTGGAGAACAAACAGCTCCTCTGGTTGCAGCATGTTCCAGGCCATTGTCAGACTCTACCCCTCCCACCTCCAAGAAGTTCCTAACTGTGACAGGGCAGGGGTCACCTGCCCCGACGGGGAGATGTCTATTTTAAGATTCCCATCCTCTCCTTTCTTGAGAGATTTCAGCATTTTGTTACTTTTAGCTCACCATCTTTCATTCCCCCCCCACCAGTGTCACTAGAACAAGCCCATATGACAATGGCAGAGGCCCTTGATATCAACTAGGACAAGTTATGTGAGACAGTAGGGAGCACAGTTTTCCCAGGGAGGCCTCTGCCTAAGAGATAAGGAATCTCAAGATGGCAGAGCAGGCCTGTAACTCTAATCTCTCTGATCCCGGGGAACAATGAAGAGCTGTTAACCAGACCAGCTCTCTCACCTGACCCCAGATCAGAGGGGCTGCTGAGTAATGTCGGGGTCCCCTCCACCCAGGCTGGGGTCCCAGTGTGGGGCGGTGGTGGCCCTGTCCTGTGGAAGTGCATTCTTGGGACCTTGCTGCGCTAGAGCCCTTGGGGCCGTCGGAGGGAAGCCTGGGAGGCCCATCCTGGGAGCTGGCAGTTTGCTACCATCTGAGATAGCAGAGCCCGGCCCAGTGCCTGGGGCTGTCACCCTCCCTGTAACACAGCCTCTCCTTGGGCTGGTACTGCAGGAGGCAGGGCCATCTGGGTGGACCCTGAGGGAGGAGGATGGGGGCAGAGAAGACTGGAAGACTAGGCCTCGTGGGGTGTGGGAAAGACCTTGGAAACAGCTTCTCTCGGTCAAACCTCTCTCCTCTCCTTTTCTTCTCTCTCTCTAAGTCCTCTCCAGGAGACAGCCTTGGCCCTACCCCATCTACAGCATCCTGTGTGGACAAAGCATTGACCTGGGAAATAGGACAAGTTGGATCTGACCCTAGCCCTGCCACACTTCCTGTGCAACCTTGGGCAAGTCATTTTTCCTCTCTGGGCCTCACCTTCTCCATCTGTAAGGAAGGAATGTGAACCCAATGATTTCCAGTGCCCAACACCAACACTCCTATGATGTGGGTCCTCTCCCATTCAGGATTCCTCTTCTGAACTGAGGGCTCAGACTGGGGCTGTGTAGTCTGGGTGGGAGAACAGCAGGGAGGGAGGGATCTGTATATGCATAGTCATTCTTCCCTTCCCCTCTCCCTGCCTGGCCTCCCCATTCACCTCTCAGTGCCTCCGGGGGTCTCTCAACAGGCCCTGCCCAGCCCTGAGAGCTCACAGACAGAAGCTTGTCCTTTATGGCCCCAGGTGTCTCTTATCTCCCAGGACGGAGGTGAGACCCAGTATGGGGGCCCGAGAAACTGGGTGGTTGGGAGGCTTTGGGATCTGGAGTGGGGACAAAGGTCATTATTGGTTCCATGGGTGTCATTAAGGGGTCCCATTGTATTGTGTTGGAGCCAGACAGACTTGGGATTAAATCCTGCTTCTGCCTCTGTGACTTCTTCAATACAATGGGTTTTTAAATACTTATCTCATAAAGTAAAGGAAGGAATGTACAAAAGACCCAGCATTTTCTATGCCTGGGTCTTAGTGGTTTATCAAGTCCTGAACCCCTGGTTCCTGGGACAGGAGTCCTGGGAGCCCTCTGCCCACTGCCTCTGCATGTGGGAGGTCACTACCCAAAGGAGGGACAGGACGTGCTGTTCAGCTCTGGGGGAGGAGCCCCAGGGAGGGAGCCTATGGAGGTGGCAGCCCAGGCTGTTCTCCTGTCTTGGCCAGACCCTTTGGTCCTCAGCCTGCCTCTTGCCCCGTGCCAGCCTCACTGCATGCTCTTTCTCAGGTGACAGACATGCTGAGCGTCTTCAGGAATCTGCTCCCTACACCTCGGCCCCTGGCCCCTGGGGGAGCCCAGCCTCTTTGCTGGAACCTGGCAGCCCTGAGCGTGAGACCAGAGGCCACAGCCCCATGCCCAGCGCTGTGTCCTCCCAGGAAGGCAGCCCACAGCTCTGGGGCCGCCACTCGGGCAGGACTTTTCCCAAGTGGACACTAGATGCTTCCTGCCCATCAGTCTTGGAGACAGGTGGGGCAGAGCCAAGTTCCCTGGAGAAGGAGGAGGCAGGAGAGGTCCCAAACCCAAGGAAGGAAGTAAAGAGTGAAGGCCCAGCCAGGACCTCAGAGGCTAGAGCCGTCCAGCCTGACATTCACTTGACTCCTGCAGAAGGGTAAGTGCTAGACTCACTGGCTCTCTGTCTCCTAATTATGGAAAATTGCACATTGCACGAAAAATGCACATTGGGGTTTAACATACCGGTATCTATTAATCCAGGATTATATGACCTGCACCAGCAGCGTTTTGAGAAAGATGAGAGGTTTTGAAAGCCTAAGAAACCAAAGAGCAGACAGTCATAGATATGGGGCAGGATTTGAGTGTGCTGAGGCAGGGCCTGAGGACGTGTCCAAGGCTGGACACCAGGAGAGGAGGAGGGGGGTGTTCAGGGAACCTGACCAGCGCCATGTGCCCAGAAAAATGGGAGCCATGCCTGGCAGGTTTGGGGAGTGGGAAGGTCAGAGCTTGTGATGTGGGGATCATACACTGTTTTGCATTTGAGGAGGTGTCTTGGAGGAATTCATCTCAGAGCCTAGGTCCAGAGTGCTGGCTTGGATCTCAGGGAAGCTGGAGCACCAAGGGGAGGTTTGATTGAGACCAAGGGAATGGATCTTGGGGCTCACAGCAGGATTGAGTAAGCCCAAAACTATGGCCAGAGGTAGAAATAGACCAACTAGGAAACCAACCTAGATGTCTCCCTGCCCCAGGATGCTGCATGAAGACTGTTAGCCCCTGGGATCTCTACATGGGAAACAGGCTTTGTTCTCTGATGGGCTGAATAGGGGACACATTGAAGAGACCAGGAGGAACCAGCAATGGTTCAGGTCATGGACCTAATGTTGCACTAACTGGATGGTTAGCCCCACTCCCATCCCAGTGTCATCGGGTGATGGCAACAGAACGTCAGTGCCAGAAACCAAAGAAGCATCTTCCTCATGTGTCTGGAAAACTGTGCTGTCCCTGGAGATGTTCAGAGTTTTGGTAATCAGAGGAGTCTCTTAGTATCGAAAAAGAGAGGGTTCATTCTACCCAAAATTAAAGTTATTTCAACTTAAAAGCAAGTAAATCCACCTAAAATGAGAACCATACTTTCATAGTAAATAATGATAAAACATTTTAATTGGGGCTTTTCTGGGTAAATGATGCTAAATATTATTTAAATAAGTTTATTTAATCTTGTATTTACCACAATACTGGAGGTTTCATTTTCCTGGCATAAGTTTGTTTGCCCAGTGAGATGTCTTTCATTCATGCCTTTCACAGTGAGGTCCTAAAGGTCATTTTCATTTTATTTATTTATTTATCTTATTATTATTTAATAATAGCTTTATTGAGATATAATTCAAATACCATACAATTCACTCTCTTAAAGTATACAATTCTATGACAATTTATATTTGCATAATGGGTTTTTTCCCCCCAAAGTGTCTCCCCATCTACATATTATTTTAGTGACAACACTAATTGACTAGGTCACTTTTGTAAAAGTATTTTAGGGCTTCGTCAGCCAATTATCCTCATAGTTCTTTTTAGATGTGACAGTGTCATTATGTTGATTTTCTCCTCTTCAGTTGTCCATTGGACTAACTCTTCTAGTTCCTCACTTGCCAGTGACTTTCCATGTGATTCCTGGAGTCTTCTAGCATCACTTTCACAGACTTCATGAAATCCAAAGGGGTTTTTGTGCAAGATTTATAATTTCACTTTTCAGCTGGTTTCCACTGTGTTTGCCCTGCATCATTGGATGTGCATGAGCTTCAGGAACCAGCTCCCAGCAAAGACACTGACCCAGTCAGGGGTCAGAGATGGACGTTCATGTTAAGTGGAGAGGGCTGTTGAGTGAAGGCTAATTTCATAAGTGGGCATTTTATCTATCAGCGAGCATTTCCATATTATGATGAATTTTGCTTACCTGTACAACTCCCTAACTGTGGTAAGTTAGATGATGAATATTCAGATAAGGAGGATGCCCCATACCTGGTTATAATGTTGCAGGGGAAATGGAAGAGTCAGGTGGACATTGGACTGGGTGACAGATCCTGAGATTCCGGGAGTCAGACTCTGAGTGCTCTCTGAGTCTGTTGGGGGGTTGCCTGGGCCTGTGTACACTCATAACAGGTCACCAACCAGTCGCCTGCGGTAAGGCCTCTCTTGACCACAGAGCTGCCGGGATGAGAAGGGAGAGATTGGAAACCACCTCTGCCTCCCCCGGCTGTGCCATTTGGAAAACCAGTCTAGCTTCCTGTTCTTGCCTCATCCTTGCACCTTTCTTGTCTCCAGAGTTGAGGCTGGAGCTGGAGGGCGGGGAAGGGAGGCAAGTAGGCGTTATGAGGATGGCAGGACAGGTGAGGGAGAGAAGCCCACCCCACCTTGGGTTGGACTAAACACCATTGGGATCTTCAAGGGGCTGCACCTGCCACCTGAGGTGAACCAGGCTCAGAACATCTCTGTCGTCAACCTGAGAAAGTGCTGGGTACAAGCTTGGCTCCCACCCTTGCCAGCCTTGGGTGAATACCACCCTCTCTGGGTTCTCCTGGTGTCCAGCCCAGGCCACGCCAAGCAGGCTGTGATCCCGCCTCTTTCCTGGTGAGGCCCTGGTCCAGCTCCTCCCCGACCACTCAAGGCCCTGGGCTCCAGTGCCCCCATGAGCTCTGGGCGTGGACTCTGAGGGCCCCCTCCATGACTTGACCCAGAACCCCTTTGTGTCCATCCCAAGTGGGAGCCTGAGGATACTGATGGACTTTTCCAGGCTTCCTGAGAGCCCCATGCTCCAAGCGCAGTCCTCAGGGGAAGGCCAAAGGCCACAGACTGGAGACAAGCTGGCTAATGGCGTCAGGACCGACAAGGTGGCCTGGAACTTGGCCTCCCGCCTCTATCACCTGGAGGGCTTCCGGAAGTCTGAAGTGGCTGCCTACCTGCGGAAGAAGTGAGGGGCTTTGGGAACTGAGCCAGCCTCGAGGTTGATGCAGGACGGGGCTCCCTCCACTAGCCGCCCCTCCTGTCCCTGTGTCCCTCCAGCTCTACTGCTGACCTGTCATCCATCACTCTTGTCCTAGTCCCTCCCCCTCTCTTGTACCTGTGCCAGCCTGCCTCTTCCTCCAGGCATACTTATATCACACCTTCTCCACACCCTGGATGCCCGGCCACCTTGCTTCCCCCTGCCCCAGCTCCATGTGTCCCTCCCACTTAACACTGGGTGGGTGGCAGTGGCAGACCAGACCCTGGCTGCCCCCCTGCCCTCTTGGGACCTAGGGTCCAGCCTGGCTGTACCTTTCCCTGCTAGGCCCCACCCCTCTCAGGCCCAGGACGTCTGCAGCCCCAGCCCAGGGCCCCGGTGCAGGCTTCATCCTCGCTTCTCCTCCGCAGCAATGCCTTCAGCAGGGCTGTGGCTGAGGAGTACCTGTCCTTCTTCCAGTTTGGAGGCCAGAGCCTGGACCGTGCTCTCCGGTAACGCCTTTGGGCCCTCTCTGGGGAGGAGGGATGGCTGGGGGCAGTGGCCGAGGGTGGAATCTGGCCCCGAGTGCTGGGGTCTCTGGCCGCCCCAGCCTGGGCTCTGACCTTGACTCTGGCCCTCCATCCAGGGGCTTCCTCCAGGCTCTGGTGCTCAGTGGGGAGACTCAGGAGCGGGAGCGAATCCTCTACCAGTTCTCCAAACGCTTCCATCACTGCAATCCCGGCGTCTTCTCCTCAGTAGGTAGGGAGGGCCGGCCCTGAGGGCAGGAAGGGGGACTTTGGGGTAGCCGGGAGAAGGATGGCCTGGAGGTGTCCCCAGGTCTACTTGGGAGTTCACTGGGTGGCGGCTGGTGGGAGTGTGTTTGGGGGGCTGTGGAGAACCAGAAGCATTTGGGGGTCACTCTGCCCACACTGGGGCAGAAGTCCCTGTTCCAACAAGCTTTCTCTCCACTTGCCTCTCTCCCGGGCAGATTCTGTACACACCTTGACCTGTGCCATCATGCTCCTTAACACGGACCTGCACGGACAGGTGAGAGGGAGAGAGTACTTGGGGATCCGAGGTGGGGGCCAGGGGAGGGGGCAGGAGGAGGGGAGTTGAGACCAGAGGCCTGAGAGGGGTCAGGGAAGGGCCCTGGAGGATGTGGGCCTCGGGAACTGGAGAAGGTTCTGGAGTGGCTGGCTGGGAGGTTATTTTACTGTGGGGGCGGGGGTGGGGAAGTGTGTGCCAGCTGTCCCTTTTCTCTCCATGGCCACAGAACATTGGGAAGAGCATGAGCTGCCAGGAATTCATAACCAACCTGAACGGCCTACGGGACGGTGGGAACTTCCCCAAGGAGCTGCTGAAGGTATGGTGTAGGGGCTGCTCCCTGTGTGGGGCCTGGAGCCTTGGTTCCTTGTCCCAGGGGTGGTGCTGAGCTCAGGCCTGGTTCTGCTGAAATCTCCTGGAGGGACCGAGCTTGATCACTGAAGGTACTAAGAGTGTGGGCCCTGGCCAGCTGCAGCAGCATCACCTTGAAATGGATTAGTTTGTGCAAATTCACAGGCCCCCCTACCCTGGATCTACTGGATCAGAATCCCTGGGTCTGGGGCCCCCACAGTGTTTTATTAAGCTTCCAGGTGGTTCTTAGGCCTGTGGAGTCTGAGAGCATTGGCTTTTGGTTCCCTGAGCGAACAAAGGGCTTCAGGCAGTATAAATCTGGAGCTGGGACTTAGGAGTGGGTGTCCCAGAGCTTGCTGTCTAGTCTTGGGCAGCTTACCCCTTGGCCACCTCACGTTCCTCCTGGGGGCAGTAACTACTTTGCAGTGTTGTTATCACGATGAAGTCAAGTTTGTCATGTGCTTAGCACAGTGCCTGGCCTCCAGCACGCTTTTCATAGGCAGTTGCAGCATTAGTTCCTTTGTCTATTTAATGTCTGTTTATTGAACACTAGCCATGTGCCAGGCACCTTGCTGGGCACTGCCAGGGCTACAGAAGCAAGCGAGATGCATCCACATGAACACTGTTATACTATTTCAAAGTGACAGCACCTCATTTATTCATTCACCATACATTTATGGCCCCATCAGTCAGCCCCCCCTGCCCTGTCACACCCCTCCAGGCAGGATGGTATGTGGGTGATTCATTTCCCCTTCCAGAGAACTAGTTCAGGCCTCACTAAGCTCAGGTGAGGACTAAGATTGCTTTGATCATCCTTGTGTCCCCAGCACCCAGCACAGTGCCCGGCTCATGGGGAATGCTCCATAAACTCTTGCATGCACGGATGCGTGCATGGATAGAGGAGCTGCTGCCCACTCCAGGAAGAAGGGCAGCTGTGCTGGGGTGGAAGAGGCAGCTGCGGCATGCCCCTGTCCTACCTCTGCCAGATACAGCTTGGGCCCCGAGGTCCGAGGCTCCCCTGCCCACCTGTGTGCTTCCGTTCCAGGCCCTCTACTGGTCTATCCGAAGTGAGAAGCTCGAGTGGGCCGTGTAAGTGCAAGTCCCCCCTCCTCGCCCGTCTCCCCTACCTCTGGACCTGTCCTTCCTTCACCTGCCCACCTGAGAGTTGGAGATGTTCAGGGCCCTCGACAGTGCTCCCTCTGAGTGGGTGGAGCCTAAGGCAGGGCTCTGGGCCAGTCTAGAGAGGGTGGAGGGGTCCAGGTAACACCCACAGGAGACAGAGGCAGGGAGGTGGTAGGGATGGCAGGAACTGATGGGTTGGGTTTGAAGGAAGACTCCTTTTGGGGGGGTCCTGGAACATGGCTCCCCAGCAAGAGAGCGAGTAGGCGGTGCTGAGGCCCTGGAGGGAATGGGAGCCTCCTGGTGGCCTTTGCTGGGTCAGCACCCCGGCCTGATTCTCCGATGTTCAGGGACGAAGAAGACGCAGCCATTCCCGAGAAGGCCCGGCCGTCTCCCTCCACCGGCAAGTTGAGTAACCCCTTCCTCCAGCTGGCCCAGGACCCCACGGTGCCCACTTACAAGCAGGGCATCCTGGCTCGGAAGATGCATCACGATGCGGATGGCAAGAAGAGTGAGTGTCTGCCGCCCTGCTGTTCAGTGGGGGCATCTGTCTGCCAGCGAACGGGGCGGTGTGTGGAGGGGCTCTGCTCAGAGACACATGCTGACGTGTGCACGGTGTGCAGAGACGGCAGTCGACGACAGGTGGCCTGTGTTCCTTCCTCAACGGTGACCGTGTGGCCGGTGCTGTGTAAGGTGCCGGGGGGCGAGGGTGCAGAGACAAAATAGTTCTAGGTGTTCCCCGGCCCAGAACCCCTGTGGGAAGGCAGAAATTAGACAAGCACATCGATGGGATAAAAGGTAGGAAGAGCTGAGGGGTGTAGGGAGGGCTAGATCAAGTATGTGGTGTGGAGGAGGGCAAGAGTTTAGTTTTTGTTTTGGGGGTGGGGTGTGGGATAGTTAAGGCTTCTGGGAAAGGATGGTACCTGAGCTGAACCTTGAAGAAAGAGGATCTGGGTATTTGAAGCTGGGCAGAGGGCATCCCCCCCAGAGAAAGGAGCGGGCATAGTTTGCTCCAGACACGGGTGTGTGAAATCTCGAGAATGATGGAAGATGCATTTGGGCCTCATTCTGCCGACAGCCGAAGGCTTTAGAGCAGGGCAGCGACATGACCAGAGTGGTCTGGAGTCCGAGCTTGGACGGGGTGCTGTGACCGGCCAGGGAACTAGCATTTGGCTGTGAGATGCCACAAGGTGTGAGCATGGCCGGGAGGTGACCCCGGGGAAGCAGGCCTTCTGCCCAAGGACCTGCGCCCCTGTGCCTCTCAGGATGGGCCCACAAAGTTGAGATCAGCCTGGAGGGACCAGAAAGGTGTCTGACGAGCTGTGCTTGCGGATGGGTGTGTGTGGAGAGGGGAGGGTGTGTGTGAACATCCACATTTGCACACAGGAAATAGTTCACATCTGTTTTGGTCTCCAAGTGTTAAAAAAACAAAATTCAACCAAGTAAATCTGAAGATCTAATTGGCTTTATTAGGTGCTCCATCTAGCAAGTGGAGATACTTGAAGGGTTGTACAAAATGGAAGGTTTTTACAGGAAGAGGGGTGGGGCAAGGGAGCTGTTAGCAAAAGAAAAGAAAGGATTATTTTTAGGCCAGGACATCATCTTTCTTGGGGGGAAGGGTTTTATCATGTAGATTGCCTCTTCTTCCTCTGGGGGATGGAGAGGCCCCAAGTGACAGATTACTTCATTGGTGCTGACCGGAAAAGTCCAGACTGGTTGATTAAGATTTACATTTCCGGGAGAGGCTGAAACTGCAATTAAGTTAGGTATTAAATCTAGATTTGGAATTGTGGGCTTTAGCACAAGTGACGCCATTTTGGACATATGGTTTTCTCTTGAACACAAGCATGACTGCCTGTGTGCGAGACACGGTCCATGCTTGTTTGTGAATATGTGTTTTTTTGTGTTGCTATGCCTCTGTGTGTTTATGTGAACCCTGGGGAGGGACTGGAGTTGGTGTGAGGGGCAGGGAGAGAGGGACTATGTGTGTCTGGATGAGGGTGCCACTGTCCACTTTTGTGTTCTGCTCCGGGAGCAGCGCCATGGGGCAAGCGCGGCTGGAAGATGTTCCACACTTTGCTGCGAGGGATGGTCCTCTACTTCCTGAAGGTAGGAAGGGAGGTCCCGAACCGTTGGGAGGGTGGGCAACTGATGAAAACCTCTTTTCTGAGCCCCTGTGCCCTGTGGCAGGGAGAGGACCATGGTTCTGAGGGGGAGAGTTTGGTGGGGCAGATGGTGGACGAGCCCGTGGGGGTGCACCACTCGCTGGCTACCCCAGCCACCCATTACACCAAGAAGCCGCACGTCTTCCAGCTGCGGACTGCTGACTGGCGCCTCTACCTCTTCCAGGCACCGTAAGTCCCTGGGGTGGCAGACAAGCAGCAAGGCCCCAGCTTTCCTCTCCCCTGTCCCGCCCCCCCCCCCCGCGCCCCCCCTTCCCCCCATGGCTGCTGGCCCTGGCCCTGGTGGGAGCTGCTATCTCGACCAGGAAACCTCGGAATGCTGCAGCTGGAAGGGGTCCCAGGCGGCTCATATGGGTACTTCCTGCTTCCCTCCCCTGCCTTGGCCCACTTTGCCAATGCATCAGCCTCTTCCTTGTAAGTCCAGATTGAGCCTCCCAGTTCTGATCGGGGGATTCCAGGAAGTAACTAACAAGTGAGCATTTTTTTGACGTTTGATATAAAATCTATTGCCTTCCCAGATTTTCCTCTGACCGACGAGCAAAACCAGCAGAGGTCAACCCCCTCTGCTAGTAGCAGGGCTTCTGGCTTTTTGAGCCTCTGAGTCCTGCGTGGCTGGAAGGCTGTGCAGACCATGTGAGGTTGGGAGGGGGGTGGATGACCTGACCGGCTATGTGGCCGCCTCTTCCCGCAGCACTGCCAAGGAGATGAGTTCCTGGATCGCGCTCATCAACCTGGCCGCCGCCACGCACTCGGCGCCGCCCTTCCCCGCCGCGGTGGGCTCCCAGCGCAGATTCGTCCGGCCCATCCTGCCCGTGGGCCCCGCCCAGAGCTCCCTGGTACGGGAAGGGGCGCGGTGCGGCGGGAGAGGCGGGGTGCACCCGGACCGGAGGACCAGCGGGGAGATGGGAGGGCGGGGCTGTGCACCTGGGCTCAGGAACTGGGAGCGGGACTGCGCACTCGGCCTAGGAGCGGGGTGGGGGTGCTGCACACCTGGCTCCAGGAACCGAGTGGGGCCGTGGGCTGCGCACGTGGGCCTAGGAAGGAGGGGGGAGCTTGGGACAGCTTCCACCGCCTCCCGCTCCCAGGAGGAGCAGCATCGATCCCACGAGAACTGCCTGGACGCTGCCTCCGACGACCTGCTGGATCTGCAGAGGAATTTACCGGAGCGGCGGGGCCGAGGCCGCGAACTGGAGGATTACCGCCAGCGGAAGGAGTATCTGGAGTATGAGGTGAGGCGCCGAGTCTCTCGGCCCGCCGGGGCCTCTCCCGCCCCCTCAGCTGACCCTCTGCCGCCCTCTCGTGGCCACTTCCATCCCTGCAGCCTTCGCTCCCGTGGCTGCTCCGGGCGGGGCGGGGCGTTTGTGTGCGTTGTCTGTACACGCACGTGCATGAAGTGTGTGTCCGGGTGCTCTCAGGCTCCTTCACCTCTTGCCCTGGGGGCACAGAGCAGCTGTTTGTCCAGAAACACTCAGGGACGTTATTTTTATAATTTGTTTTTCTCCTAAGAGTAGTATATTCGGCTTTTCCTAAATTGAAGGAAAAACTATATTTTAGCTGAATTATTTTCCCTAATCCTTACCTAATAATAATAAGCAGTTTTCATGGAACTTGTATGACTTGCATGGGTTATCTTATTTAATTATCTAACAACTCTGGGGTGGGGACCGTTGTCATGTTATAAATGTGGAAGACGAGGCACAGAGAGATTGAACTTGTCCAGACCTGATAAATTTACCTGCTCCCCGGATCATGTACGTGCCTCGTTTATGGTCTTAACTAAGGAATGAACTTGATGAGCTCTATGATGGAGGCCGAAATGTTTTATCCCCTAATCTCCCACTCCCCACCCCAAATTCTGCTTTGACATCATGTCAGTGCTCGTTCTGGGACCCTAAGCAGGAGGGGTAGGTGAGGGGCAGTGTGAGAATAGGGCGGGAGGGGGGGCTCAGGGGCCATCCAGAGGTGGAGACCAGAGAAGGGAGCCTCGTCATCTCCTAGTCATGCCCCTGGGCCTTGGAGCTGCCCTCTCTCTCCCTTTCTGGCCCATCCCTTTTACTGTTGGCTGCATCCATGGCTGTGAGTGCACCACTTCCTGGAGGCCCTGGTGTGGCTGACAGGACCCAGCTCTGCCTGCAGAATTCCAACCTCTCCCCATCACTGACTAGCTGGGACCTTTAGCAAGCCACTGGCCTTCCCTAGGTCTCATTACCATTTTTATGAACTAGAGACAATGATTCATGCACCACCCAACCCCCAGGGCTGCAGGAGGTTCCAGTGGGATGGAGGGTGGGAAGGCAGTAAGCTGGGAATTGTATCCAAAGGATGCTAGTTACAGAGGCCTTAGGAGTGTTAAACAGACGAGGGTAGTTAGCATCACACTCTCCAGGTGCCAATTGTGAAAATGCTGTTCGCACCCGATGAGGGTTCAGTGCCGATGTGAGCTGTTCGTGTGCAGCGCTGTGCAGATCTCAGGCCTAGTGGGTTCCAGATCTTTTAGTGTCTTGGAGATGTAGCATGTTCTAGAGATGTTGGTTACAGCACTGCAAGGTGTTGGTTATTAGAACAAGGCTGGGCTGATAGGTGTTATTATAATCCTATCCAGATGACTGCAGGGTTCTGATATGTTACTGCCATGTTCTGCAAAGTCTGGTTGCTCAAGCACAATATGGACGCTAGCTGTTGGCCTGGCCCTCTTTCTGCAGAAGTCTTTATCTCCATAGCTTCATACATATGTGAGCTGTCTGTCCCTCACGATTCCAGCCTTGTCTCGGCCTGGAGCCAGAGTGGTGCTAACGTGGTGGGGCCTGTGTGTTACAGAAAACCCGCTACGAGACATACGTGCAGCTGCTGGTGGCCCGTCTGCACTGCCCCTCAGATGACCTGGACCTGTGGGAGGAGCAGCTGGGGAAGGAAGCTGGAGGCACCCTGGAGCCCAAGCCCAGCCTGAAGAAGTCCCACTCGAGCCCATCCTTGCACCAGGATGAGGCCCCTACCACGGCCAAGGTGAAGCGCAACATATCAGAGCGCAGAACCTACCGGAAGATCATCCCCAAGCGGAACCGCAATCTGCTGTGAAGCCGGTGCCACCTCATTGCCTCTGGCTCCGTGCTGTGGGGTGGACCTGAGATGAAACCCTGCGGAGGAGCCTTTTTTCAGTGGGTCCATGATGAGGGACGGGGCCCCTCCCATCCCTGCTGAAGGACAAGCGCCGTTTCCCTGTGGTCCTCATTCCCTCTCTTGCTCGCTCACTGGAACTTTCCTAATACTGCAGTGCCCGCCCCCATGGCAGCCCCTCAGCTGCCCCAGTCCCTGGCTACTCCCGAAGGAGGAGGGAGGTCAAGGATTTGGCTCCACTTCCAGAGTTTGTCCTGTGTCACTCTCCACCCCTCCAGAATCCAGAGTGGCTACGTTTCCTGGGCCTGGGGGCAGCTTAGCACTTGTTTGAGAGCCTGGGGCAGCAGAGGCCTCTGGGCAGTCAAGCTAGGGGACCCTCAGCCCTGAGGATGGGCTTGCCCTGGGCATCAGGTGACCTGCTGGGAGAGGTCCTCGGAGACCCCGACCAGCCTCATGGGACTGAGGGAACAGGGTCACTCAGGCCCTGCCCGCTGAGTGGACAGCCTTCTGGGCAGGGGCAGGGACTCAGCAGGCTTCAAGGGCTCAGTGAGGCCAACTCTGGGGCCTGTGCCTTTGTCTCCTTTTCCCCTACAGTCATCCATGCACCAGGGGCAAATGAGAGAGGCCCCGCCTCACATGCCCAATTGCTGATCAACAGAGCAGAGCCAATGGCGGTCAGTGAGGGTGGTCAGTGAGGGCCACAGGGTTGGGGGCCTCCAGAGCTCTGTGGAGAGCCCTGTGAACAAGGGGCCCTTATTTTCTCATGCAGGGAAGGGGGTTCACCGGGTTCAGACCCCCAGAGAGCTGAGGAGTAGGAGGTGGTGACGCATCCCCTGGGGGGCCCTCTTGGCAAGAGCCATGGCTGAGGAGAGTTGTGAGGGTCGTGGTGGAGGCCTGGCTTCCCTCCATACACCCCATCCTTGAAGGCTCTGTTCCCTCCCCCGGCCAGCTCTCAGGTGGCTTTGCTGCCTTCTCTGGGGAGTCCCCTTTGCTGCCCTCTGGCTGCCTCCCAGCTGGGCCTGTTCTCTGGGGGAGGTTCCGGACACTCATGGACCTGAGGCTCTGCCTGTGGGAAGGAGGCTGGGCTGGAGGAGCAGCCACCATTGTCTCTGTTCAGCCAAGTGTGCCAGTAGGCTGCCCGCCAAGAGGGGCCTCTCTGCTGCCCGCCTGCTGCCTGCTGGCTGACGCACTGCCTCTCCAGCCTTCCTGCTGGGCTCCCTCCTCCCATCCATGCTTATAACCAGCCCTGGGCCCTGGGACTCCACTGAGTGGGGCTGGCCCATGAGGGCTGTGAGGGGTGCCTGACCAGGGCCTGGGGCTGGGCCATGCACCCAATGGGTGCGCAATAAAGGCCAACCAAGAAGGTGTTCAGAGTGTGTATATCCATGTCTGTGTGTGTGACTGTATGTGTGTAGAACACAGTGTTCGTGTGTAAGAGTCACACATTTATAGGCTGTCAAAGCTGGAGGGGATCTAAGAATCATTTTTGCATCCCCTCGTTCATTTATTCATTTCACAAATAATATTGTCCGCTTTTTATGAGCCAGTACTGGGGGACTCAAAAATGAATGAAACGTGTCCCTGACCTCAAGATGACAAACCTGCCCTTTGGTTCCCAGCTGTTAGGATGGAGACTTTATCTTGCTGGGGAGGCATGCTGAAGCCATTCCCACCCTCTGCCCAAGGATTCAGATTCAGTAGGTCTGGGTGAGGGGCATAGATATGTATTTTTAAAGCTTCTTGGGTAACTGATGGGCAGTGGCTGTTAACAGCCACAGCAGAGTCCAACTGTCTTATTTTATTGTGGAAATCTAGCATAAGGTGGACGTGACTTGGCCCAGGACTGATGCCTACAAGCCATTTGGCCTTGAGTGGGTTATCTGACCTCACTAAACATGTATTCTTATTTCTAAAACCAGAGTAAAAGGCAGAGGTTTGTCTGCATGTGTGCAACACTTTGATGCTTCTTTGCTCATGTAGAACTGGCACCTCCCTTTCACCTGGGCATGCGAGGCCAGGTGATAGTGGCTCCCGGGCCCCACGTGGCCAGTGCTGCCCAGGCACCCCGGTGCCTGGAGGCTTGGGGAGGTGGAGACTGGGTCTTGGGCTGCAGTTATGACATGTGGCCACTGGGGGGCGGGCTTGCATCTTCTGAGCTTCCTTGGCCCAGGTGTCTAGTGGCAGGACTGTGCTCCTTGAAGGGCAGGAAGTCATTCAGTGTGTCCCTGGCCATCACCAGAACTAGGACCCTCCACTTCCCTGAACCCACAGTGACCCAGGCCAGGCGTCCCACCATCCGGGGAAGTCTCTACCAAGCAAAGGGTTAGGACTTGGACATCTTCCTGCAGATGGAGAGAAAAAAGTTTCTGGAGCCTTGAGACAGCCTAGAGCTCCCCACAGGATTGTCCCAAGTGACCTACCAAAGTGAAAACTGAGTGAGCCCCAGTCCCAATCCTGGGGTGTGGGACAGATCAGACTCCACAGTCTGACATTCTTGTCTCCACCCCACCCTCCTTTCCCACCCGGCGAAGGGGTTGGTCCACCTCTTCAGAAGGGGACGGACACAGATTCTCGGTGATGAGCTCAGACTCGGTAAGGCTGGCGGAAATTTGTCTTCAGTTCCTGCTTTCACACCTAGGGGAGCTCAGCCTCCAGGGCCCTGAGGCTGCTGTAACCCAGAGATAGCCCGATGTAACCTCTTCCCAGGCTCTCGTCCTCTTGGCTCCGTCTGGCTGTGTGCTGATGACATTCACTTGTTTGTAGTTTGCCGGGCACCAGGGAAGAGGGAAAGATCACTAAGGCCCGAGGCCTGGGTCCTTTGCTTTGGAGGCTCAGAGTCAGGTGCAGACAACAAGCGGGGTGTGTTGGGGTTGGAAGGAACTGGGTTGGAGGGTTGCGTGGGGCAAGGAGGGAAACACGGCGGTCAGGGTGGGCTGAGGGAAGCCCATGAAGGCCCTGGATTGCAGCCGAGTAGTGTGGCTTTTTGTGAATGTGTGGTGTGGTTTTCAACCAGTAGAGTGTTGGCTGGGGGCTAGGGAGATGGCCTGGGAGTCCTGCTTTAAGAAGATGAGATGAGTGACTAGAGCCAACTGGTGGGGCCAGAGTATATGCAACTCTTCTGTAAGTCTAAAGTAAACAATAAAAAATAAAAAGAAAGGGGGAAGAAAGGCTGGCCTGGAATCTTGAGACAACCTGGTGGTCCCACACCTGGCCCTTCTTCCTCCCTTGCATCCCGCGTCCGCCTGCCTCCGCCTCCAGATCCCCACCCATCCACCCCGTCCACCCCCAGTCCAGCTCCCCGACATGCATGTCGGGATGGGTTTCCTGAATGCCACACTTTCCATGCTGGCCCCTCCCCTCCACCCCCTGCCATCACCTTTGCCTCTGGTTTTTCTGGATGCCCATGCCCCTTGCCATCTAACTGGCTCACAGCTTCACCTGTTCCCTTCTCTCTGCTTCTCCGGAGGAAAACGTGCTGTCTGTATTCCTGAGACGGACCCCTCCCTCTGAGCCCGTACCCGGCTAGCTTCTCCTGCCTGTCCGTGACCTCTCCCTCAGGCGTCCCATCTGTGTCTTTGGGCCTGCTCTCTACCCCCTTCATTATCTTGTCTTGCAAACAACTTCAAGTCTCATCACCGTCATGAGAAAAAGAAAAATGAAAGCCTGCATTTGACTCTGCTTCCTCTGTAGCCAAGACCCACAGATGTGTGTTCTTTGCCAGCTGTTTCCCTCCCTCATCTGGCTCCCATTCACACCTTGCCAATTGGCTTCCACCACCCCCTCCCTGAAACACCACCCTGAGGGGCCAGTAACGACCCACAATTATCAAATCCGGTGTCTTCTCAGCCTTCATCCCCTCACCTCTCAACAACCTTTGACCCTGTTGGCCACATGACCTGTCTGACCCTGCAGAAGGCCCAGTGTGGATCTGGCCTGGGCAGCCAGGCCCTGGAGTCGGGCTGCCTGGGGTGGAGTCCCAGCCGTCCCTTTCCTGGCCATCTGACCACGGGCCAATTACTTGGTCTCTTGTGCTTCAGTTTGCTTCTCTATCAAATGGGGATAATAACACCACTTACCTCACAGGGTCCTTGTGAGGATTAAGTGAAGTTATGCACGTAAACATCTCAGAACAATGCCTGGCACAGGAGGAAAGCCGGGCAGGTTAGCTATTAGTACACGGCCCCGCTGGCCTTACCTCATGCGCCCTCCCCTCCTCTGGGCTCCGGCTTAGGTCCTGTCCTCAAACATGTGAGTCCCGCTTTGAGGCTGGGCCTCTGTGCTTGGCTCTTCCTCTGTCTGGATGTTGCAAGTAACAAACCTCAACTCAAACGGGCTTTGGCAGAAAAGGACATTGATTGGCTCCAACAACTGGACAATCTGTGTCCAGGTCAGGTGAGGCTTAATCCAGGCTCCACACTAAGCCAGGACCCCACGTCTCTCTTGCTCTTCTGGGCTCCGTCCCCCAGGCCGAGGAGGCAGGAGCAACCCTCCTGGTACTAAGATGGCCCCTGGAGCTCCCAAAACTCCCTCTGCTTGGTACAAATCTAGCACAGGGAGAAGATCTGTTTCTTGGAAACTTCAAACTCAAGTCCAGGAATAGAGTCTCTTAGAGCAGCCTACCCTGGGCCACGTGCCCATCTCAGCCAATCACTAGGGCCAGGGGCTTAAGGTAATCAGAGCCCACCTTCTGAGATGGGGGTGTTGGGGCTGGGACCAGCTGCTGAAAAATTCTGAGTACCGCCAGGACTGGGAAGGGGAGAAAACCCCACCAATGTCCAGATGCCATCTACTCCATGTTACTCTCTGTCACATCAAAGTTTGTCATTTTCTACATCCCTCCCCACCTATCCTCTCCTCTTCTTTCTTGTCTCTCTGCTCCCAGTGGAATATAAGCTTCCCAAGGGCGGGAACAGGGCAGCTTGGTTTCCATTGCATCCCCAGGGCCTTGTCCAGGGCCTGACAATGTACATTGAAAAATGTAAATCTCAAAACTTGATCCTCCCTGGGCTTCCAGCTTTCCACCTTCTGGTTCTTCTTTCTTGCGTGTTCTTTTTCTGTCCTTCCTCCGCTTGCTCCTCCCACCCCTGAATTCCTCCTTTCCACAAGGGGTAGCCTCAGAGTTGGGGCCTGGCTGCCTGCAGGGCTTTCGGGATGGCCTCTGGGAAAAGCCTCCTAATGGAAACCTCCAGCCATGATCTCCACTCTGAATTTCAGACCTGGAGCTTTAACTGTCAGCAGGACGTAGCCCCTCAATCAATCTTCCTGGAAATGGTACCTTTTGGTACGGATGTTACTTATTACACATAAGACTGAACCCAGTGTCGCCTTCCCTAAACCTGTCCCCATCTGACTCTTCTGCTCTATTAATGATTCTGTGATGGTGCGCCCATTGCTTTGAAAGACAACACACCAGGATTATGAGATTTGAGCCAGACTGGGTCTTTGCCTCACCTTTCATGTCAGGTAGAAGCTTCTGGTTTTCTGATCTCTTTGTCCTCATCTGGTGTGACCCAAACAGGGCTGGGAGGAGGTGCATGGACAGAGAAGTGATGACTCCCTTATTTGAATGAGGCCAGGTGAGTGACCGTGACAGCCCCTTCACCTGGCTACCAAGAGACTCAAGGCCGATTGACAGCTCGACTGTGGCTGCTCAGAGCCCCTTGTGCCAGCCAGTGTGTGTTTTCTGTGGTCCCGATGCTTTATTTCTTATTCGTATTTTACTAATTTATTGCGTGCATTTCCTGTGAGCTGTCTCAAATCCTCTCTGGAACAAGGTGGGGAATACATTAATATTTAAAATAAAATAAACAAAATGTCAGTGTGTGTGTGTCTTCGGTTGGAAATTCCTTAAGGGCAGGGACCATGTCTGTTTATATAGCACCTGGCATGGTGTCAAATTGAGGCTTAACAAATGAATTTTGATGAAGATGGGAAAGAAGATGCCTGCACGAAGATATAGAGGTTTAGACCTCACCCTCCAGCGAACCCTCATCCAAACACCTTTTAGCAAAGGGTCCCCTTTCTCACGCTGGACCCAAATCCTCACTCCGTTCCTGACCATCCAGGCTCCTTGCTGTCATCCCTGCCCCATCCACGCTCGCCACAACCAACCTTCCCTCCTCACACGAACACAGCCACAGCCACACCTCACTCAGGTCTTCACCCTGAAACACCCAGCCCTTTCACCCACTGCCCCAGCGCTGCAGGCTGGTCCAAGGCTGGGCAGCAGTGTGTGGGGCTAGGAAATGCCACTGGCTGAGCCCTTGGAGGAGCTGTCCCCACTCGTGCCTTGGCCCTGGGAGGGACTCCAGCCAGGCAGGGACCTGGCAGAGGGAGGGAGAGGATAAGCAGCTTCAAAACTCCAGATGCAGCAGTTAAAAAGAGGACAGAGGCAATGATCCTTCAAATTGCCACATCTGTATAATCTGCCTTTTATTTTCTGCTTCATGAAGTTTTATTTCCTATTATTTATTCACCTCCCCGCCCTCCCCTCCCCCGCCTCCACTCCTCCTTAGCAGGCGACATGCTCAGATGGGCCCTGAGCCTCGGCCTGGGTCTGGGCCCACCCCCACCCAACCCCCAGCCTGGGCTGCTGCTGGGAGAAGGCACCTGCTCCCCCTCCTATGACTCCCACTCCTCCCCCCATCATAGTGTTTAAGCCCCTACAGGCCCCTCCCTCCATCCTCCAAGTAGAACTGGAAGGAAATGTGCACGGGGAGAAGGAATCGTGGAGGTGAGGCCTGTCCCCAAGGCTGGTACCACTGTCACCACCCCTGAGCTGGAGCTTAGGAGGAGGAAGAGTCCAGAGACCTGGAACTCACAGCCAGGCGGTGGCTCCACCTCCAGGTGTTCTCTCCTGGGCCTCTTCTCCCACCCTCTCCACCCGGGGCCCTCTTCCCTCCAGCTCCTTAGACCTGAGATCAGGGAGCTGGGCTGGCCCCAGACTGCTGAGGCGGGTACTGAGATGCGAAGAAGGGGGACCAGCCAAGACTGTGCAGGGAGGAGCTGCTTTTGGTCTGTTTTGAGGCCCTGGGCCCCCATCTCCCCCTTCTCCACCCGCCATAGGAACAAAGAAGCGGTTCAGAGAGAGGCCCAGGCCTGCAGGTTCCAGGTTCCTGTCTGGTAGCCAGGCTGGGGCGAGGCCGGCAGACGGTGGCTGGAGTGGGGTGAGAGGGTGTTTGGGAAAGGATGCTGACATTTTGAGTCTTCTTGCCTAGCGCCCTGCTCGTCCCTCCCTGGGACACAGAAGCACAGGAGAACAGTCCTTTTCCAGGAAGACAGGTCTAGACTTGTGGGCCTGAGGTTGAGGGTTTGCAGCTGGCATTCCTAGTGGCTGCTTCTTGGAGAAGACAGAGATGCCAGAGAAGGGCCTGGGTGGGCGCATGAGGGATTTTGCAAGTATTACCTGAAACCTGACAGCACTTCGTATCACCTCTCTTACGACCTTCATTTCTTTCCCACCTTGATCTTTAGTGACTTTTGTAAAAGTCTTGTTTCTCAGCTCTGAGGTTTTTTTGGGGGGGAGGGCGGGAAGGGGGCAGTGAGATAATCCTATCAGGTTCATCTTGTTTTCTTCTAAGTGCCTGTCACAGCTCCTAGCACACAGTAGGTGGCTCATGAACGACTTCTGAATGAACGAGTCACTCAGTTAATGTGAGGGATCTGCAGCCTTCTCACGCACCTATATTCACTGTGGCTCTGGTTTCTGCCCCAACCTGGAATCCTTTAGAAGCCTGGCTTAAGCTCAGCGAGCCGAGGCAGGACCCCAGTGCCCCAGAAGCCACCAACCCCCACCCCAACCAGAGACCAGATTCCAAATACGGAAACATGATGTTTGCCTGATGGAAAATTACCTGAGGAATTTGGGAGAAAGAGGGCTCCATACCTGAACCAGTCAGATGAGGCCTGAAATGCCTTTCACTGACCTGGTGACTAGGGAATCTCAATGTCAGGGCTGGACATCATCTGGGCCCAAGCCATGCATTTTACAGCTGAGGAGACTGAGACGTCCCCTGGGGTCACCAATGGGAGGTGACAGGGGCAGAGTCACAGCCTCACCCCCTAGGTCTGGGCTCTTTGCAGGGGACGGACACACACACACACACACACCACTGCTGACCAGTGGCCTGGATATGATGACAGTAACCAATAGGCTCCAATAACCCCAGCAATATAGCCCCTAGTATGGCTGGCAGAACAGGCCCTTTCCCTCAGCACCAAGAGCTGGTTTCACCAGGCCTTGTCCCCTCCTTCTTTCTCACACTTTTCTCTTTCTCTTTCTTTTTCCCTTTGGTGTCGAAATGAGTTTCCATTCAGACCAAGCTCATCCGTTTAGCGACACTTTCTTTACCGCTGCAGTGAAGTCCAGTGGGGAGCAGGTGGGCAGACTGGGCCACAGGAACCTTTTGGGTACGCTCTCCGGGCTGGGCCCATCGCGTGCTCTCGTCTCCCAGGGGGGATATGTGTGGGGGAACTGTGGCTGAGGTCTCCATTCTGGGGTGGCCCAGGAGGCAGGGGCAGGGCATGAAAAGGAGGGCTTGATGGCGGGGAAAGATGAGGGGGGAATGTGAGTCCCCGCTCCAGGCCCCTAGCCAGGCCTGGGGCCGTTAGTTAAGCTTACTACCAATGCTGCCCCACCCCCAAAAGTGAACAAACATAAAACAAAGAAACAAAAATTTATTCGTAAATGAACACGTCTCTCATTCCAGGCCGGCTCCTGGAGTTTGGGCAGTGTGTGTGTGATTGCGGGCACGCATGTGGGCTTGGGCTTCCTGACTCGGGGAGAAGGAGCAGGAGGGGAAGGGGGGGTCTCAGAGGGGTGGGGATGAGAGGCGCGGTGGGGGGAGGGTGCTGGCTTCATGCTGCTACTGGTTTGATTTATCCCTAATGAGTTCTCAGCACATGGCTGCTCCCGGCTCACTCCAGGGGCCAGCGCGGCCTCCCGCGGGCCCCAGCCCGCCGACTCCAGAGCAGCCGCCGCGCGCTCAGAAAAGAGCCAATTTCCACACTGCACAGTCCGCTTCACTCAAGGGGAAATCACATTTTCCTGGGAGAGCCGCAGGCAGCGCTTCACTCCACAGCCTGGCCGGCTGCCACTGGGCACAGATGCGGAGGAGCTGGGCCCCCCACCCAAAGCCCCACTTCCCGCCGCCCTGCCCCAAATCTCCAGCAGCCTCTCTGCAGCTGGCTCTTAACCTTTGCTGCCTTGAAAGAGTGGGAGAAAGGAGGTTGGCCAGGGGAGGAGGCTGGCCGAGAGGGGACCTGCTGGGGACAGGCCTTGCCTGCCTCCTCCAGCTTCTTCCAGGAAGCCAGGCACCTCATTTTGCTTGAGGGGCTTAGAGATGTGGAGGAGGGGTGGCGGTGGAGGTGTGCGTGGTGTGAGCAAGGAGCGGTGGGGATGGCTATCTGCCAGCAGGAGATGACGACCTCCAGTATGGCTGTCCCGAGTCCCCCAAAGAGCAAGAGGAAGAGAAGAAAATAATGAGAAGAGCAAGAAGCCAAAAGGGAAGGAGACAAGGAGAGGAAGGAGAGGTGCTCCTGGGCTTTTCCTGAGCACAATGCAGGACCTCTGGGCCCTTCCTGAACGTTCACTTCCTCCTTCATGCGTCCACCCCCTGGAGACACAAAGGTCTCTCAAACGGTGGCAAAAGGAATAATTGCTTCAGACTCAGCAGAAGAGGGAGGGACTGGAATGAGAAACTAAAAAAGGTGAAAAAAGGAAGGAGAAAGAGGTGAGAGGGAGGAGGTGGCCTTTGTGGGACAGTGCTTTCACCAGAAACACAGCAGTGGTCAGCTCAGCTCGGTCACTCCCTGTGGGTGACACACAAACAGTGGGGCGGGGGGGGGGGGGGAGAGGGCAGAGGAACAGTCAGATCCCTTTCAGATGGAAATACTTTATGACCCTAAAGGTTGGAGAGGGGCTGCCAAGAGGCAGCCTGAGGGGAGGCTTTGGGGTCGGGGACCAACCCAGCACTCCCCACCTGGCCCCAGTGCTCCTTCTCCACCTGCAGGTTGACCTCTGGGCCTTTCATCCAGGACTATTTGCCAAGTTGGGAGTGTGTGGCATTGATCTGGTGGCCACATAATTCTGTCCCCCCCCTCCACCAAGTGAGGGGTGGGTGCCTGACATCTCTGCAGAAGCCTGGCCACCTCCAGATATTTGAGGCCTTAGATTAGGGGTCAGTCTGTGGTCCCATCTCCTGTGAATGACCTTGAAAAAGTCATCTCTCGCTCTCAGTTTCCCCAAGTGCAAAATGGGGCCAATGTTCAGAATCGGAGAGAAAAATGGATGTGACTGAGCTTTCTAAACAAAGAAACTAAGCCTATGTGAAGGGTTATTATAACTTCTGAGGAGGAAGGAAGGCAGTTAAGTAGGCAGTGAAGGAGGGCTAGGGAGGGAGCCCCAATCCCCACTAGACCCCCTCTACCCCTGAAGCTCATGCCCACTGACCAGTGGCCCTGAGCTCTCCAGCCCTCTCCTTCTGCACCCATCCCGAGAGACAAGGACATCAGGAATCATCTAAAGAAGACTTTGGGCGATACAGGTGGGAAATGTGTGTGTTTTGGAGAGGGAAGCAGGAGGACGATGGCGGTAGGTGGGAGAGGGGAAACCTTAGCAAGCTCCTCAGCTTCTCTGGCCTCCTATTTCCCCATCTGTGGACTGTGGCCACTAACTCCTCTCGCCTGAGGTTGTTGCGAGGGTTGAGTGTGTGCCTGGCACACACGGGCCAGAAAATACATGTTCTTTAGTAACAACTCATGGCAAGGATATTGGAGAAGTGAGGGGCAGGGTTGGTAGCACCCTGGGGGCTGGCCTTGGAGGCAGGACTCCCGGCTGCCCCATCCCCACCCTGCAGGCCCTGGGGTAGCAGCCAGCCGGAGGGTCACAGCAGCTCCAGCTCACCTTAAAAAGACTGGTTCTGCCCCACCTGGTGGGCCTGGGGGGGTTCAAGCTGTTCTGCGTCCCAGCAGGAGACTGCCGCCCTGCAGGGCTGCCTGGCCCACGTGGACCTTTGTAAGCTCCAGGCACCCTAGGCCAGCCTGGCTGGTGCAAGGAGGGCTGGGGACTGGAGGAGGAAGGGTGAGCGGCCTGGAACGCTGAGGAGCCCTCTCCACGCAGGCATTGAAAGGGATTGCTCCAGTACGCAATGGGGGGGGTGGGGTGAGGCTGGGCCCTCGCCGCCTTGGGCACACCTCAGGTCCAGGCCTCACCCCAAATTCCCCTGCCAGCACATACTACTCCCACACGCCTTCAGAGAAACCAGGCCCCCAACTCTGCTCCACAGTAAACCGGCCCTGATTCACACGTAGCCACCCCCAGATGCCTCCCACATTCCCACATGTCCTCCTCACACTCCTTCTTTATTGTGCCCCCCTCAAGTGCCACCCCGACTTCTCCCAGCACCACCCCCAATGCTGGGGCACCTCAAATCATCTCTCCTCCCCAATACATAGATGACTATGTTTTCTGAACCCCAGAGGAGTACATGTGATTTGACCATGGACGGGATATCTGGATATGTACTGTCCAGGACCTGCTGCACTTGGGCCACACCACACACTCACCAACAGCTGCTCTGGGCAGTGTCCTGGGATGCTCAGCTCACCTCAGAGAAAGAGAGTTCTGAACCATGGTTGCCTGCATCAAAAGCACAGCCCAAGACCCTTTGTCATTCAGAGGCTGGAGAGGACCTGCCAGGGGCACCCAGTTTTCCCAGAGAGGGTTTTGGCTGTGAATTCAAAGGATTGCTCCGAGGCTCCGTGGGTGCCATGCATCTCAAAGTGATTCCTGGGTGGTGGGTTCATTGCAGCCCCAGAACCAGGTTGGGGTTGTCTTAGGGCACTCAGGAGCCCAGAGGTCATGCTTGTAGCTAGAGGGAAGTCCTGTTATTGAAAAACAAGCCTCAGCTCAGATCCCCTCAGAAGAGATGGGGACCGGTTTTCTCCATGGGAGGGTCCCGCCATGGCTCCACTCTTCTCAGCCATCCTTGGCGAGCATCCCTGGCCTCTCCTTTGGGAGGACCAGGGAAGTAAGAGTACCGTCTCTCAGCCTCTGTCCACTCAGCCTTGAAGTCCCTGGGTGGGATGAGGAATCCTTTCTTCCATCTGACTCAACCCCAGTTGTTGTCTGCCCAGCTGTCAACATCCACCTGGGCATCCAGCTACAGAGCCCCGCCCCTCGATCCACATGGAGAATGTCCATGCAGACACCAGACAGCCCCTGGTGGGCCAAGAACCCTGTTGGGCGCAGAACCCCTTCAGTCACCATTGTATTCCCCCCCTTGTTCACTAAAATTTCTTAGAAGGGGGTTGTCCTAAGTCCCTGAAGGCTCCTCACCCCTTCCTGGCCCTGCCACCCCATGCCTGTCTATTGCTCAGTCTCGCCAAATCTTTAGAACCAAACCAAAGGAAATTAGACCTTCAGTGGCAGCCCCACAACCTCCCTTGGGTCTAGAACCCTCTGGCATCCCTGATGAGGGCCCTGTGGTATTGGGTGAAAGTGCTGGACTTAAGGTAAGAGGACTTGATTGAATCTACCACTTCCTACCTTGGGCAAGTTACCTCATTTTCTCTGAGCCTCAGTTTCTCCATATGTAAAACGGGGCTAATCACAACTTAATTTATGTGAGGGCCTCCACACCACACCCAGCACACAGTAGAGCCCAGTAAAAGTCTTCTCCCTTCACACCACGGCAGTCACAAGAGCTGTTTACGTGGGCTCCAGTTTAATAGCTATTCCTGGATCTTTCACCAACCCTCCCCGCTGATTCTCTGGCTTCCTGTTAATAACAACAGCAACTATTTGTGGGGAGTCTACGATCAGCCTGCATCATGCCACGTCCTTACTTCATCCTCACATTGGCTCAGAGTTGGAGAAATCTAAGACTGGGGACAAGTGGTTTGCCCAGCGTCAAACATTTATTAAGGGCAGAGGGCAAATGCTAAGTCACTCCAGGCAGCAGATGGTCCTTTCAAGTCCTGGCCCCAAAGTAAGCTCATTGGTTACTGCACTCGGAGATTCTCTGGAGAAAGCCTCATCCCGGGGTGCCTCCTTCCCCAGCCAACCCCAAAGCCTGAGACGAAGAGTAATGGTTTATTGAGTCACGTGGCAATGGTGGGTTGTCTTAAAAAAAAGAAAGAAGCATCAGGAGAGAAGCCCAACATGGCAGGGGGACAATTCACTGAGAAGCCAAAGTCTGGGGGTGGAAAGAGGGAAGCTTGACCCAAACAGAGCTTCATTTACAGTATTTACAGTCAGGCCTTGGGGGCAGGAGCTGCAGGGGGCCAGAGAGGGAACCTCCGTTGCTGGCTTAGGGGGTTGCCTCAGGGTCTCTTCGGTTGCTGTGGGCTTGGGCTGCAGGAAGCACACTTGGCTTGGCAGGGGCTGTGGGGAGCGGGAAGCGGGTCTTCAGCAATTCTGCCTTGCTCTGCCCTGGGCGGGGCAGCACCTCACTGCCCAGGAGCCAGGGACCCTTTGGAATGTCTGTCTCAAGCTGTAATAGGCCGGTCTGGCTGAGGGCAGCTGCCAAAGGGATGATCCACAGGAGGAGAACTGGAGGTGTGCTCGTACTTGCACAGCAGCAGGCAAAGGAAGGTCCGTTGACCACTAGGTGGAGCTTCCGGTTGACTCGACCCAGCCCTCTGCCCATGGCCGAGAGGGAAGAGCAGGAAGAGCTGAGGGAACTTGAGTCCAGAAGGTGGCCAGCCAGAGCCTCAGCTCTGGGGCAGGTGGGAGGTGGCTCTCTGGGTGGCTGTGGGGTAGAGGCTTTGCACCCGGCGGTGGCTCATGGGCTGGATGGAAGTGCATACAGCCTGTGACTGCTAGAGCGTGGTGATGACAGAGCCACAAAGGCACCTTTGTGTGCCCCTAAGCCCATCGTGGGACCCATGTGCCATCCCTCTCAAGCTCCTCGGCTGTTCCTTCTTCTCTCCACATTTCTCCTCCAATTTTGTCTCTTTTGGAATGGGACGGTTCCCTCTCCCTGGGACTCCTGCCCCTCATTAAGGAGTCTTGGAGGACAGTTTGGCCTACTCTAAAGTCATCTTGTCTTTCATGGTTCATTTAATCAACCACACAGGGAGTGAACCGCAATGCTGGACTTGTGGTTATTTTTCATGTAATAAATAAAGATTCCTTTGTGTGACTCTCTGGGGCCTGTCCCAGGCTGGGTCCTCCTGTTGCTCAGTCGCTCCCACTGTCCCCATGGCAACTACAGATGGTCAAAGGCCGTGGCAGTGGTGGGCGGCGCACTTGGCCTTGATGTGGAACTGTAATAATATGGGGAACCTGAACATGTTAAAAAAAAATAACAACATTGCTGGTCAGAAGGGGAAATTGCACCATAGCCTTCCCCTGCATCTGCTAACCTTTAAGACAGCACAAGTTAATCATTTATCCCTCTGGCCTATCTGATCATCAAAGATTAACTCCTCTCCGGACCTATTTCCTCCTTCTCTGGCCTCACCTTTGAGTTTCTGGCCAGAATCAGAACGACAGCTTCTTGCCCCTCCCCCGCATCATTGCTTTGACCTTCAACACCCTTGTTTCACGCAGAGGGCAACAGAGAGCAGTTACACCTGGAACCCTGAAGAACCAAGCACACTGGGGGATCACTGAGGTCTTCCCCAGCCTTGCCCAAACAGCACGAGGTCACAGAATCTTCCTCTTAGGAACCAGGTGGATTAGAATCCTGACTGGTCAAGGAGAGTGTGCATTTGAGCACCTCCACGGGAGGTTCTGCACACCTGCAGGATGGGCAGCCTGGGGGGCTCTGCAGGGAGGTGCCCTAACCCCCGGCACGTCTCAGAGCCCTCATCCTTTCTGGCTAAACTGAACAGAAAGGTGGTTTGGAGTTGAACCCATCTGGCAATCAGGGCCCAGGTCAGCTACAATCCTGGTCATTTCTGGAATGCCAGGAGGCAACAGGAGGAGAGGGGGATCTTGGGGAATGGGTGGTCCTGCCAGGCCTGTGATGGCGCCCGTGGGTGGTGCCACACTTGCACCACTGCTTCTCTCTGGCTCAGGCTGACCCTCAAGGTCATCATTCAGGGAGAATCTAGTAGGATTCCTCAAGTTTCCCATTTATGGGGCTTGGTTTCCTGAAAAGCTCCTCTATCCAGCCCAGGTGCCAGGGGGAGAGAGGGTGAAGAGCAGCCCACAGCTCACTCTCTGGACCTCAAGCCTGAATGCTGTCCACATCTCAAGCCAAATATCAGGAACGTGGCGGAACAAAGGATTCTTGTGTGAGGGCTTTGGTGCTGAATCACGAGTATTTGTACACCACTTGGATGTGAACGTGGGCACCAGGGTGCCTTTCTCTGCAGTCAGCAGGCTTCCAGGCAGGAGGGCAGCTGGCACTCCTGCAGGGTGCCTGCGTCAGTGTCTGCTGCTGCCGGACTGGAAGCCCCTGAAGGCAGGGAGTCCACTCTAAGACTTTTCTGGAGTCTACTCCTGCCCTCCCAAGGCATGAGCCCTGAATCTTACACAAAACAAAGATTTCACAGCCAAGGCCTTGGGGAGTAGGAGGAGAATGGTGCAGGGAAGTCTCTCGCTTCTGCCCTCATCCCCAGAACAACCTGGCACACTGCCTTCCCTCGACCTGCTTGGATTACGAGTAACACCTGTCTCCCCAGGCCCTCCGTCTAACCTGGGGCCTCCCAGCTCTCAGACAACTCTTGGCCCAGCCTTGCACCCTCACCCCATCCCACATGACAGAGGGCCTGGGCCGCCCCAGAGCAACTTACTCAGCAAGCTGGAGTTGGGGAAGCGCCAGGCTTCGCTGTAGGAGGAGTAGGGGGTGTGGCCGTAGGCGTTGCCAGAGTATTCGCTTCCTGTTGGAGGCACACAGGTGAGAGGCTGTGAGGTGAGGGCACCAATGTAGGGCTGAGGGTGGGAGAGAAGGTCTGGGGGACAGGGGGAGCCAGGGAAGGGACAGTGGGAGCTCAGAAGGCTCCTCCACCAACCTTCGGGGGCCCCTCAGCCTGCAGCACTTTGGACAGTGCCTTTTTCTCCAGGTACTGGAGGCACTGCCCTGACAAGCTCGGCCCTCATAGGAGCCCCGGGAGGTAGATGTCATCATTATACCCATTTTCCAGATGAAGAAACTGAGGCTTGGGGATCTGCAGAAGCTCACAGAGTCAGAGGGTTTGGTGGGGTTTGGAAGCCGTGCTATGACTCCAGGGCCCAGCTTCTCCTGCTGCCTGGACCTTCTGAGGAGGGGCCTTTCCAGGAGGGGCCAACAGGGGTGAGGGGGTTAGTCATTACAGAAGGAATCAGGATGTATAACCCTGTTAGCCTCCGCAGGTCTGAGTGTGTAGGGAGGGGTGTGTGTGGTGGGGGTGTTGAGGATTGAGGGGAGGAGAGGAGGGAGAGGCCCTGGAGGACACCGACCTCGTGGAGAATCTGTGTCCCTGGACTTGCTCTGAGGAGCTTGTTGTCCCATCCCAAGTCTGCCACTTTAAGAAAACTCAGTGCATTAATTTACGCAAAATAAATCAGATCACCTCTTCCTGTGGTGGATTCTTGGCTTTACCAAAGGAATTATTTACCAAAGAAATTCCTTAAGCATTCCCTCAAATAACAACAACAAAGTCAAGCCGATCACCACCCTTACCATTGGTACTCGGTGTGGAGCTTTGAGTTGGCAGAGCGCTTTCCCACACACTATGCCCCTTACTTCTCCCAGCCCTCCTATGAACACTCTCATCAATGCCGCCAATTCATAGAAGGGGAAACTGGAGTGCAGCATGATTAAGTAGTTTGCGTCAAATCACACTGTTGGTAAATGGCAGAGCAGAACCTGACCTTGGGGCTCTTAACTCTAAATTCCAGATAATCCCTTTATGCATTTATGAGACAATTCTCTCTACAAAGCCAGGTTGCCACCAACCCTGAGATCCGATGAATGTCCACACTGCCTTTCAGAAACTCATTTGCTGTTGTGAGCTAAGTGCCTTCTGTGGTTCCCAGTCTCCTTCCCAGACTCTAGAAGGGAGGCTTGAAACTACCTGGCCTTGGAGCCGGCCTGCCTGGAGTCAAATCCCAGCTCCCCACTTCCTAGCTGTGTAACCTTGGGCCAATCACTAAATCTCTCTGAGCATTGGTTTCCTCATCTGTAAAATGGGGCAAATTATTGTCCCTATCTCACGGGGTTTTAGTGAGGATTAAATACACATTACATGCTTAGCACCATGCTTGGTATATAAAAAGCACTCAAGAAACGCTAGCTTTTATTATTTTCCCATGAAGCAGGTGCTAAAATAAAGCTCAATGGAGGCTCAAATCAGTCATCCAACCAGTTTTAAAGCCTGGGTTGGGGTCAGTGGGGGCTGCTATCTTGCCAGAGAAGTAGGCATTTGTGCAGGAGGAATGGAAGACAGGAGGAGGAGCTTGAAGCAGAGGAAGGCTATTGAATGCATTCCTTGTGTACGGAGTCAGCGACAGGCAGAAAGACAGTAAGTTCCTTAGGGGCAGGGACCGAGTCTAACACAGATCAAGCACACAAAAATACATGTAAAGGAAAGGAGGGAGGCAGGAAAAGAGCGAAGAAAAAAAACAAAAAAAAGAAAGAAAACTAAGAAATGAATTCGTCCAACCACTTATTTCACAAATGAAGAAACTGCTCCCCAGAGAAGAAAAGACATTTGCCCAAGGCCACATGTCCATTCACAGCCTGCACTAGACCCTCAGACCCCTAGCTCCTACTCCAGTGCTCTTTCTTATATCCCACCGGGCAAACTGCCCGGTTACTGCTGGGGTACCCACATCCCCCTGGTTTCAGTGCACCCTGGGAGGAAACTGATATTGGCTACACAGCAAGGGCCTCTGTGTCTTTATCCCACTCCGCCTAACGCCAACCACTGCTGGCTCTGAAGGACAAGGAAGAGAGGTGGAAAATACAATGTGTTTGCCCTCTCATTTTGTCACTTATTCGTGTACTCACTCACTAGTACACTTATTTATTGAACACACACTTACTGAGTACCTATTTGCTTCAGGCACATGGAGGTTGGGGTAGGGCATGGGCTCAAGAGGTGATACACCCCCTGGGTGCAGCATCTTCCCACCACCAGATCTGTCAATCTACTGCAGCCACGGCAGATGAAATGTCCCTGCACCCATGAAAGGCCAGCTCATCCTCTGCTCTGCACCCCGCCCCACTCACCTTTCCAAGGACTTGGCCCTACAATTTATCCCCTCTGTTTTCTGCTTCATCAATCTTTCCCCTTCTAATTCATCACTCCCTTCAGCCAGCAAACATGCTCTGCTGTCTTCTCTTTTAAAAATCCTCTTCCTACCCCACATCCCTCTGCAGCTACCAGCCCCCGTCTCTGCTTCACGGTCTCTGCCTTCGCCTCCTCATCTCTCTCCAATCAGGCTAATGCTGATCCCCTCAAACCCCCCTCTATCCCGATCATTCCGATGATCACTTCTATGTCCTCCACCCCTCAACCTCATAGCCCACTTTGATTCAGCTCATCACTCCCTCTATGCCTTTGGGTTTCCTGATGCCCACTCTCATGGTTTGCTTCCTAACCCACTGGCCTTTCCTACTCACTCTCCTTGCTGCTTCCTTCTCTGCTGGATCTCTAAATGTTAAAGAACCCCAGGACTTGGTTTGTGAGCCCTCTGTGATTTTCCATCATATTCTCTTTTAGTGATCTTGTCTAATCCCTTAGCATTAAATAACAGCTCTGTACAATGGCTGAAATTTGTGCCCTAGTCAGGAATCTTTCCTGACTTCAGACTTACATCATGTATCTACTGACATTAAACTGGGCATCTAGGAGGCATCTCAGTCCTAATGGGGCCCAACAGGACTCTTGATTCCCACCTACCACGCACTCCTCCTCTTCCTCTTTTGGTATCCCACCTATATACTTGCCACCACCATCCATGCAGCTTCCCAAGCCCCAAACCTAGCAGTCATCCTTGTTTCCTCTGTTTTTGAATCTCTACAGCCAATTCACCAGTTTTGTTGGCTCTACCACCAAAATACATCCTAAGTATCTCTTTTCTCCTCCTTCACTGCCACCTCTCTAGCCCAAGCCACAGTCATCCCTTGTGTGAACCACTGCAATTGTTCCTTCCCTAACTGGTCTCTGTGCTTCCTCTCTAACTGTCTATAATCCATTTCCCAGCAGCCTAAGTAGGCTGAAAATTTGACCCAGCTACCATCAATATCTCCTCATTTTGGAGTGCTTTCCCTGCTCACTCGCTATTCTTGGATATCCTCACCTTCTTTGTGCGTGCGATCATGCTAAATTAGTTCCTGCCTTGAGGCCTTTGCACTTGCTGTTCTTTTGTGCTGGGGACGGTCTGCCCAAGTTTATCAGTTGGCTGACCACTTTGAACATCTTCTTAGAGAGGCCTCCCCTGATCACCCAATCTAAAGTAGTTATCTCCTCTCCCTGTGGCTCTTTATTACATCATCCCATTTTATTGTCTTCCTAACACTTACCACTATCTGAAATTATCTTGTTGATTCATGCATTGACGTGTTTACTGTACTTTTTTTCTCCACTATTAGGTTTTAAGCTCCATGAATAGAGGCACCTGTATTGTTCATTGCTGTATCCCCAGCATCCCATACAGTAGATTTTCAACCAATATTTTAAGTGAAAAAGTGGTGAATGAATGGCAAGGATGGATGAAAGGGTGGATGCTGGAAGGATGGATGATAGAAAGATGGATAGATAAAAGGATGGTTGTATGGAAGGATGGATGGATGAATAGATGGATAGATAGAAGGATGGATGGACGGATGATGGATGATGAAAGGCAAAAAGGATGGATGGAAGGATGGATGAATGGAAGGATGAATAATGGAAGAATGGAAGGACGGAAGAAAGGATGAGAAGATGCATGGATATACTGAAAAATGTATGTAAAGATGAATGAATGGAAAGACGGATAGAAAAATGGATGGATCCATCTATCTGGAGCTGTCAGTTCAGCTCCAGAACTGGTGTGAGGGTCATTAACTGTGTTAACGGGGCAGGAACAACAATAGCAACAACAATTAGAAGGCAAAACAGAAGATGAATGGACAAGAGAAATCTGTGTCCTGTGTCCTGGTCCTGTTCCTGTGTCGTTCTCCTACAGCTTGTGTCTTTATTTCTGGTATGGTGGGAGGCAGTATGGAGTAGTAGAAAGAGCCCTAGATTTGAAATCCAAAGACTTGTGTTTGAACAATTTGGCCGGTTAGTATGGTTATGACCCTGAGAACACCACTATGCTTTTCTAAGCTTGTTTCTTTACCTATGTAAAACCAGGATAATACCAGCCTCCCAGTTTTACGGTGAGGATTAAATGAGAAATAAAGTTATATCTATGAATGGCCAGGCACACAGAAGTGCATAATAACTGATCACTTTCTTCCTTCCACAGTTGACTAAAGAATGTTACTGGCATGCCTGCTTTAAGCATTTACCATGTACCTGGTACACAGTTTGAAGGTTTATTTATTTTAATGGAAGGAGTCCTCATTCAGCCTCAACTGGGAGATTGCAGCCACTGGTAAGAGATGGACAAATAATTTTTCTACAAAATAAATTTCTTAAGAATTCATTTGCACCACTGACTTCCTAGGAACCAGGTGATACATTTAAGTAGGATTGCATTTTCTGAAAACTGATTTGCATGTAACTTATTGGGAGCCCATCTTCCGTGCAAGGCAAGGCCCCTCCCTTTTGCAATTCACTTGCAGTGGATACTGTAGTTGTGCTATTTTTTTTTTTTCCACAGCATCCATTCAGGATGAGGTCTTTCTGGAAATAACCTGGGGGCCTTTGATGAGAGGCCCAAGCCTTGCAGCTACCTCACAGGCCAGACTCTGGGCCCCAGGAACCCCTTGCCCTGGGCCTGCCCCCAGGGAATGATTCATAATTAAGAGAAAAGCCCTGTGCTTTATGTTTCTTCCTCCTCCTCTAAGCAGGCGGCAGGGGAAGGTGGAGAGGTTGGAAGGGGGATGGGGGGAGCCAACTGGAGCCTGGGATTTTGATTGAGAGGCCCCATTATCCACACTCTTAAAAAAATAACCGAATCTTTTCCTTTTTTATCTTGACCAATCTCATTTCACGCTCCAGAAGAGGAAGGGAGGGAGGGAGGGAGTTCGGGGCCAGGAGGGAGAGAGGAGTCAGTATTCTGTATTTTCAACGCTGCATTAAGCACATCGCCACGGTAACCAGGCAGCAACAAGTGCCAGCTCAGCAGGTTCCCAGGGAGCACAGAGCCTCCTTCCCTCCCTCTCTTCACCCTCCCCTCCCTCTGCCCAGGAGAGCCCAGCCCACCTGCCTCAGCACAGGGCACCAGAATGGGTGGCTGGAAGAGAATAACCCCTGCCAGGGAGGGAGAGAAGTAGGCCTGGGTGAATGTGCTAAGTCTCTGGGGTCAGAGTCATGGAGGCTGACCCAGGGCTGGCATGGGGGTCACAGATGCCCTGATTCAGAGGCCCTTCGAGAAACTCCAGGTCCTCAGGCCTCCCTGGGCAAAGGAAATAGCTCAATTCTACCCTGTCCATCCTTCCTAGATGGAAAGAATGAGACTTGCCCAAAGAAATTCTCACTGTCCTCCTCACTTGTCCAGACCTTGACACACTGGGTCACCATTGGGTGATGATCACATTGGTGGACAAAGAAACCCAAATGACTGGCAGGCAGGATTCCAGGATGGTCCAAATAATGACGGAGAAATACTCCCAGAGCCATCTCACACTCTGGAGTACCTCTGGAGTACCTAGAACGTGGGTCTTGCCCATGCAGGGTTGAGTGAGTGTGGGGTGTGAAGAAGAATATATTTCAACCATCTTCATCATCCTCATCACCAACACAAATCATATTCATATTTTACAGAAAGGGTAAACCAAGATTCATCAGAGTTAAATAACTGGGAGACCATAGGTTGCTTAAGGGCCAGACTTATGTTTAGCTCACAGTGTTCTGCTTGCCCCCAGCATGCTCTCCATCAAAGCTCACTGAATCAATGGAAGAAGTGGTAGAGCTCGGATTTGAACACTGGTCTGTCTCAGCTCCTCCTTTATCATCGTGGTGGGTAATGTGGGAGCATCTGGGAAGAAGGAGGCTGAGCTGGGGAGAGTTAAGGAGTCAGGACTGCACTTAAGTCTTTTCTCCGGGCATTTACAAGAAGATGCACCCTTTGGTCCATCCTTCAATGCCCTTTGGGAAGTCTATGCATGGGACACATCCTACCTCTTGTCCCCTCTTGCTCCACCTTTGGCCAACACTTCCTCTTTGCAATGCTCCCCT
Source organism: Tapirus indicus (assembly GCA_031878705.1). Lineage (NCBI taxonomy): Eukaryota > Metazoa > Chordata > Mammalia > Perissodactyla > Tapiridae > Tapirus > Tapirus indicus. The sequence goes on along the minus strand of CM062923.1, from coordinate 74,887,159 downwards.
TCCTGCCCAGCCCCTCCCCTTACCTGCCACCATGCCTGCGATGGCAGAAGAGGCATAACTGCCCTGTCCGCTGGTGGGGATGTGGGGTGGGTATCCGGGCAGCGTGGGCCCCACCATCTCTCGCCCTGGAAAAATACAGCAAGGAGTCATCAGTTGGACCATCCTGTCCTTACTGTCTTGCTCCCCTGAGGCTCAGCAAGTCTTCCCTCATGCCATGCCCACTCTCTCCAAAGCCATTCTCCAAATCCACTTCCTCCCTCCTTTGAGCCCAAGTTCCTCTCTCTGTCTGGCCTTCTACAGCACACAGGCTCCCCCATGCAGGGAGTTCTTGTTATTGCAGTCCTGTATTGTTCCCTGTTCTCCAATGACTTTATTTACATGTATCTTATAAATCCACAAAAATGTCATGGTATTGGAGGGAGGCTGGGGGCTATGTCTTCTAAGTCTTCGTTACCCAGGGCATCCAGCATAGCAGTGGGCACAGCTGGCCTAAATAAATACCTTGGAAGCCATTGGATTCAAAGCTCACACCCCTTTCAGCCCCAGCTCTGAGGAGAACCAAGAACAAGGCCCTATGAAGGGACAGCATAGGTGTGGCCTGTTGGAACTGTGGCAGACATTGCTAATCAATCACTGCACTCTTTTCCACTGAGCCAGAGAGGGGGTTCCCACTCCTCCACCTGGCTTTCCGGGTGGATACAACCTATCAGAGCTGCAAGGGACACGAAACCTACTGGCTATCCCTGACCTACAAAGGAGACGTGGGTGGAGAGCTATTTAGCATTTACACATGACAACGAACCACACACTATCAACTCCATTCCTGAAAAGAACCATTTTCAGCAAAACAGACACCTGTCTCTCTTTGCTTATCTACAATTTGTGGGTAATACTCTTGCCCTGGTGACACTGAGGCCGCTCAGTGAAGTCCCAATTTCCCTGGCTCCACATCTCCTCTACATCAGGAAGTCAAACCTTCCCGTTTTGGAGACCCCGCCCAACCTGGTGAGTTTCTCTCCACCTACACCATGTGCCAACAACCACATCTTTCACCCAGGCCCCTTCTTCCATTGTCCCTATGTCCTGCAGGCACAGATCAGACTCTCCCTCACTCAAGGATTCTTGGCAAGGTGATAATACATCCTGATTTGCCCAGGTCTCCCCTAGTTATGACCACTGAGACAGATTCAGTGTATTCACTAATAATGTCTATTTCACTTTCAAAATGGCCCAGTTTGAATGATGAATTATTTGGTCGCTGTAGTTCTTGGTGACACTTACAGGGTTTCTGTTGGCGTTTGGGGTGGATAACTCTTTGTGAGGGGCTGTCCTGTGCATTGTAGCATATTCAGCAGCATCCCTGGCCTCCACCCACTAGATACCAGTAGCAGTTCTTACTCAGTGTGACAACCAAAAATGTCTCCAGATGTTGCCATATGTTCCCAGGGGGCAAAATCACCCCTGCTTGAGAGCCACTATGTTAGATCACAACCATTTTACCCAAGTGCCTCTGCCACTTACACATTGGGGGCTGATTTTTCTCCCAGAACTTACCTGGGCCCCTGTGCGCCCCTGTCAACCAACTTACCAAGTCCATGCCCTCTACACCACTGCTTGTCCAACTTTCCTTCCATCAGTCCCCCCGAGATCCTTCATACTTCAGGGAGAGCCTAGTAGTGATGGAAGGGAAGGATACGTGCCATGGAACCCTATAAGTTGTTAATACACAGTGACTAACTCCTTCTCTTTCCGGAGATTTCCTGAAGATAATTTGTTCACTCCACTAACACTTATTGAGTAAGTATGATGTTCCAGGCACTTGTCTGAGCACGTGGGGAACAGCAGCAAGAAAGAATGCTAAATTAGCAAGGCCAGGCACTAAGTCAAGATGGGGCGTGGGCTGGCATGGGCATTTGGAGCCAAGCCTAAGGGGTCAACAAACAAGAGCAAGCCTCCTGGACCTCTGCCCTTCCTCTGGAGGGAAGGCTCTCAGAATCAGAGGACCTGGCTTCTAATCCTGCTTCTATTGCTAATTTTCCAAGTGCCCTTAGACCAGCTGCCTACGTGCCCCAAGCCTCAGTTTCTTCACACGCAAAATGGGAAAAAAAAGAAGAGTAGTCTTATGTACCTAATTACTATTACTATGATATTATCAGCATAATTCAGAGCCAGCATTTCATGCTACAGGTGGACATTGATTAGTGCAATGGACACAGTCTATAAAGTGTTACATGTCAAGGGAATCCTTATAGAATAAATCCTGTTTGAAATGGGCCTTCCGTGTTCATTATTTTAAACTGTGAACGTTTCGGTAAAAACGAACACACCCCCAATTTGTTTGACTTTTACTACAATGTCCAGCTGTGGTTGGTACTGGACGAAACAGGGTGGAACCTACTGGAATTCTACACTTGACCTAGGGTCCAAACAAATGAGGGGTTGGAAATGCAGATGAGAAAGGGCATTTTAGTATATTTAGAAGGAGAAGGAGAAGGATGCAGAAGATATGCCAAGGTCAAATCTGATCTTTCTTTGAAGAAGACTGCAATATGATCAGCTTTCAGACTCAACCCCCTTGGCCCTCCGACGAAGCACCTGGTCAGGTACTGGAGCCCATGAGAGGGCAGGAGCCACATGAAGTCTATGAGGGCAGGAGGAGTACACAGGGTAGGCAGGTGGCATGTATAGGAGAGAGATGGAAGAGGGTGGTAGCTAATTAAGGCCTGATGCCTTCTCCCTTTCCTCTTCCCTCCCTATCTCCTCCTCCCTGAGAGACAGAGAGATAGAGACAGAGAGAGACATAGAGAGAGAGAGAGAGAGAGAGAGAAAGAGTTCTAGATCAGGCCAGACTGTGGTTGAAGGACAACACTTAATTTCTCTGAATTGCATCTTCTTGTCTGTCTCATAAGGAGCTAGGCTAGAATAGATTGTAAACCGGGTTCACCTTACTACTTGACTGATTGGTATAGACTTCCTGGTGTACTGTGTTGAGAAGGATTCTGAGGCTGCATCTATGTCTACCATGATTGGGGTTGGGGATGTGGGGTAAGTCTTGGCTCTTCGCCGCCTATTTGCCAGGGCCGGCCTAGGTACTCTCCAGGGCTCCTTCCGGCCCTGGAGCCCTGTGGTCCTGCATTCCCCTTCCTCCTGCTCTCATCCTGTCCCTTTATATCACCTGACCCATCTGCTTCTTGAGTTTTGCAGCTCAGTGGGCAGAGCTGCTCCTCTCAAGCCACAATGTAACTAGCCCCCAAATTGCTCTTAGAAACAGAATTCATCAGCCTCACTCCTCTGTATTCCAAGATTTTAATCTTTGTCTCTCCTCAGCCACCTAATTTTCTCCCAGCGGGGCTGAGGTTTCCGAATCAAGTTCTTCAGAATAGCCCTCACCCAGACCATGGTACCCTCAACTCTCCTATCAGTCTCACAAACTTTTTGCTTCAATTCCTTAAATATGTGGTTTCTTCCAAAAAGCCAAGAACCTTGTAAACCTTAGAAATGAAACCACAGAAGCCACGAGGTGAAGGCACTCCATCACCGTCTATCCATGCTCTCTTATTTTTAAGGCTCTTTACCATAAGTTTGTCTTTAGTTTGTAATTCCATCTCCTCTGCATTCAAATATTCTTCCCAGATGGCCCTATTTTGAAGAAGTTGACACAGGCACAGGCCCATGTGGACTGGCTGTGGAGTGGGGTTCTATAAGAAAACACTAGCACCCCAGAAACATTGGTAAATATTCTAAATATTGGTAGAGACCAGGAACAGAGCACCGTGACTTGGAGGAATTCGGAGGGTAGAGGTGATTTCAGACAATTTTATTTGTCCCTTTGATGTCTGCCCTCTGCGTGACCCCTTTTCAATTCCTTATCTTGTTCTGATAGCAAGGAGAATTTATGGTAATCCAGAAATCTCTTTGGCAGGACTAAATATAATTTTGCACAAAAGGATGGAGGCGGGTAACGGACTCTTTGATGATAAAACCAAACTCAGAGCTTTCTCATCAGGTGAGCTGGAGTCAGTCCTGCAGCAGCCAGCACAAGGACGCCTTCGATACTGCTCTTGGCTGGTGTGCTGGGACCCCAGATTGGGGCATCTGAAGGGAACTGGGAGGAATATTAGGGGCAATCTTACTGTTCCCCAAATCCTGAGGTTTCTTCTTTCTTGGCTGATTAGGGAGAAGCTGACCCTGGAAACTGCTCTATCAGAGGGGCTGGGCTGGGAGAGGAACTAACCCGGGGGAGAGTCAGTGAAGCAGACAAAGATGTTGCAGGAAATGGCAGGGAGGGTCCTTAGGAAGCCACTCAGAGGAGGAGAGTCCAGAGGGTTCCTGTAGGTGAGGGCTGAGCTAATTACGGAATGAAAACTCACCTGGTCTTCCCTCCTCTCCTCTGTCTGCAGCATTACCTGGGAGTAATTTAGTCTCAGCTTCCTTTCCTTTCTTTCAAATTCACCTCTTCCTCCCAGGAATAGATTTCCAGCCCTCCCCCACTCCCCTTTAGATGGCTCCCCTCCTAACCTTCCTTCTCCCTGCTGTGTCCTCCCAGCCCGCTCACCATGACTCAGCCACATGGTAGGTATTTAGGTCCAGAGGCTGGACCAGAGGCTAAAGGTGGACAGTCTTTAAGGAGCTCCAGGGCAACACCCTAGACTCAGCATGGACACCAGCCATCATAGGCTTGAGCCACAGAGCTGGCCCAGCTCTGTGAACTGCAGCCCTGACTTGTTTCCTGCTCTTGGCACCCTGCCTGAACCCAGGGCTTCCAAGGCTGGGCACTGGTTGGTCCCAGAGCCCCTGCCTCTGTGCCGTATCTTCAACCCTCGGGCTGGGCCCTGTCACACCCTGCACTTCAGCATCAGCTGGACCTGGCTCTGGGGGCCACCTGCCTGAAGTACATGCTGACGCTGTGTATGTGCTGCCTGCTCCTGAATGACCACTGGGTATCTACTGCCGGGTACTTTGCCCCACGGGGTGGATGACCTCTGGTTGTGCAGGTGGTCTGGAGGGTGGGTATGTCTGCTAAACTAAGAGCTGATACAGGTTGGAAGCGTCACCCGTGATTTGATTGCATGTTGATGGGGGGTGCTTGAAGCCCTAAAAGGGTGACAAGGTGGGGAGAGAGTATGGGGACTTTGAGGCAGGGAGTTTGCCCTGGGCTGTTCCACCTACACTTCATGCCACCACCCAAGTTGGTGCTCTGACACATCTGCTTCCCACTGCCATCTGTCCTTCCCTCTCCACTCAGCTGGGCCTGCCAAGCCTCTCCGCAGCTCACACAGTAAGTGAAGAGCTGCTCCCCATCAACACATGCTTCACCACCCACACCCTCATCCCTTACCTGCCTACTGCGGCCCCGGCCCTGGCCTGCCTTCACACAAGGTAGGCACGCTCGCCCAGTGACTGGGCCCGTCCTCCCCACAGTGGAGGTGGGCCTCTTCGGGTCTCCCTCCCCTCCCCTCCCCCATGCCATTTTCTCTGGCTGACATCACTCCACTCAGCTCACAGATTTTTCTCCTTTAATCATTTTGGTCAAAACAAATGACCCATCTCCACTGACTTCACCCTCTTTTGAAATTCTGAACTCTTTGAGTCAACATTTTTTTCTTTGCTTCAGACCTTTAAACACTGCCTCTCTGCCCACACACTGGGCTTCCTTTATTAACCCTTTACCCCTGCACGTTCCCCTTCCAAGACGACCTCCCATGTTAGATGCACAGAGAAAAAAAATCCTAGGTGCCCGACAGACAGAAAATGTAGAGCCAGTTATAAGAAAGGTTTGATAAACTTGAATAAGACGAGCTTGTGGTCCCTCTGAGCAGGTACAGGTCTTCTTCTGGTGCAGTGGTTTTCAAGTCCAAGGGCTTTCAGGGGCAGAGCCCCTACTTCAAACAGACCAGCTCTTCATTTGTCTGGTTTGGATACCTGGCTTCCGTAAAACTTTCATTTCAAGTCAGTGTTGCAATGCCCCACAAGTTTGAAAACCACTGGTCCAGAAGGGCTGGCCCAGATCTGGCCTCCTGCATGGGTCCTGGCTCAATGCCTTGGTCTCACATGTAAAATAATCTCATCTCTGTGGAAGCCCTTCTGATATGTGAAGGCTGTTATAGGTCTCCGCCCTGCCCCTTCACTCTGCCTCAGGCCTTCTCCTGCCCAAGCCAAACACCCTCAACTCTTTCAGCCACTGCTCAGGCCCTGGCTGGACAGGCTGATGTCCTTCTGCCAAGGACCCCCAGCCCTGTCGTGATCTGACCCCCAAAGTGCACGCAAGCTGAGCCGGGAACCACACACCTTATTCGGGGACCTTGGCCAGGCCCTTCTCCTGGGGTCTGTTTCCCATCAGTATAAGGAGAGATTTGTCTAGATGCCCCTAAGGCACTTCCAGCTTTAAATGTGTTGAGGCCAGTGAGGTTCCCGATGGAGGTTCCCCCACTCCCCCATCTCTCAGGTTGGTGAGTCACTCTGCTTGAATGTCCTCCAAGGGTGATGCTGTTAAGCTGGGTACAACAAGAGCTACACCAAGGAGACCGAACTGGGACTGACCCTCTGTCTTTAGAAATTGGATCCAGAAATTGGCTCAAAAAGCCAATGCCTTTCTCCCTCCGAAGTTTTCTTTTTATCTTCTTTTCATTTTTCACCCAGACCAAGAGTTCACCGCTTTACAGGGCCTAGCTCCTGGCTTTAGGGTCCCTACTTTTCCATGGGGCCTTGGGGCGAGGTGCTGGAAGTCTGCCAGGCACCTCATTTCCGGGCACCCCCAGAGTGCCTGCCCCTCCCACGGCCTGACGTGATGGCATGGAGAGTCACATCTTGGCACCTCCACAAGCTGCCAGAGGAGTAAGGGAATAGGGTGATGGTGGACAGGGCTGGGGGCCAGAGAGTGGGCTGGACCCAAACCAGGGGACTGGTGGCCGGCCCTGAGGACCCCCCTCCCGCCCCCCGCGAGAGCTGCACGGCCCGGGACCTCCCTGTCGTACCTGAGAGGAGGGCCTGGCCCGTGAACTGCCCGTACACGGAGGCAGCATGGGGAAAGGCATTGAAGGGCGGGACCGAGGCACCGGCTGGGACCCCGGAGCCGACTTGCTGCAGATCCAAAAAGGCGGAGCTAGATAAAGAGGAAGGGGTGGAGCTAGAACTGGACACCTCGGGGGTTTCCTGCTTTATGGCGAAGGGTGAATGAGGATCTGCCGGAGGGAGGGAGACAACAAGGAGAGAGGGGTGTGAGATGATGGGGTGGGAACATGCACAAACCAAGCCATGAGATGCGGGGAGGGTGCGGGCAGGGCGCTGGGGCAGGCAGGCCCCTCCTCTCTGAGTCTGGAGGTGGGGGGTACGCGGTGTTCCTCCGGTTGAGTGAGGAGGGGAGAGAGAAGCTAGACCTCCCTGCTGTGCCTCTACTAGTGTGGATGGAGGACTGTGTGTGCCCCAGAAGTGGGGGAGCAGGCAGAGGAGGGGCCGAGGATAGAAGGAAGGACCCTCGGGACCCACCTTGAGGCCCAGCCAGCCGAGCCCACCTCTCTTCTCCAGGCCAAGGGCCCTAACGTCTTCTTCCTCACGGCCATCCACTCTCTGCCCTCCAGCCCACCCTCGCAGCTGGACCACTTGGCCCAGGAGATTCCGGGCATCGTACCTGCCACCACAGGGTAGGTCTGGTGAGTAGAGAGGTTGCGCCCCAAGGGTGTATTGGAAGGGGTCAGGGTGGCCTTCCCGTCGTCCAGGGCACTGTTGAGCAAGGGCAGCGGGTACAGGCTCTGAAGAACAAAGAGAAATCAGCGCACAGAGAGGCCCCGCGGAGGAGGCCTAACTAGGGACCCGACGGCCCACCTTAGGACTTTGCAGCCCAATCTCCCCGGGAAACATTCCCTTCCCCACTGTCGCCATCTTCCTGCTCATTCTTGACTCCACCTATCGTGTTTAATTGGTTCTTATTCTCCGACTCACAGCCCTACTGTTCTCCCAATCCCCAGGCTCAGGGCTTCCCCTTCTGCAGCCCTGGAATGCAATGCCAGCTGGTGGCGTGCGACCCAGGCACGGGATGGAGCGTCTCCTTCCAAGGGCCACGCCCTGGCTGGATGGCTGATCTCCTCACACTGCTTGGGCCCACAGAGAAGAGAACGCAGGGCTGGAGCTGTCGACCCACAAGACTGTTCAGAGTGCTTCACTCCATTCAAGAAACTTGTCACACTCCCATGTGGGGCAGAGCCAGGATTCAAACCCAAGGGTCTAGCTCCAGTGCCCATGCTCTAAACTGCTGCCATAACTGGATAACACTGTGACCACTTCTTACATTTGCAAAGAGTGCCCATTACAGCTTTGCCTGTGTTATCCTGATCCATTGCTCCCAACGGCCCTGTGACGTGGGCGACGAATATTATGTCTGTTTTACATGTGGAGAGCCTGAAGCCCAGAGAGGTGTATGTGCCAAGTATGTATGAAACCGGGCCTAAACCGAGGGCATCTGATCCTGACCCAGGTGTTCTTCCTTCAATAAAATGGCAGACACGATACCCCATCAGAACAGGTGGGTTTCTTCCCCCTCTTTCTCCATATCCAAGCAAATATGAATGTGCAGGTTCAGCTTGAAGATGATACTGGGGGTTAATTTTGTTTGAAAAACTCTTTATCAAGTATCTGGGAGTTTTCTTTGTTAAGACGTCATTTTAGACTCCGCCCTGCCTCCCCTGACATGAGCAGGGCTATCTCCTAAGGTGCTCTCTCCAAAAAGAACTTGTTCAGTTAAAGGCCTACACTGCCCCTCACCATGACTCCCTTCCGCCAGGGGATGGGACAGCACACATCAGCACACACCTGTTCCCCACAAGTGGGTCACACGCATCACAAACGCACTAGTGAAACAGTGTACAAAACTGAACGTGAGGAATGCTCCGTGGTTACATAACAGCTCTGCTAAAGGCAATCGTTTTCAATGATTTCCATTGAGCCGGTTCTCCAAGGAGCCACAGCACTTTCCAGTTGCATGCCCGGCACTTTTGGAAGCTGCAGTCAATTCTGGAGGCCACCAGGGCACCATTATTGTGTAGCAGCAATTACTGACTAAATGGTGCTCCGGTTCCACACCTTCCGAGGGGGCCCGCTTCGAGGCAGGGTGGAGTGGCTTAGAGCCTGGCTTAATGAAATTGAACACAACACCTAATTTCTAGAGAGAGTGAGAAAAGTTTAAAATGCCTTATGTGTTGATTTGATACCAAATATCTCCTCAAAATCTTATAGCTTTCTCAAATCTAGGCAATTCAGTGAAAAAAAACCCCAAACCTATATGGTCAGACATTTTGGTGATGTTGCACTGAGTGGCTTAAACCTCCCAGTGACGATTGGATTTCTTACTGGGATTGAGTTTGAATTGGGGTGCAGAGTGGCACAATGCTTTAGAACTTGAGCGAGTTTGAACCCTGGTTCTGCAATGACCAACCAAGTGACTTTAGTCTCCATGACGTCTCTGAGCCTTGGTTTGCTCACCTGTGTAACAGAGACAATAGAATCTGCTTCACAAGGCCGATGTAAGGATTAAATGAGATTTTATGTATATGTATTAAGCACTTAGCACAGAATGCTTGGTAACAACACGTGCTCAATAAATAGTTATCATAGGTATTATTATTTTAGAATCACATGAAGGGTCATAAGCTGCCAAATTCTTGGTCACTATCATAATATTCACATTCTGTTGATCTGCTTCTTGATGTGTTTGCAAAATAGAGGGACAAGAGCTGCGTAGATTCCTAACTATGCCTGGCAGTGAAATAGCAACCAGAAATGAGGCCATGTGACATTTCTGTTGAATGCTTTCCCCTATGTTGATTTTACAGGAAAGATGGGCTATGTCTTCACGCCATCCTGAGGTCGGGTGTGAGGACCTGTGCTTCTGTCTCAGCTCCCCAGGCCAGAGGGCCTTCCCATGCCCATGTGAGAGGACATGGAGTGTTCCTTTGGCAGCACTGTCAGAATCACCAGGGGCGGGCATGGACACGAGGAGCCCCCACACAGGCCAGGTTCTCCCTGCCCGTTGCCACCAAGCCAGCAAGGCAATGACTGACTGAGGGAGGGAGCAAATCTTGATGGGCATTGCTGAGCCTCAGTCTCCACATCTGTAGCATGACGGGTTGGAGCAGGTCCATGTTTTTTCACTCTTCAAATAAGAACTCACAAAACTCCATATCTAAAACAAGTAACACTGGGCCAGTCTGAATGAAGCCAGGGCCGGCAGGCCTGAGCTCAACAACTGTTTGCTTCCCCAAGCCTTCTCTACCCTCCCTGGCCCTGAGTTGTCTTCACACCAATGGACTCGGTGGTCCCCGAGGTCCCTCTAGCTCTAAGACTCTCTCCTCCCATGATTCCCCATGTACGTATGCCAGCTTGCTGCGCCCTTGTAATCAAGCAGGGTCCCCTGGGGGGCTCAGGAGTGGAGCCGGGAAATGGCTCTACTACCCAGCGGGTGCCTAGGGTCTCAGCAGCAGGGTTTCTTTACTCTACCAGGACTCTTTGCACACTGGGTTGTGCAGGCTCCTTCTCACACAGCGGGCTCCCTGCAGGCCCACTGCTGCGGCCCCATTTCCCTCCCGGAGCCATGTGCTGACTCTCGGATGAGCACCCGGGCCCTCTCCCCAGGTCTGCTGACGGCCAGCTTTCTCTGCACCCCTCGTGGTTGCCACAGCCCGGGCTGATAAAATCGCTGACGCAGACTGCCTGCCCAGCTGCGGTGCTGGCACGGGCCCAGCAGCCCAGACAGTCACTGGCAACGGTTCAGCTGATTATTGGCATCGTCACCATTGTCCTACTCAGATCTTAAAGGCGTACAGGCTTGCCTCACTCCTAAATCAAACGACAGTGTGAGCAAAGAGGGGCAAGCGGACACCACCCTAAAGAAGCTCCTCAGCTGGTTGACCCAGTGGGTGAAGGGGAGGAAGAGTCTGTGACCGTTGACAGAGAATAATGAACCCAGAGCTCAGCAGTCCTGGAAGTTCTATCAGAGTTATGGAGTCCTTGTTGGGCTCCAGGAGACCTCTGACATCTCTGCCAGCTCTTCACAGAAGCCAACCCAGTATAAACCATTTCACCTGTCCTGAGCACTGGAAATAAAAATTCCCCTTGCAGCTTGCAATTTATTATTCTGGATTTCTCAACCCCTTCATTCACTGTACCTTTACTGAGTGTCTATTCTAAGAGGGGCACGATGTTAGGTGCTGGAGATAAAAAGATGCTGCCCTGTCCGTAAGAAATCCGCTGTGTCTTTACACCCTTGTCCACTAGACGATTATGATACATCGTGAGAAGTCATCAGGAGCGGCATGTTGGACATGTAGAAGCACAGATGAGGGGGGGATGAAGCATGTCTGAGGGGCGGGGAAGGATTCATGGGCAAGGCAATGCTTGAGCTGAGTCATAATAGCTGAGCGGTGTTTTTCCAGGCAGAGAAGTGGGAGGAAAGGCATTCTGTGAGGAGGGCACACGGCGTGCCAGGGCAGAGAGGTGTGAACGAGAGTGGCATACTCATGAGTAATGTGGGATCATGGGGTGCGCAGGCGTGAGTGGCTGGAGGTGGGGCTAGAAGTGCTGGTTGAGATCATGGTGTACAGGCCTTGAGCTGTGGCTTTAGAGCTGTGGAACCTGACCCTGTGAGCCGGGGAAGCCACTGAGAGCAGGAGGATGGCACGAAGTGGTTGTGTTGCTCTCCCTGAAAGGGCTAAGCTCAGAGGCTGTGGGTGAGGGAAGGCAAGAGGGCTGGGAAGAGAAGGAGGAGGATGCCGGCATCTGGTGAAATAAAGCGTGTGTCAGGCTGCATGAAGCATGTGCCCTGAGCCCATTGAAGCAACTTCTAGTAGCTTTAGTGTCAGGACTGCAGGCCGATTAGGGACCTGTCAGAGACCATGCACTGCTCTGGCCCCTGCCCACCGCTGCTCATCTCTCACAGCCTGGTTCTCACCTGCTCGCCTTTGGTGTGGCTGGGGGAGGTGTAGGCCTCCGGGTAGTGCTGCCGCTCGAATGGGCACTCGAGCGGCTCAAGGTGGTGCTGGCTGAAGGTGTCCGTGCGGAGGTGCTTGCGGGGCCCGCTGCTGCTGCTCTGGGAGTCGATGCTCAGCCGGCAGCTGTCCTGGTCACCTGGTGTCCCCAGGCAGGGAGAAAGCTTTCAGGGGACCCATCCCCCATCCCCCAGGCCAGAGTGTAGGAGCCGCGGAGGGAGGGAAAGGACCAGGCTCCCGGGCCTTGGGCTGTGGCCGTCTTAGAGACAGGCCATGTGCTGCAGGCGGGGAGTCGCCGAGCGCCTACAAAGTCCTGGGCCATAAAGGGGGCTTCTGTTCCCATCAGAGTCTGAGAAAACTGCCCTCCTGCACCCCCAACCTGCCCTCTGTTTCCCCCAACACTCACTGTCATCCATTTTCCTCTTGCTGTCGTTGGCAGGCTGAGCAATCCCCAGGAGCCCGTTGATTGAGTAGGTGGAGCCCAGGGAATCCGACTGGGGTGACTCTGGGGGTGTTACTGCTGAGCTGGGGACTGCGGTGGGGTGAGAGGGAGAGGGTCAGGATGTTGGAGCCTCTGCTGCCACCATGCAGGAGTCAGGGGGCTGCTGGTGGGAGGGCTTCTTGGAGTCAAGGCTGCCTGACGTATTTCCACCCCTAAATATTTCAGTGAATCTTCCCTGGGAACCCAGCAAGGCTTTGTTCCAGTGGAAGTCCACATATATGGTTGTGTCTGTGTAGGCCTGTTTGTGTATGACTCTGTATGTGTATGCAGGTGGGTATGTCTGTGCAAGGGGTGAGTGTGTCTGCGGGTCCCTCAGCACTCACTCAGCGTGTGTCCTGGGCTCAGGGACTTGGTGGCCACGCAGCTGTCCATGGGGAGGTTGAATGGTTGCTGCACTTTGGTCCGGATGATTCTGTAAGGAAGACAAGAAAGGCCGTTGGAGAGAAGAGGAGGAAACAGGACTTGTGCTTGCCCCAGATCCAATCGCCTTTTTGAGATCCCACTTGGGTGTCTTAAAGGCACCTCAGACTCCACCCATCCACCATCAACCCATGACCTTCCTCCTCACACCTGGTCCTTCCCAGTGTGCCCATTTCATGATTATTGGTACCTTCGGTCACTCAGGGAAGAAATACAGGTGGGGCTTAACATCTGCCGCCCTCCCTGCTCTATCAAACCCATCATCAAGTTCATGGGTTTGACCTTGCAAACCTCTCGAGTGTTGATCCCTCTCTGCATCTCACTGCCAGCACCTTAGTGCCTGCCACCACCAACTCTCTCCCTCCAGGGTCACTCACTGGCCCACCCCTATCTACTCTTGACCCTTTCTAATCTATTCTCCCTATTGCAGCCAGAGTGGACTTTCTGAAATGCAAGTCAGCCTCCTGCTTAAAATGTGCAAAGGGTTTCCCATTGCTCACAAGTCAAAGGCAAGAATATGTAACATGGTGGCCGGCCCCTGAAGGGCAGCCTGTGCTGATGTCTCTGCCTCAGCCTCACGCTCCCCTTCTCTCTATCTACTGGCTTTCTTTCACCTTCCTGTATAAGATCTTATTAGTCACAGGGCCTTTGCATGTGCTGTCTCAGAGCTCTTTCTACTCCCCTTTTTACCTAGTTAACTCTTATTCATTGTTTCCTACTCAGGGGCATCTTTTCACAACCTCCCTAAACCAAGTCACCCTATGCTAGCTCATATACCCTCATGTTCCTCTCCTGAGCAGAACTTAGAGCTGCATTTTTACAATCGTTTGTGTGGCCACTTATTAGTACTTGATGAGTATCTGTCTTCCCACTAGACAGATTATAAACTCTACAAGGACAAGGCCTGTGTGTCTCCAAGGCCTAGCACATAATGAGTGAATTAGGTATGTGTGAATGAATGAATGAGTGAGTAATTGATTGGTTGAGGTAGCAAGTGACTAATTGAATGACTAAACAAATGAGTGAATGTTTGAATGAGGGCCAGGTTAAGGTCCTGTGGCTCAGGAAAGGATCAATTCAGGAAGAAGCTTCTTTTATTAAATGAAAGAGGATGTGGTGTGTGAGGAAGGAAACTGCAGAAAGTACAACCCCAGGCGGGGGTAGGGGTGAGGGTGGGGGTGCCGCATAGCAGTGAGGCCGGAGGTGTGACTCCTGCTGGTGCCTGGGGTGCTTCCTGCCTGATTCTCCAGCATGAGGCCCCTTCCCAGGCTCTGCTCCACCGAGCCAGGCCCTTCTTCAGCTCTCTGTCATGATTTCCCCAAAGCCCAGGTGCCCCGGCCCTCAGCTGCTGTCTCTCTCACCTGTTGATGGAGCTGACGCTGGGCACAGTGTCATTGTCACAGACGCCCTCAGCCAGGAGCCGGTCTCGGATCTCCCAGGCAAACATGGTAGGGTTCTGTCTCTTGTAGTCTCCAATCTTCTCCACCACCTTGGGGGTGGCCACCTTGGGCTTGGAGCCCCCTATCACTCCAGGCCGGATGCTGCCAGTCTCGTAGTACCTACTCCAATAGAGAATCCCCAAGAATTACCCAATAAGCAGGTGGGATCTTTGGGCAGGGACTTAGCCAGAGACTCTTGCTCCCCTCTGAGGCTTCTGGGGAGGGGTCTGGGGGCAAAACGTCCCCCCAAGGCTGGCCTCAAACTCTTAATGTTCCCAGCACTGCCTGTTTCCCTTGTATGGGTATGTTTATGTTGCTGCCAAACCAGAAGCGTCTGCTGAAGACCTCACCCCTGGACACTTGGCTTTTCTCTCTCCCGTCCCTCTGGCAAGTTTCTTGTGTCTGCGCACCTGCAGGAGCCACCTTATGGCGATAAAAGATTTCCCTCCTAAGGAAGGATATTTTCACGTGTGTGCTCTGTGTGGATTACAGGTTCACAGTCTCCACTCTGTACAGCTTTTTCTCCACCCAGCTCCTCTTGACTAAAGCATGACTCACTGTTCTCCTTGGCTATCCTGGTTATACCCCTTCCCAGGAAGCCAGCTGGGGTCATCGGACCTTCTGCCCTGTCTTCTGCTTCACCTTTGCTCCCTCTACCCCACCCCCACCCCCGGCCACTGGTTTTCTACCAGGTTACATGGTTCAGATCGAAGCTGCTCCTCGTGGACTCTGGAATCCCAGCTTAGCCTGGGTCCCTGGCCACGTCCAGCTCCTTAAGCTGAGCCTACTCTCCCAGGGTCTCCACTCCTCCTCTCCGTCCATCCCCAACTAGCTGCTTTGGCAGATCAATGACCTACATCAGGGTAACCTCCCCTCCTTGTTGTGGAAACTCTCTGGTTTCTTCTGCTGTGAAATAAAATCTGGCTCTTAAAGCTCTGTTTGTCACAACCCTCCAGGGCTGATGTCCTCTCTGGGACACAGCCCGTCTTGGTAACCCCTCTGCTGACCCCAGCCAGGACCACACTTTCCCTGACAACTTTGTCAGGAAATCAGGGCTTTCCATGTTCAGTTACATTCAGACCCCTTTGCCCCTTCGGACCGGAACTTGTCTTGAATCCACTTGTGGGTTGGGCGAGGGAGACGGGTACAGCGAGCTGATGCAAAGCCCAGAATCTCCTGGCGCAGGAGCGTTTCTGACCAGAGTGGCTCCCCAGACTACATTATGTGGCTCTGCCAGCCCAGAAGCATGGCTTTGCTGTTCCTGGTCCCTCCTGAACCTTTGGGTCGGTGGTTCTCAACTCTGGCTGCAGAAAATTAGAATCACTTGAGGGGGCCTTAACACTGAATTTTTTTGTAAATCAAGTTTCCCCAGGGGAATCTAACATGCAGCCAGGGCTATGAACCTCCACTGCTCTGGCATTAGTGTTCATAAGTGTTGCCTGGTCATCTCATAAAAATCACAGCATCCAGCCTTGGTTCCCAGAGAGGCTGATGCTGTAGGTCTGGCCTGGAGCCTAGAGATCTGCATTTCTTCAACAGCCCCTGCTTCTGTCATGGGTGCTCTGGGAGTTATGGGTTGAGAGACATAAACTCAGACATCTTGGTGCAGGGGTTAGACCTCAGGAGCCACTTCTGACCACGTGTCCCCTCCCAAGTGGCTCCATTTCCCTTGGTCTCAGCAGGGGGAGGACCACTGGGGAAGATTCTCCTGCTTTAGAAGCAGACAAGCCCATAGAAAATGAGACATGGGGCGAAGGAGAAAAAGAGGGAGGAAGAAACGAAAGGAAAAAGAAATGGACAAAGAAGGAAGGAAGGAAGGGTTGGAAAATCGCAGGAGAGCAGCAAATGGGGAGGCCCAGAAGTGCCACCATCCTGTTCAGGAATGGACCAAGTCCGTGGGGGGGGAGAGTAGCTGCAAGGTGGGCCACAGAAGGCAAGGTCTGCGGGGTGGGTGGTGTGTGGTGAATTTCGTGCTTACCTGCCAAGGATCTTGCTGACACAGCCGTGGCTGACTCGGAGTTGGCGGGAGATGTCGCAGGGCCTCACGCCCTGGTGGGCCAGGTCCACGATGCGTTGACGCACCACTTCTGGCAGGGGTCTGCCGTTCACAAAGGCCCCTCCCAGCTGGTTTAGCCCTCCGTGGCCTAAGAAGACAATAGGCGCAGGGACAGCCGTCAGGGCCAGGCAGGGCAGTCGGGTGGGAATAAGCCCCCGAGTGTGGGTGCTGTATGTGTGGGAGGCGGTGAACTCCCTCCGTCAAGCCCTCTGGAGCTCCCTGCGCCCACCCCTGCTTCCCGCCTCCCAGGAAGCCTAGCTCTGGTCAGGGAGGGTGCTATGTGATGCCACAGGGCACATCACGATCTGGGTGCCTGCTCGATCTCCTCTCAGACCCTCAGCCCTTCACTCCAACTGACAACCCCACCATTTCTTCCCTCTCTCTGAAAAGTATACACAGAGTAGAAGATTCAGGGTCTGCCTACTCTGATGCTGAGCTGTATGGCCTTGGGGATAATCCCCTCTCCACTCTGGGTCTTCTTTCCTCATCTCAGTCACACTGAGAAACACAAACACAAAGGAATAAAAGCAGAGCTTCTCTGGTTAAGCCAGGGCAGAGGGGCCCAAGCCCTGCCTGAGGGCTCCCAGCCTGGGTGACCCCCACGGTTTCTTCTCTCTAATGGGCAGAGCACCATCAGGAGCCCTACAAGCCCTGGCAGAAACCTCGCTGACACCTGTTCCCAGGGGTTCCAGGACTGACACATCGGCCATAGGCAGCGGTGCAGAATGTGGACCAGCCGTGGACATGTGCGAAGTTTCCTTAGCTGCCCTCCTGACTCAGTCTCATGTGCTGGCCCAAACCTGTGTTTCATTCTGAGTCCATCCACCTCTTCAAACACACATTTATTGAGTGCCTACTATTTGCCAGGCACTGTACCAGGCCCCACGAAGCTGAGGTGAATAAGGCAGATGTGATCCCTACTCTTGCTTCACAGGGTTTATTAGAGTAAGGGCCCAGACCAGCCAACAGCCAATTACCATGCCACGCGACCACTGCTGTGACTGGGGACATGCAGCGGGCAATGGGAACCACTGGAGGGGACCAAGCCTGGGCTCAGGACAGCAGAAGGGTTCCTGGAGAAATCTAAGCCGAGACTGAAGATAAAGAGGTGTTAGCTGAATGAAGGAGAGAAGGGAGAAAACTGTTCCACGTAGTGGGAACAGCATGTGCAAAGGCTTAGAGGTGAGAAGGTGCGTGTCTGTTAGATTTACCAACATACTCAACTCGCTAAAATCCCTAGATCCAGGCTGGGCTAATTTCAGGACTGAGGGTTCCATTCTGCCAATGAGGAGACTGGGGCTTGGAGAGTTTTAGTGGCTTGATTTATATGGCTTTTATGACTCAGCTGATATGAGGAGGAGCCAGGATCTAACCAAGGATTAAGGCTCCCATCAGTGCTGCTTCCTGAGGTAAGCCCTGTTCTATGTCCAGAACCGACCCTGGAAGCTTGGCATTGGCCGAGGCTGTGCTGAAGGTGCCATGGTCCGGGCATGAAGGACAGCGTTTCACACCAGGGGCATAACTTGGTGGTCTGGCTGGGATGGTAGAGCCCTAGGGGTGTAGAATCAGGGGGAGCGGGCAGGCGAGGAGGAAAAGCCAATGCCAGGCCTCTGTGTGAGCCTGTTAAGGACTATTTATGGCCGAGGGTGGAAAGTGCCTCTGCTGGGCACACAGTGCCCATTACCGCCCACCGACTTAGCACATTCAGAACTGCCTTGCTATGTCTCCTCAGGGGACCCAGCTGTCTTCAGCAGAACAGTCAATTTCTCTTAAAAAAAAAAAAAAAGCTATAAGCCTCTGGCCTGGGCACTAAGTCAGGAGGAAAAACCCTCTGGCCAAACACCCAGCAGGAGGGACACAATGATCCATCCTCCTGGTGGAGGCAATTGGGTGAGCTTGGGCACAGTCTCCACTTGCCGTGTTCTAGGCAACTTGTCCCAGTGTGTGCTTTCCCATCAGGGCTGGGAAGACATCCCAGATGGCCAGCAAAGGGGCCCGCACCCACTCCTGAGCCCATTCCTCTGGCTTATCACTGGCCACAGGCCTTCTGACGAGAAAGGCTGTAGCCATTTGATCCTCCCTCCATCCTTGTTGCCTTTAGGCTCTTTTGGATCCAGGCACTGAACACAAGGGGGCGCCAGACAGCCACCCAAACACAGACAAGACCTGGAACAGTCCAGCTCTGTCCCCATTTTCCAGAACTTAAGCTGCCACGTCATCCATGGAGGCTTAGGTGTTTGTGCCAGGACCTCTATGTCCGGAAATGAGGTTTCTTACAGGTGGGGTTCTCCACCCTAGAAAAGTAGCAGGTTTAAAAAAAACACCAAACACCATTGTTGGGTGGTATGAATTGGATACTGTGCCTTAAAAAAAAATCTACCCTGTTTCTGCATTGTAGCTGTGTGGCCTATTGTCCTAAATCTTCCTGAAGGGCCGATCAGCAACCTTAGAAACTCAAACCCTCAGGAACCCTCCTGAAAGGTTATTTACAAGGTCCACCAGCATCGGTGTGAAGGAAAAGATGTCTTCATACCTCTGGCCCCTAGACTGTGAATTATCTGGTGCTTTATTTTACTGGCTTCTGAGTGACTTTACGTTACTGTGCAAAGAGCGTTGGGCTAGATTCCTGCATTGACTCTGCCTGTTTTTAATTTTATCATTTGAGAAAGTTGGGGGTTTTTTTTCAACCTTAGTGTTGTCATCCGTTGACCGCAGCTAGACAAAACTTCTTGCTGAGTCTGCTGCCGTAAGAAGATGAGAGAGAAGGATGGAGAAGTATTTAGTTAGCTGAAAATCTTGATAAAGTGTCAAGTTTTTCTAATTTTTAATGTTCACATGGTTGAATGTTATGGCCCAAGCTTGGCCCTAGGACTGGGGCAGTGGTTCCCAAACTTGAGTGTGTGTCAGAATCACTATGGGGGGAGATGAGTGGGAGCCCCTGGTTGGTCTGGGGGGAAGGTGTGAGCCAGGAAGAGGTTTTAAGCTCTACAGACCACAGGGGCTGGCCCTGTGGTATAGTGGTTAAGTTGGGGGTGCTCTGCTTTGGCAGCCCAGGTTCTCAGGTTCGGATCCTGGGTGTAGACCCACATGACACATCAGCCATGCTGTGGTGGCGACCCACATACAAAATAGAAGACTGGCACAGATGTTAGCTCAGGGTGAATCTTCCTCAACAACAACAAAACAAAACACAATCTGCTGAGCCCAGTACCCTGAGTGTCTGAATCAGTGGGTCTGGGATGGAACTAAGAATTTGTATTTCTAAGAAGTTTCCAGATGGTGCTGATGCTGCTAGTCTGGGGCCACACGTTGAGAACCACTGGTTTAGGCTGGGCAATGGCTGGTAAAGAAAATTTAAGAGAATAACTAACTACTTGTACACCTCCCACCTAAGCCCCACCTTCTTCTAAGAATAATAATTCTTATGGTTTGTATATTACAGTTTCCATTTCTTTTTATCTCAACACATATGTACCACGCGCCTACCATGAATTGGGTACAAAGCACTGAGGATACCACCTTGAGCAAGACAAGAAACTTGGCCTTCAAGGAACTGGAAATCTTGAGGGGATGCAGTCAGATAAATTGGGAGTCACCATGTTAAGGGAGAAGTTTCTTGAAAGAGGTAAGTCCAGATGCTAGAAGAGCCCATAAGTGGTCAGAAGGAAGTTGCAGGGAGGAATGACCAGGAGGTAACCAGGTAAAGAAGTTTCCACAGGAAAAAAATCCACATACAAGGTCTTGGTGCTCTCAAGAAATTGAAAGACATTTACTGTGGCTGTAGGACAAGTGGGAAGGAGAATTTGGAAAGAGCTTGCTGGCTGCAGATGGAGATGGCCCCTATGGTTTGAGGTTTGGAACTGAGTCCCTGGAATGGAAGGAATTTTGTCCTTCCTGCGTCCGGTGTGGGGGAGTGGACTCCTTTGGGTGAGTCACCACCAAGTGCCCAGAGGTGGGTGCAGCCTTCCTTCCTGCACCGGGGGGTAGGCGACGCCCACTGTGCTGACCACCTTTCTTTGTGGCTATGGCTGGGGTGGGCTTTGAGGCCGGAAGCCAGAGATGAGTG
Organism: Tapirus indicus; assembly: GCA_031878705.1. Taxonomy (NCBI): domain Eukaryota; kingdom Metazoa; phylum Chordata; class Mammalia; order Perissodactyla; family Tapiridae; genus Tapirus; species Tapirus indicus. The sequence continues at coordinate 74,866,701 of CM062923.1, read as the reverse complement.
GGAGTCCCTGGTTGGTCTGGGGGGAAGGTGTGAGCCAGGAAGACGTTTGAAGCTTCCTAAGCAAAGGCCCTTTGTATGGTCTGGAGGGCTGTGGGCTGCGAGTGGTGGGTGTGGAGGAGGAAGACAAGACTGCTCAGTTGGACACAAGCAGGTTCTGAGTGTGAAGGACCTCAGACAGGGGAATGCCAACTTTCCTGGGGCCAGAGAGGACTTATTCTTCAGTGAGGGGATTTGGAGCACTCTAAGGCTGTAGGTGAAGCCTGCTGTCCAGAAAGGTATACGTTGGAAAAGTGACCATTTGGGGAGGTCTTAAGACTTTCTTTGGTAATTTCTTCACCCCTCACAGGGCTCTGAGGATAAGGATGGTAGAAGGAAAAGAGCAGGGCTCATTGTCAAACTCTTATTTCATGCGTCAGTACCCAAACCCATAAGATGTGGGGATAATTTTCCTGTGCCCCCATAGTCCTTTGCTCAAGTCACTGTCATGGCACTGACTGCATTGAGCAGTAACTTTATCTGATTAGATTCCTTCACGGGTTCTCCTCAAGGACAGGGGCCCTATCTTTGTCTACCTAGCACATGCCACAAAAGTTTAATTAATGCTTCAGCAAATTCATGTGACAGAAAAATGCTCTACAAAGGCAAGGGGCTGTTGTGATGGTTGTTGAGTGGATCCCCGTCACAGGACCAAGTCCCATACTTGGGTACTTTCCTCTTTTATCTTCTGTCTGATTCCTCATGCCTCTGCCCAATCCTAAAATGACAATGGTTCAATGTGTGGTTCTGTGAAAATTTCCATTTAACTCCCTGGGCATTTTTGCTTTAGCCCCAAAGAGTGTCAAGGTGAGAGTCTGAGCCTTGGCAGGACGACAGTGGGAGGTGGAGTGGCTGCTTTGGGATGTCCTTTAAATCATGCTGTGCCGACTCCCCCTCCACAAAGGAATGGCCTTGCCAGTGCTAACCAGTCTCTGACATTCTCGGCCTGGTGGTGTTGTCTTCCCCAGCATGCTCACTTGCAGGCCTGTGATCTCCCACTGTAACCTCCCAGCTGCTTGGCTTGGTGCCTTTCTGAAATAAAGGCCAGGGTCTCTGCTTCAAACCACTCTAAAGAAAGTGTTCCACCCCATGGAAACTCAGTGTTCCAACCTCTTGTTCCACCTTCCACCCCAAGTCTGCACACTGGATCACTCCAGCATCCATGAGGTTATGGGTTATCTGGGCACATTAGGCCCTTGGACTAGGACAGAGGGCCTGGCATGCTGAGAAGCAGCATTCTGCATCTGGCTTCACCCCCAACTTGCTGTGTGACCTTGATATCTCAGCGCCTTGCACTTCTCCTAAGGGCAACTGGAGGAGAGAGAGCAGCTAGGTGAAGCTGCTGCTTATACTTCTCATTCATCTCTCACTGGCCCCTCATCCTTCTACCCTATCTGGAACTGTATCCCATAAATTATCCTCCCATTTCTCTTATATTACCTCTCCCTTCTACTAGCTCTGTCCCCTGGGCATACAAACACAATTAAATCCATCTATGCTGCCTCCCCAGCCCCTGTTCACACAAAAAAGAAAAAAAGCAAAACCCCCAAAAAACTCCCCAAAACAAAAAACTTCCCCTTGACTGTGAAACTTTTTCCTTCTATTGTTTTCAATCAAATTTCTCAAAAAGTAGTCCTACTTGCTGTTCCTATTTTTTCTCATTTCCTCCCTTGCTATTCAGTAGTCCCTTCACTTATGCCTCAGGCTTAGTGTGTGCTCAAAGCCCGGGTGCTGGATGGATGTGGGTCGTGGAGGATGCTGAGTCCTCCCTCTTGAAGAGGTTTCCATGACAGTGCTGTCTCTTGGTTCCTTATACCGTCAGACACTCTTGTTGTTTCTCTTTAATGGGGTTCCCTTCTCTCATTTGTCCCATTATATCTTTTTTTTTTCAGACTTCTCTCAAATCCCAGTGCTGTGCTCACTCTATATGTTCATCCTTGATGGTCCCACCCGCTCTTATTGTTTTACCTGCTACCCGTGCACTGATGGCATCGTGGCTATCCCAGCTATCTTCAGCCTGGATCTTTCCTCACACATTTGTATTCAACTTCCTATCAGAAATCTCCTCTTTGCCCATAAGGAGGCTCCTCCTCTTGTGTTGTCTTGGTTGGTAATGACACCAGCTGCCATGCAAGTGTAGAGCCTGCCTCTCAGCTTCATCTCATGCCACCATCTCATGTGTCTGCACAACACCCTCATCGGCCTTCTGCATGACCTTAGAGCTCTCAGTGTATCCTCCTGCCTTGAGGCATTTGCACATGCAGTTCCCTCTGCCTGGAACTCTTGTCTTCTCCTCTTATTTAGATAACTCCTACCCATACTGTATAGTTCATCACAAAGTCACTTCCTCCAGGTGGCTTTGCTTTATCCTACAGAGTAGGTGAGATGTTCTCAGCATCCTTTGCCTTCCTTGCACGGCATTCATTCAAATTCTAATTTTACATTTATTTGCATGATTACATTTATGAGTAGTGGCTGTCTTCTTCCACCAGACTGAAAGCTCCATGAGGGCAGGACAATGTCTGCTTCATTTGTTATTAAATTATATTAGGTCTTCAATAAATATATGCCACATGAATTAACTCATGGCCTTTAGCTTCTTTCATTCTCCCCATATGGATTACTCACCAAACCGTGGCATTTTTACCTCTCAAATATTTACCTAACCAGGACCTTCCTAGCCATCCCCAGCATTCACACATTCTTGCGTTCATTTCTGCATTCGACATATATTTACTGAGAAACTCCCATGTGCCAAACACTTTACTAGAACTGATTATGTAGAATTGATCTCTGCCCTCATGCAGCTTCCAGTCTAGGAATAGGTAGATATTTAAATAGTAAACACACAAATAAATGTGTAATTATTGTTTGGATAAGTGCTAAGAAGGACACAACAGGGTGCGGTATTAAAGAATAATGAGGTGGGGGGGGGGGATGGAATTAGTTCCAGGTGACCAAAGAAAATCTACATGAGGTATAATCTGAGACGAAGGTGAGGAGGGGTTAACTAGTCACCTGGCCTCACTGGTCTCTGCATCCAACATTGCACATGCGACCCTTTTCTGGGGAGCAATACATCCAAAGCTCAAGTCTGACCATGTCTCTCCCATGTTGAAGAAACCTTCCGGGGCGTGGCACCATCTCCTGCATGGCGAGGTCCAAGATACTGGATCTGGAGGACAATGTCCACATGAGCTGACCCTGGCTTACCTCCGCAGCCTCGTTTCCTAGTTGTCTGAGACTTGAATCTGATGACCCAGCAATGAGGAATTGCTTGCTGTTCTTTCGTAGCATCTGAACCTTCCCCTGTGTCCTTGTTCATGCTGTCCTCCCTGCCTGGGGTGCCCTTTCCTTACCGTCTCCTGATGGATTTGTACTAATACCTTCAGTCAGTTCAGGAAGCTACCTCCTACAGGAAGTCTTCCCTGCCTTTCCTGCCTGCTGTCTCTGGTCCTTTCTTTTAAATACGCCAGCGCCTAATCTCTACTACTACACGTAGCAGAATATAAGTGTCGGTTTATACCAGCTGTGTCCTGCTGCATGGATCATGTGCCCCTTGAGGGAAGGTGCGGCTTCTTTATCTCTGAAATTCTAATATCTAGTAGTATAATGCTTGGTGCACAGTAGGTACCCAATAAATGGTGGTTGAATTAATTATTGGAAGGAAGGAAGGATGGAAGGAAAGAAGGAATGAAAGGAGGGAAGGGAGGGAGGGAGAGAGGGAAAGAAGGAGGAAAGAAGGCAAGTCCAAAACAAGCTTAGTGAAGCCCACAGATTCTTTGCCTTAAGCAGAATTCTGTCTTCCAAATACACACACTCTTAGACATGAGTTGTCTGAAAAAGGAGGTCAGATATCACTGCTCGAGAAAAGAGAGGGTTGCCCTCCTTCTGTAGGAGTCATGGGATGAATGCAGAGGCCTTCCTGTGGCTTTTACTTCAAATCTTTGACATCAACATTAAATGTGTGAGCATTTGTTGGGCTCACCCTTTGCGAGGAGCGTATGGTTCACATACTGCCTCGTTGGTTCTGCAGGAGCATTCTGTGAGATGCACGCTACTGTCGCCATTTTATACCCATGAGGAAACTGTCACCAACGTGGGTCTTCAGATTCTGAGTTGAGAAGCCTTTCCTTCTAACCCTGGCCGTAGAAGCTCTATAGAGAATGATGAGGGGTGACCTACACAGATCGGCCTTTACAGGGTTGACAGCTCTGGTGGGGAGATTTCAATGTGCATAGAGGGAAAAAACTACTAGAGACAGCTCAAGCGTGGTTTAGTAGCAAAAGCTACCCCTCCTGCAAACGTGGACATCCCAGACTCAGAGGCCCACTTGAGGAGAAATTTCTGACTCACAGCTGCTGGACAGTGCTGCCCCTTTATGTCTGCCAGGGTCCAGTCAGTGAAAAAGAAACTGGTTCCCCAGTTCTCACCACCAAGGTGCTCAGCACTGTGTTGTGCATTCAAGACCAAGGACACGACCAAGCCAGTCCTGGAAGCCTGTTTCCTCTGACCTCCTCTGGCATTATGTAGTATATCAGTCAGAGTCCAGTCAGGAAACAGAAACCTGTTCCTAGGTATTTCAACAGAGGGGCTTCAATGTAGGGACTTGCTTATCTGGGTGTTGGAGGGCTGTCAGAGCACAAAGAAGCGCTGAGGTAACCGTGAGATGGTAGCTGCAGGAAGAAGCCACTGCTCCTAGGGCTGGGGAAGCAAAGGGAGGAGGTTGGAGTTACCTGAGCCTTGATGCTTAGAGGAGGGCCCATGGAGCTGGGGCTTGGGCCTCTGAGGTGATGGTACCTTGTGGCCGCTACTGGTACATCTGAGGGGCACATGAGGCTGGTCCTGGGAGAGCTGGAATTTGGATCATCTGCTGCTGAGGCAATGCTGACAGGAACCCCATGTGACAAGAGGAAGCCCCTCTACCATCGTCCAGCCTTCTCCTACCTGCCTATCAGTCCCTCATAGAAGCCCAAACTGATAAGCAGCTTTTAAATCTGATTTGTGAGCAAGGCTCATGGATTCATTTACTTTCATCCACTGAAGTTGTATAGGGTAGGGGTTAGGAAAACAGGCTCGAGAGACAGGCTGCTTGTATCCAAACCCCTGGCTCCACCTCTGACTGACCTACGACCTTGGCGTGAACTTCACCTGTCTCCGCCTCTTCTCCTAGGTGTGTCGTGTGATCTGTGCGCGTATAGCACTCAGTAGGCACTCCAAAAGCATTTTCTGTTACTACTTTGACCATTACGCTTCCATGCCAGGCACTACTCCAGGCTCTGGGATATACAGGGATCAAGACAGATGGGTCTCTGCCCCCTTAGAGTTTATAGTTTTATGGGAATGGTTTCAAATTAACGAACTTATTTCTTAGCAAGTGACAAAGCTCTGCTACCCCATCTGACCCTTTTCTTGCCCAGATCATTTTCTGCTCTTGCTTTTCCAAAATCCTTAGTGATGAGCAAAGGGGAGGGTTCTGGAATGCCCTGAGGGGCAGGAATAATCCCAACTCATTCTTTCCTCTCCTGGAGCCCCTGTCTATGTGGTTGTTCATTGATTCCTGGGCCTGCTCTTATTGATTAGTTCTCCTGATCTGTTGGGCTCTGTCCCTCTTGGGGGGCCTCCATGCATTTTAATGCAGCCCAAGAGGCCCCCAGGTTACAAGGCTGTGAGGACCAACTCCAGCTCCCAGCCTCCTACACTCTGAAGTCCTGTCAAATCTGAGGGTTCCCCACAGGCCCTTGGAACAATAGGATAAGAAGTTTGACTTCCTTGGATGGTCTTGCTTTAGATCAGCCCAGAGGGTGGGAGAGTTTAGTGCTATTCTTCCATCCCCAACAGGGAGAGAGGGCTGGTTGGGCAGAGGGAGGAAGACAAAGAGTGGATAAAGAGGTTTCCTCTGGATTAGCCTCTAGCTTGGAAAGAACCAAACTTGGCTGGTATTTTACTAATGTTGGATTTAAAAGAAGGAAAGAGGGGAAGGAGGAAGGGAGCAAGGGCTGTTTTCAGTGTTCAACCCCTTCCCTGGGAGTCAATGCTTGGGAATAATACTGAGAGCCGGCATGGGCATGGTGGGAGGTACTTATTCTTGAGGCAGGCTGAGCACTCTAAAGGTACCTCTTCATTTAGTTCTCATATCAGCTCTTGGAGGTAGATAGCACGTTATCCCCATTTTACCCATTAGGAGATGAGGAGCCGAGACTGTAAGTGACTTGTCTAGGCCTGCATCATTACAAAGGGCAGAACTGGTCTCAAACTGTGGGCTCCCAGGTGCCGCTCAGTCCCTGTTCACCGGGCACTGCCCTGGCAGCACATGGTTATTCCAGGGCGGTCAGACCCTTCCCCTAAGAATGAAGGTGTCTTCATGTCACCTGCCAAGCATAGGTACTTTCCAAAACCCACTTCAAAAGCCTCTCCAGGTTTTCATTTTGTTAGGGCCTAATTTTTCCTCTTCTATGATTTTCTTTAGTCAGGGAAGAAACCTAATTCTGTTATATTTCCCCCTACTCTTCCGTGTTGGTTTATTCTCCTGCACGGTCTTAATTTCCATCCATCCCCACCCGCTTTCTGCCCCGTCTTCCCTGCTCGGGTTTTTATTCCTCTGTCCTCAGTATCTTCCGATGACCTTGCTTTCTCGTAACTCCATCCTTCGATGATTGCCCCTACTCCTCCCCTTCTCATCTCCTCTCAGCCCCTTCCCTGCATCAGTCCCCTCCATTCCCAGCAAAGATGGCAGACCCTCCCGGCCACCTCTCCCCCACCCTTCACCCTGAGTTTCCCTTCTCTCTCCCTCCCCTTTGCTCCTCTGGCCACCCCCCCCCCCCCCCGCATCTCTTGATTGCCTGCATGACTGCTCAGGTTTTTTATCCCATCTTCCCCTCAAAGGCACTCGCAGCTCGGCTGTTATTCTTGTATTAGCACTGAACCCATTAAAGCTAATTTGTTTGCCCTAATCTCCATTTATTTTTCCCTAGTTGATATTAGATTTCCCTTTCTATTGCTCCAGCATGATTTTCTCTTTGTCTTCCTAATGGTCTACCCCCCTCTCTCTTCCTCTATTAATCTGGTTGGCTTCACTGTGTGGTTTCAAGGCCTTTCTCCGCCTCCCTCAGTCCTTAGATTAACCCTGTCACCTCCCTCCAAGGAAGGGCCCCAGTGCGTGGATTTCCAGGGATGGAGCTGCTGCAAATGTCAATAGACCTCTAAGCTCCCGAAGAAAAGTCCTACTGGGCATGAGGCCCTGCCTTGTCCTGAAGCCAGTCTGGACACCTCGGGGACACAGGGGCTGAAGAGCTGCAGGCAAGTGGGAAAATATGGGCTGTTCTGAGTCCTGAAGGTCACCAAGCCCAAGGGTTCCCTGGCTAGATTCCCCTTTGGGGCTGTCTCAAAGATTTCTGGAGGCAGCTGCAAACTTTCTCAGATCTATAAATTATATCAGTAGGCTCAACAATGAGGGGCTACTTTTTCCCTGTGATTAAGATTGGGCACCATTTCTCCTCCATCCCTGTTTCCCAAACTGGAGACATACCCCCTCCTCCTCCTGAAGAGGTGAAGCCTCCCCATCTGTGGATGTGGCTTTGGGGGTGGCTAGTCCTCACCCCACACTTTGGCTTTTATGTTCCCAAGGACAAAAGTCTTCCTGGACCAGCTCTCAGGAAGGTTCACCATCTCCCACCTTCTCCCCCACTGACCTCCATCCACAGTCCTCCATCTGAGTCTCATTATTGGCCTTTCTTGGGGCCAATGCTCTGCCTTCCCCCTGGACGCCTAGCTCCTTGAGGGCAGGTGTGGTGTCCTCTCTGATGGTATAAGCTTGCCTTGCAGGAAGGAGAGCAGTGCTTCCCACCTTGGCCACACAGCTCCCACCCTGGCTGCACACTGGCATCATCGGGGGCGTTCACAAACTTCCCACCTCCAATCACTTCAACCAGAATCTCTTGGTGTGGTGTCCTCGAGTCTGTATATATTTTTAAAAAGCTCCTCTGGCAATTGTCCAGAGTTTATATCTACTCAGTAGATGGTCAATAAATATTTATTGAAAGTATTAATTAATTGATTAAACACAAACTTCTGGTTGGAGGCTGCAAATGGAACTTCCCAGTGCTCGCTGGAGTTTTTCTAGAGGTCATTCTTCTCGGTTCCTTTCGCCTGAGCTTCCTAGGTGCCTCCAGACTCCTGGCATTACGCAGCCAGGGCTGCAGTAGAACGGGTAGGGCCTCTGCATCTGGGAGAGAGTGGAGGTGTGCGAGGCAGGTATGCCAGCACCCGCTGAACATGCCCTCAGAAGCCCAGCATCTGCACAAGACACTGTGCTGTAACTCTGCCTCCCTCTGGGGTCCGAGGCCTGTGGATATTAATGTTGCTTTTTAAAAAATGGGTCTATATTAAAGCAATTTTCAGTTCATTACATTTCAATTCAATGAGCGCCCACTCTATGTCTAATAATATTCCAGGCCCTGTGTATGTGGGGAGATGGTTTCTGAGTAGAAGACACAGTCCTTGCCCTTGAGAAATTTAAAAGTTAATAACCCCTGACATGTTATAGAACCTTAAAGTTTCTAAATCCATTCACAAGTACTATCTCTTCCGATTCTTTCTACAACCTTGTGGAATACCTAGGGTGTGTGTGTGTGTGAGATCTGTGTGTATGAGTGTGTGTGTCTATGTGTGTGTGTGTGTGTGGTGATGAGGGTGGATCTTAAATAATCCACGTTCCAATGACATATGTTGTAATGTACTGCTAGGTTCTATAGCTCAAAGTTATAATCTTATAAATGTGGGTTTTGTGTACACTGATTTAAAAATTACCCAGAGATGAGTAGAAGAGGAAATTGAGAGGTGTCCAGAAGGGCCCCTGGTGGGGAAGGGAAAACCTGGAGGGGGAGAAGGGGAAGAAGGAGAGGAAGGTAGGAGCAGGGGGGACAGGAAGGGAACAGCAGCTGAAGGTGGGCTAACTGTGGTGACTCAGAGGCCAGGGCTTGAGGGCATAGTGAACATCAGTGAAATCACATGAATAGAGAAGAGGGAATCTTGTCTCACCCAGAGGGTTGAAGTCAGTGCCCTTTAGGATTCTCTCCAACTGGGATTCTATGCTCTGAGATCTTAACTAAGATAAGAGGTGATTGACTAGCTCAGCAAGGACATGGCTGGGAAGGGTTGGCTTTGGCCTGAAGTTGAGGCACAGTTAGAAAGTTGTGTGTGTGTCTCTGTGTCTGTAGGTGTGTGTGCATGTCAGTGCGTATCTGTGTGTATGTGACTGAGCATGTGGGTGTGAGGTGCAGAACCCTCAGGGCTGGGGACAGAGAGGGAGGGCAGAAGGGGGCCTGGCCATCCTGAGGAGCTAAACAGGTAGGAACAAATGAAGAAGAACCGCTTTTTTGAGCCCGACACATGGAGCAAAATCTGTGACAAAACTGCGTATCTATGGCCTCCACACCTGTCAACAGCTGGGTCCCTGGAACCTGCTGCCATAGCAAAATGGATTATGTATTCTAAAAGCTGCATTCGCTGCTGTATGAGGAAACTGCAGGATGCAGCCTGCAGGTTGTGGTTTCAGGGGAGGAAACATGAGGTGCCGGCAACTGGGAGACCTGGCTTCTGCCCACTCTGTGACCTTGCCCGTCTCACCTAGCTTGAAAGGAGCTGATGATCTTTACTGTCCTCTGAGTCCTAATATTGACAGCTCTGGGACTGTCTTCAGGCCTGGGAACAGAGGCCAGAGACCCTCAGAAGGGTGTGCTGAGAGAGCTCCGTGGGGGAAAATGGTATGACTTCCCCTGAGGCCGCCAGTAAGAAGATGAGGGAAAGTGCACACAATGGGCCCCATGGGCTGCTGCATGACCCACTGATGGCGGAGTGAGAGGCTCTGGCTAACACACTATTGAGGTGGACATGAGGTATCTTGTAGAGTGCCGGAGTTGCGGGACACTTCTGAGAGGGTCCCTGGCCAGGAAGGGAAGGCAGCCCGTCTAATGTCACAGACTCACTTCTTGGCAGAGCCAGGACAAAACTCACGTTTTCTGATCTAAGTCCCTGTTCATCCCACATCCCAGTAGGCTCATTGGGATCTTAGCGCCATCTTGCTGGGGCCATCTTGGCAGACCATGAAGGAAGAAGATGGTGGGGATTGAGCAGAATGTGCTCTGAACCACGGCACGCCCTGAAAGATTTTTGGTCCTTTATCAGCTTGTTTTCTTGTCATTTTTATTTTCTTATGTGGTGAACTCAGACTTGAGTCTCTCTTCTGTGGGGCCTGTGTTTGAGAAGCAGAATCCCCTCCTCTGTGGGAGCACTGGGGTGGGCATAACAGGAAACGCTCTAGAGAATGCATGTTGGCTTCTCCTCCTCTCTCTGTCAGTCCCAAACCAAGGCTTCTATAGCTGGTGTCGCTTGGACACAAAGCAGCTGAAAGTTGAGTCAGGGCTGGGTGGGGGGCTGAGCTAGACCAAGAACAGGCAACACTCAGATTGTTATGGGTTGAATTGTATCCCCCAAAACTCACATGTTGAAGTCTTAGCCCCCACCACCCCAGAATATGAACTTATTTGGAAATAGAGTCTTTGCAGATGATCAAGTTAAGGTGAGGTCATTAGGGTGGGCTCTAATCCTTATCAAAGTATATACTGTGTCATTATAAAAAGGGGAAATTTGGCCACAGAGACACAGGGAATGCCATGTAATGATTGGAGTTATGCTGCCACAAGCCAAGGAACAGCAAAAATAGCCAGCATGACACCAGAAGCTAGTGGAGAAGCATGGAAAACAGATTCTCCTTCACAGCCGCCAGAAGGAACCAACCCAGCCAACACCTTGATCTCAGACTTCCAGCCTCCAGAACTGTGAGACCATCTGTTTCTGTTGTTTAAGCCCCCAGTTTGTGGTAGTTTGTTATGGCAGCCCTAGCAAACTAATGTACAGATCAACAGGGTTCTAACTCTGAACTGGACACAGCAGGCTCGGAGAGGCCCCCTTGGGCTTCTCTCCTGGGATATCTGTCTGCCCCTCCAGCTTCCTGTCCAAGAGACTTTTCAGTATAAGGTAGGTTCAGTCAGTTAGGCAGAGAGCAAACACTTTCTAACTTGGGACTCTCTTTAAGCACACCTACTTCTCCTGACATTATTACCCTCCCCACAGAGCCACCATCCTGGTCTCCATTCCTGATCTTTCCATCCTGTGGGGAATTCTTATTTAATGCAAGAGCACCAACAGAACAGCACAGCAAAGCCTCCGTATAGGTGTCCATCACTCTTGCCCAGCCAGGCTGGGTTTCCTCTGAGTCCACCAGGACTTCCAGGCTTCTCTTCCTTTCAAGAACTTTCTGGATCCAGTCTAAAGGTTGGTATGAACTCACCTAACATTTGCAGAGCCCTCTCAAAGTGCTGGCAGGTAAGTGATTCTTAAATTCAATTCAGCAAATATCAATTGGGCCTTGGTTGCATCTGGGATAGGTTTTCACAACAACCCCGTGAGGGAGGTAGGGCTGGCACTTTAAGCCCATTTCATAGATGAAGATACCATCTTGGAAGGTTAATGGCTTGTGCACAGCCAGTTAAGAGCAGACCTGAGACTGCATCTGAGTCTGATCCACTCCTGCCCACAACCAGATGGGAAATCTTTGGGAGGAGGGGGTGCTGGGCAGGGGGAGGACTGTCCCCACAGTGGGCTGTGATGAGAGACTCCATGCAGGAAAGACCTCTGGTTGGACCTCAAGGTGGGCTGGTGGACCTCTGATGGGCTCTAGATCCTTGGTTCCCAAATGCTGATCTGCAGCAGAATCACGGGGAGCTTGTGCAAAATACAGATTCCAGGGCCCCATGTTTGCTAACAGAGCCCCAAGAACTTCTTATGCTAGACTAGAGACCACACTTGACAAACATTTGTTTAAAGCAAATTAAAAAAGGGTTCGTTCATTTTCCAAATATTTATTAAGCACCTAGTGTATAACTAGTATGTGCCAGATACTGTTTGGGGAGTTTTATTCTCAACATGCAGAATCATGTAACCACTGATCCTCATAAATGGACTCTAACTCTGACCAACCACCCTGCCAGGCCAACACCCAGCAGCCACCAGGAAGGTCCCCTGTTGGGTCAGACTTGCCCAGGCCTGGCAGAATTTGCTACTTCCAGTGGTCACTGCTGCCCAACCGTGCTGCCCTGCATCTGAGTCCAGGCCAGCAAGATGCCCCCAGGACTAGAGAAGAGTCCCAGTGGGGGAGCTTGGGCCTCGATGGCTACATCAGACTCCCTAAAAGGCTGCATTCCCTGTTTCCTCAGTCCCATAGTGGCCAATTATTATCAAGAAAATAGAGGGGCCGGCCTGGTGGTGCAGTAGTTAAGTTCATGCGTTCTGCTTCAGTGGCCTGGGGTTCGCCGGTTTGGATCCTGGGAGCAGACCTACTCAATGCTCATCAAGCCATGCTGAGGCAGCATCCCATATAGAAGAGTTGTATACAACTCTACAACCATGATATAAAACTAAGTACTGGGTCTTTGGGGAGAAAAGAAACTATGAGGAAGATTGGCAACAGATGTTAGCGCAGGGCCAATCTTCCTAAAAAAAAAAAAAAAGAAAGAAAATAGAGGGGTAATTACAGCAATATCATGTGAAAGGATCAAGTGTGCTTCATGTTGGGAAAACTTCGTTTACAAAACTTGAATGTACAAGTTAGGCCAACTGAAAAAACAATAAAACATGTTATTGGAGAATTATGTGAAGACGACCATCACGGACATTTGTGGAGCCCTCACTGCATATAGGATTTTGTGTAAAGTGCTGGAGATATAGAGAGAACTAAAAGAGTTCTTTCTCCTGCCTAGCTCAGAGGCAGGATCTCAATGTCAGAAGATAAGTGCCATTTGCTGGTAACGGGTACAAGTGCCAAGTGAGGGAAACAGTAGGTGCAGGGGGAAGTCAGACAGGATGGTCACTAAAGGTGAGGGTATCCAGAGGGTCTGGTTAAGGAGGTGGGACCTAAGCAGAGCTTTGTCAAGGGACTGGGAGTGGGGATGGTGTTCCAGGCAGCTGCCATTGAATGGGCAGAGGCATGCAGGTGGGAATGTACATGGTGTGTTTTGGAAACAAAGACTAGTTGGCTGGAACATGGGTTTGCATACGGAAATAGTGGAAAGTAGAGTCAGAGAGATGGGATGGAGTTTCTTGGGTTGTATATGAGCAGTTTGCCCACAAATGCCTATTAATGATTGGATTAAAAGGAAGTACAAGTAGGACTCTAAGATTATTTTGGAAAATCACCAGGCTAGCATTCTCTGGAACAGGGCTGGGAGAGGAAAGAAATCAGAACACTATGATAATGCCAATCATCTAGCTATCACAGATCATTGCCAAGCTGTTCCACTTAATAAACACATCACAAAGCCCAAAGAGGACAAAGAAGGTATGTGGCTCTGGCAGGGGAGCTAAAAGGAACATGAAAATCGATGACAATGGAAGTGTGGAGTCAAGCCAGGTGAGGATAGAAGTTTCATACACAGGTGAGTAAAATGCCCCCAAACATGTACATTGAGTGCACTTGACCCAGGCTTCCTGACAGCAGGGTTAGAATTACCACCTTAGTCTTCTCTTGTCAAAGCCCCCATAGTTTGTCTGAACCCCACCTGTCTTTCCATTGCTGTCCCCTTCACCCGGAGCTGACTCTGGTCCCTGGAACCTGCACACACTCTTAGGACTCCATATTTCTGCTCCTGCTGGTCCCTCCTTAGAGTTCCCTGGTAGAATTCTGCCCCTCCCACCCCCACTCAACCACAGCTCGGCACACAACTCTCGCCCAGCGTTTTGTGTCTATCTGCACTGAAGCCTTTCCTTTCTCTCTTCACCTGTGGCTAAAAGTCCATTTTGCTTTCCTCTCTGTCTAGAAGGCCAGCATGAAGGCAGAGGCACGGTGCTTGAGCTCTGTAATCCCGAAGCCTAACTGCATGCCTGCCATACTGCAGGGCTCGGTAGATGTTTACCTGTTGAACTGAACATTAGAGTTAATAATGCCCTTTGAGATAATTTGGAGTTAGAGCTCAAGGCTTGTGTGGCCAGGGGACACATGATTGGGTGAGAGCATGTCATAAGATCTGGGAGTAGTTGAGCACTGGGAGGGGGAAGGTATGGTGAGAGACTTGCACAGGGCACTGCCAGGCAAGGGCAGGTATGTCAGAGTCAGAGTCAGAGAGTGAAGGCACATCGGATACTTCACTAGGAGCTGGAGTAAAACCCGAGGTGATCCAGGTGCAAGGTCCAGTCTGAGCACCCACTAAGGAGAGAAGTAGGCCAGGAGGAAAGGAGACAGGTTTGTCATAGGACTGTAGAGGGCTGGGAATAGAAGCCTCTCTGGAGAGTGGACCTAGTGGTCTGTGTACCCAAGAAGGAGAAAAATAAATTATAATTTCAGTGGGCGGTGTTATGGGCTGAATAGTCACATGTTGAAGTCCTAACCCCCAGTGTGAAGTTATTTGGAGGTGAGGACTTTGGGAGGTGATTAGGGTTAGAAGAGGTCATGAGGGTGGGGCCCCCATGATGGGATTAGTGCCCTTGTAAGAAGAGGAAGAGACACCAGATCTCTCTTTCTCTCCAGGCACATGCACTGAGGAAAGGTCATGTGAGATACAGCGTGAAGGCAGCGTCTGCAAGCCAAGAGAGAGTCCTAACCAGACCCGGCCATGCTGGCACCCTGATCTCACATTCCAGCCTCCAGAACTGTGAGAAACAAATGTCTGTTGTTTCAGTCACCCAGTCTGTGGCATTTTGTAATAACAGCCCGAGCTGACTAACGCAGGTAGTTGGGATGGAAATTCAGGGGTGACAACATCTTCAGGGGAAATCTCAAGGAGAGGTGTCATGGCTCTGGGTTTGAACCCGGGAAGCCGAGAAGGAGACAAAGAGGCAACCTGTACCAGGTGTGACAGGCAAGTGGATGCATGCCCAAGGGAGTGAGGAACAGGAGACCCGGATCCAGCCCACCTTTTCTGTGTATGTTCTTACAACACCACAAAGCGACTGGGCTCATTAAATGACTGAGACACATGTGCTATATCATTATGCCTGGAAGGGGGAGGGTTTTGTTGAAGATGAGAGGAGGGGCACAGGGACTCGGCTCCTTTCTTTGGATGGTGGCAATGTCAATTCTTGTGACGGAAATGCTGGGGATGCCTTCTGACGCAGGCACATGGATCTCATCGTTTCACAGAATTGGGGCACTGTGGCCACTATGCGGACACCAGGCAATTCCTGCCTCACATCACGCTTATCAGGAGACGGGCCACCTGAGAGGTCACACACAGTGTTCTACCAAGAACACCACAAAACAGTAAGCTCGACATAGCAAAAATTAGAATGCACCCCTAAATCAGATCCTAGGTCCTAAGGAAAAAATGAGGTAGTGGCCATTAAATAGAAAAAAATTACACCCTTAACTCAAAGATATTTTATCCACAAATGTACTTTTTCCTGCCACTATTGCTTAGTTTCATTGTATCAATGAGCTCCTCTGCCCACTCTGCAGGGAAACATTGACAATCACTGATTTATGAAAGTTATACAAATACTTGTTGATCAAACGTATGAAATATTCATGATGACACCATATTGTTTATAATAATCAGTTCATGCGGCTGCTGTAAGCAAGGTGTTGTGCATCCATGACACTGTGGTTCACGTTTGCCCTGCAGGTTTTGGTGAACAGATGCATGTGCGTTCACAAGGGGCTTAGGGGGCAGAGCTGCCCGGGAATTCTGAGCGAGCGCAGAAGGTTAGAGAAGATATTCTCATGGTCTGAGCAGAGGAGCCCACCGGTGACAGCCCTTAGCTACCTGACTTCAGTGTTGTCGTCCTTGGGGGACCAAGAGGCCAGATTCTAGAATAGGCAAGTCCTGCTGCTGTTGCCCACCCCTTGGCAACTCTGTCGCCACCCGGGAAGAGTCACCATGAACCCCAGAGACCGAGCATTGCTATCGGCTCTGATACTGGCCAGATGAGTGACCTGTGCAAATGACTGACTGTCCCTGGGTCTTATCTGAAAACAAGGTCTCTGCAGGGCCCCACAGCCACTAATGTTCCATAACTTAAATGAGGGGCCAGGGAGGAGTCATGACTGGACACCAGAGTTCTTCTGCTCAGATCTCAAACCATAGGTTGCAAGAAGAGTGAGGTCACAGGTGAGTGGCCTCATGCCTAAACTGACCAGAGTTGATCCACAACACAGAGTGGATTCCCCGGATATCTTGGACCTCATTTTCCCTACCACGTCCATTATCAGTGTCTTCTTAGCAATTGCAGACTCATCAATTGCACCTGTAATTTCATGGCCGTGTCTCTCAGGGTCTCTGAGAGCAGGGGCTTCTTTGGCCTTCCTTTTTTATCACCCACAGACCTAGGACAGTGTTCTGCACACAGATGTATGTTGTAAAGTCTTCTTCCTAGTATCTTTATGTGTGTGAGAGGGTGAGTATTGCATATATATGTGTGCGTGTGTGAATACCTCACCCATATGTGTATGAGTGTGCGTGTAACTGGATGTGTGGGTGTGTGTGTCATATAGGGGATTAGGGCAAGGACAGCCAGGCATTTAGGGTACAAAATTTAAGGAGCTGCTCACTCTCAGGGCTGACCCCACCCTTGCATGAGACCAAGAGTGAGAGCCTCCTTAAATTTTGCACCCTGAGTGACTCTGTGCCCCACTCAGTCCCAGCCTTGGCTGTGTATGTGTGTGACTGCATATGTGTGTGTCTCTGTACATTTGTGTGTGTGGGACCATGTATATTGTGTATGTGTGTGCATACGTGTGAGTGTGTGTTTGCGTATGTGTGTGCATCTGTCTGTCTCTGTATCTCGGCGGCTCTCACTGGGCTTCACCAGCCCTGTCAGCAGGCGTGGAGAGCCTTTCTTCTCGTTCCTCTGGGTCAGTGCTCACTCAGAACAGGCCACAGCCAGTGCTCCCTGGGCTTGGGGCAGGCCTCATTCTCCTCTGAGCCATGTTCTGAAAGGCAGCACAGTGTCACAGAGAGAGCCTTGGTTATAAGCATGGAGCCCCTGCTCTGCCACAAAGCCTGTGGGGTCTGGGGCAAGGCACACCTCTCTGGGTCTCAATTTCCTTGTCGGTTGAATGTGGCAACAGGGCCTCATCTGTGAGTCCTTTCCAGCTTGGAACAACTCTGGGTCTAGGTAGACTATTGGGTGTAACAAAAACCTGTGATGTGTGAGGCATACACCCTCCCGGGTGTTCAAGGAGCTCAAGTCTAGAAGGTAAGAGCCACAGAGATAGATATTCCTACACAAAGTAGATGCAAAATATGCCATAAAAGTAAAGTGCTGGGGGCCTTGGGGAGTTGGGGAGACAGAACGGAACCTTGGAAGGCTTTAGGGGGAGGTGGCATTTGAGCTGGGTTGGCCCAGGATAGCTGGGATGTGGGGAGCATGTGACTAAGAGGAGGTCAGTCATCCTCACAGCAGCCCACTGAGGCAGGAACCATGAGTCCACTTTACTGTGAGGCAAGGGGCTCCCAATCACATGGGTGTAAGTTGTTGAATGGGGATTCAAAACCAGGTGTGTCTGACCCCCACGGCCCAGCCTCTTAAGTTCCCTTTTGTCCTCCATCCAGAGGGAAAGACAGGCTCCCTGGCCTCAAGATGGGCACTGTCTACATGGGGCAGATGGATGCACACATGCAAAACGGTCTGTAAACAATAGAAGGCTGTGCACAACTGTGTCTACACTGCAGTACAGAGAGTGACTTCCAGGGAGGTGGGGACGGAGAGTGGCGTGGGCAGGGGCACAATGCGCTCCTGGCCTCAGATCTCCTAGGGAGATGGACACCTTCCAGCCAGCAGGACTCAGCCAGGCCCCCAGGACAGCAACTGTGAGAAAGCAATCAGGACACCAACTGTGTCGCTGCCAGCAGGCCTCTTGAGAGATGGTCCCATCCCAAAGCGTGAGCCCAAGGCCCGGGGCAGGCCTGTCCCAGGTAGGGGCACCTGTCCAGACAGCTCTGTGGCCAGCAGGAGAGGGGGCTTGGAGGGTGTGGGATCTTCCTGGTATGGGGTGCTGTCATATCATCACAGAATACGGGGTCTGGAAGGACCCAGGCCTTATCACACTGTCAAGGAGATGGGGACGTCCTACAAAGTCTGCACATCTCTGAAGGCACCGAGGTCAGGCATCGGAAGTGTTCAGCAGGAAGTGGACATGTCTGGATGGCATTTGCACCTACAGCTCTGCAACATTTTGCCACGAGCTGGCCAGATGCTCCTTTCTGGAGCCCCAGGGTAGACCCTCATGGAGCTGGCTGATCCTACACAGACGCACCTGCTGCCCTTCTGGAACAATGAGTGCTCCAGGGATCAACCAGACTCAAGAAGGCCAGATGAGGGACTGGCCTGGTCTCCTAGCAGTTAAGATCCCGCGTTCCGCTTTGGCAGCCCAAGGTTCGCGGGTTCGGATCCCAGGGGTGGACCGACGCGCCGCTTGTCAGCCCATCCTGTGGCGGCGTCCCATACAAAGTAGAGGAATATGGGCACAGATGTTAGCCCAGGGCTGATCTTCCTCAGCAAAAAGAGGAGAATTGGCAACGGATGTTAGCTCAGGGCTAATCCTCCTCACACACACACAAAAAAAAGGCCAGATGAAGTTTCCCCATTATCAGGGAAGAGGTGGTTGTGCTGGGGTGGCTGTTCGAGATAAATGGACTTTGGTGCTCCCACCAACTGCCTTGTCAGTTATCAGTCCTCGTCCTGCCACTGAGTTCTTTTGTCTGATTATCTCCCCTCCTGGTGTTGTGGGTCTGTCCCCCTGAAAGGAAATCATGAGACTCCAGCTCCCTGCCCCAAGAAGTTGCCTCTCACCTCCATCATTTACCCTGACTACCCGGGCAGCAAGTGCCACCATCGCTGGCATGGTGCCCTGCACACGGCAGGTGGCACTCCACTAGGGCTTGTTGAATTGAATTAAACCGCTGACCCTCAGATTCCAGCAGGTTCCTAGCTTGACTCCAGTACCTCTCCTGCCCGACACCCTCCCTCCAGGCTCTTTCCTCCTCCTCATTCCCACCTTGAAGTCACAGCCAGAGGCCCGAGGACGTGTCGGGAGGTCGCCCCACTCCTGCCACCTCCATTTTGACAGGACTCAAGAGCAATCCCAGTGTTAGAATGACGGAGCGACCAGAGCCGGAGTCAGTGATTTGTGCTCAGCTAACCACAGACTTTTAAATGTCAACCAGGGTTTGCTATCCTGCCAAAGCTGGATTATTATTACACAAGGTAGGAAAATCTAAGATGGGAGTGGGGAGGGAGAGAGAAGACAGATGAGTGGATTTTCACTTGTTTAAAATAAATGTATGGTTCTGTGTCAGTTAAGAACAAGTACCCAACACACGTCTTCCCGTGGTCCTGTCATAGCTACATACGCAGCACAGCTGCACACCCACTTCAGCTCATCTTTCCTCTAAGACTAATTCTGCTGAAACCCTAGAATGTTCTAGATTCCAATATAAAGTCCATGGACAGCCCTCTCTGTCACAAGTCTAGTGCCTGCCTTCTCACTGGGTGTTCTGGTAAAATGAAATGGGGATCCTTTTCCAGAGTGGGCTGTGGTAGCAGCTGGTCATGGCCACAGGGGTCTCAGTCAGCACTTCTGGGTTTACCCCAACACCCCCAGGCAGCAGGCCTATTGTTTTGTCCATGCGAAATATTAAAAGGTCTGTCCTAAATTTTAACTGGAACAACGTTTCGACACAGTATTTCAAGTCACTCATGGAGAATTTCGCAGGAAATACTAGGACAATGTAATGTTTGGGCATCTGCCCAGGAGAATTTTTGGAGACTCTCCTCCCTGGTGACCACTGTAGGGAGCAGAAAAAAATTTCTTGGGTAGCTGCTACGCGCCAGGCAAGGCTACTGGTTTTACTTTCAGTACTTCCTGGAGGTCCCGCAACATTGCTGTGTTTTATACAGATGAGGAAATTCAAGCTCAGAGAGACAACTGACTTGCCTAAGGTCACACAGGGAGAAAGCAGCCAAGTCTGGGTCAAAGGCAAGATCTCCAAGGCGCAGCCCCCTCCCGCTGCCTGCAGAGATGGGGAGGCTGCCACACGGCCCTGGGCTTCACAGTGACTTCAAAAGTTCCTCGCCCTCTTGACACCTCATGGCCTCTGAGTTTATCCTAGGAATAAGTTCTGCTGTCCTCCTCAAGAAGCTGAGGAATCAAAAACGCAACACACACAGAGGCCCTGGGTGTGTGCAAACATGCAGTTCACGTGATGGCAGCAGATTAAGCTGTTTTCTCTCTTAGATGTGTCACCCAACCAGCTCCCCGACCTCTCTGCTGTGCTGGCCTGAGAGTAACAATATGTCCCCGTGGACTAATTAGCACTAACTACTCAGGTCACTCCAAGGCCACTTAGGAACACAAGTGCAAAAGACAAAACTGATGAGCATTGTGGCTGAAGACAGGAGAGGAAAGAAACAGGTTAAAAGAAGGAGGGAAGAAATGTTTTTCTTTCTCAGTCTTTCTCTCTGCTTAAACCAAAGACAGGTTTTCATCCAAGAAATGCAACCAGCCCAGGAGCTGGGAGGCTACTTTCCACACCAAAAAGTGAAAACACTAAAATTAAACCCCTTTCCAGGCCGCCCGGTTGCCTGGTGGTGAAGTTCACGCGTTCTGCTTTGGCAGCCCAGGGTTTGCAGGTTCGGATCCCCAGCACGGACCTTTGCACTGCTTGTTAAGCCATGCCGTGGCAGCGTCCCACATACAAAATAGAGGAGGATTGGCACATATGTTAGCTCAGGGCCAGTCTTCCTCAAGCAAAAAGAGAAAGATTGGCAACAGATGTTAGCTCAGGGCCAATCTTCCTCACCAAACAAACAAACAAAATTAAACCCCTTTCCAGCTAATGACACAAGTTGAACCTCGGCAGAGGCTCCAAAGGAGCAGATGACTTGTTTTTGAACCCCTGAGTGAGACAGACCCCGAGGAAGCAGCAAAGGGAATGAACCTAAACTTGGGGAAATGAGATCCAGCACCTCAAGTGCTTACCACTTGCTGCCCGTGGATGGGGCACTCGGCAACGGCCCCTGACTTTGTGGGTGGGTCTTCCCAGTAACTCTGAAGCTGTTTCCAACACACCCACTAACTCAGATTCTGAAATGGACTCAGGCAGGGAGGCCAAGTGTGGTTTGAAAGTTCCTTGCTGGCCTATGATTTATTGAGGTGCCTGAAAATAGCTGCTTTTTTTGTTCAGGTGGAAACATGTCAGCCTTGGGGGGATCTGTTCAAAGAAAGCCCCCTATCTCTGCCTTTCCTTGCAGTGGCCTCTAGGAGGAGCATCCAGATAGGGACCACTTCTCCCATTTTGCACATGGGAACACTGAGAACTGCTCTGAAAAGGGATCTATTTTAATTGAGCTGGAGAGTTACAGGTACCGATGAGGAAAACAAGCTGACAGACTGATAGTCCTGCCTGTCACTCACAGTACAGGCCCTTGTGCCTTCTCACCAAGGGTTCTGGCCAGAGTTCCCAATGGAGTTGCAGGTGTGAACCGTCTATGCTACAAGGAGTTTGGTGAACTGGACTTGGGGGAGGCAGGCAGTGGAAAGGGGAGCTGGAGTCAGATCAGCCTCTCTGAGCATCAGTTCCCTTGTCTTCTGTAAAAATGTCAATTACAGTATCTGCCTGGTAGAGTCCTGAGAATTAAATGAAGTGATGGATGTGCCCTCTCCCAGCAGAATGCCATACCTGTAACAACCCTCGAAGATAATATCCACAGCTTCCATTTACTGGGGGCTCCCCAAGTGCCAGGGTACATTCAGTTCTTTGTGTGTTGGTTCTCCTTCTTTGGCTATAAAAGTGGCATTGGCAGAGCTGTATGGCTGTGGGGCTGGTTGCACTGAGCCTTATCTTCTGTGGCATTCAGATCCTCAAGAATAAACCCAGCAACAGGACCCAAACATCCCAGGAGGCCTCCTGAACTTCCCTCCCCTTGATCTTGGACATGCCTCAGTCAGAAGACACTGGTTTCCACCCAGGCCCGTTCCTGGGGAAGGAGCCCCAGTCAAGGTAAAGCCCGGACTCAGTGATATGAACCGTGGATTAGAATAGAAACCTTCCTGTGAAGATTTTTCTGGTCTGTGGCCCATGTAAGAGACATTTGCTCATTATGATCTCCCCCCCGGCCGAGGGAGGGATCTGGAGTGGCTTTCAGGAACCCAAATAGGCTTGTCAGCACTAACTCTGGACCTGTGGAAATGATTATGAACTCTCAAAGATCTACTTTACAGTGCCATGACAGCAGAGAAATAAGGAGGAGCGTGGATGCCTCTGCTCGCTCCATCTGATCCAGACACTCCATCCCAGGGTCACTGACCGTGGACTGGATGAACTGGGATTGGCTTGGGAGAGTAGAATTTTCAGGAACCAGGAGATTTCTGGGTTGTTGTTCTCTATATTCCCTCCCCCAAAGAGAAGCATCTAGAACTTCTGTTGGAAGCAGTCATTGCACACATTTCCTAGGCAGAATGCCTTTGAGTTCCCTCTCCAAAAACACTTGGGCTAAGGTGTTTCAGTCTGAACCCAGAAAGAATCACTCCTCCAAACCTCTGAACATGGGGGTGCATTCTCCCCTTTTTAGAAGGTGTTTTACATCTTCAAGTTCTTTCTTTGAAGAGAGTGGGGGCTGGTGGGGGCCAGTGACTCAGCCTTTCCTCAAGTCTCCACTAAAACAAAAGCAAACTGCAGTCTAGAATGGGGGCTCATTCCCTGCCCCCTCCTTTTAAAATCATCTTTTTTTCTTAAACAAAATTGTTTCTTTTATCTTTTGGCTCCTTGTGTACTCAGAACCACAGAGCTCAAAGCTTTCTCAGCACAACGGAGAACTCGGCACCTCTTGGATTGATAAGTAGAGCAGCTTTAAAATGCTTAGAACTGAAGACAGACCAACTGTGGCGAGAGAAAGTAAACACATCCATGCACCAGTCAACCCTAGCAAGCTCCTCGCTGAGATTACAAACTGCAGTTCCTGCCTGAGCTGGCTAGGATGCTGGAGCAGGCTGGGGGAGAGGGGGGCAGAGCCACAAAGCAGCCTCTTCTGCCTTAGTCAGTCATGCCCCAGAAGAGCGGGGTCACCTGGGAGTCCTCTCAGGACCCGTTTTGGATGTCCCTAAGCATAGCAGACACTCTGCCAACGTGTCCCCCATTGGTTTCACACTTGGAAATGTCCCAAGAGAAGAGGGGATTGGCTTCATTCTTCTGATCTAAAGGGGGCTCCTCTCTCTTACCCCGACGTTCTTTGTGTGCAGGTGAAATTTGCTGATGAGAGAATTGGGATTTTTCACAAAATAGAATGTGATCACTACATAATTTGATATGAATATTTGAGGAATTTTTCCTATGAAAAATATATACTTTAAATACTCCTCCCCACACACATACAAATTGTTTTTATGAGAACTAATTAATAAATGCTAATTCATTCAGGCATATCTCCACTAAATTACTGTTTCATTTAATTGCAGGGGAATTTTCCATTACTAAACTCTCCCTTGCTGATTTTTTTTTTGCATTATTTATATATTTTTTTCAATTTCACTAATAGTGAGGTTGGTATGCGATATTATCTGCTGTTTGTACGTCTTAAATTTCTTTTTTCATTTAAAATGTTTCCTCATTCTTGTAGCTCCACGTAATCCGGGAGAAACATCGTTAAAAGGAGACAAGATTTTAGACATAAATGATTGAAAAAGGCACCAGCTGAAATTAACCTGACAGGAGCGCATCTTGTGTGGTGGAGCTTCTCTCATTTCGGGCATGCAGGAGTGCGTGTGAGTGTGTCTCCACTTTGGGCTAATGTGGGAATGTTTTCCTATGTCAATGAGTCACAAGTCTATCTATGAAAAGATTGTGGGTACACAACTAGGGATGAAGATCACAGGGGCTTTAATAATAAAAATAAACAACACTCAAATCTCTTTATAAACCCCAGAACACAATGCGTATTTTCTTGCTTCCTTTCCATGGACGCCAAATCCAGACTTTGACACCTAGACACCCAAGATCTAGATCAGCTGGCTCCCTAAGATCCTGCCTTTTTTATGCACAGAAAAGTGGGGGGGTTTCTGGTGCAGGTTAGGGGTTGCTTAGGGGCTGTGGTAGATATTGTGTTCCAAAGGATGTGTTGTGAAGTAGATTTCGATTTTCTTATATTGAATGGCAAAGGTTCCAGGCACCTGGCAACCTTCCTTTCTGAAATAAGTTCTTTCATTTTTATTCTCTCCAGCTAGCTACCTTCTCCCTCTCTCTCCTCCCCCTCCCCCATTGCCTCCTTTCAGAGTCTTTCTTTTTCTCTTTATTATTTCCCTTCCTTCTTTTTCACAGTAAAATATTCTGGAGGATGTGAATGATTAAACTGTTTACTCCAAGGTTTAGGTATGAAAAGGCATGTCACCATAAGTAAAGTTTCACCTTTATACCCAGCTCTATCAATAATTACAGAACAAGGATGACCATTAGTAAATCTTTCTTACAATTAGCTCTTACAAAAATGATGCCATTTATTCTGAGCATACTGAGTTCTATTAATCTTACTTTTTACAAAGAATTAATTACAAAGCAGAGTAACCTATCCCAAAATGAAGTCAGCATATAAAGGGATTATGAGTATATCCACGGGAAAATGTATACCCATTAAACATGTACCACTCTAATAAAAATTAGAGATTTGAGGCCATAAATGGAAAGTTTTGAGGTATTATTGCAATAGTAGATGCTCTCCTTTGAACCAAAATATCTCTTAATAATTAAAATTCCATGAGATTGATTTTTGTATTTTCCTTCACTTCCTTTGTCCTCTTCAGCAAAATTAGGCAGAGTCCTTTTGGGTATAGACTGATAAAATTAATTAAGTTTCCTTCCACCCCCAAAAAGTCCCAAATAAATGCTTCCAATAGACATCAAAAAAGTGTCAATTAGAAATAATTACTTCTTATCAATCAGTGGGGCAATTAAAGTGACAAAGCTTGAAAAGATACTTATCTTAAAACTAATTCACAAGGTAGTGAAATTATCTCCTAATTAACTTGCATTGAGGAGGGTGGGAGGATGGACCATCTTTAAACAAAGATGAATTGAAGAACCCCAGTACCTCTTTATGTTCCTCCAGACTGCTTCCCAACCTGAGAAGACCTTGTTTTCAACCCAGGCAAGAACTTGGGAAGAAAATAGATCCCAAATGCATTTGGCGCCCTTTCTTCCTCTCTAAAACCCAGAGGAGGGAAGAAGGGGCTTTACATCTTAGATCTAGGAAGCTAGAGGCATGTTCCTCCTTGATCTTAAGCCTCACTTTACCACTTGAATAATCTATTTTCAGGAGCTGGAGGAGAGGGTCTCGGCAAGTTATTGCACATAACTTTTAATGACAACCTGCTTGCTTTACTACTCTCTTTCTCACTGATACAGTATTACTTACATTTTAATATTTATGTGGTGTTTATCATTTCCCATGCATCTTTGAATATTTAAAAAAAATGTTCTGTTTTAGAGAATCTTTATTCCCTGATGCTACAAAATTCCCAGCGGATTTTACGGAAGGTTCAGCCCGTTGCTGACCAGCGCACATTAGAATAATTCCTCATTCGCTCTCGATAGATATCCCTTCAGAATAAAGTTGTATAAAAAAATTAAGATCTCTCTGCGAAGCCAGATCAGCTGAGAGTGAGCCCAGGGTGAGCTGCAGAGGCAGCGCAGGAAACTTTTCCCGATTGTCTCGGGTTATTAGAAACTGTGAGCTTGGCCTCGCTCCCGCGAAAAGCCCCCTGGCCGCCTGCGCCCCGGATTCTGCTCCAGAGAAAACTTAAACGGGTGCTCTCCAGGCAAAGTCGAACTCGGAGATGGAACTGCCTGGAGGAAAGAGGGAAGCCGCTAAAACCTGAGAAAAGGACTTATAAAAACAGAGAGTCAGCTTATGATTTTAGCTCTAAATATAGGCAACAGCGTCAAGTAAATTGATCAGAAAGACAGGGGGTCTCTCCTTCAGGTTTGCAGAGGGAGGAATTAGAAAAGAGACAGGGGACATCCTTCAACCGTCTGAGCAGTGTTTTAGGCAATTTTCTTCTGTTTTATTAGCATTACATTAGACTAAAAGAGAAAGTCTCCTTCTCCCTGCTCTCAGCTGTATTTATTCGCCTTGGGGAGGGGACAGAAGAAGGCCCTCTGCCTCCCCTAGACAGAAAAAGACTTCTGCCCCTGGTTCTGCCGGGGGTGGACGGCTCCCTCTCCAAACCCAAGGGCGATTCGCCTCTGAACTCATGGGAAGCGGCGTCTCATCTTCGGGCATGTTGCTGATTAAAAATAAAGTAAAAATAAATCGCGTCTTTTTTTTCTTCCTTCTTTTATTTCCGTTTATTCTACTGAGTGTTTCTAGAATGAAAATAAGTAGCGAAAACAAAATCAAGCCAACCCGAGGGACCCTGACAGCGTCTTGCTTCTCGAGCAGCGACAGAGGGAAAGGGTCTAGTCCAGCACGGTAAATTCGAGGTCCGAGAGCCCAGTCCTACCACCTCCAGAAAGGTCAGGGGAGGATCTGGGGAGGGGTAACAGGAGAAAGATGTAACCCGGGAACCGAGCGGAAGCGTCCGGGACCAGCCTGGCGTGGGATCGGGCACCAGGCACCGCGCGCTCGGCCTCGGAGATCGTCCTGATCCCGAGGCGGGGCCGACTTCCGTCATTGTACCCCGGGCTGGCTAAAGACTAAGGGGCTAAAACCTGGTCCCGGCCTCAGAAAGTGGTCAAGGAGCTTGCGTGGCGCCCGAGCGCAGCTGGGTAAGGGGTGCCAGGCAGTTCCGCTCGGTCCCCTGCTCGCCAATCCCGCCGCTCCCATGAAGGGCCGCGAGGTCTCTACTCCGCGCCCCTGAAGCGGCCCGGC
Organism: Tapirus indicus; assembly: GCA_031878705.1. Classification (NCBI taxonomy): domain Eukaryota; kingdom Metazoa; phylum Chordata; class Mammalia; order Perissodactyla; family Tapiridae; genus Tapirus; species Tapirus indicus. The sequence goes on along the minus strand of CM062923.1, from coordinate 74,839,755 downwards.
GCCCGCAGAGGGCGGCCGGGAAGGCTGTGGCCCCGCTCACACAGGGGAACCGGGTGGGGAGGGAGCGTACTGCTGACTCTGTCTCTGGTCCTGGGGTGAACCTGAATGAGAAACCTTCCAGCGCCCCGGGGGGTCCCCCGCACTTCTCACAGTGGCGCCTCGGCCCCCCAGACCCGAGACCGCGCGGCGCAGCTCGGACCCGCGGCGCTCTGGGCTAAATTGAGATCTCAGCCGCTCGCCGCGCCGGATCCGACCCTCCTTATTATAACAAATGTCCCGTTTGCCGAGCGGGACTTCATATTCGCCGAGAATTCATCTGAAATATTGATTTCCTCTCACTTCGCCTGCCCAAATCGATAGCGCTGAGCCCTGGCCCCATAAATCGCCTTCCCCGCAGCCGGCCCGGCTCCATCCATCACCGCGGGCCGGGCCTTGCCTCTGCCCGCTGTCCACACTTGCTGTGCGCTAGGGCGGTCGTGCCCATCGCGCCGACCGGCCCCGACCCTAGGGCTTCTTCCCAGCACAGACCACCCGGCATGGGCCAAGAGAGAGCAGGCGCCGCAGCCAGGGACCACGAGCGCTTTTGAAGGCCCTGGGCCCCGGGCACCCCGGGGAGGGCGTTCGGCCCCGCGGGCAGCTCAGTCCTCGCAGGCCAGACGCCTTGCGGGCGGCTCCCCGCCTGCCCGGTGCTTGGCAAGGAGGAGTCCGAGAGCACTTGAGTGCACTCGCGGCTCCCAGGCCCCGGACCACCGGCTCCTTTCCCGTTGGGTTGAGAGGTGCGCGGGGCTCACGGTCCCGCCCGGAGAGCCACGGGCAAGAGCTGCGCGCACCCGGGGACGAGGGCTTAGAGGTCGAGGACAGGGAAGCTGCAAGTCCAGCACCGGCGCGGTCCAGGGCCTGAGAGCGCGCAGGACACCCACTCTAATGGGCCATGCAAGACGGGGGCAGGGCGCGAAGGACACTCCTTTGACCCCCACGGACAGCTCCTCACCGCTCCGTGTGGTCCGCAGAAACCGAGGCCTGGGGAGGGCGGCTCTGCCGGGCCGAGGGGTACCTCAGGGCCTGAGAGCTGCGAGGCAGCCGCAGCGGAGAGCCAGGCCCGAAGCGCCCCCAGCTACGTCCCCACGCAGGTGGGTCCCGCGAGCCGGGAGCGCACGCTCCCCAGCCCCACCGACCCGAGCGCACGCACGGACGCACGGCAACGCGGGGGCTCGGGGGTCCTGGCCACGCCGCGTCCTTACCGGATCTGATGGAGTTGTGAGGCATCGCCGGGGAGTCGCTCGTAGCCCGCCGAAGACTCAGGGCTTTCTCACGCAGGTCCCTGCCGCGCCCGCCGCCACGTCGCTGCCCTGCACAGAGCCAGGGGAAGGGGCATAAGATTCCATGTCGGCGGCCTTAGACCTCCTCCCCAGGCCCTATCCCTTAGGCTTTCGTCGCGTGGCAGGAGGCGGATGATTTTTAGGCGAAGTGTGGTCAACCTCAGCCTGGCCTAACTAACGCGTGCCTGTCCGGAGCATCCGGGATTGGGGATCCGCCGAGGGAGCCCCAAACTCCAGCCCGGGTGCCCTCTTCCTCTGCCACCCCAGCCTTACCCCAGCTTTAACTTGGGAGGAAAAAGCCTGCCAGGCTTCCTGGGACCCTCTCCCTTGAATCACCCCTCTCCCGCGGTCAGCTTTGAGCCAACCCCTGGGCAGCATACCTGGCCGGCTGGCCGCAGGCCCTCACTGCCTGGGTCCGCCCGCGAGGGTGCCCTGGGCCCCGCGTCTCTCCTCGTTCCGAAGTTTGTTCCCATCCACCCGGCATCGCCGACCGGTTTTATCCCGCCAGGGCCCTGAGAGATGGGTCTGGAGAGGCTCGCAGGCCGCGGATTGGCTGGCTGGGTGCAGGGGGGTGCGGGAAGGGGAGGATTTTGCAAGGGGGACATGGCTGAGTGGACTCAGGAGTTAGAAACATTCGCTGGAGCTTCTGTTTCCAGCGGAGAAAGGAGAGGGAGGCAGCTGAGCCCTCACTCAGCAGGCCTGGAAATATTCGAAGAGTGGGAGACGGAGGCCTTGGGGCCTGAGGATGAAGGTCTCTGGGTCCTCGTGGGGTCACTGACCACCAGAAGTGAGAGCCATGGTCGCCCTGTGACACCTGTGTCCTTCCTCTCACTCCTGGTCTGCTTGTGGGGAAGAGACTTTTTCTTTTACAGTAGAGAACTTTTGTTTTTTACGCCTGGTTCTTCAGGTAGAAGCTTACTCATAGGACTAGAGGCAGGATGGTCCCACCTTCTCACCACTGGTGTGGACCTCTTCCAGGGAAGAACCCTGAACAGCCCCTGAACCCATTCCCTCCATACCACCCAGACAGGATCCACACCCTCACATTATTAGGTAAATGAAAATGGTGGCATAACCTATTCCACAGGGACCCCTCTCTCCTCCCAAACACGCAGCCATCAGCCCTCTTTCTTGTTCGTTGAGGATTTTGAACTTGGGAGATGAGTTCAGAGGACCAGCAGTGAGGGCCTAGATTTCACCTCCACATGGAAGGGTGTTAGAAAAGGACAGGACTGAGCTGACCTCTAGCCTTGTCTGCAGGAATCAGCATCCTCAGGGAGGTGGGGGCCTGGGTGTGGATAAGAAGGGATCTCTTGGATGGAAATGAGAAGCCCTTAGTGGTAGCAAAAGCTGATCCCTCCTTCCTCACAGGTCTTCTCTTCTGTCAGAAAAGAGGGGTACGGGGAAGATTGTGTGTGGGAACAAATGTCCTGGAGCAACTGCAGCCAGTGGGGCAAGGCCTGAATGCTTCCCTAATCTCAGGCCAGACTTCTGGACTCAGGATTACAGCTGAGAGACAGTGATGCTCCCTGTTTTGAAGGGGCTGTGTGGCCTGGAGGGGTTGCTTTGGGATATAGAGGTCAGAGGTATAGAGTGAGAGGGAAGTGAAGGGGCAGAGGAAATGGGGTTATTCGGGGGTATGTGTGTGTGTGTGTGTGAATATACACAATTTTACTTAATTAAAACAAGCTTTATCTTTCGGGTTAATCCCTCCTCCCACCCAGACTTTCTTGTTTCTCAATTGAGCAGAAATTAATCATTTTGTGAGAAGAAAGAGAAAAGAATATGAATGTCTCTGAATGGAACCTCCACATTTGTAAATGTCTCTAAACAAAAATAATAGGTGCTTTATTGTTTTAAATATTTCTCCAAAATTGTTATTAAAAATTGCTCTGTGGTTTCCAAACGTCCAGATACTCCAATCCTCTGGTCAGCGCCCCTGGAGAGAGAAGGTGGAAGGGTATTGAGCTGGAACTGGACCTCGCTGTAGATCCCACTACCCTGCAGGCCAGTTCTCCACTCTGGCCCCTGCTGCTGTAGGGGAGCCGTGGAGTGTGGAGGCCACGGCGGAGACTCTGTCCACCAGGCTCCCCTCCCAGCAGGGAGACAGTGCTCCGAAAGCCCTCACCAAACAGTGCTGCCAACCTAGGGTCTACCCAAGCCGAGGGCCTGAAAGGTACCAATAGCCATGGAAACTCATGCATCCATTCTGGCCAATGCTTTTCTCCCACTCAACAAAACAAGCCCCCCTCCCCCCTCCTCATTTTTGACAAAAGTTCTCCAAGGACAAAAATGGCAAGTTGTCAAAACATTCCTGTCCCACTTGTGAGCTCATTTTTTAAAAGTTCATTTTAATATGGAGGCTTATGTGCAAAAAACACACTGACGTACCTTGAGGGCACCCCTTCCCCAGCCTGCAGGAGACACGCACGCGGCCAGGAGGAGGCTCCTTGGAGAAGTTCTGGAGCCAACAAGCCAACAAGCAGTAAAAACGCAGTGAGCCCCACTGCGTCGTGGGCCGGCCCTTTCTAATTATATTAGGAACTCAGGCCTGGGGTCCTTAGTACTTCCTAGTTCTCTTCAACCAAAGCCAAGGAAATGGTTATTAACAAGTACCCCAACTCTTTGGGATCAGTATCCTCCTCTGCAAAATGAAGAGGTTGAAATATATATATATGTTTAATGCCTCTTATCACAATTTTTTTCTCTAACTTTGAAAATCCACGATCCTTTTAGTTAAGTGTGAAAATCTCAAGCCTTCCTTTGATGTGACTTAAAATTTCAAAATGAATTTAGCATCGTGACTAAGAGACTCTCAGATCAATGGGAAATTTAGGACACACTTTTTAAAACCAACACCTTCTCCTCCAGCCTTTCTTCTCAGATTTGATGCCCAGAATGATTTTGTGCTGAGATTATCAACTGGCAACCTGTGCTTTAAACCCAGTTACAATTTTTTCAACTCATTGTTTTCCCAAGAAAATTTAATTAGTTGCCAATATAAAAATAAACAGAGAAGAGAGAGTAACTCTGCTTGCTTGCCTTTAAAAATTTGACATATCTGGCCGGAGATCTGAGTGTCTCTTTGTGGAAATGGATATTCTTGCAGGTTTAACATTCAAAGAGTTTGATACACATCCCAGATAGCTGCCTAACTCCAGTGAGTGTTCTGTGATTTTTAAATTCTAAGTTGCTTCTGAGTCTTCAGAAGATGGTCTTTCTTTCCAAGATTCAGCTGAAATCCACTGAGCTAGTGAAGGATTTGTCAGGGACGAGACCGAGGCCATTCCCTAGATGTGGGATTTTTGATGCTAAAACGAAACTGTCCCAGGCAAATTGAGATGATTTTTGGTCATTCTAGCTGATAGAGCTGGGAAGGAGGGTGGTTTGGGGTCTTTTATAAGCAGCTCAGAGTTTTAACTGACTACTGGGGCAGGTGTTTAGTTGCAGAGGTGGAATCCTACCACCTTCTGGCTCAGGCTACTTGGCCCCTTGAACTCCAGAGTGGTCCATGGGCCTCTCTCCCTCATGCCCATGCACCCCAGGAGAGGCAGCCCCAGACCACCTTCTCCCCTTTGACATGAAGTCTCAGAAGTTTCTCTCTGCAAATTGCCCAGAGGCTAGCCTTGGGGGAAGATCCCTGCCCCCAACAACCCTCCTTGCTCCCCTGCCATGTCACCTTCCCCTACACGGTAAACAATTCCTGGGACTGAAGTGCATCCTTTGGGAAGGAGACAGCAGCTCCCTACTTTGAGTTGGAAGGCGAGCGTTGCAGCCCTGGCTATGTGAAATGGGACCATTTCCTTTCTCTGATCCGGTTTCCACTTCTGTGGGATGTGGGTGCAAGTGGGGAGTGGGGCGGGGAAGGCCCACCTCATAGCTTTGTTGTGAGGATGAACAGAATTGAATGTGAAAGCCCTTTGAAAACTACAGCTCTGTACAAAAGTTAATTATTATTAGACAACAAAGGCAGGGCAATACTTCCAAGAAGAGCGGAGTTAAAACTCCTCTAAAATTCTGCTGTAGAAGTCAATTCCTTTAATCCTTTCCCAAAAGCACTGTGAGTTTTTCAAACAGCCTTCTGAGCCCCTGGGTGATGGACAGGTGAGCTGATGGACAGGAAAGGGCCAGAGAGTATGGGCTGTGGCTGTAGGGTGGGTGTGGGGGTCGCTGTGGGGGCAGCGGTAGCTGTGAGGGGAGCAGTGAATACTCTGACCCAGAAAGAGGGGAGCAGAGCCAATGGCAGAAGGGGAGGGCCAGCGCCAGGGCAGAGCTTCCAGCCTCGCTGGCTTCACCGTTTGGCAGAGGGCAGAAGTCTCAGGACATCGACAGTGTTCGCTCCACCCTCTCCCCTCACAGACTTGCCCAGCAGTCCCTCAGCCACACGGGGTTTCTGCCCTGTCCCCACACCTCAGGAAATGGCTGACAGCCTACCCTGAGGCCTCCTGGTGGCTGTTCCAGAGAATCAATCATTAATTACCCCATGCTCCTCCCTCCTCTTCCAGGCTTTCAAAACACAGAAATAGAAATACAGGTCCTGGCAGGTGAAAGGAAAGGGCCACCGGTAGTGGAAAGCAGTTTGGAAAAAGCCACCCGTGGCATTTGTCCAGTTGGTTTCGGGCTGGGGACATATCCTGGGCACATGTCTCTCTACAGCCCCTTGGTGGCTGCCAGCTGGGGTGCCGGGAGGAGACCCTGTGTTTCCAGGGTTGAGTGGGAAAGAGCCTTACTGGGGAAGCAGACAGGAAGGTGACAGGAGGAGGCGAAAGGAGCAATGCAGAGAGGGGATAGTCCAGGTCCGTTTTTTCTTCTTCTAGTTTTAATAGTTTTTAAAAAGTTACAAATAATGAGCTAGGGCTTTTTGCAACCCATTTTGCAGATGAGAAAACTGGACTCCAGGAAAGATAAGGAACATGTCCAAATTACTCAGCTGGTAGGTGGATGACTCAATGTCCAAATAAGCTCTAGTGACCCAGGCCTTACCTTAAGTGTTGAAAATTCTGCTCACCCCAGCCTAGTTCCTCTCATTCCCCAGCACCTACCCCCCCTTCCCGTCAGGAAGGAAGGTTCTGGAACTCAGGGAGTGGCCAAGGTGAGGTCAGACCCCAAGGCCAGAAAACTTCCCTGCCACAGGAGAGGAGAGCAGCTCACTCAGCAGGAATGCCCTCCCCTTGGCCAGGCCCCTGCGGTCCAGTCCAGAACAGCAGGAGTCAGGACACAAGAATCCTCTCAGGCCAATGCCAGGGCACTAGAGTGGGCTGCCTTCCTGACAGCTGTTCTTGGGGAGGCACCAAGGAAAAAACCCAGGGCTCTTCATCAGACTCAGGGGTGGCTTTGTTCTCTGTGGCCTTGGAATGCCAGCGGTTCCTGCCGTTTGCACAAACCACAGAACAGAGCATGGCCTCCCCTAACCCTTGGCAGTGCCCAGGGCCCTGATGAGAGGACCAGAGACCCTGGTGGTTGGGGAGGAGGAAGGGGGGAGAGGTTGAGGCATAGAGAAGATTCGGGAGATTTAACCTGCCTTTTGCCCCCAACCTTCACTGCCTTTGCCCTGGAAGGCTTCCAGAGTTCTGAGCTGAGAAATCCTGGGTGCTTTGCCTCACTTTGGGCCTCGGCTCACCCCAAGACTCTCCTCCCAGTTGGACGTCTTGCATTATACTGCACACTGTGCAGCCCCTGCCTTCTGTGCATTTGGAGGAGCAGCCCTGAGGACTTAGGGCTTTGGACCCCCATTTTTGTCTCCATGCTCCAGTGCCCCAGTAATATGGCCATCCTCACTGTTCTATGGCCCCCATACTAGGATGGACTTACCATCACCTTGAGGGAATGCTAAGCATGGCATTTCCTTCTAATAACAGCAGCTACCAATACTATTATTTACCAAATATTACTAAATGCTAGGAACAGTTGAGTGCCTTACGTATAACCCCATTTATTTTCCATAGCACCCAATGAAGCTGAGTTTTGAGGCAGCTGGGGCACAGAGGTTGCTCTGGGTCAGCTGTTGCTGAGCGGTAGAGCCAGGATCTGAATTCAGGCTCATCTAAAGCATGAGGCAGTATTCTCTCCACTACCCCATGGGGTGTTTCCAGGGCGTGGACAGCCGTGATAGCTCCAAGAAAGCTATTGGAACAAACTAGAAAACAAACTAGAAAAAGAGTCTCGGTCAGTTTCAGGGGATCACCTGTGGCCTGTTGGGAAGAAGCTTGACCCCTGGTAACGAGACTTACACTCCCTAGCCCCTCAGAGAGGCCGGGTAAATGAAAGAATGCAAAGAAATCAAAGGTTGAGGTCACAGCGAATCCCACTTCTCCCTTACGAATTCCCGTGCACTTGGCAAAGCGCACACACAGAACACATTTGTGGCAAGAATGAGTGAATCATCTGCCTATACATTTTCCTTTTTCTTTTTTTTTTTCAGCTTTATTGAGGTATAATTGACAAATAAAATTGTAAGATATTTAAAGTGTACATCGTGGTGATTTGTAAATTCATACATTGAGAAGGATTCCCACCAGCTAGTTAATTAACATCACCTCACATATTTACCTTTTTTTTCGTGTGAACATTTAAGTTTTACTCTCTTAGCGGATTGCAATTATATGATAGTGTTATCAATTGTAGTCACCATGTTTTACAGTAGATCCTCAGACCTTAACCCTATACATTTTTCCAAACTGTTTTAAAGCTTTCCATTTTTAGGCGTATCATCTTTGTGTCCTAAGGCATGTCATCTTTTATGTGTCCTAAATGCCTCTCCTTTGAACCTCATGGAGTGTGCTGTGGCCCTGATGATTTCCGTTTCCTTCAACCACATTCCCTGTCACTTTATAGACTTTAATCCCATCTGCTCTGAGACTTCATTCTTCCAAGGAGAATCACTTTCCTCATGCTCACCTGATAGGAGAGAGTCCAGAATTCTGGAAAAGGATCTTTTCCCACTTGAATCCTGGCACTCGCCCTTCCACAATGCAGAGACAGTGTAGGAGTCATAACCGTGAGGCTGGGAATCTGGGGGCCAAAGCTGGAATCCTGGCACATTCCTGAACTGGCTGTGTGACCTTGTGCCAATCACCCAACTTCTCTGAGCTGAAGTTTCTGAGTCTAAAAAGTGAGACTAATAATGGTACTTCTCTTGTATTATATTGTGATGATTAAGTCAGACAAAGTGCTTGGAGCACAGTGGGTGCTTAATAAATGTTAGTGGCTGAAAGCAAATCTAGCCACAATAAAGATGATGGAGAAGTGTTGCTCATAGACCTTGGGGTGGTATCACTGTCATCATACTCAGGACACCAGGAGACACTCAGAGGTTCCAAAGTGGCAATGGGGTGAGGGGACTGGGGAGAAGGAGAATGAAACTTGCAGGGTCCTGAAACAACCAGAACGCCAGGTCCTCAAGCATGTGTGAGCTCATTCCTTCCACCCCCATCTCTGGGTGAGCACTCAAGACCACACTTGTAGGCCAGACCCTGCTCGCTGCTTGAAGGGGCTGCCAAGTTCTTCGGCCTGAGAGCTGTCCTCCCAGACGGTGCTCCTGTGGCTCTGGAGGGTGGAGTCCAGAATATGAGACACCGTTCCTGGGAGGGCATGTGCTTCCAGAGCCCTGACCCTCCAGGCTCAGCTTCACTGTGGACGATGTCTGACCTCACTGCCACGTTCTGGTTCATTGAGAAGCCAGAGTCGTCTTTAATTTTCTTCCTCCCTTCCTCCCTTCCTTCCTTCCTTCTTTCCTGTATTTATTTATAGCTTATATATATATATCATAAACGATAAATGTCCCCCTTCTTCCAGTCCTTAGTCTGAGGTAACCTTGTTATTTATTTGATACTTGTCCTTCCAGACCTTTTCTATTCATACCTTATATCTGTTACTGGGGAAATTATGACCTTTGTTTTTAGGAGTGTGCATTTTAGCACACATAGCAGCATGCTGTATGTAAGTCTTGCTCTGCAACTTGCTTTTATTCACTTGGCAATGTCTTGAACATCTTTCCATGTCAGGACATATAACTCTACCTTGTTCCTTTTAGCTTCTCCATCATAGTCCAAAATACAGATATAATGTAGTCTAAGTAACTGTCCCCCATTTGATGGATATGTATCTCTCATCTTCTTTTCTATCAAAATTGTTCTGCAATGAACTCTTTGTGCACATGTGCTAATATTTTCCCGGAGAAATTGGAAATGAGAAATGGAGTTGTGGGAGCACAGGGCGGCACCTATAAAATGGGCATGGACAACTTGGCTTCCCACCAGCCTCATCTGGCTTCTCTATTCATTGCTTGAGTAGCCCTTTAAAGATTGAAAGTAAGCAGGTTGGGCAGAGTAAGAAGGGGGTATCTGTGAGGTTTCCTAATCCAGGGTCACTGCCATCCTCCCGGCAGTGACCAAGGGGTACAGAAGCTCAGGGTGGGCGTCTGAGTGGGGAACGCTCTTCATCTCGAGAGCATTCTTGACTGCCCAGAACTCACCAGGGAATAAAGTGAGGGTGGACCTCAGCCCCCTGGGGTCCCAGGGCCACCCCCACAGGTCAAATTGGGTGACTGAGTTCAGTGTTATGGTCTCTCCTTCAGGATTCAAGAGACAGCTGGACCCCCATGCTTGGGACTCAGTCTCTCCCTTCCAGAGCCTGAGGTGTTGTGAACTCAAAGTCAGAGAGATTTGGGTTTGTGACACAGCCGTGCCCTGAGCTGTGTGATCTTGAGAAAGTCACTTATCTGCTCTGATTCTCAGATCCCTCATATTTAGTAAAAAAAAAATGCATATAATATTCACATCCTATCAGTAGAGTGGTCTGAAAGTGATTTGTAAACTGTTAAGAAATGGAGAAATGTGAGGGATGATGAATTTGAAGCAATAATGATCATGAATATAATGCCAGGGTTACCTGGCCAGGGGAGCCCATTCTCTTTCCCTCCCTCTCTCCTCCTTCCCTCCCTCCCTTCCTTACTCTCTTCCAATGCATGTATTTAGTTGCACAAATATTTATTGAGCATCTACTAACTGCTGGCACTTTGCTAGGACCTGGGAACACAGTGGTGAGCAAACCAAGAATCACGTGCTCATGGAACAAATAGGTTCTTGCAGGGAAGTATGCTACCTGCTGTGATGGGGCTGGAGTGGAGAGCGGGACGTATGGGGAGCAGAGAGCAAGGAACCTCACAGGGTCTTGGCTGTTCGGAAGGCTCTAAGCAGAGACCAGAAGGAAGAGGTGGAACCAATCAGGCAAATAGAGGATGGGAGGAAGTGAAGATAGAATATTCTCGTATTGGCAGAAAAAATACCTTCACATGTGAAGATTCAGAGGCCAGGGGGCGCCAGGGACATTTAGGGAACTGAATTCACTGTAGTGGGAAATAAAGTGCAATTATAGGGTGTGTGTGTTTGTGCGTGTGTGCAGGTATGGTGAGGGCGGAGAGATGGGAGTGGGGAAGTGTGTAGGGTTAGATCATAAAAGTCCTTGTAGGCATGTTAAGGAATTTGGACTTTGTGCTAAAAAACAAAGAGAAGTGTCCATATAGATTTTAGCAGGGGAAAGGAATGGCCAGACTTATGTTTTAGAAAGTTCCTCCTGGCTGCAGTGTGGAGGAGACCAGGTTGCAGGCTGGGGAGGTTGTGTTATCAGAATTCCTGAGGGATGATGGGAGCATTGAGGGTGGACAGAAGCGATGACAGGAATGGGGTGGTGAAAATATTGTCATAGTCAGATGTTGAGTCTCGATTTCATCCTCCGTCTGGGTGGTGATAGGCTGCAGCCTTGTGAGACCAGATCCAGTGTAAATGCTAGCCCTATCCTATCCTCCTATGCCCTCTGGAGGGCTCAGAGCTTAGGTCCCCAAAAGGTGGCAGCCACTGCAGGCAGATGTGGCTTTTCTCACTCCAAACCCTCCCAATGACCCAGGGGAAGTTTCTGTCTGAATGACAGTCAGATCAGGCAAGAGAGGAGGGAGATGCTAGTCCTGCACCCAGACTGCCATAGACAGGCTGAAGGGATGGGGAGGAGTCATGTGCCCAAAGTTGCCCAGGGTTTTGGATTTCAAATCCCACCCCAATGTGGACAGTGATGGCACCCCGGTGGCTGAGTGACAGAGAAACGCTGAACAGGATGAAGGCGGGGGTGGAAAGTTATACAAGGGCTATCTGCCTCTGTACAGGGCAATCAGAAAAAGAGCATTGGGTGAGAGTCACGAGGTTAGGGTCCCAGGCTTGGGACTGAGGCTGTGGGACCTTGCAGAGGTCACTCAGCTTATCTGGGCCTTGGTGGCCCCATCTCTATAAAGAAGGAGTATGTGGGAGGTGGAAAGTGTCCTGGATCTCAAGTAATAGTGCAGAGGAATATTTCCTACAGTTGTGCCCTGAGCAGAAACTACTCAATATCCCCACACCCGTGTTTTCTCATTTTCAATGCAAAGTGCTTAAGAACATCTTCCTTTTAAATCTCATTGGGTTGGCTCTTGTGAACCAGTGTGTGTGAAAGCACTTTGAAAACCCATAAGTTGTAATAATACTGTAGACTGATGTAACCCTTTATAGTGAATAAATGCTATCATATCCCTTATCTCCTTTAATACATTTGCCAGTACATATGTGTATTACCATGCAATACTATTGTATCTACTATTATTGTATCTACTATATAATAATAAACACTACTGTATATGATATACAATATAATATGTAATATATTATATAATACATATTATATATATATATTAGAACAGGCATGAGATTCTAATATATTCAATTCATATTCAGCAGCTCCCTTGTTCAGTCAGAGAACATGACACAATTCTTACAATTCCTCCCAAGTCCTACTGTGTCAGCACATGCCACCCCATCACTTCCCTCCTACATCTCCTACTCTCCCCGCCTTTTACTCTGCTCCAGCCACACCGGTCTCCTTGCTCTCTTCAACTCTGCCAGGCCTGCTCTCACTCTGAACCTTTATGTTGCTGTTCCTTTCTGGTTAGCCCGACGTCGCCCCCTCACCTCTAAGTCTTGGCTCAAATCACCTCCTCTGTGAACCCTTCTCCAGTCCGCCTATTGCAACCCTCTCCCCGACTCTTTATCCCTGTTAATCTGTTTTATTTCTCTCGACCATCTGAATATTATGTATGTCACTTATTTATTTGTTTATCACCTGTCTCCCCCCAGTAGCAGGAAAGTGGCATGCGGGCAGGGAGTTCTCGTCAGTCTTGCTCACGTCTGTGTCCTCTGTGTCTAGAACAGTGCCTGGCAGCCAGGAGGAGCTCCGTAAACATCGGTGCTTGCGTGAGCGACTGATGGAATGAATGTGAGCAGCAAGGATAACACAATGATCTCATCGTGACGGTGTGGTGCTAGGCACTGGGCACAGAGCAGTTAACAAGACAAACACTGGGCCAGAGTCTCAGCCGTGCCCGCCCCTCATTGGTCCTTGGCAGCCAGTGGTAGAAGCAGAAACTCAGTAGCCCTTAACTTTTTACCTGGCGATGCTGCCTGCCTCTCTCTCTGTTCTGGGCAGCGGAGGATCCTCTGAGTAGAATCTGGGTGGGAACTGGGCTCAGGCCCCGGCCAGGGTCAGTGAGGGGTGCACAAGGAGTGGCCTCCCCCAGACCCCAGGGGCAGTGAGAGGCAGCCAGATCAGCCTCTTCCTCTTGGCACTCAGTCCTGCCACCAAAGGCTCCAAATCTTGGGGCAAAGTTCACAGCACCTGCTGCCCGGGGGACGTGTGACCATTTGAGCGCTGCTGAGTTGGAACGAGTCACACAATCAGGTCATTGTGTTAAACATGCAGGTCCCCTTGCCAAGCCACACCCCATTCCATCACTGCCAGACCTTTCGGGGCCGTGAGTTACAGGGGTTCCAAACTGGGCAGGGTATTGTCCCAGTGGTCCTGGGGAAGGAGGGGTCTCTTCTGTGAGACCCACTTACTCTGGCCTGCTCTGAGATCCAGGGAGAAAGGGATGGGAGGAGAAGGAAGCAGTAAGACCATCCTGGCTTCAGGCCCCATGAGGAGACACTGACAAGACCATTTCTGTTTGACTCTTGGTGACACTGGCATTAACCATTGTCCTCCAACATTGCTTTGGGTGGTGAAGACTACTGATCACTAACTTTGATTTCTTAGAAATCCAAAGATTTTCCTCCTGTCATGACTGGGTCCAGGAATTCCCATGAAGTCCACTCTTAGAGGGATATCTTCCTTCACAGAACCGATCCTCACAGGCCATTAGACAAGGATTTGGGACTACCGAACTCTGGGTGAACCCTGCCAAACTCGGAGAGAGCATGGTGAGGTGGGTTTCTGGAAAGTCAGACCAAGCTGTCAGGGAGTACAGCTCAGCTTTTCCACTTCGAATCCCTGTGGCCTTGGGCAAGCCTCCTAACCTCTCTGAGTCTGTTTCTTCATCTATAAAATGGGGACGATGATGCCTATCATCTATGACTGTAGATGAACGAAAAGGAAGGATGTCTGTAAAATACTGGCCCGCACAACAAAAATGCGTTTGCTGCTGTCATTCCAAGAGTGAGAAGTCATGCAGGACTTTGCACCCTGGTGACACTCAGACAAAGCTCACTGGTAGGTTTCACTCAGGCCGTTTGTTGACTGTAAAGGATCCTGCCCTGTTTGGGTCATTTCTATTTTCATTCTAGGGGATTCTAAGGGAAACGACACGATGAGGTAGCAGTCAGCTTGGCGGCCACAGCAACCTTGAGTGTAACAGGCAGGTGAATAAGGAACACTCCTTTGTCTGGTACACTGCAAGATTCCTGAGTGCCTGGTACGTAGTAAGTGGAAAGAAGAGGAGAATCTGAATCAAGGAGCTTGAGGCGAACCAGGGCCACCTCGCATCCCGGATACTCATTATGGGTTCAGAGATCCCAGTTCTGCTTTGCCCCATCCTCAGTGAACCTTTCCATGAAGAGAGAGGGAGAGACAGGAGATAGCACTCACCCTTCTCTATCTTACCCTGCAGAAAAGCGGTTGGTCTAGAGGCTGGGACCCAGACACCCAAGATGCCCTGGCCTATAACCCTGGCTCGTAGGGCCCAGCAGGTGACTTGTGTACCATGCTTCGTCTCTCTGGAGTCATCCTTGGGGGAAACACACTCCCCCATCCCCTGCCATGTGAAAGGAAGTCTGGACAAGGGAGGAGGAGCATTGTGATTACTGAGCACCTACTTTGTGAGCACCAGTGATGTGTTAGGTGCTGTCCAAAGTGCTGTGTGTATGCCATTTCCACCGTTCTGAGTGCGCTCATTCCTAAAGAAAAGGCACTGAGACCTTGAACTTCAGAGTTGAATAGTGCAGTCTGCTCTGCACGCACTGGAGGTCCTTCACAAGTGAGTCAGCTCTCCTGGGACTCAGTTGCTTCCCCTGTGAGATGGGCATAATCAGAACACTGACATTTCGAGGGTTGTGTGAGGATTAAATGAGATAAGCGAAGCACACGACTCCGGGCTTGTTAAGGGCTCTGCAGATTTTAGGGAGGAGCAGGATGATGATGAAGAAAAAGTAGTGTGGGATCTAAAAGGCTCCCCTAGATGTTATCTTCACTGCTGCTTGGAATTTCCAGCCCGGCAGCAGAAAGGCCCTGAGGCTGGCAGTCCTGGGCACCTGACTCTATTTCTCACTTGCCTGGTCGCCCAGGATGATCACTTCCTCCAGACACCTTCCATTCTGGGGTGTGAGGGTTGGGTCCCTGAGATAACATGTCAGCGGTGCCAGGTCAGAGCTACTCCAAAGGACAGACGGGCCCCTCCCCTCCTCCAGGCGCCAGGCCCTCGCCCCTACCGCGGCGGGCCAGGTTGCTCCCTCCTCCGCGTGGGCAGGGGGAAGGGGGTGTGGGAGAAGGGGCCCCGGGGAAGGGGCGAGACCCGCGTGGGCCCGCGTCTTTCCCCCTCGCCCCCTGGCGGCGCGCTGGAGCGACCCGCTCTAGTTCCCTCCTCCCACCAGCTGGGTCTCCAGGTGCCTTCCTTTAATTAAAAGGACTTAGCCTTCCGCTACACCGGCCTTCGTTTGCACGGGATCCATCCCTTTCTGCAGCTTCAGCCTCAGAACGCGCCAGGAGGTTAACGGAGCGTCGTGGCGCCGCGTCTTGGGACTGCCCAGCCGAGCAGAGTGCGCCGCCCCCGGGACTCCGCGCGGCGGGCGGGGAGCTGTCAGGTCTCGGCTCCCTGTCCCCGCCTGGCGCAGCACCCGGTGCGAGCAGAGGCGCCCGCAGTGTCCTGGAGGCGGGCGCGGGCGTGGCCCCCGGCCTCCTGCTACGACGCGCGTTCACAGACTGTGTCTCCGTCGGTGCTTGAAGCCAGGGCGGGGTCCTGCGCATCTCTCTAGCCTGCAGGGCTGGTCCTCCGTACGCTTTTGAATCCATGAGGAAGGCAGGCGTTTTCCAATCAGCTATACTTGCCGGACTGAGTTCCTGCGGTATTTCAGAAGTCGCAGTTCCTATCCCGGTGGAACTAAGAGCTGATGGGGAGAAATTGTATTGGAGATTACACAAAGAACTGATAATGGGTGGAAGGTGGTTAGAAACTGCAGGAAATCTTCACCTGGAGGGGCACTGGAGTTCAGAGGAAAGCAGGACGGGAACTGGCAGTCCATGCCTGACCCTTACTTATTAGTATTAAAAAGGAGATCCTGGGGCTGGCCCTGTGGCGTAGCGGTTAAGTTCACGCGCTCCGCTTTGGCAGTCCCGGGTTTGCAGGTTCTGATCCCAGGCGCAGACCTACATGCCTCTCATCAAGCCATGCTGTGGCGGCATCCCACATACGAAAAATAGAGGAAGATTGGCAACAGATGTTAGCTCAGGGCCAATCTTCCTCACCAAAAAAAAAAAGAAGAAGAAGAAAGAAAGAAGAAGATTCTGATGCTTAGAAAAATCAGGCAACTTCACCAAGGGCATATAGGTGGTGTAAACCCAGGCAGGCTGGTCTCATGGGCCTGCCTTTTCCCACTCAGGAGGAAAGGAGGCATCCATCTTGGGGAGACTAAACCCCTTTTCTTCTGGGTGCTCATGCTGTGGTGAGAAGATAGATACAGACCTGGGAGACTCTAGACCAAGGTCTTTGCTTCTGACCCCACAGTCGCCTCACTCATGGTTCTGGCTTCCTCAGCAGACCTGAAGTTTTCTCTGTAACCTCCCCACAGCCTGCTCAGAACCCCCTCACTGAAGTCCCCTCCAACACCAGGCCAATACCCACCTCTCAGCTGCCCCATGTCTCAAGGCCAGGGAGGCAAGAGCAGAGTCGACCCTCCTTTTTGTGGCAGGCCCAATACAGATAAGGAAGAGGAGATGCAGGGAGGGCTTCTGGACCTCTGCTTATGTTTTTACCCCTTTCCCAGATTAATTCTGAAGACCCACCCTCCCGGCTTCTATGAGCTAGTTCAGCTCTTCCTTTATACAAATCCCTTTTCATTTCTTTGGACTAGGAGACAGGCACCATAGGGCCAGGTACTGGGAATTACTGTGATTTCCTCCATGCAGAGTGTCTGATACAGAGCAGACAGCCAATAAATAATGAAGGAATGGGTTCAGAATTAGACTCAGCCTTCCATGTTAAAGATGGAGGAAAGACTCATGGCCCCAAATGTGAAGGGGTTCAGAACCCCTTATTTAATGGCTTGTTTCCCCATAATTATGTGTTCTTCCTGCATGTAGACACCAGGGCTGTCATGACATCAGCTCCTTCTGCAGTATTCTGCAGGAAAGCAGGCAACATTCCCACTCACATTATTATGTGGAGCCTCTGGAACTGGAAGCCCGAGGGATTCCTTTGCCCTCTAGAGCCAGCCCAGACAGATAGTCAGTTAACACTGTTCTAGGTCCAGGACAAGGTAGGGTGAGCTCAGGACTTATTTTAGAGGTGTGTTTTCAATGCATTTTCAATAGCTCATTCACTTCCCTGCCAGATGGTGAAGCACATGGAAGATTAAAGTCTACCATTAGCATTCTCTGCCATGCATCCCAGAGTGGGGTGAGCTCTTCCTTCTCCGTCTCTCTTGCCATGGGTGCCCTGCTGAATTGGGGGACCTGGGGAGACTGACATGAACAATGGCAGCAACTAACACCCCAGAGCACTTTCCAATAGCATTATCTCATATCATCCTCATGAGCAATTGATGAGGTTAGTGTTGATCTATTTCATAGATGAGCAAAGTGAAGCTCTGATGGGCTAAATGACACACCCAAGGTCACCTAACTACTGAGTGTTGGGGTCAGGATTTGGACCCAGACCCTCTGATTCCAGAGACTAGGAGTTTGGGGAGGACCATCTGGAAGGCAAGTGGAGCCTGGACAAGACCCTTGAATCTCCAGGCTTTGCCCAGGAAAGTGGAATCTTCCTGAATAGGACACTAGAAAGAACATCTTGCTTGAAATGACCCCCAACAGGTCTCTCCTCTAATTAAAGCACTGTGACTCTAGAGATGTATTAAAACACAAATATTTTTGTTGGGAAGAATGTGACAATGTTAATCCAAAGGCCCATCAGACTTATTAGCAAACACTGGGCCATTCGATTAGCTTGCTGTCACCCAAAAAGCAAAGAACCTGACCCTCAGAGGCTACATCTTTAGGGCCGGTACAATTTGAAGGAGGTACAGGGCTGACAGAAAGGTTGTTATAATCTTAGGTGGTATTAGTAATAGCACATCCAAGATAAAGGTGGCGATGTTCCCTCTCGATTCCTTTTGTCACCCCACACCTAGGTTTTGAGTACAGTTCTAAGCACTACCTAAAAATACTGAGAAACAGAAATAGAGAGCACCAGAAGACCATAAAGGTATTTTAAACCATTCCCACTGAGGATGAATTAAAAGGATAGAGGATATTTGCCTAAGAAGAGAAGACTGATGATGAAGTGGAAGTTGTCTTTAGGTAATTACAAAGTGGGCAGGGGAGAAAGAATCCATGTTCTTGGTGAACAATGTGAAGAGGTTGTGGACAAGTCCCTTTTAGTTAAGTCTAAGTGACAAGTTTGGGGCAGTTGATCTGCCTAGCAATGGAACGGCATTACCTTGAGACAGAGTTAACTGCTTACAGCTAAGAATCGTCTTCAAGAAGAGGCTGGATGCTGGGGATGCTGCAAGGAGGAGACCTTTGGGATTGGGCGTTCCCAAACTTGATTGATCATACAATCACCTGGGAGAGTTTAAAAAATCACAGACTCCATTGAAGACCTGCTGAAGCAGAATCTTAAATTGGAGCGAGGTAGAAGTTGCTCTCATGTCTAGAATTTCCTCAGGTGATTCTGATGATCAGTTGGATTTGGGAACCATCGAATCAGAAGACCTTTCAGCTACCTTCAAACTCTAAATTTTGATGAATTTATCTACACCAAGTGTGGTTCCCTAGACCAACAGTATCAGCATCATCTGGAAGCTTGTTTGAAATGAAAATTCTTGGGCCTCAGGACTACTGAATCAGAAACCCTGGGGGTGGGTTTCAGCCATCTGTGTTTTAATAAGCCCTCCAGTTAATTCTGATGAACCATCGATCAACAATATTCATTAGTAATTCTAGTTTTAGTTTTAGTCCATATAATGGAGTGGTAACTTCCATTCAGTTTACCACCTAAAATGTAGCCACCCGCAAAGATGGCCCCCAAATGATTCCTGTCTCCTGATAGTCACGCCCTTGTGTAGTCCCCTCCCACCCTGGATTGGTTTATATGACCACTAGAGGGCTGCAGAAGTGACATGTCCCTTTCAAGCCTAGATTATAAGACAAAGCTTCTGTCCTGCTCTCTCTTGGGTCACGTGTTTTGGTGGAAGCCAGTTGCCATGTCATGAGGACACCCAGGCATCACCATGGAGAAGCCCAAGTAACAAGGACCTGAGGCTTCCAGTCAACAACTATGTGAGGGAGACGTCTTGGATGTGGATCCTCCAGCCCAAGTCAAGCCTTCAGATGACTGCAGGCCTGGTTGACAGCTTGACTGTAATGTCATGAGAAACCCTGAGCCAGAACCACCCAGCTATGGAGCTCCTGGACTCCCGACCCTCAGCGACTGTGTGAGATAATAAATGTTTTTTGTTCTAAGCTGCTGACTTTGTGGTAATTTGTTACACAGCAGTAGATAACTAACTCTAGACTCATTCTCTTATCTGTTCGGAAAAATTCTTCTCTTGGCCATGTGAGTGTTTTGTCAGCAGACTGCTCAGAGAATATTTTCACCACCAGAGCAGAAAGAATTTTTCCTTCTCTTTTTTGTCCTAAGTTGACTTCTTTGAGCTTTAAAGCTGCCTCTAGCGCTGACACTGAGATTTGGTGAATGCACATATCAACTCATTCTTGGCATTTTGGTGGGACTGTGATAAAATTTACAGGGGGGATCCTCTGAGCAGCTAGTCTGGAGACATCAAAGATGCTTCTCTGAGTCCAGCTGATGCTCTATTCTGCTTTGGCTGGACATTCTGGCTGAGACACGTCAGAAAGAACGGAGCCAGTGGGGCTAGGCAGCAGTTGAGGTTGGTGAGACTCACCTTTCAGAGTCAAAGAAAAAGAGAGAAGGTCCATCAGGTATAGAGTCTTAGTCCCTGCATTTCATATCTGTGTGTGCATGTGTGTGGGTGTTTTTTCCATTCATCATCTTGGAAGTCTTCAAAGAATTGGAGGCCAGGACCAGCACTGGCCAAAGTTCACAAGCTTTGTTTGTTACTTTGCCCTAGTTCCTATTTCCTTTTACAGGAAAGGGAGCTACAAAGTGGGGAACACAGAGTGGGGGTGGGGAAAAACACGACAAGTCTCTGAGGATAAAGGCAAAGGAAGAAAGAAGTCCATGAGAAGCTCGTCTGGGTCTGAGAACTTAAAATGTCCTTCTGGGATCCCCAGAGAGTAAGTGTTTCTGCTGTTTCTTTCCACTGGCTGGACGCTGCCCGTAATTCAGGTAAGTGCCACCAGGTGGAGAAGTGTCTGGAGTGCAGCCTCACGACTCACGTGGTTTCCCACGGACGTGAGTAACTGAGAAGATACAGGGTTTAACCATCATGTTTAAAACTGTTTCTAAACACACACACACACACAAATCACAAAATACTAATTACTGAGAAAGGACTCCACTAACAAGAGTTGTAAATTTCTGAAAGTTACTCATCACTAATCCCCTCCAGGCCTTTGTTGTCTCATCCTTAAAGTGGAAGAGTCAAGCAAAGTGATTTCTAATGTCCTGCTCTGAAATTCTAGGATTCCATAATATAGCATTTATAATAAGGCTTGTTTTACTTATCTTTGATTTCTTACAGCTCTACAAAGCTTTTGGGGTCCCAACTGTGTTCCTCATCTCCTCCTTTTCCATGGTCTACTTGAGCTCTGTTATCAATAACCATTCAACATCAATTTCCTCTACTTCTCTCCTCTCTATTTTAAAAATGTCTCTATACCTCCACTCATCCATTCTCCCTTTTCCCCTGGTGTATTAGACACAAACTTTGTGTGCTTTCTTGGGTTCCTTCAAATGCCTCCTTTCTCTCTCTTGTTTGGTGCCCATTCCATTCTGAGTCATCCCTCCACTTCTTGATCATACCATGAGATTTGGCATTTTGTTGGACAAAGACTGGATGAAGCAATCCAGAAGTTCGGGGGCGTTTGCTCACTGTTGGGTAAATCTTGATTGGTGGGAAATAAGAGACAGGAGGGGAATGGTCAGAAAAATTCCTCTCCTCCTTTCAGTGGATACTTCAAGGTATGATTTCTCCTGGCAATTCTTACAGAGGAGCCTGGCATGCCAAGCAAACATGTCTCATGAGTGACTTGCTGTGTGTCTTCATGGCTGGTTATGAAAATGCCACCAGTACAGTAATGCATTTCATCACAGAGCTTTGCATCTTGCCTTGCCTTGCTTCCATTTTATCCTCACCCTTACTATCCTGGGCTTACACCTTTCCCCCATATAAAGTGTCAGCACTTCAATCCTTGCCTCAGGCTCTGCTTTCTATAGGGTTGAAGCTAAGATGCTTGGCCTCAGAAGACAAACTATCACCCTCCTTTTATGGCCAATTCTGTAAGCTGAGTTCTCATTTCAATCTCTGTCTGCTTCTTCCATGCTTCGTTAACCATTCTTCTATTTTTTTTAGTGATTTTTTTGAGTTATTATTGACATATAAATTCTTCCATCATTTTGAATCTTCAGCTTCTCCCTCCCTATGGATTCCTTTCTCTTACTCTATGAACATACTCAAGTATTTCCAGGAAAAATAAACATTACCTTTACTGAAAGCATTTAATTCCATCTCTTCATGAACAAATTTCTTATAAAGTTACACTTACTGCCTGTATTAGTTTTTTAGGGCTGCCATAACAAAGTACCACAAATTGTGTGATTTAAGGCAACAGAAATGTACTCTCTCATGGTTCTGGAGGCCAGAAGTCTGAAATCGAAGTGTTGGGCAGGGCCACACTGTCTCCAAAGCCTCTAGGGGAGCATCCTTCTTTGCCTCTTTCAGCTTCTGGTTGCTCCAGGCGATCTTTGGTTTGTGGCAGCATAACCCCAATCTCTGGCTTTTTCTTCACATGGCCATCTTACCTCTGTATGTCTATGTCTGCACATGGCATTCTCCTCTCTGTTATAAGAACACCAATCATATTGGATTAAAGGCCCATCCTAATTACCTCATCTTAACTGGATTACATTTGCAAATATCCTATTTCCAAGTAAGGTGACATTCACGGGTACTGGGGATTAGGGCTTCAACATATCTTTTGGGGGACACAGTTTAACCCATAACACTGCCTAAATGTTCTTACTGCCAACTCATTCCTTGGCTTCTTGTAACCAGGTTTCTTTCCACACCTTGCTCACACATGGTTCCCCTGAAGGTCACCAATGCCAAATTCAATGGCTTTTCTCAGTCCCTATCCTGTGACTGCCCTGCAGTATTTGTCATGGGTCCCTTTCCTCTCCTCCTGAAGCCCTCTTCTACCCTGACATCCAGGTCATTGTGCACATCTATGGCTCCTTCCATCTTCCATATTGTTCCACGTATGCTTTCTTCTCTGACTTTTCCTTCTCTCCCCATCTCCAATTCAAGGTGCATTTTAATGTTGGGGCCTTGGCCATATTCTCTTCTTTAAACACACTCTCTGCTCTGGCCTACTCTCAACCTTCATGCTTCAGTGCTCTCTTCTAAGTAGATAACTAACATAGCTCTTTGGCCTGACTGTCTCCCGAGCTCAGGGTAAGCATTGCCACTTGGAAATCATGGAAGAGCCTCAAAGGTAATATATCCCAAGCACAACACATCCTCTTTACACACACACAATCACACACACCACATATCCCCTGATCAAAGAAACAACTTGTTTCTTTTCTTGGCTTGCCTATTGCTAGTTGTAACACCACCACTCTCCCATTCTTTATTTTTCATGCATCCATGTCAGTGAAATGAATCCACTTGTGAAATTGTTCTGAAACTTCCAGAAATACTGTGGCACTTTGCACATGGACAGGCTCCCCCAAGAGTGGGTGGGACCATCCAGTGAGATGTGTCTTATTGCTGTTATTGTGACCCCAGCTTTAGACTTAAGCTGTTGAGGCCTGGGGAAGTCTGGTCTACACCCGAGTCTGTGGGTTGAGACTCTCAAAGCAGCAATAGCAAAAGCACATGTAGCAGACAACTTAGGAATACAGATCACTCTAGGCCTGGTTTCGGACCCTGTGAGGCCCAGGGGCATCCTCTCTCCCATAGGTGTTTGTTTTGGATTATTTGATTTCCACATTAATGCTGCATTTCTTTCAGAGCCTTTGGTAGAGAGCCTCACATATAGCTAGCTTCCTATAAATGTGGTTGAATGAGGAAATTTGCCTGGGTGCTTATCTCAGCCATAAAACCTAGTACACTTGCACTCAAGGATCTGTAAATAAGCAGCTGGTGCTGCTTCTCTGCAACTCAGCTTCCCAGAACCTTTATTCCTTGCACAGCTAGATAGCATAATAATGGTGATATTTAAGATTCAGGGCTAGAGTGGACTGTAGAGATGACCTGCTTCCATCCCTTCATTCCAGACATTCTGAGACATTGAGGGACTTCCCCAGGGCCCCCGTATGGTCCTCTTACGTGCTATCTGCTTTTATTTACTTTCTCCTTAGAAAGGATCATGTTGGGCTCAGATGGCCTTTCCTGGGATGGGCAGAGGGGGCCTTCTACAACTCACCTGCCTGCAGTGTGTTGGTGGCAGTCCTGTGGCACATTTCCATCCTGTGATGTCCCCACAGCACCATGGAAATGCTGCTTGGCAGCAAAGCATCTCAGGGTAACTTTAGGAATATTGACCCAGGTGGATCCTCGGGGTTTGGAGGGTTCAGCAGAGGGAGGAGGGAAGAGGAGTGTTCAGGGGCTGTCATGTATTGGGGAACATAAACCTTTGGGTATCTCCTGTGTTCGTATGTAACCCAAGTTTACGTTCTGTCCTCAAGGACTCTGCTGGGACCTTGTGGTCTCTTTCAATAAGAGAAGCCTCTCTGGATAGCTGAAAATTGTGTCAGTCACATATTCAGCACCTCTTTATTGGGGCCTGTTACTGTGCCTTGCTTGGTGTAGCAGTTTATACAGAGCAAGACAACCCAGGAGTGCCGGTTTTATTTTACCTTATATTTTATTTTATTCATAAGTGTTTGCGTGTGGAGGGTAGATGGGTGCCCAGACATGACCCATGGTCCAGGCTCAGCACCAGGAGCTGACAGCTCTGGGAGATGTGTGTGGGCTGGGAAAGCCTTTGGAATCTGGGCTGTTTGTTCACTGAGCCCATGAACAGGCCCCAGGACACAGTGGGGTCCAGGCAAGGGGAGGCGTCACAGAGGGATGGGGACCCCCATCTCCCCAACATTCAAGTCTCTCCTGTTATAAGAAGTCTTCCTGGCCCCCGTGTCCTTGTTCTCTGACACTTGACACTCACTGCACATAGCCTCACTGGGCAACTGTCACCTAAGATCTGGTGTCAGAGGGACTTTCAGGATACAGTGGGAGGAAGTGGAGGTTTAGAGAGATGGGGTCACCTACACAAAGTCCCACGTGTGGTCACAGCAGAGCCAAGATACACGCCCAGACTCCCCGAGTCCATGCCCTCCCTTGTGGCTGCCTTGTCACTCCCCTTTGCCTGCTACCTGTCTTCTTCCCATCTAGGCTGGCAGTGCCCAGTGGCTGCGTGGACCCTCCATTTTCTCTGGCTTTGTGCTGGAGATGAAGCAAGCAGTGAATCCGTTTGGTGGTGGACCTAATACATGCCAGGCACTTGCTGAACAGTAACTCATTTGATCCTCTCCATGGCCTTGTGAGGTAGGTGCTGATTTCTTCATGCCCCAGTTAAGGGGCTTTAACTCAGAGAAGTTAAAGAGTGTCCTCGAGTCACCCAGAGGCTTGCAGAGCTGCTGGAGGAGCTGGGGTGTGGAGCCAGAAAGCGAGCTCCCAGGCACTGCACAGGCTGCTCAGTAGCCCGCACAGCGAGGTGAGCCCTTCTGTGCCAGCCACTCCCACCCCCGGGCCTGGGCTCTGCCCCAGCTTACCTGGGCAGGCGAGGGGAGGCTGCACGGCTGGCGAGTGATACATGGAGAGCGTCGCCTCCTGCCTGACAGGCAGAAGATAAACAGCTCCCCGTTAAATCTCACTTAATGCTGATATTTATAAATTTATTCAGCTTGTGTTTACTGAATCGAGAGAATGCCTAATAACATAACGTGCTTCATCTCGCATGTTCCTACTAATGAGAATGCAAGTATTGCTTAATTTTTTTTTTAACATTTCATTTGCTTTCCACTCCCTCCACCTCCTCCTGTTGTTGTTGGCTTGGATTTTAATCTGTTGCCAAACTCTGGAAAGTTGGCTTCCTTGGGCGTTGGTGAGAAGAGGGCCAAAGTGGGCCCAGGGCAGTAGTTGGACTGAGCCCTGTCCCCATGTGCAGTTCACCCCATGACATCAGTGCCCATGGAGTCAGGGTGCCAGAAGGATGGAGCATGCTGGGGGGAAACAAAAGCCTCTTGTAGTCCCTGCAGCAGTTTGGGGTAGCTGCATGCTTTGGGTCAGAGTCACAGTATCTTGGGGCTTCAGAACAGGGAATTTAGGGCAGAAGGCAGGGCCATAGTGTTCTTGGTTTGGGGAGACAAGGAGGGTGGCCAGAATGACCAGGGGAGTATAAGGAACATTTGTGAGGTTGTGATGCAGCCGTGTGTGAGTGTGTGTGAGAGCCTGTGAATGTGTGCATGTATGTATGAGTCTGTGTAAGAGACACAGAGGGAGATAGAGACTTGTGTTTACCTTAGTTTGATCTGCTCACTCGGAGTCTGTTAAAACAAAGGCCTTCCCTGGCTGTTTATCCCACTCAGGTCAACTGTGCTGGCTGCTACAAGGGCAGTTATGGGGTACACTGGGCAGCCTTCACTCAGCCAGGAGGAGCCCCAAGAGTGGGGAAGGGAGAGATAGCAAAGGGATCAGGAGGGAGTCTGGAAATGCATTTTGGCAGAGGGGTGAGGGTGGGGAGAGCTGGGATGGTCTATGCTTGGCTTCCTTGGGGTGGTATGGATGGGAGAGGGAGTGGGGCAACAAGCTGCTGGGTCCTGTGGCTGAGGGGAGGGGGGACACCATGTAGCAGTCTGGAAACAGGGCAGAGCATGTGGGGAGCAGGAGCTGGGAGAAGGACAGCTGAGAGGCTGAGAGATGCTGACTTGGGCGCAGGACCAGGAAGGGGCTACGGTGGGGGCACACAGTGAGGGGGAGAGTAGAGGGAAATGAATCTGATTGAGGGGAAAGGAAACAGGAGCTGGGATGAGGAAGAGGAGAAAGGAGATGGGATGCAGCCACCCTGGACCGTTCCTCCTCCCAACCTCAACCAGCCGCTCTGGTTCTCTCTCAGCTCCACAAGGAATCCTCACACGGTTCGATGTTTTCTTTTTCTTCTCTCCTCCAAGCAGCAATATCATGGAACTGAAACATTCTTTTCAGTTCTGAAAAATGTATAACCTTAAATGTAAAAGTTGACTGGAATTCTTTATACTTTCCTGTGAAAACCTCCTACATATCCAAACTTGTGGATAGCTGCAAACACTTCTCTTATGATTCAGTTGATTGCCCCCTGCTCCAACCCTGTGTGTGGCTGGAGGAGAGGCTGTGAGCTAGGAGACCAGTGTTTTGGCTGGGACCACTCTGACCTTGAACGAGCAACAGACCTCTTTGGGCCTCATGATCTGAAGCTCCAGACCTTCCGTCCCTACTCTGCGTGGCAAACTCTGGTCTGGGCATCTTCTGCTGGGCTGGCAGAGCATGAGGTGGGCCTGGTGCGGGGGTTGGCAGCTCTGGGAGCAGCGCTCTCTGCCTTTCTCTCATTGGAGAGGCAGGGCAAGGCAGTCTTCTCTGGGGTCTGGTAGCTTAGGGAGGCTCATGCCTTTTGGCATTATCCAGGAAGCTGGGACCGCCACAGGAACCCAGGGAACAGGGGAAGTCTGGGGTGAGGATGGAGGCTCCAGCTAAATGCCAGAGGCCCAGTATCTCCCCAGGGCAGGGAGTGGACACCGCATGAAGTTCCAGTTCTGCCCATCACTGGGTTTGTGCCCTACACAGAGTCCTCTCCCTGTCTAAGCATCAGTTTTCCTGTTTGATTTAAGGCCAATTATCACCAGATGACCAATGAAACCTCTCCAGCTCAATCTATGGCCTAATTCCCACGGCCACCTGCTCTAGCAGCCCAAAACCACGGTGTCCTCGCCTCCACCACCCAGACCTGCAGGGCTATCGTGGACAGTGCTGGGAGAGGCAGCCCTCCTACTAGGGCCAGCACACTCCGGTCCATCTAGTTTGCTTCCCTGAGGGTTGGGGGATAGGCAGGTGGCATGGATATCAGAGGTCTTGGGTGGCAGACACCTATTTTTGGAGTGAGTGAAGAAGCCCCATGCCCAGCCTCGGCCACCTCCTCCTGTTTCCGGTCCCCCAAACTCAGTCCTCTCCACATGCATCCTGTGTCCCCATCTGTGCTCACACCTCTGAGGCCTATCAGGATAGTCAGCCCTCCCAGGCTCCTCTCTGTTCTGCAGCAGCAGCAGGAACTTCCTCCCGACACCTGCCCCCCCATGCCTCCCCCTGGGCTCAGCTCTGTTTGGGGTTCCTTCGGGAGGAGGGGGAGGGGGACAGGAGCTCATCCCTCTCCTTTGTGCTGCCTCTCCCTCCCACTTCCGCTCCCCTCTCTGCTCCAGGTGACCTTTCACCCCTCCCGTGGATGTCCCTCAAAGGCAGCTCCTGTGGTTAATAACTTCGGCTGGCAGCCCCACACAAAGCCAGGGCCGGAAACCATTGTCCAGGGGACAATGGCTGAGCAGCCCAATAATGAGGCAGCCACAGTGTTGTCTGACATCCCACGTTGCCCTGGCAAAGGAGGAGGGGCAGCTGGGCTCGCCATGCCCTCGCCTCCTGGAGTTGAATTATTCCCCTCGCGCATGGTGGTTCCTCTTTCTGAGGAGGCACCAGGCACCTGTACCCTCCAATTGGCCACATTTCCCTGTCATCGCATGCTGGGTTGATGTCACCCAGAGACACCCACCCCCAACACACACCACCACTGCTCTGGCTCATTTTCTGTTCCCATGTCCAGAGTCAGAGCATGACATAGTTTACAATTGATTGGTTCTGGCAAATCAATAAGGGAGGAGAGATCTCAGCCTGCTGCCTGATGCGAAGCATGTGGCCCTCTGGAAAGAGTGTACGCTCTGGAGCTAGCAGGTGTGGGTTCAAGGCCTCCCTCCTCCCTTACTAGCTGTGTGACCTTGGGGAATCTGCTTAACCTCTCTGAGTCTCCATTTATTCATCTATAAAAGCAGGGATGGGATGGAAGCCAAGAGGAGGTGAGTATCTGTGACCTCCGGAGGGTTGCCCTGCCCCTGGTGCTCTTGTGGGGGATGTAGGCTCCTCTGGTAGTGGGAGTGGGCCTGCCTCAGTTATTATTAACTTCTTTTTATGCAGGCCCCTGTCTTGTGTCCTAAACCAGATGGTAAATTACTCAGGTACATAGTGTGTCACACGCTGTCTCCTTTCTGCCCTCTGCACAGTGCTGGGCACTCAGGGGGAACCCGAGGAAGCCACGAGAATTGACTGCTGACACTTGCAAGAGGCTGTTGAGTGGCTCTCAACCCTGTTGCCCGCTAGAATTACCTGGAGGAGTTTAAAAAATACCCAAGAATTTTGACCTAGTTGGTGTGGTCTGCGGCATTGGGACTGTGTGTGTGTGTGTGTGTGTGTGTGTGTGTGAGAGAGAGAGAGAGAGAGAGAGAGAGAGAGAGAGAGAGACAGGTGGGAATATTTTAACATACAGGTAAAGAAACACTGATTTGTACCCTTAGGATATGCTACCTCACATGGATGCCTGAGCACAACCCTTCTCTTGGGGAGAAACGGTCTATGTTGTAAGACATTCTTGACATCCTTGGATGCAGTGTTCTTGATTACAGCTTTATTGTACGTAAATGATTTAGGTTAGGGATAATTTTTTTCTAAGTTACCTTTCTTGACATAATTTGAATATACTAAAGTGCACCCATGCAAAGGATACAGTCCATGAGTACAAATATATACATCTACACGTCTACTGTCCCAATCGAGATACAGAATAATCTGTCACCCCAGGAAGCTCCCTTGTGGACGTGAGAATGTAAAAGCTTTCCAGGTGATTTTGTGGAGCAGCAGAGTCTGAGCACTGTGGAGGCCTGACACTCGTGTTCCGACAGTCTCGGCTTTGGAATCAGAGAGGTTGTCCGGGACAGCGCTTCTCACACCTCAGTGCCCACAGCATCAGCTGGGCATGGCTTCTCCTAAACTTTGTCTGTAAAATAATGGGATGGAGCCGGATGGGTGGGCCTGGGCCTCTGCACTGCTAACAAGCTTGGCTCACCCTTGGAGGCTCTGGTTCCGCGTCTCTCATTTTGCAGATGAGGGAACTGAGGCTCAGGGCATGGATGTGGGTGACTTGCAGACCCTGGTTTTGAAGCTCCTGGCCCAATGACAGTCATACCCTTTGTCCTCCAGTCTTTCTCTTGTTGATCTCTACCTAAACCCAAAAAAGAGGCATGACCGTGATAACATCTCCCTCCTCTTTCCCTTTAAACGTTGTCTGTCCCTTCCAGCCTGCTCCCACCTGCCTTGTACCCACTTGAGTCACTTTCTGGGGAAAGGACCTCCTCCTCTGCCTGTTTCTGAATGATCTGCCCATTCGCCATCGACACCTACCTTCGCATTCTGTTCCTCAGTATGCATCAATCCAATTTAACGAGCAAGTATTTATTAAGCAAGACCACTGGCCTGATCATGGCCTTGAGGAAGGAAATAAACCAGAGGCTGCAATTAAGTTACCCAAGAAGGCAACTGAATAACAGAATATATGAGCTGGGAGAGACCTTAGTGATTGTCCTGCTCCATCTCCTTGTGTTGCAGACAGTGTTTAGGAGAAGCCATCCCAGTGCAACGGAGGAGGTAGAGCAGACCACAGAAGAGGAGGGATTCGAGAAGGACTTTGAAAAATATGTAGGAGAGGCTGTGAGAAGACAGGGCAGGGTGTCCTGGTCAAGGGCGAAAAGGAGCACTGCAGATGGAAACTGGGCCCCAGTTCTCAGAGGATTGGGAAGAGGTCCTGTGGACTTGGCTGCCGACAGCTGGCATCACCTCCGGCCGCTGGGATAGTCATCACTGCTGGGACACGGAGATTACAGTTCAGTTCTCCTCTGTCCAGGTCCCTTCTGAGCACTGCACTTGGGCTTTGACCTCCAGGAGGTGTGTGTGTGCCTGGGGTGGTCTGGGGATTAGGTCCCGTGAGCACTGGGACCTGGAGGTGCTTGGATTAGACAGGAGAATATGTTTGGTCTGGGAGACCTGGGGGCCATGATGAAACATTAGACAGACTATCACATAGGTTTAATTAGCATTGTGGAATTTAGAAAGAGGTAGGTTTCACTTCACCCTCGAGAACTGGGTTCTAACACCCCTCCCCCAAGATAGATTGAGCCACCTGAGGAGGAAGGGATTTTCAGTCCCTGAATGTGGACAGCTGAGACTGGATGAGGACAGAGATGTCAGATGTTGAAGCTTCCCTGCCCACCCCCTGAGAGTCCACCAGGGGAAGCCAATCATCCTGGTGGCCTCGTGTCCGTCTTTGTGTCTGAGGGGAGACTCCATAGCAATTTCCCCTGTAGCAACCTGGCTGAGACGTGCTTCTTTCCTCCCAGAGGAGCAGGCACCCATTTGCCTCCCAGAATAGATCCACACCTTAGAGTTTAACGGCCACAGGCAAGAACACAGATGACAGTGTAGGTTTAGGAAACAGGAAGGCAACGGGGTTCTATCAGGTTGCCTGTGAGGGATCTTTAGATATCTGAAAAAACTAGACCTGGAATTTAAATGAGGTTGGTGCTGCAGGTATAGAAATGAGAGTTAAAATAACGAGGTGAGGCTTGTCTGGGAAGATCATGAGGCTCCAGAGTGCTGTGGATTGAATGTCTTGTAGGGTTTTGGGGAGGATCAGAAGTAGTGGAATTTGGCCATGACCAGCCCTAGGAGTGGGCTCGACCCCGCCCCAGCCAGCTGTGTGTCCTTGGGTACATCAAGGGTAAGTTTCCTCTGCCTCATGATGGTGAGATTGTCCTGAAGATAGTTAAGGTTTCTTCCATGTTAGACAGACTAGAATTCAATGTTTTTAGGGGTTTAATCTAAATTCCCATCCAGCAGTGCTAGACTACCTCAGGGGAATGTTGGGGTCAGTGTCCAGCAGGGCCAGCCGTGGTTACATTGGGAGGGTCCAGAGGGAGAAGGGCAGAGGTGGATGATAAGGATGATTTGAGTTGGGGAGGAAAAACATTGGCTTGTCCTCAGTCCCTTCAGTCAAGCATTTCAGAAGCTTCACCTGCTTGCCAATTGTCTGCCAGACTTGCAATGCTCCCACAGGACCTCGCAAGGGTTGCCTGGTCCATGTTCCACAAAGCGGGAACAACTGCTGGTTAATTACGCAGACATGAGGTGAGGAGCACAGCTGTCTTTGGAGCCAACTCATAAGGAGCTGCAACTTCTGCAATCAGCTCCCAGCCAGATGTGGGGGACAGGCTTTCCAAGTCTCAGCGGAATGGCTCCCAGGGCTTGTTCATCCCACACCAAGCCTGACCCCTGCTCTCTGCTGGGAGGGAAGAGTCTGCTCCCTTGGCTGGCTCCATTGAACAGGAGGGAAGCGGCAGACAGTCTGGGCTCCACTGTTTCGAGACTTTGCTCAGGCCGTGCAGCTCAACTCTCCGGCTCGGATCCTCACCCTGGAAAAAGAGCCCAGATCTCAGCATGAACACATTCTTAGGAGACAATGAACAGCTGGAAAACCCTTCTGATCAGTAGACCTGAGGATGCTGAGATGCAGCCTTGAAGATGAAAAAGCCAGGATGCCAAACACTCCAATCTCTCCCAGATCCCAAGGCATGCTTTCTCACTGATCCACATTGGCCCCAGAGTACATCTTAACACAGCACCTCAGTCAGTGGACTTGCCACATATGATGAACCCTCGACCATCTCTGGACTAGAGGCTTAAACCCAACACTAGCAAATGATTTGGGTTTACTTACAGGACATGTTCCTCTGGCAGCTGTACAGAGTCATCTATAAATAACACCTCTGCTGGTAGACAGGAGCAGTATGGATAATACAAAATATCTGATGGTCCCATTGTCACAATACCTGCACCAAGTAAATTCACAAATAGTTAGGTAATAGAAATTGATTACAAAAGGTTACTCATTATCATTTTCTACTTAATTTCCTAAAAGAGCAATTTGAAGTCACATGGGAATTCTACAATTTTGGTAGACAGTCAAGTAAATCGCTTGTAACAGGTACTTATCAAGTACTTTTGAGTCAATGAATGAATGAAGAATGAATGAAATAAAAGCTCTTCCAGTTTTTCTCAGCATCATCAATAATCTGTGTTTCTTCCTGAAAGCTTAGCATCACTTTGAAAGCCTTTGTTAAGTGAAAGCCATTTCTCTGTTAACTGGAACATGTTGGTGAAGAAGTTTTGCTGTGGAAATATATTTCATCCCTGCAAACCAAATCATCCATCATCTTTTTCTGGGAAAGACATCTCTCTCAGAGTGGGGCTTTGTAAGAAGGGTGTACGAAACCCTCGTGAGGCCAGAGTTAAAGCTGCTCCATCTTCTTGTTGCTTCCCCCTTCCTGCTGGTGGGAGAGCCTAACCTGAGCAGAATGTGTTGGTCATTAACTTTGTAAATGGACTTTCTAGACAACTAGACAACTTTGGTCTATTTAGCTTTGGCATGCACTCACTTAGCTTTTTTTTCCAGTACATCTTTCCTAATTGTGTTCGCTTTGAGTTTTTGTAAGATCAGGGTGCAGCTCCTGAGATGCTCTGCAGGGCAAAACAATTGGGTGTGTTGTGAGACTTGGTATAAATGAACCACCAGCTGGCACACGGGAGCTGCCTGCATTAGTGCACACTCATATCCGTGAGGTTCTGGCACATAGGAAAGCAGCATTCACACACCCACCCGAAGAGAGACACCAGCATTGGCACATTGTTGCCCAAGGGCTCAAGGGGCTCTGAGTGACTCTAGGTTTGCTGGCAGTCTTCTCCCTCCCTTTCCTGCCAACGCTGGCCCCTGACCTGGGCCACAAGGACATCACCCCCTCAGGGTGGAAGGGTGGAGGCAGCAGGTTGGTAGGTGTGAGGGGTGGGATAGAGGAGGAAGAACACTTTCTCTAGAAGGCACTAGGGATCATAGGATGCTACATGCTTGAGACAGAAGGGGCACTGAGGAGCATCTAGTACAACATCCTCATTTGGAAAAAAAGGAAACCAGATCCAGAGAGGGGAGGTGGCTTGTGAAGTTAACGGAGCTCATTTTTGACAAAACTAGGACTGCAATCCAGATTTCCTGACGCCCAATCCCCTGCTCGTCCCAGTGTCCCATGCTGTCCAGGGTAGACAGTGCATGTTAGTCCGAGGTTCCCCTGAGAGGATCAACAGTCTCTTATGGAATCCTGGAGTCTCCAAGTGGGCCAGGCAAACTGCAAAGCTGATGGAATTGGCCTTGTGTTTCTGGGTAAATGGCCTTTTATCATCACCCTTCCTAGGCTCTGCATTCCTTCTGAACTGGAAGATTTTGTGCATTTCAAAATATTTATCATGTCATTTAATCCTAAAAACAATTTTGGGGCAGAGCTATTATTTCCATTTAATAGATGAGAAAACTGAAGCTCGAAGATGGGGAGCAACGTGTTCAAGTCACACAAATAGTACATGGCTCGTCTTGGGTCCTTGCACTTCTCTCGAGCCATCCAGCTGGGTCCTCCTGTACTTGTCAGTAAATGAGACTGCCTATATAGATGGTCGGGGACAGCTGCTCAATGGGGAAGAGAATAAGGGTTATAATCTGTTTTAAACTTTCACACCTGGCCTCATTTGGACTTTTCCTGGCTTGAAGTATTCATCTTCCTTCTTTCAGGGAGTTTTAGAGGTCAAGGACTGATGGGAGTGTCATCTTATGCACTGAAACTAACAGTGTCTTATTGTACTAACTTGGGCTTGAGGCCAGCCCTGTCAGTTAAAACCTTTGTGACCTAGGGAAAGTTACTTAACCTCTCTGAGCCTCTGTTTCTTCATACAGAGATTAGTGTGCGGGATGTTTATTGTGGAGTGCTTCTGGGAGCAGCACCCGTGGAGGAAGGGAAGGGAGCAGGATCGGGCAGAAGGAGAAGCTGAACGGCGATGTATTGCATGCAGAGCTCTGAAGCTGGGAGAGCCCTGCAGAGTTGTCCTGGGTTGGGGTGAGGGGGCCAGGCCTTTAAAAACCCTATACCGATCACTTATTGGATGTGGGGCTTGACCTTGGGCGAGTGGGCTCTGTTCAGCCTAGTGCAGTTCCAGAGAGGTCTGAGAGCTGGGAAACAAGCCCTCCAGTCTTGAAGGGGGAATCTGAGTGATGCAGGACAGCGTCCACTACAGTGCTTTGCGGAGTAGTTCTAGGATGAAATGAAATGATTGGAATGCACATACAGTGCAGGAGTAGAAGAGAGAAGGTATCCAGTTGACATCTGGTCCTTCCTCCTCTTGCTCTTGGTGAAGGAATCTCTGCTGTCTTTCAGGTAAATCTACAAGGGGCAGAATCCATGGACCTCATAGAGACCTCAGAGGACCAGAGGGCAGGAGCCTCACTGGAAAACCTGCTTCCTTCAACAGTCTGGCCTGGCCGACTTGCTGTGGGGAGTGGGAGGGTGTGTGTGTGAGTGTGTGGCTGGGTGTCTGAGGGCTATCTCTGCCAAATCACCTATAAGCTCCCCAGGACAGGAACTACGTCTATTATTTCATTCTCATTTCCCAAATAGTTCCTTTGCTTAGTGTTGTAGGTCACGATGGATATTTGTTAATGAGATTTAAATCTATTTGTCACTTATTTGCTTCAAAACATGTTATACAGCATACATATTTAAGATAAAGAGATTAAAGATGGTAGAATGAGGACTACAATAACCAGCCACACACAGTTATTCTAAGACTTTAATGCAACCATTCATACGTAAGCACCATGAAAACTGGGGAGCTGGATGGAGTCCCCATGAACGGGCTCCTGGAAGTCCTTGGACAATTGTGAAGTACAAACCACATGGGAGAGATTATTAGAATTTGTGGAGGGAGACTGAGGATGCAGTAATGGTCACAGCTACCCTGTGCCAGGTACGATGTACTGGATTGTCTTTAAACCTTAGAACCCTATGTGGTGGCTACTGTTTCTATCTGCCTTGCAGGTTAGGAGCCTAAGGCTCAGAGTGGTCAAACCACAAGACCAAGTTGACCCAGCTCATAAGTGCAGAGCTGGGGCAGCCACCCAGGATGCCTTAGGCCATCGCTGTGCTCCCAGGCCTTGTTCTTCAGCCAGAGGTTTCCTCTTTTCAGGGAAAAGAAGGTGGACCTGGGCATCCTGGGGAAAAAGGAAAAGCAGGATCATGAAAAGTTAAAATGGTTTGCTAGCCCACAAAAGGGACTGTGGGGGATGGTGACCCCCTCCTAAGTAGCGGGGTGTGGGATTGGGATCAGAGGAGAAGTTTCAGACCGGAAGAAGTTTAGGAGCTGAAATGAGTTTGTGAAGAAGGTTGTAGAGCTTCTTCCCCGGAGACCACCACAAATAGGCCTCAGCAGCCATCAGTGGCAATAATCAGTGGTTCGCTGCTCATCAGAGACCAAGGTGGGCTGATAAAATATCGGCCAGGGTTAGCCCAGCTGTCCCACTTCTGGAAGGCCTGCTTTGTGAGGACTGCACAAACTTTCAGTCTTGGATGCCTGGGGGTGGCTGGTTATTTAGTCATCTTAAATTCCTGTATTCCTCTCGGGGACATTTAACAAGTGAATCTCCCTGGTGCATTTAAAATTGGACCCGGGTCATTTAGAGAACATCTCAGAGCCATCATTTATTTACTTATTTTTACTGCGATATAATTGACATTATATTAGTTTCAGGTGTACAACATAATGATTTAATATTTGTATATATTGCAAAATGATCACCACAATATCTAGTTAACATCCACCACCATATATAGCTACAAAATTTTTTTTCTTGTGATGGGAACTTTTAAGATCTACTCTCTTAGCAACTTTCAAATATACAATACAGTATTATTAACCATAGTCACTATGCTGTACATTACATCCCCATGATTTAGTTATAACTGGAAGTTTCCAGTTATAACTGGAAGTATTTAGTTTATAACTGGAAGTTTGTACTTTTTGACCCCCTTCACCCATTTTACCCACCCCAACCCACACCTCTGGCAACCACCAATCTGTTCTCTGTATCTATGAGGTTGATTTTTTTTTAAGATTCCACATATAAGTGAGATCATACAGTATTTCTCTGCCTGACTTCACTTAGCATAATGTCCTCAAGGTCCACGCATGTTGTTGCAAATGGCAAGATCTCATCATTTTTTATGGCTGAATAATATTCCATTTACCACATTGTCTTTATCCATTATTTTATAACATCTCAGAGCCCCACCTACTGTATGAAGGTGTGTGTGCCTGTTCCTTTTCTGGCAGAGGCTGTGGGGCCTGTCTCCTTTGGTGTCCCAGTTGCCCTGCAATCTGTGACATGACTGTATGCTGTTGGAGCTCCAACCTTCTTCTCAGGCCCTATCCTGATTATTTCACCTGGAGACACCTGCTTTTTACTGTCCACCTTTTCCTGACTTCTGGCTCCAGATCCATTCCTCTGCTCCCTGGTTATAGCCTGTCACCCCTCTGACTGGCCCCTTGATAGTTTTTCTCTAGGGCTCACTGTATGTTCCCTTCTGTATACATGCCGTACTTGACATTTGGGCTTTGTCCACTCTGGGCTCTGTGTAAAGTAGCCCCTCAGATAAGGAACCCAGACACATGCATGTCAGCCCCCAGGACAGGACTGTCCAGGAGGTGCAGGGGCTTAGAGGGAAGAGGAAGACCAGCGACATTCAGACCGCAGCTCCTCCACCCAGCCTCTGTCATTTAACTTGAATCTCCTCATCTGCAAAGTGGGGACAGTCATTTCTACTTTGTAGGTTGTTTGGCAGTGTTTGCAAAGGGTGTGGCACACGCTTTGGAGATGCTCAATGAAAGATGGGTGCCGTTGCTGCATTGCACTCTGATTTTTATTAAACTATGACTGCAGGCTCCCTTGAGGGCTGGATGATAAAGAGGGATGATAAGAGAGGGGAAGCCAGCTCTGCCAGAGAGACAGGCAGGCGGAGGACCCAGGCACAGGGGACACCCTCAGGCAGGCAGAGCAGAGTTCTGGGAAGTATTACTGCTGTTGCCAGTGTTGCTGCAGGCTTTGCGTGAGCCTCATTTGTCATGGACCCCGGGGCCTGTGCCACTGGGAGCTCGCTCCAGGTCAAATATTTGGGAGCTCCATGTAGATCCCAGACCAAAGACATTACCAGTGCTCTTTTAAAATTTGGGTGGTCTGACCTCCAATGAATCTTCTTCATGATTACCAGATTGCTTCCAACTTCTCAGAAGGGAGGATGAGAGTTACAAAGGAGCTCAAGAGTCCAGACCTTTTGCATAGAAACAGTATTGTAAATCCTTAGAATTCCCACACCATCCATTGGCAGTGTAGTTAAGATCCTGCACATCACAATGAAATGAATCATCATATCATATCGTTGCTCTGTTAGTCATTAAACAATGCAGCTGAAAGTTGAATACTATACTGTGTTTACCCCGAATGCTGACCTCTTGAAGAAACAGAATTGATTGGGGGAAGCTGAGGGGGTCGACTTTTGTGGGGACTCTGGAGAAGGATGTGGGAATGTTCAAGGACTTTTGAGGTTGGTGGCACCGTTTCTTTATGATATCTAATTCCACTCTCCTTCTCACTGATTCAGATGGATCACTTGAGCACGGCTCTTGCATTTATCAGTCATGATTAAGGTCAATTTTTGGCTCACAAATAGAGTGACTAGAGGGAGAAGGGCGTAAGAGGGAAGGATGAAAAGGGAGAAAGGCAGACGTGAGGAGGCGGGAAGGGAACACATAGATTTCTTTAAAGACACTAAACCGTAGCTGATTCGATAAGCAAAATGGTTTAGGGTCTTCTTCACTAGATGCTGAAGGAGAGAGGCAAAGAGGGAGGAGGACCACATGCTCGCTCAGGAAAAGAAGGAAAGCGGTGGAGGAAAAGCGTGGGGTGGACAGTTGTCTGTGCCTGACATTAAGGGGGCTGGTCACTCAGGGCACCCTGGCTGGGGAGATCAGTGATGGGAGGTGGGCAGCTGGCAGAAGGCATGAAATATGTATAAGGTCAGGTGTTTATAATTTGAGATTATGTGTTTCTGAAGGTAAGGGTCTTGTGTTGGGGGAGGCCATAGTGGTGGTGGGAGTAAGCTGTTCTTCTTTTACTATCATTATTATTATTAGGTGAGTGTCATCCTAGTTTAGACCAATTGATTGATTAATTTTATTCCTTCACCCAACACATATTAATTGAGCTCCCACTATGTTCTAGTTCTTGGGGTACAGTGATGAGTATAAACAGACAGTCTCTCTTCTCAGGAGCTTATAGTCCAGGAGAGGAGAGGAACACAAATGAAATAATCACACAAGTGCATGTGAATCTGTGTCAGTGATAAATGCGGGGAAATGTGGTCTTTAATGGAAGGATCTGACCTGGTCCTTTGTGCAGTGAGGCTTCCTTAAGGAAATGATGCTTGAACTGAGATCTGAGGGATGACGGGAGCCAAGTGGGCTGAGAATTGAGAAAAAGCAAGTGGGGCAGAGTGGGCAGCAGGCGTGGAGGCCATGTGGTGGAAAGGAGCGTGGTGGTGATGGGGCTCCCCGAGGAGGTCAGTGCTGCTGAAATGAGGCAGGAGGGAGAGCCTGGGGACAGTGGGGCTTAGGAGGTGGGCCCCATTCAGAAGATACAGAGGATGAAACTGAGGTTCAGAGAGGGTAAGTGGTTTGAAGAATATCACACAACTCAAAAGAACTGGACTTGGAATTCAGTCCTCATAGCTTGGAAAGCCTGTGGCCCATTAGAGTTTTCATATTAGGTAATTTGTTCAGTATGAGTATTTGGGGAATACCAACTTATTACCCCTCATTAAAACATTAACAATATTATGTATTGCTAATCCATCATCTAGAATACACATATAACACTGTGTTATAATGTCTTATACTAATATGAGCATTAATTAAATATATACATAATAACCAGTCACATCCTTGTTTAACTTCCACCCATGTTTCTGGAAACTTTCTGGTTAGTGATGCCATAATAGCAAGAATAGGCAGCACTCTATTAAGTTGAAAGCAAACCTCCAGAAACATGGGCAGATTTTCACAGTGTGACTGACTGTACTGCTTTGTAGGGTTGTATATTTGCAGATCACTATCGTTCTACACAACAGACGTGTTCTGGAAAACTCATCTCTAAGTTGAAGTCGGGCAACCTAAGACCAACAGATAATCTGAAGAATCCTTTCTTCCAGATCCAAGTTTGATGTGTTTACACATTTGTACAGCAAGTTTTCTTAAAGCAGGGACTATCTATAATATTTGAGGGCTGACTTTTGAACAATGTAACGTTTTTGCTGTCTTCGTATGCGAAGATATTGTCTGTATAGATTGTAGGTCGACATGTACACATTTTCTTTTTGTGACCTAGTAGTTACTATATAGGGTCTCTATCTAATGTTATATATAAATGGAGTGACTTTAACTTTCTGTACTAGGGTGGAAGGCTTCTTGGCAGAGATGGCACAGGATGATGAAAGATGGATGGCTGACCTTCAAGATCTCCTCCCGTCCAGCCACATGCAGCATCTGTAATGAACTTCCCTCTCCCTGGCAGGATGTGCTAAAAGCCACCTCTCACAGCAGGCTCCAATGTCCTGCATTTGGTTTCTTGAGTTGCCTGATCTCACCTGCACTGCTTCTGGCTCCTAAACTCCATGACCTCCAAACTCATCGTCTGCCCCTCGTGGTTTTCATCTGGGCCCTTTGGCTCGCCACTCAAATGCATCTCACAGCTTTCAACCTCCACTTCCCTCTGTCACCACTTCATCTCACCCCTTGGACAAGGTGAAATCACTGATAATTTACAATGTAACTATCTCATTCTTTCTTGAAGGGGGGCGGGTCAAGGTAGACCAGGCCAGGTGCTGAATGGGGTGGAGGTCTAGATGGAGAAAGAGCTTTGGAAGCAGCAGACCTGTGTTTGAATCCTGGCTCCACTATTACCGGTATATGATCTTGGCAAGTTATTTCAACTCTCTGAGCCTTGATTTCCTTCACTATAGAATGGTGCAGAAAATTCTGATCTCATAGGGTTGTAGTGAGAGAAAGTACACAAATCACTTGGCACATAGTAGGTGGTAATACTTGATAACTCATTTCATTATAAACAGGGTGGCATGCAATAGGAAAATCTTGAGGGTGAGCCTAAGAGATCAGCAGAATTCTGTCAAGTTCAAGGGGCAAGTGAAGAGTCAAGAGTGAGAGATGGTCCCCAAATGGAAGAAGTGGGGCAGATACTGAGCAGACTTAGCCACTTGAGGAAGGGTGGGAGGTGGTTGTCAGGTGAGGCTGGAAGGCAGACTCAGCCCCTATTCACGGATCACAGGCTGCCTGGCCCCAGTGGTGATGGCGGTGGTCTTTTAAGGACCCAGGAGTAGGGAGACGGGAACATGCTTCCGTGATTGAGCAAGTCTTCTGGGTTTCTCCTCTGGTACCAATCCCTACCCCAGAAAGTCCACATCCCCCCGATTTGGGTTGGCCCATGTTCTTTCAACCCTGAGATTGTTTCATATGTCACTTCATTTCTCCATCAGCTGTTATTACTTCAGTCAAAGTAAGTTTGATTCTATGTCACTTTGACTAATATGCCTCTGGTAGTTACCAGTTAGCTTTTTTCTTTTCTGAGGCTGAACTTCCATTTGGCTCATCAGTAGCGTTGGGCTCAGCAGGTCCCAAGTTTCATGCTATAAAACTGATAGTTTTATTGACCAATTAACATAGGTTAATGATGATTGTTTTTATGAAAGTTGGCGGGTCACCCTCTGGACAGCGGGTTGAGCAATGTCATCTCAGCCTTAATCATAGATCATAAAATGTTAGAGCTGGAAGGGTCTCAGAAGTCATGTAGTGCAACCCTCTCATTTAACAGAGGAAGGGACTGAGGCCTGGAGAGGTTAAACTCTGAATTAAAAAGGCCAGCAGGGTAGAGAGAGATGTGGAAGCACCAGGAAGGGCAGGCATTTCTCTTAGAGGATTCAATAAAGAGGTTCCGATCTCTTTCTTATAACCACAGAACTCAGGCCTTCCAAATGCTGCGTGCAAACATGATGGTGTGATCAGATTTGTAAAGCCAATATAAGGAACTGGATATTTTAAAGGTTGGATGACCTCTAAGATTTTGATCAACTGTGACATTCTAGGGCATTATTTTGTATGGAATGCACGATACTGGACATTTAATAATTTACTTATTTGCTTAAATTCTTTCTCCTGTAAAGAAACTTCTTAAAAATAGGGCTGTGTTACTCATCTTTGTTTCTCCTGTAGCCTTGCTTATAGTGCGTACTCAATAAAAGATTTGCTGAATGAATTAATGGGTGAAGATGTTTCGAAAGTGTGTGTCCAAGAGTAGCCATGTTCTTGATACAGAGGGCTGAGTGAGTTTTAGAGCGGAGTAGACTCACTTAGTTGGCGACCCTTGAGAAGAATGTAGAGTGGGAGAGGAATTAGTTTTGAATTGAAGTAATGAGACCTGCAGCCTAAGGTTTTTCTGAAAAAAGAAAAAAATATCTTTCCAAATCCCATTGAAGCTTCATAGCTCAAGAAGAGAGTCTGTAAAGACTGAAGATGGACCATGGAACCACCTTGATTGGTAAAATGTTTTAGAGATGAGGACAAGGTCGCATAAACAAATAATCCAAGGCATGCTGCCAGCTCTTGGCAGCTCTGGCACTAGAATCCAAGGCCCTGGCTCAGCCTGCTGCCCTTTCCTGGGCCTGGCTCACCTCTGCATTCTGTGGCAAATTCCTACTTTGCTAGGGAGATGAGCATGGGAATCTGAGGTCCCCCACT
This sequence comes from Tapirus indicus, assembly GCA_031878705.1. NCBI lineage: Eukaryota > Metazoa > Chordata > Mammalia > Perissodactyla > Tapiridae > Tapirus > Tapirus indicus. Next base: position 74,797,868 of record CM062923.1, on the reverse strand, counting down.
TCTCAGAAAAAGGAAGAGAAATATGTGAATACATTTCCATTTGGTTCACACTTCAGCAGACTTCATTTTTACCAACCCGTGTGCAAGGATCAAAGACCTTCCAGCCATCACCGCACGTCTGTCTGCCATCTGGCAGACACCTTCTCACCTGGAAGCTCCACTTGCATCTTGGCCAGGGGACCCTGGCTGCTGGCACTCCCCTTCTACTCGGCATCCTCCTGTTCCTACAGGGAGTAGCATGCTGATGGATTTCTTATATCTTACTGGATCCTGCTCAAGGTTGTTGATCTGAGCAATCTTAATCATCCAAATGAGTTTGCAGCTGTTACTTCTCATCAGAAACACATATTCAGTGCTATCCATAAAGTGTTGGTTTCCACACAGGGTGCTGAAGAGACAGGGGTTCTATCTCCAGGGCAAGAATAGAAAATTAAATCTGCTCCCTAGGCCCCCTTGTTGGCACTTGGGAGGGAGAGGAGACACATACTGGGGAAGCACGGAGAAGAGTCTTGTGCATTGTTTACAGAGTATGGTTTCCACCTGACAGCATTTCCGTAATTCTTCCCTTCACTCCTCCCTTCCCTCTTTCTTTCCCTCCATCCTTTCTTCCTCCTTCTATCTTCTTTCTTCCTTTCTTTCCCTTCCTCCTTTCTTCTCTTCCACAAACATTTATTGAGCACCTACTAAGTAGCAGGCATTAATCAGGGAGGACGTTGTGGAGGGAGGTGGGATACAAGAGTTGATAGACTCTGGCTTCTCTTTGGGAAGAATTTGCACAACTGAACTGCAGAGAGAAAGCAAAGTTGTGCACAGATGTAACTGTCCAAAACTCCCACACAGAATCCACGAAGTGTCACAAGGGTCCATGCAGAGTGAGGTGTTCCCTTAGGAGGAGGAGCTCAAATGCAGTTGGGAATCAGAGAAGCTATCATGCGGAGCATGGCATTTAAGCTGATCCTCGAAATGGGTGCATTGAAGGTGATTTCTCCCCAGATCCTCCACATCCAGAAATGGTCTTTTCCTTCTCTGACGTCCATGGTGCTTTATCTCCTCTCTCTGACGGCATCTTCCAGGCTCTGGGGTGTGCTCTGTGGGGGCCTTTCCCCTCTCCTCTCTCCTTGAGGCAGGCCTGGCTACCTCCTGGCCTTCTGGGCCTTGCTTCCCTGCAAGACTCCAGGGGTTTAAAATGCAATCAGACAGCGATGTGGACTTCTACATTCAGGAAACATAGACGAGATAGTATATATTTTAAAAACAGACTTTAAAATGTTAGCCACATATATTGTATCAACAGAGAGAGAAGTCCAATTTAAAAAAGGAGATAAAAATACCTCATGCATATAGGGTTTCCAGAGAGGAACAGTGCCATTTGGGAGGATTTAGGAAGCAGTCTTCCAACAGTCTGACAATCTGGGAGAGCTTCGTGGAGGAAGGCAGGCTTCAGGGACTGAAGGAGCCAGCTTGTGCTGGAGGGTAGGGAATGGGAAGTTGACTGGGCACATGGTGCTCATGACGCTGAGGCTCCTGGAGGGTAGAGACCATGTGGCAGAGGCCCCTGAGTCCCCGAAAGCCAGTGTGAGGCCTGGCACATGAGTGAATGAGCCGTGAAAGAACTGTGTGGGAGGACGTTGACAGGCTGGACAAGACAGTAGAGGAAGCTGACAGTGAGGGTGCATGACAGGGGCTGAGAAGACAGGCTGGGACAAAGCAGGGGCCTCATAGGCGTCTTGCCCAGGGCTTTGAGGCGAAGGGTACTGCATGATGGGAAGCTAGTCCCGGGCTGTGAGGAATTCAACACCCCATCAGGGCTTTGGGTGGGGATAATCCAAAGGATGGGCCCTAGGAGTCTAGAAGCCACTATGACCTTGGGCATGTCACCTCACTTCTCCCACCTTGTTCACCATCCCACCATCCCCCACCATCACCCCTTCCTCTTGCTGTCCGGCACCCTGGGAGCCCAAGGTGGCTTTTCACCTTGGTCATGAGGCCAGATCAGAGCTGAGTGGGCGGTTTGGGGGCTGGGAGGAGAGGCTGTGGCCACAGCTGAAGGAGGAGAGGACAAGGTGTGAACTAAGTACTGGCACTGGGACAACTGAGAAAGAGGTGAGAAGCAACAACGTTTGGCAACCGATTTATCGCTGAGGGGTCAAGACAAAAACAAGGGAAATAATAACAGTAACCATTTATTGGGTGTTTAATATGTGTCTATTGCTACATATACATTATCTACCTTAGAAGATGGTTATTAGTAGTATTATCCATATTACAGATGGGGAAACTGAGGCTTAAAGATGTAAAATGACTTTTTAAGGTTAAAACTGTTAAAAAGTGGTAGAGCTGGTATGCAAAAACTTGATTTTTTACTCCTGCAGGGCTCTTAGCCACTGGTTTATTCTGCCTCCCTTAAGTAGATTTGCTCAGGAGGCTTCATCTGGGTCTGTAAGTGGTGTCCTGCCGTGGTTTGTCACGAGGGGAGGCTGGGAGGCACCTGCAGTCCTCGGGTTTCAGACTCCGGAATCAGAGATCATGTGCACATCGGCCCGGGAGAGCAGGGACAGGAGCGAGGAGGGAGAGCTGGGATCACCATCAGAGGAGGCAGAGAATAAGAGGCCTTCTCATTTGTAAAGTGCTTTCTGGCTTCTGCCTTAGTGGATTCCCATGACAGCCCTGGGAGTCAGGCATGGATTTTTTTTTCAGTCCCCATTTTCCAGTTGAGGAACCTGAGGTCTGGAGAGGTGAAAGGCATTGCCCATGGCCATCTAGCTGATACATGACAGGAGAGCAGAACCTGGTTCTCTTTTCCCTGGGCTCTGTTCTTTGTCAGGGTTGGACATGGGGTCCCCAGAGGATGCCCACCCTGCTGGAGGGTCAGAGGGCAAGGGGGCAGAGCAGGCGTGGCCAGGGTCCTAAGAGCTGAGTTGAGAAAGGTTCTGAGGCATGCGACCACATCCTCAAGACCCCAAGTGGAGGCCTGGGGGCTGAGGGTCTGTGTGAGAGCAGCAAAGGCTGGTGCCCTGAGCTAGAGGACAACGCTGTGGGACAGAGCCCAGAAATGAATGATTCACCCCAAAAGGAGTACCCTGTGAGGTCCCCACTCCAGAATCCAGAGATTAAGGAGAAGGCAGGACAGGCAGCACAGGTTGGGCCTTTCTGCCAGCTCTAAGCCTTAGGCATCAGGAAGCCCTAGATCAACATAGACTGTTTGAGGAGTAATGCTGATGGGCAGGGTGCCCAGCCCTGGGCTGCACTGGCAGGAATACATGTTCTGGAGACAGATTGCTCTGGGTTCACATCCAGCCTTGCCACTTCCTGGCTTGGTGATTTTGCGTCTTAGTCATCCTTTCCGTAAAATGCAATAACAACAGCTTCTTTACTGACGTAAAGCATGAACGAGTGAGTACATATTCATGACATTAAATGATTTCGCTTGTTTTATGAGCCCACTGTGTGCCAGTGTTGTGCTAAGTGTTGGGGGTAGTTCTGTGACCCACACAGACAAGAGCCCAGCCTTCACAGCTTGGGCCCCCACAGGTACCAAGTCCCTCCTCCCACCTGTAAGGTACCCGAGTTCTCCCGTAAAGTGTGGGCTCCATCACAGCACCCAGGGAGGAAGAGGTGAATGGGAGGAGAAGCAGAAACTCAACCTTGCTCTGAGCCCACAGTTCCTGAGTCAAGCAGGAGCCAGAGGTCGTGAGGGTGGAGCTGGGGTGTTGGGGGATGAAGTGGAGGGTGGGCACCTCTGTGATCCTCCTTATCAGGCTGCCCTTGCACCCGAAGCCCAGAGAGCTTGACAATGATGATCTCACTGGTGTTCAAAGCTTCCTGGGGGAGACCAAAGGCAAAGCAGAAAGCACTGGAGTGTGCTTGTGTTGACAGCTGAAGGATCAGAGTGCCTGGCTGGGGATCACAGGCTGCGGGGGTGGTGAGGCAGTGCACAGATTCTGAAGGCCCTGCCCTGGGCCCCCAGTCCAAGTTCACTGACCACAGACATTCAGGAGAGGCTCCTTTTTCTAATCAACAGTCTGTGCTGTGTGCTAGACGTTTTCCCATATGGACTACCGTTTTCAACCCTCCCAGGCCTGGAAACAGGGATTGTCATTCCTGTTTTCTAGATTAGGAAACCGAGGTACAGAGGGGTGAAGTGGCTTGCTTAAGGCCAGCTTCATCCTAATAGCTGGGAAGCAGTTTCCTCCTCTGTCGCTATAACACACACATACAGGAAACGCAGTGACTGGAGACTTTCTCCCCAGACTGGATCACATAGAGGACCAGGATGACCCCACTTGACCTCCTTCCTGCATCTGTCCACCTGGAGTAGGCAGAGGGGACAGGGTGGGGAGGAGGAGGACCAGGAGTCACACTGCAGGTTCCCCAACAGCCCAGGGCACAGAAGGTGGTGGAGGAAAGCAGGATGCCTCTCTGCCCACCATCCTTTTTCTGGTCTGCCTCTTGACCAGACATCTCACTCCCTCTTTTGATTCATATTCATCTCTCTCTGCTTCCTGATTCATCCCTTGCCATCTCTTTCAGTATTTTCCTTTCCTCTCTTCACTCGTCTCTCTCCTTTTTCCTTCCCTCCCATTCCCCCTCTCCCCCTGGATTCTCCTGATTTCCCATACTCCTTCTCCCTTTCTCATCCTCCCTCACTTTCTTCTCTTTGTCTCTTTATCTCCTTCCCTCCTTTTCTGTTTGTTTTTCTTCCCTCGTGCCGGTCTCCCCATCCCTCCCTCACGCACCCTCCCTGCCCGGCTCCCTCCATCTGCGCCTCCAGCCCTCCCTCCGCCCCCTCGCCCCGCCCTCCCCTCGCCCAGCCTCACCCCCCTTCCCTCTCCGCTCTCGCTCTCCGTGATTTATTACTTGCCCTGCTGCTTCTGACAAACTATTTGTAGGAAAATGAGATTTGGTCCGCGCTGGATGGCTCCTCTGGGAGGCAGGCGTGGGGGTCGGGTGTCGGAGCCCCCGTGCGGCCCCCCCACCAGAGCTCTCGGCGCTTACGGAGCTCTTTAAGATAAATGAGCAAAATTAAGAGACTCACTGGGGGAAGAAAACACTGTATGGCAGCGAGCGAGAGCGGATGGTACATGGTTTCCTCCCAGAAATTCATCCACGTGCGCCCCACGGGGGCCTCCCCCATCTGCTGCAGACTCCAGGGAACTCCCTCCCCCCCGGAGAAGAACTTCCAGCCCCTGGGCGCGTTTCTTTCTTCCCCAGGATGTGGCGCTGAAAAGGGCTGAAACCTTTCTAGCGAAGCACGAGCAACAGATTGGGGGTGGAGCAGCAGGTCCCTCTGGAGGTGGCCGGGAAGAAACCGGACAGAGGGGGATGGGAAGGGGAGGGCACAGAAGAGCGAGAGCAGGTGGATGTCTGAAGGGCAGTGGGACGCGCTGCCTGCCGTGGGTGGGTGCAGGTGGGGGAGCAGCCCCAGGCCCCGTCTGTGGCCCAGGCTACTTCAGCCATACCTGATCCCATGGGACCTCAAGACGGTTCATGTCCTGGTCACAGGCACCACTCCGGGGACTGGAAGCACCGGAAGCCCTTGGCAGAGGCAACCCTGGGCCTCCTCTCTAAGGCAGGGGTTCAGCTCCTCTGGTTGTCTTGGTAGCAGGCCCTAAGCTCCCTGAGGGCAAGTGGTGGGTCTGTTGGTTTTCCTGCAACACCTTTGGGCTGGCTCACCACAAGCCCTAAGTATTACTTGTGCAGGGCTGGATCACATGAACACAAGAATGTCTCACAAGCTCAAGGCTCCATTTCCAGATCCAGTGGGATGTGCATTGGAACCAGTTTTTCAGACTATTTTTTGCCTTATTTTAAAAACAATACATTTATTTTCCTGTCAAACAATAACACAATGGAGATGAGCACAAACAAGAAAATAAAAATCACCTGTTATTCTATAGTTTGGTATTTATCCAAGTTCTAAAAATACATATAGTCAAAAAAGTAGTCATATTGTACACATTTTTTTGACTTGTTTTATCCAGTCAACATTATATTGTGCATATCTTTTTATGATTTAAATATTCTTCTAAGGTACGATTTTAAAAGAAAACTGTTTTATTGTATATTTGTGTGTTCTGTGTAGGACTGTTTTTTAACAAGGCATATAGTTGTCTTCATTTTGATTATTTCTAAGCTTTTGCTATTATAAAGATGTGCTAACTTTACTATTATCCAAATCATCCCATTTTTATCATGGTCAGTGATAAAAGCAGTGATTTCAGCTCTTTCTTAGCTTTATAAGAACAAGATGTGACATATTTTAAAAGTTGACAACCACAGTGGGCCTGATCTGAGAGCCCAGACTGGATCAGCCCTTCTAGAACTTTATAGGTTTTCCAAGACCACTTGAATATGCAAACCAGAGTGATCTAAGAATGTTCTGGAAGCGAGAGAGGTAGATAAGGCTACAACTGCTATAAGAACAAAAAGATATTGTATTTGAAGAAAAGGATTATTCAGTTTGAATGTTTGCAAGACATTTGCAAATAAAATGTGAGACAAATCGTAATAATGGGCCAAGTTACCTCTGACTGGTGTTAGGCATGTTATATGATGATACTAATTTCAAAGTGTACTAAAACGTAAAACCTGAAACTGGTAGGGTCATCCTAAGAGCCTAGTATGAAAAGTGTCTACTAGCATACAAGTGGGGGAAAAAGGATGACTTGAGATATAAAGACGTTGGAGAAAAAAATTCAAAATTTGGTGACCCCACACAGGTAACCCAAGTGACAAGGCACTTTTGAAGTGGAGGTTTACCTCCCTTCCTTGGAAAACAAGGCTTTGTGAGGGGGCCCCACAGTGTGTCTCTCTGTCAGTCTGGAGCATGTGGGTGTTAGGAAAGCTAGAAGATAATGCAAGACCAATTAGATCATTTGCTCTTTGGGCTGCCATTAGCACTTTCATTGTAAACAAATGAAAATGTGTGTATGTTGTCCTGAGATCTCTACCAATGCGAGATGTGACCCTTCCAGTCAAACTATTTCTTGAGACCTTTGAGGGCACCTTGCATCACTTGTCGTAAACTTCGTGTCCTGAGCGGCTCTCTGGGGCAGGATTGGGAGGAGGGAGGCGTCCATGAACTATTTCCAATATTTGGAAAATATTTGGATTACCTACAATAATGTGTTTGGGGCTAATAAATGTCAAATTTCTTTGCTTTGGGTTAATTTATAACAACCTAATTTGGGAATACTTATTTTCTCAAACGGATTGCCCTGACTGACATTTTTCTAGGTCTTTGATTTATAAATGAAAGGGAGAGCCAACTGTTTGATAAACACAGTTCTGTTTTTTCTAATCACGTAGGAGTTCATGGCTGGGTAGTAAAGGAGGTCTTTGATGGAAAAAGCTTGGGAAGCAGAGTATCATGTCATCCATAGTTCTTTCTCTACTCTCCAACTGCCACTGAGGCAAAACCTGCCCAAACAAGAGGACTTTGTTGACCCTGAACTTGAGAGTATGGTGGGGATTTGCTAGGAAAACCTATCCGAATCTCTTTTTCTCTCAGATCATGAAGAGAAAGGTGACATCTATTGAGGGCGAGGTGGGCTGGAAGGCATCCATTGATGCCTGGGGAAGAGGCATGGATATAACAAAAACAGGGACCTCAGCCAAAAAAGATGATTCATAGCTGATTGAATCTGGAGGCCCCCCACTTCATTTTATTAGGAAGAAAAGAACGCTCTAGGGGGTGTGGGGGGGAGAGAAAAGAAATTAAAACACCATGATCCCTTTAACATGGTCCAATTTTTACTCTGCATAATCTAGCTATATTTTTGATAAGAAATTCATGGCTCCTCTGTCCCCAGTAACAGAACGGTGATCTTTATGGGGCCGGCGTGAGGAAGCTGGCGGGCACGGCCCCTGTCACATTAAACTGTCTCAGTGAAGAGGCAATTTGTTTGATATTAAGAGTTATAAAAATATCAGCACAGAGCGGTTATGCCGGGGATATTGCACAAGCCAATCTGAATTTTAATGTAGTGTGAGCAATAAGCACCGCATTCCCTATGCCCATGCTACACTCCCTCTCTGCAAATATTTGAAGAGAAAAAATAGAGGTTTTGAGTGTCTTACTCTTTTCCGCTTCTGCCTCATGTGGGCTCATTTCTCACCAGATGTGTGGGAGCTGGCAGGGGATTCTGGGTGCCTGGGAGCCAGTAGTATCCTTAGCATTGTTAGGGGAGAATTGGAAATGTGGCCACAAGGACTGGCTCCCTGTCACCCCTTTTCACACCCCTCACTCACTCAAGCAGCCACCCCAGTGCTGCCCGGGACTCAGCCCTCTCTGCACACTAGCATCTCAGGATTTTCATCCCAAGTATCCTTTAGTTTCTTAATCCAATGGAATGCCATTTCCCAAGCATCTCCCCGCCCCCATCCTCTAAATCCATCCTAAAATATCCTTCTTCTTACCACACCCTGATGACATCCTATCTCTTTATCTCACTGTGTGACCTATAGGTGCATACTCTGACCTCTCCTCTCCATCTCCTTCTATCAGTTTTCTCATTATTTCCATTTATCGTCATTCTTCTCCTTTCACCTCCCAGTCACCTCTTCCCAGCCTCTTCTCCCATAAATATCCATTCAGCCTTACAGATAGATCTTTCTGAAACATGCTAACCAATTAATTTCACTTCCACAGGGCGCCTACTCCATGTCAGGCACCGGGCTAGTAGCTGAAGGAGACACAAACACGAATAAGGTGGGGTGGTCTCTGCTCTTCAGGGACTCACAGTGCTGTTGGGAGGGGGTGGTGGGAGAGGAAATGGTGGGGGTGTGTGAGACAAGCACTCTAGTCATTTTCACTCAGTGGAGTGAGATAAGAACCCCAAGAGAGGTCCAAACAAAGGTAACAGAGGGCCTAAGAAGAGGAGATGTGTTTTGAGGGGAAGTTAGGAATAGATCATGGAAGGGGTGGCTTAGTGGCTGGGCCTCCAAGGAGGGGTGCAATTGACTGGTGACAATTGGAGACCTGGGCAGAGAAGAGTACATTTCAGACAGAGCAAAGAAAGGCATGGTGGGAGGGAGGGATTCATGGGAAATTTTAAAGAAATGGTGAGTCATCCAGCTTGGCTGAAGAGGCTCCAAGAAATTCAGGGATATGCCCAAATTAATGAAAAGTATAATCCAACCTAGTATCAGGGGTGTCTGATTCCCAGTTCAGGACGTTTTTCATCACACCACAGTAGTAATTCTCAAAGTGTGGTCTGGGACCCCTGGACTCCCTGAGACCCTTTCAGGGGGTCTCTGAGGTCAGCACTCTTTCAAAATCTCTTGCCTTTCTCATTTGCTTATGAGTGTATAGTGGGGTTTTCTATTGTGTATTCAGAAGATCTGCATACCTCAATGAGCCAACATTTTCCAAATGACCAGTACATGATGTGACAAATCATGCCGGAGTGAAACATCCATGCAAGGTGCAAGGTAGAGCAATGCATTTTAAAGTAAGAGAGTACAAAAACTTCATTGATATGGTTTCAGATTCCACATTGCCACTAACCTTTAAGAAACTACCATTTTTGGGGCCTGCCCGGTAGCATAGAGGTTAAATTCACACACTCCGCTTCAGTGGCCCAGGGTTTGCAGGTTCGGATCCAAAGCGCTGACAGATGCACTGCTTGTCAAGCCATGCCGTGGTGGCGTCCCATATAAAGTAGAGGAAGATGGGCACGGATGTTAGCCCAGGGCCAGTCTTCCTCAGCAAAAATAAAAACAAACTACCATTTGTTGAATTTTGAGGTAGTATCAAAGGAGAATGTCCACAATTATCTGAAAAGGTGATTAATATACTCCTCCCTTTTCCAACTACATATTTGTGTAGGACCAGAGTTTGTTCGATATGCCTCAACCAAAACACGTATTTCAACAGTTTGAATGCAAAAGCAGGTATGAGAATCCGGCTGTCTTCAGTTAAGCCAGACTTTAAAGAGACGTGCAAACATGTATAATAATGACACTCAGTTCACTGTTTTTTGAAAATATAGTCATTTTCCATAAAAATACATTATGCATATTAACATGAGTTTATTGATCTACTTTAAAATGAATTAATAAATACATGTTTTAAAAATGTCTCAGTTTTGATTTATAATACAATAAATATTGATACTATAACACACATAAACAAATGCTTTTGGGTTACTTGATAATTTTTTAGAGTGTAATAAGGTCCTGAGGTCAAAATTTTAGAACTGTGGGATCAGAGTGTCTCTAAAAGTTTGTTAGTTATAAGTTTGATTGCATTTCTCTTAGAAATGATGGGCCCACTCCTTGCCCCGCACCTCTCTCCTCTCTTTCCCTCTTCCCCTCACACTTCTCTCTCCCTGCTCTCTCTTGCTCTCGTACTACCCTCTCCCCTTCACAGCAGCCTCATCCTTGAACCCCTCCCCTCCATCTAGAAGTTTCCTTCCTCTCCCTTCTACCCGATTTCCGTTTCACAGCACCTTCAACCACAGCACCTCACTCCCTCACTCTCCACAGATTCCAGATCCAAACTAACATTCCTCAAGCTGGCCTCCCTTTCTCCATCTGCTCTTACCTTCTTCACCTCAAACTCCCTCTCTAATCTCTCATAATTCTTTCATAGACAAGCTCCCTGTTTCTTCTAGCATTTACTGAATCCATAGACACTCCTTATCTTTGCTCACCAGCTTCTTTTAAAAAGCCTTTATTTGCCGCTGCAATGAGACGTGTCTGCGGTTGTGCTGAGAATTGTGCTCATCATTTCTGGAGTCACATGAAGCTCTTCCTGATGCCCCCAGCCCAGCCCTGGGTCCACTATCATACAAAGGAGGAGGGATGTTGTGCGTACAATGAAGGGAACATGGGCTGGGAGACTGGCAGATCTGGGTCAGAGCCCAGCTTTGCCACATGTTAGCAGGGCTGCTTCAACACTTTGCTCCATCTCTCTGAGCTTTAGGTCCTACTTTCCTAAAGTGAGGATAATAACACTAACCCTGCAGAGTTCTTATGAAAATTAAATCAGAACATATATGTATGGCAGAGAGTAAGTGCTCATGAAGGCTCACTATTACTACAGAGAAACATGATGACAATCAGTAAACGTGGGTTTTTACAAGTTAGTTAATAATTTGTCTTGATAATTGTAAATTAAGGTAAACTATAACCCAGATCATTAGTTCTCAAACTTTCATGTACAGCAGAATCACTTAGGCAGCTTGTTGGATATAGAAATTACAATTCAGTAGTTTATGGATGAGGTCCGCACAACTATATTTTTAATGAACTCTGATGCACACCAAACGCTGACCGATGTATTTCCTGAATCTTACATTTTCCCACTATTTTATGGGACTTCCCAGTTCTCAAAAACATGCCTAACTTGTATTTGGTGATTTTTTTAATATCGCACCTGTTTTCCTATGCATTATATTTATTGAATGGCTGGCTTGCGTTGTTTCACCAAGCTGTCACTTACCTCCCCCGACCCCAATCCTCTCCCCCTTTAGCAGGGGGAGCTGAGACACCTGGGGTATTATTTAATGTTGCCGAACCTTTATTTCTTTGCTTTTAAAGTGAGGACAGCCATATCTCATGAGGATGTTGTGGGAATTATGTCGGCTAATGTCTGTGTGGGCCTAGTGTGATGTGCCATCCAAATTCTGCTTTTAATTACTTTCTTTTGTGAAACGCCCAGTTGCCTATCCATGAAAAGGAGGAATTAGAGTCACCTGTCTCCAAGGCTTCCACTGTTTTGGAACTACCCTAACTCCCCACCACTGCAGGGACAGAGCTGGCTCAGGGAGGGCTGGGTGGACATCAATGACTGGCTTCCTGCTGCGTCCTCACTCTCCCATCCAACCCTGACCAAACTGAGCCTCTGTCCAGGCACTGTCTGTACTCAGCCTTCTCAAATGTGCTCAATGCTTTGGAAGCCTATCGTCTTGTTTTTCTTTTTCCCCCACTTCATTCTTTGGACTTGTTTGATGTACCTTGACCTGGAGGATTCCTTATGTAATCTGAATGCTCCTTCACCTCACTGCCTGTGGGTACAGCGAGGTCAGAGTGATCTGTGTGCCTGGCTCCTGGTACTGGAGAGGTTGCTGCTGGGACTTGAGGCAATCATCCCCCTCCCCCATGGCTCCTCCCATCCATCTCCAGCAGTGCCTGGAGTGTCAAGAGGCTCTCAGGAATCTCTGCTGTCCTCATCTGCTGATATCGCTTGCTTTTTGCTTCTTGGCCATGTCCCTGTTGTCACTCTGCTCAGGCTGCCTATTGAAGGATGGTCACCACCACTTGTTCTGGATAGCCATTAGCTAAGCATCTGCAAAATGGGAGTGGAAAAGACTCCTCTATTCTTCTGTGACTCCTTTCCAGGGTGCCAAAGCAGAATTGCTTGAACCCCAAGATGTTACAGCTCTCTTAACTGTGCATATATATGGCCCTTTCTCTGCAGAATAGCATCCAGGCCACTAGATGGCCGGGCCGAGTGAGCTCAGGTAGGGTTGGCTTCGCGCTGTGCAGAGTCATTTCCATCTGCTGCTCAGGTCCTATATCCAGACCGAATCAGAACTGTGGCTTATTTTTCTCATGGGATCTGTATCCTGAAGTTCCTCACTGCAATTTGGCTTCCATGAAGACCCCATTAATGTCACCAGACACGCCTGTGTATGTCAAAATCTCAAATTGTTTTCTCAGAAAGCTTTGTAGTCCTGCATAAATCAGTCAACACAGAAAGGCTCTGAGCAGTGGAAGGTGCAGGGAGCCCAAAGACTCATTCTAGACGTCCAGTTATACCCAGTGAGCATGCTAAGGTGGGCAAAAATCCCGTCTCCCATTCTTTATGTGAAGAGCACTTTCAGATAGGTTTAGGGATGAAGTTTGCAGTGGGGGTGGGTGGTAAGAAAAATGACCTGGCCTTGCCCATGTGAAGAAATTATTTTTTTCTTCCTTTTTTTTGTTATTTATCTATTTATTTGGAAGATAGCTTCATAGGGTAAGCAATGAAGGGAGAGGAAGCTGTGAAGTGTTTTCTAGACAGAGGTGAAGAAATAAGCTGGGGAGCGCAGAGGCAGGAGAAGCCTACTTGGTGGGTGGATGGACTGGACCCTCTGTTCCCACAGGCAGGCTGTTGAGATCAACAGTGTTGTCACGGGCCCTTCCCCAGCTGTCATGTGGATGCCACTCAGTGAAGGGCAGTGGTCCAGAATCAGGCGAAAGGGAGAGAGTGGATGGTGTGAAGGTAGGGGAGAGAGAAAAAGCTTCTAGATTGGTTTTGAGGATGAACAAACTTGAAGAATTAAGAAGAGTCTCCAGTCAGTCATTGGAATTACTTCATTAACCTTGGGAAGACAGGACACAGTTGACCTTCCTCCTCAAGAAGCCAGAGAGGGGATCATTCATTCATCCCCTCATCACACACTTGCTGAGTGCTCTTTGTGACTGTGCACTCACCAACACTCACTTTTGTGCACATCTGTGTCAAAGAACTGGCAATAGCTGTGGTTGACTGGTGCAAAGCATGAGGGAAGAACTTCCGGAGCTCCCGGCGCAGAGTGCGTGCCTGGATCAGGAGTGGGCTGTGAGAACAGAGAACTCGGGGTCTGGGAGACGTTGCTGAGAAAGAACAGGCGGGATCCAAAGAGGGAGTAAATGCCAAGAAAAGAGAAAAATGAAGAGCGATGACTGTGCAGTCCTAAGGGTAATTGCGCTGCTAGCAATAATAGGGAAGGTGGGAAGGGGCTCTGGTTTGGAAGGAAAGATAACAAGCTCTGCTTTAGACAAGTTTTGTTGCAGGGGTTGGAAGGTCAACCAAATAGAGATCTTCCATGGACAATAAGAAATATGAGATAGGAGAGGGCCAACAGGTCAGGCTTTGACATGTAGGTTGGACAGCCAGAGGATAATGGGAACAAGGCAGGGCTGGTGAGATAACTCATTTGTCTACTTAAGAAATTCATTGGGTGCCTACTGTGTGCCAAGCATGGATCTAAGACCTGGGGATTCTTACTGTGAACAATCCTGCAGAGAAGGCATCTTGAAGGATTTATACAGAGGAAGAGAATAAGAGATGTTAAGTTATGAGTTAGACCAGAGGCAACAGCAAGCATCAGACTGAGAGGCCAGCCTGGGATGCAGGAGGCCAGGAGAGGAATGGATAACATGATGGATCAGTTAGGGCCCGAGTTGACCTCCATGTAACAGGAAATCCAAACAGCACTGGCTTAAATAAAGCAGGGATTTATGTCTCTTATAAAGCAAGGAATGTGGATGTGACAGCCCAGTGCTGGGGCAGGGACTTCACAAAGTCACTAGAGATCCAGGCAACCCACCACTTAGAACGACATTGGCAACTACCCACATTGTGTAATCTGGAGTCAACCAGGCTCCTTCTGTCTCCTGACCTCAAAACCCTACATTTCTTCCTTCTCTGGTTTAAGGCTGTGTTTTTCAAAGTGTATTCCGTGGAGTCCTAAGGAACTGTGGAGGGACCCCAGGGGCAGCCGAGGGGGACTACAGGGCAGGCCAAGAGAGCTGGTCCTCAGGAACACTGGACCACATAAAAAATTATATATGCTTATACATATTTCACACATCCCCTGAAAAAGAAGGAGTGTTTCCTGGGGAGCAGGTTGTCTGAATAGCTCTTTTCTAGATTGAGCAGAGGCTCATTTGCTGAGATGACTACTGCCAGAGGTGTGCTTTACCCAGGCCCCTGGCTAGTATGTGTGTACACACATGTGTGTGCACACTGCTCATGTGTGACTGACTTGTGTGCACTCGCCTGCCTGTCTCTCAGTGCCATGTACCACAACTCCCCTCAGTGACCTGAGCCCTTCCCTCCCTAAATACCTCTGCATCTATCCTGTCACCCCAAAGCATCCCATACCCATTCCAAACCTGGGTCTCTTTTAGATTCTAGCCTGAAAACACCTTACCATATTTAAATCCATTTAGGACCTGCTGCTACAGAGCATTTGAGGTGGGAGGGAGGAGGAGAAATGGGAAGGAGAAAGGTAGGCCGGAGAAGAGGCGCAGGATGCCAAGACATGCCTGCTTCCAGAGAGGAAGGCAGGCTGGGTGGAATTACAGTTGTAAGAACACAATCCCAGCTGCTCATTAGTGCTATCACTTTGGAGAGAGTTGGGAAGGGACCTTACATTTGTTGAAAGAGTAAATTCTGTGCCTGACATTGTCCCAGGGGCTCTCCTATCATTGTTTAATCTTTATATCAACCCCGCAAGGCAGACAAATTTATGCTCATTTTTCAGATGAGGAAACCTTGCTCTGTTTATGTATTATGTCTGCTGTGAAAGTCAAAAGAGAGCACATATAAGAAAAACTTACAAACTGGGAGGTGCTGTCCATATGCATATCACTGGCTAACTTTCCAGTTGACTAAACTAGTACCCAAGGAAAGTTGCTCACCCTCTTTCTGCCCTCAGCCTGCTGATCAGGAGAGTGAATCATGGAGGAGAGAAGTCCCAGGATGATGTCTGCAGTCCAAGGGAATAGTAAGATGCAAGGGCTGCCATAGGAGCCTCTAGACAAGCAATATAGAAAAATAAGCAGACGTGGGTTTGAATCTCAGTTGCCCTATATAACCTCTGGCTGGTTACTCAGTCTCCCCAAGCCTTGGTTTTTCATCTATGAAGTGATATCTATAATAGGATCCGCCTCTTGGGGTTATTGGGAGAAGTGAATGCATATTAAAAACTTGGCAGTGTCTGTCACATAGAGAAAGCCCAATGGCTGTTAGCTTTGGTTATTATAGTTTACAAATGGGGAAACTGAGGCACATTTTCCCCAAATCCCAACCTGGGAGAAGGACGCCTCTGCAGACTTTGGACTGAGATCCTTGGTGTTCAGACAGATCTCTCCCGTTCCTTTCCTGCTCATCGCCCAGCTCCCTGGAGCCCTGTCTGTTGTTTACACATGTTGCGTGGGAAGTGCCACTGTGGGAGGGCACGTGAGTGGGTCTTTACGGCCAGAGGAGGCTTGGAGTAGTGTTTCCCACCCCCAGGTCTCATTTCCCAGTCTGGCAAGGTTTATTCAACTCCTCAGTTTTCTCAGTGCGCCCCTGCCGGCCTCCTAGCCCTGTCCCTTTGTGAGGGGCCTGTTTTCACTCTTAGCTATGAGAGTAACAGCTGAGAAACTTTTTTCACCCCAAATTTCTAATTTTAGTCATTTATAACTGCCTCGAAATTCACCTACAGGGATGAAATTTCCCTTATTTCGTCACAGCCCCAAGATAGGATCTTTTAAAGTCTTATCTTTAACTCTGAAAAAAAATCCATGGAACTGTTTCAGAGGCAGGTAAGCATGAATAAGTAAATATCAGAAAGAGAGAGAGATAAGTAAGTTTCTTTGCTGGTTGATATAACTGGAACAAGCAGACACTATGGGTTTGAGACAGTCTCCTATGGGGCTGGTGACTGGTCTCAATGTGGAGACTCCCCAGGAGCAGTGAGTCTGAGACACTGCTCCAAACCTGAGACTGACCAGGACAGAATGAGAGGTGTGAGATAGGTGGGATTGTGTCACTCGGGGACACACATCTCCTAGCAGTCTGAGCATGGTACTTTCCACAGAACTGAAATGTGGGTGTCTCAAGAACCTCCCAACATGAAGGATTTGATGGAAATCTGCCATGGCGACTTCAAAAGGCCCCGGGGAAATGTAACCCATTTACTCACATTAACCATTAACATTTAGACCCAGAAGAGTTCACAGGACCCAGGACACTGGATTCTGAGACAGGCAGGAAGTAGTGGGGCTGAGAGAAGAGACAGGCCCGAGTGCAGGCCCGGTTTGGAGGCACTGGCGCCCCAATGACTTAGGGGAGAGGAACACTGAATGGAGGAGAACACAATTGGATGGGCAGATTTTGTATGGTCTTCACTTTCTCCTTGGGCCAGTCCAATTTTTTCAAGACAGAGGGCCTGGAAATGGAGGTGGGTTGGATTGTGGAGGAGATGAGAAGGGAGAGAAATCAGGATATGACATAAAGGGCAGTATTTTTAAAAGGTAAAATCTAGAAGATATAATCTGAAGGAATTCATATTTGATGGGGAAAAATCAAGGATTTCAGAAAATAGCACAAAGACAAAGAAATACTGGCTGTGCCTAAACTGCAGGAACAGGTGCTCAGACATACAAAATTGGTGCTAACCAGAGCTCTTGGCTGGACCAACTGATGACCAGGTGTCTGCCTTCTTAGAAATTCTTTGAAATCTCTTTCTATTGATGCCAAAGGGCCTCTAAGGGAGGAAGAAATCTTCTGACATTGTTGAGGGAGGCTTTGAGCTCTGCATCCCATTCTTACCATCTCACCTCAGTGTACTTGACTCTAGGGGCTAAAGCCAGGTCTCCTGGGTGGAACCTCTCATCTTTGCTCCACACACAGAGCCTGAACTTAGAGAACAACATGGCTGTAGGTGTCATGGCTTGAATCTCCCAGGGTTATTTTATTTTCTTGTCTCCTGGCCTGAACAATCACCCTCTGTATTTAAACAAACACAAAAGGGTAAAACAATGACAACAGCAACAAGTAAACAGTACATTCTCAGTGTCTTGAGTCTTACCAGTCTGTGGGTTCAGGTGATGACAAGTTAACAGTAATTTTGAACCTTGCTATCTTTGAGTTCCCACTTGCTCATGCAATCTCATCCTCCTTTCAAAAGTTTTGGACTATCCAAGGGGTAGTTTTTGCAGACATTTTAGTCTGGGCTACTATGGTGCTGGCTTTGGTTATTTTGGGCTGTCCCCTCCACTGGTGAGCAAGTCTTTGCTCTTCCCAGAAATGCCATGACTGGGCCATTTGTCATCCAAAGCCACTGCTCACTGGCTCAATCACTGACCCTCTTATGAAGTGAGAACATTGTGCCCTCTGTGTTCAACTGGGGGCAATCTCAAGGCAGGGCCACCTGTACCCCAAAGAATCAGACCTTATTGAAACACCTCTTTCAATTTACAGACACACAGATCTTTTTTCTCCTTGTGTCTTCAGGATAGCTGAGTTGGGACAAGTCCCTAAAGTAACTCAAATGCCACACACAATACCACCGTGAATTCTCTAACACTTGGCCATGCTGCTGAGTCTGGCCCACCTTGAAAGACTTTCTTCCTAATGGTGAATTATTTCATGAGGTCCCCATCATTCCCTCCTACAAATGGGTGTCCATGAGGAGCCACGAGATAGCTTACCAGATATATCTGTTTAAGTACAAACTCCTACAGATTCAGTTCAAGAATTTTCTGTGAACTATCTCAGCTCTGCTATAAGCAACGATCCAGATAGATTCTTGGGAGAGAGGTATTTTTCAGGTCCGTCTACCAGATTGTACTCAAGTCTCTGTGCAGGTCCAGCGGGGACATCCTGTTTTTCCAGTTAGCAGCATTGACTAGGCAGGGAACCCAGGGCCAGAGCTTTCTGGAGGACCAACTCTGCTGAGAACTGGCACCAAGGAGAGTTACTCCAACTTCTCCTGACACCCACTGTGAGGCCAGGACCACCTTCCCACTCCACAGGCTAAATAAACTGCAGTTCCTGGGCAACACATACTCCTGAATCCCTGCATCAAGTTATCCCATCACTCAAGATCTCCATACTCTCTTCTCTCTAATGCACAAGGGACATCAAGGTCCCAGAAGGGAGAGAGAGATTTGCTTTAATTAGCATGGACTATAATGCAGGGAAGCTGTAACCATGTACCAGAGTGGATGTTCCTGAGAGAAGGCAAAGATCTCTTTTTTCAGACCCATGAAGTTTCACAAAGTGTCTTCTTCTTGGTCACTTATTACCTGTGGGCCAGGCAAATATATCTCATCAGATCCTTGTGCTAACACCCCACTGCCTGTTATTTTCCCTCTCTTTTCTTTCTTTACTTTCCTCTATCCCTTTATCCATCCCTCCCTTTCCTTCTGTCCCTTCCTTATTAATTAAATACTTACTATATGCCTCACACTCTGCTGGGTACTAGAGGGATGAGAGATGGGTAAGACATTGTCCTTGCCCTTGAAGGGCAAGCACATCATACAGTGGGGAAGGCAGATGTGTACACAATTAGCTATAATAAAATATGGTGAGCAATATAATGGAGATCTGCCCAAAGTGTCATGGGAGCACAGAGGAAGGAGCGAAGGAGCTGCCTTAGAGGTCATCAGGAAAAGCTTCACAGACAAGGGGATTTCTGAGTTGCCTTTTGAAGAGTGAATAGGAATTTTCCAGATGAACAAAGATGAGAAGGGCACATTCCAGGCAGGGGGAACAGTGGGAGTCTGATTTGGCTGGAGCAAGGAGGGTGGGTTCGTTGTGAGGGATGCAGGAGCATTTTGAAAAGGTAGCTTATGATCAGGATTTGATGGGATCTGAGTATCACGCTTAGGAGCTGGCATTTTATTCAGCATGTGATGGAGAGCCATGCACAAAATCTTTCTTTGGATGACATATGTTTTTTGCTGGCAAGGCTAACAGAACAAGACTCAAAGTGGGCAGTGAAAATGTGTATGTAATAGTGTTTAATCAATCAACTGATCAAATATTTGTTAATGGCCGGTGCGTCCAGGGTCTGTGTTAGATACTGTGAGACTGCAAAAAAAGCATCATGATTCATACATTATAGGACATCAGAGTGTTTCACTCTTAGAAAAATTTGAGGGTGGGGAGCGGGAGTACAGTATCAGAACATGTGGTTGAGTGGCTGTGAGTCAAAGATGGGAAAGAGCAGAGAAACTTGAGCAGGCTTCCTGCAGAAGTGGGTCTGAAGGATCAGCAAGAGCCACTCTTCATAGGAAAGCTACATGGCAAAGACTTGCACTGAGCATGTGTGGACAGTGAAGAATCTGGCCTGCCTGGACACATGCTGGGGATGCTGGAAAAGAAGAAGGATACAAAGGCGAGGCCAGATTAAGGAGGACCTTAAAGTCAGGTAGAACAGCACAGGACCTGTGGGTCAGGGGAGTACCTTAAAGCCCTTCTAGGAAATCTCTTCCTGCCTCACAAATCCCACATGTGAGTCTCTTCTATAATATCCCTACACGTATTCATCAGTCTTTGTTGGAACATATATAGAGATAAGAACAGACGATTTCATCGTTGGATGTCTCTGACTGTTGGAAAGTTCTGCTAAGATCTAGCTCAGTATTTCTTGTGCCCACAGTTCCAGACATATCCCTTTGTGTCAATCAGCATCTCTCTCCCTTTGCTGCAGAGTTAACTCTTCGGATTTTCAAATTAAATTCAAATTTTTAGCCGCCCTTCTTCCAGGTTGGAGACTTTCAATTTCTTCAACTGTTCCTCCTCCCCAAGGAGGCTGTGGTCTGGGGTCATCTCCCAGTTTTGGCTGGCGCTTGATGGTGCCCTACTAGGGCCTGATTTTCCTTTGAAGTGGGGTCCGCTCAGTGCTGTGTGGTTTGGACAAAATTGACTAGGTGGTGACTAGGTAAAATGACTTAGTGGAAATGGTGTTTTGTGAAGATGAGTCAGGTCTCAGAGTTCAGGATGGATTGGGATGGTTAGACTAGGGGCAGGTGAAAGCCGGGGGACCTTGGCAGGAGTCAAGGCTTTAGAGCTGGATCAGGGTGATGCTGGGTCAGGGGATGAGTAGGAAAAAGTGAAGCTAGGGGACATCTCAAAACATTGATAAATGAAAAAAGAGACAATGAAGACTCTAAGTTTTCTAATCTGAGAGCCTGGGAAAATGGCATGGGCAGAAATGGGGTGGTGGGGAAGGGCAGTGACTGTAGGGAATGATACTGAACTTGCCACAAGAGCAGGGCACCTACACTGGGGCGCCCTAGAGGTGACTGTGAATGTGCCCTCGGGGCCCAGGAGAGTGGTCAGATTAGAGATAGCAGCTTGGAGTCATGAAAGACAGAAACCCAATAGGGAGAGAAAATACACGGACAAGGAGTGAGCCATCAAGAAAGATACCCGTAGAAAGTCTACAGTGTGCAGACTGGAGGAACAAAAGACACCCATGAGGGATACAGGGCGGTGAGCTCAGAAGTAGAGCAGACTCAAGGATGCCAAAGGAGTTGAGGGCTTCCAGAAAGAGGCAGTGGTCGATGATTTCAAATGCTCAGGAGAACAAAGAAAATGAGGCCAGTTGACCTACCCAGGGGGAGAGAAGGATTAACTTCAGTAGGAGGGTGATGGCCAAAGCAGTCCTGGAGGAGATTCAGAAGGGACTGAGTGTCTGGTGACCCCCTCCCCACACCTCCACTCCCTTTAGCCTACCACTGGTCCCATTGTCTACCTTCCTGCCTTCTCTCCCAATTTCCTGGTGGCTGAGCCAGCCAACCAGAGTTAGTGATCTCCTCAGGTGGCATGGCTGGGTTACTTCCCCAGGGCAGGAAGCTGGGCAGTCTCACTGTGGGGTGCTGCCCCTCAGGGGAGGCCAGGCCCCCTCAGGCTGCCCAGCCCCACTGTGAGTGCAGCAGGAGTCCACACAAACACCGGGCTGGCGCAGGAGAAGGACTAAGGTGCTGCTCTGGCAATGACAGACTCACAGGCCCCCTGGGATGCAGCTGAACTGCCCACATCTATTTTCCTTGATGTCTGAATTCTGTGGTTTCCAGAGGGCAGAGGGTGAGCTCAGAGAAGCCCCACCTCCAGCTCTTCCTCGTCAGCCCTTTCCCTACCGAGTCTCTCTTCACCCTGCCCTCTTCCCACCCCACAACCCCCACACCAGGTGCCTCCCATTAAAGCCCTACTCTTGTCTCGCTCAGCATTGAACAGCAATCTCTCCCCTTGGCTATCAGCTTCTTACTGCCCAGGAGCTCATCCCAGGCTAGGCCAGGGGCAATTGTGTCTTCTGAGGCTGAGGGGCTATTTTCAAGCTTCCTCGGCAGAGACCCCAGAATTCTAGCAACCAGGGAGACAGGTTATGCCAACCCTGCTTCTCCCAGGATGCACTGGGAGCCTGGGAACCAGGAGGGAGGGAGGAGGCTCAGCTGAGGAGCTCAGGATTTAATTCTATGCATCATTAAGTAGTCCTCTGAAAGTAGTGTCCCCCTATACATCATCCATGCTTAGTAAACAGCACGCTGACATTACATTAGCGGCTGGAAATGAATTTTCTCTTTTATAGGGAAATTGAGAATCCGCCAAGAAGAAAGAAAGAAAGAAGGAAAAAAAAAACCCCCTCAAAACCAATTATCTAGGCATTTATGAGTTCCACCCTGGTCCCTTTCTCTCTCCTCTCTCACTCAGATGCAAAGAAGCATTTAATATTTAATATATTAAGAAAAGAAAGAAACTTTGATAGATTATGTGGAATCTGGCATTAATTCCCTCTGCCCCTCCTTACTTCCTCATTCTTCCCTCCTGAAAACCTGTGCCTGGTTCTAGCTGACATTTAAATGGATTAAGGTGTTCAGATTTCCTTAATAGTGTTGACATTTTGGAAATATTTCTGACTTTTTTCCTCTCCTCGAAATAATAATAATAAATAAATATTGGAATGGATCTTCCTCTCCGCTAGACAGGCAGGCTCCTGCTCTGTCCTGCTCTCCAGTGCTGACATGATTTACATCTTACGTTCTTATTTACAAGATTAAGGACGGAGAGAAGTCAAAGTCCTTGGGAGACAACGGTGGGGCTGAGTGTGGGAGTGGGGGCACCACTGGTCAGGAAGGAATTTTGCTGATTTCCCCTCTTCCTGGGGCTCAAAAGGCTGTCTGCCTCTCTCCCGGCCCCTCTCTTCTCTTCCACCCCGGCTCGATGGCTCTTCCTTCATGTGGTTGCACTGTCCTTCCTCTGCATAGCATGTGGTTTGCTTCATTTGCAGACCTGCCCTCACATGCCAGACAGTTTCACCTGAGAATCTTCTGTCATTTGGAAACTTGGCCCTGTAGTCACTGGCAAACACAGAAAGAAGGGGATGGATTTGCTTCTGCCTGTGGACTCTTCCCTGGAGTTTGAGTAGCCTCTCTTGTGCACGGTGCTGCCCTGTGTTCCTTTGTCTATTAGTCAAGGTCTCTGAGTGTGAGTCCACGTCTACTTTATCTCTGTATTCCAGCTCCTAGCAGAAAGCTTGTACATACTAGGTGCTTGAAAATGCTTATTTAATGAAGACAGGTAGGCAGGAAAGAAAGGAAGGGAAAGGGGAAGAAGAGAAAGAAGAGGAAAAGAAAAGAAGAAAGACCATTGGCAGCAGGAAGTCTTCACTGGCTGACCCTCTCAAAGCCCTTATGCTCTCTGTGGTTTGCAGGCAAAATTCAATCAGCAGACATACTGAATTGCATGATGCCCAGCTCTGTGCTAATTCCTGCCCACAAGTTTCCCATGGTTTAATGGTAGTTGTTCTTTGCCCTCAAAGTGGGTAGAAATATCTGACAATACTTACAGAGAACCCGCTGTTCCTTAGAGACGTCTCTTTATGAATATCAACTAGAAGGAGATTAAATCAAATGGCCCTGGAGACCAACCTCTGCTCAGTCATTTAGTACAGGCTACTCTACTCTCAAGACTCAGCTTTTGCATGTAGAAAATGGGGTAATAATCCCAACCTGAGGGCACAATTGTGACTGTTACAGGGATAGTGCATGTTCATGGATTAAGATAGTGCCAGCACATAGGGAGTGGTCAGCAAGTTGTAACTGCTTCACTGTTGTTGCTATTGTGAGCCATCATCATCCAGTAGCTGAACAATAATGGCCTTCACCAATCAGGCTAAACTAGCCAAGATTTGAGAATATTCCAAAAAGGAAGAAAAAACAGAAATCATCAGAATCAGTTGAGTTCTAACCTGGGCTCTTCCTCGAGTTATGCTTTTACAGTTGGATGCAAAGAAGCATTTAATGTATAAACAAAACAGAGTGACTTGGATAGTTTTCTGGAAGGAGAGTTTCCAGCAGTATCTGATAGAAGAATTTCAACTGAGTTTTGGCCACTACACCAGAATTAGTATAGAATCAATGCAGACAGTGGCCTGAATGATTAGAGGTGTGATTAATTCCATCCAGTGTTCACACTTCTCTGTGGGTGACATCTCCACCCTCTTCACTCACTTCCTGCATTCTGTACCTCCTTCTGGTCTTGTCATCTGCCTATCCCTTCCAGGGTGCACCGATGTGTTTTCCAGGGATAGATAGCAAAAAGAATTTTCATCTGGAATGCCCTATTTTCACAAAGTTGACTTTTATTCAATCTTCCAAAGATATCCCTGCCCAAACTTTATGGAGTCACTTTGTCCCCTGGGCTGTGTGTGGCCTGCTAGGTGTCTTATGTGCATCAGATGTGCTTGGCTTAGCAGGGGACTCAGCAAGACCTCAGGGCTTGGTTTAAATTGCTTTTTTATGTCTTAGCCATAATCAGCCTAGAGTCTGCTTTGTATTTTTTGCCCTTTCTTCTGATTTTGAGATCCCTACTCTGCCAATCTATTAATACTTGAGTTTTTGAGTCGTTGACTTTAGATACACTGCTTTTAATTGTCTGCATCTCACTGGCTGTTAGTTTCAAAAGAAGTATGTGTCTAGCACATGTGATCTGCCAAGTGCTGTAATAAGTGCAGGATTAACAGATGAATAAGACACATTTCCCTTCATCAAGCTTACAGCCTAGAAGGGCCCAGAAGGTCATCAAGCTTGTGAATCAGTAAATGGTGTCTGTAATCAAAGTGCATTCAAAAGATTGAATCAGTACAGATTGAGGAGCAGGGGTCAGGGCAAGGCCCAGGGGGTCAAGAAAGAAGGGACAGTCGTCCAAGCCGACTGGTGAGGGTGGTGTGGTGGCAGGAGGGTGGTGCAGAATTAACATACTCATAGTCTTCTTTCCATTTAGTAAAGAAGGATTCAATTAGGTTTATGTTAAATTAGATGATCCTAATTTTATCTGATCGAGTGCATTTAGGAGAGAGGAGAAAGGGAGTCTGGTTGCAAATCTCAAGTCTTAGCCTTCTATTTTCTTCTCTCATTTTCCCTAGAGCTTCTATTAAATACCTTCATATTATGTAGGCTTTGAGTTGGCCACCTCATTCGGTCATCCATCTGGCCACCCCCCCATCCAATCAATCAATCCTCTACGATTTTCCCTCATCAAGTTATTATTATGCCTCTTTCTAGATGTTGTGCCGGGTGTCGGCCACACAGACTTCAATAAGAGGAGCTTAGAGTGTTAGTAATGGGTTGAGGTGTGCCCAGAGTGCTAGCTGACTGTTCACTCTGAATTATAAATACTAATTTTCCTTGTCTGGGTCCTCTACCAAACGCATACTTGCAAAACAGCCTGTATAGCATACATAAGGTGTGAAGACTGATATAATGAACACCAATATAGACATTGCACAACTTAAGAGAGAGAACATCACCTGTAGGACCATTGGAGGCCCCAGGCTCCTTCTTCTTAGCAGGGATGACCACTACCCTGAATTCTGGGTTCATTATTCCTTTCACTTTTTTATAGTTGCCCTCAAATCTATGTATTCCAAATAATAGGTTGCTTATTATTTCGTATCTTTGAATTTTACATAAGTAGTGCCATACAATATGTATATATGTTCTTCTGCAGCTGAGTTTCTCCTCATTTCGTCCAGTTGTATGTTTGTGATATTCTAGTGTGTTGATATTTGCATTTGTACTTTCTTTCATGGCTGTATGCTATTCCACTGTAGGACTATATCACACATTATTTATCCATTTTCCTGTTAATGAACATTTGTTTTGCTGATATGTTTCCAGTATATTTTTCTATTATAGCAATGCTGCTGTGGACATTCTCTCCAAGGTCTCTTGCTGCACGGGCCAAGTATGTTTTTGTGGTATATACTTAGGAGTGTAACTTCAGGGTCACAGGGTATGCATGTCTTCAGATGTACTAGATGATGCTGAACTGTTTTCCAATGTGGCTGAATCAATTTATACTCCCACCAGGTGAGAGTTCACTTGCTCTACTTCTTCACCCAAATCTGGTATTATCAGACTTTTAAGTTTTGGGGTGTGAAGTTGTTTCTCATTGTAGCTTTAGTTTTAATGTTCCTGATTACCGGTGAGGTTGAGTGAATTTTTGTATGTTTATTGGCAACCTGTGTTTCCTCTTCTGTGGAAAGACTACTTATGATTTCTTTTAGCTATTTTTGTTAAATTGTATGTCTTTTTTCTCACTGATTTACATAAATTCTCTTCTAAGAATCTGTTGTTGATTGTGTGTTGCAATTATTTTCTCCCAGTTAGTGGCTTATCTTTTCACTTTCTTTATAGTGTATTTTGACCAAACCATGTCTTAATTTTAACATAGTCAAAGTTAACAATCTTCTTTATGAGCTTTATTTTTTATATTGTGTTTTAAAATAAAAGTATTTCCTACCCTGAGGCCATAAAGATATTTCCCCACATTTTCTTCTGACGTTTCAAACTTTGTGTTCACGTTTGAGTTATTAAGCCATCTTAAATTGGTTTTGTGATGCTATGAAGTAGAATTCCAATTTAGTTTTTGTTTATGGTTAACCAGTTGTCCCAGCAAGATTTGTTGAATAGTCTATTCTTTCCTCGTTGATCTGCAATGCCAGTTGTGTTCTATGTTTAGTGGTGTCCATATACTTGTGAATCTGTCTCTGGGTTCTGTAGTCCGTTCCAGTAGATAATTTGTCTATCTCAGCCCTGCTGATGGACTAGAGGATTCGGTGAAGGTCTTGAGTCAAAATACTGTGAGAAGGAGCCCAAAACAATTAATTTGATTCACAGTGACCTTTCTTTATAGGGGTGGTATAGTGAAAAGAATGTTGGACTTGAAGAAAAGGGCTAAATCCCCATCTCTGACGATTATTTGTGTGACTTTGGGCACATTTAAAATGTTTTCTGAGCCCCAGTCTCCTCATCTGTTAAGTGGGAATAATAATTTCAACCCCAGAAGCCATATTTGTGGTACTCCCAAACTAAGGCCACATGGGTGTTTGCTAATAGCTCCAGACCAAAGTGAGTCAAGCCTTGTCATTAACCCACAACAAAATGAAAGGTAGGCCCCCAAATGAATTATTAGTTTCAGTTCACCAAACTCTCTTCTCCAGACCTACTGACTTAGTTCCAAACTTATTTTAGAGGGCATGGGGCTGTGAAGTTTCTCTGTTAGAAATGATTGAGGGTAACCGGCAGATTGAAATTTGCCATGTATTACTGAGTTGGGAATGGCAGATGAAGAAAAATGTCATGCAGGGAAAGTCATCATCAAACACTTAAACTCCAGGCTCTGGGGTCTAACTTAAAGAAAGGCTTTCTTACCATTTGTTGGCAATATAATAATAAAATACAGCATTATAAAATGCTTCTGTATCATTTGGTTCATTTTAGTAGATTGGTCCGTTTTATTCTCATTACACCATGAGTTGGTGGTTGACACTGGAAGCTGGCTCTGGGACTCTGAGTCACACTCAAGTAAGGGAGGTTGCCAGGACTCAAACTCAGGTTGGCTAACTCAAACTCTCTTATTAATACACAAATGGGACCCTACCAGTATGTGCTGGGCCAGTTTCAAATATGTTGTCCCATCATCCTCATGTGTACGCATATAGGTCAGATTACACAGTTCAGTTTGGGGTTCAGAAGACATTGTCACTGACTGAGCCCAGATTTCTAGCTGAACTGGGGTTGAGCATTCTTCCAGGCAACTGCCAAACTCTCTCAACTTTTGAGAATGTAAGCAGCTTTAAAGTGTTAATTGCACACAGATGGAAATATTTTCTCATGGGTTTCCCCTCATGTGTCTGCTGTAAAGTTCTAGCTAGGGTCAAGGTCCTCCAGCGGTATGTTGGTTTTGGGACAATGGTGAGGCTGGTTAGATACCGGCTCACATGCCAAGGTGGCACCTGGAGATCCAGGCCGGGTTTTACTAACCTCAAAGATGTGGCCTGGGTCTCCTTGTACTTGGTCCTACCTTGACAGTACCTTGAGAGCAGCATTCTGGGAGCAAAGGGTATTTGACTGTTGCCTGAAAGAATTCCACATTTCCGAGTCTCTCCTTAGTGGCTGTTAGTGAATCTTTAGTATCAACTTTAAGGAATTTCTAATACGTTATAATTCTCCTCCGTGAAGAAAAATATTCCTCACTAGAATAATTCAGAGTCCTTCCTCTTCCCAGACGTCTGCTCCATGTCTGGGCCTGCTTGCCCTAGGACACCTGTCACACAGACAAATATTACTCTGTCTACCCTCCATCCCAGGCACTGGGCCCAAGAACACCAAGGACCTCCACACCATTTCTAAGTTTTGATGCCTTCCTCCTCTTTCTCCAGAATCTCTCATTATTGTCCCCCTTTTAATTGAAATGCTTCTTCCTACCACTCTAGTAGATATTTCTATGGCTCGTCATCCTCTCCCTCTCCCAAAACTCAGATCATGACCTTCTGCTTCTATCCCTTGTAACCCACACTCTAAGAGTCATGTGCATTCTCCTTGTAGATGACCTCTGAATCTTCATCACTTAGGCTCAACCATTGTCAAGAACTTTAGTTTGCACCTCCAGCTATCTATACACAGTTTCACTGTGATGCCCCTGTACTCTCTTAAACTCACTTCTCCTCAAAAATTGTGACCCTTTCCATTTTTCTTTATCCATCAATGTTGCCACCATTTTTTGATGATCAAGAGTTATATTGGACCTCTCCTTTCTCCTTCATTCTTTCTGTCTTACTCAGTAATCAAATCCTATCCATTCTTCCTTTCATAATATCTTCTTCCATTTTTATTGCCATGATTGTGGTCTAGGCTTCCAGGATCACATTCTAGTAGCCTCCTTACTTGACTTCTCATGGACAGTTTCATTGTTCTGTTGACTTATCATGCTCCTTCTCCAGGTCAGAAGGCTTCCTCTTCCAGCCCATCTGGAAGGGCTTTCCAGACCTTCTAGTAACAGGACTTGACTTTATCCAAACACATTCATTAACATCAAAGTTTCTCAGTTTCTGTAGCTACTTTCACTATGCTTGTACATATGTAGAATTCTGGGCTCGACACTCTGCAGGAACCTTCTCAGACTACCCACTTCCATGGAGTCCCCTCCATTTCCTATGGGTCTCTGTGCAGGCACTTCACTCTTGGGTTAAATCCTGCCATGCATGGCCACTGTCCTGATTCACGTACATCTTGTACCTTTTACCCTGTCTCTGGCCATGCAAAACTCCTGCCCTTAGTCACCTACTGGTTCTTTGACACGGTGGCACTCACTAAGCTTAGTTGAATTAATGGATAAATTATTGTTTTTCAGGATACAGGAGAAGGTTGGAACTGTGATCCTTTGAACCAGTGCAGACTTAGGCTGTCTCCCTTGATGCTCTTGATGTTGCCAGACAAACTTTCTATTCATTTCTCATTGACCTTTTTTTCTACAATTGTGTGCTCAATCTTCTTGGCTCTCCTTAGCCTCTAACCCCTCTCAACAACGCATTTCTCTTGCTTCCTTTTTAGGACGTGGCCTTGATTCACACCTTACTGAACTCTCTAGTGCACAGGGCAACAGGCTGCAGTCATAGGGTCAGGAAAAAGGGACTAGAAGTCAGAAAATCTTGGGCCTTGGGAAAGTCACTTACTTTTATGAATCTCTTTTGTGTTACATGTAAACTAGAAAAGTATTACCTTCCTCTCAGGATTGGTATACAATCCAGTGAGAAAATGAACATGAAAAAGTTTTGCACACCATAAAGCACTTAGTGAGGGTTATTATCAGCCTCCCTTTGCTGCACCTTCAGACCTTCAGATATTTCTATCTCTACCTGCAAAGTGCTTCCTTTGCCTTCCATCTTGCCTGCTCCCTCCATCTTACACTGGCTCCAGCAACTTCAGTCTTTCCTTCTTCATTCACTCTTTCCTCTCTATTGAAAAACACGCTTGTCGCCACTTCTCTAGCATATAAACAATCTTTACTTCATCCTGTTGCCTGACCCACCTCTTGCCAGACACAGTCCTCCTCCCTTTCCTTTTGTGACAAGGAAGGGACAAGAAGTCACCCTGCTGGCTCATTGCCTGCTCTGTCCATAACTCCTGCATTTCTTTCCAACTGCTCCCCCCAAGCCAGCAGATTTGTCCATCTTCTTAGTTCTTATCTCCTTAATCCTTCAGCAAAATCTCACGTTGTGAGCCACCCTCCTACTTCTTTAAACTCCCTCTTCTCTTAATTTTCATGGCACTTCAAACTTTTACTAGAAGGTACCCTTCCTGTAGTCTCCCTAACTCTTTACCAACTCATTGTTTCCTGTCTACTTTTCTGAATCAGTATCACATCTGTCCCCTTATGAGTGATTTTTCCCTAAGCCTAGTTGTCTGCCATCTGCTCCACCTCAAACAGGGAACCGTCATCTCATTTTACTCCATGTTGGTTGAACCACACCTCAGGTATTTTGTTTACTTCTAGGTTTTACCTTTCATGAGAATTATTACAAACTCAAGGACATTCTACAGAGAGTCACCAAGATGGTAAGGAAGCTAGAAACAGCTCGTCTTATGAAATACTTGAGAGAATAGATATATTTAATGTACAGAAGAAAAATTCAGAGGAAACATACTCTTTGCTGTTGTAAAACATTTGAAAGAATGCAGGAAAGAGTTTGCTTCTACTGACTTGGATCCCTACAAAAAAATAGAATTAGACGGAAATTACAGACAGATGGATACGGAATCACTAGCAAGCAATACCTTCCAGTCTTGTGAAGGTGTTGAGAGCACAGGCTCTGTAGTCAGATGACATGGGTTCGAATCCCAGTTCCGCCACTTCTTACCTGTATGACTCTGGTCAAGCTATTTCATTTCTCTGTGCCTTCATTTCATCACCTGTAAAAGGAGGGTAGATAATGATAGTCATTGTAATAAAGATTCATTATTTCCTGTGCTAGATATTGTATAGGGTTATGGACATAATCATGCCTAATGATGACCCACAATCCAATGGGAGAGGGATATGCACACATGGATAATGCAAATACAAAGCAGATCATTGAGATAGAGGAACCAAATATGATGGGAAAAGGAAAGATCACACCAACTGAGGAGATAAGGAAGGACTGCTTGGAGGAGGCAGAGCAGTGTGAGTACAGACCTGGGAATGAGCAAAGGAGGACTTATTTGAGAACTGGTAAATACCCCATCATGCACTCACTTGGAAGCTGTTGTGGTGAAGCCAACCTAAAGTACTTGCCCTTCTCACAACTTCTGCAGCATATACCTCATGCTGTCAATCATCTTTTCATATCAGGGAAGGAGTTTTTCAGCCTACCTTGAAAATAAGGCTATATCTCAATAGGATCTGAGCCCGAGAGCCAAACATTTGATCCAAGAGGCAGATGGTGGAAGCCTAGAGTGTGGCCAGAGGAGGACGCTAGAGAACCTGTCTACTGACCAGGAAGCCAGCCAGAGCAGGTCCAGAACAGGCAAGAGTTGTCCTCGTCCTGGGCAGTGGGGGTATGTGTACACAAGTGTCTGTTCATGTTCACTGTCTAGGGCAGAGCCATGTTGATAGGGGGCTGTCCATGAATAAGGGAGTGAATGAATGGATAAATGGACATACAGTGCCACATAGGCTTTCATATATTTTATAGCATATTTTTATATAAACCTGGATCAATAAGACTTGCAGACTTTAGGACAACCTGCAGTTCTCGCTGCTTTCTGGCGAAGTGCTCAGCAATCCATACGTATTGTTGAATGTCTAAGAAAATAATTTCTTTGCGTTCTGATGCTGTAAAATATTGTTTGGATTAAAAGGGCAGGAACAAATTGATGGATCTAAAATTTTTTTTCTTTTGGCTTGGAGATGACAGGGCAATCCATCAGACAACTTCCTTGGCTCCCTGTGACATTTCAAGCTCAAATGTTATAGCTTTCTTATTTTTTCTTTTCTCTTTTTTTCACCCCCTGGCTCTCTATTGAACTGTGCCTCTAGGAAATGCATCCTGTAGATGTGGCTTCTTTGACACTTGTCATATGGCAGGCACTCAATTGAGGCTTGTCAAATGATGGCTGGGAATACTCAGGTTGTGCTAAAGTTGAGGTAACTCCTTAATCCACCTGTGATGCTGCCCCCATCAGTGTCCTAGAGCAACCAGCAAGGAGTTCTTGCAAACACAGAGCAGGCCCTAGACAATGGCTCAGGATGCAGATGCCCAAATAATGTGATTTCAGCAGCTGGATTGTGTGCAAAGAGAAAAAACTAGAAGGTAGAATGCTTGGCTTCTTCACCTGGATCTGCCACAATGCATAATGTGAACTTGGAAAGGTTACTTAACCTCTCCAAGCCACAGCTTTTCCACCTTTGAGCCAGAGAGAAAAAGTAACTTTAAGAATAAAATGAGATAATGACTGTGGATACATTGTGAAAATACAGAACATAATTTGGTGATATACACCCTCTGTTTTAGTTATCTATTACTGGATAGCAAATAACTCCAAAACTAAGTAAATTCAAGTAACAAATATTTATTATCCCACAGTTTTTGTGGGTCAGGAATCTTGGAGAGGCATAACTGGCAGGTTCTGACTCACAGTCTCTCAAGACATTGCCTGGGGCTGCAATCATCTGATGGCTGGACTGGGGCTGGAGAATCTGCTTCCAAGATGGTTCAGTCATGTGCCTGTGGGGAGGATGCTGCAATTCCTTGCCATGTGGGCTTCTCCATAGGACTGTTTGAATGTCCTCATGACATGTCAGCTGGCTTCCTGCAGAGTGAGTGATCTAAGGCAGAAGTCACAATGTGCTTTATGATCTAGGCTCAGAAATCACACATTATGATTTCCTTAATCTCCTATTGGTTACATAGGTCAGCCCTAGTCAGTCTGGGAGGGGACTACACAAGGGCATGAATTCTAGGAGATCATCTGGAGGCTGACATCCACACCCTCTCTCAGTTTAAATGATCCCTCCGGGAAATGAGGGACACAGCTGATTGTCTCTAAGGTCGTCACTCTGTAACCGCATCGCTGATGGCTCTGAATAAGTCTCCCTCAAGCCTGCTATACAGCTGCTCTCCTCTTCCACCTAGCTGAAAATTCCTGCTGTCATTGTCAACCTTCCATTCAGACTAAAAATTCAGTTTCAATCTCTAATGGGGTTCTGTGGAAATAGCTGTGGATTGCACCTGGGGAGGTGTTTGGAGTGTCTTTTCCTGCTGGGCTGCATTGGTTCATCATCCTCTCGCAGGTGTAGCCCACTGCAGTTTACATGTGCTATTGCACCCTCATCTCGTGTGAGATGGAGCCCCTGCTCTTACAGTCAGTAAGGAAGTGACTGACGTGGATAGTGAGGGAGAGGAGAGTCAAGGTCTCCAGCTTTGGTGATCTGCTTCGCATTTTATATTTTCCAAAAATGTATTTGTTTCTGGGCTTTCTATTTAATTCTGTCAGCTCTCAGGGAGACAGAGCTGGCATTGTTTCTTCCATTTTGTTGATTAAACAGCTAAGGCTCGTAAAGTCCTAACTGAGGCCTTTGCTAGAATAGGGGACATAGGAAAAGATGTTGGGTGGTTAAAATGTGGAGTTTGGGGGCCGCCTGGTGGCGCAGCGGTTTAGTCCGCGCTTGGCAGCCCGGGGTTCGCGGGTTCGGATCCCGGGCGCCCGCCGACGCACTGCCTGTCAGCCATGCCGTGGCGGCGTCCCATATAAAGTGGAGGAAGATGGGCATGGATGTTAGCCCAGGGCCAGTCTTCCTCAGCAAAAAGAGGAAGATTAGCAATGGATGTTAGCTCAGGGCTGGTCTTCCTCACAAAAAAAAAAAATAAATAAATAAAAAAAAAAAATAAAATGTGGAGTTTGGCTTTAAATACCTTGCACTTGAGGTGTCTGTGGCATATTAAGTGAGGTTAATGTACAACCTTGAATAGAGCTTCCAGATGATTAACTGGGCATGGAACAAGATCTAATATCTTGATTATTATGCATTATCTGCAAACTTCTCCACTCCTTCCAGGTGTTGTACTGTTTTCTGTCTTCTTGGTCCCAGACGTCCTGGGTTGGTTCCCTCAAGGCCATCTTCCTTAGCCTCCTCAATCCCATTGGGTTGGTTGCACACAGACTGAGGGCCCCACAAACTAACTGGGAGCTGCTTTCTAGTGGGGAGGTTCTGACTGAGGGTTCCATGATCCCTTGTGGAAAGAGAGGCTGGGAGAAAGTGCAACAGCATGGGCTTTACCGTCCTTCAGCAGGAACTGAGTCTTTCAAAACATAGTCCATCCAAATGGACCTCCATGATCTATTTCCGTAAGGTCCTGGGGAATAGATCTGCTTTACCACTAGTTAGCTGTGAAGTAAAAGGGTTGCAAGTTAAGGCACCTTGGGACCAACTCCCACAGATCTGCTGCCAGTTTCTGTCCTTTGCTGGAGTCCACCAACCTGTCCCCACTTTATCGACTCTGGCTTATCTCATGGACCCGGATCCTGGTGAACTCTGCTCTCCCTCCACTTCAGAACTCTTCGGAAGATCAGTAGAAGTAGGGTTCCTTGAGGCCGGGGCACCCCACATGTCCAGTCTCACAAACCCTTTGAGTAGCTGCTTCGCCAAGCTTATCTTCCGTCTGCCTCCACGGAAACCTGAGAAAGACGGAAAGGGGGAAGTGGCCTGGTTTCCCAACACAAATAACCCCACAGAGATTTCTCAGCAGTGACCCTTAGCCTGTTGTGTCAGCCTCAGGCTGAAGGAGGAAGGAAATAGACCTTCTATTGAGTATTTTTCTTCCCCTGTCAAGAAGATCAGAGGAGCTGAGACGAGGAAAGAAAAGGAGTCAAAAGCACCTTGTTGCCTCCTCCTGCAGGATTTGTGTTGCTTTTCCCCTCCCTTCTTGAGCTCTAAGTAAACAAACTCCTCAGCCAAGGAAGGCCCCAGGCTCAACTCCAACCAGGCCATAAATAAGAGCCCTTCAGCCTTTCACTCTCAGCAAGTAGAGAGGGCACTTCTGAGTGGAACATTCGATAGCGGGGGAGCGAGGGGGGGAGAGTACTCGTGTTAATTGAATCCCAATTTCCTTCTCCCAGGCCCTCTCTTATCTTTTTAATTATACAAGGCCTTTAATCTTCCTGAGGACTTGTCTCTGTCATTAATGCGTGATCCCTATTAGAGATAGAGGTCTGCTGAGGGCTAATGGGAGCCACAAGCAGGGGCCTTTGGAAACCTTTTTGCTTTTTAAAACACTGGGAGTTACCCAGGGCAAATCCAGGTTGAGGCGGGGAGACACTTTGGGCTCCTTTGGGCCCCTCTCAGCTCTCAGCTGATGTTCCTTTGGCTGTCTGTGTTTGAGACGGTCAACTCTGAGATTAAGGACAAGAGCCTCTTATGGCCAACATCTGTTGCTGTGGCCCTGGCAGCAAGGGCAGATGAGCTACTTGCAAGGCTGTCTCAGGAAACCGGTTCAGGGGAAATCAGTCCAACTGTCCTCACAGGATGCTTAGCACCAAGGTCGGAGCCCAGAAAGAGCTGGGATATTCTGTATTTCCTAGACGTTGGGGTATACATTACGTACTTGTGAATGGAAACACATTCTCACAGGCTTTCCTTAGTATTGCAGAGATGCATTATCTCCAGGTGACAATGGCTTGGGACACTCCAGGGTTACATTTCTCTTCAACCCCTGCCCTCCCAGCTGCCCTGTCAAATGGCTAATGAGTTGTAAACCAATACTTAGGGGTGCAAAGGACAGGTCCTACTTAAAGGGATTTGGCTCATATTGGGTGTTCAATATATGTTTGCTAAATAACTTTTTAAACAAGAGTTCTGAGAGCCATTCAAACATGAATCCACAAGTATTTAGGGAGCAATTATAGCTCCTCATTTATAGCTTTAAATTCTACCAGAATTTATTTTTCTAGGCTGCATGGTGGCCTTCAGGGTCCCTTCACCCAGGCAGTCTGATATGTCACATGCCATGCTAGCCCCTGGGTATGCAGAAAGATGGGCGAGGCTGAGTCGCCACAAAAGCCTAGTGCTCACCTGGGAAACAAGATAAATTTTGATGGTTTTAAATATATTATATAAATATATATAAATAAATATGTGCTTATATAAGGTAATATATATTATATATATACTATATATATATACACTATATAAATCTGTGTGTGTATATACATACCTAATACAGCCATATAAATAAACAGAGAGAGAGAGACTTATCTTCAGAGAAGTCAGTTTGTGATTTCAACTGAACTCTCTCTCTCTCTACACATACACACACATACAGACACACATACATACAGTTTAAATCACAGGTGACTTCTCTGAAGACAGGAATTCACACACAGAGCATCATCAGTCAACTGCACAACTAGAGTGTGTGTTCCTGCAGGTTCTGTGCTGAGCCTCATGTCTCACCAGCTCACCACTACACGCAACCGCCTTAGAAGTTATGGAGGTGGCCCGCCTATTACTGACGAAGGCCACGTAACCGGAAGGTGGGAGTTAGAATTCTAACCCAGGTCTAACCACAAAGCTTGGCCCTCAACCCCTGAGCCTCACAGCCAAAACTTCCCTCCTTGCTTGAAAACACAGTTTGCTCCTAAACATGTGCAGTTCTGGCCACAAGCTCCTATGAGACATAATGAACCTGGACGTGGTCCAGAGAAGAGCAATTAAAATACTCAAGGGGAGGGAGAGGCTTCTGTTTGAGGACAGACTTATAAAACAACAGTGAAGTCTGGGAAGAGGAATAGTGGGCGGGGATGCGATGGAAGTCTGCAGGACAGTGGAGGGAACAGAGAGGGAGGAGACAGGTGTGCCTGCCAAGGAGGCACTCACTGAAGCTTAGAAGCAGCAGTTTTAGGACAATTACAAAAAGTTCTACTTAACACGTTCCATAAGTTTGCTGCCTGCTGTGTGATCCCAAGAGGTGGCACAGGCTGAAAATATAGATTCCCAGCCTATGAGTGTGCTGTGTGCTCCCTATAGCATACCAGGTTTCTCATTGTCTAACTCAAGGTACCTCAGTTTCTAATGGTCTAAACCAGGAGCTGCCACATTTTTTCTGTAAAAGAGCAGATAGTAAGTATTTTTGGCTTTATGGACAACTCTGCTGCAGTTACTCAACCTTGCCATTGTAGTGCAGAGGCAGCAATAGATAATATGTACAAATGGACATTGCTGTGTTCTAATAAAACTTTATTTATAAAAATAGGCAGCAAGCTGCATTTGACTAGCAAACAGTAGTTTGCTAACCTTTGGTCTAGATCAATTCATGGTTGGGTTGAATCATACAATTTAAAACTGGAGGCATCTTGGTGATCACACCTTCATTTTATAAAGCAGGAGAGTGACATTCAGAGATGTCAAATGAACTTCCCAAGATCACACAGCTGGAGACCCATAGTCGGTTATAGGGTTGTTTGGTTGTTCTAGGAGCACTATTTAGTTCCTCTGGAGATGATGTTGTAGAGGTTGGCAATGACGTGTTCTCCTGATGGATGAAATGGTGCAACTTGGCATTTCTGACTCTCATAAATATGTATTAATGGTCAAAGACTGCCTTTTCTTACAAAGTGTTTCAGATGCAGGAGGATTTGGAATAGAGTTTAAGAAAACTAAAGGTTACTTTTAAACTCCTGGAAATCGGAAAAACAAGAAATGTACTGCTCTCTCTACCCCCGCCCCAGTTCTGAGATGGGAGAACATTTTATTTCTTGACAGACTACGCAACTGACATTGACCCTCAGAGCCAATTTTCTTGATAGACTGGTGTCTGCAAATGGCGGTTGTACATCTGTCTACCTCTCTTAGGTCAACAAGGATGCTCCTGGTGGGCCGTGTCCCCTGAGAATATTCACCTCTCATATTTGAGCAAGGCTTTCCCGAAAACAACCCCTGATTTCTGTGCCCTGTTGTCTAGAGCCAGAAACTGATCAAATTAGTTGACACTCAGAGCCCTTGTGGAGAAGATGTGTGCGCGCGCGTGTGTGTGTGTGTGTATGTGTGTGTGCTGGTGGGGGAGGGAGGGGAAGGAGCAGCAGCCGATAACTCAGGAATGCATCAGTGCTCAGAAAGTTCTAAGGACTTACATTTGTGGCTTGTTTTTTTTCTGAGACCCACCAAAGTTCCCTTAGGAAAGTAAGAACTCCCTCACTCAAGTAACCCTCGAGAAGTCCAAAGTCTTGGTGGGAGACAGAGACGTATTGCTGTGCCAGGTTGGTGTCTGGAACTCTTGGTGGTACTCCAGTTCACCCCGGGCTTCTTGGCCTCCTCGGCCGACTCAAAAGTGCACTCAGTGAAAGGAGCTGGGCTTGGATACCTTAGCCAAATGGCTGCAGACGAGTAAGACAGCAAAGGTGAGAGGAAAAAGTAGGATATTTTATACTTGGATGTTGACTCTGAGGGGAACTTCACTCTTCAGGGATAGAAAGGGAATCTGTTCTACAGACTTTAAAAAGGAGTCCATCAGCTGGAGTTTTGATCCACATAACAAGAGGCCCCAAGATGCTTGGTGACAGGGGGACACTGGAATCCAGGAATCGAACTGTGTTCCTTCCACTCCCTGAGCAACTCCTGTCTTAGAGAAGTTTCCACCCGAAGCCTTCACAAATCTGTAGGAGAAAAGTTTCTGTAGCAAACTGTAAGATTTTCTCCTGTTTCTTGATCCCAGGAAGGGATGTGGGCTGGACATATAAACAGGTGACTGGAACAGGCCTGGCCCCTGCAGAGAAAGAAGCCTCTTCCAAACATGGGCTTAAGAGGCAGAAAGCCCTGGATTCAGACCCCAGCTCCACCTCTCGCCAGCTTTAGGTTATTACCCGGGTTATTTTAACCCTAAATCTCAGACTTGGAGCAGAGACACTGACGTAGAGCATGTATCAGTAAATGTCATTTTCCCTTTTCATCCTGTGGATTCTCACACTTTGCAGCCCTCTTATTCAACCTCCCACCCAACACTGGCCTGGACGCTCAGTGACAGGGAGACCTCCATCCCATTGGGAAGCTGTTATTGAGCAGTTCCAGCCACTGGTTCGTCCCTGAGTCTATCACCTACTCAGCACATAACTGCTCTTCAAATATTTTTAATGCTTTATTTTCTGATTATAAAGATGATACATATGCATTGCAGAAAATTTGAAAAACAGAAAAATGGATTTGAAAAACATCGCTGTTGGGCCAGCCCCGGTGGCCTAGTGGTTAAGTTCTGTGCGCTCCGCTTTGGCGGTCCAGGTTCAGTTCTCGGCACAGACCTACACCACTCGTCTGTCAGTGGCCATGCCATGGCAGCAGCTCACATACAAAAAAGAGGAAGATTGGCAACGGATGTTAGTTCAGGGCAAATCTTCCTCAGCAAAAAAAACAAAAAATCACTGATAAATATAACATGCAGTAATAAGCACTGTTAGCATTTTGGCATATTTCTTCCTATTTGTGCACGTGTGGGCATGCATGTGTTTTACAAAATTAGAATCGTATTGACTATAGACTTTGTATCCAGCTTGTTCTTTTTACTGACACTGTGAACATTTTTCATATCACTAAATAGTCTTTGAAGACATATTTTATTTACTTATTTTTTTACTTTTTTTTTGTGAGGAAGACCAGCCCTGAGCTAACATCCGTTGCCAATCCTCTTTTTTTGCTGAGGAAGACTGGCCCTGGGCTAACATCTGTGTCCATCTTCCTCTACTTTATATGGGACGCCGCCACAGCATGGCTTGACAAGTGGTGCGTCTGTCCGTGCCCAGGATCTGAACCCATGAACCCCGGGCTGCCAAAGCACGAACTTAACTGCTGCGCCACAGGGCCAGCCCCCAAGACATATTTTTAATGGCTGCCAAATTGTCTGTGGTATGGGTGTATCACAATGTGAGTACATTTTCTTACTTTTGGACACTTAGGCTGTTTCTAACTTTTTGATATTATAAATTACACGACAATAAACATCATTGTATGGAAATATTTGCCACATTCTGATTACTTCTTTGAGGTAAACTCTCAGCAATCGAAGTCCTGGACCAAAGAGTGTGAGGATTTTTAAGGGCCTTGATATCGAGGGCCATGCTGTTCTCCAGAAAGGCTGTGTCAATTTCTATTGGTGGCTGCATTCCTCAGCACTCATTGCCACCCCCAGGTCAAAGCAAGAATTCTCAAATACAATCCCTCAAATATTGGAAGGTGGCTCTCAAGTCTCCCAGATTCCTGCCTCCTCTAGTCTAAATAGCCATTTCCTTAAAAATTCTTCGAAGATCATAATACTATTCTACTGATTAGAGAATATTCTGGTTTGTAATTATGGTCTTAAAAATATGCTGCCTAAAACACAACACAATACGCCAAATGTGGCCTGACCTATTTTTACTTCCTTTATTTTGAATCCTATACTTTTGCTAATGCATCTAAGATTGCATTAGTTTTCTGTTTCTGGTTTGGTTCCAGCAGCCTATTGGCTCATATAAGCTCGTGGCACACTAACACTTCGAGGTCTCAATGATCTGGTTAATTGGGGTCTTTTCCATTTGATACTTGTTCAGCTGATTTTGGGGGCCTAAATCCAAGACTTAACGTTTGTCTGATTGGGAATAGCTTGGTGCCCCAGCCTGCTTAAATTTCAGTGATGTGCACAGAAAACAGATCCTTGATGCCTCAGGTGTGTTTCCATACCACAGTGCCCAGCAGGCTCAGCCTGGGACTTCTGCCTGACCTGTCCCTGTGCAGAGGTCAGGAGAAGTTTGTGAGGTTGTTGAGACTTGGGCTGCCTGGCGCCACCCTGGCTGGCAGTCCACTTACAAGTGTTCTCAGGAGTAACTGGGATCTTGGCTTGAAACAACTCTGGTGAGGAGTGCCGCTGACCCCTCTGAGAAGGGCTCTTGAGTGACGCTGGACAAATCCAACAGCAGGGTAGGAGCCTCTCCTTGGGGGCCACAGGGCTCTTCAGGCCATGTACCCACCTCTCTGGGCTCCTCCCAGATCCAGATGCAGGCCAGGAGACGTTGCCAGGACTCTGGCTTGCTGTGCCTCTCTTAGCCTCTTTCCCAATACAAATCAAATGTAATTCCTTCGAGAAGCTGACACTTAACTCTGTTTTATAGGCAGGTCTGAGGCCCACCCTGCCCTCCTATCCCCCACATTGACTTGAACCCTGAGGGGCTTTGTGTGCAGGTGTATGGGCATCCCGCTTCCATTACATCCCTCCCCACAACAGCCGTCCCTCCAGTACACACCCCAGGCTTAGGGATGTGTACTGGAGCATGGTTTAGGTAGGGAGGGGCTTCCCAGTGGGCTTGTCCTCTTGTCTCCTCAGATTCCTCATCTCATGGGAAGTCACGGCTTAGGAGGCCTTCAAAGTCACAGGGCTTAGGGCACCTTGGTTGTCCCAGGGTCTAAGGTGGTATTGCTCATGGGCAAACTGCATTCAATCAGCCTTTCCATGCTTCAGTGTGTGGAGGGGGCGCTGGGGTAGATGGCTGGAAGGAGCAGCTGAAGGAGCATAGACAGAAAGCCTCAATGAAAAGGGGGTGGGGCCACATCTAAGGTGCTCAGCTGTACTCATAGGGGAGAAACTCCAAGACCATGGAAAGATGTTGAGATGGTGGAGGAGACATTGGCCAGGGGTCAGGGAGCCTGAGCTCTCATTCTGGGACCTGGCTGCCGAATGTTCTGACCCTAGGACCCAAGGAATTTTGGCTAGCCAGAGTTTAGGGTCTCAGGTAAGGAAGACCTTGTCTCCATGTGGCTCTGGGTCCTCTGAAAACGAAAGTTCTCCATCCATGTTCTGCACCACTGTTGCCTGTCCGCTTCCCAATCCTTGGGGAGAGTGAGGGTTTTTCAACTTTGGAGCCACCCGGGCTTCCCCTCCCGCCTTCATTCAGTGCTTGATTGCTATGAGTGGGGTAATGCGACTCTTATTTAATTCAGATCAGTTCAATTCCATCCCATTCAACTCTCTCCCATCAGCTACATCTCTGTCTTTTATCGCAATCACAATTTGCTGTTTTGAAGGAGATAAAGCAGAAAATATAAACACATGTTAAAAATAACCCCCCCTGCCTTATACTTCATATTTTCAAAATGCTTTCACATAACGTATTTCATTACAGACGCAAGCAGCTGGCGTCATGAAATATGGTCTCAGATGTAGAATCCAATGAAAACCAAATGAAAAGAAACCCTGAGAGCAGGAGGGAGGAGAGAGCAGTTGGCCTGCTGCCCCATTGCTGCTGGGCCTGACCAATGACGAGGCACCTGCCCATGGCCACAGCTAGGTGAGCTGTTTGGAAATTTCTCCTCTAAAATTCCCTTTTATTTCTTAATTTCTTCTTCCCATTTATGTACTTCTTGGAAACTGAATCCTAAAGTCTCAAGGCAGAAGAAGCTTTAGTAGTCATCATTTAGGCCAGTGGTTCTCAAAGTGGGGTCCCTGGGTCAGCAGCATCACCTCCGTCAGGGAATTTGTTAGAAATGCAACCTCAGGCCACACCCCTGGCCTGCTGAATCTGAACCTCTGTGTGTGTGTGTGTGTGTGTGTTTGGGCATTGGAGTCCAGCCATCTGTGTTTTAACAAGCCCTCTAGGTGACATTTTCATACCCACCC
Organism: Tapirus indicus; assembly: GCA_031878705.1. Lineage (NCBI taxonomy): Eukaryota > Metazoa > Chordata > Mammalia > Perissodactyla > Tapiridae > Tapirus > Tapirus indicus. The sequence goes on along the minus strand of CM062923.1, from coordinate 74,755,440 downwards.
AAGTTCGAGACCACTGATCTGGGCTGACTTCCAAATTTCAAACTGAGGCCCTGTGGGTAGAAGGGTCACGTTCCTTATCACACACAGTCAGCAGCAGAGCCCAAGTGAGAATCCTGTCCCCCGACGCCATGCTGCACACCTTCTTCTGCCCCCAGACGCCCTCTGCTGACCTCTGGGTCGTCTCCTCCACAGAGCAGTTCCACCAGCCTGCTTCCCATTCCACATCTGAGTACACAGAAGATGAGCCAGGCCTGTGGCTGGTGTCCCCCAGGACAGCAGACACTGATGCTTCTGGCAAGGCTCATGGCTTGTAACCCAAATTCCTGGATGGCATGGGACTTTGGAAGTGGCAAGCTCTGAGGACACCTGATTTCTCACAATCAGAATATACCCTCCCACCTGCCCCTGTACCTTTTTTGATCTTTTTCCTTCAGGACCAGTCTGTGTGACTGAACCATCCCAGAGTCCCCTGCACTCCTCCCCAGGGCTCTGGGTCATTGCTTGCATATTGTCTTGGGTTATAGGAGCTCTTTAGTTCCTGCCCAAACATAGAGTCCAAGAGATGGCTGAGATGTGGGTACCTTGCTCTTGGACACCTGCATTCTTGGGATGGTTTTGAAAACAATAAAAAATATTTATTGTGTCTACACAGGGCATGAGTAAGTGGATATATACTGAGTAGCTACAATGTGCCAGGCTGGACATTAGGCCTCACCTCCCCCAAAGGCTGCTGGTCCATGAGTTGGCAGGCCTAACACTCAGGCCCACTTCTGCTCCCATGATGCCCTGCATCCATCCCCGCCTGGCCCTTCCCCTTTCTCCTCCACTCTCTCCACTGCCCCACAGCTGTGCCGTGTGGCCCGTGCGTTCTCCCTGATGGGATGCGGTGAGGTGCTCATCCCACAGGGCCTCGCTTGTCAGAACAAGGGAGACAAAGTCACCTGCTGAAAAGGAATGCCAGAGTAGAACCAGGCACTCCAGAAGACTGGAGTTTTTGGACCGCTCAGATGGGGAATGTGCTCAAAATGAATGTGAGACGATTAAACTTTTTGCCCAGCTGAAGAGAGACATAGAAAACATGATGGGGTCCTTCGGCATGATCCAGGGTTTTGCCAGACAGACATGACGGATCTTTGAGAGGCAGGGGCCCCAGCAGGTCAGTGAGGATGGCGGTGGGGCCTGACCTCGAGAGCCAGCCTGGATGAGACTCAAGCCCAGAGGACTGGGCAGTGGGAGGGCCAAGGCAGTCAGGGAGCCTGGTGAGGGTAGAGAGGCAGTGGGTGTTGTTAGGGAGCAGGGCAGGAAGAAACCATGGTGGCCAGAGATGGGGAGCTCCTGGTGTGAGGACAGTGGACAGATGTTACCCCAGGGACACACAATCACTGTGTCAGAAACAATCACTGTGGTAGCAATGTTCATTGGACCCAGGCCCTGTGATAAGCACTTGGCAGGCATTTTCTCATTTGTCCTTCACAAAAAATTTTCTGGCACCTGTTATCTGCCAGGTACCATCTGAGGTCCTTTCACATTCCCATTGTCATTTAGTCCACCTCTCCACACCCCACAAGACAGATGTGGGAACTAAGGAACAGACATATTTCATGACTTGCCAGACCCACACCTAGCAGGGAGCTGAGCTGGCCCTATACTCCAGGTCTTCCCAATGGAAAACCACAGCTCTTTTGACAACGTCTCACCTGGTTCTTCTGCTCAGAGAAGCTAGTGAGAGTGACAGCCAGAACAACCTAAGGCAGGATGCAACATGGGGACCAAGCTGGTTCCCTCTGAAGCCCATGCAAAAGAATGAGAAGAAGGAAGCAAAGAGCTGGCACTTGTCCCAGGCAGCACCCCTTCCCCATTCTCCTGCACTTCCTTCACCCCCACGTGTGGCATCATGGAAAGCTCACAGGATTTGTGTTCAGGAGCTATTGTGCTGCTGCTTGTTAGCTAAGACCCCCAGATGAGCCTTGTGTGTATCTGTGGATAAGAGTATGAGCTAGGGGTCACTCTCAGAGCTGCCAAGAGGACCAAAGAAGAGAGTGGCTGCCAGAGGGTGTTACTAAGCTCAATTTGAATAATGGTGACTTCCATTCATTCACTGCACAGGTATTTATGGAGCACTTGTCATGCCATCATATAGGTGCTGGGATCAGAGCAATGGTAAGTCAAAGGTGAGCTCCCAGTGACATTACAACACAGATCATGACTCCCTCAGGTCATTTGTTACTCTTGGGGTCACCCCTCCTTTTAGGTCTAACACACCAGCTGTAGTTCCTGACCTTGGCCCTTCAGTAAGATGGTCGATAAACACAATTGATAATTGCCTTGATGCTTCTACTGGGCAGATTTCACATGAGGTAGAGCAATGGCCCATAGATGGGGGTCCTAGTGAGGTGGTCTTTTCTGCAGCTCAGCCTCTCCTGAAATAGTCCGGGCGGCAAGATTGTAGCCTCCCTCCCTTTGCTGCTGAAACCCACAGACTTTGGGTTTCTTCTAGAGGAAACCTCACATCTGCTCCTTGTAGCAAGACTTCCCATGAATTAAATGACTCAGGTGTACAAATATGGTAGGGGGAGAGTGGTTAAATCTTGCACAAGTTGGTAAGTTAATGCAAGTAGAGGAGAGCGACTTCCTTGGCAGATATGATCTTACCTAGTTCTATGTAATGATTTGGAGCATTTTAATGTTTTACCTAGCTGTTAGGCTCAGCTGGTTCTTGGTTTGGCTCTTCCTTGTCCTCTGATTTCCCAAGAAGAATGTCCATTCTGGTCCCAGCTCCTCCTCCAGGGCATCTGGATCACTTGCTGGGGTCCTGGGCAGAAACGATGTGGAACTTAAGTTAGAAGATTGGCAATGCATTGACCATGTGACCTTGAGCAGGACTCTTACCTTCTTGAGCCTGAGTTTATTCAGCTGTGAAATGGGAATAAAAATGTTCACCCAGTCCATGTCAGGATCAAACTACCATCATCACCAACCCTCTTAACCAAGTGGGCATTTACCATATATGATGAATTGTGCTAAGCACGTATGTGCATGACCTCATTTAATCCTGCCAACAATTCTGGGACAGAGGCTGACAGTACTTTTACTTTACGGGTGAGGAAATGAATTGCAAAATGCTTAAATAAGTTGCCCAAAGCCATGCAGTTAGAAGTGATGGGCAGAAATGTGAATGTACAAAGGGTAATTTTAGGGTCTGAACTCTTAAGTCTCTGCAGCTGCTACCTAGGAAGCAGAGCTCTCCTGATTCCCAGTTGCCATTGAACCTTCTCTTTATTTCTCACTGTCTTCTGCCTTCCATTTGGATGACTGGATTCACCTTTAGTTAACACTTCTCTGGATTCAGAGGAGCAGGGAGACATCTCTTTCAAGCACTAACTCTTAACTCTTTCTCAGCAAATTGCTCACATCTCTGTGTGCCTAACAATATCCCTAGGCCAGCATTCAACATGGCAGATACCTGGCTCTTTGTGTATCAAATAGCTAGTGAGGGTCATGACTGGGCCTGAGAATAGGAGACAGTGGCTTATGGAATGAACTCAATTTGTGCACTTTCCCAGGGCATGGGGGAGGAAATGACAGTGACTTGTTGCTTGGGAAATGCTGATGGGTGGCCTGGTATCTTGGGAATGTGTTCAGATGACCAGGGGATGTTTTTCCAGCCTCTCCTTCTCCTCCCCATTCCTGGGATGGTACTTTGGACTGCTAACCACTATTCCCAGGCACAAGAGAGAAATCTGAGTCCATTGTTTTTCAATGCTCTTGTGCTAATTTAATAATAACAAAGCTCTATCTGTGTAGCAGTATGTGCCTGATTCAATGTGAGATATTTGATGCTATCTAATTTATCCTCTGCAATTCCATAAAGTTGCTATTAAATGAGGAAACAGATTCAGAGAGGTCGAGAAACGTCCCCAGGTTTGCATAGGTAGAAATGATGAAACCAGGATCCAGATACACCCAGAGCATTTCCCCAGCACAGAATGTGCCTCTCTGGATGGGCCCTCTCTTGCTTCCTTTGTACTGAGCTTGGCTTCACGTGTGATTCCATCACTTGGTGTCTGGCTCAGGCCAAGTTGTTTGGCCTCTGTGTGCCCATGTGCAGCGCCCAGCGATGTACTCATCTCATAGGGCCTTCATGAGAACAAATCGAAGGAGGGTGATAAAATACACTTTCAACTCACCAGGCGTTTATTCAGCTCCAACTATGTCTTGGTGTTAAATACTAGAGTGGGAGGTGACTCAGGTACAGACCCTGACCTCCAAGGATTGTAGATTTGAGGGAACTCACAGTGTGAACTCAGTAGCTCAAATCCAAGGCAAGGTATCCTAAATGCAAACAAAATTCTTAGGAGAGATGGAAGAGAAAATAATTCCAACATTGGGAAATATTTGGAGGAGGCAGCCTGAGCTGGGGCTTTGAAGGCCTTTGAAAGTCAGGGGGAGACATGGTGAGGTACTTCCTGACAGTCAGGCCAAGAGAAGCACTTGAGTGCAGACAGGCATGAATGAGGGGTGTGTGCAGCAGTGAGTCTGTCTTTCTGTCTGTGGGTTGTATAGGATGAAGTAGTGGGTAGTCTATGAAGGTTTTTAAGCCACAATGAAGACTTTGACATATATTCTCTAAGCAGTGAGAAGCTGCTGCTGACTTTGAACAGGAGAGTGACATGATACCTTTGATTTGGGGAAGATCCTTTTGGGTTGCACTAGAGGGACTGGGTCAGCCCAGAGGCTGGGAGGTGGGTGATGGGGTGCTGCAATAATCCAGGTAAGAGGTGATGAGGGCCTGAGTAAGGGCAGTCTCAGAGGGGGGGATTGAGAGGAAGAGAGGGGTACTGGAGACATTAGGAAAGGAGACTGGGCAAAGCTTGGGCAGGGATGGGGAGAAAAGGGCTTTCTCTGACCATAGTGTAGTTACTCTCCACCCCTGCTGCTCACACCTGGCCTCCCTGCAGTGGCAGGAAGCCCGGGAGGAGAGCCACTGCTACATCTCTCTGTTTGCTTCCTTGTAACTTTGCTCAGAGCCATAGAGTCCCCTCCCTCCTCTGCTTTACTGCATTTGGATGATTTTCCTTATAATGATTGTCATAGTCATAACTATAATAATTATAGAGGCAATAATAAGATTCTGAATGGATCGAGAGCCTTTCTTCTGAGGATGCTAATACGTGTGAGGTGGGGAGTGGGGAAGGGATCCTATCAGAAACACGATTAGATCCAGTTTGGCGGAAAACAACTCTCAGCTGTGTGGAGAGGACCTAGCTGTGAGGGAAGTGTTTCTGACCTCTGCTCCCAAATAAGAATAAGAACACATCTTCCTGCTTGGTGAGGGCAAAATTGCTTCTGCTCCCTGGTGGGCATCTCCTGGATGCAGATCTGCTGGGAATGATGGAGAAGGATGCTTCAGAGCTTTGCCTCCCCTTGCCATCTCCGAGGAGCCTTCCCCGGGACCTCCTGGGTACAATGACCCTTCCATTCCTACTCAGGCTCTCTTATTTGGTCATACAATTCTCCTTTCATTGTAAAACACAACATATCATAGTATTTTATGAATTACAAAGCCTGTTTGAATTCACAATCTCATTTACACAATGAGATCACAATCACAGGGACCACTGTAATTCTCACTTCAGAGATGTATTCATTTGTTTAACAAACATGTATGGAGCACCGCTCATGTGCTGAAACCAGAAACTTAACTAGAGATTAAGTGACCGATAGAGACCTAAGCAGAATTTGAACTCAGCTCTTCTTTCTCTAAGCCATTTCCTCTTTCCCCTTGTCCACACCACTATCTTAATTTTTTAACCATGTGAACTACCAAATTTTAGCACTTTATCTCTGCATGCTTCAAATATTCATTTTGTCTTCCCAAACATATGGGAAAAATGTAAAAAAATAAGGGACCTTACAATTGCAACTGATTATTATTATTAAAGCCTATTCATGGCAAGGAGTGTGCAAGCTTGTTTTATATCCTCAATTACGCTTAGCAACATGGTTAGGCATATAGGAGTTGATCAATAAATATCAGTAAACAAGAAGGTCCTTACGCTCCAGCCTTAGCTCACTTCCTCTCAAAACATTGGTCTTTATCCTCATTTCTAAATGTCTTCCAAGCACTTTATTTCTGGAACATTTGGAATCTTTCCTTTGACATTGTTTTGCAGCCAGGTTTTAAATGATGCCAAATATTTTGGAAGACTATTAATGTGTCCATTATAAAGACAGAGCAATTGAGGCTAGTAGGGGGAGTTTAAAGTTCTAATATCCTTTTCAGTGGCCTGATGGCTGGTCTTCACTGGATGTAAGTTCTTTAGACAGATATGGAAGGATGGGAAGCCAGAAGTGTCTTACGACTGACACCGTCCCCAGACTCAGCATTCTCTTAGTGGGGAAAGAAGCTTTGGTTGGCTGGGTGTGTGCTGCCACCGTGTGGTAGAATTTGAAGTCTCCTGGTCTTCTTCCACCTGCCTTCTGCTAGGGAAAAGGCATCCACTTAGTATTTTCTGAGCGCCACTTGCACTCTTAGGCAGTAACTGCTGGGAATATAGAGGTGAAAGAAAAGAAAGAATTGTTGTCATCTTGGGGCTTACATTCTGGCATGTGTGTTGTGGATGGGGATGAGCAGTAAATAAATATATACAGAAAAAAGATAACTTTCGATAGTGCTCAGTGCTATAAAATGAAACAAGATGATGCAGGGGAATGACTGGGGAGGAAACCTACTTCAGCTGGTAAGGTCAGGGAAGGCCACTCTGAAGAAGGGACGTTTATGCCAAGTCAGGCGCAAGAAGAGAGGCTCCCAGGCAGAGTGAACAGAATGAAGGCAGTGTGTCTGGCTCATGGTGTGAGATAGAAAGAGTGCTTCCAGATGAGGGTCGAGAGGCAGGCAGAGGTCAAATCACGCAGAGCCTTCTAGGTCATTCCATGTGCAATGGGAACCACTAGAAGGTTTTAAGAAAAGGGGTGATGTAGTCTGCAAAGCCATGTGAGTTTCTGGACTTTTCATTAAATTGAACAAGCAGGTACAAAGGGCCGTGCTTGGAGCCTCCTCAGAAATTGTAAACAGACTCATGCTATATAGCTGCACATTTGAATCATCTGGGAAGTTTTACAAAATGCTGATGCCTGGAGCAATTAAATCAGAAGAGCTGCGGATGGGGCCCAGGCCTAGGTATTTCATCCAATCTTTTCCAGTAATTTTATGCACCACTGGAGTTGAGGACCGCTATGTGTCAGGGAACCTGGACCTTGGCTGAGGGTGGTCAATGAGAGCCCGGCTGTTGAGGTGAGGGCTCGAGAGGGTCTGCAGGAGTTCTGAGACCCTCTGAGGGTGTGGGCTGACTATCACTCTCATGAGCTGTGAAAGAAGAAGGAGAAGAAAACAGATTGTAGAGCCCTGGGCATTGATGAGAAAGAGCTGGGGTAAGTCTAGGCTGAACGTGAGAAGTGACACACATGACTGCGTGATTGATAACAATGGAGGAAAAAGAAGCACAAAAAGGCCCAGATTGGAAGGGAGTCAGAGCAGAGGCCTGGGGATTGGTGGTCCTGGGCAGGTTTGGAGGCACACTCTGGTGGCCACTTATGGACACATCCGGCCTTCATGCATCCCATCCCACCCTGTCTCCTAGATGCCTCTTCTCTCCCCAGAAATCTCCAGTCAAAGCAGCTGCTGAGAGGCCTGTGGCCAGGCCTCCATGGCCACACCCCCACAGGCACAGGCTGTGATGGATGAATCATCAGCACTCCTGTGGTTGCAAGTGAGCAAACCCAGCTCAGAGCTGTAGAGGGAATTTATAAGTTCAGATGACAGAGAGTTGAGGGGTATGACTTCAAATGTGGCTTGATCCCAGAACCAATTACTATGGCCAGGGGAGTGCAAGGCTCTGACTGATCCAGCATGGGTCATGGTCTCATCCTGGGAGCTGGGGATGGACTCAGTACCATCATCAGAAGACAAGGGCTGGGAGTTGGGGGAGAACAGTTCACTAGAAAACCATCAGGTGCTGTTAATCCAACACTAGGGGTAATGGATGTCTGTGTGACCCCAACCAGTCGTGTGCCCTGCAGTGGTCCCATAAATGGTGGAAGAATGTGGAGTTTATAATCAATCTGCCTTGTCCTGTTGATCAGTTTGGGTAACTGTGGGCTGGGCTTGAAGATTTCGAGAAGTGCTGACAATGTAACCTCATGTTGGTTGAGGGATGGTAAATGGTACGTGTCCTTAAATAAGGTGACTTCACTGTTCTCCAGTAACAGACCAGATGTATACCGGAGAGGGACTGGCTGTCTTGTTTGCTTCTCCCTGTCCAAACTCTCCCTGTCCACCCCCAAATAGAGTAAGTAATTCCTGTGGAAAGATATGCCCATCCACAGGGACAAGGAGGAGAAAGAGGAAGGACTCTCCTTCCCCAATTTGGTTGGGTTGATTTATAGGCACTTGTTATGTAAGTCGAACTACTGCATAGATGTAAAAGGTAATGAGGATATGCTGCAGGCACGGGTACCAAAACCAGACTGAGAGCCCAGCGACTGGATTGGCTAATGCTGGGGAGTTACGCAGAGCCTATGAGAAGAGAAGCAAGGCGCAGTCCAACACCAGCTACCAGAACCATCAGATCAAAAGAGCATGCTCAAGGAACAGCTGATGGAGGTGGGAGCTCTGGGGCCCTGGCTGGGCAGGGACTGAGTTAAGTCAAGAACACTGATGTAGGGGTTATCACACGGTGAGTGCTCAAGCTGTCATTACTGACAAATTCCTTATTCCTGGAATCCCTCTGAAATGCTCTTGGTCCTGGTCAAATTGGGAAGAAAATGCCTAAATTTCTCCTACTGATATCTATGAATTCAGAGTGTGATCAGAGATTGAGAAAAAAAATTAACATTGAGTGATTTCAACTTGGATCTTGTGATGGCCCAAACAAGCAGCTGGATTCCTCAGCCCAGGTTTCCGGTTAAGTATGATAGGCAGAGAAAGAAGATGGGAAGTCAGGGAGAAAAGGAAGGAAGGGAGGGAGGAAAAGTGGGAGGAAAGGAAGGAAGGAAAGAAAGGACAAATGAATGGAGAGAGGGAGGAAATCAATCAAGCAGGAAAGCGGGAAAAGAAGAGAGGTTGTCATAGCAGGTTTATGATTTTAAATCGAAGAAGGTGGGAGAGCGGAGCAGGAAGCTGAGAGGACTCTTCTCCCCACATCGTCTCTACTCCACATTGGCTTAGGGTCAGCTCTCCCACCCGCGCATTTGCCTGGGGAAGACAAAGAAGCCCAGGGAGAGGGCGGTTTTGTCCAAGACCACAGGACTAGCTCAGGGCATTTGTGTGCTCACTTTCTCCACTTCAGAGCTCTAAAGAATTAGTTTCTCAGTACATGAGGGACGATTAGCACCTCAGACGCACCCTGGAAGTCATTAACAGCTGAATAAAAGTAACAGGGAACAGACTTACAGAATCAGGGAAAGAGACCAAGCAGAAAGCAGACAACTTAATTTCCATAATTCCGACAGCAGTGCTGTTTAACAACCATATTGACAGCCTTGAAAGTTTATCAAGGAGAAATAACCTCGAAGTTGTAAGAACTCCCAAAGAAAAGAAAAATGGAAAGGACAACAAAATAACTTTGTTTCCGAAAGAAAAACCCAATACCTTTTCCAAAATAGTTAGGTTTGTAAAACCATTGTCCTTGCCAATTTGTCACATGTAGCAAGAGAAGTCTGTTAAAGCAGAGCCACAGCAGCTGGACCAATGGATGCTCACACCTGGCTTCAAGCCCTCCTCACCCCACTCTTCCTATCCATCCAGGGTGTCCTCCGGGCTTGTCCTTTCCCACTGTTTATTCTGCCACTGGTGCCAACTCCGCCTGCCGCATGGTCCCAGGTGTCAGGAAGGACTTCCACAGCAGTTATAGCTCTTGGGTCAACTTTTGATAACCTGGCTGGGTGGTTTCCAAGCCTTGTTGGTTGCAAGTGACGGCAAACGTAGGAGCTGGCCCCATTCCCAGAGGTCGGATTCTTCTGGTCTGTGGTGGAACACAGGTGCTGATCTTTTCAAAGAAGCCAACTACGTGATTCTAATGTGCACTGAGGGTTGAGAAATTTTGGGGCTGATGGAGGAGATCTAGTCCTTTTAATTCACAATTACTGAAATTTGGGAATTTTGGTGGAGTGTTTTTTCTGAAGAAAATGTGTAAAGAGGCACTTTCTTGTATTACACCTCAAATGAGTCTCGTCCTGGTGGGCAGAGGAAGAGTCTCTTACCTCCCATTCAGAGTCCTCTCTGAGAATTCCTGCAGGCAGAGGCTGGGACAACTGTTTATGTTGGTTTGCTTGTTTGTTTCAGATGTGGTCAGAGTGCAGTATCAAATTCCAGCACAAAAAACATACAGACAACAAGGACAATGTGTATTCAATAACTCCATAGTCACAAATAAAAAGAATGAGGTACTAAACAATTATCTGGAGATGGTGGATTTACCAGAGATAAAACCAGTGCCCATATAGGATGCAGGGAGAGCAGCAGCAAGTGTGAAATATGTAGCATTAATCCAGACTTTAAAAAGAAAAATAAAATCCTCCATGGAACACCTAACCAAGTAATTAAAATAGTTAGGAAATCAACAAATCAGTCAGCCCTGGCAAAAAACTAATTATAATAGGGAAAAAAATCAGGAAAAAAATGAAACTGGAAGTAACATTAACCCAAGAATGGAAACCAAGATTTGATTCTTTATTTAAAAGTATGACTAAAATAGTCTGGCTTGACCAGCCAACAAAAAAGGGGAGGAATATTAACTTGTTTGAAAAAGGCAATTATCATCATTTAAAAAGGCAATTATCATCATAGAAATTCATATTTTTCTCCAATGTTATGTATCAGTTCATGTAACTGTAACTTCTATGAACCACCATGCAAACTGAATTAAACTGGTTGAGAATTCAATTGTTGGAAAGTCTAGCTTTTAGGTCGTAAGGAAGACTTATACTTCCAAACTTGGAGGTCCTGAGAGCGGGCAGAACCAGTGCCTGGCGGAACACTGCTGCCATTGCTGCCATCCCTCCCACCACCACAGAGGGTGCTGTTGATCACTCTCCCCTCCTGCCTGATGGCTCTGGTCTGAGTCCCAGCACTGGCCAGGGGGTCTCTCTGAAGGAGGGCGTCTCTGTGGTGACTCCATTCACAGGGTGCTACTTTCCAGCTGTGTTCTTCCTGGGTTCCTGAGGCCTCAGCTCCTTATACCCAGTTCTCCCTGACATTCACCCAGCCTCTCCCAAACATGGGAGACCCACGCTGCCTCCCATCTCCCAGATTGACCTCCTAGTCTAACCGTTTAGGAACCCCCAGTCATTGTCCTTGTGCCTACTGTCAGATATCCCAAGATTAGAAGCTGCTTTCCCTTTCCTTGTGTATATCACTCCCAACCACATCCTGAAGTTTTCCAAGCCTTCCCCTAAGGGTGGCTCCTTAGTCTTCAAGAGGTGCTCACCCATCTGGCATTTAGTTCCTCTGACCCTTCCACACAAAGTTTATCGCCTCAGACTTTTAAAATACAAGTGACTTCTTTACTGACCCTTTGTTTACTGATGCTTTGATGGGTATGGATTCATCCTTCTAAGAGTAGACAGGATGGCTCCATTTTCTTCTTTGACCAGATATAATAACAAAAAGGAAACATTATAAGAAGTCCACTGTACTGTGCATTGTGGGGACTGTGGTTAAGGACTATATGGTCCCTGATTTCTGGAAGTTCACAGTCTTGCATAGAATGTAATGCATGTATACAAAACAACCACTACACAAATGTAACTCAAATGTGTTAGATCACCAGGTCTCTGGGAGTTCTGAGGAAGATATTGAGCAGAGAAATCAAAGAAGGCCTAATGGAGGAGGTAGCAGTTAAGCTGGGTCTTTGACTATTTTTAGGCTAATTTAAAAAAATTAGTAGTATTTAAACTACTATTTTAATCCCAACTGCTATTATAAATCCCAATAAACAATTGGGATTCTGGACAGATGCATAGGCAGGAGACAGTTGAGATAGCAAGGGGTATAGTGACTCTCCATGGTATATTCTCTAAAAGTAGCATTTTTCTAATAATTTTTAAAAAGTAATATGCTGATATGAGGGTTTTTAATACTGTAATAAAAGATATTAGAGGAGGTAGTAAGAAACTGGTATTGCCAGATCTGTAGAGAATTCAGTCCAAGGACAGCACATATCTGGGCTCTCATTCCATTACCAATCAATAGTGCAGACTTTGCCCCCTGGCATGGACTGTCCCAGGGGACTTTTCTGATGTCAGATTCTGATGCCAGATACAGGGATGATGTGAGCAAACACGTGAAAACTGAAAAATGTGGAGTGTTTCTAGGACATAGTGAATGAGTAGACCACTTTTTCTTGAGTAAATGTTTCTATGACGGAGCAGTCGAGCAGGCAGGGATGTTTTGTAGCCATTATTTTAATCTCACTGTTTTGACTTCACCACTTTTTGGTTGGTGCAATTTTTCAGTCTCTTTTGACTTCATGTCAATGAATTTACATTTTCAATACTGTGTTTTTCAGCTGCAGAATTTCCATTTTGTTCTTTTTTATAATTACCATTTCTCTGTTGAGATTGCTGCATAAGTTCACTCATTATAGCCATCTCTCCTTTCAATCCTTGAACATATTTATCACAGTGTTTAAAAATCCCTGTTTGCCAGTTGCAATATTATCTCTGGGTCTGCTTTTGTTGACTGTCTTTTCTCTTGCTTATGGGACACATTTACCTGCTTCTTCACATGTCTAGTAATTTTATATTGTATGTTGGACACTCTGGATGCTATGTTTTTGAGTCTGGATTTTATTGTCTTCTTTTAAAGAGTATGGGTTTTATTTACTGGTGGATAAGCTTGATCTTACTGAGTGTTGGTTTTAGACTTTGCTAGGGTGGGTCTGGTGAATCCCTTACTCTACAGGTGAGAAAACCCTATTCTTAAGTCATGACCTTTTCTGAGGTTTAAGCTGAGTGCCCAGGGTGTTCAGCAAGGTCTCTTCACTCTAGATGGTCAGAACTCAAAACTCTCCTAGTAAATGTGATCTCTGGAATCTCTATTCAACTCATAATCCCCAGTGGCAGTTCTCTTCCAGGCTTTAAGTATTTGGTCAAAGATTCAAGGTCACCCATATGCAGATTTCTAGGGCTCCTTCTCTGCACAACTTTCTTCTCTCTGTTACCTGCCCCTCAAACTCAAGCTACTTTAGCAGCCTTCAGCTCTGCAGAAAGACTGCTGCTCCCTGGACTGCACTTCCTTGCACTACATTTTGGAAAATGCCCGTAGGTAGGAAGCCTGGGTGAATATGGGACTTGTGTGTTTCTCTTCTTTCAAGGATCATAGACCTGCATTGTCTGTTATCCAGTGTCTGAGAAACAGTTGCTTTATATATTTTGTCCAGTTTTATAGTTCATCACAGTAGGAGGGTAAGTTTGATACCTTTTATTCCATCATGCCTGGAGCCAGTAGTACCTTGCTTCCAAAACCCTTCTGTCACACATTTACAGATAATCTCTCATAAAGATTGCTAATTTTACCCACTGGATAAATGTTTTACTGGTTTAGGCACCAGTTACCACTTAAATGTCTATGGGGGCTGGGCAAGTAACATAAATGCGTAAAGAGACTTGGATGGAGATTTTATTAAATTGGAAAGCACGCACCTGGTCTCAACATTATTAAGTATTTAGCTCTATATAAGCACTACTATGCAGGAATATGCACTTGGTACTGCATTCCCAACCACTATAGTACATATATTCCCATAGCACAGAATTCTTAAGAATAGCAGTGCCTCCGTTTTTGAGATTCCCAGATGAGATTTGTTTTCTTGCATTGATTCAGACATGCCAGTTATCACCCTTGGTTTATACTGATTGGAAACAAATGATACCAGTGCTCTGCCCTGCTCTCTGTTGGTCTGACTGTAACTGGGAAACTGTATTTCACTCTGGACACCACACTTTTAGAGAGACATAGGCCACCCAGAGTTCATCAAGAGGTGAATGGCTAGGACTCTAAGATATCAGTAAATAAACTGGAGATATTCAGACTACTTTCTTTAACCTTAGTCTTTGTTTTATGAATTCATTGAAATTATCACCAGTCTTTATTCTGTCAGCAAAATATTTTGAGTGATGAATGTTATGATCTGAATGTGCTTCTCCAAAATTCATATGTTGAAAGTTTAACCCCCCAAGATGATGGTACCAGGAGGTGGGGCCTTTGGGAGGTGATTAGGTCATGAGGGTGGAGCCCTCATGAATGGGATTAGTGATCTTGTAAAAGAGGGCCCACAGAGCTCCTTAGTCCCTCTGCCCTGTGAGGTTACATGAGAAGTCTGCAACTCAGAACAGGGCCCTTACCTGACCATACTGGGATCCTGATCTCAGACTTCCAGCCTCCAGAACTGTGAACAATACATTTATGCTGTTTCTAAGCCACGCAGCCTGTGGTATCTTGTGATAACAGCACAAATGGACTAAGACAATGACTATTCTCTTCCTTGCTGTTTCTAATTTGTGTGTTAATTATTTGATGATATTTATGTGAGTTCTCAATATTTCTCCTTAAAATTGCAATCTCTCTTTCAGTCTTATTCTGTTTTATGTTATCATCTTTGAGCTCTTATTTTATTGAATTAAATTTGTATTAATTTATAGTGGAAAACAATTGTGAAGAGTTTTCTTCAGTTCCCTGTGGCATTATCACTGGGGCTGACTGACCCATTGAGCACAGTATGCACAGTGCCTAGGCCCCACAATACTTTTAGGGATCCAGAAAGTGTTTTAGTTTTTATTTCTTTTAAAGTCAGAAAGATACATATAATAATATTAAATCTATATATATTGAATCCACCTTGGATTTTATTAGTCTTTACACCAACGTGATCAAAAATATGATTTAATATTTAAAGTATGAATTTAAATATTTAAATATTTTTTTCTGTGGAGGAAAGGGCCCACAGAAACAAAAGTTCCTAGAACTCACTAAAGTCATAATGTGACCCTGATTATTATACCTAACAAAATAAATGTTAATTCCTTAATATCATTTATTACCTTGTTCATAATTGAATTTCCCCAACTATATCAAGATTGTTGTTTTGTAGTTGGCTTGTGAACACACGGATCCAAATAAGGTTAACACATTAAATTTGGTTGTCACAACTCTAAGTAAATCTAGCGTGGCTCCTCCTCCCCTTATTCCTCTTGCCGTTGACCTGCTGTAGACATCAGGTTAATTGTCCTAACCAGGTGGCTGTTTTACCACCTGGATTTGTCTATTTGCTTCTTTGTGGTGTCATTTAACTTCTTTCTTTATTTCCTATATTTCTCATAAAGGCAAGTTAGCTCTACAGGCTTAAATTCAGGTTCAACTTCTGTGGCAACGATACTTCATAGAAGGTGCAGTGTGCTTCACACCTCATCACAAAGGAAGTTCCCGATTTCCGTTGCCCCAATTTTAGTGATGCTAACATTAATCACTGCATTCAAATGGTGAATGATTTTGAAAATTCCTTTTCATTGAGCTTTGAAAATGGTGATTCTTCTACTTTGTTCATTCTTTTTTTTTTTTTTTTTTGTGGGGAAGACCAGCCCTGAGCTAACATCTGTCACCAATCCTCCCCTTTTTTGCTGAGGAAGACTGGCCCTGGGCTAACATCCGTGCCCATCTTCCTCTACTTTATATGGGACACCACCACAGCATGGCTGACAGGCAGTGCGTCGGCGGGCGCCCGGGATCCGAACCCGCGAACCCCGGGCTGCCAAGCACGGACTAAACCGCTGCGCCACCGGGCAGCCCCTGTTCATTCTTGTTCCAGCAGTTTTCATCATCATCTAGAACTATTTTGTTCATACAGTTCATACAAAAAAAATAGAATAAATGCTTATTTTTCTCCTTTGAGTTGCCAATTTTCATATTAAGCAGTTGATACACCAGTTGCTTTCCTTGCTATCCAATGGATTGTTTTCTTTTTCCTCTCTCTCTGCTGAAAAACTTAGAAGCAATAACAATTCAATAGCAATGAGTGTGCCCAGAACTGGCATGTGGTCCTCTTAATACTAGTCTCACTAAAAAGAATCAACACTCCTTACAAGAATGGCTGATTCCAGGTCTGGAGCAAGATGATCCTGGGATATTTTTCTTGCTAGAAAGCTAGGAAGTTATCAAAGAGTAATGGCTTGAACCAAAAGACATAGATGTCCTTATAAAGTGGCTCTTATTGAACAAAAATAAGACAACACGAACATCAAAAAAGGGTAATGGAAACAATTGATTAAAATATTGACTATATGAAATTTATGAGTTTACTATTGAGAGGGAGACAGAAAGAGAGATAAGAGAGAAATAAATGCATATGTAACATTTTTAGACATTGCCAATTTTCCCTCTATATCGGTTGCACCATTTATATTACTTCCAGGGGTGTATAAAGGTATCTGTTTCCATACAGCCTCACCAAGAGAATATGTTGTTGAACTTTAATAGATGAGAAGTGGTACCTCTCAGTGTAGTTTTAATTTACACTTGTGATGAGACATGTTGAGCAGCTTTTCTTACGTTTAAGATCTATTTTCAATTTTTTTTCTATGAACTCTGTGTTCATAATTTTTTCTATTGGATTGTTGACCTATTCCCCAACCAATTTCTAAGAGCTATTCGTATACTGGAGATAGTAGCCCTTTGTGATGTAAGTTGCAAATATATTTTTCCCACTTTCTCGTTTGTCTTTACTTGTCATTTTTTAAAAACCACTTTATTGAGGTATGATTGACATGTGCAGAGCTGTACTTATTTTATGTAAACAATTTGATGAGTTTGGAGATAAGCAAACACCCTTGAAACCATCACCACAATCAATGCCGTAAACATACCCATCACCCCAAAATTTCCTCCTGCTCTTTATTTATATTTATTTACTGTCATAAGAGCACAACATAAGATCTACACTCAGCAGATTTTTAATTATATGATACAGTATTGTTAACCATAAGCATTGCGTTCTAAGACTTAATCATCTTGTATAACTGAAACTTTATATCTTTTACCAACACCTCCACATTTCGCCCTACTCTCAGCCCCTGGTCACCACCATTTTACTCTGCTTCTGTGAGTTAGACTATTTTAGAGTCCTTATGTAAGTGGGATCACGTAGTATTTGTTCTTCTGTGACTGGCTTAGCATCATGTCTTCTAGGTTCATCCATGTTGTCGCAAATGACAGGATTTCCTTCTTGTTTAAGGCTGTATGTATGTAAGTACCACATTTTCTGTCTCCCTTCATTTATCAATAGGCATTCAGGTTGTTTCCATGTCTTGGCTATTGTTGGCAATGCTGCAATGAACATGGAAATACAGATATCTCTTTGAGATCTTGATTTCAATTCCTTTGGATATACGCCCAGAAGTGGGATTGCTGGATTATGTGGTAGTTTTACTTTTAACTTTTTGAGGAACATCCGTATTATTTTCCATAGTGGCTGCAGCAATTTACATTCTGACCAGCCAGTGCACAAGGGTTCCCTTTTCTCTACGTTCTCACCGACAGTTGGTATCTTTTTTTTTTTCTCTGAGAAATCTCTATTCAGATCCTTTGTCCATTTTTAAATTGGCTTATTTGTTTTTTTTTTTTTTTGCTATGGGTTTACAGGAGTTCCTCACGCATTTCAGATGTTAACTCCTTATCAGATACATGGTTTGCAAATATTTTCTCCCATTCCTTAGGATGACTTTTCATTTTGTTGATTTCTTTCTTTGCTTTGCAAAAGCTTTTCAGTTCGATGTAATCACATTTGTTTATTTTTCTTTTTGTTGCCTGTGCTTTTGGTGTCATATCCAAGAAATCATTACCTAGGCCAGTGTCAAGAAGTTTTCCCTATGTTTTCTTCTAGGAGTTCTATAGTTTCAAGATTTATGTTTAAATCTTCAATCCATTTTGAGTTTATTTTTGTGTATGGTGTAAGATAAACGTCCAATATCATTCTTTTGCATGTGGATATCCAGTCTTCCCAACACCATTTATTGAAGGGACTATCCTTTCCCCATTGTATATTCTTAGTGCCCTTGTTTAAGATTAGTTGACTGTTTACATGTGGATTTATTTCTGGGCTCTCTGTTTTGTTCCATTTGTCTCTGTGTGTTTTTATGCCAGTATCATACTGTTTTGATTACTGTAGCTTTGTAATACATTTTGAAGTCAGAAAGTGTGATGCCTCTAGCTTTGTTCTTCTTGCTCAGAATTACTTTGACTACTGGGGTTTTTTTGGTTCCATATGAATTTTAGGAGCATTTTTTCTATTTTTGTAAAGAATGCCATTGGGATTTTGACAGGGATTGCACTGAATCTGTAGGTTGCTTTCAGTAGCATGGCATTTTAACAATTTTAATTCTTCTAACCTATGAACATGGGATGTCTTTCCATTTATTTGTGTCTTTTTAAAATTTCTTTCATCAATGTTTCATAGTTTTCAGTGTACAAGTCTTTCACCTCCTTGTTCAAGTTTGTTCCTAAGTATTTTATTCTTTTTGATAGTATTGTAAATGAAATTGTTTTCTTGATTTCCTTTTTGGGTAGTTCATTTTTAGTGCATAGACTAGTTTTGCACTATAATAATATATAATAATAATATAATAATATATAATAATATAATAGTGCTTAGTTTTGAGTTTTGTATGTTGATTTTTGTATCCCATAACTTTACTGAACTTATTATTTCTAACAGTTTTTTGGTGGAGTCTTTAGGATTATGCACAAGATCATGTCATCTGCAAATAGAGATAATTTTACTTCTCCTTTTCTAATTTGTGTCTTTTATTTCTTTTTCTTGCCCAGTTACTCTGGCTAGGACTTCTAGTACTATGCTGAATGGAAGTGGTGACAGTGGGCATCCTTGCCTTGTTCTGGGTCTTAAAGGAAAAGTTTTCAGTTTTTCACCATTGAGGGTTATGTTAGTTGTGGGCTTTTCATATATGGCCTCTATTGTATTGAGCACATTTCTTCTATATCTAATTTATTGAGAATTTTTATAATTAAAGGGTGTTGAATTTTGTCAAATGCTTTTTCTGTATCTACTGAGATGATCGTGAAACTTCTATCCTTCATTCTATTAATGTAGTGTATCACATTGATTGAGTTTTGAATGTTAGACCATCCTTGCATCACAGGGATAAATTCCACTTGGTCATGGTGTATGATCGCTTTAATGTGCTATAGAATTTGGTTTGCAAATATATTGTTGAGGATTTTTGCATCTATGTTCATCTGAGATATTGGTCTACAGTTTTCTTTCTTTGTGGGGTCTTTGGCTTTGGTGTCAGGGTGTTGGTCTCCTAAAATGAGTTTGGAAGTGTTCCCTCTTTTTCTATTTTTGGGAACAATTTAAGAATAATAGGTGTTAATTCTTCTTTAAATGTTTGGAAGAATTCACCTGTGATACCATCTAACCCTGGGCTTTTCTTTGTTGGGAAGTTTTTGATGACTGATTCAATTCCTTATTTGTTATTGGTCTGTTCAAGTTTTCTATTTCTTCTTGATTCAGTCTTGGAAGATTGTATGTTGCAATCTCTCATTTTTTTTTGCCATGTAAGTATTTTTTTTCTTTTTCTTTAAATGTACTTTAATATGAGCCTTTTAAAATTGGTTCTGAATTTTGTGTCATCATTAGATAGGTAACTCAACTTTCTTTCCAAAACATCTGAGAACCATCTGTTTTCCTGTTAAGCTACAGAACAAGGACTGGATATTTTGCATTTCCTGAGAAAGAGAAAAGCAGCCTCTGGGTGCTCACGTTGGTGTTGCTGTGAGCTGCTGGCACCCACAGCTGGGCCTGGGTGTTCTCCTGTAGAACATAAACCATTTCACAGAACATCCACAGCAGACAAGACCACTTTGTGCCCATACTTATCAAGACAGCTTCACAGTCATGTCTGAGTATGGACAAGACACGAACATTGTTCAAATATCAAAAATGACCAGACATCTCCCTATCCTGGCTAAGACGAGTGTCTGCTGATTCTTTACCATCTGCAGCTTTAATCTTCTTTACCAATTACAGCTTTAAACAATTAAAATTTTAAATTTAATATAGTTTTATATCCTTCTAGATAAGATTTATAAAGATATTCAATCCTAGAACTACCCCTGCTTCCTGACAACATCTAAGCCTCATTTCTCTAAAGCTTCCCCCAAATCACCAATCAGGGCCCTAACTTCTATAAGTTTTTTCTAACACCCTCTTAGTGTTTTCCTCATTCCCTGTAGTGCGTATTCTTTCTCACTCAATAAGTAATAAACCCAACTTGTTCAACTACGGGTGTGTTGCTGGTTGTCTTGGATTAGAGGGCATTAACACCACCAACCTTTCCTGATAGCCCAAGGGAATGGGGAGAGGGGAGAGGGAAAGCACCTCCAAGAGGGTCTGAGTATTGGTTAGGACGACTGGATGCAGATTGTTCTTCCAAGATTTTCTCCCATGTGATATAGCAGAAAAGGATGTCTTCACCATGAAGACAACTCCAGGCTTTGACTTGCTTTCCTAGTTCGGTGTGCAGCCTTGGTTTCTGCTGGAGAAAGTCCACCCTAACATTCACTCTGCGTTGATCCTCCTGTTTATCCTCAGCATCCATTTCCACTGGTCGTCAGCAAGGAAAGGTACATGTAAGGATACCCTTTAGGGTCGGTTTGCTTCTCTGTGCATTTGGGTGTATCAGTGAAAATTCTCAGGATTTGGAAGTGGGTGTGGAGGGTGGGGCTGGAAGCTGGATTAGGAGCTGAGCACTGCTATCCCTCTCTGTTTTTCTCCATAATCTTCTTTTTTTTAACCCCTGAGTCAAAAGTTTCTTAACTTTATTGTATTAGGTTATGTCCCTGTCTTTGTTAGATTACCGTTGGCCATTTTTTATTGGCTTTTAAAATTTTGTTAGTATTAAGGGAGGGAAATTCTACAATGTTGCTTCTTTCTAACACTGAAGGTGACTCTTCTGGCCACTGCCACCATATCTCCTCAGCTGAAGAAGCAAAAACACTCTTTTATTCGGAAACACTCTTTTCTCTTTTACCTTTTCCGAGGCCTTGCAAGTTCTCCTTTAAGTTTATGCTTTTGGAAACAAAAGTCACTTCTTCTTTCTGCCACAAAACACACCTCCTTCAGATGTTAAAACAGAGTCAGAATCCCGATTGAAGGCATGGAAAGGGAAGGTAAAATACAAGGAGAAGTTCGTACTAAAAGAAGTATTTTATTATCTAGTCATGTAAGTTTTGTGTTTTTCCAGGTGTAACATGTGCTCATTCATCATAGTTTGCTGTTCATGCAGCATGGTCTTAGTCTCATGGGGACCTCTCCTTGGTGACAGCCTACCCACTGGTGGGCAGTGCCATTTGCAAGGAATTTTGTCTATGTGCTAAATGAAAATTGGTTCCATGGTAACTTTGATCCTCTGTATTAGTTCTAGTCTCCGGAATGGTGTCAAATAAGTCTCTAAACTTCCTCAAATGACCTTCAACTACCTGAAGCCACATATCATGTCCCCTTTAAGCCTTGTCTTCTGTTGATTAAACACCTGCAGTTGCTAATACTGATCTTTATTTGACAAGGAAAAGAAACTTTTTACTCTCCAAAAGACACTTTATTTGGAAATCCCTGGTTTAAAATGTGCCATTTGGAATTTCAGTAATTAGGCGATGTTGCTTACAAAAGAAGTGTTTAATAATTCAGCCTACTGTATTAGTACATTGAAATTTTTGAACTTAAATATAGCATATTTCCATTTATCTCTCTTAGTTAATTAGTTTGTAATTTCTCTGAGGGTCAGTATTGTCTAGTTCATTGGAGAACTAGCACTTGTGATGATATTAAAAATGACTCAAATGAGGAATCACTGCATTATTTATACTTCATCTTCTTGTTCCTAATTTGTGAAAAACTCCTAGGCAGGTGAACAGATTGGTCCAGGGTGAAATTTTACTGCACCCTGACCAGAACACAGAACCAGTACATTCAGCACCCGTCAAAGGAGCCAGTCTGTTGTTCCACAGTCATGAGAAATACACCGAGGATGACGCTCACTACCCATCATTCCTTGTGGTGACAGCACTGTGTGCCCCTGCCTTTGCAGGACCCATCGGCGTGGGAACTGCCCTGTATACTTAGAACCCACAACTTATCTGTTTTCCCAATTGCTTTGAACTCTTGCCTACTCTACTACTACTTGTGGGAGGAAAGTGCACATGCACACACATGTGCACGGGCATAGGCTCTCTACAGAAGAATACTCAGGAAACCTGAAACAGTGGCTGACTCTACAGAGAAGCTGGGGGTCTGGGAAGTCTTACTTGTGAATTTTACATCATGTGCTCCTTTCTCCTATACACAAAAATGAATTGGTTGAACTGGAAGAAAAGAAGGAAAGATGGAGGATTATCATGGACCAATTGAGATCAACAATGACATAATGGATGAAAACAGTGTCCAAGCACATGAGGATGTTTGCACCTGTTATGGCATCTCGAAGGTCTGAGATCACTGAGTGCTGACTTCTACATTAGGAAGAAAGAGAACATTGAAGACCCATATTTAAACTGAGGCAGAAATTGCCATGCTACCCAGGGCTCATTAGATGGCACGAGCATTATTGTGTTTATTTATTCACTAATCCAACCAAAATTCATTGTGGTTTACTATGTTCCGTGCACTGGGGTAAGGGTTTAGGGCAGGGAAAAGGAGGGAATAAAAATTTTAATGAAACAGTCTTTGTCCTCAAGCAGCTCTCTGAGACTTCACGAGGAGTGCAGGATGGTGAAGCACATTCTCCCGAAGTGCCAGCTCTCTCCTCTCTGGGCCTCTGCACCTCCTCCTCCTGCCTCCCTAGAGCTTTCCTCCCCACGCCCCACCTCCTCTGTTTTCCTGCCTCACTCTTTTCAGCTCTCACTTGAGAAGCTGTTTCTTGAAGCAGCCTTCCTAACCTCTGGATCCAGGAGATGCCTTTTCATGGGCTGCCGCCCCGCTTACTCTGAATGAAGCACGTGACGCGGAGGGTCAAGTTGCTGGTTTCTGTGTTTATCCTTTTGACAGACTCTGAGCTCACTCACTGCTAAATCTCAGGGCACAGCACCATATCTGGCCTCTAAATATTAACAGAATGAGTGAATCGACGGTGCCTATTGAGCTTGGAGAAGAGAGCGCGTGAAGAGGATTCACGAGAGCTGTCCTCTAATGCGGGAAGTTCCGACATGGGCTTTGTGTCAGAAGGCAGAGCTGAACTGATGGATGGGACTTAGAAGAGGTCGACTTTAGCTTCATATCAGAAATGTCATCATTATTAGAACAAACCAAACGCATAAGAGGTTATATGAGGGAGGAAGAAGTCTTTCGTCCCAGTTGTTTTATAAGGTAGAGCCAAGAAATGGGTGGTGCCAACGGTGCGTTCAATGTCTGCTGATGCCAGAAATACAGAAACGATTGATCAATAAAATCAACTGGAAAGTGCATGGCAGCTTGCTTTTCATTTTTGTTTTAAAATACAAAAGGAATAACAGTCCACACCGGAGAATTTGAAAAACACATACCATTAAAAAGAGAAAAATAACAATTGGTAATTTGGTCAACAAGGGTAAACTCTCTAAAATTTTGAGTTATTTCTTCCCTTTCTTCATATGTGTTTGGTCAAGATTGAAATATAATAATAATTTTAAAGTTGTCTTGACTTTTTTCACCCAACAATATGTAAACTTCTTTTATGTCGTTATTTTTAGTTACTATTTTCAATTTTAGTGACTATTATTTAAAAGAACCATATGTTTTCCCCTCATCATTCTATTTTTGGATTCTTTGCTAGTATCAAATTTTTCTCTAGCATAAATAATGCTGAGATAAACAGAATGTGTAGATTTCTAACCATTTTAAAATGAATATCATATGAGCAACAAAGAATGTTGCAGTCATAATTAGCCAATACGAGGTTTAAAGAGATTATTTTTATTTTGAACATTCCTTCTTAAGTGTGTTCTATAGGAGGTTTTGTTGATAAATTATTTTTAGGTTAGAAAAGGTGACTTTCTCTGATAATCACAGATGATGAGGAAAATGGAGAAATCCAAGCATTCCTTTGCCTTGCCATAAAGTAGTCAGCTTTCAGCACAGGGCAAGAGTGCCCTCTAGCGGCCAAAGTGAAAATGAATCCATAAATTAAAGCCCCAGCCCTGTAACGATCTCATGCCTCCCTCTAGTGGCCAAAATGGATAAATGCAGCTTTTCCAATCGCGAGAACTAATATTGCTTATTTTGTATTTATAGACTCATGAGATGAAGTGCGAGATATCTCAGCTAGCACATAGTTCAACTTCCTCATTTACAAAGGTGAAAGCCAATGCTCACAAGAGGGAAGAGCCGACCAGGCCAAACAGACGTTGAGAACTGAGCTTAGAGTAGAACTCGTTTCCTGACGCCCTGATTGGTTCATCCTGCTGGCCCAGCCCTACTCCAGAGGCAATCATTGTCTGGTTTCCCACTCAGCGCCCTTCTTGGACCTTGTGTGTGCGGGCGTGTGTGTGTATGTGTGTGTGTGTTTA
Organism: Tapirus indicus; assembly: GCA_031878705.1. Lineage (NCBI taxonomy): Eukaryota > Metazoa > Chordata > Mammalia > Perissodactyla > Tapiridae > Tapirus > Tapirus indicus. The sequence goes on along the minus strand of CM062923.1, from coordinate 74,730,833 downwards.
GAGCCCAAGGAGGGTGGGCATTAGGCGTCCTTCCTCGCTAGCAATCTGAACATCACATAAATAAGTTGCTCCCTATAAACGTGCATCGTGCAGTTTTCCTAGCTACACCCCACCCCTCCCAACATGCCCCGCCTCAGTTTCTTCTCCTGATATTTTACTGGGACTGTCACACTCACAACCTGAAAACTAATGTTGGCAGAGTCTTACAGTCTGAGAATGAGCTGCTGCCTCATTCTCAGCCGGGTTGCAGAGGGGTGTCCCAGAGGCAGGGGCTCACAAAGTGAGGTGTGCATTCATTTCTTATACCTTTAAACTCTGAAAAATTCTTGTAACTTTTGTGACAAGATATTGGACCAGAGTCCCATTTCAGTGATCTCATTCTTAACAATTATTTCCCTTGGGTACTAATAGGTTGTAATGGGAGACTCTCCCAGGCCACCATTTCCTCTGGGAACAGCAGGGCTGAGGTTAATTTTAGAAACTCACAGACTCAGGTTCCTACATTGAGTTCCTAGAATAACTTTTGTCAGATCACAAGCACACTCTGTATCCAGTGAAACTTTCATATAAGTAAACTAACTGGGACCAAGAAGAATGAGAAGGGGACTGAAGAGATTCCAAACACACCAACATGTAAACGGAGAGCAGAGAACACGTATTCAGTAAAAGACAGAGAGAAAGAACAATCAGAGAGGTAGAGGGAGAGTGAAGAGAGAACAGACTCACAACAGCAAGAAGGAGAGAGTTTTAAGGAGGGCGTGAGCAGCAGTGCCTAACCCTGCAGGAGGGGCAGGCAAGAGAAGGGTTCAGACACTGGAGCTGGTAACTGCACAGCCATGGATCATTCCACAATGACGACTTTGCAGCTTCAGGGAAGCCGTGAGGCGCAAGTCTGATTTTAGTGGGTTGAGGAGTGAGAGGATGGTAAGGAAGTGGAGGCAGCGAGTGTAGACAACTCTCAAAGCAAAAATCGTAATTTAGAAAGAAAAGGGAGCAAAAGAGAGAAAAGTGTGGTAGCCAGAGGGAATCACAAATCAAAGGAAGGCAGGCTACTATTTGAGCATATTTATTAGCTTAGGAGGAGGGGTCAGTGAGGGGAAGGTTGAAGATGCTGCAGAAGGGGGACGATGGGTAGAGCAGGTCTGGAGGAGGGTGGTGGAGGGACAGGCTTCTTCTGAGACCAGAGAATGGTTGCGGGCACTTCCTCTTCCCTTGGAATCATCCTGTACTCTCCTTGCTCACGCAGAACCCAGACCAGCAGGATTCAGGAAGCTCATCTGAGCCCCCATGTCCGTGCTGTTCCCTGCCTGACGCTGGTCCCTGTCCAGCCTGGGCAGCAGGGTGGGCCCTGGGGAGTTGCAGATAGCCATCCCCCGCTCCTCAGCTTCTTGTTGGGTACGACTTGGGTAGACTAAAGAAATGGTTCTTTGATTGTGCTGGCTTCATTCTCAATTTGTTTCCTCAACTCTGAAATTCCCCTTTTCACCCAATTCTATTGACTGTTTCATCTCCACCTTGGGGGTCTCATTTTATGGAATTCCATTTTCTTAAGTACTTTCGTAGGTCAATGTGCGTGGGAGGGATATCATTCAATTTTTCAGGTGATGCTTTCTTCCAGAACAGGTTCTGTCTGTATTTTGTAAGCATTCTTCTTTTCCTGTGGTATGTCTTCATAGTCAACATTTTGCCCTTGAAAAACTGGTGTAGCTCTTTCTAACGACTCTCTTGGCTCTGATGTAGCCAATCTTCTTGAATCCCTTTCTGTTATGTCTGGGATGTTCTTGCCTTCCTTTCTGAGTTAAGGTTTGAAGTCTAACTGTTGGGTTCTGGACGGGTTTCTGTCACTTGATGCCATAGGGGCAGGGAAGAGTTCTCACATGGTCATGCGCAGCCTTGGTCTGGGGACCCAAGAGTTGCTTCCTCTTCTCTGTCTGAACACGGATTCATACAACCTATGTGGGTGTGACGACTACTCCAATGGAAGCATATCCCGGGGGTCAGATTATCCCTCTAAATCACTGTGGACCTGGGAATCCTCACTTCCACCAGAGAGACGCCCCTGACAGTAGGCTTTACAAGCATTGCCAATTCTCCTTTCATCATCCGTGTTTGTTTTGTTAAAGAAGAATGGGAACTGGTCAGTAGTCAAAGCAGTGAAAACAGATTTTGTTCAGGATGGTTGCAACAGGGGAGAGGAGACCCAGGAGAGAAGTGGGCTCAATTCTGAAAACGGCTTGGGCAACAGAGAGTTTATAGCCAAGGAGTGGGGTGGGGGTTGGTGGATGGAAATTTACTAGGAGGAAACATCAGGGGTAAAGGGGGTTTCCTGGCTAAACCAGCCTAATGGGATTCTTGCTGAAGACAGGCCAGTGCGATCAGACGTCACCTAGGGGAAGGTGGAGGGTGAGGAACCCAATCAGATATTGATGGTGAGCAGATATGGAGGATGGGGGACTCTTGCTAAACTGACTTAGTGGGATTCTTGCTAAAACTGGGCAACAGAGACCAACATGGAAGCTATAAGTCAGGGCCTAGTTGAAAAAAGTTCAGGGCAGCCTGAGTAGAGTTTGGTCAGTTTCTTTGTTTGTTTCATTTCCCATCAAGTCCACTGGGGTGAGTGTGGGGGGAGGCATGAGTTTACACGAGCTAGAATGTATCCCCCTGAAGACTCTACTGGAGAATCCTATCTTATTTATTTTTCATTTTGTCTTAACTGTGTGAAATCCTTATTTATTGCTGAAGATAATTAGTCTGGGTATTTATGCTTATTCTGTTTTACATCTCTCCTTTCTTTAGAATTTGAAGACTCTGAAAGGGCATTGCAATTTTTTCAGGTTTATAATTTTTCTATTGATGTTTTTATGTTAGCTTTTGACCCAACGTGTTGGTTTCTCCTTAGTCAAACATGTCTATCTTTCCTTTAATAACCTCTGTGTTATGTGTCTTAGTTAGGAAGGTCCCCTCTGCTTTTTATCCTACTAGTTTTCTAAAAAATGAAGTAATAATCCCAACCAGTTGCCAATTACCAAGTTAGTTACCTGCCCATTACTCTGAACTAAAATGATAAGCAAGAATAGCATAGCCCTCCCCAGAGATGGGCCCCAGCTGATGCGGCCTCCTGCTGGCTGTCAGGGACCCCCTTATACCATCTTAGTCTTGTAATTTTCCTCTTAGTGGACACCAATCTGGTATCCATATCCCTGAATGTGTTCAGGATAGGGAATCAGATGACATGGCCTACTGATCTACAGACCTGAACGAGGATTCCTGAAGCCTGCTCTCCTTGGTCCAGATGATAATTTCTGCAGCACTGGGAGACAATCACACACAGTGGCTCCTGGCCTTTTATTCACTGGTCAGTCTAAGCATCTGCTAAACTGCCCCTCCATTCGCTAGTAACTAAGAAGGAGTGGGTAGAACTGGCCCCTTGCTGGGCTTCAGGCAGCTGAGAAGTCCAGCTTACCTGCTGCCACCAGCAATGTGAGTGGACATGGAAGACGAATAGAGGGCTTTTGGAGGGACAGTAACCTCAATCCAGTCAGAAAATAAGACTTGAGCCCCCCTGTATTGTCAATAACTCCACACTTCCTCGGAAGTGGCCTACCTTTCCACCTCATCCTAGTTGAGCATAAGAGAAATGACCCCACTAATGCCCCATGGACCCTCTCCTCCAACAACTTCTTCCCTCTTGGGCTCATTTCCCTCTTCTTTTCTTGTTCCTCTTTCTCGTTCTCTTCCTGTTGGGCAGAGAGAGGGAAACATATTTCTCCAGTTCACTCAGTCAGGTGTCTCACTAGGATAGGTCTTCTCTGAGCCTGGTCATCCAGGGCTTGGTGGAGTGGGGAGTGAACAGGAGGGAAGTAAAGCAGTTTACTGTTTCAAATTGCTGCTACAATTAATTCTGTACATCACCCAATTATATTCAGAACCCTGGAAAAATTGTTTGCCTTTGTTCCTGAACTTCCTCAAAGTTCTCTCTTTGTGTACAGAGTCTCTACTGGATGATTTCTCCTGACGCTCTCCTCCCCTCAAGACTCTATGTAAATGCTGCCCTTACCTGTTAACCAAAATGTTTTGGTCAGCTCTCTGTATTTCTCTTTTAGGACTCTGTGCATGCTGTGTTTTCCAAGGATGGTTTTCTCCAGCCTCTTCCTGGGTGAAATGGAAGAGAAGCATTTACCTCTATGCAGGTGTGGGGAAATACCTCTTGCTTGGAGATGAATTCCAGAAATAATAACATCATGATGTGCCAAACTGTGAAGTGTCCCTCACCTTAGCCTCTGCCCCCTCCAGCAGTAACAAAAGAGATACTGAGTCCTTGGACGCATTATAGAGGATTAGAATTTAGTGATTCTAATCAAAGGGCCAAGGACAATTCTTAGGTTGCTGAATTGAGAGCATCTTGTGTAGATTTACATATTTGGGCAAAAGTGGAACTTGCATACACAGAAACCAACCTGGGGCAGCTATAGACTGTGTTTCGATGGACAATGTTGGACTTGGTTTCCTGAGGTCTGATCACTTTGGGAAAACTTAAGCAGCATCTAATGAAAGGTATCTAAAGGACTTTGCAGGAGCTGTATATTCCTCTTTAATGAGTTAAAAGCCCATACATAGAAAGCCCACAACTGAGGAGCAGCCCTGTGAGGCTTATGGTTTCCCCAGCCTCAGACTGGCCTGATGGGAAATCTGTCTGGGGCAGGGCTGGCCTGATAACGTGTGTGGTATATCATCTGCCGAGATGGCTGCAGTAATTCTTTCCATCCTGTATACCTGCCCCTTTGCAATGTAATTTCTGTGTCTTCCCATTTGGAGATGGAGTCGATCTAGCCACTCCTTGGATCTGGGCTGCCCTCTGAGTTTGCTTTGACCCATAGAATGTGGCAGAAATGACCTTGTGTGAGTTTTGAGCCCAGGCCACACTTTCTCTGTTGGAATGCTGCCTTGAGACTGCCATGTGAGGAGCCAGCGTAGCCAACTGGAAGATGAGAAGCCAGGTGGGGCAGAGATGGCCCACTGCAGGTGAGGACCCCGACACCAACTAGCCGACTGCCAGCACCAACCATCAGACATATGCATGAGGCCATGATGGATCGTTCAGCCACGTGAGTGAGAACAGGCAAGTCCAGCAGTAGAAGGGCCCACATTGATGACACAGAATCATAAGCAATAAATGATTGTTATTTTAGGCCATTGACATTTGGGGTGGGTTGTCAGGCAGTGGTAAATAAATGAAATAGTACATGCAGAGGTGCTGGTGAGAGATAGGTGAAGATGAGATCAACATTAGTGCTAACTCATTTCTGTTCAGGAAGTGGGCCAGAAATCAATACCAGGAGATCAATGGGAGAAGAACAGACCGGTAGTAGTAGGGGCATAGTCAAAAATATAGACAGGGGCTCTACACTGGAATGGACACATGGCATGGGGTCAGTGTTAAGTACTAGGTTTGTGGAGGAGGCAATATAAGTATGTGGAGACCTGTCACAGATCCGAGGGGAAAGTAAAAAGGAGACAAAGGTAAATGAGGTCAAGAGGAACCAGCTGATGAGGAGCAACTGTGAGGCATCTCCCGGGCAGGGGAATTGCACCCAGGCAATGCTGCTTTGACCAAGACCGCCAACCTTAGTGGAGGGTACCGTGCTGGGGCCATGAGAACCCATATTTTTAATAAAATTAGACACCATACTTTCAACAACATCATTATACTTTGTTTAAATATTATTGTCCAATGTAGGTACAACCCTCACAAAGACTGAACAAATCTTAACATTTGACCTCTTCTTATCAGGTCTTTTTGTTTTATATAGGTCATAACACAATCCAGAGACAATTTTTTTCCAGCTATGTTGGGATATAATTGACATATAACATTATGTAAGTTTAAGGTGTACAACGTGATGATTTGATATAAGTATATTGCCAAGTAATTACCACAATACCCATCACCTCACATAGTTACCTTTCTTTTGGGGAAGAGTGTGAAGTTTTAAGATCTACTCTCTCAGCAATACAGTACAGTTAACTACTCACCATGCTACACATTAGATTCCCCAGAACTTATTCATCTTATAACTGGAAGTTTGTACCCTTCTCTCACCTTCACCCATTTTCCCCACCTGCCCACCCTTGGCAACAGCTAATCTGACTTATTTCACATAGCATAATGCCCTTAAGGTCATCCATGTTGTCACAAATGGCAGGATTTTCTTCTTTTTTATGGCTTAATAATATTCCATTTTATATACATTATATAATAAATTGCAAACAAATCTGCAATGAACGTGGGTGTGCAGATATCTCTTGAAGATAATGACTTCATTTTTTTCAGCTATACACCCAGAAGTGAGATTTCTGGATCGTATGGTAGTTCTATCATTAATTTTTTGAGGAAACTCCATACTGTTTTCCAGAGTAGCTATGCCAATTTACACTCCCACCAATGGTGCAGCAGGGTTCCCTTTTCTCCACATCATCACCAGCACTTGTTCTCTCTTGTCTTTTTGATAGTAGCCATTCCAACAGGTATGAGGTGAGATCTCATTATGGTTTTGATTTGCATTTCCCTGACGATTAATGATGTTGACCATCTCTTCATGTATCTGTTGGCCATTTGTATATCTTCTTTGGAAAAATATCTACTGAGGTTCTTTGCCCATTTTTAACTGGGTTATTCATTTTTTCCTATTGAGTTGTATGAGTTCCTTATATATTTCAGATATTAACCTCTTATTAGTTAGATAGTTTGCAAATATTTCCTCCCATTCTGTAGGTTGCCTTTTCATTTTGTTGGTCATTTCTTTGGTGTGCAGAAGCTTTTCAGTTTGATGTAATCCTACCTCCTAATTTTTGCTTGTGCTTTTGATGTTATATCCAAAAAAATCATTGCTATGACCAATGTCAAGGAGCTTTTCCCCTATGTTTTCTTCTAGGAACTTTATGGTTTCCAGTCTTACCTTTAAGTCTTAAATTCATTTCAAGTTAATTTTTGTGAGTGGTGTAGGTGAGGAGTCCGGTTTTATTTTTTTGCATGTGAATATCCAGTTTCCTAACACCTTATATTGAAGAGACTATCTTTTCCCCGTTGAGTATTCTTGGCTCTCTTGTCAAATTTTAATTGACAGTATATGCGTGGGTTTATTTCTGGCTCTCAGTTCTGTTCTATTGGTCTATGTGTCTGTTTTTATTCCACTACCATACTATTTTGATTTCTATAGGTTTGTAGCATAGTTTGATATCAGGAAGTGTGATGACTTCAGCTTTGTTCTTCTTGCTCAAGATTGCTTTGGCTGTTCAGGGTCTTTTGTAGTTCCATGTGAAGTTAATGATTGTTTTTTTCTATTTTTGTAAAGAATGTCATTGAGATTTTGACAGGGATTGCATTGAATCTGTAGATGGCTTTGGGTAGTATGGACATTTTAACAATACTAATTCTTCTGATCCATGAACATTGGATCTTTCCATTTGTTTGTGCTTCTTCAATTTCTTTCATCAAAGTCTTATAATGTTCAGTGTACAGCTATTTCACCTCCATGGTTAAATTTGTTCCTAAATATTTTATTCTTTTTGATGCTATTGTAAGTGAGATTGTTTTCTTTATTTCTTTTTCAGATAGTTGGTTGTTAGTGTATAAAAATTGATTTTTCTATGTTGATTTTGTGTCCACAACTTTACTAAATTCGTTTACTAGTTCTAAAATTTTTTGGAGGGGAAGTCTAGGATTTTCTATGTATAAGATCATTTCATCTGCAAACAGGGACAATTTTACTTTTTCCTTTCTGATACAGATGTGTCATTTCATTTTCTTGCCTGATTACTCTGGCTGTGACATCCAGTACTATGTTGAATAGGAGTGGTGAGAGTGGGCACCTTTGTCATGTTCTTGATCTTAGAGGAAAAACTTTCAGCTTTCCACCATTGAATATGATGTTAGCTATGGGCTTGTCTTATGTGGATTTATTATGCTGAGGTACATTCCTTCTATATTTAATTTGCTGAGAGTTTTTATCATGAAAGAAGGTTAAATTTTGTCACATGCTTTTTCTGCATTTGTTGAGATGATCATATAATTTTTATCTTTTATTCTATTAATGTGATGTATCACATTTATTGATTTGTGCATGTTGAACCATCCTTGCATCATAGGGATAAATCCCACTTGACCATGGGGTCCTTTCATTGTGCTGGTGAATTTGGTTTGCTAGTATTTTGTTGAGAAGTTTTGCATCTATATTCATCAGGGATATTGGCCTGTAGTTTCTTTTCTTGTGGTGTCTTATCTGGCTTTGGTATCAGAGTAATGGTAGCCTCATAAAATGAGTTTGGGAGTGTTCCCTCCTCTTTAATGTTTTGGAGGAGTTTGAGAATTATTGGTGTTAATTCTTGTTTAAGTGTTTGGTAGAATTCACCTGTGAAGCCATCTGGTCCTGGGCTTTTCTTTGTTGGGAGGTTTTTGATGAGTGATTCAATCTCCTTACTTGTTATTGGTCTGTTCAGATTTTCTATTTTTTCATGATTCAGTCTTGGTAGGTTGTATGTTTCTAGGAATTTATCCATTTCTTCTGGGTTGTCTAATTTCTTGGCATGTAATGTTTCCTAATGTCTTATGATCCTTTGTATTTGTGTGGTATTGGTTGTGATGCCTCTTCTTTCATTTATAATTTCATTTATTTGAGTCCTTTCACTTTTTTTCTTGGTTAGTCTAGCTAAAAGTTTGTCAATTTTGTTTATCTTTCAAAGTACCAACTCTTAGTTTTGTTGATCTCTTCTATTGTTTTCTTATTCTCTATTTTATTTATTTATGCTCTGATCTTTGTTCTCTCCTTCCTTCCACTAACTTTGGCCTTAATTTGTCTTTATTTTTCTAGTTCCTTGAGGTGTAATATTATGTTGTTTATTTGAGAATTCTGTTTCTTGATATATTTGTTTATAGCTATAAACTCTCCTCTTAGAATTACTTTTGCTGCATCCCATGAGTTTTGGTATGTTATGTTTCCATTTTCATTGTCTCAGGATGGTTTTTGATTTTCCATTTGATTTTATCTTTAATCCATTGGTTATTCGGGAGAGTGTTATTTATTTTTTCACATATTTATGAATTTTCCAGATTTCCTCCTTTTATTGATTTCTAACTTCAATTTTGTGGTCAGAAAAGATGCTTGACATAATTTCTATCTTCCTGAATTTGTTGGGACATGTTTTTGGTCTAACATATAATCTATCCTACAAAATGTTCCATGTGTGCTTGAGAAGAATGTGTATTCTGGTGCTATTGGATGGGATGTTCTGTATATACCTGTTAGACCCATTTGGTCTACAGTGTTGTTCAACTCCACTGTTTCCTTATTGATCCTTTATCTGGATAATCTATTCACTTTTGAAAGAGTTGTATTAAAGTCCCTGATTATTATTGTAGTGCTCTTTATTTCTCCTTTTGTCCTATTAGTATTTGATTTATATATTTAGGTGCTTTGATGCTGGGTGCATAAATATTTACAATTGTTATATCTTGATGAATTGACTCATTTATCGTAATGACCTTGTTTGTCTCTTGTAACTGTTTTTAGCATAAAGTTTATTTTATCTGATATAAATATAGCTATTCCTGCTTTCTTTTGGTTACCATTTTCTTAGAGTATCTTTTCCATCCCTCACTCTCAGTCTATGTGTATCCTTAAAGCTAAAGTTGGTCTCTCGTAGGCAGCATATCATTGGATCTCATTTTTTAAATCCATTCAGTCATTCTGTGTCTTTTGATTTGAGAATTTAATCCATTTACATTTAAAGTAATTATTGATAAGTTAAAAACTTACTATTACCATTTTGTTAATTATTGTGTAACTGTTTTGTAGATCACTTGTTCCTTACTTCTTCTCTTGCTGTCTTCCTTTGTGAAGCAACAGCTTTTTAATTTGACATAATCCCGTTTGTCTAGTTTTGCTTTGGTTGCCTGTCTTTTGGTGTCATATCAAAAAAATTGTTGCCAAGACTAATGTTCAGGCTGGGGAAGCCAATTGTTTTGCTCCCACTTTCCCCTGTGAGAGAAATCAAGGGCCGAGGGGGTCTCTCTTGGCACTAAGGTGTACCTCCTTCGGGGAAGAGTGATGGAGGTAAGGAGAGACTGTTCTTCTTAATCTCTTCACTGTACCTATTTTCAGATTTTTTTGCTTTACTGTGGTGCTAGAACCTCTCAGCAGAACCTCTATGCTCCCATAAAGGTATTATCTCCTGTAGTTGGTTGTTAAAATCAGAGTTTCTGTGGGAGTTTAAGGGCTGGAACCTCCTATTCCACCATCTTGCTGATGTCACTCCAATGATGCTATTTTTTCCCGAGAGTATCAATGCTAACTCAGATCTTATATACAGTAGTGCTCAAAGTGTCTGGGTATTCGTTTTCCCCAATGTACAGTTACATGGCCATAGTTCTATTTGGGGAAGGACTGAAAGAATCATTATAGGACATATGGTCTTTTCTTTTGGGGATCCAGCCACCTCTTTGGCCAACAGGTATAGGTCTGAAAACTGACTCAGGTCCAGGAGCTGGAGAAATCATGACTTTTGATTGAGGTGACCACCCTTGGTCTTTCGCTGCTCCATTTTTGTATTCTTCTGATTGTAGATGTTAAGCAGCTCCTTTGTTGGTTGCCCATGTATTTTTCCCCTTAGGATGCTGTGTTCTATGAACTATCTCCACAATTCTATACAGGTCAACCTCTCTTGTTTCACATTATAACTTTGCTGATCATTAAAATAACTGTGACCCCCAGTTTCTTGTAGTTAAGTACCACTTTTTAGCCTCTACTGCTTCAGGGCCCCTTTATCTCCATTGCTAGTAATGAGTCATGCTCTATGACTGCCTCTCTTAATATCTGCCCTGTCCTGCGGAGAAGAGCAATCTTTGAACTTCTTAGTGATGCTGGTACCCCTCTCACCAGTGCATTCCTAATGGCCTTGGTGAATGGTGTATCTTCTCAATCTTCCCATGGAATATAATCCTTTGGTGGGTCTTCTGGCCACACATAATATATCTATTCCAGGATGCCCACCTCCCTGAGCCTTTTACTCAACTCCTCCACCATCTGCCATGGCAATTCAGACATTCAAACTTTGCTCAGCATGGGCCATCATTTTTCTTCATTCTTCTAGAGGCTTTTCTAGCCGTGAGTTTGCACAACCCCTGGGAATCCTTGCCAGAGTGTTAAATCCTGTATCCTAAGAACATGTTTCCAAGTCAATAAACTTTCCCTCATCCAGTATTATGTCCCATCCCCATTGAGCACCCTCAAAATCCAGTCCCGTGGGTACTTCCCCTTACTCCTAACCGTACACACTGGCTAATTCTCACAACTCCTGTAGGTGGAGTCTCTTTTCTCCTTGATTATGCCCAGTATATTACCAGCTGAACTACTCTGAAGTTCAACCTTATTTATTGGCCTGGCAGCCAGGAGAAGAAGTAAGGGCAGATCATTAATCGTCAATCCCTGTTGACCTATGAAGGAATGGCCTTGGCTGTTCTGAGCAGGGAGTGCTGGCATTTAATAGGGAGGGAGTTTCTCCTCTGAGGGATCTGAGAAGTCTAGGGAGCGAAATTCTTTGGGAGCTTCTACCCAGTTTTCCCCATCCATGTGCCAGGGTCCCAGGTTTTCCCAACTGGCATCCTATTGTGGCATGACAGACTTGTCTTGGTGAGCATTGAATCTTTTTTTTTTTTTTTTGGCTTTTAAGTCCTGAGTTTGGTCTTCAGCCTTTTCTGCTTTCCCATGCAGGAAAAAAGACTTCATTCTAAGCTGCTAAAGATGTCCTCTGGCCTTCACACTTGGTTTTCAATTGTTTAGCTGTCCTCAGGCCCTGTTGGGGCCAATGTAACTTAGCAGCCAGCTGATGGGATCACTGCTTTCAGATGCTTTACCTTCCCTTCTCAAAACCCTGACTCATTGTATCCACTAAGGCATTCCCTCCACCAGTACATTCTGCCAAGTAACCTTTGGTACAGTTTTAGCAACTGAGCACCCACCCTGTGCCAGGAACTGTGTCCCAGAGATGATCATCGCTGGGGTCCTGATTGCCAGTTAGGTACTAAGTGATCCTGTCCCCAGACACTATCTTACTGCCTGCTTTCCAGATCCTTCCTGGTATCAACTGTGTCAGTTTGGATCCTCCAGGAAGCAGGGGGTGAGATGCAGTTGAGAGAGTAGGAGGTTTATTAGAGGGTAACTCCTGTGAAACCAAAAGGGGGAGGGAGCAGAGCTGGATAGGGAGAACCCCACACTGAGACAGAGATTCAACACAGTTTCAGACAACTCAATGGGAAGTTCCCGAACCTAGTGGAAGGGCCTCCCCCACCATCGGCAGAATTGGCCAGGACTTAGTACCTCCACCATGCTCATAGATTGAGAGCTGCCTGGGAGGAGTGTGGATTTGATTCCAACCCTGTGGCAGATCCTGAAGGGGCTGCAGCTGGAGGCTGTCAGCTAACTGCACCCCTCACAGCTAAATAGTTCTTTCTTAGAGAGAGACTCCACAAAGTGCACCTCCATCACTGCCATGGAACCTTCTGGAAGTTGGATCAAAGAGAGAAACTGCTTCATGCCAGGGGTTGCCATCTGCAGAGTTTGGGGAAGTGTAGCTGGCTCTGCTACCAGAACTGGGGAGGCATGGGAGGCTTTTGGGTCCAAACTGCTAGTTTTATTCTGAAAACATTTTTCTTGACAGTGATCTATAAGCCTTTGTATTTAAAACCACTTGAATCTGACATGAAGTTTAGACACAGTGTGGGAAAAGGAAGATATTTGGGGAATGGATGGCGAGTGGGGGGTCATAGAAAAGAGGCAAAATTTCAATAACTTTCTCTCATAAGTTTTATCTCTTAGTCCCTAAGGAAACATAGGAACAATATCCAAAGATGAGCAATGACTTTCCTTTCTCTGCTGCCTGCTCAGTATCTTGAAACTATCGGAGGGGGGTGATAATGTTTAAAAATTATTATCTTGAGCCAACCCTGATGGCCTAGCAGCTAAAGTTTGGCACGCACCACTTCGGTGGCCCGGGTTTGGTTCCCGGGCGTGGAACTACACCACTCGTTTGTCAGTAGCCATGCTGTGGCAGTGGCTCACATAGAAGAACCAGAAGAACTTACAACTATACACAACTATGTGCTGGGGCTTTGGGGAGGGAAAAGAAGGAAAAAGGAAGAAGATTGGCAACAGATGTTAGCTTAGGGCAAAGCTTCCCCTGCAAAAAAATAAATAAATAAGTGAATAAACAAAAAAAATCTCTTGACTTAAAAAAATAAAAATAATTCAACATTTAATACAAAAAAAACCATCATCTTCTCAGGAGATTCCTGATAAACCACTGTTTATTTAAATTTTTTTTTTCCTCTCCAGTAGTACAAAAGCCAGTCAGTCCTATAAGAATAAAGGGACTTCTGAGATTTTTTTTCATTTGAAAGGTAGCATTTATTATATTTTTCATCAAGCACTTTGACCTGGGTTACAACCATGAGACAGAATGTGTCCTCTGTTCAGAAGCTGGAAGCCCAGATCTGCACCCCCTTTTTGCTGATTTGCATGTTCCCCAAAGTCCCTCTCTGCCACTCAAGCCCTTAACAGTGGTTGGCCAGTGCCTCTGGGCAGCATCCATGTCAAGCAGAGCCATGTACTAGGGGCTCTGACCCTCTGGGTCCTGTGCTCTGGCTCCAGGTGAGAAAGAGAATGTGGAGTGGCTCACGTGAAGCATGCGTATGACCTATGGGACTGAGACTGAGACCGTTGCTCAGCGAAGGCAGCCCTGACAGCCCCATTTGTTCAGCCAGCATGACTTTGCTGGGAAGACCATGAGGTGGGACATTGTTAACACTGGGGCACATTTATGTTTTGTCTGCATCCAGATTCTAGTTTTAACCTCGTGGGCCCCAGTCTCCAGTTTCTCTCTCAGTGTCTCCAGGAGAGAGGATCTCCATCATCTGCCTGGGAGCAGCAGAAACCAAGGAAGAGTCCAAAGATCCACCATGTGCTTCACCCAGCTTGGTGCAGTGGCTGTGGGACAAACTCTGAGTTAACAATTAGCAGCCTAGTTGTCCTGGTGATATTGCTCGCTATTACTGTCTAAACTTGTACTGTTTATATGATGAATATTTGCCACATACAGCTACATAAACTTAAATTAGAATTAATTAAAATAAAAAGCTTAGCTACTTGATGGTGCTAGGTACATTTCAAGTGCTCAATAGTCACATGTGGCTAAAGGCTACCCTATTGAACAGCACAAATACAGATAGTTTCATCATCACAGAAAGTGTCATTGGTCAGTAATGGTCTGAAAGATTATACCTGGTTACTCATGGTGTTAAGCTAGAACACAAACCTCACCAGCTGTTGGTCTAGATACTTCTTCACTGATGCAGCTACTGTGGTTCTCAGAGCTGCTCTGGACGGGTTTCTGGATGGGAGGAATGGGGCTGGGAGGACAGATCTGGATCAGGAACCCTCTGCCCCCACCCCACCCCCTGCCATTATGGCTGCAGGTTCCCTCCTGGCACATCTGTCTTCCAAAACCACATCTTTGGCATCTCCTGTGGATCATAGAATCTAGCCCTTAGTGTCTTGTGACCAATATCTTTTCTCAATTCCTGGTTACCTGTTAGCCTTTTGTTCTCAACTGGGTGGCTGGTTTATTGAGGAGAGGAATCGTTTTGTGTTCCCTAAGAGTCAGCCCTAGTGGTGGATGTGATAGTATCAGCTTCATGGGTAGCAGTGAAAAGTCTCACAGTCAAACTGGAACCCAGCGTCTAAAATCCTGTAAGATATTATATCACAAAACTGCCATTAGATGGCAAACAAACCCCATAACAAACAAAAGGCACAGGCCCAATCTTAGAAATACTGAGACAGTATAGAGTGATACTGTCCCATTATCAATGGGGAGTCCTAAGGCTTGAGGGGCTTCTCTGGGTGTGACAGGAATGCCTGGGAGGAGCTGCCAGTGTGCTGAGTGGTGGGGAAAATCCCACTCTGTATTCTGCCGTGTGGCTGGAAATGCAGCCCTGCTCTTCTGCTATGGACTGAATTCTGCCCCCTGCAATTCCCATGTTGAAGCCCCAACTCCCAATGCAGCTGGTTTTGGAGACAGGGCTTATAAGGAGGTAATTAAGGTTAAGTGAGGTCATAAAGGTGGGGCCCTAAGCTGATAGGATTAGTGTCCTTATAATAAGAGACACTGTAGGGCTCACTCTCTCTCTCCCCACATGCAAACATCTAGGAAAGGCCATATGGCGAGAAGGTGGCCTTCTGCTAACCACGAAGAGGGCTGGCCCCAGAAAGTGAACCCTGCTGGACCTTGATCTTGGACTTTCCAGCCTCCCAAACTGTGAGAAAATAAATTTCTGTTGTTTAAGCCATCCAGCCCGTGGTATTGTGGTTTGGCAGCCCCAAATACACCATCCCTAACCTGTTTGAGCAGGAGTGGCCTCAAGAGGAACCTTGGGGACATGGGACCCAGCTTTGCTTCTCTTCCTCCTGCTGTTCTGACTCTGGTGAGGAAAGAGGACTCAGGCTTCATCCTCAGCTTGTCTGCATTAGACTCGGACATTTCCTTGAGGATGAAGCTGTTAGCCTGTTTTGTTTTCTGTTCAAACTGAATGAGCTCCCTGCTGGGTATTAATGTTTGAGGATGTTCATGTTTGCTTCCCCACTTAGATGCCAGTGGCGACACTGTGTGGACCCTGTCTCCAGCCTCCCTCCCTGTGTCCCAGGAGAGAGGGTTGCTGTCACCTGCAGTGCCTGCCAGAATATTAACAGCATCCTAGCCTGAAGTCAGCAGAAACCAGGACCAGCTCCAGGCTCCTGCTCATGCGTGCTGCCCCCTGGACACAATGCCTGCCCAGGCAGGGGCAGAGGGTCTGGACAGACGTCACTCTCACCGTCAGCAACCACGCTGTCTTCAGGAGCACAGACACCCTCCTCCTGTCACCACTGTGCAAACAAACCTCACCCAGCCTCTGCTCCTGCCCTGGGGCTGCTGTGATCTCTGGGGCCTTCTCAGGGGAACAGGGCTGGGTCAACAACTCTGAAATCGCATCCCCTCGCCTCCTGGCACTCCCTTCCCCCCTCCTCTGTCTGGTTCCTCCAGTGCGTCTCCTCTGCATCACTGTGTGGAGCCCTTCAGTGGGTTTCTCCTTCCTCCTGTGCTGAATTCAGGGGCCAGTTCATCCTTGCTTCACCACAGGCTGTCCGCGCCTTCAGAGTTGAGAGCCTTGTCCTCTCACATCCTGGCCCATTGTTAACCTGTAGTTCTGACTCAGCTCCATGAATCCTTGTGGAAGGGTCGTTGTTAACAAGTTGTGGTCACCAGAAACCATCAAGTAGTACAAATACTCAGAAGCTTGCACATGCGGGGGTGACACTGACCATTGAGGACCGAGTCCTGGCAGCCATGAACAGCAATGAAAGCTGGGCAGGGAGGTCCCTCCTCACTCCAGTCAGACGTGAGTTGTGAACCGGCCGTGGGCAGTTTTGTCCTGTGACCACACACGCCCCTGAGGTCACCTGTGCTACTCCTACTGACGGGAGCACCAGGGGAGGCACTGCCCACGGGCTGAGCTCTGGAGAGAAAATGTCTCTCCTCTCAGGCCCAGACCTGCTGCTCGTCTCCCCCGCACCTGCTGCTTCACGGGGTTCCCCGGACCCCCTCAGTCACTCAGAGTCCTCAGCAACAGGCAGATTCCTGCTCTGCCCAACAGGGCATGAGGTGGGGTCCTGGGCTTCATGACATGTGGGATCTGTAGTGGGGAAGGGGCCATATGTCCATGAACCCATGGCTCATTTTCAATGTTCATGCTCCCTTATTTATTAAAGTTTAAAATTGCATTATACCAACAATTAAAGTTATATCTATATGCATTATATTTATATGTATCTGTATAGATACATAGTATATACACATATAATTTATATACAAAATATGCATTTAATTTTTAAAATTTACATATAGTGTTTATGTGCAACATATAAATGATTCAACTGTTTGTTTATTTATTTAGCATGTACACCCTTTTTTCTAACCAGGACAGAATCTGGCTGAGTGCAGACCCTGGATAGGGGGACATTTTCTGACCCTCCCTCTCTGGGCTCCAGCAGGGTCACAGCCACTCAGGACCAGTGACAGCAGCTCTGAGAACAGCCAGCCCCACAGATCCCGGGCCCAGCTCTGAGGTCCTGGTCACTCCAGCTGTCACCCTGGCTGCTGGGTTCTAGTCTTGGTCCCGCACCCAGGTATGTGTGAGCTGTGTCCTTCCCTGTCCCTGACAGTCAGCCCCAGTGCAAGGGCTTTCTTCCCCCAGGTCCTCAGCCCTGTCATCTAGGAGACCAGTTGCTTCCTCCATGGTCCAGCGCAAAGCCGGGCAGCTCTCGGGCAGTGCAAGCCCGACTTGGCCCTGGTTTGAGGGCCCTCTTCCTGATCTCCCCACTTATTCCAGTACCTGAGAGCCTGTCCTGGCCTTAAAGGCACAGGCCACATTTCCATAATTGCTGAAGCTGACATTGTCACTTGGAAAATTAAAAACTTGACTTCACTGTCATCCTCAGGGCCTGGCTTGTTCCAACCCCCTGGATAAAGTTGTCTTTGGGGTTTCTCCTCCCCATCCACTTAACTTGGATGCACAGTGAAATTAAAAATGTAGCAGAAGCTCTTGGCCATACCTCTCCTCCTTCTCCTTAGGTTTATAGAGCCCTAGCTCTGTCCTGCTGTGCATGGTAAGGACAGGTGAGCCCTCTCCCAGCCCCAGGGGAGCTCAGGAATTAAGGGGACACCTGTGATCAGCTTGGGAAGGGAAATGTAAGGAGAGTGAGGCTGAGGCAGTGTTTTCCAAAGGATTTTGAACCCTCATAAAAAGAGAGGAGGTGAAGAACTTTGCTCTACATTTCTTCCTGGAATAGTTATGATGCTCAGAGCTGCTGCAGCCCTCTTGAGATGGTGAGGCATTAAGCCCAATATTGAAAAGCCAGTGTGATGGAGATGGCAAAGCAGAAATATAGAAAGAACTCAGGTCCTTTCTTCTGTCACTGAGCTGCTGCACCAACTCTACAAGCTCCAACCTTCAGACCTTTTGTTATTGCTGAAGCCATTGCTCTCAGTTTTTTTCATTTGCTTCTAAAATGATTCTAACTTATATAGAAAAGATGGGTAAAGGGAAGAGCTTGGTGGGGTCTTAGATCTGCTCTTTAGGAGAGGAGAGGAGTTATCATATGTTTGTGCGTATGTTTGTGGGGGGTCAGCGGCCTAAATGCGGGAAACCATAATAAGTTAGCCCTTCCTGGCCTTTTAGTCACGCTATGCTCATGGAGAGAGAAACCAAGTCATTCTGAAGCGTTTAAGAACTCTGCTCTGTCTCGATTTCTGTTTTTATATCCTTAGCATGAAACAGCCTCTTGTTCTCCGTAATTCCTCCTTCCTCCAAGGGTCATTAAAATAGAATTGTGGTCAAGAAACAGACAAGAAAGGTTAGAAAAGATAAAGTTGGGGATTATACGGGTCTCTGCAACACCAACACTTTGGCAGGTTCCCCACCCCCCATTCTCAGCTGTTTTTGAAGGGGAGACGCTGACTCATCCAGCAGGTACCCATCAGAGGGTGCATTTTGAGGATTTGCAAAGAAAAGCTCCCAGGCAGTTAGTGCTGGACTCCTGGGGTGGGAAGCTGGGTGGTGGTTCTGGATTCACGGCACAGAGGAGGCCAGAGCGAGTCCTGAGAGAGGCTGATGTGTGAGAAGAAGAACTTAGACCTCAGACCTATGGCCACAGCCTTAGGAGCCCGAGGGTGGGGACCACTTATCAAAGAGCCATGGGGACCGGAGTTGGTTCCCATCAGGAAGCCCATTTCATCAGTGGACACCCTGCCTGTCATGCAGGTTGGGACCTGTCTTCAGTGATGTCTCCACATGGCCCCCAAAAGCAGTGGCTTCAGGTTTCTTAGTGGAGGTTGGGTGGAGCCCTGTGGATGAAGTAGGCTTCACCCAAGGATGTGTGGGGAGGAGCCTGAAAGTGACACACCAGAGTTCCTGTTCAGAAGGCTGGTGGGTCGGTGATCAATAGGAAACAAATACCATCTGGGCACTGGAATTACTGAAGGGGGTTATACCAGCTATACCGTCATCCTCTATACTTCAGGGTTCCCACTTACTGACAGTCACTCTGCTCTGAAGCTGTTGAAGTCTAAAATCTTACGTAGTTCTAGGCTGTCTAAGAAGAGAAGCATCACAGAAGAGCTGGTTCTTGCTTTTTCTCCAGGCAGGGGCATCATTTTCCTTCTGGTCATTGTCAAGGGATATAAAAATTTCCTCCTAAATATTTCTGATTTCTTTACGAGGGTTCCAGTCCCCATCTCAGGTCAGAAACCCCACAGCCCCATTGAACTACCTGAATCCCTTCCTTGGAGATCCTTTTTTGCAAGCTCCCCTCCCCCATCTTTATCACCCTCAGCCCAGGTCTCTCTAAAGGCTGATGCCTCATGCAGTCCTGGGCTCTGGACCCTCCCTACCAGCATGTTTCTGGGGTCTCAGGGACAGCTCCTCTGGAGCCTGGCTTTCTCAGATACAGGTCAGTGGAGGCCCTGGGGAGAGGCCAGTTTATTGAACCCTCTTTCCTGAGTGAGGGTGGCTGCTAGTCTGGATGTGTCCCCTGCCATGCACCATAAATGTCACTTTTCTTTTTTACTCTTTAGCAGTGGGGGGACGTCATCCTGACCCAGATGCCAGCATCCCTGTCTTCATCTCCAGGAGAGAGAGTCACCATTTCCTGTCAAGCCAGTGCCGATGTGCACAGAAAAATGTCTTGGATTTGGTTAAAACTTGGACAAAGATTTGAACCCCTCGTATCTCACATCTCTGCCTTGGCCCTGGGCGTCCCAGCCTGGTTCAGCGGCAGGGGAAGTGAAACCACTTGACCTGAGCTATTGCTGTGGCCTATTCGTCAAGAATTTCTGCTTTCCCACCTAATTCATGCTTCTATCCTCTCCAGGGCAGGCTGTAAGGACTCAGGGAACTGTCTTGCTAACAGATTCCAGTGATGAAGCAGGTCAGTGGTGCCCAGGGAGACTCCGTGCCCCCCAACCTCTCAGAAGCTTGGCCAAGAACCCAGGGCTCCTGGTGAGACCTCATCTCCAAGTCAGCTGACATCCCCGGGGCCACATCACCAGGAGAGCGTAGCCTGTTGGCTGGAAGAGCCCCTTCTACAGGATTGTCTCCCTCACCCTCCCTCCTGCTCCATGAGTGGGAGAGGGCGGCTTTGGAGAAAGACAGGAGCCTCTGGCCTGTGCCTGCTGGTGAGGACTTCCTCTCCCAGGAGTGGGGTCTTGGCCTTCGGCCCTACAGATGCAAATATTGAAATCCTTAGTCCCTGCCTTCAAGGAAGTCACTGTCTATCAAGGAAGATGGAACCTTAGATGCATAAATGATTACACACTCATGAATACTTACATAGTTACAGAGATGTGCTGTGGTTATACAAAAACAAAATGAGAATGTGGAGGAAAGAGGGACACCAGCTGACCAGAAGAGGTGCTGCTAGAGAAGAGACTTAATGAGAAAAATGTATTTTCAGGGGAATGAAGTGGGGAAGTTATTTACTTTTCCAGGCAGAGGGTAGGGCAGTGCTCACTGCTGATGTTCCTTCTCCATCCCTTAGGGCATCACAGGGCCTTTCTTTCCTCCTCCCCACAGCCAGGGCTGAGGGAAGCCCTACTTTCTCCCACAACCACAGCATGCTCCAAGGATCAGACGAGGTCCTTTCCTCATGCCTTTGTTTTCTAGACTTTGTCTGACTTTGGGGAAAGGCTGACTGTACTTTGGATGCTGAGGAGTTTCTAAGTTTAGATGGTTGCAAATCTCAGTTTCCTGTGGGCAGGGCATCTCCTATCAAGAAGGGGATGATTATCAAAGTGATTTCACCAGGTCACAGGCAGTTTGTGCAAACTCAGCCTTCACCATCGGCTCCCATCTCCCTCAGGGGCCATCCCATCTGCCTTCAGGGCTGGTGCTCTTAGAGTAAGGAGCTTGGTTCCATCACACACAACACAACACTCTGCCCTGGTCTCATGGCACCTGGATCAGCAGCCCTGGGTCGGGAGCTGGTTTCTTGCTGCCCACTAGCAGGTCTGCCACAGAGAAGCTGTCAAATCTGTCTGCAGCTCGATGCTGGCTCTCTCTACTTCCAGGTTCTGGCACCTTCACGGGGCTGTTCTCTGGAGATCAGGGTGGCATCTCCCTGTGAGTTGCCACCTCCATGACCACACAGGGCCACACAAAGCCTCACCTCCATCTCTAACCATATGAGGCTCCTTGTTTTCATTTTAAACATATCAGATTCCTTTTCTTGGTTGTGAAAGATTCTTTTGTAGAACCAAAAAGCTTTTACCTCCAGTGAGGAGAGAATATTCAATTTCTAAATGCCTCCTTAAATTCCTGGGGGATTCTAAGTGCAGCAGGAATGGAATGGTTCAGCCTTTTTGTTTTTCCAGGTCTGAGGTTCTCTGGACATGTGTAGGCTCTAAAGTCAAAACAGCCAGGGTGACCACAGGTCTATGTCCTGCCCCTGGGGACTTGTCCACCACCTCATGACCCTGCAGCATTCTGTTTTCCCCTTATGGTAACTGACAGGGTCCCCCTTAGGGAGGCTGCTGACAGACAGAAATAAGGGGACCAGGTTGAAACGGACAGATAGGCACGATTCCTGGAGTCACCAGGAGGACACTGAAGAGAGCTTCTTGACATCCCAGGAGGCTCCCAAAGAACTTCAGCCCCATCATCCTTTCTGTGTCCGGACCACGGGAACTCCAAAACCACAACCTTGCCTTGACAGGCTACAAAACAGTGCAGAAGACCTGACCTGAGACCCTGGAACTCTCCAGCTCCCAATCCATGGGAGAGAAGGCAAGGGTCACCGTTGTGCTGTCTGAGGGCAGGAGAACAACATCCCTTCTCCTGAGACATGAGCTAGACTTGCTGCTGCACTATCCGCTCAGCAACTTGTGCCCATATTCTCTCTGTGGGCATCCGGCTTCCTGTATTAACATTTCTTTCAACCCCAACTGAATTTTAATTTTAATTACCAGTCTTTGTTGTGGTGGTTGTGTATATTCTGAACTATGTTCTCTGTGATGAACGCAGGTTGGCTTGATTCTCCCGTGATAACTAATTCCCTGGTTTGGGCTTTGATCAATGGTTCACTTGGCAGCTGGTTAGAGCAGAAAGCAGAACAAGCCCCATTTCTGTAAGAATAATTCTTGAATGATCACTCTGCAGGCATTCTTCCGTCTCTGGGGTGACCTCAGTTCCAGCCTCTGGAGAGGAGCCCTGTGAAGGGGGCAGCCTCACTGGTCCCACTCAGTCCAGCCTTAGCTTCTGTGGGAGCAGAGGCACCTCCACCACCTCCTTCTCCTCCTCCTCCAGCTGCAGGTGGGGTGTGCCTGCCAGCCCTGAGAAGGCACTAAGAAGAGGTCTGGTCAGGCCATCAGACATGCAAATGACACCAAGGAAACTTGTGCTTATTTAACCCTGGGGCAGAGGCCCCCAAATCCTGAGCAGCTCTGACAGTTAACTACTTGCTCAGCCCCATCCCTCTTGCTTTTTGTTCCAGAAGCAGCAGATTCCAGCAACACTCCAAGATGGGCTTCCAGGTCCAGCTCTTCTGTCTGTTGGTTATGGGCTTTCAGGGTAAGCATGTTTCCTACTGCAGATTCTGAGCTGGAACTTTAGCCCCTGATGCAGAGATCATGTGCTCAAGTGGGTTTTGGAAATTACAGTGTATTATGTAGAGTCGTTTTCACTCAACTCTTAGAAACTGAGGCAGAGACTAAGGCTGACAATGAGGCAGATGCACAAACAGCCTTGAATATGTCCTCTGTCCTCTGAGGACCATGGAGCTCTCTGTCCATGCTCAGACCCCATGTCCACCATCTCTTTAGAGGCTCACCAGACCTGTTTAGGCTATAAGGAATGGACCTGTCCATTAGCCCTTCAGGATGGGGCTGTGCCATGTTGTGTCACCTTCCATAGCTTGCCTTGGGCTTGAGGACACATCAACAGCCATTTCTATGTGGATTCATGGACACAGGCAAAGGTAGAGAGGCCCAGGGGCACTTAATTTCTAATTTCTGTCAGGTGGATGCATGACATGGTTCTTTAAGGAAGATGGTTCTTCTAAGGAACAGTGTTTCTTCGAAGACTTTGGAAAAAGTAATGCATTGTATTGCCTGAATGGGGTGTCCTTACAGGCTGCAGGGCAGAGACCATCCTGACTCAGTCTCCAGAGACCCTGGCAGCATCTCAGGGCAGCTTTGTCTCCATCACCTGCAGAAGCAGCATGGAGGTAGGTACCTCCATGGCCTGGTACCAACAGAAACCCAACAAGGCTCCCAGGCTGCTCATCTTTGGGGCTTCTGCCAGGGCTGCTGGAACCCCATCCAGATTCCGGGGAAGTGGCTCTGGCTCTGACTTCTCTCTTGCCATCCATGGAGTGGAAACTAAAGACATTGGGGTGTATTACTGCCAGCAGCACTTCAGCCGGCCTCTCACAGTGACAGATCCCCAAACAAAAACATATTTTCTGGTCTATAGATGTCTGTCTGCCCTGGTGCAAAGACACCTGCTTCCTGCAGGAGGCCACAATGTGAGAGATGTGAAGTATCCACATTTTAGATGTCCATGTTCTCAGAGTTGATATTTTCTGACCTGGTGAATCAGGAGCGTGTTGAAGAGTTCTTGCCTCACATTTAAACCAGATCCACCTAGAGGAAAACGTGGAAGGGGGTTAGAGCCAAGCTGTGATCTAGACAGAAGCTGTAAATGGGTTAATTGATTGTTATTTCCATTATCAATTGCAGCATTACAGAGCACCCCAAAATAATAGCTTAAAACAATAATTTATTATTTCTTGTGACTGTGGGTTGGCTGGGTGGTTTCTCAGCTGGTTTGCCTGGGCTCACTCATGCACCTGTTCAGCTGTAAGGTCACCTGGGCTGAAAGGGCCAAGTTGGTCTCACCCACATGTCTGCCAGTGGTGCTGGCTGTCAGCTGGGGAGTCTGGGTTCTTAGTCACATACAAGGGGAGGGGTGGTGAGAGACCTCCACCTCAGGTGTAGGCTCTAAAGAGTGAATTAACTGTAGAAAATTTTAAATTAATAATAATGCTACTTTTTATTATCATCCTGCACTGACAATTCTGAACAATGCCAGGGATAAAATACTCCTCCCCACAGGAAGGATCACTCCCTCTACTCACCCTCCACCCCCTGTCATGCCACTGGATGGCAATGATCATATATCTGGTAGTCAGTCCCAGCTGTTGGCAGGGTACCTCAGTTCTCCTCCACCTGACTTCTCATCCTTCAATAGGCTAGATCAGTTTTCTTAATTCTAAAAGGGAGGGTGGAGGCTACAAGGCCACTTGAGGTCTGGACTCTAGACCTGGCATAGCATTCCTTTCATCACATTCTGTGTCAAAGCAAGACCCAAGACCAAACTTGATTCAAGAAATAGACTCTACTCTCAATAGGGAAATAGACTCCACTCTCAATAGGGAAATAGACTCCACTCTCAACGGGAAGACCATGTGGCAATGTTTTTCAGATCTACCGTAATTGTCTTGAATTAGAAGTTTAACAACAACAAAGATAAGAATGCCTGCAGGGGCTGGCCCTGTGGTGTAGTGGTTAAGTTTGTACATTCTGCTTTGGCTGCCTGGGGTGCACCAGTTTGGATCCTGGGCAGGGACCTACTCACCACTTATCAAGCTATGCTGAGGCAGCATCCTACATAGAAGAACAAGAAGGACCTACAACTAGGATATGCAACTATGTACAGGGATTTTGGGTAGAGAAAAGAAAGAGGAAGATTGGCAACAGATGTTAGCTCGGGGACAGTCTTCCTCAAGAAAAGAAAATGCCTGCAATATTTATTGAATGCTTATTATGTGCCATGAACTGATCTAAGTCTTGGTATGAGATGTTTTATTTCCATCTTCCAGTTGAAGACCCTGAGGCAGAGAGAAGCTATAAAATGTGTCCAAGATCACCCGGATAGCAAGCCAGGATTCTAATCAGAAAATTTGATTCACAGAAGGCAGTGAGTGGTATGACAACACAGAGGAATTCCGTGGAGCTAGCTTATTGGAAAAATTGTGTGAGAGGCACTGACCCTGGTTCTAGACAGTCACTTGTTCCACACACAACTTGCTGAAGACACGGTTTGGGATCTCCTAATACCCTTCTGTATGTTCATTAGTAGTTCTGAAGCTAATCAGTGTGATTAACCAAGGTGGCATATGTAGTAGCTAAAAATCAGAGGGAAAGGGGATATTTTGTTGTGTTGCGAAGACGATGATGAAGAAACAAGAAAATAACATATAAGCAGTAGACAAAACACTAGACTGAGTCCTTTGGATAAGAGGTTGAGATTTTCAGTAGGGGAGCAAACTGGCCATCTCCTTTCAGAAGATAGGGACAATCAGGAGAAGGAAATGTGAAATAGAAGCAAAACCTTGATTACTCTAAGGAAGCCTAGAGGAAATGAGAAGTCTCCTTCCTGAGTGCCAGCAGGCAGAGGGAAATTTCTCAATGAAAAAAACCAATCAAGAGTAATCATACATGCTGCATGCTCACCACAGTGTGCTAGGCAACACAGAGAAGTGGAACAAATAATCCCATACCTTAAACATATCCCAAATCTGACCACCTCTCACCTCCTCCACCTCCACTGCCCATCCTGCTACAAGCTTCCATCATCTTTCACCTGGACCAGAGCCACACCTTCCTCAAAGTTCACCAGCTTCTCCAGTTGCCCACCTGCAGTCTATTCTCAAGTCAGCAGCCAGAGGGATCTTTTAAAAATGTGAGTCATGGTTCTCCTCTGATCAAAATCTTGCACTAGATTCAATTTCACACAAAGTGAAAGCCCAAGTCCTTACAATGCCTTCGGGACCCCAGCTGACTTGGACCCTCCCTGTTACTTCCCTGATCCCTTCTGCTATGGCTCCACCCTCTGCCTCACTGGGCTCCAGCCTCTGCCTTGAACAAGCCATGCACAGTCCTGAGGTCGGATCTCTGCTCTCGCTTGTCCCTCATCCAGCAAGTTGGCCCAAAGCTTCCCTTCTCAATGATTACCCCAATCCTGCATTCATAGCACACCCTGCTCCGTATTTTGTTCAAAGCACTTCTCAGTTTTATTTATTTCTTTATGATACTTACACATTATAGTCTGACTCCCTTTGGTGGAAATTAAGCTCCATAGGGTCAGGGAGCTTTGTCTGTCTTGTGCTTTGATGTGTCCCAATGTAATATAAGATAATCTGGCGCACAGTAGTACTCAATAAACACTGTGCATATTCTAGCTAGGAAGAAACATGACCACACACAGGAAAAGCATCCCCTGTGAGACTGGGTGTCATTAGAGTATTGCATTGTGCTCTGCTCCTGCACTAAAGTGAGCAAGAAGCATGAAGTAGCTAAGCAAGAGCTCATGTATCTGATAGCAGGAAACCTGGTAAGTCCTGAGTAAGTGAGAGAGGGATTTAAGAAGGTGACATGAAAGTACAAGAATGGGCTAAGTCACAGCCTGTTTTTAAAAGTTGTTTTGATTATTCTTTTTCCGGCCGCCCGGTGGCACAGCGGTTTAGTTCGCGCTTGGCAGCGCGGGGTTCGCGGGTTCGGATCCCGGGCGCCCGCCGACACACTGCTTGTCAGCCATGTTGTGGCGGCGTCCCATATAAAGTGGAGGAAGATGGGCACGGATGTTAGCCCAGGGCCAGGCTTCCTCGGCAAAAAAGAGGAGGATTGGCAACGGATGTTAGCTCAGGGCTGGTCTTCCTTACAAAAAAAAAAAAAAAAATCACTCTGATCCCATGATGGATTCAACTTTTGTTTTTTGTTCATGGAGTATGTGCCAGGCACTGATCTAAGCCCTGCAGTTATACAGCAGGCAAGTGTACATTGTGTTATGGGGACAGAGAGGATAGGCAGTAAATAAGAAGATACATTTTTTTTTTTTTTTTTTTGGTGAGGAAGACCAGCCCTGAGCTAACATCCGTTGCTAATCCTCCTCTTTTTGCTGAGGAAGACTGGCCCTGGGCTAACATCCGTGCCCATCTTCCTCTACTTTATATGGGACGCCGCCACAGCTTGGCTGACATGCAGTGCGTCGGCGGGCGCCCGGGATCCGAACCGGTGAACCCCGGGCTGCCAAGTGCGGACGAAACCGCTACGCCACCGGGCGGCCCCAAGAAAATACATTTTAATGTCTAATCCTTTTCTAGCTTCTATAGTAGAAATTTAGAGAATTGATTTTAAAACTCTTCATTTTCTAAAATAGCATTTAAAACTATACATTTCTCTCTAAACACTGCTTTTGCAGCATCCCACAAATGTTGACATATATTGTATTTTTATTATCGGTCAGGTAAAATGTTTTCTAATTTTTCTTTTGCTTTCTTTTCTGATCCTCCCGTTACTTATCATTATGTTGCTCGATTTTCAAAATTTAGGGATTTTTTAAGGATATCTTTTTTTATTGTTTTTCATTTAATTCTGTTCTGCTGTGGCCCGAATTTCGTAATGAAATTTATTAAGACTGTTTAATGGCCCACATATTACCCATTTTGGTAAATGCTCTACTGTCACTTAAAAAAGAATGCGATTCATTCATTTATGGGAATATTGTTACACAAATGTCTGTTAGGTCACGGTGTTTGACAGTGTTATTCAGATATTTTATAACATTCCTGATTCACTGAGTATTTTTCAGTATTACATTTTCTCTCTCAATTGACTCTTTAGCTATATCTTTACTTTTTGTTTTATTTTGAGAGTTGCTCTGGTGCAGTGGTTTTCCTCTGGGAGAGATTTTGCCCTTCTCCCTTGGGAACATTTGGCAATGTCCGGAGGCACTCTTAATTGTCAGGACTAGATGGGGAGGGAGTGGGCTGTGGCCCTGGCCTTCATGGGTAGAGATAAGGGATGCTGCTAAACCTCATGTGATGCACAAAACAGCTCCCACACAGAGAACTTTCGAGTCTGAAATGCCAACAGTGCCCACACTGAGAAGCCTTGTTCTGTGGGTTACAATATGCAGCAACAAGTAAGTCAATATTTTTCCATTTCACAGACAAGGTGAGATCCCTACAGCTGTACACTGTCATTTAGCCCCCTGTTGCCCTTTGTGCTATTTTTGTCATGGATTTTACTTTTACATATGTTTTAAAGCTCACACTATATTCTTATTCATTTTGCTTTACATAGTCATTGTATTTAAGGAAATTTAAATCAAAGAACAAGTCTTTTATACTTATTATTTACTATTTCTGGCCCTCTTTGTTTACTTTGTGTTTCTGTCTGGTAAAATTTCTCTTTAGTCAGAACTTTCCTTTGCATTTCTGTGGTGCAGACTTTATGGTGATAAATTATCTCAGTCTCTTTTTTATCTTTAAATGTCTTTATTTCACCTTTATTTTTTAGGGATATATTTACTAGATGTAGAATTTTAAATTAACATGTTTTTCTTTCAATGCTTAAAGATGCTGTGCCATGGTCTACTCTGCATCTTTTTTGATAAGAAGTGTGTAGTCCTTTTCCTTGTTTTTCAATACCTTTTTCCCCATCTGGCTGCTTTTAAGGTTTTCTCCTTATGATCAGTTATCATCAGTTTGACTAGCATATGCTTAAGTGTGATTTTCTCTGTGTTCATCCTACTTTTGGTTTGTTGAACTTCTTGGATCTGTGGGTTGATGTTTTTCATTGGCTTTGGAAAATGATCAGTTATTATTTCTTCAAATTGTTTTTCTGCTCACAATTCTATGCATTGTCAATTTAAGCTGGGTTCAGCTGGGCAGTTCTTTTGGTCTCGGTTGAGATTCCTTATGACTTTGTGGTCCACTGCAGATCGGGGACAGAAAGAGCTCTGCTAATCTAGACTGGGTCCATCAGGGGTTGGCTAGCCTATAGGCTGCTCTAGAATAGCTTTGTCTTTGGCAGCTAGACTCTCTTTCACATGGTCTCGAATCATCTAGGAGCCCAGATAGGACTTGATAGCATGGCAGTCGTAGGGGTCCAAGAAACTAAGGAGGAGTTATGCAAAGTCTCTTTTGGTCTGGACTTGGAGATGGCACAACATCCTGTCTACCTCATTCTATTGATCAAAGCAAGGCAGAAGATAGCCCAGAGTCAGGGGTGAGCAAACAGACTCTACCTCCTAATGGGAGGGGCTGCAAAGTCACATTGCAAGAGATGTGGCCACAGGGAGGGAAATCACTGGGAGGAAGGAGTCCTTGAAGGGTCATGGCAGAGAACACAGCACCCACACTGCAGGGTGAGGAGCCAGATTCACTCTGCTGAAAAGATGGTGGTTTCAACCAGGAGAACACTGGAGACATCTGTGCCATGTTACTCTCTGGTGCTAGAGGGGACACCATGCTGAGCAAGTTTCCAGCCTCTGAGTCTATGACTCCAACAAGGAAACTCACCATCAGCAGCTGCAGGCCCCTGACTTTAGCCTAGAAACTGCAGAAACCAGGAGAAGCTCCTAAGCTTTTTGTTTATAAAGTGCCTGATTGGTTTTCTGGGGCCTCAATCAAGTTCTGTGAAATTTGTAGGTTCTGTGGGTAAACAGCAACTCAGAGGCCCTTGTGATGCTGCAGAAGATTTTGTCAAATATATAACTTGCCTTTTACGAAGCTACGTTTCTGAACATAAACCTAACACACTCAAGCTGGTTGCTCAGGGAGGCCTCTGGTCCTACAGTTTCCTCTCAGGTAGGGGAACTGCTATGGGGCTCCAGTCCTGTTGGGCAGAAGGTTTGTGGCGCTTAAAATAAAGATGATTAGCTTCCGTTTGATAAAATAAAAACCTATAACCTTCGAAAGTAGTTACTGCACAGATAATAGGCATGTGGGTTCCTTCCTTCCTTTCTTTCTTTTTTCCTTCTTTTATCCTTTCTAGATCTATTTTGATAACATTATTTTTGATGTTTAGATCCTCTCAGAATGAATTGAATTGTGATATTTTGTAATTTATGTATCCAATTTCACGTACCATTTTGCTAATTTCGTAGTTAAAAATTATACCTTAAATGCATCAATTATTTTTTAATGTGAGTTTTTGAAGTAATTGATTTCTATTAAATCAAGAGCATGTATTACACTTATTAAACATACAGACTATATTTTAAATTAAATATGCCATACACTGAAAAGTTACACAAAGATTTTTAAGTAATAGCAGATAAGCATAGGAGTCAAGGACTCCTTCTCTTTGTTGAGATTAGAATGAGAAAAAAAGTCTATGCCTTAAATGCCTGCCATCATTAGGAGGAAAGTAATGGGATGCATGAGGCAGTTACTGTGCCTCATAAGACTTTAATAAAAAGGACCTGATTCAAAGACTCAAAATATGTACTAATGATGGATGTGAACAGCAAAAGAGAGATGGAGTTAGATTTTTCTCAGGAATAGAAGTCCTCATAGGATTTCCAAGGAGGTCAGGTTTTAGTCTAGGGCATTAGAGGGTTACACACTTATTGAGGAGTCTTAGAAGCAAAAGTCAAGGAAGCCACTTTTAGAGCTCCTCACATTAAGAAATGCCTGAATCATGGGGAATCTGCTGCAAATAATTTCAGTAGCAATACCAAAGCAGGAGAATGATCAGAGCTATCCCAGGAGCCATGACAAACTCAGGAATTACAAGAAAGTTTTCTGAGGTCTGCATATAATTTAGCACCCAACATCAGTGGGGAGTAGAGGTTGCCCTTGTTCTTCCAATTTTAAAATCTTATATGAGCAACTTTTATTAGTTAAATAAAATCCAGAACCATATGGGGACATGGATTCTGGGAGGTGATGCAGTCAGGTCACATGGCCACCTCATGTCCTGTAGACTGCGTGTAGTCTCTTCCAGGGCTTAGTAGCAAGTGACAACCCGTATCTCAGAAAGAGAATTGATATCTGGGAAGAGATCACATCACTGTTCTAATCCTCTAGAGGTCTGCACTGTGGTTATCCCACTGGGGCTTTTCTGAGACTCTGCACACTGTCCCTATCTGCCAGAGGCAATTTAAGCATCATTGACCTGCTCATCATGAGGTCCATTGCAGGTTTGACTTATTGCAGAGTTTTCTTCTGTTCTGGGACTCACTGAAAACTGGAAGCCTTATAGGTTACTCAATAAATGAGTATGCATTGGCTTTAATCCAAAGAGATCTTTGTGGTGTTGAATACATTTCTTTGTTACTGCAGGGTGTGTTTTCATTTTGGAGACAATTTTTTTACATTCTCCAGACCACTCATTCTAGAAACTTGTTTGCAACTGCCACCAGGACCACGAAGGGAGCTGTGTGTGATATGCCTTGGGCTTCTATATTCAGCCACTGAATACATGCTTTCAAGCTGACTCTGGACTTTTAATTATGAACACCCTGATAATGATTTCTTAAAACTGGGAAAATTTTGGCTAATAACTTTTCAAATTGTTTTTGGACTTCCCTCCCCACCTTCTCTTCTAAGGACTCCAATAATACACACAACAGACTGCTTGAAGTTGTTACACAGCTCACAATGCTCTGTTTATTTATTTATTCATTCACTCCTTTAGTAGTTTTTCTCACAGTACTTCATTTTGGGTGGTATCTATTGTTTAGTTCACTATATTTTTCTTCTGAAATATCTAATCTTGTCACTTCAAACTGTTTGATGCTCTTGGGTCTTGCTTTTAAAGTTTGTTGGGCAGGACCAGAACAGCTCTTGGTCTAGGGATAATTTGCCCACTACTGCAGCGAAGACTTCCTGAGTGATCAGGTGGATCCCTGTGAATCATGAGATTTTCTAATCTTGCTGTTGGAAACGATAACCATTCCTGGCTCTGTGTGAGCTCTCATGAATTTTTCCTCTACTGCTTTCGGGCAGTTTGTTCTCCAGCCTCAGTAGGATCTTCATATGTGTGCCTTGATCAGTACACTCTTGAATATTGAGAGGAACAACTTGTAGATCTCCTGGGTTCTCTCTCTATGCTGATAATGTATCAGACCAAGGGCATCAGGGATCAGAGCAAAGACCTTCTGTCTTCAAAAATACGTAGGCCCCAAATACAAGGACCTTGCAAAATTTCTTTGGCTTTCTGAGGTTGTGTCACACTTGATACACCTTGTCTTAGATGGCGAGGTAGCAGCAAAACCATGTCACAAAACGTGAAGACAGCAAGAGAACGCTCTCTACTCAGAGGTCAGCAGACTGATTCTGTCTTGTGGCTCTCAGGGATAGACATGTTCTCTGCAGACAAATTTGTGCTGCCCTGGTCTGGCCTGGGACACCCGGGAGAAAGCATACCTGGGCGGTGTTATCGCAATCAGCCAGCCCCGACAGAAGCAAGGTGAGTAATATCAATATTTATCTTGTAATAGTTTCCTCAGAAGTCTGTCTATTGATTCTTGATTTCTAGCATAAAAATATTTAGATAAGCAATAACTTTTGGCTGCCTCATCGGGTATTAGAAGTTTTATCACACTAGGAAGCTTTTCATTTGTGTTTCCTGGAACAATAAAATCAATTGTAATCTCATTAATTTCCAGATATCCAAATCATCTTTTGATTGAGGATAGCCATCTTTTAATTCATCGTGTCCCTGCAGTATGAAACCCCATAAACACACAGGTCAGTGACAAGAATCAATGGTCTGACGCTATCTATAAAAATTAACTGGGCCCAGTTTTAGCAGAGCATTTTTAATATGTTCAATATGTCTTTTTAGTCTAGTTCAATATGTGCTTCTAGAAACTTCTGCTTTACCGTTCTCCATTTTTTTCTAGGAAAAAAGAGAAGTGTTTCTGGTCTCTGGGATAAAAGAGACAAAGTAGGCTTTATTCTTCATATGCTTTAGATTTATAATGACTCCTCTTTGAAGCTCTCACATATATTTTTTTTTTTCCTCTAACCCTAGACTTAGAGTTTTGGTGACAGATGGGAGAGTGCACATTTGTGTTCTCTCCTTCAAACCATCTATTTCATTATTCAAAAGTTCTCAATTACTCTTTGGTAAACTGGTTTGGGAATGCTAATTCCAAGCCAATTCCAGGATGAAATGTGGGATGGCATTTTAGCCTTCCAACAATTCCATCTCCTTGACAGCAGTGATCTGTCAGGATGCTCGTTACCTACACTGGACCACATAGAGAGAATCTGTTTCCTTCTGGAAGGTGAGGTATGAACACCATATATGAACAAGGAGCATATAACACCAGGATCTATTGGCATCCACACTACACCTTCCCTTAATATGGAGCTAGCACAACAGAACTCATGTGGAGATAGAGGAAGAAATTGGATCTTAGTGATAAAATGAGTGACTACATCAAACTGTTCTTCAACCTACCACTCTGGATGTTCATTTGTATAAGTTCTCAAATTCTACTTACTGTTACTATTACTATTTAATGCCATGTAAGTTGATATTTCTGCTCATTGTAACTGAAAATTTGTCAAATGATCCTATAATTTTAACCAATTTATTTTGGTAGTGGAATTGGAAACATCATTTTATTTTTTAATCAAAAGTGACAAGCCCCAGGGAACTTAAAAAACCAGTGCTTAAAATAAATTTGTTCTAAAACTGGAGAATCATAAAAGTTGCAAGCCAAATATTGTGTGTATTAGCACAATTCTGGGGTAAAATTTCATTATTTCACAAAGTTTCCAAAATGTTTTGAAGTTTAAATCATTAAAAATGCTTAACTTGAAGTAAAAATTCAAATTAAAAAAAAAATCTTGGTCACAAGCCAAAGTCAAAACATGTTCATGAATGGGTGGAGAAGAAAGAAAAGATCTGAAAACACACGTGTGCACACGCACACACACACTCATTCTACTCAAGCACACATTTTTTTTTTTTTTTTTTGTGGCGAAGACCAGCCCTGAGCTAACATCCGTTGCCAATCCTCCCCTTTTTGCTGAGGAAGACTGGCCCTGGGCTAACATCCGTGCCCATCTTCCTCCACTTTTTATGGGACGCCGCCACGGCGTGGCTGACAGGCAGTGCGTCGGCGGGCGCCCGGGATCCGAACTTGCGAACCCCGGGCTGCCAAGCGCGAACTAAACCGCTGCGCCACCGGGCGGCCCCTCAAGCACACTTTTAAATAAAAATAACAGGAGGAAAACTGGTAGCAGCACTAGTCCATAAGTTTTAATTAGCTGTGTATGTTAGCATGCATTTCACAATCTATTCCTTATAATGTATCAGAAGACCTTTATCTACTGTATAGAAAGAGTGTTGCTTTGAAAGGAGATGTTTAGAGTACATTTTGAAAACAAAGATAGTTAAAAAAATTGAATAATACTTATCTATATAACAACAGCTGGTCCATGAGCCCTCAACACGGATGACACCAGGACCCCTGTACACAAATAGGTTTTCCCACTGTGAGCTGTAGACACAGGTTCTCTGTCTTTGCAGCCAGCACATGAGGGCTTGGGGACTCCCTGGACTTGTTATACTAATAGCAGGGCTGGTTTTGTCTCCATTCCCACATCCCCTTCCTCTGTGACATCTCTGCAAATCACAGCAACTCCAGGGCATATGGTCTTGGTTTATCCTACTTTGGAGAGAATTGATCCTAGTGGATCAGGTATGATCCAGAATTTTTGGTTTATCCTAATCTAAGCTCCAATTCCAGGGACAACCTCTTTAATTGAAGAAAGAAGCAGCAATTGTTGTTGAGATAACTGGGACTGGCATCATTAGACATGTGAATGCCTTTCTCACCTTGCTCCAGCTCAGTACTCTGCATTGGACCATTAGTGCCACCACTCCCATGAAGGGACAATCTCCTCACCCCACTCTAGTCCCAACACCCCATGCTGGGCTTCCCTCTCAAGCCCATGTAGATGCCCTTTCCATACTGTGTGGGCTCCAGCACCCTGTGCAGGGCTTCCACCTTCACCTTCCTATGTGATTGTCTCCTCACCCTGCTTGAGGCCCAATACCCTGCACCCAGCCACTGAGAGCTGCTATCTCTTAGGAACTGGAAGAGATTTGGTGATGGAGGAATACGAGGTTTAGGGAACGCAGTAGATTCAAGGGCATAAATGAGTAGTTGGCCTGGGGAGGACCTCAGCTTCAGAAGGAAATAGCTTGGGTTAATAGAGATGAAAGACATGAACGATAATCCAAGGAGACCAGGGAACACATAGATTGGATCTGTATAACGGCACACAGAGCTAGAAAGATAGCAGAGACTTCTCAGATATGGAGGGAGAAAATCTCTGACCCTGGCTGACCTAGAGGAAGTGATGGGACAGAGCACTCAGAAATGGAGGACACATGGCTTAGGTAGAGATAGCACATTAGCAATGGCAAATACCCAATATCTGTGCACTTACTTACAAATCATGACATGCATACTTTTTTTCGCTCTTCCACTTCATTGCATCTCTGCATCATGATAATTTCTCACATCAAGATTATCAGGGACTCAGAGCAAAGAGGAAGCCTCTATGGCCTCAATAATATCCATAGGCACCAAATAAAAGAAGCCTGTTCAATTTCTTTGAGTGTCATACCTGACAGACCCTGTCTTTGATGGAGAGACAACAAGAAAAGCGTGTCATGAATCTTGAAGAGACCAAAAGAACACTATACTCATAGGACAGTAGATTGATTCTGTCCTGTGGCCCCCAGGGAGAAATATGTTTTCTGTAGGCAAGTTTGTGCTGCCCTGGTGGGACCTGGCCACTGGGGAGTCATTACGTCTGTGCTGTTATTGAGATAAGTTGGCCCTGCAGTTGTGCCCAGCCCTGCCCCATCCCCTGCTGATTTGCATGTTCCCAGATAACAGCCCCCTGCCTTGAATACTTATTATTAGTCTGGTCACACCTTGTGCAGGAATCAGTCCCAGTCAGGACACAGCATGGACATGAGTGCACCTGCTCAACTCCTCAGCCTCCTGCTCCTCTGGCTCCCAGGTAAGGACGGAGAACACTGGGAATTTACTCAGCCAGTGGGTTAGTACTACCTGGCCTTCTGGGAAGTCCTCTTACAGCATGATTAATAGTGTGGATATATGTTTATAGGTTTTTAATCTCAGGTGCCAGGTGTGAAATCCAGATGACCCAGTCTCCATCCTCCCTGTCTGCATCTCTGGGAGACAGAGTCACCGTTACTTGCCGGGCAAGTCAAAGCATTAGCAGTTGGATAGCCTGGCATCAGCAGAAACCAGGGAAAGCTCCTAAGCTCTTGATCTATAAGGCATCCACTTTGCACACTGGAGTCCCTTCGAGGT
The DNA here is from genome assembly GCA_031878705.1 of Tapirus indicus. NCBI lineage: Eukaryota > Metazoa > Chordata > Mammalia > Perissodactyla > Tapiridae > Tapirus > Tapirus indicus. The sequence continues at coordinate 74,694,535 of CM062923.1, read as the reverse complement.
TCACTGGCGGTGGATCTGGGACAGATTTCACTCTCACCATCAGCAGCCTGGAACCTGAAGGTGTTGCTACTTATTACTGTCAACAGCATGACAGTACCCCTCCCACAGTGTTCCAAGCCAGAACATAAACCACCCGGGGAAGCAGATGTGAGAGGGTGGGCTGCCCCAGCTCCTCCTCATGTGCCTCCATCTGCTGAGAGCATTTCTCAGAATCAGCCCTGCTTTGAAGGTCACTAAAGGGGTTTTAGTAGAAGGAGTAAGGAGGCTTCTCAGCACCCTAACTCTCTTTCTCCCTCCTTAGTGCTAGCATCACAGACATGTCAATGCCTCTCCTGATTTAATAAAGGGTAGAGATGATTATACCTGAGGAGTCTGGATTATGGTACCAGTCAGGGTTTATACAGCAAAAGAGAAGTCAGTCTACATAATCCAAGCAGGAATTTTTTTAATATATGGAATTAGAGACTAAATTATAACTTTCAAAGTCTAGGAAGCGTGATACCAAGGGAAGCAGATGCTAGAATAGGGTGCCTCCCAGGTGCTCCCTCAGAAGCAGAGCGCATCTGCCATTGAAGATATAGACTGTCTAAACGTGTGGCCCTCAGACCTGTCTGGGAAGCCCAGGATCGGAGGTGCTGATGCTCTAGCCTCCTGCAGCACCTCACCAGGTGTTCTCCAGTCCTCATCTGACCACTCTCTGCCTGCAGATGCTGTGGATATTGTCATCCTCTTCTGACCTCCATACCTCATTGGAGGGTCCAATATTGAACAACTCTACATGAAACCATAGAAGGAAAATAAGTTTTGGAAATGTGCTTCTAAAAGTGATGGTGATGGTTGGCGGCTGACAGCAGGCAGCCCAGTATGGTCCTATTTCCATCACTCAGAATTTTTCCAGTTAGGGAATAGCATCCAGAAAACATTTGGATGTGGTTCCAACTATCATCAGCAAGACTGAGATCATAACAAGAAAAAAACCATTAAATATGCAGTAAACAGAAAATGAGGAAGTTGCATGAAGTATATAGTAATCATTTGACAAACAAATGAAAAACTTCCTTTACAAAAAAACCTAAACATGCATGTAGCATTCTTTTACTTTAACATGAAAATACCTTTCTGCTCAAAATTTCCAGAATCCAACAGCATCATCAGCATCACTGACAAGTTGCTTGTTACAAATGTACAATAGCAGGCTCACTTTAGACCTACTTAATGAGAATCTGCTTTTTAATAAGATAATGAAACATCTATGTAACGTTTAAGAAGCTATGTTTTAGGGGCTGTTTACTTAGGCTAAAGAGATATTTGTTTTTTTGTCCAATGAAGACATGGAAGAAAATTTCTATCTTAAGGCCACATATTGACAAAACACACTGAACTTTACTTTTTAATTGATACAAAATTAAATTTGAAAATATTTTTAAGATAAAGATGAAAAATACAATTATTTGTCAATGACATTATAAAATGATAATTAAATGGAGTAAATGTTTTTTGAAACTTGAGGGATCATCAAGTTGAAAAAGTAAATAAATATTAAGTGCACATACCTGACTTCAGGACTTAGTGTAAAACCACAGTAATCAAGACAGTGTGATATTGGTGAAAGAACAGACAAATAGATCAATGGGACAGAATAGAGAGTGCAGAAATAGAACCCCATGAATGTCAAAATCGACTGATCTTTGACAAAGGAGCAAAGGCAATACACTGGAGCAAAGACAGTCTCTTCAACAGTGGTGCTGGAAGAACTGGACATCCACATGCAAGAAAATGAATCCAGACATAGATTTTACTCTTCACAAAAATGAACTCAAAATAGATTACAGACCTAAATATAAAATGCAAAAGTATAAAATTCCTACAAGATATAACATAGGAGAAAACTTAGATGACCTTGAGTATGGCAATAACTTTTTAGATACATACCAAGGGCATGATCCATGAAGGAAAGAATTGATAATGTGGACGTCATTAAAATTAAAAACTTTTTCTCTGCAAAGACAAAGTCAAGTGAATGAGAAGATGAGTCCCAGACTGGGAGGAGATATTTGCAAAAGACACATCTGGTAAAGGACTGTATCCAAAATATACAACAAAATCTTAAAACTCACCAATAAGAAAATAAACAACCCAATTTAAAAAGGACAGAGATGATGACACCTGAGAATTATGGGTTATGGCATCAGGCAGGGTTTATACAGTGGGAAGAAGCCACTCTAGACATTCCAAGCAGGGACTTTTTAAATAGACATTTTTTAGAGCGGTTTTAGGTTCCCAGCAAAATTTAGCAGAATGTACAGAGATTTCCCATTAATACCATGCTGCCACACATGCATAGTCTCCCCTATTTTCAATATTCACATCCCCCATCAGAATGGTACATTTGTTAGAATTGATGAACCTGCATTGGCACATCATTATCACCCAAAGTCCATAGTTTACATTAGGGTTCACTCTTGGTGTTGTGCATTCTGTGGGTTTGGACATATTTATAATGACATGTATCCACCATTGTAGCATGATACAGAGTAGTTTTAATGCCCTAAAAATCCTCTGTAGTCCACCTATTATCCCTCCCCTACAGCTCCTGAAAGTCACTCATTTTTTACTTCTCCATAGTTTTGCCTTTTTCAGAATGTCATATAAATGGAATCAGATATGATGGCTTCTTTCACTTAGTAATATGCATTTAAGCTTCCTCCATTTCTTTTCATGGCTCATTAGCTCATTTCTTTTCAGTATTAAACAATGTTCCATTGTCCGGATGTACCACACCTTATTTATCCATTCACATACTGAAGGACAGCTTGATTGCTTCCAAATTTTGGCATTTATGAATAAAGTGCTATAAACATTGTGCGCAAGTTTTATGTGGACATCATTTTCAACTCTTCTGGGTAAACACCAAGGAGCGCAATTGCTGGATTATGTACTATGGTAAGAGTATGTTTAAATTTGTAAGAAACCACCAACCTGCCTTCCAAAGTGGCTGTACCATTTTGCATTCCCACCAGCAGTATATGAGAGTTCCTGTTGCTCCACGTCCTTGTCAGCATTTGGTGCTGTCAGTGTTCTGGATTTAGGCATCCTAATAGATGTGTATTGATGTCTCATTGTTGTTTCAATTTGCATTTCCTGATGACACATGATGTGGAAGCTCTTTTCGTATGTTTATTTGTCACCTGCATTTCTTCTTTGTTGAGGTGTCTGTTGGGGTCTTTGGCCCAATTTTAATTGGGTTGTTTGTTTTCTTTTTGTTGAGTTTTAAGAATTCTTTCTATATTTTGGATAACAGTCCTTTATCAGATATGCTTTTTGCAAATTTTTCTCTTGGTGTTTCTTGTCAGGAATTGTTTCAATACAGTGAATTGGAGTTTAATCTACAATCTTTTGGTGGACTGAGGGCATGGTAATCAGGGGAGCAAATACGAGAAATGGAGGAGTCTCTGTTGCTCCCCCAGAAGCCAGAGTACATCTGCTGTTGAAGGCTGCCCAACCATGTGGTCCTTGGGCCTGTGTAGGAAGCCCAGGGGTGGAGGTGCTGATGCTCTAGCCTTCTTGCAGCCCTCACCATGTACTTTTCCTGACCTCTCCTTGTCCACTCTCTGCCTGCAGGTGCCCATGGAGAATATTGAATCCTCCTGTTCTGACTTCCAAATCTCAGTGAGGTCCCCCTCGTTGAGCAATTCTACAGGAAACTAAAGAGGGAAAAGTGGTTCTGATAAATGTGCTTCCAGAAGTGATGGCAATGATGGGGAGTTGACAGCAGACAACCCAGTATGGTCACCTTTCCCAGTGCTCAGAGTTTTGCCAGTTATGAGATGGACCCAGAGCACACATGGATGTGCTTCCAAGTATCATCAGCAAGTCTGGGATCACAGCCTGAAAACTTCATTAAGTCATGTAATAAGCAGAAAATGAGGAAATTGCATTAAATATATTGCAATTGTTTGACAAACTAACGAAAAACCTTTTGACATACACAAAAATCTAAACATCAATGTAGCATTCTTTTTTCTTAGTGTGAAAATACCTTGCTCCTCAAATTTTTTCCAGAAGCTTGCAGCATCATCTGCTTCTCTGGGAGCTTGTTATAAATTCAAAATTCCAGGTCACCTTAGATCTAGAGGTGAGAATTCGCATTTCAACAAGATACCAGGGGATCTACTTGAGGATTAAGCAGCCATGTTTTAAATAATGTTTATTTTACCTAAAGAGATTTTTTTCCCCAATGAGGCCATTTAAGAAAATTTTTGTTTAAAGCCCCATGTTGAAACCACATCTGCTCTATTTTCCAATTAACACAAAATTAAGTTTGAAAATATTTTTAAGATGGTAAAGTTTGAAACATATTTATTTTTCACTAGCATGATCAAATACTCTAAAAATTTAATGGAGTAAAGTTTTCAGAAACTTGAGGAGTTACCAAGGCAAAAGAATAAAAATTATGTGCACCTGTGTTGGAGATGATTGGACTTAAATCTCTTGTGCAGTTGGTTGGGGGCTTTTGTTCACTTCTGCAACTTGCCATGAGAATGTTGCACCCTGGGTAGTTACCGCCCTTCAGTCTTTGTCCCAGATGAAAATTTATCCATAGGCTGGAGATCAACTCAGTGACATGTAGCAGAACCACTCAGCTGAGTCTTTCCCAGCTCTGCCAAAACTCTGTTAACTTAAACAACTGTGAATATTAAACTTAATGCTTAGTGTTATAAGCCACTGAGTTTTGAATGGTTGGTTACCAATTGCTATTGTGCAAAATCTGACAATTTCAACATTTACATAAATATGAATATTTGGCAACCCATTAATAAACATATTAAGAAGATAATAAAGAATTTAAAATAATATTTGAATAAAAAGAGAAAAATTACCTAATTTATGGAAAAATGTGCATATATGTGTATAATATACATACAGGTGCATATATACATATTTATTATATTATTGGTGGCACATATACATGCATTAATGTCTAAATTCTGTTATATGACTATATATGTGGTATGTGACTATAATTAAATATTATACATATATATGTATATATGCAACACACATATTTATACAAAATTTTCATATAAATTAAATAGAGTAAGATGAATCTGGCTCCTGTCATCAAAAAATTGGTATCCAGCTCCAGATATAGGATCTACCTTACCTAAGGCAATTTTCTTTGAAATCCTTGCTTCTTAATCATTCACTAAGTGGGTATACTCACCTGAAAATATTCTACTGCCTCTATGAAGTTCCAAAGGGTAGAAATAGAGATAATTTTGCCTAATGTAAAAAATTACATCAGTGCAATCTGTGGAAGTTCCCATTATCTCTATGTCCACACAGATGCTATGAATTGTAGGTGGGAGATATTATTTACCAGATTTTTTCATTTTAACATGAAATCTGGTTGAAAACCTTATCATCTAGGTCATAGCACTTGTGATTTATAGAGATAATTAAATATGCCAATAAACAAACACAAAACAGACTGAATGGCTGGCTAATTAATTACATTGATAAGATCACATGTCTTCAAATGGAGTATGAGGGACAACACTCAGCCTGGTGAGCAGAAGCATAAGAGAATATCAGGGAGAGGTGGTTATAAAATTCAACCAAATTTATTTAACAACATATTTGAAAATTCCTTTTTCATGCTACAAATTTTATACTAGTACATACTTGTTTTATCAACAGTTGACATGTATCTCTAATATTGGTTTGAATGACTCCTCTGGTCTTTGGCAAATTCAAGGGCAAAATTATACTTTAGAAATGCATATTCACATACTAAGATTTTTCTTCCGGTTGTTCTTCAGGTAACCATTTCTAACATTTTATAGATCATTGATATCGGACAACTTGATATTGGACAACAAATTGGAAAACTGGCCCAATTTAAGGGTTATCCTTTGGCCAACAGTGGCCAAGAGTGAAGCAAGAATGAATCCTCAGTCAACCTGTGTCCTAATGACTTCTAACAGAGAGCTGCACTGTATCAACCATTGGAGTGCAGATTACCTATGCTGATTACCTCCTTTTGCAGCTAAAGAAGGAGACACGAGGACCTAGAGACATTCATTCTCTCAGAGATAAAAATTCACTAGTCAGACACCGGGACATGGAAAAAAAACATGAACACCTTACAATTCCAGGTTAATCCAGGTATTTTCTTTTGATTCTGAATTGTTTCTGGGTTTGGAGACAAATTTTTGCCTTGATATTTGTTAGAGATTTATACTGGACTGATGTCACATCACTGCTATAGTCAAGGATGCCCTGGAAGAATGGAAATCACAAAGGTGGGTAAACTTGAAGGGTTACATCTCTGGCCACTTTGCAAAGAGTTAATGAATGTTGTTGACATCTAGTTCTGATGGATAATACGGTCTTAAAGAAACACAATGGAAAGATTGGAGACAAAGTCATTTTGGGAAGAGTTATGATTGGACATTTCACAATGGGCCAAGACTGAAAATAATTGCTTCCCAATTGAATACTCATGTAAAGGCCATTACTGAGCATGGGACTCTCAATAATTAAAATTATCCAACATATAGACTTTAATCATTCACCTTCCCCAGCTTTCCTAGTAAGCCTCATGAACAAATGTTATGAGATTCATGTGTGGCCTCAATAATATGAATTTCAATTAACTGAGGATCACATGGCTATTAGCACATCTGAGCATCCAGGAACATTGTCTTGCCAAGAATAGTGAACACTCCCTGAACCACTAATATTGTGCCATACATCAGAGGATCAGACTAACTGACATCAAGTTGAATTGAGTGGACTTAATCTAACATGTGGAAGGCAGTGATTGTTTTCCTGTATATGCATTTGCCTTTCTTGCCAGCCATGTTTCTGCCATAAATATCTATTGAGTACTTTCTTAGTGCTTTATTCTGAGTCAGGACATTCCACATAATATAGCATTTGTCTAAAGAACTGATTTATGGGGCCAGCCAGTGGTGTAGCGGTTAATTTCACGTGCTCTACATTGGCGGCCCTGGGTTTGCAGGTTCGGATCCCTGGCGCGGACAGACACACCGCTTGTCAAGCCATGCTGTGGTGGCATCCCATATAAAGTAGAGGAAGATGGGCGCAGATGTTAGCCCAGGACCAGTCTTCCTCAGCAAAAAGAGGAGGATTGGCAACAGATGTTAGCTGAGAGCTGGTCTTCCTCACAAAAAAGAAAAAAAAATTGATTTATAGCCAAAAAAGTGAAGCAAACTGTGTATACTCGTGATCTTACCATGTACCCAGGGGCAGCTGCCCTTATATCCTGGAAGGAACCCATAATTAGTCAAGCAAAAATGAGACACAAACCATTCTGATATCAAATTGCTGTCTTAAGAGATGTGTGTGAAACATTAACTGTATATGGTGCTGTTTCTCCCATAATCAGAATATTTGTGTTTGGGAAACAAGTGGGTAAATCTCTCACTATTTATTATGCCTACTGAGCAGCTTGAAAATTTCTGGTTCTTATTTGTTCAAGTCTGTGGTTTTCTTGTTGACAATTCTTAATCTCCAAAGGGTTGAAACAACAATCATTCTCAATTCAATGATTGGAAACGATGATAAACATGTGGTCATTCAGACCTTATTATGATATAGGGCAAGTTGTCAACAAAGGGTATTATGGTGAGGGCTGGGGTCATGGATCCTCATAATCAAGGGCAAATAGAACTGCTTCTACATATTGTAAAGAGGAAGTAGAGAATAAGTAAAACCCAGAGAAACTTCTGGAATCTTTCTGTTTACTGCCATTCCACTATTAAACTTAACAGTATACTTCAACAGACTTCAGAATGAAGGTTTGTGTGACAGTCAGGTGAAGCACCACATTTGCTCGGACACTAGTGAAGGCAAAGAGAATGTGAAGACCTTAGTGAGATAAGGAGAGGTAAACACCAGTCCAGCCTCTTGGTCAGTTAAGAAATGTAGAAACTTTTGTTCCTTCCTTTCTTGTTCTGTCATTGCATCACTTGGATGTAAGGGAAGCCATTATGGCTAGTTTAAACAGAAAAATGTTTATTACCTTGGACTAGAAGGCTTAAAAATGGTTAGAAAAGCCAGAGGAGCCAGCTCCTGCAACTTTTGTCCCTAATCCCCCAGCCCCAAATTTCACTGAGTTTTATCCCATTGGGACAGCAAGTTGTTCAGTTAGGAAGTTGTGCCCATGGGACTGTGCCACCCGGCTGTGACACACACCAGCAAAATGAGCACCTCTGGATGAACAAACTCAAGTTGGCTCTTTGATAAAGCAAATAAAATTGCAACTTCTGGCAACAGAGCTCACAAGAAAAGAGAGAAGTCACAAAGAAATGATATTTGAAATGAAAAAGAAGTCAGAACTACAAATGGAGGAGAGGTTTAAGCCATAAGGGACTATCGTGAAAAACAATTTGTCAAAAAATTGAAATGAGATGAAAGAGACAAATTCCAAGAAATGTATAACTTCCTCAAACTGATGAACATTGGGAAAGTTGCATGTTAGTATGAGCAGAAAAGAATTTGGCATAGTACTTAAAAATCTGTCCACAAAGGAAATGCCAGAGTCAGATAGTCTAATAGGTGAACTTTACCAATACTAAAATAAATGATAATACCAATTTATATAAATTTTGGGAAAATACAAGAGGGGAGCTTCACCCTTAACTTATTTCACGAAGCTAGGTAAGCTCAATTGCAAAATCAGACAAGGACAAAGTAAAATGGGAAAAGTACGATTCCATCTCACTCATGAACTGAGATGTAAAAATCTGAAGCAAAATCCTTGCAAACCCAAACTGGCAATGTATATGTGAAGATAATATATTATGAGCATTAGCCTTAATTCAAAAATGCAAGCTGGGTTTAGGAAACTGATTATGTAATTTGCCAAGTTGAGAGATCAAAGGAGAAAAAAAACAAATGATCATCTCAATAGATGCATAAGAAGTATTTAGTAAAATTCGGTATCTACAATGATGAAAATACTGTTAAGGAGAGGAATAAGAGGTAGTGCATATCCTGATAAAGAATATCTGGAAAATACCACAATAAACATCATGCTTCATAAGAGAATGGAAAAGAAAATAATTCCCTTTAAGCTTGCTCTGGTCATATGGGTGTAAATTTACGTGGGATAACACCAGCTACATAAACTGGATTTCATAATGAATCCTCAAGAAGACCTTACAAACTGACAGTAGAGTAAAGCCCATAGCCCATGCCTTCAAAGGAACTAGAAGACAGAATATACTATGACTCTCGTATTGTTGATCAATGGAGAAATAAACAACTAAGATTGGTGAAGTTGACAGCATAACTTACACTAAGTGAGGATCAGGTGGGGATCATTGGAAGAGAATCACAGCAGTGACAGAGAAGACTGAGGGGAATACCGAAGTATCACTTAGGCTCCACCCCTAGAAGGTGAAGGTCACTTCTCAGAGAGCATCACTGAGGATTGGAATAAAACCTAGTAGAAAAGAGCTCATTACAATGGAGGATTAAAAGGAACAGCCTGGGGAAATGGATGGCTCCAGAGAGAGAAGTCCTGGTGCATGAGAATGCCAGGGGAGGAGGAAGCACTTTGTCAGAGAGAAGGCATCCCTTGGTGACTTGCTGGTTATAAGCAACAAGAAAGCAGCTAAAGATAAGCATCCTCTGGAAACACTATAGCATCAAAGAATCAGAAGGCATAGGCACAAAAACTTATCACTATAAAATGAAACTTCACTTTCTTTTAGCAGGTAAAGACAGTGTCTTTGCATAAAGAAACCAAAACAGCAACCCAAGCCTTCCTTACTCTCAAATAAACATCTATTGATGATCAGTAAATATTCACTGCAAATAATCCTCAAATGAACAGAATCATTCATTCTCAACAGTAGGCTCCTATAAAAAGAAAATTGAAAGCTGAAAACTAAAATCCTTTAAGCAGACAAAAACACCTTTAAAAAGCTACAGAAAAGAAAAATTGGCACACAATTCTTTAAGATGAATCAAGCATAATTAACCAAATGATTGCAGATGTGAAATAACACCATGAATCCAAAATCTAAATATTCAGAATGAACATGTTCAAACAAGAGTAGAATGTAAAAGGGGAGCAACAGAAACTCAGAAAAAAGTTAGACAAAACCATTTCAAAAATGTAAATAAAATTATGAGTTGCCCAAGGAGAATACAAATGACTGAATTAACAGGATGCATGAATGAATGGGAGGAAGAGAGCTAGGATCATTAACATGGCATAGATAAGGTGAAATAAGTGATAAATACAGAAGGCAGGAGTGGGCAACCCAACAGACATAGAAAGGAGTTGCTAAAAAACAAAACAAAACTAACAATTAAGCTATACTTCAATATAATCTCCTTGACAGAAAAAAGACCTGAATCTTTGTGTTGAAAGGCCCACCACATGCCTTTGAAAATCAACACAGAATGTCAACTCAGAGGTATATGGTGGAAGAATATTAGACTATAAAGTAAAAAATAAATTAGAATATATAGATAAAATATTAGTAAAATATACTACACTAAATTTTCAAGATAAATGGATTAGATTTGACAGCAACATACAAAGTGTATGTGCATTCTTTTTATGTTAATTTATCTTTCTAGTAATTAAAATTTTCCCTTTGAGATTAGCACTCTGAGTGTTAGGAAGTCAAAAAGAATAGAGAAAAAATATTCTTAAAACAGAGAAAGAAAGCTGTCATATCTTTAGTTTCATAACCCTTATTCAGAAATTATAGTTACTAATCTTGAGTTTTAAACATAAAATCTATAATATACATTGACATTATGTTCACGACACTTTCTCAACTTGCATAAGTTCTATTATGAAAGTAAATCTGGTTTTTAAGGTTTGAGGTAGAGGTTCTATATTTTATTGGACCCATTAATCTGTTCAATTCAGTTTCCCAGCAGGAATTAGTTGCCACATGGAAATTAAATTAAAATCTCTAGTCCATCTTCTAACTTTTAGAAAACTGAATAACATTTACAAAGTGCTAGTTTTTTTTACGTTGACTTTTTTCAATTTTATGTGTATACTTTGTATATTTTTATTTACCATACACTATTAAGTTTTCATCAAAGTGAAAAAAAAGAGTTTAATAAATAAGATAATACTCTGGTGTTATACATTTCTAATTATGTGAATAATTAATTACTATTTTAAAATGAGTGTTTCACTGCTATAGGTCTGTCTTTAAGTGCCAGTTCCATGGTGTGACTGGAATTCACCTTAAGAGCTATGCCTGGACCTCAGGGAGATGGACAGCCACCTCCTAGAAGCTGAAACAGGAACAAATGAGCAGCCCATGAAACTACCAATAGGGAGAGGAGACATATATAAGATGATGTGTTATACTCTTTTATCTGAGAAGAAAAATAGGGAAAACACACACAAAATATACAGGTTTTATAAATGTAAGGCTCAAATATAAAATCACACGGTCTGGTACTCAGGTTGAAGGTGATTTACAATCAAGCTGCTTCCCACATGGGCAACTCCATGGAAGTCCTCTAAGAAGAGCAGCTGTAGGGAATTGTATGTTTATCCAGGATGATGATCCCCAGGGACTCCAGTGAATCCAGATGGTTTATTAATGTAATTGAACATAAACACGTTACAGAAAAAGACATGTTTGATCATACTGATAGATGATATAAATATGTTTGATAAAATTTAACATTCATTACTAATTTTTAATTAAGAAATGTCTTAGTAACTAGGAGTAGAAAGAATCAGAATATGGGGTTATCACACAACTTTACATCTAAACTGGGTTATTTGTGAGTGCACAAAGGGGCTGTTAATGAAGATCATATGGGACTGTATCAGACAATAAAGAAGTTATTGTTACTCTCAGGTATGACAATACAATGAGTGAAAACTGATGAGAAAAATGATAAAACAGTAAAAATAGAAAATAAAGTTAATACACAAAATACAGTAATATCCAAAATAAAGAATAATATTGACCGTGGAAATAGACTCTAATAATCTACGAGCCTTCTCTACTGCACAGTGCCCTAAGAGGCATTGCAGGGATTTGCTCCAAAGACATTAGCTCTTTCTCTCCTCTTTTTGCCCATGGCTCACCAATATTCAGTCTAAGAAACATATTAAGATAGAACTATTTCACACCCATCTCTAGAAGATGATAATTCATGCAATTCTACAGGGAAAATTATGTGTTCATATAAAAATTTAAGTCTTGGAGAACCACCCCAGTTCTTTTATTTTCTTGTTTTTAGAAGGTGTACCCTCTATTCTAATTACAAAATTTAGAGCCATGAGGAAAATTGGGACCCAAAAAATTAGAGATGGTGTTTCTTACAAACACCAGGGAGAAGCTCCTCTGGGACTGAAGGTGAAGCCCACCTCTGATGTGAACACCCAGGAGGCACGGAGCCCTACAGAGGCACCTGCTCTGCAGCTGCAAGGCCAGAACTACTCAACCCCTCACTGGTTTGCATGTTTTCCCCAGAGCTTATTTCTCCTCTTCAGAATCCTCATGAATAGGCTACTCAGTGAATCTGGGCAAAAAAAGCCTCGGTCAGGTCCTGGATTGAACATGGGTGTCCTGACTCAACTCTTCTGCCTTCTACTGTTCAGGCTTCCAGGTGAGGAAGGAAATGCAGGGAACACCCCTGAGATGATGGGAGTTCTCTCCTCCTGTGAGGGCTCCCTAGGGTCTCTTTGGAGCTATGAATCCTGATGTCTTCTAAGAGATTTAAGTACTCTCAAGTTAGGGGGACTGAGGCAGATAGAATCTTCCTGGAGGGAAATAGAATGGGATCTAGTTTACAATAGTGACTTTGTGTTTTGCTTCCTTCTCAGTTGCCAGTGGGAACACTGTGCTGACCCAGTCTCCATCTGCCTTAAGAGACAGTGTCTCTATCATTTGAAAGGACAATCAGAGCATTAGTGATTACTATACCTGGTATCAGCAGAAACCAGGCCAGGCTCCTAAGCTTCTTATCTATGATGCTGATGACCGATATTCTGGTGTCCCAGCCTGGTTCACTGGGACACAGTCTGGGACAGAATTCATTCTCAAAATCAGCAAGGTAGAGGCTGATGATGCTGCCAGTTATTCCTGCCAGCAGGACTAGACAGTCCCTCCCACAGTGTTACAGCCCTGAGCATACACTGTCCTCCCAGGCTGATTGTGTGGTGAGGGTTGGTGGTTCCAGCAGCTGCACTCTCCCCTGTGGTCTGTTCCAAGGGGCAGGGTCTATTTCAGGGAAGGCTTTGCAAGGCTCATGGGTAAAAGCCTGCAAGGGACTTTAGTCCTTCAAAAGCTTACTTTTTCAACAACATAAAACAACCAGACATTTAGTGAATTCTAAAGAGATTTCTAGGTCAGGCCTGCAAAGGAATTCCTCTGCAGCATGGTCTCTGAATCCCTTCTCTGCATTTTTTCAAAGACAGAAATAGGCCGAAAAGAGCCCATATCCAAGGAAACACTACTACTATAACTACTATTAGTAATAGTAAGAATAATACTAATACTACTAGTAACAGTAAACAGCAACAATAATTACTCTGCCAATTGACATTTACTGAATTGCTGAAGACTTACTATGCATTGAGCACGGTACTAAGGGCTTACCCATCTAGTGCAATTAATCCCACAATAATCCTCTAGAGATGAGGAATCAGAGGTTCTCAGAGCTCACGTTGCTCAAGGTATCAGTGGTTGTAAAGGAAGAAGACAGAAAAAGAATCTGATATTCTAACTCCATAATTCCTATTTATTAATTAACTCATTCATTAAAAACATAGATATAACCAAACACGGTAAAGTGCATTTAGTGTATATAAAGTGAATTTAAAGCATTCACCTGGATGAATATAAACATATGCATTCCTCCTCTAACTGCTACCCAGATCCAGGTAGAGACTGTCTCCAGCATCCCAAATGCTCCCTCGTGCTCCTTCCCTGTCATTCCATGTCCCAGCCCCAGCGACCCTCCGGGCCACCACTGTTCTGTTTTCTCTATTCTTGAACTTCACATAAATGGAATCATAGAGCATGTTTTGCTTCTTTTGATCCACATGTTCTTTGGACTTCACTTATATTGTTGGTTTGGTGATAATTTGTTCTTTTTTACTGCAGAATAATTCTCTATTATATGAATACATCACAATTAATTTATTTATTCTTCAATTAAGGAGTTGTTCTAGATTTGAGACTGTTATTAATAAAGATTTTAGTAATACCCTTGAAATGTCTTTTGTGGGCTTATGCACTCAGTTCCCTTGGGTTTATTCCTAAGAATGCAAATATTGAGTTGCATAGGTTTGGCTTTAGTAAACACTGCCAAACAGTTTACCAAGATAAAGAACACATTTACACTCCACCAACTGGGTGTAAAAGTTCCAGTTGCTGTAAATCGTTGCAATACTTGGTATTGTCAGATTTTATTATATTCATATTGGTAGATCTTGAAGTGATATTGTGGTTAAAATGTGGATTTCCTTGATGAGTGATGTTGTTGAGTAAATTCTCATATGCTTTTTTTCATTAGCTATTTGGATACCATGGGAAATGTTTGTTCAAAACACATATATACATGTGTATGAATATAAATACATATTTGTACACATGCATAGAGAGAGAAAGAGTTTGTTTCTTTGGGGGAATTTTTTATATATGCTGAAAATGAACCTTTTGTCAGAAATATGCATTGGAAAATCTTCTCCCATTTTGAAGAATGTCCATTTACTTTCTTGATATATTTGAAAAGAAGTTTCTAATCTTAATGAGGTCTAATTTATCAAATTTTTTCTCCTTTAATTTTGTGTGTGTATGTGCATGTCCTGTTTAGTAAATCTTTGCCTACTGTTAGAACCTATGCTTTGTTCTAGAACCTTTATTATTTTAGCTCTCACATGTAGACTATGACCCTCCACTAATTCATATTTTTTCCTGGCATGAAGTGGGTCAAGTGTTTTATTTCTACTATCCATTTCATTTCATTTCCATATCGAATTGCTCCTTACTATCTATTGAAAAAGAAAAACAACCCAGAGCCGGCCCCGATGGCCTAGTGGTTCAAGTTCGGCACACTCTGCTTTGGTACCCAGGGTTCAGTTCCCCGTTGCTGAACCACACCACTTGTCTGCCGGTAGCCATGCTGTGGCAGCACCTTACATAGAAGAACTAGTAGGATTTACAACTAGAATATACAGCTATGTACTGGGGCTTTGAGGAGGAAAAAAAAAGAGAGGAAGATTGGCAACAGATGTTAGCTCAAGGCAAATCTTTCCTAGCAAAGAAAAAAGAATAAAAAAAGTATTAAAACAAAAGAAAAACAATCTATAATCTACTATACTGCCTTTGTTAGATATCAATTCACTGTGTATTTGTGGGTCTTTTTCTGGACTCTCTGTTTTATTCTATTTGTTTATTTACCTGTCTTTGTACCTGCAGTATCCTATAGTTATATCCCATGTGCCATAGAGCAACAGCTTCACTTTTGGACTTCCTACTTCCAGTCTCTTTTTTTCCCCCAAGCTCTACTTCTTATCCCTTTAAGCTGCTTCATCAAATCAAACCCGAAATACTGAATCATAACAATGTCTTCTCTGTTTTCATTAATCTTTAAATGCAGCTTCAATTAAATGTCTTTCATGAATCCTTTGCTATTTTCACTTTTTTCTGAATTTAGACAGTAGAACACTGTCATCCTCACATACAGCAGATATGGCTGCTGTGTAGAATTCTCTAAATTTTTTTGTCTGTTGTTTCCCTCAGCTCTAAATTCCCAAGTTCTATTAGTAAAGTAATTGACCTCATAATCTTGATCTCTCTTCCTCAGAATATTCCCAAGTTTAGGTTCATACCAGGAAAAGGTCTCTGTATTAAAGCTGCTTGAGCTCAAATCCAGTTAATAGCTGTGCAAGCAATCATTTTTTGGTGACCATTTTCTGATAAGGTTCATATAACATGCTCGTGATCACTCACAGTAATCACCATTATAGGAAGGGCAACTGTAATGAGGACTTAGGAATTATCTGGTGATTCGGGCTATTAATGAGGGACTCACATAGTTCACTTACTAATAGTTCATTGTTTATTAGAGGAGGAAGCATCCCCATGTGACAGTTCTGGAACTGGAAGCCTCAGAATATCTCCACCCAGGATAACTTTGCATGCTTTCCCAAGAGCCCTTGGCTACAGATCAGAGCCCTTATCAATGGGCTGGTCCCCCTCTACAGTCAGGTGTCTGCCTCAGTGATGAATAGAATGAACACGAGGATCTCAACGTCTCTGCCTCCTGCTGCTTTGGATCCCAAGTGAAGAAAGAGATTATGAGGAGTTGAAGTGTGATGATGAAAATTGCTTTCTTCTCATTGTAAGGTGAATCCTCAGTACCCTTTTGGTCAATGACAAGTGACTTCTAATAGAACACTCAATCTCGAGTGACGTGAGAAGATCATGGAGTGTGATGTGTTTAACCTCAATGATATTTGTGATTATGTGACTTTATAAAATTTCAGTTGCAAATGGGGACTAGTGTTGACGTAATTTGCAATTTCCAGACAAAGCTTCAGGAGAGGGAGTTATCATCAGCTCCAAGGCATCAAAACAATAGTAGCTACTTGAAATAGTACCATTGAAAAAGAGGACAGGATCCCATTCTTCTCAATTACAACAGTTCCGGCATCTACTCTAGTGTCCTCGCTTGGTTTGCTTACTGTGGGTCTGCGACAGATTTCACCTCCACAATCAGCAGCATGGAGGCTGAAAATGAAGTATATCATTACTCTCAATAACATAAGGGTTTGAGTATCAATATGTGTCAGCCCTGAACAAACAGAGTACACTGATTCATCTACTTCCTCTTGCGCAAGTTACTGATGTATGATTGGGACAATCTGGTGGAAAGCTCAGTGAAAGGAACTTCGTAAATGTTTTCTCCCATCACAGAAAACAGAGAGAGGAACCAAACATTCTTGTTTGGAATTTGACTCTAGTATTTAATAGCTATGTAAATTCGGCAAATTACTCAAATTCTCTGGTCTTGGTTTTCCCACCTGTAATAAAGGGGGAAAAAAAGGAGTAACTATGCCAACGACCTGAACAAGATTAAGCAAATGAATATTTATAAAATGCTCATAATATTGACTGGCAATTTAGTAAGCACTTAATAAAACTTAGTTATTTTCATCATCTTGTAATTATGTAGATTCAATCTTTCCCACCACATTTTTTATTTCAAATTATGCCCTAAATTATTTTTTTCTGAAATTTCCACTTTGTTAAATGGTGAAATAGGTAATTTCTTACTAATCTGTCGTAAAGAAGTATAAAAAGGTGAACAAAGTATAAAAAACATATTTGAAGATGTCAGAGAGTGGCCATGTAATACGGAGTCTGACCTCATTTTTAATGTCTGATCACCGACACGTCTTCTGCCCCATATCTGTACAACTGCCAGAGGGAAGCCTAGACCTCACAAAACGCCAGCCTACTCAAGGGAGCTTTACCCTAGACCCTCCTCCAGCTCTATAAAAGCCCCAGTTTCTGCCTCTCTCAATCCAGCCTGGACTAGCTTTTCAGACCCTGCTCTACCCAGGATTCCCTTGAGTGAGTGACAAAGTGTCTCTCAAATTATCTTGCACATGGAGTGCCAACAGCCTCAAGATATTACCATTTAATTGCTCAAGTGTCCATCTCACCTCCACAGGGTGACCACAAAACATGCAGAGAGAGCAAGTATGCGAAGAGTCAAGAAAAGAAGTAGTGAAGTCTAGAGAGGTGAGCCCTGTTTTTCTCCCTTTAATATCCCCTGAGGAATTTCTGTCTCAGAAATAGCTGCTCAGAAGCTGAGAATCTGAAAGAAAGGAGAAGGTGAGAGGCCTCAAAGCCAAGCAGAGCTTTCAGCAATTTCATATAACCAGAGGCAAAAATTAGTCTCCAAGGACTGCAAGGAAGTAGGGATCGTGATTAACACCAAGGCCTTCAGTTGGAATCCTGGAAGGTCTGCACCCTAAGAAAAGAGATGAACCAGGAAGAGCAAGTCATCACTCTTGCTGAAGCCCAGCCTCAAAGTTGTGCAATCCCTGATTGGATAAGGTGATACATCCCTAGAATTGCAGTCTGCCAGAATCAAAATAAATCCTTTATGGAGGATAAAAATCATCCCAGAGCCTAAAATCATCTCTAACATTTTTAGGGTAAATATGTGTGTTAATCTACATAACTATCAGGTATATAAAATATAGTCTGACTATCAATATAAAATACCCAGGCATATAATATCAAGGAGGAAGAAATAGGCAATCAAAAGAGATTCAAAGGATTTGTGGATATTGGAGTAATCAAATATTATATTCTTAGTATACTCAGTGATAAGTTGGAGAATTTTTATAGAAAGTCAGAAACTATCAAAAATAACCAAGTGGAAATTCAATAAAATAAAATAATTTAAATCAAGAATTTAGTACATGAATTTAGCAGCAGATGTGACAGAGTTAAAAAGTGAAATGGAAAACAGGAAGATACCTTGGAAGCTTGGATAGATTTAGATGGAAAACCTAAAAAAGGCATAAGGGCATAAAGGATACGGTGGAAAAAAATCCAACATACGTATAACTGGAGTTCAAGAAGAGGAGAGAATGCAGGGAGAGATAATATTGAAGGAGATAATGCCTGGGGCATTTCCAAATCTGAGAACAGAGTGAAGGAATGCTATGTGCCCCAAATAAGATAAATGCAACAACAACAAAAATTCACAGGAAGGCTCACCTGAGTACCAATGCTGAAAACAAACAAATAAAACCAGAGAGAGAGATATGGAAGGAGTGGGAGGTGCTAAAAAAGTAGCTATTAGAAAAAAAGGCAATTTACTTCCAATGGAGAAAAACTGACAAATAAATTAACATCAATATTAGAAGCTAGAAGAGAAAAAAACATTTGAAGTATGGAAAGAAAAAAACCACCAATTTAAGATTCTATGCAAGAATACCATTCACAACTAAAAGCAAAATAAATATACTTTAGAAAAATAAAAAGAAAATTAATCACCAGAAGACACACATTAATTGAAATTCTGCAGAGAATTTTTCAAGGAGAAAGAAAATAATTCCAGATGTGAACTCAGAGATTAAAAGAGAAGTGAAGAGCAAAAGAAAGGTAAAATATGTGAGAAAGGCTACATAAATTTTGTCTGTGCAAATAATAATATTATTTTGTGGAATTTAAAATATATGTCCAATTAAAAACATGGCAGAGGGGATGTATTTTGAGTTCTAATTTTCAAGATCTATACATTGTCTGTAAGTACAGGTTGCAGCAAGCCAAGGGTGCATGTTGTAATTCCCTTGGGAACTCAAAGTGTAATAAAATAATATATAACTAAAAAACTAATTTAGGAGAAACTGGACCAATACTGCAACCATATTTCAGGTAGATTGTTCTAGAAAAGATCATGTAGAAAATAAATACAATTTCATGGCAAAAGAATTAAGCAAAATTAGAAGACAATTTAATAGGAGAAACTATTTTTAATATGTTGTACAAATAATGTCAAGATTCTAATATATAAAAACTCTTTTGAAATGTTTGTGCAAAGAATCAAAAATTCAAAAGAAAAAATGGAGAAAAGATAATTCACAAAAAAGAAACATAAATAACCATTATATATATGAAAAGATGCTCACTCTCAGTATTTATTGGAGAAATGCAAATCAAAACTACTTTGAGATGTTTCATACTTACCCAGTTTGAGAAATTTAAACATATTAAGCGTGTTTTTTGACAAATTTATGAAGAAACAGCCACTCTCCTTCATAGCTTGTGGCAATGCAAACTAATACTAAACTTTTGGAGGAGAATGTGACCAATACAACAAAACTACATATGCATTTACATTTTCACTCATAATCACATTTCCAGGACTTTCCCAGAAGTGACACCTTCAATAATACAAAAGTATATATGTGCAGGATTGTTTATTATAGCATTGTTTGTAATTGTTTGCAAAATATTGACAACAAACAAAATGCTCATATATGGAACAGTGGTTGAAAAAACCCCAGTACATCCATGTAATGGAGTACTTCTCAGCTGTAAAAAGGAGGAAGATCTGCATAAATTAATATAGAGTGATTTCCAGGCTATATTATTAAATGAAAAATGCAAAGTGCAAACAATTATCCATACTATGGTACATTTTGTGTAACGAAGAAGGGGAAAAAATGACTGGAAGGATAAAAAAGAGTGAGTTTGGGTAGCCACAGGGATGGGGGATGGCAATGAGACAGATTTGGTGGGGATGTGACACTTCTCTGAGCATAACTTTTTTCTTTTATATTCTTACTAGGGTACCAGTAATATGGCGTTACACATATTCAAAAATAAATAAACGAAATCCACAAGGATGAGGAAAAATGAAATTGTGTTCCTTCTTAGAGAGAGAAACAGGACTGGAGAGAATCTATGTGAGCCACTCTCTCGAATGAGCTGGTGGAAGTTTGGTCAGGCCATGCATAAATCTGTTATAAATAAGAAGAACGTGTTTCCTGAAAAAGTTGAATGTGATCTGATATACTAAATCAGAATAATTTCACAAATTGTAGGGTAATTGATTGTTAGATTGAAAGGAGGAACACACATTCATTTCCAAACATGTAAGAACTGCTGGACCAGAGAGAGAATTGGGAGAGCACTGGGGAAGAGGAGAAAGAGCTGATTGATAAAGGGACACACCCAAAGGACACTCTACAAGCTGTAAAGAATGCAGGTTCATTGTCTTTTATGGAACCAGGAAGCAAAGGATAGAACAAAGGCACTGCTCCCAGCCTTCAGAGTGGTATCCCTTCCCTCCGTAATCATCTGCTGGGCACCATCTCCCGGTGAGATTACTAAAGGGAGTGAAGTTGAGAACTAACCAGAACTGAGAATGTGAAGAGCAGTTTTGCTGAGCCGCCATCATCCTGTCCTCCCAATCCATCCCAGGGGAGTTGATGGATACCAGTGGGACAGAGGAGAGAAAAACTGCTGCACAGATTACAACTGGAAGAGGAAAGAAAAGTGTGATGCAAGCTCAGACTAGCTGCATCCTGGTACCCAGGCCTACTGCCTTGATAGTCACTCCACTGCTACTTAGAGAGCCTTGAGCAGCAAGTGATTCAGCGTCCTGCACAGCATTTGGATCTCAGACATGGTGGAGGAATCACAGTTCTCAGACTATTGATCCACAGTTGTGGACAGTATCTGGTATCCAATTATGCTACTTGTGGGCAAGAGGAAAGAAAAGATGTTTGAAACTGTACAAAAAAGAACTACACATTGCCCTAGAAGTCATGTCATCAAAAAGAGGGAAAGAACCTTAGGGTGTTTTCCCACAAGTGGCCACAAGATGAGGTCCTGCACCACAGTGATCCCAGAGAGGGCTCTGTGTGTGTGTCTGGTAATAATGACCCAGAGTCCAGACTGATTCTGAGTATTATCACTATTATCACCAGTTCTTCGTTCCATTTCAGCACTTTCTCTTTTCATCCAGGAATAATTTCACAGCTCTTCCTGCTTCCCAATCTTCCAGCAGACTCCATGGCCACAGAGCAAACAACACTTAGGAAAGACTCACAATGACCTAATCACTGTGAAATTGACTAAAAGCCAGTTCCCTCTATCATACTTGGGACATACTGTCCCAAGCAGAGTGTGATCTGGGGAAATTGTTCATAAAGAAAATACATGTTAGAAAGAATTGTGAGTGTGAGGGTCTATCTATTAAAGGAAAGGAGTGTGGTGCAGGTCTCTGGAGCGTGGTCTAGTCAGTGAGCGGCATCAGGAGGACACAGATCAAGGTGCTCCCCTCATCCAGGTGTGAGAAAGTGCAAATCCTACAGGTTCTCCCAAGCCCAGTGGTTGTGACTTTGGAGACCTGTGTCAGACTCACAATTGCTGACATCTGCAGTCATCTCCTGAATTCAGAGAGAGGATTGTCATGGTTTGGCTTCCAAGCATTCAGGAACTGTGGACACAGTCTGACAATGACTAAAAGGACAATTAAAGCAGTGGCTTTGGTTACATTCATACCAGTAGGTGTGTTCAGGATAGAAAAAGAAACATGAGACATCTCTCATTTCCAAATTAAAAAGCATAAACTTGTGGCTCTTCTTTTCACATATTCATTCCCTGGAATCTGTTTGATACCTCAGAGTGGTGACCCCCATGTTATCCATTCCCAAATCCTGGACTCTGCCCTACATGAACCCATGGACCATCCTCAAGCGCCCATGTACAGCCAGCCCATGAGCCACACTGAGTTGCTCTCTTAAAGGAGCCTTTGGTTGAGGTTCATAGTCTGGCGCCTGCAACATGGGATGTTTTTCATAGGGCCACAATGAGCTATTTGACAGACTCTATCTAAGATGTAAAAGTGAACTTGGTTCTGATCTTGCTCATCCAGGCTAAAGATACTTCCAAAAGATTCCTTCACCCAGGATGGTCTTGCTGCGACAGATCCTCTGGCCTCTGGTGCTCTAAAATCATGGTATGGGAAATTTTTACAAATAGGTAATTCTCAGGATAAGTGTGACGGCTGTTCTCATCTAGTGTGTGAGAGAATTGAGAAATAGGGCTAAGGAGGATATTTTAGTCATTGAGATGCTTAAAAACTGAATAAAATACACTGAACTACATTTATAAGAAAAAAATACTTGAACACGGCACAAGTTTTTTCTTTCATACCTGTTGTTTCATATTTGCATTCATGCTAGGTTTCTTTTTTTTTTTTCCAACTTCCCATGGGGTTGCTGTGCTGACTCAGTCTCCACCCCTCTTGTCTGCGGCAGTGAGAGGGAGTGTCTCCATCTCCTGCAAGGCCAGTCTCAGTCTCATCCTAGTAATGGACACACCTACCTGAACTGGTTCTGGCAGTTCTGCTTGGATCAGCACTTCTGCTCAGCTGAACAGCTGCTTCTCCAGAATCAGTGTCAGGGTAGCTGCTCCTCTCAGAGAGGAACTAAGCTGGGGTGAGCTGGCAATGGTGGGAGCCTTGAGGGAGGACAGGGAGATCCTCAGGGTTTGGTCCCAAGCCCCGGAGTCCCTCTCATTAGATAATCAGTGTCAGGGACAGCGTGGCTCAGGTGGCACACAGATGGTTCTATGCTGACTCTCTCCCCTCAGCTCTCAGCATCTCTGACCCCTGGAGGAATGGCCACCTGTTGTCCAGGCACCAAGAGCACAGGCCTGCCCTGCCCTGACTTCACTGCAGAACTCACAGCCTCATCACAATTCCACTGGGTCACAGACAGTATGGGGACCCCAAGGAGAGACTCCTCTGTGGGCCTGAGAGAACCGTCTTTCCTCAGTCTCTCTGGTGGAAAATCCCATGTTATCACAAGCTGAGTCCTTCATATACTTACTCTCTTAAAATCAGAAAACTATGCATATTAGAAACACAAAATAATAAAGAAATTTAAACCTCATGTGAGTGTCTCATATGATGAACCTCCAAATTTGCTCAACTAACTCTGATCTGAGTTTCCTGGCTCATGGGTCATCCTCGTGTGGTCCATGTGCTCCATCCTTCTCAGCTCAGGGTTTCTCTCCCTGGCTGCCCCTCGGATCCCAGTTTTCCCCCCAAGTTTGACGTGCCTCTAACCTAACAATCTTGTAAATTCATTCTCTTACTTGTTGGATTCCAATGGAGACAAGTTTCTTTACGCTCAGGCCCTTGTGAGACCTTGAACATGCAATGAGACCACACGTGTGAGACTGATTTGAACTCTTAAACTCTTACTTCACCATTTTTATCAGTCAATGCATTTATTAGGCAAGAGTTTCCAAGTTGTACTTGATTGTTTTTACCTATCTTTGACTTCTTCAAGTATTTGTCTTCTAAGTCTCTTTCTCCAAAAGCCCAAGTTAGACTAAGTATATCCAGTAAAGTCTGGTCCTTCTCTGATATCCTCCCTCTACCTGCCCCAGAGTCTCCACCCTCTCCAATTGTTTTGATTCCAAAACAAGCAAAGATATAATCCCATTGATTAGTCAGATCAGAAATAGAAAGTTTTGAAAAAATACATATTTCTAGAAATGTTTGATGTAGACGTTGCCACACATTCTTCAGCTGAGGCACTGGAATCTCAGGTTTTCATCGTGTCTCCTGTGTGAGTCCTGAAAGAGCACCAACGGTGTCTCAACCGGTCCAGTTAGAAGTAGCTCAGTGCTTGCTGTCCCTCTCCCTTTGACTTCACAACATTCTGTGGTAGAAAATCTGCTCATTTTTCTATATATTTTACTCAACTACAGCCATTCACTGGAGGATACACTAAGTTTTAACAAATCTCATTCTTCTTTTCCTTTCTACAGTAGTAAATGGCCATCACAGAATCATTTGTCATTTAAGAGTGAAAATAATTTATTTTACAATATTCCCTGTTGTACAACATTTTAAAAAAGACTAAAATCTGAAACAAATAAGTAACGGCAGACTTTGAAAGTGAAGAGTCTACAAAGAAGCTAGAAACAGAGGAACGGTTATTTCAATTCATATGAAATTCAAGTCCAGGAAAACCCAAACTTCTGTGAGGGACATCAGCATGCCAGTTACCTTGGTTGGGAGTAGTTGTTGAACGGAAAAGTGCATAAGTGAGGCATGTGGAGAATTTGACATATTCTATATTTTCATCCAGGTAGTGAATATCATAAACTTTACTTGGTTGTGCAATTAAGATGTCTGTTCTTTTTTCTGTACGTGTTTTATCTCAATTAAACAGAAAAAGAACAAACCCGATGTCTTTTAAACAAACAAACAAAAAATCACCAAATATTTATGGAAACTCAATTCTGTTAAAGAGAAGTGTAAATGCAACTGGAAAAGTTCTAAAAAAACCAGAAAACTGGTAGAGAAAATAGACAGAAAGATTTAACTGTGTGCTTTTACCCCTTAATAGCATACATTTCATCTCAATTGATTTTCCTTCAAACATAGAGACATTTCATCTTCTTTCCTCACATGTGAGCCCCCCTAAAGCCCCATTGGCTCTCTCCACAGCACTTACCAGGGGATTTGCATACTGTTCCCTAGGGAAGACCTTCCCTTGTGAGTCTGAGATAAAAGATCAGCTCTCATCTTGCTTTGACTTATCAGTTCAACTTTTCAAAATGAGGTTTCCTGCTCAGCTCCTGGGGCTGATAATGCTCTGGATCCCAGGTAAGGGCAGAGGGGAGATGAGAAAAGAGCATGCGCTGGGGAGTGTGAGCACTTGGGGCACCACTGCTTTTCATGTGTATTTGTCCACATGTTGGATGCACACTTTCCCCTCTGCAAATGACACCTGAAGTTTAGATCTATGAGAATGAAAAAGAATCCAGAAGAAACAACTGAGTCTCCTCTGGTGAAAATGTGGCACAGAAAAAGGGGGATGGTGTAAGGCTACTTCTAGACTCCTTCATACTTTTGCAATCTTGGGTTCTTTTTGAAATTGGATTTTTTAGAGTATTAATCAAAATTTTAAAAAATGCTTTGGCTTGAAATAAATAATAAAAGGAAAATTATGAAAATGGTTCATAAAGTTTGTACACGACCTTGTACATTTTTCTTATTATTTTAGGATCCACTGGGGATATTGGGATGACCCAGACTCCACTCTCCCTGGCCATTGTCCCTGGAGAGCCAGCCTCCATCTCCTGCAGGTCTAGTGAGAGCCTCCTACATAGTGATGGAAACACCATTTTGAATTGGTACCTGCAGAAGCCAGGCCAGTCTCCACAGCTCCTTATCTATTTACTATCCAGTCGGGCTTCTGGGATCCCAGACAGGTTCAGTGGCAGTGGGTCAGGAACAGATGTCACTCTTAAAATCAGCAGAGCGGAGGCTGAGGATGTTGGAGTTTCTTGCTGCATGCAAGATCTACAACATCCTTCCACAGTGTTCCAGCCCTGAACACAAAGCTCCCTCCCTCTCTGAGTGGCCCAGCTGCTCAAGTGTTGTTTGTCTGGGGAGCAGCCAGGCAGGTTCTCTGAGTCTGTGTAAGAAGAAGATGTTTGTGAACTTGGGGACTAGGTTGCAGCTGAGGGCTCTGAGCCATGAGTGTCTCAGCTGCACCTCAGACGCCACACGTCAAGGCCCATCAGCCGCACAGCCTGGGCGTGACAGAACCAGCAGGAGAATGGACGGGGCCAAGTGCCCTCTGAGCAGAGTCATGAGGAGGTGAGAGGTGAGTGAAAGCTCATCCTAATTCTCTCTGCGTTGTGTATAGTCGCCAAATAAATTGAGTCAGCATAACAGGCAGACAAATGAGGCAGATTTGTCTTTAACACAAGTTAACACATGTTGGAGTTTAGCAGATTTTGGTATATTTTTTTAAAGGGTAATATTTCAAAATATTCAAAAATTTGTAGTATTTTCCCAGTTTCCAGATTTTCTACTTCTCTTCTACTACTTCTCTTCCTACTCCGTTAACATGTTTGAGAGAGCAGTCTACACCAGCTGCCCTCAGGGGAGTGAGTTGAGAACAGTTTGTAAAAGTGTTGGGAAATGAGTGGCCAAATAGTCTTTTGTCAATTCCTAGTAGATACAACATCCTAATGCTAAAAGTCTCTGATTTGTCTCAATTACCTTTTGCAGAAGGAAAATGTGAGTTCTTAAAATTCCAAAAGTTGGGTTTAAAAAATAAAAAGCATAGGCTGGAAGATGTAGGACAGAATTCGCTCCATAGAACACTGGAAGATGATATAAGGGTTTTTTTCCCTTTCCTAAAAGGTAAGAATTTAAAGTTGTAAGAGGACAGTGGAAATGGGAACATGAGGGAATATAGTACCATCTGCAATCAAACATAGTCTGCTCTTTGGCTCACATTTAGAGGGTTGAAATGCGGATGGGAGTTGTAGGTTGATAATAAGAACCCAGAAAGAAGACCAGATGTGTTTCTTAAGAAGAATCACAGAGTTGAAGGGACTTCTGCCTGGTTTCCTAGGTCTTTCCTGGGTGGCTGCAAGTTTCACAGGAAATGCTTGTATGGAGCAGGGCTTTAGAACTGTAATCATCAAAGTCTCAAAGGCTCTCCCTGCAAGGAGACCTGAGGTCATGTCACTTAGTCCCAGTCAAGCCAGCACAGTGGGGTGGGCTTCTGAAAACTTATTTGCCCCTAAAAGTGGTCCAGCAGAGACTCTGTGGTTGGATTGGGGGAGGTGCAACATCCAATGACATGTAAACCAGAAGTCCCAACAGGGCCCAAATCAGCAGTAGATACAGAAGAGATGGAGACCAATGTGGATCATTTCTTTATTAATTATTATTATTTTTTATTGAGGTATAATTGACATATAACATTATGTTAGTATTGGCTATATAACATAATAATTCGATATTTGTATGTATTGTGAGATGATCACCACATTAAGTCTAGTTAACTTTGCCACCTTAGTTACAAAACAAATTTTTTTCTTGTGATGAGATCTTTTAAGATCAACTCTCATAGCAACTTTCAAATATGCAATTGAGTATTATTTACTATAGTCCCCATGCTGTACATTACATCTCCATGATTTATTTTATCAATGGAAGTTTTTACCTTTTGACTCCCTTCACTCATTTCTCCCAACCACTTCCCCCCACTTCTGGCAACCACCAATCTGCTTTATGATGAGCTTCTATGATAAACTATCTATGAACCTAGTTTTATTGTTTTTGTCTTTTTAAATTTTTTTTGAGTCCACGTATAAGTGAGACCACATGGTATTTGTCTTTCTCTACCTTACCTATTTCACTCAGCATAGTTCCTTCAAGGTCCATCTTGTCACAAATGGCAAGACTTCATTCTTTTTTATGACTGAATAATATTCCACTGTATCTATATATCACATTTTCTTCAATGTTGATTTAGACATAAGTTATAGCTGATCTGCAAAGCCTTGGATAAAAACAAACAAAAAAATAGCACCCTGAGTATATAGGATATTTCTGCCTTTCTGGCCCAGCATCCCCAGCCTGCTGCTGACTCAGACCTCAGCGATGTCCCCTTTAGAAAGTTGGCCATGTGTTAGAGGTTTCCTGTGGTACCACCAGAGCGCAGCTGGTTTCTCTCTTCCCAGATGTGTTCCTCTACTTGGGCTAAGTCAGAACTCTCCAGAGACAATTTTGGGACATAATACAAAATTCAGGTAAACGTTGGCTTTCCTTCCTTTCACTGTTATTCTATTTCATCTAGTCATCACCTTTTTCACTGTTCTCTGATGTCATTAAGAATAATTCTGCATTTTACCCTTTCATTTTATTGTACCTTTTGCAGGGGATGGCTTTCTAAACCCTCCTACATTCAACCTGAGAATGGAGATTTCTTTCATTTTTTTTACCTAAATAATGTTTTGGAGATGACAACGTTGGTACTATGTTGTCATAAAAAATTAAAACCATAAATGTAAATGCATTGTTTTCACATGACATGTTCATTTCCTGAAATTGAATCTGACTCACATTTTTTAGTGATGGTTGTATAGAAAATAAATACATCAAATAGATCCTATTTAAAAAAATACTGTAAAATATTCCTGAACTAATAATGGTCATGTCAGTTACATGTCATGACATGGTACTATCAAAGGAAAAGAGTGTTTGGATCACTAAGACAATATAATCCTATGTCTGGCTAAGAAATAAAACATATTAGAGATGAGGTCCCATTCCAAGATAATGGAGTCCATGGTGAGCGCCATTAAAATCGTATTCTTAGCTGGGAACTCCAAAAAAAAAAAAAAGAGAGAGAGAAAGAAATGTATTACATTAGAGAGTCTGTATCACATACAAAGTTTGACAAGTCAGAGTGCATTTCTACACATATTCACAGTGGGGACACACATCCATTCAGAATTCTATTGATTTCTTGCTCATATTCACAGATGTGTAGCCTGGAGGAGCTGCATATACTCCTGTGAGCAGGACGCTCCGGCATCCTGCAGGGTGATGGCCCCAAACACAAACCTCCCAAGGAGGCTCAGCCTCTCAGGGCAGCAGGAGCAGCTGCAGTGACCAGAGGACAAGTGGACACCACGCTGGGCTCAGGTGGAAATGGTTGTAGAGCCTTGAGGAAGAGCCCATGGAGGCCTCAGTCACAGCCACTGGGCATCATCTCTGTGTAACAGGGGCCAGAGCCTCTTCCTTCCTCCCTACTTAGGGTGCTTACGCCCCACAGACCCTCCAGGGAGTGGCTGCTATGTCCTCCCTGGAACGTCCACTCAGGTTCCCTGCTGAACTCATTGGCTGCAAGGAAGATCAGTCATGTCATTGGGAGGAGACCCAAGTGAGGCCCTGACCTCACCTGCTGCCACTTAATCCCTTCAGGGCGCTGCTTCATGCCTTTGCCCAGCGATCACCCTTCTCACTAACCATCAGAAGATTGAAGAGCTGCCTGCACTGTGTGATGGTTGGTGAGCAACTCAAAGCTCACTGGAGTCTCTCATATGAACAACGACATAATATTGCTTCATAGTCCTCTGTGACTTCCTTTGTCACTGAGTTCACTCTGAGCAGTTCCTCAATCTGTCCATCCACTCTCAGACTTTTCTCTTGTGAAGCTGCTTCTGTGCGTTTTCCCACACTGAAGTGAGTCTAGTGCTGCAGCCTAAGCGTGTGCTCACTGCACTGTCACATTTCTGTTGATAAAAGACCCTTGGTATTTGGTATAATTTGTTCTTCTTTAACTAGTATGTCAGGCTGGTAGCTTGGATGATTGATTTGAAGTCATCTTTTCTAATGTACATATTTATTGCCATACATTCAGAGCTATAAATTCACTGCTTTCTTGCCTCCCACAAATTTTGATATACTCAGTTTTCTTCCAAATCAAAATACTTTCTAGTTTTCTTTTTCCTTCTTTTTTTGGCACTTGTTCTATTCAGTAACTTCTTATCTAGTTTCCAAATATTTGGGGATTTTTCTGTTAACTTTCTGTTACTGACTTTGAATATAATTTCCTTGTCTTCACAGAATACACTTTGTATGATTTGAATCCATTTAATTTTACTACCATATCTTGTGGCCCACAATCTTAGCAAATGTTTTGAAAGGAATATGTGTCTTATTGTTATTCAGAGGAGTGTCTCTAAGTGTCAATTATGTTCAGATGGTTAATGTCATTGTTCAAGTCTTCTATGTCCTCACTGGCCTGAGTGACAGGGCTGTTTGCACTGCAGGCTACACCTGGTACAGAGCCCTTAGCTGCTCTGGGCCCCATCAAAGCTGGCAGATTCCATGTGACCTGGTCCAAGGGCCAGACCAGGACTTCTAGAAGTGGAATGTGTTGTTGCCAGAAATCAAACAGGCCTGTCTGATGATTCCTTCCTTTAGAGACAAAGGCACAGATTAAACACACTAGAAGGGAATGTGCACCCCTGTCCTCTTTATGGGGCACTCTTGAGAGCTATTTTACCACCTGGGGAAAGTATTTCATCCATTTTGGTACCATCTATAAAGAAGAGTGCCCAAAAGTATAATCTGGACAGCACCTCCAACTAGGGGGAATCTGCCGCCGACACATTCAGAATCACCAGGAAGCTCAGAAAGATTTCCCGGGTCATTTTCAGATCCTTTTGTTTGTCTTGACACAATTTCTGGGCTGGTGCTCTAGTTAGGAGGGTTTCAAATTTGAAATTACAATATTTAAACAGTCATGTGTAGCTTAACTATGAGGATAAATTCTGAGAAATGCATCATTAGGCAATTCTGTCATGCAAATATCATAGAGTGTGCTTGCACAAACCCAGGCTATATACTACTAATCTTATTGGCCCACCATCGTACATGTGGTACATTGTTGATGGAAATGTTGTTATGCAGTGCATGACTGTACTTGTCTTTTAGGTACTTCCACCTGCACCACTTGTCAACAGTACACTAGGGGGCAGTCAAGTCGACCTCTCAATAGACATATATGTCTCCTTCCAAGTTCTGGTCCAAAGTTTTTCTGTATTTCTATATCACACTGAAGATTTTAATGCAATGAGAATCTTAATTCAAACTATGCCTCTCTCTTTCTCTCTCTCTTTCTTTCTCTCTTTCTCTCTTCTCCCTCATTCTCCCTCACTCTCTCTGTCCCATTCTTTTTCTCTGTAAATGTCATATTGAGAAAAATTTCATAACAAATTTTATTATCTCTTCTTTTTTCTACATCTTCTGGGTGTAGTTGAATTACTGTTATGACCAATACTTCAAGTTTAGTTTGAAATGAAGGCAAATTACTTTTATTGAATTTTGAAACCTTAACATTAAGGCAGAAACAAAAGGTGTAGCTCCTGTCTCTTCAAGGTCATACTCAGGATTATTAGTGACTAGCGTATATTTGCTTTAATTTTTCCCATAGAATCAATAGGCTTCTCCTCTTTATTGAGCCTTGAATAAATAATTCCTATTATCTGAGGATAATAGATTGATGTACAGTCTCATAATCTGTTTCAAATCTCACCTAGGGCTGCCGGGACTCCAGAATACAGGAGAGTCACTTTCAGGCTTGAAGATGTTCCAATTTACTAGAGAAAGAATATGAAATATAAGGAAGATGTGCCCAAGTAATTTCTAATAAGTCATCATAGCCTATAGTTTTTTTGTTAAACTTTATAATTTCATCCTATGACTACTCCAGGGAGGTTAGAATTTATTTATTTTGTATTTTATTTGTTTTTTTTTTTACTTTTTTATTTTATTTCTGATCCTTAATCTCTGCTTGGCCTAGTAGGTGCTTTAGAAGAGTCAACATACAATTTCTGGAAGCAGTGCAAGGTGGGGGCAGTTGATGCTTCAGAGAGCACTTGAACTTTGGGGTATCCTTGGCTCCTGGTGTAAAGAGACTAAGTAGATGTGAGGTTCACAACTGTGAGCCTGCTGCTCCCCTAAGTCAGAAAATCACCATTTTCACTTATTGATGCAGAAACTGTATTTTATTTAAAACAAGGAATGGCCAGTAAATACTTCATTCAGCCCTTGTCTCTTTCCTGTTCTGAACTTTCTATTTGTGTTAACAGGAGATGAAAATAAGTGGTTAAAGAGAATTTCAGCTAATATTAGAAATCAGTTTAAGTGATTTAATTGTATCTTGTTTATTCCAGAGGGTCTAAAATTCCCTTATTCAAAATTTGCATGATGTAATCTACACAGAAATCAAAATATAAAAATGTACGTGCAAAATTTACATAACGTTATAAACCAAGTTTACCACAATCAAAAAAATTGTATAAGCGTTTTGTAGATTTTTGAAATAATTGAATAAAGAAGAATTGAATTTGAGAAATCTTAGCTTATAGTCCTCATTTTTCTTTCTAAATGAAAAGGCCAAAGAATATTATTTTATTTTTTCTTGATATAGTAATACAAATTCTCATAGCAAAAGCAGCTTTAACTAAAATCTAAAAGGCTAGGATTCCCATTTCACAAGTGAACCAGGCCTTCTTACAAGGTCAAACAGACCAACCTCAAATGCAGACTGTAAAAAAAATTATTAAACTTTCAGACAAGCTGTGGCTTTTAGCGAGACCTACTTTTGAGTATAGACTCTGCTTTCAAAGGTGACCATGCGCAGGGTCTTAAAGGAGAAGAAGAACTTATAAGGCAGATAATGCTCAGGTTGGCAATGGAACTGGTATCTTGCTTTGTCGTTATTAAATGGGTGAGCTGGACACAGCAGAAAGTTTAACATTTATATACAAAAAGCCTTCATCTCCAGCACATGATTTATCCACTTATCCTTATAGATCAGTTGCTTACCTCTATAGAATTTTTATATCTACCCCAAGAAAAAGGAAACAAAAATAAGTCAAACATTTGGATACAGAGTCATATTAATTGGATGGAGAATAAGGTCTTGGGGATCCAGAAATGTGAAGCATGTAAAAAAACCTGTTTCTCCCAGTGTTTTGAGAGAGCCTATACACTTAAAATAAATACATTCATAGAGCCTTCCCCGAGCTCCCTTGAATCAGAAATTATCCTCTAATGGTGAAAATTTGCAGTTACTTAGAAGACTGACAATTTTAATCACAGGTGCCACGGGCTCAGAAATCCAATTCTGCCCATCTGTACCTGGGATCTCCCTCTGCGTGGTGGATCGATCTCAGTTCTCAGACAAGGACATAATAGGACCTTTAATCAGAAAGAACTTCCATTTGTGTCTATTTGGGGAACAGGCCTCTGTCTGTCTCTAATCTTGTCCAAAACAGTGTGAGTTTGGATGGTTTGGGCTCACAAAGTCTGCAGAATGTGTACAATTCTCCACCCCCTACACACTGATCACAGGAGAACAGACTCAGACAGTTCCATCTCCAAGACAGTCTTCCCAGGTCATACAAATCTCACACTGGCTTCCAGTTTTATGGACCCCAAACTAACAGCATCTGGCACAGAGATGAAACTACAATAAAATTCACTTATAGTTCCTCCTCATTCAGTTGACTATGTTTAAGTATAGAGACACACAGAAACCTGGTCTGCCCCCCACCTGGTCCCCTTAAACCCCTTACCAACTCTTATGTGAGTCCAGGATGGGATGATCAGCTAGTGGTCAGTTTTGTTGTCCAGGCCACAGCATGGTTTGTTACCATGCAGGAGACAAAGAGATTCTTTTTTTAGAATTAAGAATATTATACTTTGTGTCTATAGGTAGCACAGGAAAAATGTAAAAACTTTTTTTCACCAGGTTTTATGAGATTTTATGTTTTCTGTATATTTCAGGGCAACAGATTATGAGGTAAAACAACCAACCAGAATTGTAGCCTTTAAAGGTTTTGTCTTAATTTCACAGAAAATAGCAATGCTGTCTGAAACTGGAGCGTCTTAAAGAATACTTTGTAAAAGTAGCCTTTTCAAGAATTGATTTGTAACATAAGAAAACAGGACATGTTTCTCACTGTTGCTCATTTTCTCACCTTATCAAGTTTCCATACTGGGTAGTGGGTGTAGTAGTTCCTTAGGGCTGCCATAACAAAGTACCACAAACCTGGCGGCTGAAAAACCCCAACAAATTTATTCTCCAACAGCTCTGGAGGCAGGAAGCCTGAAATTAATTTCCCTGAGCAGCTCTGACTCAGCACCCTATCCCATAGCGACCTTCTTCGATGAAGGCCCAGGAAAATGTTGGTCATAGGAACGGGTTACAGGGAGACTTTAAAGGAGTGGATGCAGTTTTTGTTTTTCCAACATATGGAATCTTCTTTTAAACTGGGAACTCACAGCTGTGGCTGCCCAAAATACATGACAAGAAAGAGGAGATATGGGAAGAATTTTTACATAACTATTCAGAAAAAATATTTTACAATTATTCCTTATTTGTTTTATCCCATCACCCTGAGGGAATTCTCCCTTTAAGAAATCCTTTGATTAATCTGATATATGTTTAATATAAAATATATATATGTACGTATGATACAATATTCACCAGTTTGTAACAATTGGTTACCATGAATTTCATACTTACTGCCCTAGGCATAAAACTCTTCCTTGTCTTAAATAGGGCTATTAACTCTCTAAGTGAAATAGACTTTTTTTCTCCTGGTCAAGTTCTTTGGACCTGAATGCCTTACGGAGTTTATCACTAGGTCCCAGGGGAAGACAGTTTGTAACACTTGCATCAACTGTTCCTAAACAGTTAACTTGGAAACATCAAACACCGGACACCTCTTGAACTGGCTCTAGTCCGTGCTGTTAGCGTGAGAAAACCCTGATGATCAATAGTAGTGGGGGTGGGAGCTGTTTCCTTTTCTAGATTAGCTCAGAGGGAGACAAGCAAGACAGACATTCACCACTCACAGATTGACCTGGACGCACATGCCTACATTTCATGGTCTCTGATGCTTTCTTAGAATGGCAGGGCCATTTGCTCTGTGTCCTCCCAACAGATTCAATTTTTCACAGTCAGATCTTTCTTCCCACCACTGCAGGCAGCATGGAATTTATCTTTATTGGTTTTCCTCCAAACACAGAAGATGTTTATGTGACTTTGCTCACATGAGAGGCCCACTCCCACATTGGCTGTCTCCACACTGCTGCACCCACCAGGGGATTTGCATATTGTCCCCTAGTGAGGACCTTCCCTTGTGAGTCTGAGATAAAAGTTCTGCTCTAAACTAATTTTTACTTAACAGGGCACATCAATTCAGCTTCTCAAAATGAGGTTCCCTGCTCAGTTCCTGGGACTGCTAATGCTCTGGATCCCAGGTAAGGACAGAGGAGAGATGAGAAAGGAGAATGGGGTGGAAGAGTCAGCACTGAGGCACCACTCCTTTCTGTGTGTGTTCTGTTCACTTGTTCGATACATGAGTGTTGTTCTCGGGGAAGGGGCATGAGATGTTTAAATCTGTAATTATTAAAAGGACATAAATGAACCAAGTATCTGTGCTCTGGTGAAGACAGTGACACAGAGAGAGGGGAATGAAGTAGTTGAATTCTAGAGAGACATTTGTACCTTATGAATCTATATTTGTTTTTCGGATATTTTTGAGTTATGAATCAAAGTCACACACACACATACACACGATTTATCCTGAAATAATTACCAGAGAAAAAATATGAAAATATCTCATAGTGTTCGTACTTAACCTTGTACTTCTCTCTCATTACATTAGGATCCAGTGGGGATATTGTGATGACCCAGACTCCACTCTCCCTGTCTGTCGTCCATGGAGAGCCAGCCTCCACCTCCTGCAAGTCTAGTCAGAGCCTCCTACATAGTGATGGAAAAACCTGTTTGTATTGGTTCCTGCAGAAGCCTGGTCAGTCTCCACAGTCCCTGATCTATAGGGTATCCAACCATTACTCTGGGGTCTCAGACAGGTTCAGTGGCAGCGGCTCAGGAACAGATTTCACTCGTAAAATCAGCAGAGTGGAGGCTGAGGATGCTGGAGTTTATTACTGCTCGCAAGCTACACAAAGTCCTCCCACAGTGGTACAGCCCTGAACACAAACCTCCCTGTTTGGGGTGGCCCAACTGCCCACATGTGCAGCCTGTCTGTGGAGCAGGCACAGCAGATTCTCTGAGTCTGTATAAGAGGAGGATGTTGGAGAACTCAGGGGATTGTTTGCAGCTGAGGGCTCTGGACCCTGAGCGCTTCCCCTGCAACCGAGGAACCACATGTTAAGGCCCCATTAGCCACACAGCCTTGGCATGGCAGAACCAGCAGGAGAATAGAGGGCCCAAGTGCCTTCTGAGAAACCAGTCATGAGGCAGGGAGAGGTGAATGAAAACTCATGCTAATCCTCCTGGCACTGCATTTATTCACCAATTAAATTCTTTCAACATGACACATAATTGAGGTTGATTCATGGCAACACAAAACTAATACCTTTTTTGCTTTGTTAGGTTCAGTAGTTGCTAGTATACATGCAGCAGGATAATATTTGGTGATATTAAGACACAGTTTTCTTTCCCTCCCCAACCTTCCCACTTTCACTCTTTCTAAGTACATGTCCCTCTCAATATGGGGGCAGGCATAGGATTTATACCACTGTCCTCAGTGGAGTAACCAAGAAAAACTATTAATACTTTTCAAACTACTAAATAGGCATGGTAAATATCTTCATAATCAAAGGCCTAGTGCCAAAATCTTTAATATTCTCTGGCACAGCATTTTGAAACCAAAGGAGAATTTTCTGAATTCCAAAGCTGGATTTTAAACATAAAGAACTAAGTCAGAAGAATCAGAGAGCATAAAAATATGTGCTCTATTCAACAGAATTTGTATCAATGCAAATAACATAAAACCAATTTTTGCCTGTTGCAAATAAGAATCCCAAGATTTTGTGCAAGGACAATAAATGAGAATGTGAAGGGCCCATGGAGAGGTCAGTTGTTGGTACAACACCCAGCTCTGGGGCTCACATTTGTTGGGGTGGGGTTGCAGTTGAGATATGTACCCAGATGGAAACTCAGACGTATTTCCTGGGAAATCAGAGGGTTGAAGGACCACTCCCTAGCTTTCAAGGTTGTGCCCTGCTGCCCCTGCACGTTTCACAGAAGTGGGTCATCAAGAAAGGGCTCTATATATTTAGCGACTCAACAGTTAGTGAAGTTCATGTTCAGATGCACCTTAGGTCATACCACACATTCCTAGCCAACCTCGTAGGGCATAGGTGAGCTTTACGAAAAAAATTTTTTGTGTGATTTTGACTATTAAGCAAGAGACTCCACATGATTTCCTTTCAAACTGGAGAAACAAGGGGAGGAAGCATCCCTGTGTGACAGATCTGAATTAATCTGCTTTGGAACGAGAAGCCCCAAAACATCTCCATCCAGAATGACTGTGCGAAGTTTCCCAAGAGCCCTTGGCTATAGATCAAAGCCCTTATGGGCTGGGTGTCTGCCTCACCATGTGCAGAATGGACATGAGGACCTTAATTCTGCTGCTCTGGATCCCAAGTGAGAAAAAAGGTTTTAAGCAGTTGCCATATGACTATGAAAGTTGCTTCATTCTCATTGTAAGATGAATCCCAATTACTCTTTAGGGTTTGTGACATGTGACTTCTCAGAGAGCACTCACGATCTTAAGTAACATGAGAAGATCATAGCGTGGAATGTGTTTAACCTCAATGATGTTTGTGTTTATGTGATTTTTTTTTCATTTCAAATGCCAATGGGGACACTGCACTGCCTCAAATTTGCAACCTCTAGACAAAGCTTCAGGAGAGAGAGTCACCATCAGTTGCAAGTCAAGCAAGACATTAGCAGCTGCTTGAACTGGTACCAGTGGAAAACAGGTTCCCAAGCTTCTCATTTGCATTTCTTCTGTACCCTGGGTCTCTGCACGGTTTGGTGATCGTGGGTCTGGGGTATATTGCACCCTCACAGTCAGCCTGGAGGCTGAAGATGCAGCATATGATTGCCGTCAACAGTGTAATAGCTTACCTCTCACAATGTGACAGCCTTGAACGAAGACGGTAAACCAACACTGCCACGTACACCAAATTAATTCCTTGTGGATTTTTACGTACAAGACTACATAAAAATAAATAAAATTGCTTGAAAAAAACTTTAAAGAAAATCAAAAGACAATTGAAAATTAAGAGAAAAGATTTTTAATATATTATACAAATAAAGGGTTACTATTCTAATATATTAGAACTCTTAAAACAAAAGTTAGGGCAAAGCATCAAAAATCCAATAGAAAAATGTAGAAAAGACAGGACAGACTATTCACAATAAAGAATATATAAATAGTCTTCAAATTCATGTAAAGATATTCAACCTCACTAATAAGTAGAGAAATATATGTGAAAACTACTTTGAGATAGCAATTCTTATCTATTAGTTTTGAGAAATTAAAGAACTATGAAGCACATTTTTAGGCAAAGATATGGGGAAACATGCACGCTCCTTGAACAGCTTGTGAGAATGGAACAAATATTACCCTTTGGAGGAGAATATGACAATAGCTACAAAACAACATAAGTGTTTAACTTTTGACCCATAGTACTATTTCCAGGAATTTCTCCTGGAGCTACACCTTCAACAATGTTGTTATTGTTGGTGCCATGGAGTTGATTTTGACTCCTACTGATCCTGTGTACATCGGAGCAGAACCCTGCCTGGTCTTTTCGTGCCATCCTCTCAACTTCCAGCGCTGTATCAGACAGCATTCTGCTGCTATTCATAGGGTTTTCATGGCCAATTTTGTTGGAAGTGGGTGGCCAGGTCCTTCTTTCTAGTCTGTCTTAGTCTGGAGGCTCTGCTTGAAACCTGTCCACAATGGGTGACCCTGCTGGTATTTGAAATACTGGTGGTATAGCTTTCAGCATCACAGAAACATGCATCCACCACAGTATGACAACTGACAGATGGGTGTTGTGGTTCCCTGATGGGGAAACAAACCTGGGTCATAAGAGTGAGTGTGGGTTCATAAATTGTCACAAATGTAACCCTCTGGTGGAGGATGTTGATAATGGGGGAGGTTTAGCATTTGTGTGTTTAGGGAGTATATGGGAAATCTCTGGATCTCCCTCTAATTTAGTTGTAAACCTAAAACTGCCCAAAAGACTAACATCTATAAAAATAAAAAAAAGGACATCAAAGAAAGCAATGTCTAGAGCTAGGCGGGTTTTGTCCTACAGTCAGTGCAATTCTGAGAGTTACTTGTGTTTCTAAAAGAGATATAAGTTCACCAAAGTTACCTTTAATACAGTCATGTGTTGCCTAACAATGGAGATACGTTCTGAGAAATCTGCTGTTAGGTGATCTTGTCGTTGTGCAAACATGATAGAGTGTACTTATACAAACCTAGATGGTATAGCCTACTACACACCTAGGCTATATGGTGTAGCCTATTGCTCCTAGGCTGCAAACCTATACAGCACATTATTGTACTGAATACTGTAGGCAACCGTAACACAGTGGTAAGTGGTTGTGAATCTAAACATATCTGAACATGGAAAAGGTTCAGTAAAAGTATGGTATAAAAGAAAAAAAAGTGGTACACCTGTATAGGGCACTTACCATGAATGGAGCTTGTAGGACCGGAAGTTGCTCTGGGTGAGTCAGTGAGGACCCAGTGAATGTGAAGGCCCGGGACATTACTGTACACTGCTGTAGACTTTATAAACACTGTATGCTTCGGCTACACTAAATTTATAAAAATATATTTTTCTTTTTCAATAATAAATTAACCTTAACTTCCTGCAACTTTTTTTGTGTGTGTGTGAGGAAGACTGGTCCTGGGCTAACATCTGTGCCCATCTTCCTCCACTCTACATGGGGCGCTGCCACAGCATGGCTTGACAAGCGGTGCATCTGTCTGCACCTGGGATCCGAACCTGGGAAACCCCGGGCTGCTGAAGTGGAGCACATGAACCCAACCACTATGCCACTGGGCTGGCCCCGTAACATTTTTAATTTATAAACTTTAAAAATTTTTTAAACTTTTTGACCCTTTTGTAATAACAGCTTCAAACACGAACACATTGTACAAGCTATACAAAAATATTTTTTCTTTATACTTTATTCTATAAGCTTTTTCTATTTTTTAAATTTTTTATTTGTTTTACTTTTCAAACTTTTTTGTGAGAAATGAAAAGACAAACACACACATTAGCCTAGGACTACACAGGGTCAGGATCATCAATATCACTCTTTCTTGTTCAAATCTTGTCCCGCTGGAAGGACTTCAGAAGCAATAAGACACATGGAGCTGTCATCTCCTATGATAATGTGGGGACCAGAATTGGCCACCTCGAGTGCTGAAAGAGGCTTTGACCTTCCCTGTCCCCACTAACTGTCTGAAGGGACTTGGGATGGAAGGCCTGTCCCTGGGACAGGCCATCACCATGGATAACTCTGGGTGTCGATAGACTGGGAGGGCCTTTGCTGGGCCCATTCTTATCCAAGTTCTGTTTACCAGATATTTACATTTGTAAGGGAAATCTCCATTTGTAAAGGTGTCTCCTCTGTACTGGGAAGAGGGGCGGATGACCTCCTCTCTAGAAACTTGTCCAAGTGGAAGGCAAGGACTTAAATCTGCATAATAACCTTACTGTGCTTTTCTGGTAATATCCAGTAACTGACCCAACCCCCATATCCTCATTTGTCTATTTAAGAGGAGAACCTCCACCATTTTGTTGAGAGATACCCAGTTTCCCCGGGTCTTTCCCATGTATACTAAATAGATACAGCTTTGTTTGATGTTATAAAGCTTTGTTTGATTTTCTCCTGCTATTCGGCCTCATGTCAATTTAATCTGTAGCCCAGCCAGAAAGGACCCAGAGTGGGTAGAGAATGCTCTTTCTCTCCTTCACTCCTTAGAAACATTCTGTCTTTTTTCCCCTCAGTCTTCTTTTAAACTCTTCAGTTTGCCTTTGGTTTCATACAGTTTCAATGATTTTGTCTAAGTGTGGATTTATTTATTTTTCACTACATTTTAAAAGTTATTTTCTTAGTCTTTCTTCTATGGTTTACCATACAGATCTTATACCAGAATATAATTCAGATTTATACTAACTTAATTCCAGTAAGATATAAAAATTATTCCTACTTTTATATCTCTATTTCCTCTCCCCTCATTTTGTTTATTATTGTTATACATATTACATGTGTATATTTTGCAAGCCAAACAATATATTATATATATTATTATCACTCTATATAATTTTATGTCTGTTAAAGAAGCTGATAAATTAAAGAAGAGTAAGCATAGATTTATATAGATTATTATATTAATCTTAATTACCAATTCTGGATCTCTTCATTTGTTCATGTGGGTTCGAGTTACTATCTGTTGTCATTTCCTTACACCAATACAACTCTATTTTGTGCTGTGAACCTAGTCTTTCCTACTTACATCTCACAAATGTATTACATTACACTAAGTTATACGGCCAAAAATATAATTATAGGCATTCCTCACTTTATTGTGCTTTGCTTTATTGCACTTTGCAGATATTGTTTTTCACAAGACCCTCCACCAGCAAAAAGATTATGACTCACTGAAGGCTCAGATGGTGGTTAGCATTTTTTTTAGCAATAAAGTATTTTTAAATCAAGATATGTGCTTTTTTTAGACGTAATGCTATGGCACACTTAACAGGCTACAGTATAGTGTAAATGTAACTTTTATATGCATTGGGAAACCAAAAAATTCTTGATATTCATTTTATTGAGGTGATCTGGAACCAAAACTGCAATATATCCCAGGTATGCCTGTAATACGTATTTTATACAATTGCTTTTTAAATCAGTTAAGAAAAGAAAACATGCATTTTAACTGTCTTTTATCCCTACATAATTACCCTTATTGGTGTTTGTTTCTTTTTAATGTAGACTCAAATTTCCATCCAGACATACTTGCTTTTGTAATAAAGAATTTCCTTTAGTATTTCTTGCAAGGCAAGTCGACTACTAGTGAATTGTTTGAGTTCTTATTTATCTGGCAATGTTTTCATTGACGCTCATTCTTGAAAGATATTTTTCTTGGATATAAGATTCTTGCTAACAAGTTTTTTTTTTCCAGCACTTGGTGTATGTCACCTCACTGGCTTTGACCTACATGATTTGTGTTGAGAAGGCTGCTGTTAGTCTTAATTGGGTTCCCTTGTATGTAA
Organism: Tapirus indicus; assembly: GCA_031878705.1. Lineage (NCBI taxonomy): Eukaryota > Metazoa > Chordata > Mammalia > Perissodactyla > Tapiridae > Tapirus > Tapirus indicus. The sequence goes on along the minus strand of CM062923.1, from coordinate 74,652,490 downwards.
GCAATTGTATAACCCTTGCTGCTTCCAAAACTTTCTATGACTTTCTACACTTTTTGTGGCTTTCTACATTTTTGCTATGATGTGTCTGGCTGTGGAACTCTTTGCATTTATCCTATTTGAAGTTCATCAAGTTTCCTGGATATGTATATAATGCTTTTCTTGGCAACTTTTCCCTTATTATATCTTCAAATATCTTTTCCCCTTTCTTTTCCTCTTTTCTCTCCTTCCAGTACTCCATTGTACATATGCTGGCTCAGTAATGGTGTCCCACATTTTTCTGAGGGTCTGTTCATTTTTCCTCATTCTATTTACTCTCTGTTCTTTAGGCTGCATAATCTCTATCACTGTATCTTAAAGTTCACTGATTTTTTACTTCAGCAAGTTTGAGCCTACTGTTGAATCTTCCAATGAGTTTTTATTTTGGTTTGTACTTTTCAACTCCAGAATTTGCCTTTGTTTCTATTTCTTATATTGATATTATTTATTTGATGAAAATTTTCTTTATACCTTGCTTTAACTCTTTAAGCATGGTTTCTGTTAGTTCTTTGAACATAAATTTGATGGTTAGTTACAAGTTTATGTCTATGAAATCTCACCTCTGTTCCCTACCACAGGCAGTTTCCGTTGTCTCCTTTTTATTTTCCTCTATGTGTCACATGTTCCTGTTTCTCTCTCTGTCTCATATTTCTTGTTGAAACTAGACATTATTTTGGTAGTGTTCCAATATATAGAGCACAATATTTATAACTTTAACCATTTGAAAATGTATAACTCAGTAGCATTAAATACATTCACAATGTTGTCTATATCCATTAAACAAATTCCCATTTTTCCCATCCCTCGAGCCTTTGGTAACATCTATTCTAATTCTGTCTCTATGAATTTGTTTATTCTAGGAACCTAATATAAGTGGAGTCATACAGTATTTGTCTTTCTGTGTCTGATTTACTTCACTGGGCATAATGTTTTCAAAGTATATCCATGATGTATAAAAATGAAACTTTAATTCATTTTATGACTGGATAATACTCCATTGTATGTATATGCCACAATATCTTTATCTATTCATCTGTTGATGCACATTTGAGTTGTTTCCACTTTTTGGATATTATGAATACTGCTGCAATGAAAACGGGTATATGAATATCCATTTGAGTCCTTGCTTTCAATTCTTTTGAATATGTATATACAGATGAAATTGATGGGTCATATGGTAGTTACATCTTTAACCTTTTGAGTAAACATCAAAATGTTTGCCACAGAGGCTACACCATCTTGCATTCCTACCAGCAATTCACAATGGTTCAAAATTCTCCCCATCCTCACTAACAATTGTTACTTATTTATTTTTTAAATTATAGCCATACTAGTAGGTGGGAAGTAATATCTCGCTATGGCTTGTTTTCCCTAATTACTAATGATGCTGAGCATCTTTTTATGTCATTGTTAGTTTTGCATATGTTCTCTGGAGAAATGTCTATTCAAGTTTGTACCCGTTTTTAAATTGGGTTGTTACCTTTTAGTTGTTGTTGAATTGTAGTCCTTTATATATTTTGGATATTAATTCCTTATCAGATATAAGATTTGCAAATATTTTATCTCATTTATTAATTTGCCTCTACACTTTCTCAATAATATCATTTGATGCACAAAAGTTCTTCATTTTAATTAAGTCCAATTTATCTATTTTTTGCCTGTGCTTTTGGTAGCATAGCTAGGAAATCATCGCCAAGTGCAAAATCATGAAGTTTTCCTCTTAGGTTTTCTTCTAAAAGTGTTATAGTATTAGGTGTTACATTTAGGCCTTTGATCCATTTTGAATTAATTTTTGTATATCTTGTAAGGTAAGGGTCCAGTTTCATTCTTTTACATGTGAATATCCAGTTTCCCCAACACCATTTGTTGAAACACTGTCTTTTCGTGAATGGACTTGGCACCCTTGTCAAAAATCATCTGACTATATTTATGAGGATTTAGTTTGGGTTCTCTGCTCTGTTTCCTTCATCTACATGTCTTTCTTTTTCCCAGTATGACACTGTTTTGGTTACAGTAGACTTGTAGTAAATTTTGACATCCAGAAGTGTGAGACCTGCAAATTTGTTCTTCCATTTCAAGTTAGTTTTGGCTGTTTTGGGGTATCACATGAATTTCATGATGAATATTTCTATTCCTGCATAAAAAAAGTCATTGGGATTTTGATAGGGATTGCATTGAATCTGTACCTGCCTTTGGTTAACTTTGGCATCTTAATATTAAATCTTCTAATCCACAAACATGAAAAATCTTTCCATTTATTTGCATTTTCTTTAATTTCTTTCAGCAGTATATTATAGTTTTCATAGTAAAAGCTGTTGCCTCCTTGAGTAAGTTTATTCCTATGTATTTTATTCTTTTTGATACTATGGTAAATAGAGTTGTTCTCTTAACTTCCTTTTTGGATTGTTCGTTGTTAGTGCATAGAATGGAAACAATTTTTCATTTTGAATCCTGCAACTTTGCTGAATTCATTTATTAGTTCTAACAGGTTTTTTTTAAGTGAAATATTTAGGATTTTTGTGCATGTAAGATCATGTTAACTGCAAATTAAAATAATTTGTTTAATTTGGTTTGTTAATATTTTGTTGAAGATTTTTGCCTCAATATTGATAAAGGATATTGGTCTCTAGCTTTCTTTCCTTGAAGTGTCTTTGTTATCAGGGTGATGCTGAACTCACAGAATGAACTGAGAAGTGTTCCCTTCTCTTCGCTTTTTATAGGAGACTTTGAGAAGAATTGGTGTTAATTCATCTTTAGAAATTTGGTAGAATTCAACGGTGAAGTAGTTCAGGGCTTTTCTTGATTGGGCAGGTTTGATACTGATTCAACCTCCCTAATAGTTATAGATCTATTAGATTTTTCTGTTTCCTCATGATTCAGTCTTGGCAAGTTGTGTGTTTCTAGGAATTTGTCCATTTCATCTTGATTATCCAGTTTATTGGCCTACAATTGTTCATAATATGTTTTTATAATCCTTTTTATTTCTGTAAAATGGGTAGTGATGCCCACACTTTCATTTATAGTTTTAGTTATTTGAGTTTTCTCTCCTTTTTTTATTCTATCTAGGTAATGGTTTGTTAATTATGTTCATCTTTTTGAAGAACTAACTCTTGGTTTTATTGATTTTTCTCTATTTTTTTTTTCTATTCTCTATTTTGTTTATCTCTGCTCTCATCTTTAATTTTTCCTTCTTCCTGCCAGCTTTGGGCTTAGTTTGCTCTTCTTTTTCTAGTTTCTTAAGGTGTAGAGTTAGGTTATTCGGTGGAGATTTCTCTTAATTTTTAATGTGGGTACACACAGATGTAAATTTCCTTCTGAGCTCTGTTTTTGCTGCATACATAAGTCCTGGCATTTTGTGTTTTCATTTTCATTCAAGTCCATGTATTTCTGAAGTTGCCCTGTGATTTCTTTGTTTACCCTTTGGTTGTTTACGAGGGTGTTGTTTAGTTTCCACATATCTGTGGATTTTCCAGTTGTTCCTTTGTTATTCATATTTAACTTCTTCCTGTTGGGGTCAGAGAAGATTTTTATCTTTTTAAAATCCATTGTGACTTGAATTGTGGCCTAACAGATGATCTATCCTGCAGAATGCCCCATGTGCACCTGAAAATGTGTATTTTGCTATTGTTGGGTACAGTGTCCTGTATCTGTCTTTTATATCTAATTGTTTTATTCTGTTGTTGAAGTCCTCTATTTCCTAAGTTAATTTCAGTCTGATTGACCTATTCTTTATTGAAATTGGGATATTGAAGTCTCAAATTATTTTTGCAGAACTTTTTCTTCAACTCTGTCAATTTTTGCTTTATACATTTGAAGGTTGTATTGTTAGATGTATAAATGTTTATAATTGTTATATCTTCTTGATGTATTGACCATTCATTAATATATAATGTCCTTCTTTGTCTCTTGTAACATTTTTGGATTTAATGTCTATTTCATATGATATTAGTGTAGATATTCTAGCTCTCTTTTGAGTACCATTTGAATGGAATGCCATTTTGCATCATTTCACATATAACCTATTTGTGGCCTTGGCTCTAAAGTGAGTTCCTTGTTGACAGCATATACTTGGATCAAGTTTTTTATTTTTTTAATCCCTTCTGCCAATCTCTGTCTGATAAGAGATTTTAATCCATTTATATTTAAAGCACTTACTGATTAGGAAGGACTTATTTCTGCCATTTTGCTATTTATTTTTTATATGTCATCTAGCTTATTTGTCCCTCATTCACTCCATTACAGCCTTCATTTAGTTTAGTTAAATTTTGTAATGAAACTTTGTGATTCCCTTCTCATTTACTTTTGTGTATATCCTTTAAATATTTTGTTTGTGGTTACCATAGGGATTACAGTTAATATACTAAAGTTTTAACAATCTAATTTGGATTTATACCAAATTAATTCCAAAATCATACACAATCTCTCCTCTTATACAGCTTTACCTCTGCCTTTGTACTGTTGATATCATAGATTACATCATTATACATTACACGTGCCTGATAACATAGACTAATAATTGTTCTTTAATGTATTTTTCTTTTAAAATAATGTAGTAATTAAAAAGTAGGGTTAAAAACTAAAATAAAAAATACTAGCTTTTATAATTTCCTATGTATTTATCTTTGCTGGAGAGCTTCATTTCTACATACAGTTTCAAGTTACTGTCTAGCTTCCTTCCATTTCAACTTGCAGGACTCCCTTTAAAATTTCTAACAGGTTATGTCCTGCTAAACAAACTCTCTCAGCTTTTGTTTATCTGGAAGTGTATTAATTTCTCCCTCATTTTAAAGGACAGTTTTGCCAGGTATAGAATTCTCAATTGACAGTAATTTTCTTTCAGTACTTTGAATATATCAACTCACTGCTTTCTGGCCTCTAAGGATTCTGATGAGAGTTATGCTGATGCTATTATTGAAGACAAGTTGTATGTGAGGAGTCACTTCTCTCTTATTGCTTTCAAGATTCTTTCTCTTGATTATTATGTCTCTTTGTGTGGGTGCCTTTAAATTTATCCTACTTGGATTCATTGGGCTTCTTGAATTTGTAGATTCAAATGTTTCTTCAAATTTGGAAATTTTTCAGTCATTATATCTTCAAAAATTCTTTCTCACTATCTTCTCTTCCCCAAGTCCCATAATGTGTATAGTGGTCTGCTTGATAGTATCCCACAGGTCCCTAAGTCTATGTTTATTTTTCTTTATTCATTTCCTTAGATGTAATAATTTCTGCTGTCCTATCTTCAGATTCACTGATTCTTCTGCCTGCTTAAATCTGCTTTTGATCACCTCTAGTGAATGTTTCATTTCAATTATTATATTTTCAGTTCCAGAATTTTTGGTAATTTTTTATAATTTCTCTCCATTGATATTTTTATTTTGTTCATATGCCATTTTACTGTCTTTGTTAATATCTTCCTTTAGTTCTCTGTGCCTCTTTAAGATAAATCTTTAAATCTATTTCTAGTTATATGAAATCTGGTCTTCAGGTATAAAAAATAATTTTACATCATTATTTTTTCAAAGTCCTTTTCTGCTCCACTCTGTTTCTCACCTCCTTCTGGGATTCCAATGATATATATGTTAGACCTTTTTCTGGTCCCAAGTATCCCTGAGGCTGTGTTCATTTTTTAATTGTTTTCACTCTAATTTCCCTCTGTTGTTCAGATTTGGTGATTTCTGTTGTTATATCTCCAGGTCACTGATTCTTTTCACTGTTTCCTCTAGTCTCTTGTTGAGTGCATCCTCTTATTTGTTTTATTAATTTTTTTGTTGAGGAAGATTTGCCCTGAGCTAATATCTGTTGCCAATCTTCCTTGTTTTGTATGTGGGCCACTGCCACAGCATGGCCACTGATAACTGGTGCAGGTCCATACCTGGGAACCAAATCTGGGCTGCCAAACAGAGTGTGCCAAAATTAACCATCAGTCCACCGGGGCTGGGCCCTCTTAGATTTTTTAATGGTTATTTTTATATTTTAGTTCTAACATTTCCACATTTTTCCTGCTGTATATTTTCTACTTCTTTGTTGAGGCTATGTATTCGTTTGCTTCAAGCATGTTTGTAATTTCTCAGTGAAGCATTTTTGTGGTGGCTGTCTTATATCTTTGTCAGATAATTGTAACATTTCCCTCATCTTGTTGATGATGTCTATTGACTGCATTTTCTTATTCAAATTGATATTTTCCTAGTTCTTGACATGACCAGTTTTATTATTATTATTAAAATCTGGACATTTGGGGTATTGTGTCATGGTGTGAGGACTGAGATTCTGAATATTTAGCCAGTTTCCAGATAATGCAAATATTGAAGCAGGAGTTCATTTAAGAAGTAGTTAACTATACTGGCTACACCTAAGAATTTCCTGGAGGAATTTTGTTTAAAATGCAGATGCCTGCATTCCAGTCAAAGGTTTTGAATCAATTAGTCTATGGTAGGGCTAGGCAATAATTATTTTTACATTTCCCCCTTAGACTATATAATACAACTAGGTCTATCCTAAAAGGTGATTAGTATTTTCCAGGTCTGGAAAGAACAAACAAAAATATAGCACATCTGGAAAATGTTGTTGAGGGAATGATATTATAGTGAGTTTACATTTCTTTAATTCAGCTCTAGATGTCTTCCTTACAGACACTACTCATGGGAAAGCTGGAATAATGCCTGGACTATGCGTCTGTACTGGAATTGCTTCAAACAGTAGTTCCCTCTCTGATTTTTGTCTCGATCAGTTCAGACATACAGATACACCTTCCTGTCCCATAATATTTAGCTTAAAATTATTTCATGATTAATAGGGCTAATCCCATTGGCTAAAGTAGTAAATTATTTGATTGCCTGGTTGCCTACTACTACACATTATCCTAAATTTACACAGCTTTAGAATATTCTATGGTCTCTCCAAGTAGAAGTATCCATCTCCTAGAAATCAGAACCTTTGGTTCAGCAAGGCCTAAAATTGCATGACAGAAAGCACAAATTTCCCAGATTGACCACCGCATGTAATGATTAGAGGCTGCTTCTAATTTCACCCCTTGGTTTCAAAATCCATTTGGTTCTTGCTGTCAAGGCCATCATTTCAATGTATAGAGCACATCTTGAAAGAAAGCTTCTAAAGTCTGCAGCACATCAGACGCAACCAGGCCCCTTTGTGTGATGTTGTATTTGGTAGGATCATTAGATGCCATGGTCATGTGTCTCCTATTACATGTCTCTTATCACATAGTAAGTCCCTTGTTTGGAAGGATTCCCTTATTGGTAAACCATAAACTCTGTGAACCCTTGGATAGTGATACCAGTTGAGGCTCAGTGGGCAGGAGAGGCTAAACTATATCCAGAATACAATGAGGGATGCATCATAGCCTTTCCAGGGAGAAGTGATATGATGTACAAAATTATCACAAATAGGCTGGTGGCATTATTCCCTGCTGCTGAGAACTCAGATATGCTGGAGTGGCAATAATTAGATCTATATTGGTGAAGAAGGTAGTAGTAGTCTCATGCCATTGGGCTATACTATTCATGTACATATTGAGCAAATACTCTGATAGATGAGAGCAAAGGCTGAGGCCAGCAAATTTGCTCTTAGGTATGTGAATCTTTAATTCCACTTGGTTATTTGGTGTCTCATCTGTGGTAGATGCTCTCTGCTGAATTTTCACATAAGAAACAAAGTTCTGCTTACATAGTGCCCACTTCCATAGGTATAGCCATATGCCTCTTCCCAGGTATCCTCATCTCTAATCTCCAGATCTTCTCCTTCCAGGTCCTTGATTATCCAGCTATTCGGGAATCCATGTAAACACTTATCACAGGACACTTCTCTTTCCACATTAAGATGATAACCACGTGCACTGCTCAAATAACTGCTAGCTCAATATTCCATTTCAGAACCTTCCATGATTGTGGGTATAGAGTGGTAGCTGTTGACTTTTACTTGCAGCAATATATGATGCCAATATATGCATAGGAAAAGTCTATAGCTGTTTTTTCCTCTGGCATAAGTTGGTTGGGAAACCCACATGAAACCAAAAGTGTGAGTTGATGAAGATGTATTAGGGCAAGAATAGTAAGTGATGTGAGGGACTGTAATACCTGTCCATGTAAATTAACTGTGCCCACTAAATCTGCATAGGTCCAATCCTAAAAGTACCATCTGCATCCTAAGATTGACAAATGCTGAACTCCACCCAACCGTATAACTTGGTGGGTCTGACATTCCCAGGTTATACATGGCAGCACAGTGACATAGTTATGTAATGTCCCATGGGCATGACTACAAGGGCCCCATGACCTTCTGAGATGTAATTTTTATAACAGTGAATGGTTTTATTTTATTCTTTTCCCCTGAAGATGGCATGGTATTACACCAGAACCCAAGAAGCCTCTGCTATTACTAGGGTTTCTAAGAGTGTCCACACAGTGTCCTTATCTACAACAGATATATCTAGCACCAGGTGATGTGCTGGATCATATGGCTCAAGTGACAGAGCCACTTATATCACAACCTGAACCTGATACAGAGTTCTCTCCTATCCTGAGCCCACTTAGATCTGGCAGCCTTCCAAATTAGCTGATGGACGGGATGATGTAGTTCACCCAAGTGTAGAATAGGTTGACTCAACACTTCAGAGAGGCCTACACTATGCTTTATTCTCAGTGGTGGGAGTTGCAAGGTTCAATTATTTGTCCTTTACTTTGAAGGGGATAGGCCAGCATGCCTCAGACATTTGCATCCCTTACATCTCCAACGAGGAAGGCCAATGAATTTTTATAGGCTTTACATCCCACCCATTGGAGTACACGTATTTTACAAGGCATCCAGAGTCCTTGCTATTTGTTTCTCATTACATCAAATTAACATGATGTCATCAATAAGGTGAGGTATGATATGAAGGTTTACAGAATATCCAGACAAACAAAGTTTCTTGAGTCAATATTGTGACAGAAGGCAAGAGAGTTAACAGAACCCTGGGTCAAGACTGATCAGGTGAGCTGCTGTTCATTGCAAATGAATGCAAATTATACCAGAGGACTGTGTTAGATTGTGTCTGTTCACTCTGCTCCTCAGGATTGTGTCTGGTCAAGCATGGAACAAACTCTTTCAAAATCTCAACATCTCCCAACTCTAGATGACCAGCACAGGGAGATTTAGTACACTCAGAGAAGGTGCACAGGAGAGCACTCTCCTGACAAATGTCTTTTCTAAGTATTTAAATCAATATGAAATCCCCATAATTTGCATATATCCATCCTCTTACATCTGAAGTGCCCCTGCCTCTGAGAATCTTATACGAGGGTTTTTCTTTGGGGATGTGGCATGAACAAAATAGACAAGTCAGAAGTCACGAGATGGTGTCCCCATCACAGCTCCTCTTCTGCTCCTCTGGGTTCCAGGTGAGACTATTTGGACAAAGCTAATGGACATTATATCATACATAGATTTTTGTCCTTCTTTGGGGACACTGCATCAAATGAATCTGGCTTACTGCTTGAATCTGGGGAAAAAAAGAACATTCTTTCCTCTTTTCCAACTAGGATAGTAGTGATTTCTATATACATGTGATTATGTGCCGCTAATATCTCATGTGGTTCCAGTCTCCAGTGGCCAGATTGTGCTGATCCAGTCTCCAGCCTTCCTGTCTGGGACTCTACAAGAAAGCTACGATCAGCAGCCTGGAAGTTGAAGATACTGCAACTTATTACTGTCAGCAGAGCTAAAGTAATCCTTACACTGTGTTACAACCTAGAACAAAAACTTTCTCAGCCTGGCTGAACAGAGAAACTAGGCAATACCATGTATTTTTTCTGATCCTTGCAGGCACAGTTGAAGCAATCACTTCACCAATACATTGTCTTGCCCACCCCCAACAGAGCTGAAACCCAAGAGGCATTACCTCATATCTTAATTTCATCCTCACAAACAATAATTTTTTAAAGTAAGTGAGCAAGTGTTGAAGATGAACTCTTCTTTATTTTGTCTATAGAGTTACATGAACTGTCCTTTCCAAGTTGGTAAAAAACTTGAAGTTCTTGTTTCAGGGGCTACAGTTACTCAGTTATGGCAAAAGAGTATTAAAGATGGGAGACTATGAAACAACCAGGATAAGGCATGGAACTGAAGTGATAGTAGAGCCCACAGATTCAGGTTTTGGTGTCATCCCTTCAAAGCGGTAACACATTAAGCCCACTACTGAAGCAGACCCCTTAAACCTGGACATTTCTGAAGATTGATTAACATTGGGTTCACTTTTACCAGTGGAGCATTTTGGCTGAATATTCAGAAGGCACTTGATATTTAGGTTCTTATTTGGAAAACCGGTCCACTGCCAATATGAATATAGACACCTAGCTAGACCTGGGAAAAAATATTCTGCCAGAGAGAATATTTAGTTGGAATAAGGGAAGGAATCTGAGTCTTGTGTTGTCAAGTTTTGGGAGCAGGACAGGGCTCCAGACCTAAGGAAAGTTGAAATCAAAATCCATCTATGCTTTTTAGAATCTTCCCTTAATTGTCAAATTTCTTGAATTTAAAAACAGCTTGCCTTGTTGGGACTGTTCTCTCATTATTATGTTGAGCACTCAGCTTCCAGAGTCTTCAGTCCAAATTTCAAGTCTGTTCTTTTGGTTGTGTGCGACTGCTAAAATTTCAAACCGTATATTTTTGACTACTGTATTGATTTCTAAATTGTTTCTAAATACAATTCATTAGTAGAGAAAAGGGTCATTATTTCAATAATCTCCTAAGGAAAAAATATAAGCTAAGAGCATTGTTTCTTGTTTTTCTTTTTATAATTTTTATTGCAATATAGTGCAGAGAAAGTGCAGAAACAGAAATGTAGAGCAAAATGAGTTCTCAAAATCTGAACTTGTATGTGACCACTGTCCAGCTGACGACATGGTACCACGGCCAGCTCACCAGAAGCCCAGCCCTGGCACTACTTCCCAATTTCTACTGCCTCTCTCTCCACTAAGTGTAACCTTGACTTGTAACAGTCATTTGTTTTTGTTATGTAATGAATTTTATATTAATGGAGCCACTCAATATATATTCTTTGATTTCTGGTTAATTTTGCTCAACAGTGTGCATGAGAGATTTATCCAGATTCTTTGTATTACATTAGATTATTTATTTTCTTTGTTGTGTAGTATTCTATTGTGTGAATATACCACAATTAGTTTATTCAATCTATCGTTGATGGCTACTGTTTCAGCTATGCCTCTTTCAAGAAAAACTACTTGTTGAAGATATCTGTCCATTTTTTCTTTTGGGTTATCTTTTTTATTGGCTTCTAGGAGTTTGATTCAGCCTCTGGATTCCATCATATCTTTGAACTCATTTTACTGTTTATTCTGGTATTTAGCTCCACATTTTTTAATAATATGTTTATCCTGATATTTATTTTTAAAAGTTTATTAAAACTTTTAGATTTTACTTACTAAATACCGATTTTCTAAATATGAAAGATAAGAATTTAGCTCTCTTAAAACTCTCCCTTATATATACATCCACACCCCCCCAATTTCCTATCTGGCTTTTTCCTTATGTAATTATATCATGATATTTCTTTTAATTAACCTGATGTGATTCTATTAATAAGATAATTTATAGTCACACCAAAAATATATATCAACTATTTAATATGGGAAAACAAACTCACTATATTATATATGCTATAATTCTGTTGTTGTAATTGTAAGCTCTCAAATGTTGGATCATGTAATAAAATTGTTGGAATCCTACTTTCACAAGTAATGTATAACTTAGAGTTTAAGACTAATGGTATGAAATTAATCCCTCCTTTTGGTAGTACATAATTTTTTGTAGTAAAGAAATACCACAATTTACTTGGACTTCTCTTATTGATGCACATTAAGGTTGTTTCCATATAAACAATTGAGTTTTATTTCTATAGGTTATTTTTCCAGAACTGGGATTGCATGAACAAGTAAACATATTTTAATTAATAATCGCTATTAATAATCGCTGATTGCTTTAGGAATGTCTATAGCAATTTATATTCCCATCATTAAGGTTTTTGAATCTTCCCCCTCATTCCCACCAACAGAGGGAGTCATAAAGCTTTAAAACGTTTGCCAAACATTTGACAGAGAAATGGCAAGTCATTTTTTCAGGGTTTTCAAGTAATAAATCTGATATTTTTTTCTTACTTTTTATGTTCAAATAATTATAGATTCACTGGAAGTTACAAAGAAATGTGTAGGGAGGTCCCAGACATCCTCCACCCTGTCTCCCCCAAAGTTGACATCCTGGATAACTATAGTACAATATCAAAACCAGGAAATTGTCATTGGTATAATCTGAAGAGTTTATTCAGTTTTCACAAGTTGTGAGTGTGTCTGTTTGTGTGTGTAGCTCTATAAAAATGCATCACATATGTAGCCTCACATAGCTACCATGACAATCAGGATAATCAACTTTACCATCTCCATAAGACTCCCTGGTGTTCTCTCTATATAGCCACACCCACCCCCTCTCCCCTATCCCTAACTCCTGGCAACCGCACAATGTGTACTGTTTTGAGACTGGCGTATTTCACTCAGCATAACTTCCCTGAGGTTTATCCTAGTTGTGTGAATCAATAGTTCCTTCCTTTTTATTACTGAATAGTATTTTCATTGTACTGATTTACTAAATTTATTTAATCACTTATCCATTGAAAACATTTGGGTAATTTTCTGGGTTTGGCTATTACTGATAAAGCTTCTATGAATATTTGTGTACAAGTTTTGGTATGAAAATAAGTTTTCTTAGATAAACGACCAAGAGTTTGTTTGCTGGGTTGTATGATAAGTCCATTTTTAATTTTAAAAGGAACTGCCAAACTATTTTCCAGAGTTGCTGTACCATTTTGCATTACCATCTGCACACCTGCATTTGATGTTATTATTTTTTAATTTAAACATTCTGATAGGTGTGTGTGGTTTTAATGTGCATTTTTCTAGTGTCTAGTGATCGTGAACATCTTTTCATTTGCTTATTTGTCATGTGTAGATCCTCTGCAGGGAATTGTCTTTGCGTGTCAGCCCATTTTCTAAGGGGATTATTTGTCTCATAATACTGACTTTTGAGAGATTTTTATACATTCTAGATACAAGTCCTTTGTCAGATATAAGATTTGCACCTATTGTTTCCCAGTCTACAATTTGTCATTGCATCCCTCTAACAGTCTTTTACAGATCAAAAGTTTTTAATTTAATTAATTTTAATTTAATTCGTTAATTTTTCCTCTTATGGATTGTGTTTTGGGTGTCAAGTTGGAAACTTATTTTTACATTCACTTTAATGTTAATTTGCATGAATGGGGACTTATCTCTCTTACAACACACTCTGCCTACTAATTCTACTAATATTTTTAAAAAATATTTTAGAGAATTATCTAACGATATCTTTTTATCTATTTTCTTAATGAAATTTTTTTTCCTTAAAATTATGTGGGATTTTTTTTTTTTTTTTTTTGTGGGGAAGACCAACCCTGAGCTAACATCTATCTGTTGCCAATCCTCCCCTTTTTGCTGAGGAAAACTGGCCCTGGGCTAACATCCGTGCCCATCTTCCTCCACTTTATATGGGACGCCACCACGGCCTGGCTGACAGGCAGTGCGTCGGCGGGCGCCCGGGATCCGAACTCGCAAACCCCAGGCTGCCAAGTGCGGACTAAACCGCTGCGCCACCGGGCGGCCCCCTATGTGGGATATTTTTAATTATTATATTTTTCTTTTATTTTTTCATGTGTATAGTGATTTTCTCCAATGAATCATTTGTGTTTGACATTGATTTTTGTACTTCTATTTACAAAGTTTCTTTGAAAATTTTTTAATATATATTTTTTGTTTCTTTTGGAATTCCTTATTCTTGTCTTTGTTAAATAGTCTCTCCAAATATGAGTTAAACATATATTCACATAAAATAACTTCTATAATTCTTATAGATTTATGGTTTACATTTGTATCTTTCATAAATATCTAATTCATTTATATAGACTCTATGATGGAGTGTTTGGACATATCTTCATTGAGATATATTGCTACTCTTATTGTATCATTACATTTTATTTTCTGTGCCATTTATCTAATTTTATAGTTAAAAATATCACTTATTAACGTATATTGGTTGTCTGTTTTCTATCTTATCTATAATATTCTTTGTAATTTATCTCATATTTTTGTTTTTTTTCTATATTTTATTGTGTGCTTTTCTTACGTATCTTTGACTTAGTTTTTTCCCCTCTGTTTACATTTCTTTCTATTTATAATTACTAGTTCTACTTTGCTTTTAGTGTTAGTAATCTATCTCTGTATCTCTATAAATTCATTTTTCATATCATTTTCTTGCCAGTTATCACTCTTTGAGCATGAATTATACGTAGGTCTTTTGGGGATATTTTTAAAATTCACGATCATTTGTTCTGGAAAATAGTTTTACTTTACTAGAGTACATTCTTTTCAAAAGGATTGTCTATTTTCTCATTTGCAAAGTATGTTCTTTCACCAGCACACATCCCTCCTCCTCAGATATATTTGCAGTTTTGAAATATCGTTTCTTTTCAAGTTTCTTGTCTCTAATGAGGTCATTTAATTCAAGTCTTCTGTTTGCTAAAATATTATATAACTGAATTCTCCTCGATTTCTCCCAATATATCTGTGTACATTTTTATTATTCCTTTCCTTACCTCTCACCCTGCCCCCCCTCCAAGGATTGAGCCTGAAGACTGTGTCCTTATAGTGCTGTGTCCTTATATGCTTAGTGAATCCTTTTTATGACTTAGTTGTGGGATAAGCATGGAAGACAGAGCTTGGGGTTGTGGACCATTAAAGATGGTAAAGTTGGTCTCCATTTACTTTTCTGGAACCCTCTTAATGATGAATCACCTAGGTTGCCTAATAAAGAGTGCAAACTCTTTCCCCCAGTCACCTGCCTTTCCCCTCCAACCTCTGCTGCTTTCCTCCTCCGCCCAGAGTTCTAGGAGGGACCAAAGCTCAGACGTCGCTCCAGCCCAGGTCAAGGCAGAAGTACTGGGGCTTCAAGTGGGAATTTACCATCACTTTCCTCTGGGCATAACTGCCCTTCTGAAATCTTTTATTTTTCTCTTCAATCTGTAGATCCATCCTGCCCGCCTTCTGCCATTCCCAGAACACTATTTTGTCCTTTCATCTGTGTGAGAAAACCATACGTGTATCTTAACTGTTTTTCAGACTTCTGTCAAGTCGTAATTTATCTCGGCAGGAAGAGGTAGGTCTTGTCTCTTTCCCATTGAGAATATAACAGAAATGCTGAAACTAGAAAATTTAAGTATTGCTCATTCTACTGAATCAACCAGTGGTTTTACCATCTGGATGCATTTAGTAGTCATATGTGTGTGTATATGTGTGCATGTGCATTGCTGATCACTGGGGAAAAATGAACCATTTTGTAAATAATTTTGGTAGAATGTATCACCTATCCAGGAAAAAAATGAAATTGGGTTTCTAACAACATATATAAAATTTATTTTTCAAATGGATTAAACTCTTAAATACAAAATACAAAAAAATTTAGGGGCTGGCCTGGTGGCGTAGCAGTTAAGTTCACATGCTCCACTTCTAGCAGCCCAGGCAGGGTTTGCAGCTTTGGACCCCGGGCACGGACTGACGCACTGCCTGTCAAGCCGTGCTGCGGCCGCATCCCATATAAAGTAGAGGAAGATGGACACAGATGTTAGCCCAGGGCCAGTCTTCCTTAGCAAAAAGAGGAGGATTGGCAACAGACGTTAGCTCAGGGCTAATCTTACACACACACACACACAAAAATTAAACTTACAGAAGAAAGTCTGTGGCAGAATACATTTAGATAATGTGAGCACAGGGTGGGAAGTCAAATCCAGGAAAGTGTGTTTTGTTCTCATCCTCTTTTCTTCTGATCTTGGAGAGGATCCTCAGACCAGTAGTTTATAAACATCTCCACTACAGAATTAATAGTGGCTTTTAAAATGCAGACCCTCAAGGCCTTCCACACTGATATTTAATCAAATGCACCAGGAGGTCACCACTGGGAAATAAAGGAATGGCATTCTGGGATGACCTGGAAACTTGTTATGGTAAAACAAATGTAAGGGAAGAAAACCAAGTATATTGAATCTTGAAGAAAATCTAGAAAAAGGCGGAAAAACAGTAATTGTAATGAAAATCAATATCTGAACAAAATCAGAGCACTGCCCCCAAACCATGGGGAGAGGAAGGGCAGAGCCTAGGGCAGCTAATCAACATCAGGAGAGGAGGTTGCTGAGGACTGGAGCTCTGTGGGAGGAAGTCTGTCATGCTGACAGGAATGCCTGCAGCCATATCAAGCTGATATCCTGGTTGGAGTGAGAAATCTGTGCCACAACCACGCCCCAGAACCCACATGGGACCCCAGAGGCTGCGGTGGGTGTCACGAATAATGCAAGACTTCAGACTGGCTTTAATCTATCAGGGTAGCCAGGGGCAAGTTTACAGTTGCTTGTGAGTCTCTCTTTTCTAGACACTACGAAGGACGCTGGAGACTAGGTCAGCTCAATGTCACAGATAAGTTGGAAATCACACAGAAAATATGAACACAAAGAGAGAGTGAAACATAGACAAATCTGAGGAAAGCCATATCTCATTGGAAAGAGATTGCATTGTAGTGGTTTATGCCAAGCACTCTGGAGTCAGATAGACTGAGGTTCAAATTCTTAATCTTTGTTTTACTGTTACCTCACAAAGGACACGAACTGCTCGCTGTAAGAAGAAGCCAATCATCAAGAGACAAGATGGTGGAAAAAAAGAAAGCATTTATTACAGTTTGCCGACAAAAGGGAAGACTGCTGACTCATGTCCAAAAGAACCATCTTAAGGGGGCACAGAATCTTACAGCAGTTATATAGGCTGGTGGGTTACAGGGGAGGGGGTTAGGAATGTTGACCCTTGGGTGCTACAGACTGGGAGTCACCACACCAGATTTTTCACTTGTCTTTGATGATGGCTGTTCAGGGGTCGTCACATTCCTAAGGAACTCAAAAGAACAGTTATCATCTTATCGCAGCTGGGAGGTACATGCACAAGCAGGGGTCGTAAAATCTACAGAGCAGTTAGATCTCCTGGAGGGTGCAAATCCAGCTGGGTTAGTTAGTCAGAGGTCATTCAAAGTTACATTAGGTTTCTTTTCTACAGTATGGCTTCCCTTATGTCAACCTTGTGTAGAGCTGGTATCATTAATAGATGTTTGACCTTGGGCAGATTACTTAACATCTAAGCCTAAAGTTCCTCGGAGAATGATTTTTAAAAATCTCTCACAGACATGATATGAAGAATAAAATAAATGATGTTCTCTTGGTGTGGGGTCTAGCAAGATAGACTATGCTCTGAAGTAACAGCTATTAATCATAATTCTATGTATTGTCATTTTCAGGTGCCGGTGTAGCTTAATAAATTGGAATTAAACCAAAGTACAATTAACATTAACTCTCCAGCCTGAGCACTAGGACAACAATCCCTGTACTCCAGGAGTAACACTATCAGAAAATCATTACAAAATAAAAGCACACTCATGAATATTGCAATAAAGCCTAACAGGGAGTTATTACAATTCTTCAGAGAGTTTAGAATCTCTAGTTTTGAAAAAGATACAACAATGCAAAGCAAGTACCCTCAGGATTAGAAGTAAAAATTAAATTTAGATATTGTCACATTTGTTAGAAGAGAATACTATTTTCACAGAAAGCTTCAGAGTAATCAGTTATTAGGAAGACAACTTTAAAATTAATTATTCCTTGTAATTGAAGAGACAGTGATAGAATGAATAAACAGATATTCTGAATTATTTGCAAATCATGAAGCCACTTTTGGTTTCTTGTGAACCTCCACAAGTTACAGAAAATATCAGAGGAAACATTAAAATACCATTGTATACATTTACATTTAATGTTAAGTTCAGACTAACACAAAGTTGATTGGTAAGAGTTAAATAATTTTAGAAAACTTGTTCTACAAGAATCATCAGGCCTAGGTATACTAAAATTTATATTTCAAAATAATTTGTCAAAATTTATCCCAACATTTTCCACAACCTATAATTATACTCTTACGATCTCTAGTAACAGGTGCATCAGTGGGAAAATCCTTCTCAAAAGTAAGAATTATCAAAATTATCTGTGATCTTGCATTTGCCAAGAGAGACAGACATTGCTTCCAAATATATGTACTGAAATAATGTTGCCTAAAACAAAGATTTAGATTATCTAATAAATGAATTTGCGGAAAAGCAATCCTGAAAAATCTTATGATCTATCAGAGTACAGTGCCAATAAATTATTACTTATTGTATTATGTAAAATTTTGACACTAAATATTATTTTTTGCAATTTTTGTAAGTTTTTGTGGCTACTCAAGTTACTATTAAATTTTAAAAGTAATAAAATATTTCTAAAGGAATGTTTACTTATTTAAAGTTTATTTATTTTACTATCATTAATGACACATTTCTCCTGTTTTCTGAACAAGCAGCCTCGCATTCAATTTGCGCTTTGTGGTCCGAAAATTATGTAGTTGGTCTTGTTTTCCAATGATATGTGCTAGACTTTGGAAAGGTTGAAGTTTGGAAACTTCTGGCATATACTCTCTATTTCATCAGCAAGGCATCCTCTACCTCCATTATTCCCACTCCTATCTATAGAAATGAAATTGAGTAAGCAGGATTTTATTATAACGGAGGAGGGTTATCTTATTTCCCTTTCGAACTGACAATAGTCATCCACTTTCTCACATCTTGTCTCTCTTATCCAGAGTATCCACTCTAATCCTCAGGTTCCACTTTCCAATCCCGCATGTGTTTCTTTTTAAATATAGATTCATAATATAAAAAAAAAATTTTTGGCCCCTTCTCAGTTCTACTGGGAAGCCACTTATTCACTTTAGACAAAATAAAATAATGTAAAAACATGAAAACAACTCCCAGAGTGTTAAGAAATTATAGTTCGCTAGAGCAAATACGTGTCTGTATATCAAGGAAAAATAGAGCTGGGTAGTTAGGGACCCGAGGACGCAGTGGGAAGCAACGTTAAAGAGCTGCCTCTCTGACCCCAAGTTCCATCACAAGTAACAGAATAGGGTCCTGATTGTGGAGTTCAAGGAGGGGCAACGGTTGGTGATGTCAGGAATATTGCCAGAGAGTCTGCCATCAGGACCTTATTTAGGATCAGAATGGAAGAAGATGTAACACTGAATTCTGCAGGCAGAAAAGTCTGGTCACAGAAAAGCAGAGAAAGGGAAAGATGATAATTGCCTAAAAGGTTATACTTTAGTCATAAATTTTTTGATTCTAAACACAGCTATTACGATAACACCATGCATAGTTCATGCGTGAAGTTTCACACTGTGCCATTTAGACACTGCCTTCCCGTCCCACGACTACGTACCACAAAATTTGCATATTTATCTCATATGTAACACACCACAGTATCTCTGAGGACATATAATGTATGTTGTTCAACTCATGAGGAAACTGACTACACCTGAAAGTTGGGTAAAGGCTATGGGCTCCCAGGCTCAGCTCCTCAGCTTCCTGCTCCTCTGGATTTCTGGTAAGAGAAACATTTCCTCTTCTCATGGCACTTAAGTTCTCTGAATCTTGAGAAAAGTATGACATCTTTATGAGAAATTGATTTTTGTTATTCTCTCTGAACATGATGCTTCTGATTTGTCTTTCCTATTTTCCTCCCTAAACAGATACCAGGGCAGAAACAATACTCACACAGTCTCCGGCATTTGTGTCAGTGATTCCAGGAGACAAAGTCACCATCACCTGCAAAGCCAGCCAAGACATTGATGATGACATGAGCTGGTATCAACAGAAACCAGGAGAAGCCCCTAAGCTCATTGTTAAAGTAGCTACTACTCTCATCTCTGGAGTACCAACTCGGTTCAGCGGCAGTGGGTATGGAACAGATTTTACCCTAACAATTAATGACATAAAATCTGAGGATGCTGCATATTATTTCTGTCAACAAGATGATAATGCACCTCTCACAGTGATACACCCTGTTACAAAAACCTCCCAGTGTCCTCAGTGGGGTTGTCTCAGCGGCTACCGAAAATGTTCCTTATGTAGAACCATGTGACCCGTCGGTATTTATAAGGTTTCTCCACACATGTGTACACTCACTTCCTTTTTTGGTCTGTTTTTTCTGCAGTTTCTGCTGCCAGCAAAGCCGTGCCTGACGCACCTGATACAGTGGAGCCTACAGCAACCTCATTGCATTGTCCGGCTGTGTCAGTGATCTCACTTTGAAGCAGAGGTAAATCCATGTGGCCAAGTCCCTGTCTTTTGTCACATTCATCACTTTTTCTTCCAAGAAAAACAACCGAAGAACAAGGTGGACCCAGCTTAGGGTCCAAATAACAGCATCAAAGGCAATGTTCCCTCCCCTCGAAGCACGCTCACTCTCACTCAGTCATTTAGAACATTCCCTAACTCACTGAGTTTTCACCATCTCCTCCTTGATCCTCATCCCAATGACAGGGAAAAGCAGGTGACAGATACGAGAACACCACATCAATTGGGTGCAGACTCCTTAATATTCAGTCTCTTAGACTGATGAAATCCTGTGCGGCGGGGATGATGAATATCCCCCCAAGTCCCACTCCAAGTGATGGTGGGGTCAACCACAAATCTACTAACCCTGGGACCGGTGCCTCCCACAGACATGGGCAGAGGAGGCCCAGGTCCTTGTGCCATAGCCCAGGGGTCCCTGCCTCTCCCAGTGCCTTCCAGGAATGTGTTGAAAACCATGTCCCCATCCCCTCCAACTGCCCCACCCCAAAACCACCACCTTCCCTCAGGTACTACCTGGGTAGGGCTGTCAAGGACCTGGCCTTGCAGAATCAGCCCAGGTGTAGACTGTAGGTGGGCACTTGGGCTGCTGTCAGAAATCCTCCATGTCACCTCCTCAGTGGGGATAATCCTGAAAGGGCTCTAGCCTTTCTCAATGGAACCAGGTTGAAGGAGGAGCAGTTTCATCCAGGCCGGTGTGATTGTCAGTAAGTGTTTTCTTAAGGGTTTTCCAGGCTTGAACTCCTCCCGTCGTCTCCCAAGTTCTGGTGATGGTGGCACCCCACCTCCAGGTACGTCTGCCAAAAGTCATCAGACCTCAAAAGGAAAAGCGGTGCATTTTCCTTAACCTGAGTTATGCCAAGAGACAGGTTCATGGATAGGTACAGGGAGGTAGGACCATATGTGAAAGACTCAAGGGAAAGACGCAAAAGGGAAATGCTCAGTCTGCACAGGGAAGGGAGTCTCTCTTCTGAATTTAAAAACTAAATCAAACCAACAAGGGAATTGGAAAAGATGTATGCCCGTGACTTAAGAAGAATGGAAGCCAGGAGCTAAGCAGAAGTGTTGAAGAACAGGTGATACACAGCTGAAGGAAAAGTGAACCCACTGGGATAGAATGAATGCATCTTAGCCTGGGAGCACAGGATCATGGGAAGTTGTGAAGAGCCAAGAGAAGCATAGAGGATAGAAACATTGGATTGGACCCTCTAGCATTGGGATTGGGCAAAAAAGATGGACAGAGAGAGTGTGTTTCTGAGGCAGGATTTGGAGATTTCCAGTCTGACCATGACCCCCAGGACCACAGGAACAACCCCCAGAGGGGTGACAATCAAGAATATCCTATCCAGGACCACAAGAGGAAACCTGCAGTGCCGACCCAAGGTCTAAGAAGGTTGGAGACAAGGCCAAAAAAGTAAAAGTAAAAAAAAAAATAATGAGACAGAGAGAGAGAGACGGAGAGATGGAGCACTTATCAAGGAAAAATGCAGGTCTCAAAGACCCCCCCCATGCCCAGTCCCAAGCCCAGTCCTCAGGGACCCACTTCCCAGGAGAAAGAGTGGAAGCCAGGGGATGAAGTGCCGGTAGGCCAAAGCAGACAGCTCAACTGGCAGTGGGTCTGTGGTGAATTGGCCATATACTCTGCAGCTGAGTCGATCCTGCTGGCCCAAAGCCACTCTTCTCTTCTTCATCACTGTACTGGGTTAGGGAAGATGGGAGCATTGAGAGAAGGGGGACAGTGGGGTAGCACTAGAGCCCTGAGATCCTTCTCTGAGCACTTTGGCCTTGTTTCCTCCAACTGTAAACTGAGTTCCTGATCAGGTCCTCTTGTGTTCTTGCATTTGGAAAGGTGTGTCTCAGGATGCAGAGGGGCCTCCTTCAACTGCTGGTGCGAAGCCATCACCAAGCCAGGCACACTGTATGAAAATCCAGGAGAATCTTCAAGGAGGAAAAGAAGCGGTTCACACTCAGCCACACAGCAGAAACAGAACAAAGCAGCCACGAGGTCACTAGGAGGAATGGGGCCTGCAGGATGCCCGGGCCCAGCAGGTTAGGGTAAGTCTCATCCCTCCACTGGGACAGACGGCTCCAAAGGCTTGGCCTGTGGCTCTAGGAGCCAAAGTCCCTGAGTGAGCAAAGCCACCCAGAAGCACACAGGCACTCCCCCCTTGGGGTCACAGGGAAGACTCCTTGTGGGTGTCCCAGACAGTCCCAGGCACACCCTCAAGGCCAACTCGAGGAATGAATACCACTGCCTGGCTCCTGACCCTGCTTAGTCAGCCAGGACCCTGCCCAGCCTTCCTCCACTCTTGGGAGCCCCAACCACCCGTTCACCTATCTATCCAACTTTCTTTTCTTCCTTTTGACCTAACTTCCTTCTTTGTTATGTTTCTGTCTTCCTTCCTTTTTTGTGACCTTCCTGAATTCCCTCCTTCCATCCATCCAAGCATCTGAAAACACGGGCCGCAGCCACCTCAGGGAAGCACTGGCCACAGCCTGTGCCTGTGTCTAGCCACGGCCATAGGGCGTGCCCGCTCCATCAGAGCCTGGGGTCACGTAGCTTAGCAACGAGGGTGGTCATTGTGAGGTCAGAGTGGCAGGCAGCCCGCGAGTGCACAGTTGATTGCCCAGCTTCAGCACTAGGAAGCTGGGCTCCCAGATGGGGTGCCTGTTGCCTGAAATCTCAAGTTCTTTTTCAAAAGCTGATGAACTTGGTAGAAGTCAAAGAGATTACCTTAAATCTGGGAATTTGAAACACTTGAAAAGACACAGATCTGTGTACCATCTCTCTAACAATCAGGTGATGATATTTAATCGCGCATTTGTTATTTAAAGGCACTTCACTCGGAAATGGGAGGAAAATCAACGATAACACCAAAGTAATATCCATGTTTTGACCTCATCATCTCCAGCCTATGGCAACTTTCCTGCTGTTGTTTTACCACAGACACCACCTGGAGAAGCTGTGAGTGTGATGATAAAAGTGTGGGTCCCAATTAAACTTCAAGGTCTGGCTGAAATTATGCCTGAATCTGCAATTTTTACTGAATCCTCAGGTTAATATTTAATAAACGTCAGCAAGAAAAACAATGGAAGTAGTAAGAGGAGCCCCAGAATATCATTGATTCTAAACTTCTTTTTAAACACAGCATTTAAAGCTATAGATTTCACTCTAAATATTGTTTTAATTACATCCCACAAATTTGATAAGTTGTGCTTTCCTTATCATTCAGTTCAAAGTATTTTCTAATATTTGATTTTGATTTATTATTTTATATATAACTTATTTAGGAGGATATTGTTAAATATTACATTATTTTCTGTATCTTTTTTGTAATTGCTTTCTAATTTTATTATTTTTCTGAAAAGAGAAAATTCTCTGTATGATTTCCAGCCTTTTAAGTTCATATAGAATTGATGCATAAGATATGGCTTATCCTGGAGAATGTTCCATGTGCACTTGAAAGGATGCATATTCTTCTGTTTGTGGTATACTGTTCTTCAGCCATTAGTTCAAGTTGCTTGGTACTGTTGTTAAGTCATTTATATCTCTAATGGTTTCCTTCTTGCTCTTTCAAGGGCTGAAAGAAGTGCATTAGAAATTTAACTACAATTGTAGAAATAGGCAAGTGCTACAAACCAGGGCTTTTATTTTTCTGGAGAGTGGGTTGTTAACTATTTACTAACACTGTAATGCAGGCTGTAATTGCTTTACTTATAGTTCTGTTTTTCCTGTTTCTACCACTGCTCCCTTACTGTTCTTGCTCCTAGATCCATTGACTATTACATATAGCTCTGTGACCTACAATGGTGCATAGGGACTATCTAAATCACACACTTTCTGGCATCCTTCACTTGGATGCAAACAAATAACGCAAAGGATCCAGGACCTGTGTGGTGGCTGCCCCGATCACATTCCTTTAATAGGAGGGAAGTTCTACTGCTAATCCTACTCTCCTGACTCTGTTTATAGAGTAGAATCTTAAGAAACAATCTACCTAAAGATTAATTCTCTATTTACAGGAATTACATCTTTTCCTTCATTACACAGGCTGCCACCAAACTGAAGCTCTTGGAGAATTTATTTATCCCCTGGACTTTGCTTATTGCTCTCCTCTGACGATCAAGAGTTTTCAACAGTTGTCTAAGCCCAGGCTCCACGGAGAGCCACTGAGAGGTCTCCCAGACACAGGAAGCAGAGAGCAGACCCTCACAGCCTCTGAGGGTGAAGCAGCTGGGCTCTGAGGAGCTGCAGGAGGTTTTTGTTCTGGTCTGTAACACTGTGGGCGGATCGCTATTTGTCTACTGACAGTAGTAGATCGCAGCATCCTCAGTCTCCACGCTGCTGATTGTGAGAGAATAAGAACTCCCAGATCCGCTGCCACTGAAGCAGGCTGGAACCCCAGAGCCCAGGCTTGATGTCCTGTAAACAAGGAGCTTTGGCGCTGCTCCAGGCTTCTGTTGGTACCAGTGTAAGCGGTTGGTGCTCACACTTGAGCTGACACTGCAGGTGATGGTGACTCCCTCTCCTTGGGAAACAGCCATGGAGGCCGGAAACTGGGTCAAGACAATTTCTCCACTGGATACTGTGGTCACGTAGGAGAGATGAAAAAAGACAGAGGTCAGCAGAAATAGAGCTTCATACCATGCAACACCTACATTTACTATCAGACTCAACTTAAAAGAAAACAAGCCTGTCTTAGACTCAAACTCCATGGGAAAGAGGATGCTGAGTTGAAAGCTCCTCTTTTTCTTACCTGTGACACTGAGCAGCAGAAAGCTGAGAATTTGAGCATGAAAATCCGTGATGTTGGCTGAGCCTTGTCACAGGCTAAACACAGTTTTCTCATAAGAACACCCCTTAAAAGCAACTCTGAGAGTTTTGTGGTTTCAGAGGAAGAAAGATGCAAATCAGCAGGGTGTAGGCAAGGAGGTCCTGGTCATGAGTCCATGTGGTCCTTCCACTTCCTTGTATGAGTCAAGTGGGTATAGAGAGGGAAGTTTCTCGGGGCTTCTCTGAGGTGTGCACACCACTGTGCTACAGGCTTGATTTGACTTTGTTAGCAAAGAAAGTTCTATGGGTCAGTGTGTGAGGTAAATTTCCTATGTGATATGACTCTGCCAAGGGATGACCAAGGTAATTTCCATCATAAAATCCCACCACATGAATCTGCCTCCTCTTTCCCTGGCAGCTGCTCAAATAAGACCTTGCTCAGTCATCAAGGTCTCCTCAAATACCCCAACCTGCAAAGCACTGGGAAAACTCGTATCCCAGTGAATGACCTGGAACATAGATATCCTCAGGGTGACTTCCCATAAAAGAAAGGCACTGGTTAAATTCCGATGCTAAAACCCACCTGTAAGGCAGGGCAACATAACTCTTTCTGTCTGGAACTGAAGGACACGCAGTTTCACTGGCAACAGCAATGTGTCTAGCACGCTCGCTCAGAATGGTTTTAAAAGGACTCAGCTTTGGGGAGCTGCAGTGGAGACATATCAAACAACTATAAATCAAAGGAATGATTATTTAATCACAATATGAACAGTGTATCATTACTGTGGTGTTTAGATAGAAGTCTAAATATCTTCCGTGCTACCTCAAGGACAAGTAACTGCTTCACTGATTCTCTCACGAAAGAATTCTCCCATCGTTGGTCATTGGTTCTCAAGGATTAGGAATAAACATTACGTAGGGAATTTGTGAATAAAGTTTCCACGCCCAGAGATACTGATTTCCCAGGTGGCTTTGAGTTCACCTCAATTCTCAAAATGTGCTTTGCTGAGACCTAAACTCTAGGTATACGACTTCAGTGTTGAAATCATTTTGAAGATATTCCATGGGCTCTGCCTCCTCTTGTTTATGTTGAGACTTTAGCTGTCAGTCTTATTCTTGTCCCCTCAAAATGACAGAATGTTCTATTCTGATGAAGATTTTTTTTTTCTACTTCATGAGTAAAGAGGCTGAAGTGTGATATTATTCATACAGTGGAATACTACACAACAACGTAAATCGTGGAACTGCAGCAACTCACAATGACCTGGTGAATCTCATACACGTGAAGTTAAGGAAACAAAGCTCCATGCACTTAAAGTCCAAAAGTTGGAAAAACTATAGTATTGTTTGTGATTCATCCTTGAGAGGCAAAGCTAAGAAGGAAAATAAGAAAGTGATTACGATGAAAGTCAAGATGGTGGTTCTTTTGGGAAGAGATATGTGGGGCTGTTGGAGTGTTGTCAATGTTGTATCTGTTGACCTGTGTATTAGTTTGCTGTTGTTACTGTAAAAGAAATAACATAAATTTAGCGGCTTAAAATAATACAAATTAATTATCTTGTATTTCTGGAAATCAGAAGTCTGGAATAGGTTTTATGTGGCTACTAAACTCAAAGACTGTGTGCATTTTTGGAGACTGTTAAGAAGAATCTGTTACTTTCTTGCCTTTTTCTGGCTTCTAGAGGCTGCCCACATTCCTTGGCTCCTGGAGACATTATTTCATTGTCACTTCACCTTCTCTGACTCTGACTATACAGCCCACCTCTTACAAGAACTGTTGTGGTTACATTGGGTCCACAAAGATGATCTCCCCATCCCAATATCCTTAAGTTAGCCATGTCTGCAAAGTCCCTTTTGCCATGTAAGAAAACATATCCACAAGTTCTAGGAATTATGATATGGACATTTTTGGGAGGCTATTATTTTGATTACTACATATATATTCAGTATGCTCTATGTATGGGATATGTTGCGCTCCCCTTTTTTTATTTTGGAGATTGGAGATTCAGTCTGCCTTCTGAAAAAGGCAATTATTTTGCTTCAAATGTGTTAAAATAAAGAAATCCAAGAGACTACTTTCATTCCCATTTTGAAATGAAATTAGACCATTGCTTCTGGCCATAAGAGAGTAAGATGGTCAGAATCACCCTCTTATCATAAACAACTAGAAAACTGAGCAACATATAAATGGAAAGATATTTCCTGTTCATAGATTGGAAGAATTAATATTGTTAAAATGTACATAACTACTCAAAGCAATTTATATATTTAATGAAATCCCGATCAAAATTGCAATGCCTTTTTTTTTCATGGAAATAGAAAAAAAAACAGTCCTAAAATTTGTAAGGAATCACAAAAGACCTTGGATAGCCAAAGTAATTCAGAGAAAGAACAAAGTTGGAGGCATCACACTTCCTGATTTCAAACTATGTTACAAGCTGTAGTAATCAAAACAGTATGATATTGGCATAAAACAGACACAGATCACTGGAACAGAATAAAGAGCCCAGAGATAAACTCATACATATATGGTCAATTAATTTATGACACAGGAACCAAGATATACAATGAAGAAAGGAGAGTTTCTTCAATAAATGGCATTGGGAAAACTGGACAGTCACATGCAAAAGAATTAAACTGGACCACTTTCTTATACCATTCACAAAAATCAGCTCGAAATGGATTAAAGACTTGAATGTAAACTCTGAAACCAAAAAATTCCTAGAAGAAAACATAGGCAGTAAGCTCCTTGGTGTTGGTCTTGGTGATGATTTTTTTGGATTTGGCACCAAAAGCAAAGGCAACAAAAGCAAAAATAAACAAATGGGACCACATCAAACTAAAAAGCTTCTTCACAGCAAAGGAAACCATGAACAAAATGAAACAGCAAAGTACTGAATGGGAGAAAATATTTGCAAATCATATATCTGAGGAAGGGTTAATATCCAAAATATGTAAAAACTCCTACAAATCAATATCAAAAAAATATATATGATTAAAAATGGGCAGAAGATCTGAATAGACATTTTTCAAAGAAGATATACAGATGGCCAACAGGTACATGACAAGGTGCTCAACATCACTAATCATCAGGGAAATGCAAATCAAAACCACAATGAGATATCACCTTACATCTGTTAGAATGGCTACTATCAAAAAGACAAGAGATAACAAGTGTCAGCAAAGATGTGGAGGAAAGGGAACACTTGTGCACTGTTGGTGGGAATATAAGTGGGTGCAGCCACTGTGGAAAACAGTATGGAGTTTTCTAATTTCATTTTTATGTCTGATCACTGACAATTTTCAAGCCTCGCCTCTATCTTTCCCTTCTGCCCCCAAAATGTGCAAGTGGTAAGAAATCCAAATTTCACAAATCTTCAGTCAACCTAGGGAACTTTCCCCAGTCCTACTCCCTAGCCACTTTAAAAGCCCTATGTTCTGCCTCATTCAAGCCAACCCAGACCTGCTTGTGAACCTGCTGCTGTCTCCAGGATTCCCTTGTTTGAGTAATAAACCCTCTAGCAAGTTCTCTTGGCATGTGGAGTGTCATCAGCCTCCAGAAAAGGAATCCATTCCACTTCCATGGGAGGGACATAAAACATACCAAAAGAGCAAGTATTTGAGAAGACAAGAAAAGAAGGAAGGAAGCCCAAGAAGATGAGCTGTACTTTTCTGCCTTCAATGTTCTTTAAGACATTGGCTGACTCAGAAACATGTTGTCAGACACTGTGAGTCTGAAAGAAAGGGGACAGTGAGAGCCCTCAATGCTGAAGAGAGCGTCCAGCAATCTCACGGTCATAGACAAAAATTACACTTCAAGGACTGAAAAGAAGGAGGGATTCTGACAAACGCTGAGGTCTTCACCCTAAGAGAAAGGATGAACCAGGAATTGTAGTGAAAAAATTACATAAAGGTAAATACAATAGCTTTGCAAAGAAAATACACATTAAACAAAATGAAAAAACAACTGAAAACTAGAATAAACTATTATATGTATTTAATGTTTTAATATATAGGAACTCTTCAAAAATATTAGGGTAAATAAAATCTCAGTAGAAAATATGGAGGAAAGACAGAACAGACAATTCCCAAAAAGACTACTAAATAGTCTTCAAATATAAGTAAAGATGTTTAACCTCACTAATTATTAGAGAAATGCAAATCAAAACTACTTTGCGATAGCATTTTCATTGATCAGATTTGAGAATATTGAAAAAAGTATGAAGCACATGTTTAGGCAGGACAATGGGGAAACAAAGGCTCTCATTTATAACTCCCGAGGGTGGGAACTAATACTATCCCTTTGGAGAAGAACATGACAATATTTACAAAACTACGTATGTGTTTATCATTTGACCCATAATTCCATTTCTAGGAATTCCCCGAAGATATACCTCCAAACAGTATGCACAAAGTTATTCTTTGTAGCACTGTTTGTAATTGTTTGCAAAATATTGACAACAAACAAAATGCCTGTATATAAAAGTGAGAATGAAAAACTAGATGGTACATCCACACGGCGAAGTACTTTTCAGCCGTTAAAAGGAGGAAGATCTCTATGAACTGACATGGAGTGACTTCCAGGGTATATTGCATCTATACTGTGTTATTCCACGTAAGGAAAAGGGGAGAAAAACAAAACAAACAACAAACAAACAAACAAATCTCTAAGGATAAATCAGATTGTTATCTACAGGGTGGATATGGTGATGGAATAGAGGAAAGGACATGACACTTCTCTGAGCATAACATTTTTGCTTGTATATTTCTGACTTTGGAAATCATGTTACCCTAACATGTATTCTAAAAATAAATAAATGATATCAATAAGTTAGAGGAAATGAAATTGTTGTCCTTTTCTCAAAGGGGACCAAAGACAATATATGTGAGCATCAAATCACTCTCCCAAATGATCTGGTGGAAGTTTAGTGAAAACATGGGGAAAACTGTTATAAAAAATAATCAGGGTATATTTCCTGGTGAAAGGTGACTGTGAACTGATTTCATAAGTCAGGATTAATATTTCACAAATTGTACGGAAATCGATTACCGCATTGAAAGAAGGAGCACTCATTCATTTCAGACCAAAAACGTGAGAAATGTAGACAAGAGAAAGAATTGAGAAAGAGCACTGGGGAAGAGGAGTAAGAGCTAATGACAAAGGGACACATCCAAAGGTCATTCACAAAACCCTAAATAATGCAGTTTCCTTGGTCTTTAGTGGAACCAGGAAGTAATGTAAGGAACAAAGGCACCATTCCCAGCCTTCAGACTCTGTATTTGATTCAGTTTTGAAAAAAACAATTTGAATCTTCTCATAAATATTGGCTTAAACTTCTATAAAAATCCAGGATGCACTTGGTTTAGAGAAGATAGAAGAGGGCATCCCCTTTCTCCATAATCATCTAGCAGGCACCGCTGCTCCAGTGAGATTACTAGATGGAGTGAAGTTGAGAATGAATCAGAACAGAGAACTTGAAGAGCAGTTCTCCTGTGCAACCATCACCCTGTCTTCCCAATCCATCCCAGTAGAGCTGAGGGTTGCCAGTGGGCCAGAGAAGACAGAGGCTGCAACAGAAGCATGAAGGAGGTGCAGACTATCAGAATCTATGTGTACCCCAAGTCCAATTACTTCACAGTCACTCCATTGCAAATTATAGAACAACTGAGCAGTAAAATATCATGTGGCCCCACAGCGTTAGAAATTCAGACATGGTTAGGAAACACGAATTTGTAGACCATTGAAATCTAACTGAAAACTATGTATCACTATCTAACGTGGCCACACTCTTGGATAGTACTGAAAACCAATTATAGTTTATTGTAGGCATTAAAAACAAAGAAAATAACAAACAAAAAGTTTGAAAATACGAGAAAGAAGTACGTATTACCCTAGAAATGATGTTGTCAAGTAACAGGGAAAAACTTCTGGGTGTCTCCCCACACGTGGCCACAGGAGGAGGCACACGCGCAGCAGTGATCCCAGAGAGGGCTCTGGCTGTCTCTGGTAACAGTGGCCCAGAGTCTAGACTGATTCTGAGTATTATTATTATCACCATCACTTATTCATTCCATTTTGAGTCTTATTCTATTTATCCAGGAATAATTTCACAACTCTTCCTGCTGCCCAATCTTCCAGAAGACTCCATGGCCATAGAAAAATTAATACTTAGGAGAGACTCACAGTGACCTAATCAAAGAATAATTGGCTGAAAACCAGTTCCTTCTCTCATATACTGTCCCAAGCCCTGTGTAAGTCTGGGGAATTGAGTCATAAAGAAAATACACATGAGGAAGAATTGTGAGTGAGAGGGCCCGTCCAGTAAGGGAAATGAGCATGGACAAGGTCTCTAGAGTGTGGTCTAGGCATTGATGGACATCAGGAGGACACAGATAAAGGTGCTTTCCTCACCCAGATGAGAGAAAGTACAGAATCTGCAGGTTCTCCCCAGGCCAGTGGCCATGGATTTGGAGACCTGTAGATGAGACTCACATTTGCTCACATCTGTATCATCTCCTGGCTCCAAAGATAGAATTATCATGGTCTGGCTTCCCATCTTCTCAGGAACTGTGGACATAGACTGTCAATGACTATAAGAACAATGAAAAACAGTGGCTTTGGTTAGATTTATACCAATAATTATATTCAGGAAAGAAAAACAGGCAAAAGAGACATTTCTCAACACCAAACGAAAAATCACAACCTGTGACTCTTTTTGCTTTCCGTATTGATCCTTTAATATCATGCTTGAATCCTCAGAATGTCAGGTAAGCCCCATTCCTGGACTCTGCCCAACCTGGGCCCATAGTTGGACCATCCCCAGGTGTCTGTGGGTAATGGCCCACAAGCACACTGAGGTGCTCTCCTATACGAGCCTTTACCGAGGTTCACAGACTAGTGCCTGCAACTTGGCTTGACTTCTTTAAGTACTAGATCTTTTTCTCCAAGTGCCCAAGTCAGACTAACTATCCAGGAACATCTGATTGGCCCTTCTCTGATATGCCCTCTCTCTATACCAAAGTCTCCACTCCTAATATTTTGCTTTCCAGAAAAAAATCATGACAGAATTCCATTGATCAGTCAGATCTGAAATGGAAAACTGGGAAAAATATGTATTTCTAAAAATAAGTTCCATGTAGATGTAGCACACTTCTGTAGTACAAGCAGTGCATGCTGTACCTGTCCATTTGATTTCTGCCACATTCTAAGTGGTAGCAAATTCTATTCACTTACCCATACATTTGACATACTAACAGCCATCCGTTGGTAGGTATATCATTTTTTGATAAATCTCATTCCTATTTTGTTTTCTTCATTCGATCAGCATTCCAGTGGTAAATGGCTATGGTAGAATCATTTGCCATTTAAGAGTAAACATAATCTTTTTTCCCCAGAATTCTCTGTTGAGCAGCAGGCTTTAAAAAGGACTGAATTTTGAAAAAAAATAAGTAAAGAGAGGTTCAGACGGGCACAGACTATTCCTAATAAGGCCAGCATATGACCAAACAGGAAGAGTGATACAAGTTTCTCCCTTGGTTATCTTTGCTCAAAATTTCCTTACAGAAATGGTTTCATTATTCATATTCATTTGTCAGCACCGGTAATAAGACATGTTGATATTATGTAACTCCTGATATCATGCACCAAGAAACATACTTCCCTTCTGTAATATTCCTGCCCAAAACGTATAATCTGATTCTAATCAACATAAAATATACAAACTTGATCAGAGGGACATTCTCCAAAATAACTGACCAGTACACTTTAAAGGGGTCAATGTCATGAAAGACAAAGAGAGAATGAAGAACTGCCACAGATTGGAGGCGATTAAAGAGACATGATAGCTAAATGCAATATGGCATCACACATTCGATTCTGGAAATTAAAAAGGGCATTAGCTGGAAAATCAGTGAAATCCAAACATGAATTTAGAGTAGTTAATAGCATTGTGTCAATGTTAATTTTCTGGTTTTGTAAGATGCTTATGTAAGGTGTGGTTATGTAAGATGATAAATTAGAGAAAGCTGAGGGAAGAGTATATAGGAACAATCTTTATGGTTTTAAAACTTTTTGTAAGTCTAAAATTATATCAAAATAAGTTAAGATATATAAATAAAAATAATTAAAAATAAGAAAAGAGCATGAGTTTTTACTGTACAGTTCCACAAGTGTCATTCTATTTCCTCCTTTCCCTGTTTTTAATTCCCATGTCTGGCTCCCATTATCTACAGTATATTCACTTATTGGCTCAATCTTAGAATATGCATGAGATGTTTTGAAGATCACTCATGCATACTTTTGAGAATATGTAATGTAAGTGACTGGAGTTCAATATTTGTTTAGAGCTCATTTTTTCTTTAACTTGAGGTCAGGAATCCAAATTCTATATTCAAAAGTTACTTACTTAGTCCACACATCATGACCTTTCAGAGTAGCTACACTATTCATTTAAATTCTGTTTGTAAGGCACTTCTGGTTATGGAGTCATGAACGGTTTGGTGATACCTCTCTGCCAAAACAAACAAAGAAACAAGAATACAACTGAAAAAAATTATCTCAACAGGTACGTTAGAGCTCTGGAAATCACCAAAGGCATTAAACAAATTAAGCCTTTATTCTTGAAGAAGAACCAGAGCTTCTAGTAAGGACAGAAGATGTCTGTGGCTTTTTGCGTGGGGCTGCTTCCTTCCACCCCTGTTCAGTCTTCAAGAGCTGTAGCTTAACCAACAAGGGGGGGGGGGCAGCCCAAAGTAGCAGCTTTCTGCTAAAAAGGATGAAATTGAGTTGGGGTAGGGGGTCAGATCCTTCAGTGTTTACAGCTATTTAAATATTAAAATACTTAGAGAAATAACAACAAAATGCTTTTTGAATATAATGAAACACATTAATCTATAGATCAAAGAAACCTAATAAAACCTGTTCAAGATTAACACAATGAGATTCAGATATACATATATTATAGTTAAAATGGTCAAACACAAAAGGGGAAATCTTGAATGCAGCAAGAAAAATGCAACCTACTACATAGAGGTAAACAATTAACCAATTGACTGACTTTTCATCATGACCAAAGGAGGACAGAAGACAATGGAATGATAATTTCAAGTGCTGAAAGAGAAAAAAAATCAACAGAGAATTATCTAAGCAACAAAACTATCACTCAAAAATAAAGGCAAAGTAAAAATGTTCCTCGATAAGAAAAATGAGACATCATTACTAGCAGATCTGTCCTACAAGAAATTTAAGAACAAATCCTTCAGACTCACAGGAAATGACATGAGGTGGAATCTCAAATCCACAGGAAGGAATAGAGATCTCAAGAATAGTAAAGAAACAAGAAAGAAGATAGAAATGAAAGAATGTTTACTTCCATTTCTATGGTTTTGAATCCAGGAAATGTCAAACTGCTGTGATAGATGCAAAATACCAGTTGCCTTGGTCGGGTTAGGGGAACAGTTATTGACTGGGAAGCTGCATGAGAGAGGCATCTGGAGAATTTGAAATTTTCTACACTTTGAACTAGTGAATATACCTAAACTTTATTCAGTTGCACACTTAAAATTTCTGCCCTTTACTCTGTATGCATTTTATCTCAATAAAAAAGAAAAAGAACAAACTTAGACTCTTTTTAAGTAAACATGAAACAAGAATAAGATTCACCAAATATATACGGAACTCAGTCTTATTAAAGAGAGTGCAAATGTGACTGGGAAACTACTAAAGACCAAGAAATCTGGTGGAGGAAACTTTCCCTTAGGCAACATAGAATTCATCCCAACATAGTTTTCCTTCAAACACAGACATTTTATGTCACTTTGCTCCAAGACATTGCCCCCTCCAGTTGATTCTCTCCACACTGTTGCACCCACCAGGGGATTTGCATCTGGTTACCTAGGGAGGACCTTCCCCTGAGAGTCTGAGATAAAAGGTCAGCTCTAGTCTTACTTTGACTAATTAGGACTCATCAGTTCAACTTCTCAAAATAAGGTTCCCTGCTCAGCTCCTGGGGTGCTAATGCTCTGGATCCCAGATAAGGGCAGAGGGGAGATGAGAAAGGAGAATGGGGTGGGAAGGGGGGCTCTGGGGGCACCACTGCTTTTCATGTGTATTTGTCTACTTTTTAGACGCGTGTACCTTAACTTTTGGGAAGGAGATTGTGATGTTTACAATTGTGAGAGGGAGGAAAATTCCAGAAGGAACAAGGAACTGTTCTCTGGTGAAGAACGTGATGAGAAAGAGTGGAGGATATAGGCAACTTCTAGAGGTCCTCTTGTGCCTTGCAAATCTTGAATTCTTTTCTGAAATCGGATATTTTAGTGCGTTAATGAAATCACAAAATATAATTTAGCTTGAAATAAATTTAAAAAGGAAATTATGAAAATGGCTCATAATATTTATACATAATCTTGCACTTGTCTCTCATTACTTTAGGACCCAGTGGGGATATTGTGATGACCCAGATCCACTCTCCTTGCCTGTTGTCCCTGGAGAGCCGGCCTCTATCTCCTACAGTCTGGTCAGAGCCTCCTTCATAGTAATGGAAACACGTATTTGAATTTGTACGTTCAGAAACCGGGGCAGACCCCATGACTCCTGTTCTACAGAACATCCAGTCAGGCCTCTGGGGCCCCAGCGAGGTTCGCTAGCAGTGGATCAGGGACAGTTTTCACACTTGAAATCACCAAGTTGGAGGCTGAAGATCTCGGAGTTTATTACTGCCACAAAGCTTTCGGACATCCTTCCACGGTGGTATAACCCCGAACACAAATCTCCCTGCTTGACACAGGTCAGCTGTCTGCATGTGTTTCTGGACTGGGTAGCAGACACAGCAGATTCTCTGAGTCTGTACAAGAAGAAGTTATTAAAGAACCCAGGGGAATATAGTCATCCTTCAGTATCCCCAGGGGATTGGTTCTAGGACCGCCACAGATACAATAATCTGTGGATGTTCAAGTCCCTTATATAAAATGGCATAGCGTTTGCATTTAACCTATGCACCTCCACCTGTACACTTTAAATCATCTCTAGATTACTTATAATACCGAATACAGTGTAAATGCTATGTAAATAGTTGTACTGTATTGCTTAGGGAATAATAACAAGAAAAAAAGGCCGTACATGTTCAGTACAGACACAACCATCGCAGGTTTTTTGAACCCCAGTTGGTTGAATCCATGGATGTGGATCCCACGGATACAGAGGCCCAACTGCAGTTTCCAGTTGAAGGCTCTAAATCAGAGTGCCTCGGCTACACCTCAGGTACCACACTTTAAGGCCCCATCAGCTGCAACAGCCTTGACGTGGCAGAGCCAGCAAGAGAATGGAAGGGTCCAAAGGCTCTCTGAGCAACCAGTCATAGGAAAGGAGAGGCAAATGAAAGCACCTCCTAATTCTCCTCCCACTGAATGCAAATTTAGTCAGCGTCACAGGCAGAAAATTGAAATAAATCTGTGGCGCCCAAGTTAAATACAGCTTGTGGGGTTTAGCAGCTTTAGTATATATATATATTTTTTTTTTGATGAGGAAGACCAGCCCTGAGCTAACATCCGTTACTAATCCTCCTCTTTTTGCTGAGGAAGACTGGCCCTGGGCTAACATCCGTGCCCATCTTCCTCCACTTTATATGGGACGCCGCCACGGCATGGCTGACAGGCAGTGCGTCGGCAGGCACCTGGGATCCGAACCCGCGAACCCCGGGCTGCCAAGCGCGGACGAAACCGCTGCGCCACCGGGCCGGCCCCAGCTTTAGTATATTTTTAAGAGGAAAATGTTTGGTAATATTAAGAAATTGGCATTTTCCCACTTTCCCAATTTCCTATCTTTACTTTCACTACTTATCTTTCCACTCCATTAACATGTTGGAGATAGCAGTCTACACAAGCTGACCTCAGGTGAGGTTAGTTGAGAACAATTAGTAGAAGTTTGGGGTTTTGAATGTCCAAATGGACTTCTGTAAAATTCACAGCATATTCAACATCTTAATACTAAAACTATTTGATGTGTCTCAATTACCCTTTTCAGAAAGGAAAAGTGGGATCTTGAAATGGAGTTTAATTCACTAGGTCTCAAGGAAAGACAATTTCTAGCACTTCCATCTAACATTCTTAAACATTTAACCCAGTAACCACAGACATCAGACAACTCTTGAACTAGCTCAAGTCCATGCTGTTATTGGGAGAAAACTCTGATGGCCAATATTTGTGGTAGTGGCTATTGTTTCTTTCTATAAATTAGTTGGGAAAGGGTCAAGAAGACAGCCTTTAAACTTCCAGCCACTAACCTGGACATGCATCTCTGCATCGTCAGGGTCTCTGTGTTTCTTAGAGTGGA
The DNA here is from genome assembly GCA_031878705.1 of Tapirus indicus. Classification (NCBI taxonomy): domain Eukaryota; kingdom Metazoa; phylum Chordata; class Mammalia; order Perissodactyla; family Tapiridae; genus Tapirus; species Tapirus indicus. The sequence goes on along the minus strand of CM062923.1, from coordinate 74,615,006 downwards.
AGGGCCATATGTATAGTGTCCTTGCCTCAGATCTAGGTTTTCACATTTGAAATCTTCTTCCTGCTACTACACACAGCATAACTTTATCTCTATTGAATTTCCTTCAAAACCAGAAGATATTTATGTCACTTTGCTCACAGGTTCCCTCACCCTCTCACTGGCTCTCTCCACACTGCTCTATCCATCAGGGATTTGCATATTGTTCCCTAGGGAAGACCTTCCCTTGTGAGTCTGAAGCTGACAGGGAATTCTAATCTTCCTTTGACTTATTAGAACTCATCAGTTCAACTTCTCAAAATGAGGTTCCCTGCTCAGCTCCTAGGGCTGCTAATGCTCTAGATCCCTGGTAATGACAGAGAGATGAGAAAGGAGAATGAGGTAGAGGGACCAGCTCTGGGGATACCACTGCTTCTCGTATTTTTCTGCCCACTTGTTTATATATATATATATATATATATATATATATATATACAGGTCGCTGGGAAGAGGCATGAGATCTTTAAATCTGTGAAAATTAGAAAGACCTAAGAGTAACAAGGATCTGTATTCTGGTAAAGACTGTGTCACAGAAAGAGGGAACTGTGTTACAGAAAGCGGGTAAAGAATTCTAGAGATCCCACTGTGCCTTACAAATCTGTGTTATTTTTGGAAATTTGATATTTTTGTTATCTGAATCAAAATCACACAAAAAATGATTTAGCCTGAAATAATTACCACAGTGAAATTATGAATATGGCTCATAACATTTGTACATAACTTTGAATTTCTCTCTTGTTATTTTAGGATCCAGGGGGATATTGTGAGGACTCAGAGTCCACTCTCTCTGCCCATCAGCCCCGGAGAACTGGCCTCCATCTCCTGCAGGTCTAGTCAGAGCCTTCTGTATAGTGATGGAAACACCTACTTACATTGGTTCCTACAGAAGACTAGCCAATCTCCATGGCTCCTGATAAATAGGGTTTCTAACCACTACTCTTGAGTCCCAGACAGGTTCAGTGGCAGTGGGTCAGGGACAGAGTTTACACCTAAAATCAGTAAAGTGAAGACTGAGGATGCTGGGGTTTATTATTGCATGCGAGATACACAACTTCCTCCTACAGTGGTACAGCCCTGAACACAAACCTCTCTGCTTGGGGTGGCCTAGCCACCCGAATGTGTTGGTTATCTGGGGAGCAGACAAAGCAGATTCTCTGGGTGTATAAGAAGAAGATGTTGGAGAACGTGTAAGTTGCAGCTGAGGACTCTGGACCATAAGTGCCTCGGCTACACCTTAGGCACCACACTTAAGGCCCCATCAGCTGCAACAGGTTTGTCTTGGCAGAACCAGCAGAAGAATAGAGGTGTTCCAAGTGGCCTCTGAACAACCAGAAGTGTCAGAAGGGAGAGCTGAATAAAAGCTCATGCCAACCCTCCCTGCGTTGCATATATTCATCAATTAAATCATTTGGTATAAGCCACATAATGGAGGTTTATTAGTGACAACACAAAACTAACACTTTTTTTGGTTTTGTTTGGTTCAGCAATTGCTGGTATACATGCAGCAGGATAATATTTGGTGATATTAAGAAACTATTTTCCTCCCTTCCCCCACCTTTTCCTCTCACACTCTTTCTTAGCACATATTCCTGTCCTTATGGGGACAGGCACAGGGTTTTATACTACTGTCCTCAGTTGAGTAGCCAAGAAAAGCTCTTCATAGTCTTTTGTTTTGAACTACCAGATAGACCTGATAAATCTCTCCATAAACAAAGGCCTAGTGCCAGAAGTCATTGAAAGTCTCACTCACAGCACAGTGAAATCAAGAGTTTTCTGAACTCCAGAGTTGGATTTCAAAAATAAAGAAATGTCTTGAAAAATTAGCATAAAAATGTATGTCATATTTTAACAAAATTTGTATCAATACAAAATAATATAAAAGCCATATTTTTGCCTGAAAATAAGAACCCTAAGACTTTGGGTAGAGGACAGTAAATGAGAATATGAAGAGCACGTGGTCAATGAAATCAAAAGGCAACATATGGAATGGGAGAAAATATTTGCAACTGCCCCTCACATGACAGCACATGAGTAAATGACAACTGTTGATCCAAGTTCTTCTAGTGGTGGTAGGGGAGGGAGCCATCAGGAACAAAAACTGTGTAATGATCAGGGACCAGGAGATTTCAGATAAACCATTAAGTGTTTATTGAAAAAAAAAAATCCTCTGTAGTATTACAAAAGCCAAATAGTCTTATAAAAACCAGATGCCTTCTATGATTTTATTCCTTTAAAGGGTAAAATTTATAATATTTTTTACCAAGTCCCTTGACCTTGGTCTCATCCATGAGACAGAATGTGTCCTGTGTTCAGAAGCTGGAAGCTCAGATCTGTACCCCTTGTTGCTTTGCATGTTCCCCCAAACCCATCCCTGCCCCTCAAGCACTTATCAGTGGTTGGTCAGTGCCTCTGGGCAGGATCCATGTCAGGCAGGAGCAACATGGGGCTGTGGACGCTGGGCTCTGGCCCTATGGGTCCTGTGCTCTGGCTCCAGCTGAGAAAGGGAATGAGGGGCAGTTCATGTGAAGGGTGTATGTGATCCACGGGACTGAGACTGAGACTGTTGCTCAGTGAGTTTTCACAGTCCCATTTGTTCAGCCAGCCTGACTTTACTGGGAAGACCATGGATGGGAGGTTGTCTATACTGGGGCACATTTGTGGTTGGTCTGCATCTCCAGATTCTAGTGGCAATATTGTGGGCCCCAGTCTTCAATTTTCCTCTCAGTGTCTCCAGGAGAAAGGGTCTCCATCACTTGCCTGGGAGCAGCAGAAACCAGAGAAGATTCCAAAGATCCACCACATGCTTTATCCACCCTAGCCACAGCACACACCCCTGCTTGGTGTGATGGCCCTGAGACAGTCTCTGCTTAACAATTAGCAGCCTGGTTATCCTGATGATAGTAATGATTATTAATGTCTAAAACTGCACCCTCTGACATGTTAACTACTAGCCACGCATGGCTATATAAATTTAAATTATAGTTACTTAAATTAAAATTAAAATCTTTGCTCCTCAGTTGCAATAGCTACATTTTAAGTGCTGAATAGCCACATGTGATTAATGATTACCATACTGGACGGCACAAATATAGACTTTTTCAGTGTCAGAGAAAGTTCTACTATTCAGTAATAGTCTAAAATATTAACTTGTTCATTCACAGTGATAAAGCTCAGAGCACGAACCTCACCAGCTGTTGGTCCAGATGCTTCCTCACTGGTGCAGCTGCTGTGGTTCTCAGAGCTGCTCTGGAAGTGTTTCTCGATGGGAGGAATGGGGCTGGGAGGACAGATCTGGATCAGGAACCCTCTGCCCACCCCCCACCCCACCCCCTCCATTTCGCCTGCAGGTTCCCTCCCAGCCCGTGTCTCTTTTCAAAAAACCACATCTTTGGCATCTCCTGCGGATCACAGAACCTACCCCTTAGATGTCTGGCAATATCTTTTCTCAATTCCTCATTACCTGTTAGCTTTTTGTTCTCAGCTAGGTGACTGGTTTATTGAGGAGAGGAACCATTTTGTGTTCCCTAAGAGTTCGCTCTAGTGATGGATGTGATAGTGTCAGCTTCATGGGTAACAGTGAAAAGTCTCCCAGTCAAGATTCTTTGAGACTCTGCATCGAAAATCCTATAAGTTGCTGTATCACAAAATTGCCATTAGATGGCAGACAAACCCCACAATAAACAGAAGACACAGGCCTCATCTTAGTAATGCTGAGAAAGTAAGAATGATGCTGCCCCATTATCAACAGGGAGTCCTGTGGTGAACGGGTCCTCTGGTGTGATGGGGACACCTGGGAGGAGCTGCCCTTGTGCTGAGTGGTGGAGAAAACTCTGCTCTGTGCTCTGTGGTTAGAAGCCTGGCCTTAGGATTCCCCTCTGTGACGGCTGTGTCCTCAGAGCCCACCCCTACCCTCTCTGAGCAGGATCAGCCTCAGGACCACTTCAGGGATTGGGGAGTCCAGCTTTGTCCCTGTTCCTTCTGCTGTTCTGACCCTGGCAAGGAAGGAGGACTCTGGCTCATCTTCAGTTTATTTACGTTAAACTCAGACACTTCCTTGAAGATGAAGCTGTTAGCCTGTTTTATTTTCTGATCAGAAATATACGGATCAGGGGCTAGCCCGGTGGCGCAGCAGTTTATTTTGCACTTGGCAGCCCGGAGTTCCCGGGTTTCAGATCCGGGCGCCCGCTGATGCACTGCTTGTCAGCCATGCTGTGGCGGCATCCCACATAAAGTAGAGGAAGATGGGCACGGATCTGGCCCAGGGTCAGTCTTCCTCAGCAAAAAGAGGAGGATTGGCAACGGATGTTAGCTCAGGGCTGGTCTTGCTCACAAAGAAAAGAAAAGAAATATATGCATCAAACTGAATGAGCTGCATGCTTGATATTGGTGTTTGGGGATGTCAATGTTTGCTTCCCCACTTAGGTGCCAGTGGGGACCCCGTCTCTAGTCTCCTTCCCTGTGTCCCAGTAGAGAGGATCACTGTCACCTGCAGGGCCAGCCAGAGTATTAACAACATGCTAGCCTGAAATCAGCATAAACAGGATCAGCTCTCAGGATCCTGCTCCCTCAGGCTGCCTCCTGGACATGATGCCTGCCTGGTCAGGGGCAGAGGGTCTGGACAGATGTCACTCTCACCATCAGCAACCATGTTGCCCTCAAGAACACAGACACCCTCCTCCTGTCACCTTTTGGGGCACAAACCTCACCCAGCTATCACTCAGGCGCTAGGGCTACAAAGCATCTCTAACTTTCTCAGGGGAACAGGGCTGAGTCAACAACTCTGAGGTCAGATCCCCTCTCCTACTGGCACTCCCTTCCCCCCTCCTCTGTCTGGTTCTTCCAGTGCGTCTCCTCTGCAACACTGTGTGGAGCCCTTCAGTGTGTTTCTCCTTCCTCCTGTGCTGAATTCAGGGGCCAGTTCATCCTTGCTTCACCACAGGCTGTCCGCGCCTTCAGAGTTGAGAGCCTTGTCCTCTCACATCCTGGCCCATTGTTAACCTGTAGTTCTGACTCAGCTCCATGAATCCTTGTGGAAGGGTCGTTGTTAACAAGTTGTGGTCACCAGAAACCATCAAGTAGTACAAATACTCAGAAGCTTGCACATGGTGGGGTGACACTGACCATTGAGGACCGAGTCCTGGCAGCCATGAGCAGCAATGAAAGCTGGGCAGGGAGGTCCCTCCTCACTCCAGTCAAACGTAGGCTGTGAACCAGCCATGAGCAGTTTTGTCCTGTGACCACACACGCCCCTGAGGTCACCTGTGCTACTCCTACTGACGGGAGCACCAGGGGAGGCACTGCCCACGGGCTGAGCTCTGGAGAGAAAATGTCTCTCCTCTCAGGCCCAGACCCACTGCTCGTCTCCCCCTCACCTGCTGCTTCCCGGGGTTCCCCGGACCCCCTCAATCACTCAGAGTCCTCAGCAACAGGCCGATTCCTGCTCTGCCCAACAGGGCATGAGGTGGGGTCCTGGGCTTCATGACACATGGGATCTGTAGTGGGGAAGGGGCCATAGGTCCATGAATCCATTGCTCGTTTTAAATGTTCATGCTCATTTATCAAAAAGTAAAATCATACATTATACCAACAGTTAAAGTTATACCTATTTATATATACTATACACATATTTATTTATTCTATAGGTACATAGTATATATAAATATAATTTATATACAAAATGTATATTTAATGTAAAATATTTGTATTCAGTGTTTTTATATAACATATAAATGATTTATTTATCTATATATTTAACATATGCTTTCTTTTCTTCCAACCAGGACAGAATCTGGCTGAGTGCAGACTCTGGACAGGGGGACATTTGCTGACCCTCCCTCTCTGGGCTCCAGCAGGGTCACAGACACTCAGGACCAGTAAGAGTAGCTGTGAGAACAGCAGGTCCCATAGAGCCCAGGCCCAGATCTGAGGTCTTGGTCATTCCGGCTGTCACTCTGACCAGGTACTAGTCCTGGTTTCACACCCAGGGGAGTATGAGCCGTGTCCTTCCCTGTCCCTGACAGTCAGCCTGTTGTAGGGCCTTTCTTTCCCCCGGTCCTCAGTCCCGTAGTCCAGGAGAGCAGCTGCTTCCTCCACGGTCCAGCTCAAAGCCAGGCAGTGCCTGGGCAGTGCAAGCTGGTCTTGGCCTGGGTTTGAGGGCCCTGTTCCTAATCTCCCCATTTGTTCCAGTACTTGACAGCCTGTCCTGGCTTTAAAGCACAGGCCACATTTCCACAACTGTTGAAAATGACATTGTCACCTGGAAAATTAGAAACTTGACTTCATTGCCATCCTAAGACCCTGGCTTGTTCCAACCCCACAGGTAAAGATGCTGTTGGTATCTCTCTTCCCCATCCAACTTAACTTAGACACACAGTGGAAACAAAAATGTGGCAGAAGCTGAAAGAAGCCCTCCCCTTCTCCTTAGGTTTAGAGATCCCCAGCTCTGTCCTTCTGTGCGAAGTGAGGACAGGTGGGCCTCTCAGCCCCAGAGGAAGAGCAGGGATTTGGGGCAAATGTGATCAGCTTGGGCAGGGAGATGTAAGGAGACTGACAGCATGGGCACGGTTTCCCAAAAGAATTCTGAACCCTCATAAAAAGAGGGGAGGTGAATACTTCACCCTGCATTTCTTTCTGGAACAGTTATGGAAGGACATGATGCTCAGAGCTGCTGCAGCCCTCTTGAGACCATGAGGCATTAAGCTCAAGATTGAAAAGTTAATGTGGCTAATGTAGCAAAGCAGAAATATAGAAAGAACTCAGATCCTTTCCGCTGTCACTGAGCTGCTGCACCAACTGTACAAGCTCCAACCTTCAGACCGCTTGTTATTGCTGAAGCCATTGTTATCATTTTTTTAAATTTGTTTCTTAAGTTATTCTAACTTATACAGGAAAGACATATAAGGAGAAGAGCCTGGAGCAGCCTTAGATCTGCTCTTTAGGAGAGGGCAGGAATTATCATATGTTTGTGGGAGGTCAGAGGCCTACATGCAGGAAACCATAATAAGTTATGCCCTCTCTAGCATCTTAGTCATGCTATGCCTATGGTGAGAGAAACTAAGTCATTTTGAAGAGTTTAAGAACTCCATTCTCTCTGTCTCCATTTCTGTTTTTCTATCATTAACATGAAACAGCCTCTTCTCTCCTTAATTCTTCCTTCCTCCAAATGTCATGATAATATAATTGTGGTAGAGAAACAGACAAGAAAAGCTAGAAAAGGTAGAGTCAGGGATTATATTGGTCTTCCCAACACCAACACATGTTGGCAGGTTCCTCTTCCCCGCCCCTAATTCTCAGCTGTTTTTGAAGGGGAGACGCTGACTCATCCAGCAGGTACCCATCAGAGGGTGCATTTTGAGGATTTGCAAAGAAAAGCTCCCAGGCAGTTAGTGCTGGACTCCTGGGGTGGGAAGCTGGGTGGTGGTTCTGGATTCACGGCACAGAGGAGGCCAGAGCGAGTCCTGAGAGAGGCTGATGTGTGAGAAGAAGAACTTAGACCTCAGACCTATGGCCACAGCCTTAGGAGCCCGAGGGTGGGGACCACTTATCAAAGAGCCATGGGGACCGGAGTTGGTTCCCATCAGGAAGCCCATTTCATCAGTGGACACCCTGCCTGTCATGCAGGTTGGGACCTGTCTTCAGTGATGTCTCCACATGGCCCCCAAAAGCAGTGGCTTCAGGTTTCTTAGTGGAGGTTGGGTGGAGCCCTGTGGATGAAGTAGGCTTCACCCAAGGATGTGTGGGGAGGAGCCTGAAAGTGACACACCAGAGTTCCTGTTCAGAAGGCTGGTGGGTCGGTGATCAATAGGAAACAAATACCATCTGGGCACTGGAATTACTGAAGGGGGTTATACCAGCTATACTGTTATCCTCTATACTTCAGGGTTCCCACTTACTGACAGTCACTCTGCTCTCTGCTGTTGAAGTCTAAAATCTTACGTAGTTCTAGGCTGTCTAAGAAGAGAAGCATCACAGAAAAGCTGGTTCTTGCTTTTTCTCCAGGCAGGGGCATCATTTTCCTTCTGGTCATTGTCAAGGGATAGAAAAATTTCCTCCTAAAAGTTTCTGATGTTTAGGGGCCGCCCAGTGGCGTAGCGGTTTCGTCCGCGCTTGGCAGCCCGGGGTTCGCTGGTTCGGATCCCGGGCGCCCGCCGACGCACTGCATGTCAGCCACGCTGTGGCGGCGTCCCATATAAAGTGGAGGAAGATGGGCACGATGTTAGCCCAGGGCCAGTCTTCCTCAGCAAAAAGAGGAGGATTAGCAACGGATGTTAGCTCAGGGCTGGTCTTCCTCACCAAAAAAAAAAAATTTCTGATGTTTTCACAGGAGTACTGGTCCCATCTCAGGTCATAAATCTTCACAGTTGCAGAGGACTCTTTTCCTGGCAGCCGTTTTTTTTGGTCTTCCCTATGTCACACCTCCCATCCCCCACCCTAAGCCAGGTCTCTGTAAAGGCCGATGCCTCATGCACTCCCGGGCTGTGAATACTCCCTACCAGCATGTTTCTGGGGCTCAGGCACAGTTCCTCTGGAGCCTGGCTTTCTGCAGAGCGGGTTGGTGGAGGCCCTGGGGAGAGGCCAGTTTAGTGAACCCTCTTTCCTGAGTGAGGGTGGCTGCACTAGGTGCATGTCCCCTGCCATGCACCATAAATGCCACTTTTCTCTTTACTCTTTAGCTGTGAGTAGGGACATCATCCTACCCAGACACCAGCCTCCCTGTCTTCATCTCCAGGAGAGAGAGTCACCATTTCCTGTCAAGTCAGTGGTGATGTACATGGAGAGATAATCTAGGATCTGGATGGAACTTGGACATAGATTTGAACCCTTATGTCTCACATCTCTACCTCGGCCCTGGAGTCTCAGCCCGGTTCAGCAGCAGGTGAAGTGGAATCAGCTATGCCTTCAGCATCAGCACCCTGGGGCCTGAGGATTCAGACGTTATTCCTGCATGCACGACCAAGAGTGGCCAAACCACAGTGCTTCAGCCTGTGCACAAGCCTCCTGCTGCCTGCTGGGGCCTGAGTTTCTAGAGAATCTGCTTGCAACCAGGCAAGCAGAACCCTGTTCCAGAGAGATGCAGTACATGTGGGAGCTCTGGATTGAAAATGCACATACATTTCTGGGTAGATGTAGCAGTCCCTGTTGGTACCCTCAGCCTGCCACTTCAGCGTACTTCTGCTGACTTCCAAGGGTCTGTCTGTCCTTCACTGCTCTCCTTGAAGCTGGGGAAGGCAGCTCTGCTGGCATGCGTGGCATGCTGGAAGGCCTGGAATGAATACCCCCTAGGAGAGCCCTCAATCAGTGACTGACAGGAGGACGTGCACAAGTACCCCAGCTCCCCCACCTCTCAGGGGGAACAACACATAGATGTTTTCCCATTTCCATGGTGGGGTTGAGATCCAGTCATCCTCACCAGGAGCTGGCCTGCTGATGTGCCTTTCACTGTCCCTATTCTCTCCCTGTCTCACTTCCCTCCTCTCCTGTCAGTGTTTCCTGCTCCTATCAAATCTGCTGCCTGCACGGGAATCCTTGTCAGTGGGTGACATGATCTAAGACAGTGGGCAAATCCTTATTCTTGGAGGGTATCTCTGATCTGAATTCTTGCCAGTTCTCCTTTTTGATGGTAGAAAATTTCAGAAAATTTGGGAAACATTCAATTTCCCTTTATCAATCTCTCTTCGGTTGGGCTTAAGCAGCAACTCCTTTCTGGTGGGTTACAAAATCAGAGAAACCTCTGAACAAAGGTCTGCACCTCAAAACATCCACATTGAAGGTAAATAAGAGTCCCCCAACACTTAAAGCCCCCAGAGCAGAAGGCCCCCGAGGCTCAGAATCCTTCCACCTCTATCACTTCATAAATCTGTTACTGCTCCTTGTTCTTCCCTTCTCCCAGCTGTGTGATTGGGATTATTTAGGAGAACACAGTATGGAGATGATAAGAGAGGTGTGGAAGGCAGAATAATGTCCCCTCCAAAGATGTCCACATCCTAATCCCCAGGACCTGTGAGTATGTTACCTTACGTGGCAAAAGGGCTTTTGCAGATATGATTAATTTCAGGATCTTAAAACAGGGAGATAGATTATCCTGGATTGCCTCTGGCTTGAACCTGCTGGCCAGTGCTTCTTCTCCCAGGATGGGGCTACTGGCCTGCCCTAGATCCTACAGATACAAACAGTGAAATCTTTAGTCTCTGCTTTCAAGGAAATCACTGTCTACTGGGGAAGATGAGCCCTTAGATACATAAATGATTTCAGCAAAACCGACACAGACTGTGGTTATAGACAACGACCAACTGGGAGTGTAGAGAAATGAGGGACAAACCAGTGTCAGGAACACTGCACAAAAGAGACTCTGCTTGAGAAAAGATCTTAAAGAGGAAAAGGGATTTTCATGGCTATGTGGTGGGGAAAGGCATTTCATTCCCAGGTGGAGGGTAGGGCAGCATCTCACTGCTGTCCTGAGGTCTCACTTCAGGGATGCTCCTTCCCAACCCCTAGGGCAACACAGGATTCTTCTTCCCTCCTCCCTAGAGCCAGGCGTGAGGGAGGACCTACCTTCCCCAATAAGAACTGCAGAGCTCTCCAAGGGTCTGACTGAGCTCCTGTCCTCAAAGCTCTGTTTTCTAGACTTTGCCCAACTTTGGGGAAAAGCTGACTTTGCTTTGGATGCTGAGGAGATTCTGAATTTAGATGGTTGAGAATCTGTTTCCAGTGGACAGGCATCTTTCACATGGATAATGACCGTGCTGTCATCAAGAAAGGGACAATTTGGAAGAGCTTTCACCAGGCTACAGACACTTTGTGCGAACCCAGCCTTCACCCTCCACTCCTGTCTCCCTCAGACACCCGTCCCATTTGCCTGCAGGGCCTGTGTCCTTGGAGAGATGAGCCTGGTTCCATCACACACAACACAACACCCATGCCGTGGTCCCGCTCCACCTGGATCAGCAGCCCTGGGTCTGGAGCTGGTTTCCCACTGTCCATTAGCAGGTCAGCCACAAAGATGGCTACTGAGTATCTCTGTCTGCGGCTTAATGTTCCTTTTTAGCACCTGCACGGGGCTGTTCCCTAGAGACTAGAGTGGCGTCAAGTGACCTGTCACGTTTATGACCACACAGGCCACACACCTGCCCTCCCTCTCTGACCACATCAGGATCCTTGTTTCCATTTATATCCTTCTCAGTGTGATGATTCTTTTCCTTGGTTATGAAAGATTCTTTTGTACAATCAGAAAAAGTCACTACCTCCAGTGATGAGGGGATAGTCAACTCCTAAATGCCTTCTTAAATTCCTGGGGGATTCTAAATGTAGCAGGATTGGGGTTTGTTCAGCCCTCTTGTTTTCCCAGGTCTCAGGTTCACTGGACATTGTAGGCTTTAAAGTCAGAACAGTCTTACCACAGGGCTGTGTCCTACCCCTGAGGACTTGCCCAGCACCTCATTTCTGTTGTGTTGTCTTCGCCCCTTATGGTAACTAGGGGCGAAGGGAGGCTGCCAACAGACAGACAGACGGAAAGAAGGAGACCAGGTTGAACCAGACAGACAGGTATGCTCCATGGAGGCACCAGGAGGACACTGAAGAGAGCTTCCTGACATCCCAGGAGGTTCCCAAAACATCACCCCCATAATCATCTCTGGGTCCTGCTCATGGGAACTCCTGAGCTACAAACTTGCCCCAAAGGGCTGACAATAGTGCAGAGGACCTGACCTGACACCCTAGGACTCTCCAGCTTCCAACACAGAAGAAAGAGGCCAAGGGTCACCGCTGTGGTGTCTGAGGGCAGCAGAACAACGTCCGTTCTCCTGAGACATGAGCTGGACTTGCTGCAGCATTGTCTGGTCAGCGACATGTGCCCATATTCTCTCTGTGGGCATCTGGCTTCTCAGATTAACTATTTCTTTCAATCACAACTTAATTTTAATTTTAATTATCAGTCTTTGTTGGTGGTGGTTGTGTATATTCTGAACTTTGTTCTCTGTGATGAAAACAGGTTGGTTTGACTCTCCCGTGATAACTAATTCCCTGGTTTGGGCTTTGATCAATGGTTCGCTTGGCAGCTGGTTAGAGCAGAAAGCAGAACAAGTCTCCATTTCTCTAAGAATAGATCCTTGAATGATCACTCTGCAGGCATTCTTCCGTCTCTGGGGTGACCTCAGTCCCAGCCTCTGGAGAGGAGCTCTGTGAAGGGGGCAGTCTCACTGGTCCCACTCAGTCCAGCCTTAGCTTCTGTGGGAGCAGAGGCACCTCCACCACCTCCTCCTCCTCCTCCAGCTGCAGGTGGGCTGTGCCTGCCAGCCCCGAGAGGACACCAAGAAGACCTCTGGTCAGGCCATCAGACATGCAAATTGACACCAAGAAAACTTGTGTTTATTTAACCCTGGGGCAGAGGCCCTGATTCCAGAGCAGCTCTGACAGTTAACTACCTGCCCAGCTCCATTCCCCTTGCTTTTTATTCCAGAGGCAGCAGATCCCAGCAACATTCCAAGATGGGCTTCCAGGTCCAGCTCTTCTGTCTCCTGGTGATGGGCTTTCAGGGTAAGTATGTTTTCTGCTGTAGATGCTGAGCTGGAACTTTAGTCCATGACCCAGAGATCATATGCTCAAATGGGTTTTGGAAATTACAGTGCAATATGTAGAGTCGTTCTGACTTAACTCTTAGAAACTGAGGCAGAGTTCAAGGCTGACAATGTGACATAGGCATAAGCAGCCTTGAACTTGCCCTCTGCCCCCTGAGGGCCACGGAGCTGTCTGTCCATGCTCCCACCCCATGTTCACCCTCTCTTTTGAGGCTCACTGGCGACCCGTTGAGGCTATAAGAAATAAACTCGTCCATCAACTCCTCAGAATGGGGCTGTGCCATGTTGTGTCACCTTTTATAGCTTGCCTTGGGCCTGAGGACACATTGACAGCCATTTCTATGTAGATTCTTGGACACAGGCAAAGGTGGAGATGCCCAGCAGCACTTAGTTTCTAATTTCTGTCATGTGAAAGCATGACATCGTTCTTCTAAAGAACAATGTTTCCTTGAAGCCTTTGGGAGAAGTAATGCATTGTGTTGCTTGGATGGGGTGTCCTTACAGGCTGCAGGGGGCAGATCATCCTGACTCAGTCTCCAGAGACCCTGGCAGCATCTCACGGCAGCTTTGTCTCCATCACCTGCAGAAGCAGCATGGAGGTAGGTACTTCCATGGCCTGGTACCAACAAAAACCCAATGAAGCTCCCAGGCTGCTCATATTTGGGGCTTCTGCCAGGGCTGCTGGAACCCCATCCAGATTCCGGGGAAGTGGCTCTGGCTCTGAATTCTCCCTCACCATCCAAGGAGTGGAAACTAAAGACATTGCGGTGTATTACTGCCAGCAGCACTTCAGCCGGCCTCTCACAGTGACAGATCCCCAAACAAAAACACATATTTTCTGGTCTATAGATGTCTGTCTGCCCTGGTGCAAAGACACCTGCTTCCTGCAGGAGGCCACAATGTGAGAGATGTGAAGTATCCACATTTTAGATGTCCATGTTCTCAGAGTTGATATTTTCTGACCTGGTGAATCAGGAGCATGTTGAAGAGTTCTTGCCTCACATTTAAACCAGATCCACCTAGAGGAAAATGTGGAAGGGGGTTAGAGCCAAGCTGTGATCTAGACAGAAGCTGTAAATGGATTAATTTGTTGTTATTTCCATTGTCAATTGCAGTATAACAAAGCACCCCAAAATAATAGCTTAAAACAACAGTTTATTATTTCTTGTGACTGTGGGTTGGCTGGGTGGTTTCTCAGCTGGTTTGCCTGGGCTCACTCATGCAGCTGCTGTCAGCTGTAAAGTCAACTGGGCTGAAAGGGCCAAGTTGGTCTCACCCACATGTCTGCCAGTGGTGCTGGCTGTCAGCTGGGAGCCTTGGTTCTCCTCTTAGTCACATACAATGAAAGGGGTGGTTAGAGACCTCCACCTCAGGTGCAGACTCTAAAGAGTGAATTAACTGTAGAAATTTTTTACATCAGTAGTAATGCAACTCTTTATTATCACCATGCAGTGACAGTTCTTAACAATGTCAGGGATAAAATGTACCCACCTGGAAGGACCATTCTGTCTTCTCGCCCTCCATCTCCTGTCATGCCACTGGATGGCCTGCTTATATGTCTGGTAGTCAGTACTGGTTGTTGACTGGATGTCTCAGTTCTCCTCCACATGGCCTCTCATCCTTCAACAGGCTGGATCAGTTTTCTTACATTCCAAGAGGGAGGGTAGAGGCTGCAAGGCCACTTGAGGTCTGGGCTCCAGAACTGGCACAGCATTCCTTTCACCACATTCTATGTATCAAAACAAGACCCAGGACCAAACTTGATTCAAGAAATCAAGAAATAGACTCCACTCTCAGTAGGGAAATAGACTTCACTCTCAATGGGAGGAACATGTGGCAATGTTTTTCTCATCTACATAATTGTCTTTAATTATAATTTTACAGTGACAACAAAGACAAGCATGGCTGCAATATTTATTGAATGCTTATTATGTTCCATGAGCTGATCTGTCTTGTTATGAGATGTTTTATTCCCATCTTCCAGTTGAAGACCCTGAGGCAGAGCGAGGTTATGAAATGTGCCCAAGATCACCCAGAAATAAGCCAGGATTCTGACCAGAAAATCTTATTCATAGAAGGTGGTGAGTGGTATGACAACACAGAGGAATTCTGTGGACCTAGCTGATTGGAAACATTGTGTGAGAGGCCCTGCCCCTGGTGCTGGACAGTCACATACTCCACACACAACTTGCTGAAGACGCGGTTTGGGATCTTCCAATGCCATTCTGTATGTTCATTAGTAGTTGTGAAGCTAATCAGTGTGATTAACCAAGATGGCATTTGTAGTAGCTAAAAATCAGAGGAAAAGTGGATATTTTATTTTATTGTTTAGACAATTGACAAAGAAATAAGAAAATAATGTACAAGCAATAGAAAAAACACTAAACTGAGGCCTTTGGATAAGAGGTTGAGAGGCATAATGACAGAACAAATTGGCCACCTCCTTTCAGAAGATAGGAACGATCAGGAGAAGGAAATGTGAAACAGAAACACAATCTTGGTTACTCAAAGGAATCTAAGGGGAAACTATGCCTCCTTCCTGAGTGCCAGCAGGCAGTGGGAAAATTCTCAATGAAAAAAATATGAAGAGTAATTGTATATGTTGCGTGCTCAACACAATGTGCTAGGCACCTTGGAGCAAAAAGAAATGGAACAAGTTATCCCAGACCCTAAATGTATCCCAAATCTGACCACCTCTCACCTCCTCCACCTCCACTGCTGATCCTGCTACAAGCCTCCACCATTTTTCACCTGGACCAGGACTACACATTCTTAAAGGTCACCAGCTTCTCCCCTTGCCCACCTGCAGTCTATTCTCAAGTCAGCAGCCAGAGGGATCTTTTCAAAATGTGAGTCATGCTTCTCCTCTGATCAAAATCTTGCACTAGATTCCACTTCACACAAAATAAAAGCCCAATTCCTTACAATGCCTACAGGACGCCCGCCCCCCCCGCCCCGCCGACTTGGACCCTCCCCGTTACTTCCCTGATCCCTTCTGCTATGGCTCCACCCTCTGCCTCACTGGGCTCCAGCCTCTGCCTTGAACAAGCCATGCACAGTCCTGAGGTCAGACCTCTGCTCTCGCTTGTCCCTCATCCATCAAGTTGGCCCAAAGCTTCCCTTCTCAATGATTACCCCAATCCTGCATTCATAGCACACCCTGCTCCATATTTTGTTCAAAGCACTTCTCAGTTTTATTTATTTCTTTATGATGTTTACATGTTAGAATCTGACTCCCTTTGGCAGAAATTAAGCTCCTTAGAGTCAGAGACCTTTGTCTGTTTTGTGCATTGACGTGTCCCAATGTAATGTAAGAGAACTGGGTGCCTAGTAGGTGCTCAATAAACATTGTTGCATATTCTAGTTAGGAAGAAACATGACTACACACACAGGAAAAGCATCCCCTGTGAGACTGGATATCATTAGAGTATTACATTGTGCTCTGCTCCTGCAATAAAGTGAGCAGGAAGCATGAAGTAGCTAAGGAAGAGCTCATGTATCTTACAGCAGGAAACCTGGTAAGTCCAGAGTAGGCTAGAGAGGGATTTAAGAAGGTGACATGAAAGTACAAGAATGGGCTAAGTCACAGCCTGTTTTTAGAAGATATTTTGATTAATGTCTTATTCAAATTTTTAAAATTACTCTGCTCCTATGTATTCAACTTTTATTTTTGTGCACTGATTATGTGCCAGGCACTGATCCAAGCCCTGGAGTTATAGCAGATCAGTTTACATTGCATTGGGGAATCCCTACCTGTGTGTTGTAAAACAGGAAAATCAACTATAATTTCTAATCCTTTCTAGTTTCTACGGTAGAAACTTAGATAATTGATTTTAAACCTTTATATTTTCTAAAATAAGCATTTAAAAACTCTATATTTCTCTCCAAACACTGCTTTTGCAGCATTCCACAAATGTTGACATGTTCTGTTTTTATAAACCCTCATTTTTAAATGTTTTCTAATGTTCTCTTTCTGACCCACTTGTTTTCTGTAATTCCATTGCTTGGTTTTCAGATATTTTGGGATTTTTTTTTCAGATACCTTTTTTCATTATATCTGGCTTGATTGTGTTCTGACCAGGTAATATATACTTAAGAAATTTATTAAAACTTTATTTTATAGCCCAGTATATTATCTAGTTTGGTAAATGCTCTATCGTCACTCATAAAGAATGTGCCGTATTCACTTGTGGGAATATTGTTTCACCAAGTCCAATTGGTCAAGATGTTTGGTAGTGTTAGTCAGACCATGGAGAGCATTACTGCTTCACTGAGTGTTTTCTAGTTCATGCTCTCTCTCAATTGACTCTTTAATTATATCTTTATTTATTTACTTTTCTAGGGGTTATTGTAGTGCAGTAGTTTTCATCTGGGAAAAATTTTGTCCCTTCTCCCCTGGGAACATTTGGCAAAGTCTGGAGACACTTTTGACTGTCACAACTAGAGGAGGAGGGGGTGGGCTGTGGCCCTGGGCTCCAATGGGTAGTGATAAGGGATGCTGCTAAATATTCTGTGATGCACAAAACAGCTTCCACGATAGAGAATTTTCAGGTCTAAAATGTCAACAGTGCCCACAGAGAAACTTTGCTGTATGGATTACAATACACATCCATAACTATCTCAGTCTACTGTAAATTAATATTTTTTCACTTCACCAGCAAGGTGAGATCTGTTCGTCTGTATACCGTCATTTAGCCCCCTGGTATCCTTGTGCTATTTTTGTCATGCATTTTACTTTTATGTATGTTTCTATTCATTTTTTCCTTTTTTCATTGATATGTTTTTTTAAATTCTTATTCATTTTTTACTTTTTTGTATATTATTTTTATATTTTTATTCATTTTTCTTTAAACAATCAGTTGTCTTTAAGGAAATTGTCATCAAAGAACATTTTACATTTACCTATCATTTACCATTTCTGGCACTCCTCATTTCTGTTGTGTTTCTATCTGGTAAAATTTCTCTTCAGCCTGAAGGAGTTTCCTTGGCATTTATTGTGGTGCAGGTCTGCTGATGACAAATTCTCTCAGTTTCTTTTTTGTCTGTAAATTTCTTTATTTCACTTTTAGTTATGAAGGATCTATTTACTGGATATGGAATCCAACTGAACAATTTTTTGTTTCAGTTCTTGAAGATGCTGTCTTGTATTCTGTTTTCCACTTTTTTTCTGACAAGAACACTTTGGTTGTTTTCCAGTAACATTTTTTCCCATGTGCAGCTTTTAAGGTTTTTCTCTTTATGAAAAATTTTCATCATTTGGCCTAGGATGTGCTTAAGGGTGACTTACTTTGTGTTTATCCTGCTTAGGGTTTGTTGAGCTTCTTGGATTTGTGGGTTGACATTTTTTATCAGCTTTGGAAAACGTTTAGTTATTATTTCTCAAATTGTTATTCTGCTCATAATTCTATGGATTGTCAATTTAAGCTGGGTTCAGCTGTGCAGTTCTTCTGGTCTTGCTTGGTCAGCTGCAGATTGGGGAAAGAGGGAGAGCTCTGCTAAACTAGGCTGGGCTCCCCCTCAGGTGATGCCTGATTGTAGGTTGCCCTAGAATAGGATTACCTTTGACTACTGGGCTCTGTTCCACATGGTTTCTAATCTTCTAGCAGCTCATCCAGGAGCTTCCATAGCATGGAAGTTGGAGGGGACCAAGAAACTAGGGAGGAATTATGCAAAGTCTGTTATGGTCTCGATTTGGAGCTGGCACAACATCCTGTCTACCACATTCTATTGACCAAAGCAAGTCAGAGGCTAGCCCAGAATCAAGGGAGACTCTGCCTCCTAATGGGAGGGGCTGCAATCACATTGCAAGGGGTGTAGCTAACAGGGAGGGAAATTACTGGGAGGAAGGAGTCCTTGAGGGACTGCAGCAGAGAGCATAGCACCCACACTGCAGTTGAAGAGCCACATTCACTGTGCTGAGAAGATGGTGGTTTCCATTTGGAAGAAACTGGATACATCTGTGTCATGTTTACTCTCTGGTGCTAGAGGGGACACCATGCTGACCGTTTCCAGCCTCCAAGTCCACGACTCCAGGAGAAAAACTCACCATCAGCAGCTACAGGCCAGTGACTTTAGACTGGAACCTGCAAAGACGAGGAGAGGTTCCTAAGCTTTTTGTTTATGAAGTGGCTGACTGATGTTCTTGAACCCCAGCCAAGTTCTGTGAAATTAAAAGATTCTGTGGATAGTCAGCAACTTGAGGGCTCTTGTGATGCTAGAGAAGATTTCTGGGGATATATAACTTTCCCTTTGCCACTTTACGTCTCTGAACATAAACCTAGCTCCCTTAAGCTTGTTACTCAGAGAGGCCTTGTGCTTCCTCCTGGGGAGGGGAACCGTTTTGGGCCTCAAGTCCTGTTGGGCAGAAAGGTTTGCAGGGCTCACAGCAAAGGTAATTAGTTCCCATCTTGATAAAATAAAAACTTACAACCTTCAAGAGTAAGTTACTGAACAAGATAGTGGGCATGTGGGTTCCTTCCTTCTGTCCTTCTTTCTTTTTTCATTATTCTGTTATTTTTCCTTTCTACATCTATTTTGATAACACTGCTTTGGATGTTCTCAAAACAAATTGAGTGTGATATTTCACAATTTATGTATCCAATTTAGTGTACAGTATTGCTAACTTTGTAGTTAAGATTTGTACCTTAGGGGCTGGCCTGGTGGCATAGTGGTTGAGTTCACATGCTCTGCTTCGGTGGCCCAGGGCTCGCGGGTTCAGATCCTGGGTGTGGACCTACACACCACTTGTCAAGCCATGCTGTGGCAGTGTCCCACATAAAACAGAGGAAGATGGGCACAGATGTTAGCTCAGGGCCAATCTTCCTCAGCAAAAAGAGGAAGATTGGCAATAGATGCCAGCTCAGGGCTAATCTTCTTTACCAAAAAAAAAAAAACAGTACCTTAAATGAATAGATTAATTTTAATGTAAATTTCTGAGCCAATTATTTCTATTAAACCAAGAGCATTTATTACTCTTATTAAACATACAGAAAATATTTCAAAATTAAAATGTTACACATTGTCAAATTATGCAGGGATTTCCCAATAGTATTTCCCAGATCATCACAGGAGTCCAGGACCTCTGTTCACCTTTGGAACTAGAATGAGGGAAAGACAAGTAGTACATTGAATGCCTGCTATTATCAGGAGGAAAGTAATGGGATGAAGGAAGCAGATATTGGGCCTCATAAGACTCTAACTAATGGGACCTGATACAAAGATGCAAAATCTGTACTAAAGATGAATGTGCACCTTAAAAGATAGGTGAATTTGGGGTTTTGTTAGGAAAACAGAAGCTCTCATAGGATTTCCAAGTAGGTCAGGTTTTAGCCCAAGGCATTAAAGAATTACACAACTATTGGGGAGTCCTAGGAGCAAAGGTCAGAGAAGTCACTGTGAGAGTTCTTCAAATCAGGAAATGCCTAAATTGTGGGGAATCTGCTGCAAACGATTTCAGTAGCAATTCCAAAGCAAGTGAACCACCAGAGCTATTCCAGAGGCCAGAACAAACCTCAGGAATTGTAACAAGGTCTTCTGTAGTCTGCACATACTTTGGCTCACAACTACCACTGGAGACAAATGGTTTCCCTCACTCTTCCAATTTTCAGATCTCACACAAGCACCCTTTATGAACTGAAAAATATCCAGAAAAGGATTCTGGGAAGTGATGCAGATGAGAATGTAGAAGGGCAAAGGAGTGATGCCAAGCTAACAAATAGGCAATCTGGTCCACTTCTTTGTTGCTCCAGCATCCAAAAGACTATTTACCCATGTTTAACTTTCTAATAAAAAATACAACACCATTGTGCATCTGCCTAAGATGATGAAATGATCCCTTGTAAAACTCAAGACATGTTCTCCATATTCCCCAAAGAGAATGCTTGTTTATTTTCTAGCTCAGCTACAATCACTTTTATATTATGTAATCTAAAGGCTGAATTATCAACTTGATCACTACAAATGCACCTTATAAAAAAGGTAGGGAAAGGGCCAGCCCCGGTGGCCTAGTGGTTAAGTTCAGCATGCTCCACTTTGGTGGCCCAGGTTTGGTTCCTGGGCATGGACCTACACCATTTGTCTGTTGGTGGCTGTGCTGTGGTGGTGGCCCACATACAAAGTAGAGGACGACTGTCAACAGATGTTAGCTCAGGGTGAATCTTCCTGAGCAGGAAAAAAAAAAACAGATGAGGAAGGAGAAAGGGAGAAATAATATATGTATAATATAAAAATTTTTATATATGCAAATTTACTTGTGATATATGGACTATATTATATATAAAACATATAATATATGTATATCAATATATGAATAACTGATTGAATCCTTATTTCTGAAGTTGGTACCAAGTCAGCCATGCTTAATATTTATAACTTTCTTTTTCAACTATCCACGATCCCTTTGCCCTAAACAGCTACTATTTTGGTCACAGTTCTTTGTTTTGAGTGGTAACTCTAATCTCTTATTCCTGAATGAGTTAGACTGTTTGAAATTTGCCATGTATTGTGTTGCTGTAGTCTTCTATTAAGTTTTACTACAGTACATGAGAATACTGAGAGGCACCCGAAGAAATTTCTAATTCCCAGACATATTTCTCCCTGCCACCAGTTTGTATCAGCAGCTCTATTTTACCTTGATATTTAGAATAACCACCCAACTCTATAATCTCTTTATTTGTCTGCAGCATGAGTAGCCCAAAGTAGCCGTCACATTTTCAACTTCCTGTTCAATGGAACCATTACTATGTCCCCTGTCATTAGCATTCTTCCCTTGGAAACTAAGACTTTTAAAATGGAAAGCTCAAAATTGCAAGGACAGGAAGCAAAATTTTTGCAAGAGTGATATTCATTGAAATCACTTCTACTTCTACATTTTATTTTTCATTCGGTGAGGAAGATTAGCCCTGAGCTAACATCTGTTGCCAATCCTCCTGTTTTTGCTGAGGAAGATTGGCCCAGGGATAATATCTGTGCCCATCTTCCTCTACTTTATATTTGGGGCACCTGCCACAGCATGGCTTGATAAATGGTGCATAGGTCCGTGCCTGGGATCCGAACCTGTGAACCCCAGGCCACCAAAGTGGAGCGCGTGAACTTAATCATTATGCCACTGGGCCGGCCCCTCTACTTCTACATTTTGAGTCTTGGAGCTGTATATTCTAGCTATGAGAGGAATAGTGCCAAAAAAAAAAAATTGTTTGTTAGTCCTACTTGTACTATAACTAAGTCTCCAATAGGACATTTCACTCTTTTTTCAGGCTAGTTGTTTCTGAGTGATGGAGTGTATAAAAACATCAGCAAATTCTCTCACATCTTTTGGCACAAGTTTGTTGGTCAGATAGCATGATGTTGAATAAGGATTTTGTAAGCCATAGACAGTGGTGCTGACAGAAGCATGGTGGACAAGGAAGCAAGTTGCCAGATGTAGAGTCTGCAGTGACAACAATTGGTTCTTCCCTCTTGATGGAAGGAGTCTATAAAATGAAGCTACTACCAGGAGACTAGCTGGTTCCCTCAGGCACTGAAGTCATAATGAGGGTTCAGGGATAAGAATCAGATCAGTCTCTTCCTTTGCCCTGTTGTGCTATTACCTAAAGGGGAAAAATCATGTAAGTATTAGTAAGGGCAGTCCATGTTGTTGATCCCATGTATAGCCTCCATCCTTGCCCCCATGGCCACTTTATGCTTGAACTCAATGAACAAGCAGTGGAGTGTCTGGGAAAGAGGCTAACTGACATCTACAAGAGTCATCTTGTCTCTCTGATTACTGAGAGCTTCCTATGAAGGAGATGTTATTTATTGATAATTTTCATAGGACACAAATAATCTATAGTGTGTGTCCAATTTAAGAGATTCATTTATAAAACTATTTTCTAACTTCTTATCACCAACTTCCCAGTCTTGATTTATCCAATTTTCTGACCATCTGGCCAAACTCTTAATCACTGCCTTTGAATCGCTGAATGTCTATGACAGGTTCTCTCTCCTTAAGGTAAAGTGGATTGGAGTACATAACTCCAAGTTCTGCCCACTGAGATAATTTTCTCCCCTGTGTTCTTCTCCCACTAGTCTTAAAGTGGTCTTTAAGACTATAAAAATTTACTTTGAAGGGATGACAGCATATCCTGCATAAATTTGACCTGAATTATTTTCTTCCTCAGTTGAGTGGCTAAAGGGAATCCACAGAAGGCTATAGGTATAGAATGAGGGCAAGGGAGGAATTCAGCAGGTGTAGGTGCCAAGAGAATTTGAGCAACTTCCATGTGTAAATCATGTGTGCCTTGGGGACTTAATCAAGTCCCAGTCTGTATATCTAACTTCCACCTGATGATATAATGCTATTGTGCCTGCATAAATCATGGCTTGTTGGATCAGTTACCACCCAATTTGTAACAGAAAACTCAGATCATGTGGCCACTTTGTCTCCTATAGACAACATGTAGTCTTGACCAGGGCTTAGTACCAAGTCAGGACCATTATCTCAAAAAGGGGTTTGTTATCCGCAAAACAGATCATGGTGTTGCAATACTCTAGAGGTCTGCACTGAGGTTCTCCTGCTGGGGCTTTCTGGATCCTCCATATACTATCCCTATCTTCCACAGGCACTTTAAGCACTGTTGACCTACTAGGTTATAAGGTTCACTGCCGGTTGGACTTAGTGCGGAGTCTTCTTCTCTTCTGGGACTGATTCAAAACTGGCAATCTTACAAGTTCTCAATAAATGAATTAGAATAACTCACTCCAAAATGTCTATGTTGCCTTCAGAATCCACAAAAACTGTTTGGTGTTGACTATTTTTAGCTATTGGCGGGAGTGCATCTTCATTTTAAAGATAATTTCTTGATATTCCCCAGACCATTCAATTGCTACAAACCTATCTGCAACAACAGCCAGGACTATGGAGGGAGCTGTGAGTTAATTGTGTGATTTTTTCTTCAACATCTATATTCAGCCACTGAATTCATGGTTTCGAGCTGACTCAACTTTTAATTATGCAAGCTCTGGGAATGATTTCTTAAAACTTGGAAAATTTTAGCCAATATTTTTTCAAATATTTTTTACACTCCCTTCCCTACTTTCTCCTCTCAGAACTTCAGTTCTACACACAATTGACTTCTTGACAGTATCCCACAGCTCATGGATGTTCTGCTCATTTCATTGTATTTTTTTCAACCTTTTTTTTCTCATTGTGCTCAATTTTGGATATTTTCTATTGCTGAAGGTCACTGATCTTTCTTCTGCAATATCTAATCTTGTCACTTGAAACTGTTGGGCTCTATTTTGTCTTGCTTTTAAACTTTATTAGGAAAGACCAAATGGCATTTAGTATAGGGATAATTTTGCCCCACTACTGAGGCAAAGCCCTTCAGAGTACTCAAGCTGATGTCCTGTGAATTATAAGATTTTCTGCTCTGGCTGGTGGAAACAACAACTAATCTTGGCTCTGTGTGAGCTCTGCAAAGTAGTTCCTCTAATAAATTCAGAGAGATCTTTCTACTGCCTCAGTGGATTCTTCATGTGTGTATCGATTAGTACATTGTCAGATATGGAGGGGAACCACTGTAGATATCCTAGGTTCTGTCCCTGTGCTGATAATTTATCACACCAAAGGCATCAGGGAATCAAATCAAAGAGGAAGACTCTCTGGCCTCATTAATATTGCCAGGTACCAAATGCAGAGATCTTATATAGTTTCCTGCAGTTTCTTGAAATGTGTCATGCTGGATAGAACCTGTCTTAGAAGGAGAAGTAGCAAGAAAAGCATGTTATGAACAATGAAGAGAGCAAAAGAACACTCTCTCCAAAGGACAGTGGAC
This sequence comes from Tapirus indicus, assembly GCA_031878705.1. Taxonomy (NCBI): domain Eukaryota; kingdom Metazoa; phylum Chordata; class Mammalia; order Perissodactyla; family Tapiridae; genus Tapirus; species Tapirus indicus. Next base: position 74,590,585 of record CM062923.1, on the reverse strand, counting down.
TATGTCTATCCTGTGGCCTCCAGGGAGAAACACATTCTCTGCAGGCAAATTTGTGCTATCCTGGTCAGACTTGGACACCCGGGAGACACTACACCTGTGCTATGTTATTGACATTAGCCAACCCAGCAGCTGTGCCTGGCCCTGCTCCATCCCCTGATGATTTGCATATTACTGGAGCACAGCTCACTGCCCTGGACACTTATTAACATGCTGGTCACACCCTGTGCAAGAGTCAATACCAGTCAGGGCATAGCATGGACATGAGGGCCTCTGCTCAGCTCCTCAGCCTCTCGCTGCTCTGGCTCCCAGGTAAGGAAGGAGAACACTAGAAATTTACTCTGCTAATGTGGTCAGTACTGCCTAGCATTTCAGGATAGTCCCCGTATAACATGATCAATAGTATATATATTTGTTTTTACCTTTCCAATCTCAGGTGCCAGGTGTGAAATCCAGATGACCCAGTCTCCATCCTCCCTGTCTGCATCTCTAGGAGACAGAGTCACCATCACTTGCCTGGCAAGTCAGAGCATTGGCAGTTGGTTAGCGTGGCATTAGCAGAAACCAGGGAAAGCTCCTAAGCCCCTGATCTATAAGGCACCCAGTTTTCATTCTGTGGTCCCTTCAAGGTTCAGTGGCAGTGGCTCTGGGACAGATTTCACTCTCACCATCAGCAGCCTAGAGCCTGAAGATGTTGCAACTTATTACTGTCAACAGGATAGTAGTAGACCTCTCACAGTGTTAGAAGCCAGAACATAAACCACTCAAGGAAGCAGATGTGTGAGGCTGGGCTGCCCCAGCTCCTCCTTATGTGCCTCCCTCTGCTGAGAGCATTTCTCAGAAGCAGCCATGCTTTGAAGGTCACTGGAAGGTTTTGATAGAATTGGGAGGGAGGCTCCTCAGCACCGTAACTCTCTCTTTCTCCCTCCTCAGCCCCAGCAGCACAGACATGTGAATCCCTCTCCTGATTAAATAAAGGATGGAGATGATTACACCTGATGAGTCTGGGTTATGGTACCAGTCAGGGTTTATACAGTAAAAGAGAATTCCGTCTACATATTCCAAGCAGGAATCATTTAGTATGTGAAATCTGAGTCTAAATTATCACCTTTCAAAATCTAGGGAGTGTGATATTAAGGAAAGCAGATGTTAGGAAAGGGTAATTCTCTGGTCTTCCCCAAGAAGGCAGAGTGCACCTGCCACTGAAGGTATAGGCTGCCTAACCGTGTGGTCCTCAGCCCTGTCTAGGAAGCCCAGGATCGGAGGTGCTGATGCTCTAGCCTCCTGCAGCACCTCACCAGGTGTTCTCCAGTCCTCATCTTGTCCATTCTCTTCCTGCAGATGCCAGTGGATATTGAATTTTATTCTTCTGACCTCCAAATCCCATTGTAGGGTTCATCATTGACAACTCTACACAAAACCGTAGAAGGAAAATAAGTTTTGGAAAGGTGATTCTAGAAGTGATGGTGATGGTTGGCAGCTGACAGCAGACAGCCCAGTATGGTCCTATTTCCATCACTCAGAATTTTTCCAGTTAGGGAATATCGTCCGGAATACACTTGGATGTGCTTCCAACTATCATCAGCAAGACTGGGATCATAACAAGAAAAAAACATTAAACATGCAGTAAACAGAAAATGAGGAAATTGCATGAAATATATAGTAATCACTTGACAAAGAAATGAAAGGCTTTCTTCACACACACACACACACAGAACTAAACATGAACGTAGAATTCTTCTACCTTAACTTGAAAATATCTTTCTACTCAAAATTTGTCCAGAATCCAGCAGCATCATCAGCACCACTGAAAAGTTTCTTGTTACAAATATAAAATAGCAGGCCCACTCTAGACCTACTGAGTGAGAATCTGCTTTTTAACAATATAACAGAATACCTATCTAATGTTTAAGAAGCTATGTCTTAGGAGATGTTTACTTCAGTTAAAGATATATATACTTTTTTTGGCCCAATGAAGCCATTTAAGAAAATTTCTATTTTAAAGCCACATGTTGAAAAAACACAGCCACCTTTACTTTTTGGTTAATACAAAATTAAATTTTAAAACATTTTTAAGTTAATAAGAGATGAAAAATATACTTATTTGTCAATGATAGCATAAAATACCTTGATAATCAAATGGAGTCAATGTTTTTTGAAAATTGAGGAATCACCAAGGTGAAAAAATAAATAAATATTAAGTGCATGCACCTGACGTCAAGACTTAGTATAAAACCACAGTAATCGAGAGGGCATGGTATTCGTGAAAGAATAAATAGATCTGTGGAATGGAATAGAGTCCAGAAATAGAACCATATAAATGTCAAAGTCAACTGATCTTTGACAAAGGAGCAAAGGCAATACACTGGAGCAAAGACAGTCTCTTCAATAGGGGTGCTGGAACAACTGGACATCCACATGTAAGACAATGAATCTGGAGACAGACCTTATGCCCTTCACAAAAATGAACTCAAAATGGATTAAAGACCTAAATGTAACATGCAAACGTATAAAATTCATAGAAGATATAACACAGGAGAAAACTTAGATGACCTTGGGTATGGCAATGACTTTTTAGATACGTACAAAAGGCATGTTCCATGAAGGAAATAGCTGATAATCTGGACTTCATTAAAATTAAAAACTTTTTGGGGCCGCCCAGTGGCGCAGCGGTTTAGTCCGCGCTTGGCAGCCCGGGGTTCGCGAGTTCGGATCCCGGGCGCCCGCCGACGCACCGCTTGTCAGCCATGCCATGGCGGCGTCCCATATAAAGTGGAGGAAGATGAGCACGGATGTTAGCCCAGGGCCAGTCTTCCTTAGCAAAAAGGGGAAGATTGGCAACAGATGTTAGCTCAGGGCTGGTCTTCCCCACAAAAAAAAAAAAAAAAAAATTAAAAACTTTTGCTCTACAAAGACAAAGTCAAGTGGATGAGAAGACAAGTCTCAGAATGGGAGAAAATATTTGCAAAAGACACATCTGATAAAGGACTGTATCCAAAATATACAACAAACTCTTAAAACTCAACAATAAGAAAACAAACAACCCAATTAAAAAAAATGGGCCAAAGAGCTTTAACAGACACCTCACTAAAGAAGATATACAGATGGCAAATAAGCAATGAAAAAATAAGCTCCACATCATATTGTATCAGGGAAATGCAAGAACAATGAGATACCACTACACATCTATTAGAATGGCCCAAATCCAGAACGCTAGCAACACCACACGCTGGCAAGGATGCAGAGCAACAGAACCTCTCTGACATTACTCGTGGTGGGAATGCATATTTGTGTGTCTACTTTAGAAAACAATTTGGCAGTTTGTTACAAAACTAAACATACTCTTACCATAAGATCCAGCAATTGTGCTCCTTGGTATTTACCTAAAGGAGTTGAAAACTTATACCCACACAAAAACCTGCACATCAATGTTTATAGCGGGTTTATTCATAATTGCCAAAACTTGGAAGCAACCGAGATGTCCTTCAGTAGGTGAATGGATGAAGAAACTGTGATAGATCTGGAAAGTGGAATATTATTCAGTGATAAAAAGAAATGAGCTATCAAACCCATGGGAAGACATGGAGGAACCTTAAATGTACATTACTAAGTGAAAGAAGTCAATCTGAAAAGGCTACAAACTGTATGATTCCAAATATATGACATTCCGGAAAAGGCAAAAATATGGAGACAGTAAAATCAATGGTTGCCAGGGGTTGGGTATAGTTGGGGAGAGGGTTAAATAGGCAGAGCCCAGAGAATTTGTAAGGGATGTGAAAATACTCTGTATGATATTATAATGACAGACACATATTATTATATATTTGTCCAAACCAGTAGCATATACAATACCAAGAGCGAACTCTAAGGTAAATTATGGACTTTGGATGATTATGAAGTGTCAATGTAGGTTCATCAGTTGTAACAAATGTGCCACTCTGGTGAGTGATGTTGATAATGGGGGAGATTATGAATGTGTGGGGTAGGCGATATATGGGAAATCTCTGTACCTTCCTCTGAAGTTTGCTGTGAGTCTAAAACTGCTCTAAAAAAGTAAAATATTTAAAAAAATAAGTACACTATGATGAAATTTTTTAAAAGCCTACATACTGCATGATTCCAATTATATGACATTCTGGAAAAGGCAAAACTATGGAGAAAGTGAAACAATCAATTGTTGCCAAGTGTTTGGGGAAGGGAAAGAGGGATGAGTAGATGGAGCACAGTGGATTTGGGGGGCAGTGAAACTATTCTGTATGATGCTGTAATGGTGAATTCATGTCATTATACACGTGGCAAAATCCACAGAATGGACAACACAAATAGTGATCCTTAATGTAAATTATGGAATTTAGTCAATAATGTATCAATGTTAGATAATCAATTGTAACAAACGTACTACACCAATGCCTGCTGATAATAACAGAGGAAACTGGATGAGGTATTGAGGGGGTGTTTGGGAACTCTCTGTATTTTCTCCTCTATTTTTTGGTAAATCTAAAAATTCTCAAAAAATCTACTAATTAAGAAAAAATTGTGTGCGCGTGTGTTGGAGATGATTTTACTTAAACTTGCCTGTGCAGCTTGGTTTAGGGATTTTGTTCACTCCTGCAACTTACCATAAGAATATTGTGCCCTGAGTAGTCACTGCCCTTCAGTCTTGGCCCAGATCAAATACCATTCCTAGACTGGAGACAAGCTCAGTGGCCTGCAGCAGAACCGCCTAGCTGAAACTTGTATGGATCAGCAAGGAGTAATCATGTTAATCATGTGAACATGAACATCTGTGGACATGAAAAATATTTAGTGTTGTAAGCCACTGAGTTTTGAGTGGTTGTTTACCAATCATTATTGTGCAAAAGCTGACCAATTCAATACACATCTATCTATATAGGGAGATGTATTTTATTAAAATTGATGGTATAAATATGAATATTTAGCAATTCATTTATAAAGTTATTCAGAAGAACTTAAGACAATAATATTTGAAATAAAGATAAACATAAACTTATTTAGACAAATATGTGTGAGTATATGCAGACAACAATATGGCAAATAAATGTATAGGCACAGATATGCGTATTGTATATTGTATATATACAAATTTTCTACAAATGAGGTAAATTTTGTACTTATTGACTGCTGGATTTGACAGATTATTAGGTCTTAGAAGAAATAAAACTGAAGGATTGGAGACAAGGTCCTTTTTGGAAGAGCTATGACCGGACTTTTCGAAATGGGCCAAGATTGAAAATAATGGCTTTCCAAATGAATACTCATTAAAATGACATTCCTGAGTTGAGGACTGTCAACAATTACAGTGTTCCAACTCATAGGCTTCAGTTAGTCACCTTTTTCAGCTTTCCTAGAGGGTCTCACAAACAAATGTCACAGAGGACCATGCATGGGCTCAATTATATGAATTTTGACTAAGTGAGGCAGACTTGGCTACTGGAACTTCCAAGCATCCAACTTGTCTAGAAGAATGGCCACTACTAAACCTCCAATATTACTCTATGAATCAAGAGATCAGACTAACAACTGGTGTCGAGTTCATTAGCGTGGGCCAACAGGACTAGACAGTTCCTCCCACAGTGTTACAGCCCTGAGCATAAACCATCCTCCCAGGCTGATTGTGTGGTGAGGGTTATTGGTCCAAGCACGTGCACTCTGCTCTGTTGTCTGTTCAGGGGTGTAGGGTCTATTTTGAGGAAGGGTTTCAGGGCTTATGGGTAACGGCCTGCAAAGAACATCAGTCTTGCAAATGCTTTCTTTCTTGAGAACACAAAACCTCTAAGCATTAAATTAATTCTAAAATTGAGATTTCTAAGTGAAGACTGCAAAGGAATTCATCCACGGCATGGTCTTTGAATCTCTTGATTATTAAGGCATAGAAGTAGTTTTAAAAAAAGGAAAGAAAAAAGCCCATATTCAGCGAAATAACATATTCATATTCAGCGAGATATTAACTACACTGCCAAATGCAATTTACTGAAGTCTTGAAGATTTACTATGTGTTGAATACTGTACTAAGGACTTAAATATCTTTTGCAGTTAATCCCACAAGGATCTTCTATAAATGAGGAATCAGAGGTTCTCAGAGCTCAGATTGCTCAAGGTACCAGTGCTTGTAGGGAAGAAGATGGAAAAAGAATCTAGTACTTTGACTTTATAATTCCTACTCATTAATTAACTCATTCATTTTTTGTAACAATTAGATATAACTAAACCCAATAAAGTATCAACAAAGTGAGTATGAAGTGTACATCTGGATGCATGTAAACATATGCATGCTTGCCTGTAACCACTACCCAGATCCAGATAGAGACTGTCTACAGCATCGCAAAGTCTCTTCATGCTCCTTCCCTGTGAATTCCATATTTCTTCCACCACCACCAGAGCCTCCACTGTTCTGTTTTCTACAAATGTTTATAGATTTCCCCTGTTCCTGAACTTCATATAAATTGAGTTATATGGTACATACTCTTTGGTGTCTTGCTTCTTTCGATCAATATATTTTTGAGCTTCATCTATGTTGTTGGTGTGGCAGTAATTTCTTACTTTGTACTGCAGAATAGTTCTCTTTTATATGAATATATCACAATTAATTTATTCATTCTTTAATCAAAGAGTTGTTTTCAGCTTTTATTAACAAAGTTTTTAGGAACATTCTTCCAATGGCTTTTATGGACTTATACACTCATTTCTCTTGGGTATATTCCTGGGAGTGGAAGTTCCAGGTCATGGGACTGGCATAAGTTTGGCTTTAGTAAACACTGACAGATAGTTTTCTGAAATGGTGAACGTTAATTTACACTCAACCAATCACATAATAAAAGTTCCAGAAGCTGTAAATCTTTTCCAACACTTGGTATTATTAGACTTTTTTTTTGTATCTGTACTGATAAGTCAGAAGTGGTGTCATGTTTAAAGATTACATTTCCCCGATAACCAATGGTGTTGAGTAACTTTTCATATGAATATTTTTCATTGGCCATTTGCATGTCTTGTTTTTGGGAAATGGCTATTCAAATCATATATATATATGATTTGATATAGATATGATTTGAAATCAGAGATATATATCATTATATAAATCTCTCTCTCTACATATATATGATTTGAGATTCTTAATTATAAAGTAGTCTAATTGATCTTTTTTTCTCCTGTGTTTGTTTTGTGTGTTTATGTGTGTGTCCTGTTAAATAAATTTTTGCCTTCCTTTAAGGCCCAAACGCATTCTCCTATGCTTTCTTGTAGAAGCATCATTATTTTACTGCTTACACATAGACAATGCTTTACCTCTAATTCATATTTTTGCTTGGTGGTAGGTGAGTCGGGTTTTATGTCAATTTCTCATTTTATTTTCATTTCCATATCCAATAGCCCCTTACCATGTATTGCAAAACAATCACCATAACAAAATTTAAAAAAATACCAAAAAATAAACTATACCCCATTCTAATATTTCTCTTAGAAACCAAGTGATTGTGTAGGTGTGGGTCTTTACCTTGACTCTTTGTTCTGTCCCATTTGTCTCTTTGTCTATCTTTGTATCTGAAAAACACAAACTGTCTTAATCCCTGTAGCTTTATGATAAGTCTGGAGATCTGATATTATAACTCTTCCGATTTTATTTTCTTCTTTAAGATTTTCTTGGCTATTCTAGGTTTTTTTGAACTTCTATGTAAATTTTAGAATCATCTTTTCAACTTCAAAAAATCCTTTGAGGATTTTAATTGGATTGCATTGAGTCTACAGGTCAAATTTGGGAAAATTGAAATCTTAACAATACAGAGTTTTCTACTCTATGAACGTGGAAAATCTCAGAGTACCAATCTACTCTCTGGTCTCCAGAAGGAGTCACCATAACCAGCCAGGCCAGTTAAGTCTTAGCAGTGACTTAGCCTGGTATTGGCAGAACCCAGTTTAGCATCCTGTGATCCTCATTGTGAAGGCATCCATCTGAGCTTCAGGACTTTATCCCGATTCAGCAGAACTGGTCTAGGACAGATGTCTCACTCATAGCTAAGGGCCTGCAGGTGGAGGAAACTACACAGTGTGACACCTTGGTCTTCCGTCACATAGTGCTGCAGATCAGGACATGATCCCCCTTATGCTCGGATGCTTGAGTCCAATGTACAACTGCTGCTTTCCTGACTCCCACAACTGCTCCTGGAGTTACTGTGATGGAGCTCAGGAAAGCAGAGTAAAATTTCATGGAACATGATTCAGTCTCACCTCTTATTTTCAATATGCAGTATATGATCGTAGAAGACAATCCAGAGAATTTGTCAAAGAAAAATCCAGATCACTCTAGCTTCTTTTTATTTGCTTACTAATGATTCAGATGGCCATACAGTTTGATTCCTTCTTGGTGATAGTATGGACCATATGACCTGTTGGTTCTTCTGGGTATGAGACCATTCACCCTTCTTGTATTTAATACAGTGGAAAGTGTTGTGATGTAAGCTCCTCCTTCAAAAACTGTGATCAGTATTCAAGCATCCCCTCCCAACCAATACAGAATTTTCTTGCTCCTCATTGATAAAATTCACATTAGTAGCGCAAGTCTCAGCTTCAAATTTGGGAAGATGGTGTCTTCCAAAAATCAGTGGGTGTAGAGAAATGTTTTTTAAAAATGTGAAGTGGCTTTGATAAAAGAAAAATATTTTATTTGACAAGGAGTGAATAGACCCTTAACTACAAAATAATCTAGTAATTCATCCAGGATTGAGCCTGGTATACTGCATCTTCTCCATCATGATAAACAAATGGCACCTAATCAAACCTATGAAATCCACCAGCTCCCTGTGCCTATAACCACTACCTGAGGGCTCAACACTTCCCATTTCTTTAGTTCTTTCCTTTATATCCCAGTTCCTCCTAGTGTGTGACTCAAAGAAACACTAGGCCAAAAAACACATTTTGCATTGAGTCAACAAGACTTCTCTAGAGGAGTCAGAGATCCCTGGATGATTATCGGCACATCTCTGGAGGAAGTTGTGAGATTGAGAAGGATTGTAAACCTTCCAGCTGCTCTCACACCCACTGTACTCCCTGAAACAACAACATCACGGGACTGGCCTCGACTGCTTCCAAGCTTTGTTTCCATAAAGCTTCTCTTCCTTTATCTCAAACACCTACTTTTGATAGTTATAGAGATAATTCTGAACATTTTTTTCATAAGTAAAGTAGGCAAGACTCAGTGTAATGCAGGGATTCCTTAGGCCAGTAATGCTAAAATATTTGGATCTCCAGTACACACATGTTTAATGTATATGAAAAAAATCCATAAAGCAATAATTACTATTAGTCCACATGACATAAACTGGGATTTTCTATTTTCTTCAGATTACTCCATTTTACTCTATTATTCTAGTTTATGTCACAAAAAAAATCTGGTCATGACCACTAAATTAATTTCTTAATCCACAATTGGATAAAATCCCTCATTTTGCAAAATATAACCCTAGGGAATATGCTTCTTAGTGTGACATATTGCAAATGGTGTAGAGAAAAAGTTTGAAAAATGATACTGAAACAGGCCCCAAAGTGATGGTGGTAGTTTTATCCTTATTCTAAGTCATGGGCTAAGTTTTGGAGAAAAAAATGAAAAGATTAAAAAGCTGAATAAGAATTACATAGGAAAGAAGGACAGCAGTGTGACTTTCTAACCTTTCATAGGGCAAAATTTTGACAATGGGCGGTGGGAGGAAATATATTGAAAATGCCTGCATGGTCATGATTGTAGATCTGAGGGGTTTAGCACAGATCAATAAATTAGATTTATAAGACTTGTGAGCCTGTTAGTGAAAAGATGACCTGGAACTTGGCTATAGATGAAACATACTTGAAACATGCTATAAAGTAGCTAGTATTATTTTCTCAGTTTTACAAATACGGAAACTGAGGCAAAGAGTTAAGAAACTTGATTGATGTTACACAATCAGTAAGCTGTGGAGTTCCAACCCAACCCAGGTGTTTTGACTTCTGCCATCTTAATAACGTTATCTGTGGCTATGGAGGAAGCCCTAATTTCTGAATGTGTAGAGCCTGTCTTGTGATTTGGAGTAGCATTAATAAAGTGGCTTTGTTGAGAAGTAGACAAAAGAAGAGTAAGCGAAAGAGTTTAACCACTTTAGGGAAAGCAGTGGATTTAGAGGAAATGAGAATTAGAGCCAGAGAACGTAACCCAAAGAGCCACTCAGACTGTGCAGGGGAACGTTCTTGGACCAATCATTCACATCCACATATTCACAGTTCTGAGGAACACAAGGAAACCCAGATTGGATTCCGTTTAGATCTGGAGTGTTAAAATAAGTTTCCCAAATTATTAAGGAGAGAAGCGCTTGAGTCTGGGTTGGATGGATGCTTTGTGCAGAATGGAGTGGTGTAGAGAATAGGGGATCATGCAAGGACTAGTTCCCTGCCTGCCTGGACTATAGCATTGTCTTCAGGGAAATGCTGTCTGTACACTGAGGGGACAGAGCTGGGGTCCTGCTCATCTGTGCAGTTGTGGTCATCCTTGCACCCACACTGCTGGGCCTAATTCAGTGTGACCCTTTACTGATTTTTGCAAAGAATGACGCAGCTTCGGGACCCTCAGAGATGACTGATGAGCAGCAAAGGAATGGTGTGCCTGGATGATAAATTTCTGATTAACTCTTCAATCCAATCTGATCTAATCATGCACCAAGGGAGATGTCTAGGCACAATGCCAGTAGAAAGAGAGAAATAGGACCACAAACTTCTATTTTGTTCCCAACTGACTTGTGCCAAACACCACCTGGCTGCATCTAGGTAAATAACAAAGTGGAAGGACACAGGAAGTAAATTCTGTGACCACAGGAGAGAAATTTTCCTGCAGGCTGAGCCCATGGCCTCTTCTGACATGACCACCTGGAGATGGGTTGCTCAAGTGTAGAGAAGAGGAGGCAAATGGTATCTGCAGCTGGAAGCACAGCTCACCCCACCCAGCTGCTTTGCATGTTCCTCCCAGCCCACCCTGCTGTGCAGGGTCCATATCAATGCCTGGGTCAGTGCTCTGGGGAAGATCTGCCTCAGTTAGGGCACAGAGTGGACCATGGAATCTCCAGCTCATCTTCTCTGCCTCCTATTACTCTGGCTCCCAGGTGAGAGGAACACAGGATGGTTCTGAACTTGAGAGAAAACTCTGTCCTTGTTGTGACCTGTGACCTGGCACCTTTGTTTAGCAAGCTCAATATAGATCAACCATCCTGGCTCTGCTGGGAAGACAGTGGTTATGATCTAGATTTCACAGGTGACGTTTGTATTTTATTTCCTATTTCAGATACCACCGGACAAGTGGTGATGACACAGTCTCCAGCCTCCCTATCTTTGTCTCCAGGAGAAACAGCCACCCTCACCTGCAGGGCCAGTCAAAGTGTTAGCAAATACTTAGCCTGGTACCAGCAGAAACCTGGGCAGGCTCCCAGGCTCCTCATCTATGATGCATCCAGCAGGGCCACTGGCATCCCAGCCAGGTTCAGTGGCAGTGGTTCTGGGACAGACTTTACTCTCACCATCAGCAGCCTGGAACCTGAAGATTTTGCAGTTTATTACTGTTATCAGCACAGTAGTGGGTATCCACAGTGATTCAACATGAAACAAAAACCTCTGCAAAGTTTTCAGTATTTATTTGATTATACCAGCTGCTTCCTTTATAAGCAGCTGCTGTGATGGCTGCTCAGTTAGCATCTCTGTTCTGCTCAGAAATCTTTAGGTTCTAAAAAGTAACTCCCTGGCAAGATTTAGACTCTGATTACGAGATTTTTTCCTCAGACTTAGCTGCACAGCCAAGTTCAGGCACAATTTCACTGCCAATGACATCAGATCAGACTCACACGAATGGACTCCTCTAAAGTTCCTGGCCGTGCATTAAGGCAACAACAACAACATCAACAACAGTGAATAAGGATGGAAAAGGAAAGACTAAAACTATCAAAATTCACAGGTGAAAGGATTGTATGCAAAGAAAATTCAAAATAATTTGCAAAGAAACTATTCGAAATAAGAGAGATAGGTAATCATTGGATTCAAAGTAAACGTGCAAGAATAAATTCGATTTGCATATAACTGAAATATATGCTGAAAAACTAAAATTGTAAAATGCATCATTTATAAATGCCTCAAAAATATCAAATATTTAGGGGAAAAAAACCAAAAAATACTGAAACTTCCAGAATATTATTCAAAGAAATCAAAAAATTACTGGAAGGCCATATTATGTTCAATGATTGAAAGTCTCAGTATTGTAAAGATGTCAGTTCTTTATAATATAAACAAAATCAAAATCTCTAATTTTTTTAATGGACATTGAAAAGCTGATTCTAAATTTTATACGACAATGTCAAGGACTAGAAAAAACACAGGAAACCTGAGATGCACCAGACTGAAGACTTACACTACTGCATGCCAGGACTGTGGTGCTGGGATGAGTTAGCCAAACTGTCCAATGGAACAGAAGAGACTATTCAGAGACTGACCAACACACATATTGACACTTTTAATGGCAGAGGTGACACTACAGAGCATTATGGAAAAGACCTCTTTTCAAGAAATGGTGCATGGTCAAGTAAACATACAAATTGACAACAAGGTATATAAAAGGCGCTCAACATCAATGATCATAAGAGAACCCTAAATGAAAATCACAACAAACTACCAGTAAACATTCACTAGGATGACTGAAAAATTAAAAAGATTAAGTGATACCAAATACAATGATGGGGAAGGAGCAATTAGAATGCTCACTCACGTTTGGGAATATAAGGTGGTACAAGTCGGAGAAATGACACTGAACATACACATACGATGTAGTCCACTAGTAAGCACATACAGATGTGCACTGAAACAAATGCACAGTAATGCTCATAGCATTATTTGTGATGTCCCCAAACTGATAACAGCCAAAGTGTCAATCAATATCAGAATGAATAAATAAGATTATGTATATGCATACAATGAGATACCATATATGGATGAAGATAAAACTCTTGCTACATCCAAGAACATGGGAGAATTGCACAAGCATAATAAGGTGCAAAAGCTATAAACAAAAAAGAAAATTGTTATCCATGATTCTATTTTTAAAAATTAAAAAAATTAGCCAATTTAATCGACAATATTGAAAGTCATGGTATGTAAAAGAAAACTTGCACCAGACCAGTTAAACAGGCCAAGAAAAACTTTATTCAAGTCTATTTCACTGGGGGAGAGAGAGAGAGACTATTGCAAAAGGAGGAGAGATTCAGCTCAACTCCTCTGAAACAAAAGGCAAGAGAATTTTTAAATGCTGAGGTTAGCTAATAAAAAAGTATAGAGGGCATTAAAGAGGTAGTTGGTCAAAATGATTAGACTATGTGTGTTTGTTGATTGTCTCTTATGTAAAGTGGGTGCCTACCCTCCCCAGAAACTGTGAGACAGGGGTCCTATCTTTCTGGATAATTACATTTAAAAGGGATGACTCCTAGGTCCTTAGGAAAGGCATTCTTGGGTTGTAGAAGATTTATATATCAAATGGGCAGAGAAAGAATTTACAATTGCAAGTTTTCTAAAGCAAGTATTGTAAGAAAAGGGAGGTCAAGAGCCTACAACAGGCTTAAAGTCTGTCTAGAGTTTAGTCAAGCTGAGGGGAACATTAAGGCTTTCTTGGTGAGTTAGAAGTTGTATTGGGGAAGAGTGGGGATAATGACTGGGAGGAGGCAGAGGGTATTTCTGGGGGACTGACAAGGTTCTCTTTCTTAGTATGGCTGGTGGCTACACAAGTGTGTTCAGTCTGAAAAATGTATTAAACTCTGAGCTTATGATTTGTGAATGTATATGTATATGTAAGATTTATTCGACCAAAAAGTTTATTATGAAAAAAAATCTATAAAGCATATCACTTCAACTAATCAATGCAGCTTAACTTCTTTTAGTGTCTCATCAAGTTACATTTAAAAATAATATGAATTCGTTTTCATGTCATATATAAGTGCATCTCACCAAGTGTAGAGGTTCCAGAGATTAGAAGGTCCACACAGTCTTAGTGACCTCAAGAGTTATCACAAGATTCACTGAGTCATGGGTCATATGAGTTATCATTCCCTATTTTTCATTCTGAAAAACTTCTAAATTTTAAACTATGCAAAATTTATTGTACTGTGACAAAAGTTCCTATTTACTGTAAATTTATCAATGAAATCAAGTAAATATTCATAGAATAAACACAATTTGCTTCAAAGTTTTTGTATCACTATCTGTGCATTGAAGCCACTGGTAATTTTACTCAGTAACAGAAAAATAAACAACAGCATATATATAATTATACTTGCCACTCCATTCACAGAGATGAGTAAGACCCAGATAGATAAGTCATAGGAGTTGTGTGAGGTCATCTCCTATTTGAAGAGCATGACATAGAATTCTAGTGGCCCTATTTTAGGACAACTTTGTTCCTCAATGGTTGTAAAAATGAACCATCTTTAAATGTACAAAATACATCTCAGAACAAAGATCCCAAAGAACTAGCTCACAGATATCCCCTTTGGTTTCTTATACTCACTTATTCTTGTTATATTTGCCCAAGGTCTCTTGGCTCTTGGAACTCCAGATGTTTTATTAACAGCTTTATTGAGGTATATTGATCATACCACACAATTCACCAGTTTAAATTGTACAATAAAATCGTTTTTAGTATATTCACAGAGTTGTGTAATTGTCACCAAAATCAATTTTGGAACATTTTTATCACCCACAAAGTAACCCTGTATCCATTAGAAATCATTCCCAATTTCCCCCTGCACCACACACCCTCTAGCCCTAGGCAATCACTAATCCACCTACTATCTCTATAGATTTCCCTGTTGCAGACATTTCATATAAATTTAACCATACTATATGTGGGCTTTTGTGACTTGCTTCTTTCAGTTAGCATAATGTTTAAAAAGTTCACCCATGTTGTAGCATGTATCAGTACTTCATTCCTTTTTATGGTTGAATAGTATTCCATTATATGAATATACCACATTTTCTCCCCATTAAGCAACTGATGGACGTATGGACCCACTTTTTGGCTATTGAATAACCCTGATATGAACCTTTATATACAGGTTTTTGTAGAGACGTATGTTTTCATTTTTCTTGGGTGTGTATCTAGAAATTGAATTGGGAGATCCTATGGTAACTCTATGTTTTGTCATTTGGGAAACACCAGACTCTTTTCCAAAGCATCTGCACTATTTTACATCCCCACTAGCCATGCAAAGATTCTATGTCATTGGCAAACTATGCAATGAGAAAAAAATATCCCTTTGTGAAGGAGTGTTCACACTGCTACAGTATATCAGGGTGTAAGAAAAATAAATTCAAGTTAGCTCAGAATTGCCCATTGAATATTCTGTTAATTAATCCAACTCTTCAAAAACCTGATCTATATTATTTCTGCCTGGTGGATACCATCTCACTTACAAAGTTTTGAAAAGAGGGGACAAGCTGAGAAGCAAATGGAGAAATTGTGTCATATAAGGAAGAACTGGCTCAAGAAAGAAAAATATGGAAAATAAACAAAAATAAAAGATGAGGAGCTGAAGAAGCTGCCATGAAAAGTTCCTGTAGGAATAACAGAAGATCTGAGAAAAAATTCCTGGTCTTTATGCAATGCTTCTGTCTTTAGGATCTTGGGCTTCTGGACCAGTGCCTAGTGTAAAAGACTGGGAAACTAATGTCTACTTATTTTACTAATTAACTATTCTTATCGGTTGTCCTAAATCCTCATATTGAGTAAAAGAACCTGAGAATGCAAATGTTTTATGCTTTTTTTTTTATCCTCTTTGTATCAACGCCATGTGTTTCACACAGTGAGGGCAAAATGCATTTTGTTAATAGAGGACCACTGTGAGTGAATCCTAACCAGGAGTGTGGGAAAGGCAGTTGAAGAATCAAAAAACAAGGAAAACATAGTGTTCTCTTATTAGCAGCTATAACCTTGAGGGAAACACAGAAAGTGGCAGGGGGAAGTTTTGTTCAGGTCTGTATCACCGTGACAGGAAACGTGCCACTATGTTGACAGGAGGATGCTGCAGTATCCTCAGCCTCCACACAGTTAATGGTGAGCATGAAATCCGTCTCAGACCCACAGACATGGAACCAGGCTGGGACTCCAAGACCAGGGGGGATCCCTTAACTTGCTTACATGTCTTGTGAGACATGTTTGTCCTCCCTCAGAGATTGAGTTTAAAACCTTTTATTGTATTTTCCATCTACCTTTTTGTGGACTGAAAGTGTTTGCATCATTGGGAGAATACTGAGGGATTAGTCCTGTCTGAACATGTGGTCAGTGGTCAGTCTGATGGGGGATCTCTTGTTAAAAGAACACTCAGAGTTCATCTCCTTTGGGTGATGATGGATCCTATTCTCTTAAGGAGTGAGGGGTTTACGCAGGTTTTATTACAGGCCGTCATAGTGTGGAATCCTGATATGTTGGTATTTTCACCATCTACTTTTCAAGATTTTGTCTGTTTACACTTGATTTCTCTTTGTGTCTTTTATATTTTTCAGTGTAGATTATATTTTCTTTGTTTTATGTTTTTCTGTAAAAATAAACATGAAAAGAATTATATATAGACATTTTTCTGTTTTTTTCTTATGTATACATAAATCTACAATTCTGTATATCTGAAGTCAAGAAAAAAATTGACCATTTATTCACCATATACTTAATATGGTAGCAAAACTTGCTTTCTTTTATTGCCATCTCCCCTGACTCTGCTTCCTATTTTTGCATTAGCAATTGTGTCATTTTTACACATAAATGATTTTATTATAATTAAATTGTATATATTACATACATTATATTTGAGGAATTGTTTGACACTGACTTTGCATTTACAAATAAATTTTCAACTTAGATTAAAGTCTAGGATTAATGACTTCTAGCCTCACCAATATCCTATGACAATCATAAATTACAGCTTCCTCTTCTTGAGCGTTCAACTATGTTTCAACTCTTGAGAAATTGAAATCAATCTTTCAAGATTTTCTATTTTTTAAATATTCATAGGCTTTATAAATGCTGTGTAGTCCCATAATGGCAATTTTCTTCGTATTTGTTTATTGCCATAGTTCAGTATAAAATATTTAGGATATAATCACTTTTCTCCCAAAAGTTTGTACTTTTTTTCATTTTTATTGATGTCTTAATAGTTTATAACATTGTGGGGTTTTAGTTGTACATTATTATTTGTCCGTCACCATGTGGATGCATCCCTTCACCCCTTGTGCCCACCCCCCACCCCCTTCCCCTCAGTAACCACCAACCAGTTCTCTCTGTCCGTGTGTTCATTTATATTACACATATGAGTGAAATAATGAAATGTTTGCCTTTCTCTCTCTGGCTAATTTCACTTAACATAATACCCTCTAGGTTCATCCGTGTTGTTGCAAATGGGACAATTCTGCCTTTTTTTTTATGGCTGACTAGTAGTCCATTGTATATATATGCCACATCTTCTTTATCCAATCATCAGCCGAGGGACACTTGGGCTGCTTCCACTTCTTGGTTATAGTGAATAATGCTGCAATGAACATAGGGATGCATAAGTCTCTTGTGATGGTTGATTTCATGTCCATTGGGTAGATGCCCAAGAGTGGGACTGCTGGATCGTAAGGTATTTCTATTTTTAATTTTTTGAGGAATCTCCATACTGTTTTCCATAGAGGCTGCACCAGTTGGCATTCCCACCAGCAGTGAATTAGGGTTCCAGTTTCTCCACAACCTCCCCAACATTTGTTGTTTTTTGTCTTGGTGATTATAGCCATTCTAATGGGTATAAGGTGATATCTTAGCATAGTTTTGATTTGCATTTCCCTGATGATCAGTGATGTTGAACATCTTTTCATGTGTCTGTTGGCCATCTGTATATCTTCCTTGGAAAAACGGCTGTTCATATCCTCTGCTATGGTCAAACATTTAAAGATTTAACTCTGTATGTGTGTGTGTGTGTGTGTGTGTTGTAAATAGAGGGTCAGTGGTGATTAATTCAGAGCCTTCGTATGTCCAAAACTGTCATTATTACACCTTCCCTCTTGGATGGTAATTTGGTTACATTTGCAATTCTGGTTCAAAGTTGTTTTTTTCTCAGCCCTTCCAAGATATTTCTCTATTTTTATATGCACTGTGGATAATGACAGATCTTGTATGTCCATCTGATTCTCATTCTCCGGAATTCTAGTTTCAGCATATTAAGACATTTTATATCTTTGCTTTGGGGATTTTCTTTATCTTTGATAGTCTTAATTATCACTTTTATAGATCTAAGTTTCTTTTTAAAATTTAATTATTTGTTTGTTTATGTTTTTAAAAGTCATCACTATGACTGTGAGATCTCTTAATCTGAGGACTCAAGTGTTTTCTTCAGTTCTGGGAAATTATCAGCCATTATTTCTCAAATATTATCACTCTTCCATTCTATTCACTATGTTGTTTTCTGGAAGTTAGTTTTCCAGACTAGGATCATGAAGCAAGACCAATTTATCTTTGAAAAAATGTCCTTAGATCTTTTCAATTTTTACTGATCATAATTTTTAAAAGTGTAAAAAATAGCAAAGTTTTCAGCAGTCTCATATGGTTATGGACAAAACTTAATCCTCAAGGACTGGAAGGAAAGGAGGATCCTGACAAATACCAAGGACTTTAGTTAGATCCTCATGGGTTACAACATAGGAGGTGGGATGAACCAGGAACAACAATGAATAACACTGAAGCCTGATCTCAAAGTAGTGCAATCTCTGATTGAAGTAAGATGATATATCCTTAGCATTTCAGTCTGCCAGAATAAAAAGTAACCCCTTCTGGATGGTAAAAAAAAATCACTCCAGAGCCTAAAATTACCTCTAAAATGTTTCATGGCAAATATGTGTATAAATCTACACAAATATTAAATATATGAACACAGTCTGATTTTCAATCAACAAGACTCAGACATATAAAATCAAAGAGAAAAAACAGGCAATAGAAATAGACCCAAAGAATTTGAAGATATTAAGGTAATAGGATGTTATATGCTTAATGTATTAGGTGACAAGACTGAGAATTGTAACAGAGAGCCAGAAATTATTAAAAGTAATCAAATAGAAATTCAAAAATAATAATCCAAATTAAGAGCTCAATAGATGAATTGAACAGTAGATTTTACAGAGCTGAAAAGTGAAATGGTATACAGGAAGATACATTGGAAGATTAGAGTAACAAATCAATGTTAAACATATAAAAAGGCATAAAAGGCATAAGAGATATAGCAAAAAAAATCAAATGTATTTATTGCTGAAGTTCAAGAAGAAGAGAAGAGAGTATAGGCAGAGACAATATTTGAGGAGATAATGACAGGAGAATTTCCAAAACTGATCACAAATAGATCTAATTCTGTGAACCATAAATAAGATAAATACTTCCCCCTAAAATTACATCTAAGCCCATCTTAGCACCAATACCAAAAGCAAACACATAAAATCAGAGAAAGAGAGCTATAGGGAGAGAGAGGGGTTAAAAGTAATTATTAGAAAATAAGGCAAATTATAGCTATTCTAACAGGTGTCAGGTAATATCTTCTTGTGGTTTTGATTTGCATTCCCCTAATGATTAGTGATGTTGAGCATCTTTTCATGTACCTATTGGCTCTTCAGATGTCCTCTTTGGAAAAATGTCTTTTTAGTTCTTCTGCCCATTTTTAAATCAGATTGTTTGGTTTTTTGTTGTTTTTGAGTTGTATGGATTCTTTGTATGTTTTGGATATTAACCCCTTATCCAATACATAGTTTGTAAAAATTTTCTCCCACTCTATAGGTTGCATTTTCATTTTGTTAATTGTTACTTTTGCTGTGCAGAAGCTTTTCAGTTTGATGTAGTCCCATTTGTTGATTTTTGCCTTTGTTGCATGTGCTATTGGTGTCATATCCAAAAAAGTCATTGCTAAGACCAACACTGAGGAGCTTTTTCCCTACATTTTCTTCTAGGAATTTTATGGTATTAGGTTTTTTATTAGGTATTATGTTTAAGTTGTTCATCCATTTTGAGTTAATTTTTATGAGTGGGAAAGATAGGAGTCCAATTTCATTGTTCTCTGTGTGTTAATCCAGTTTTCCCAATACCACTTATTAAAGAGACTTTCCTTTCCTGACTGAGTATTCTTGGCTCCTTTGTCAAATTTTACTAGACCATATATGCAGGGTATTTTTGTTTCATAGGTCTCTGTGTCTCTTTTTATGTTAGTGCCATACTGTTTTTATTACTATAGCTTTGTAGTATGGTTTGAAATTAGGAAGTGTGATGCCTCTGACTTTGTTCTTTTTTCTCAGGATTGCTTTGGTTATTTGGGGTCATTTGTGACTCCACACAAATTTTAGGATTGTTATTTCTATTTCTGTAAAGAATGACATTGGAATTATCACAGGGGTTGCATTGAATCTATAGGTGGCTTTGGGTAACATGTACTTTTTAACAATATCAATTATTTTGATCCATGAACATGGGAATGTTAGAATGGCTATCATCAAGAAAACAAGAGACAAAAAGTGTTGGTGAGGATGTGGAGAAAAAGGAATACTTGTACACTGTTGATGGAAATGTAAGTTGGTTCAGTCACTATGGAAAACAAGATAGAAGTTACTCAAAAAATTAAAAATAGATATACCATATGATCCAGCAATTCCACTTGTGGGTACATACCCAAAGGAAATGAAAATAGAACATCAAAGATATATAAGCACTCTCATGTTGCAGCATTATTCACAGTGGTCAAGATATGGAAACAACCCAAGTGCCCATCAACAGATGGGTGAATAAAGAAGATATATTATTCAGCCATGAGAAAGGAGGAGATTTTACAATTTGTGACAACATAGATGGACCTTGAGCATGTTATATTAAGAGAGATGTCAGACAGTGAAAGACAGGAACTGTATATCACTTATAAGTAGAATCTAAAAAAGCCAAATTCACAAAAACAGAGAGTAAAATGGTGGTTACTAGGGGATGGGGGTAAAGAGATAGGACAGATTTGTTTAAGGGTACAAACTTGCAACAAGTAGTAAATAAGCCCTAGAGATCTAATGCACAGTGTAGTGAATACAGATAATAATCCTGTATTATAATTATTAAACTTGCTAAGAGACTAGAACTTAATTATTCCAACCACCAAACAGAAATGATAATTATGTAACATCATATACATGCTAATTATCTCTACAATGGCCATCACATTACGATACATAAATGTATCAAATTAACATGTGCATCTTAAATTTACACAATGTTATATGTTAAATATATTTTGATTAAAAAAGTAAAGAAGGCAAATTCTGTTTAAAGGAGCAACAATAAGAATGATAAATAACTCTTAACAACAGTAGACACTAGAAGACAATAAAACAAAATATATTTTCAAAGAGTAGAAACAGAATATCTGCCAATTTAGGGTTCTATACAAGGATATCTTTTACAACTGAAGGTAAAATAAATATATTTAAGAAAAAATACCCATGCAGAAAATAAATCACCAATAGATCAATTAACAGAAATCCTATAAGGAGTTTTTCAGGGGGAAGAAAAGTAATTGAGAGATTAAAAAAAGAGTGAAGAACAATAGGAAGGATAAATATGTGGGAACATCTACATAAGTTTTGACTGTATAAAATAATATCTTGTGATATTTAAATATATGTAGAATCAAAATACATGTACAATTAAAACTTGGACCAGTGATATTTAAATACACATAGAATTAAAATATACATATAATTAAAACAAATGCCCAGAAGGCAGAAGGTTGCAATTCAGGTTAGAATTTTTAAGATCCATTCATTTCTGGAAAGTGGTAAGGTACTAAGGTATGTAAGATATGATAAACCAAGGATGCATGCTACAATTCTCTAGGGTAGTCAAAGTATAATAAAATAATATAAAATTAAAAATTAATTTAGGAAAAAAAATGAAACAATACTGCAGCCATATGCCAAATCAATTACAGGCAGATTATTACAGACAAGATTACATAAAAATAAATAAAATTGCATGGCAAAAAATACACATTAAACAAAATCAAAAGACAACTGAAAACTAGGGCAAACTATTTTTAATGTATTATATAAATAAAGAGTCAATAGTCTCATATATATAACAACTTAAAAAGATTAGGGCAAAAAACCAAAATCAGTGTAGAAAATTGAGGAAATGATAGAACATACAATTTCAAGAAAAGATATATAAATAACCTTTAAATACATGTAAAGGTGTTCAATCTCACTAATTATTAGAGAAATGCAAATCAAAACTACTTTGAGATAGCATTTCTCATCTATTAGATTTGAGAAAATTAAGAAAACATGAAGCACGTTTAGGCAAGGTTATAGGGAAACAAACCCTCTCATTTGTAACTCTTGAGGACAGGAACTAATACTATCCCTTTGGAGAAGAATGTGACAATAGTTTCAAAACTATGTACTTGTTTACTATTTGACTCATAGTTCTGTTTCTAGGAATTCCCTGAAGATGTATCTCCAAACACTATACACAAGGTTATTCTTTGCAGCACTGTTTGTAATTGTTTGCAAAATATTGACAACAAATAAAGTGCCTGTATATAAAAGTGTGGATGAAAAAACTGTATGGTGCCTCCACACAGTGAAGTACTTTCCTGCTGTTGAAAGGAGGACTATCTCTACCAACTGATTTGGAGTGATCTCCAGGGTGTATTGTTAAATGAAAAAAGAAAAGTGCAAACAATTATCTATACTATGTTATTTCATGTAAGGAAGAAACAGAGAAAACCAAAACAAACAATAAACAAACAAAAAAATCTGTAAGGATAAACCAGATTGTCACCTATAGGGGTGCGTATGACAATGGAATGGGGGGAAAGGAGGTGACACTTCTCTGAGCATAAGATTTTTGCATATTTCTTACTTTGGGAATTATATTAAGCTTACACATATTCAAAAAAAATAAATAAATAATATCAACAAGGATAAGGAAAAGTGAAATTGTTCCCTCAGAGAGAAACTCAGGGAGCAGAGAGAATCTATGTGAGCATTCAGTTGCTATCCCAAGTGATCTGGTGGAAGTTTCATCAATCTATGTAGAAATATGTTATAAACAATAAGAAGAAAAAAGTGACTGTGAACTGACTTAATAAGTCAGGATTACTATGTCACAAATTGTAGGGAAATTGATTATCAGGTGGAAAGAAGGGCACTCATTCACTTTCAGGCCAAAGAATGTGAGAACTAGACATTGTGAGAACTAGAGAATTGAAAGAGCCCTGGGGAAGAGGAGAAAGAGCTAAATGATAAAGGGACACACCCAAAGTATACTCACAAAGTCCTAAATAATGCAGGTTTCCTTGCTTTTTGTGGAACCAGGAAGCAAAGTAGAGAACAAAGGCACTATTCCCAGCCTTCAGACTCTGTACTTAATACAGTTTGGAAAAACAATTTGAATCTCTTCATAAATATTGACTTAAATCTTCATAAAATTCAGGATGTACTTGGTTGAGGGAAAATAGAAGAGGGTGTCCCCTCCCTTCATAATCATCCGGTGAGCACCATGCCCCATGAGATTACTAAATGGAGTGAAGCTGAAACCTAGTTAGAACTGAGAACTTGAAGATCCGTTTTTCTGTGCAACCATCACCTTGTCCTCACAATACTTCCCAGGGGAGCTGAGGGACATCAGTGGGACAAAAAAGAGAGAAACTGAAACACAGATTACAACTGGAAGAGGATGAAGGGGAGAAAGAGCATTCTCTACCCACTCTGGGTCCTTTCTGGCTGGGCTACAAATTAAATTGACGTGAGGCCGAATAGCAGGAGAAAATCAAACAAAGCTTTATAACTTGTATGCATGGGAGAGACTCAGGGAAACTGAGTATCTCTCAACAAAATGGCAGAGATTCTCCTCTTATATAGACAAACGAGGATTTTTGGTGGGGTTGGGAGTGTCAGCCATGAGGGATTACAAGAAAAGCACAGTAAACAAGAGTATGCAGATTATTTTTGCCTTCCATACCGAGGAGATCCCTAGAGATAAAGTCATCCCCTCTTCTTCCTGGTCCAGAGAAGGTGATACCTTTACAAATGGAGATTTCCACTACAAATAAATGTAAATGTCTGGTAAACAGAACTTTGATAAGAATGGGCCCAGCAAAGGCCCTCCCAGTCTATCGATACCTAGAGTTATTCATGGTGATGGCCTGTCCTGAGGACAGGCCTTCCATCCCAAACCCCTTCAGACATTTAGTGGGGGCAGGGAAGGTCAAAGCCTCCTTCAGTGCTTGGGGTGGCCAATTCTGGTCCCCACAAGGACAACAAAAGTGTGGTATAGGCAGAGAATAATTGAAGAGCCTGGTCCTGATCACACCACAGTGACTCCATTGCTATCAGAGATTGTTGAGCAGGAAATATTGAGTGACCTCTGTGGTGTTTGGATTCCAGACATGGTGAGGACATACCAGTTCATAGACCATTGTCATCTAACTGAAAACTACATATCACTATCTAATGTGGCCACACTCTTACATAGTACCTGGAAACCAATTATGATCTGTTACAGGCATCAGAAATAAAACATATTTGAAAATGTGCAAGAAAGAATTACATATTACCATAGACATGATGTTGACAAGTAACAGAAAAACCCCGCAGCCTGTCTCACCACACATAGCCACAAGAGGGGGCATATGCACAACAGTGATCTCAGGAGGGGCTCTGGGGGTGTCTTGTAATAATGGCCCAGAGTCTAGACTAGTTTTGATTATTTTTGTTACAGTCATGTGCTGCATAATGATATTTTGGTCAATGACAGATCACATATACAATGATGGTCCCATAAGATTAGTGTCATACAGCCTAGGTGTGTAGTAGGGTATAACATCTAGGTTTGTGTAAGTACTATAGAGGAGGAAGAAATTTTTCTCTGCCCTTGTAAGTTTTTCTTGCTGGTCTAAGAATTAAACTGACATGAGACAGATTAACAGGAGAAAAACAAACAAAAGTTTAATAACATATATCCTTGAGGGAAACCCAGGAAAACCAAGTAACTCATCAAAACGGCTGAAGTCCCCACCTTAAATACTATCTTCAGCTAAAGACAAAAGAAGATGTTGGGGGTGGGGAGAGTCAGGGACTTCAAAGGGAAGAAGGACAATTCACAGGTAGGTGAAAATGAGCAAAGATTTGGAAAACAAGTGTTTGGCCACACAGAAACAGAAGAACACAGAGGGGAGCCCAACAAACAGGCATTTCTAGGTTTCTCCCTGTCTGCCACCTAGTTCGTGATGTGCTAAGGTGATAGCTCACTTCCTGAGATGGGTTTTTAAATTTGAATTCTTTTAGGAGTGAAGTGGGAAGTAATAAGAAAAACTTTCTGGGTCTATGATTTCTTAAAAATAATCAACCTAGGGGCTGGCCCTGTGGCATAGTTGTTAAGTTTGCATGCTCCACTTCAGAGGCTTGGGGTTCACAGGTTCAGATCCTGGGTGCAGACCTATGCACCGCTTATCAAGCCATGCTGTGGCAGGTGTCCCACATATAGAGTAGAGGAAGATAGGCACAGATGTTAGCCCAGGGCCAGTCTTCCTCAGCAAAAAGAGGGAGATTGGCAACAGGTGTTGCTAATCTTCCTCACCAAAAAATAAAAAAATAAATAATCATCCTAAAATAATCCTCATGCTACAGAGACATATTTTGGAGATGGCAAATTTTGTCCCCCTGTAGTACGCTCTATGATGTTCACACAAAGATGACATTGCCTAACAATGCATTTCTCAGAACATATTCCATCGTTAAGCGACTGCATGCCTGCATTATCATTATCACTTTTTCATTCCATTTCAGAGCTTACCCTTTTAAACTAGCAATAATTTTATAGCCCCTCCCACTGCCCATTATCCAGTGATTCCATGGCTATAGGGCAATTAATATTTAGAAAGACTCAAAATGACCTTATCAAAAGGTAATTGGCCAAAATCAGTTCCTTCTGTGACAAACTGTTTCAAGTACTCTGTAAGTCTAGGTAATTGACTCACACACAAAAAATACACATGAGGGAGAATTGTGAGTGGGAAGGTCTGTTTAGTAAAGGAAAAGAGTGAGGACTAGGTCTCTGGAGTGTGGTCTACTTGTTGACCTGCATCAGAGGGACACAGATCAAGGTGCCCCTTTCATGCAGGCAAGAGAAAGTGCAAAACCTGCAGGCTCTCCCCAGGCCAGTGGTCATGGCTTTGGAGACCTGTAGATCAGACTTACATTTGCTCACATCTACAGCCATCTCCTCGATTCAGAGATAGGACTGTCATGGTCTGGCTACTCAGCTTCTCAGGAACTGTGGACACAGACTGTTAATGACTAAAATAACAATGAAGATCAGTGTATTTGGTTAGATTTATACCAACAACTACATTCAGGAAAAGAAAAATGGGCAGAAGCGACATCTCTCAACACCAAATAAAAAATCATGACTTGTGACTCTTTTCCCTTCCAATATGATACTTAAGATCGTGTTTGAAGCCTCAGGATGTCAGCTCAGCCCTAAATTTATCCCCAGTCCTTGGCTTTGAACAAACTTTGTAACTGGATCATCTCCAGGTAGCTGTGTACAACCAATACATGAGCCACTGAAGCAAGAGATGTAGGAGCCTTCAGCTGAGGTTCAGACTGGTGTTTGTATCCTGGGCTCTTTAGCATAGAGACACACATATGATATTTGCCATTTTTTGACTGAGATATAAATATAAACCTTTGTTCTGATCTTGCTCATCCAGGCTGGAGACACTTGAGAAGATTCCCTCACCCAGGATGTTCTTTCTGGGACAGATTCTCTGGCTCTTTCTGTTCTGCATTCATAGTACTTGATTCTTTTTACAAAAATGTAATTTTCAGGAAGAAAACTGTGATGGTTATTCTCATCCAGGGCCTGAGACAATTGAGAACAGGACTAATATTTCAGTCATTGATTCTGGGCACAAATGCTTAAAAATTTGGCTAAAATCTGTAAAATATCTTACATTCATGAAAAAAATACCTGACTTTGGTACATCATTTCTTTCTTTTACAACTATTATTATTTTGCATTTATACTCATGTGATACATTTCTTTCCTTTTCCACAGTTTCCCATGGGGCTGCTGTGCTGACTCAATTTCCATCCCTCTTGTCCGTGGCAGTAGAGGGAGTGTCTGCATTTCCTGCAAGGCCAGTCTCAGTCTCATTCATAGTAATGGACACATTTTCTTGAACTATTTCCAGCAGAAACCACATCAGTCTCCTTAAACATTGATCTATAGGGTGTCCAACACGGATCCTGGGGTCCCAGCTGGGTTCAGTGTCGGTGGGGCTGGGATGGATTTCACATTCACAATCGCCAGTGTGGAGATTGGAGATGCTGTACATACTCACTGGGACAGAACACTCACTGGGACTCTGCACAGTGTAATGGCCCTAAACACAGACCTCCCATGTGGGGATCAGCCCTTCTGCTCAGCTGAACAGCTGCTTCCTCCAGGGAATCACTGTCAGAACAGCTGCTCCTCACAGAGAAGAACCAAGCTGGGGTGAGAGGGAAATGGTGGGAGCTTTGAAGGAGGGCAGGGAGATCCTCAGGGTGTGGTCCCAAGGCCAGGAGTCCCTCTCATTAGATAACCAGAGTCATGGACAGCGTGGCTCAGGTGGCTCACAGATGGTTCCATGCTGACTCTCTCCTCTCAGCTCTCAGCATCAGTGACCCCTGAAGGAATGGCCACCTGTTCTCCAGGCACCAAGAGCACAGGCCTGCCCTGCCCTGACTTCCCTGAAGAATTCACAGCCTCGTTGCAGGTTCCATTGGGTCACAGACAGTGTGGGGTCCCCAAGGAGAGATTGCCTCAGGGGCCCGAGAGAACCATCTTTCTCTCAGTCTCTCTGGAAAAATCCTCAGGCTGCTATGAGCTGGGTTACTTCACATACTCTCTTAAAAATGGAAAACTACCTGCAGCATGAGAAACATATAACAATGAAGAAGTTCAACTCTCATTTGAATTTCATGCAGCCGTAGACTCCAAGTTTGTTCAACACAATCTGATCTGAATTTCCTGGCTTCTCTCCATGTGGTCTTTGTGCTCCAACCATTTCAGCTGAGGTTTTCTTTCCCTGGATGCCCCTAATCACAGTTTTTTCCCCAAGTTTGATATAATTCCACCCTAGCAATGTTTTAAGTTAATTCTCTTACTTTCTGTATTCCTATGGAAACAAGTTCCTTCAAGTTCAGGCCCCTCTGAGACCTCAGAACTACCAGGAAGAAGGAGCAAAGTGACCACACATGTGTGAGACTGATTTGATCACTTAAATTTTCACTTCATAATTTTGTTAAATTATCTCTTTTCTCTGGGGAGAATTTTTTATATATTTTTTTGAGGTATAATTGACATACAACTTTATATTAGTCTCAGGTGTACAGCATAATGATTCCATATTTTTATACATTGCAAAATGATCACCACAATGTCTAGTTAACATCAGTCACCACACATAGTTACAGAATTCTTTTTTCTTGTGATGAGAACTTTTAAGATTTACTCTTTTAGCAACTTTCAAATATGCAGTAGAGTATTATTAACTAAAGTCAGGCAGTACATTACATCCTCATGACTTATTTATAGGTTTTGAGTATTTTTTAACCATCTTTGACTTCTTCAAGTACTTTTCTTCTAAGTATTTGTCTCCTAAAGCCCAAGTGAGTTTAACTATAGCCAGTAAAGTCTGATTGTCCTTTCCCTAATTTCCCCTATCTCTATATCCCATTCTCCACCCTCTCTGATTTTTGTCTTCCACAAAAACAAACACACAAAAAATCCCATCGATTAGTCAGATTAGGAATGGAAAACTTGGAAAATACATATTTCTAGAAATAAGTGTCATGTAGATGCAGCTACACATTCTTCTACTCAGGCACCAGAATCTCAGATTTTCAGAAATTTTGTCTCAACTGTGTGAATCCTGATATGGAACAATAGTATTTCAACCGTCCCAGTTAGAAGTAGCTCAGTGCTGCTGTATCCCTCCATTGATTTCTACATCATTCTAAGGGCCATAAAATTCTATTCATTTATCTACATATTTGTCTAAGTACTAGCCATCCATTAGTGGATACTATTATATTTTAATCAATCTCATTCCTCTTTTCCTTTCTACAGGCTATCAACATCCTAGTGGTAAATGACCATCACAGAATCATTTGTCATTTAGGAGTGAACATAATTTAATTTCATATGTTCTCTATTGGCAGCAGACTTTAAAAAGAACTAAATTCTTAAAAAAAAATAGGCAAAGATAGGCTCAGACAGGCATAGACTATTTCTAATAAGATCAGCATATGACCAAATGAAAGCAGCTCCCTTGGTTACATTTGCTCTAGATTTCCTTATAAAAAGGGTTCATTATTCATATTCATTTATTGCACCAGTAATAAAACATGTTGGCATTATGTAACTCCTGATATGATGCACTGAGAAGGACACATACTTTCTGTGATATTCTTGCCAAAAATGTATGATCTGAATCTGGTCAATAGAAACATCAGACAAACCTGATAAGAGGGATATTCTCTAAAATAACTGACCAATAGAGTTTAAAAATGTCAGTGTCATAAAAGACAAGAAAGAATAAAGAACTGTCACAGATTAGAGGAGATTAAGAAAACATGACAAGCAAATTCATTGCAGGATCCTAGATTTGAGCCTGGAAAATAAAAAAGTTACCACCTAAGAGGGGGAGTTTTCTGCCCAACCGCAAGACATGCCAATAGTCAAGAGGCAAGGTGGTAGGAGAGGAAGAGTTTTATTACAGCTTGCTAGCAATGGGGAAGATGTCTCACTAATGTCCAAAAGAGCTGTCTTACAGAATAAAGACTACAGGCCAGTTATATAGGGGGCTGTTCTCCAGGTGGGGGAGGCATCTGGTCTCTGGGCAGGGCAGATATCTGGTCTTCAGGTGGGGCAGACATCTCATCTTAGCTCTTGGTTATCTTTGTTTTACTGGATATACATCAGAGACCGGAGCAATGCCCTAGACCCTGATTTAGCTTAAAGATAATAAGAACAAAATCTTTAATATGTATAGTAAAGATTACTGTTTACGTGAGTGGCACCAACTCACTATCTGTTGTAACCCAGCATAATCATATGCTGGTAATAGAAACAGGGTCACTGTCGTCTGTCTGGCTACTTCCTGCTGAATGGGGTTGGTGTAGAGGGACCATTGAATGAAACAGAGTCACTGATGCAGACAGTTTAGAAACACATTTTATCCCAAATTTAATCTTAAGGAATAGCCAAAGTTGTTACACCAGATCTTTCAGTTGTCATTGATAACAGCTATTAGTATAGACTCTCTGCCCAGGGGTCATCACACTCCTAAGGAATTCAAAAGAACAAAATTATTGACTTATCACAGCTGGGAGGGGCCATAAAATCTACAGAGCATGTATATCTCCTGGAGGGTGCATATCCAGCTGGGTTAGTTAATCAGAGGTCATTCAAATTTACAATATGATTTTTCTTCTACAGTATGGCTTCCCTTATGTTAACCTTGTGCTGAGCAGGTATCAAAAAGAGCATTAGTGGAAAAATCAGTAAAATCCAACTTGAATTTTAGATCAGTTAATAGCATCATATCACTGTTAATTTTTGGTGTTGATAACTATACAACCTTTATGTAAGATGATAACATTAGGGAGATCTTTAGCAAAAGTATATGGGACCTATTTTTATATTCTTGAAACTTTTTGTAAGTCTAAAATTATTTCAAAATAAATTCTAACAAATAAAAAAACTGAAAATAAGAAATGAGCATGAGTTCTTATTGAAAAATTCCACAAGTGTCATTCTGTTTTTCCTCCATTTCCTGTTTATAATTCCCATGTCTGGTAGTGACGCCCTGGGCTCCCGTTACCTACAGTATATTTACTTATTTGCTCAATCCTAGAATATATATCAGGTATTTTAAAAATTGCTAGTGCACACTTCTGAGAATAAGAAATCCAGGTGACTGGAGTCAATGTGTGTTGAGAGCTCCGTTTCTCTTTAAGCTGAGGGCCCAGAGTCCAAATTTTCTACTCAAAAGTTATTTAGTTAGTTAGTCCACACCCTGGTCCACTTTCATTATAGCTATGACATTCATCTACATACAGTTTAGAAGGCACTTTCAGTTACACAGTCATGAACACTTTAGTAAATCCTCTCTGCAAAAACAAACAAAGACAAGTATAAGGCTGAAAAATTATCAAAAACAACTATTTCAGGACTCTATTTTGGAAATTGTCAAAGACATAAAACAAATTAACAATTGTTTCTTCTTAAAAATGCCCTAGAGCTTCAGGTAAGGACTGAAGATGTCTGTAGCCTTTTGCCTGGGACTGTTTCCTTCCACTCCCAGTGCTGTCACCAAGAGCTGTCATTTTGCCAACATGAGAATAGCAGCACAAACTAGCAGATAACTGCTGAAAAGGGTGGGCTTCAGTTGAGATGGGGAGTGGAGCAAGATCCTTCAGTGTTTCCAGCTAATTAAATACAAAATATTAAATATTTGGAGAATTAATGGCAAAAAACTTTCAAATGTAATGGGACACATTAAATGAAACTCTACAAAATCTGTTAAAGATGAACATAATGAGATTCACAACTACACATATTCTAGTTAAAATGATTAAAGACAAAGAGAAAATCTTGAATGCAGCAGGAAAAAAAATGATTCCTTATATAAAGGAAAACAATAATAAAGTAATTTTCTAAATTTTCATCATGACCAGTAGAGACTACAGAACACTGACAAATTTAAAGTATTGAAAGAAAAAAAAATCAACAAGGAATTTTATGACCAAAAACTATCCTTCAAGAATAAAGGAGGGGCCGGCCGGGTGGCGCAGCGGTTTCGTCCGCGCTTGGCAGCCCGGGGTTCGGTTCGGATCCCGGGCGCCCGCCGACGCACTGCCTGTCAGCCACGCCGTGGCGGCGTCCCATATAAAGTAGAGGAAGATGGGCATGATGTTAGCCCAGGGCCAGTCTTCCTCAGCAAAAAGAGGAGGATTAGCAACGGATGTTAGCTCAGGGCTGGTCTTCCTCACCAAAAAAAAAAAAAAAAAAAAGAATAAAGGAAAAGTAAAAATATCTTCTAATAAGCAAAAACGAAGAGAAGTCATTAATGGCAGGCCTGCAAGAAATGCAAGAAGAAATCCCTCAAAATCACAGAAAATGAATTAAGGAGCTAATTTAAATCCACAGGAAGGAATGAAGAAGTCATAGTAAAGAAACAAGAAAGAAGATAGAAATAAAAGTATGCTTACTTCAACTTATATGAAGTTCAAGTCCAGGAAAGACCAAACTATTACGGTAGACATCAAAATAGCAGTCGCCTTGCTTGTGTTATGGTGAGTCGTTATTGACTGGGAAGCTGCATGAGAAAGGCATCTGGAGAATTTGAAATGTTCTATATATTGATCTGGACAATGAATATATGTAAACTTTACTCAGTTGCACAATTATTTCTGCCCTCTGCTCTGTATTTGTTTTATCTGAATTGGAAAAAAAAAAAAAAAGACAAACCTAGACTCTTTTAAGTAAAAATGAAAATAAACTAAGAATCACCAAATATTTATGGAACTCAACCTTATTAAAGAGTGTAAAGGTGACTGGGAAAATACTAAAGGGCTGGAAATCTGGTAGAGGAAAAGAAGGAAACATTTAACAGTGTATCTTCCCCTTTAGGCATAAAAGATTTTATCTTGACTAGTTTTCCTTCAAACACAGAGACATTTTATCTTACTTTGCTCACAGGAGAGCACCTCCCACCCTCCTGGCTGTCTCCACACCGCTGCACCCACAAGGGGATTTGCATCTTGTTCCCTAGAGAGGACCTTCCCTCGTGAGTCTGAGATAAAAGGTCAGCTCTAATCTTGCTTTGACTTACCAAGACTCATCAGTTCAACTTCTCAAAATGAGGTTCCCTGCTCTGCTCCTGGGGCTGCTAATGCTCTGGATCCCAGGTAAGGGCAGAGGGGAGACGAGAAATGAGCGTGGGGTGGGGAGGGTGAGCTCTGGGGGCACCACTGCCCTCCAGGTCTATTTTGTCCAAGTTTTAGAGGCTAATGTCTTACCCTTCAGGAAGGGGGATCCGATGTTTAGATTTATGAGTAAGGAGCATTCAGGAAGGAATAGGACATGTGCTTTGGTGAAGAATGTGACACAAAAAGAGGGGGATGGGATAAGCAACTTCTAGAGATCCCTTTGTGCATTGCAAATCTTAGGTTCTTTTCTGAAATTGATGTTTTGATATATTAATCAAAATCACAAAAAAGGAATTTAGCTTGAAATAAATTACAAAAGGAAAACTATGAAAATAGTTCATAATATTTGTACATAACCTTGCACTTCTCTCTCATTATTTTAGGATCCAGTGGGGATATTGTGATGACCCAGACTCCACTCTCCCTGTCCGTCACCCCTGGAGAGTCAGCCTCCATCTCCTGCAAGTCTAGTCAGAGCCTCCTACGTAGTAATGGAGACACCTATTTGCATTGGTACCTGCAGAAGCCTGGCCAGTCTCCAAGGCACCTGATCTATAGGGTGTCCAACCGGGACTCTGGGGTCCCAGACAGGTTCAGTGGCAGCGGTCAGGGACAGATTTTACACTTAAAATCATCAGGGTGGAGGCTGAAGATGTTGGAGTTTATTATTGCTCACAAGGTACACAAAGTCCTCCCACAGTGGTACAGCCCTGAACACAAACCTCCCTGCTTGGGGTGCCCTAGCTGCTGAAATGTGTTCCTTATCCGGTGAGCAGGCACAGCAGATTCTCTGATTCTGTATAAAATGCTGTTAGAGAACTCAGGGGAATAGGTTGCAGCTGAGGGCTCTGGATGATGAGTGTCTCAGCTGCACCTCAGACGCCACACGTCAAGGCCCGTCAGCCGTACAGCCTGGGTGTGACAGAACCAGCAGGAGAATGGAGGGGGCCAAGTGCCCTCTGAGCCGAGTCACAAGGAGGAGAGAGGTAAAAGGAAGCTCATCCTAATTTTCTCTGGTTTGTGTACAGTCGTCAAATAAATTTAATCAGCATAGCAGACAATTAAGGCAGATTTGTAGAACACAAGTCAAAATACATGTTGGGGTTTATCAGTTTTGGTATATTTTTAAGAGGATAATATTTGGTAGTATTAAGAAATTGTTTTTTTCTCACTTTCCCAACTTCCTACTTCTTCTTTTTACTATGTATCTTCCCACTCCATTAACATGTTTTAGATAGCATTTTATACAAGCTATTGTCAGGTGGGATTAGCAGAGAACAATTAGTAAAAGTTTTGAATAGTCTTTTATAAATTCATAGCAGATACAAAATCCTAAAGCTAAAAGTCTCTGTCTCAATTACCTTTGCAGGAGGAAAATGTGACTTCTTGAAATTCCAAAAGTTGGATTTAAAGAAATGAAAAGTATAAATTGGAAGGTGTAGGGTAAAAAAAAAAAATTACTCCATAATAAATGGAAGAATACAAAATGATACGAGATTTTTTCTTTCCCAAAAGTTAAGACATTTAAAATTGTGGGAAGACTGCAGGAATGGGAACATGAAGGGAAAATGGTAGACATCAGCTATTAGACATAATCTCTTTGGCTCACATTTGGTGGGATTGGGGATGGTGGTCGATGTCAGGGGTTGATGACATAAACCCAGAAAGAAGACCAGATGTTTTTCTTATGAAGAATCACAAAGTGGAAGGGATTTCTGCCTGGCTTCCTAGGTCAGGCCCGAGCCCCTGCAAGTTTCACAGAAAATGCTTATGTGGAGCAGGGCTTTAGATCCATAATCATCAAAGGCTCGGTGATATTCCTGTGCAAGGAGACTTGAGGTCATGTCACACAGTACGAGCCAACCCAGCACAGTGAGGAGAGCTTCTGAAACTTATTTTCCCCCAAAAGTTGGTCCAGCACAGATCATATGATTGGAATGAAGATGAGGGAAGATGCAACATACAGTGACATGTAAACCGGAACTCCTAGCAAAGCCTACATCAGCAGGGGATGCAATGGAGATGGAAGTAAATATCCATGGTTCAAACATATGTTAAGGATAGTCTATGCAGCCTTGGAAACAAAAACAAAAACAAAAAAAACAGCACCCTGAGTATGTAGGAGATCTCTGACTTCTGGTCCAGCATCCCCAGCCTACCTGCTGACTCAGACCTCAGCAATGTCCCCTTTAGAAAGTTGGCCTTGTTACAGGTGGCCCTGTGTTCAGGGGATTCTCTCTTCCCAGTTGTGTTCCTCTACCTGGGCCAGGTCAGAACTTCGGTCCATATTCAATTTTGGCAAATAATGCACAGGAACAAAATGCCAGGTAAACATCAGCTCATCTAGACAGGGTTATTTTTAGTCTGAAATTTTAGGTCATCTAATCCTTACTTTTTCCACCACGCTCTGATGTCGTTAAAAATATGACTAGTACATTTTACCCTTTTTATTTTTTGTACCTTTTGCAATAGATGTTTTGGACTTCCAAACCCTGCAACACTCTATCTGGAAATGGAGATTCCTTTCATTTTTTTAACCTAAATAATGTTTCAGAGATGACAACCTTGGTATTAGATTGTTACAAAAATAGCAAAAATTTCAAGCTATAAATAAATATTATTTTCACATGATATG
This sequence comes from Tapirus indicus, assembly GCA_031878705.1. Classification (NCBI taxonomy): domain Eukaryota; kingdom Metazoa; phylum Chordata; class Mammalia; order Perissodactyla; family Tapiridae; genus Tapirus; species Tapirus indicus. The sequence goes on along the minus strand of CM062923.1, from coordinate 74,554,866 downwards.
GTCATTTCCTGAAAACAAATCTGATTCACATTTTCTAGTGATACTTGTATAAAAAATAAGTGCTTCAAATAGATCCCACTTAAAATAATGATCAAAAAAATTTCCAAACTAATAATGGACGTGTTGGTTATATGTCATGACATAGTAAGTTCAAAGTGAAAGTATTTCAATCACCAGGATAATATAATCTTATTTCTGGTTAAAGAAATAAAGCATATTAGAGATGATTGCCTATTCCAAGGTAATGGATTTTATGGCAGGTGGAAATAAAATTGTATTCTTAACCAGAAAGTCGAAAAGAAAAAAAGGAGAAAATGGTTTATATCAAGGAGTTGGTAGCATATACAAAGAATGACAAGTGTTCAGAGTGTATTTCTACACATATTAACAAGTGGAGATACACATCCAACAAAAATTCTATGAATTTCACCTTCACAATCACCGATGTGGATCCTGGAGGAGCTGCACATACTTCTGTGAGCAGGACACTCACTGGACCCTGCAGAGTGATGGCCCCAAACACAAACCTCCCAAGGAGGCTCAGCGTCTCAGGGCAGCAGGAGCAGCTGTGGAGCCCAGAGGACAAGTCGAGACGAGGCTGGGCTCAGGTAGAAATGGCTGTAGAGCCCTGAGGAAGAGCCCATGGAAGCCTCAGTCACAGCCAATGGGCACCTCCTCTGTATTAAAAGGGTCCAGGGCATCACCAGGACAGTCTCCCAGAGCCTCTTCCTTCCTCCCCAATTAGGTACTCATGCCCCACAGATCCTCCAGGGAATGGCTGCCATGTCCTCCCTGCAGTATCCACCCAGGTTCCCTTCTGATCTCATGGCTGCTCAGAAACTCAGTCATGTCATTGGTAAGAGACCCTAGTGCTGTCCTGATGTCACTCACTGCCACTTCATCCCTTCAGGGCACTTCTTCATGCCTTTGCCCAGTGATCACCACTCTCACTAACCATCAGAAGAATGGAAAGCTGCCTATGCTGTATGATTGTTGGCTTTTGAGCAGGTCAAAGCTCACTGGAGTCTCAAATATGTACAAAGCCATAATAATATTGTCCAGTATTCCTCTTTGACTTCCCTTCTCACTGAATTCTCTCTGAGTAGGTATTTACTCTAACCATCCAATCTCATATTTTTCTTGTGAAGCTGGATGTGTGTTTTTGCTTCTAGAATGATATGATTCCAATATGCACACATTACATTTCCACATTTCTGTGGATGCAAATATTCAATAGCAAAGCTCATGGTGTTTTGTTTTTTTTTTTTTAGTTTAATTATTCTCCTTTTACTGGTGTCAAGCTGTAAGCAGAAGTTATTGATTGTGACTTCTACAAATAATATACATATTTAATACCATACATTCAATGTGACAAATTCACTGCTTCTTGAAACCCACAAATTTTGATATGCCATGTTTTCCTTCACTTTGAAATAGTTTATAATTTCCCTTTTCATTTCTTATTTGACCCAAGTTTCACTTAATAGGATGTTATTCTGTTTCCACATATTTGAGGATTTTTCTGAGAGCTTTCTGTTACTGATTTCTAATATAATTGACTTATCTTGTGCCCCAAATTTTGGACCATCATAGCAAGTATATATTAAAGAGTATGTATTCTATTATATTTTTCCTTTTTTTTTCTTAGGAAGATTCACCCTGAGCTAATATCCATTGCCAATCCTACTCTTCTTTTGACTTGAGGAAGACCAGCACTGAGCTAACATCTGTGCCAATCTTCCTCTATTTTGTAGGTGGGACACCTGCAGAGCATGGCTAGTGAGTGGAGTAGGTCCACTCCCGGGATCCAAACCCACGCACTGGGGCTGCCAAAGCGGAGCATGAGGAGCTTCAATCATTTGGCCACCGAGCCAGGCCCAGTATGTATTCTGTTATTGTGGTGGAGTGTTCCCTAAGTGTCAATGATGTTGAGATGATTGATAGTGTTGTTCAAGTCTTATGCATCCCCACTGGCCCAAATGGCAGGGCTGCTTGCACTGCAGGCTGGATCTGCTGCAGAGCCCATTGCCCTCATGGGCTCCATTCAAAGCTGGCTGACCTCGATGTCACCTGGTACATTGGTCAGTACCAGTGTCCAGACTCCTAGGTGTAGAATGTGTTGCTTCCAGAATTCAAAAAAGCTTTCAATGCTTTCTTCCTTTAAATACAGAGACACCCATTAAACACACTGGAATGGAATGTATAGTCCTCCTTCCCCCACGCTGTTTATGGAGCACACTTGAGAGATCCATGATCAGTGGAGAAAAAATATGCCATAAGATTTGGTTCCAGCTGTACAGGGGAGTGTCCAGAAATATGAGCTGAACAGCAACTCCCAGTAGGGGTCATCAACCACCAGACCTCAGCATTACCAGGCAGCCCAGAAAGAGCTCCTCAGCCATTTTCAGATGATTTTGCTTGTTTTGACACAATTTCTGGACTGACACTCTAGTCAGGAGGGTCCAAAATTTGACAGCATAATTTCCATACTTCCTACTTCCTGCAGGTCCTTCTGCCAACAGCACGCTAGGGGGAACCCAAGGCAAATTCTCAATAGATATATTGATCGTCTTCCAAGTTCTGGCTCAAAGTTTTTCTTTATTTGCCTAACTGCCTAAGTTGTTAATACTATGGGGATGTTTATGGAAATCAAATTGTGCCTCACTCTATTTCTCTGTCTCTCTGAAAATGTTAACCTGGAACAAATTTTGTTAATAGCCCTCTTTATCTCTTCATTTTGCTCTATGAGTTCTGAAGGCAAATTAGTTTACTGATCTTAAAACTTTAGCATTAAGCCAGAAACATTATTGACCACCAAATATATATTTTAATTTCTCCATGTAATCAACAGGCTCTCCCTTTCATTTTGCTTTACATGGATAATTTTGGTGCAATCATTTTTCCTGGTATAGATTAGTAAAATAAATTCTTATAATTGTTTTCAAATTTCAGCTAGGGCTGCTAAGATACCAGAGTATAAGAGAGCCAAACAGTTTCTGGGTTGTGGAAGTTCCTAATTCTGAGAGTAAGCATAAGAAAGATGAGTAAGATCTGCCCAAGTGAGTTTCTAGCAAGTAATCATAGCTTCTAGTTCTTTATTAAATTTCATAATTATTCCTTACGACTGCTCCAACGAGTTCAAAATTAATTTTGTTTCATTTATTTTATTATTGCTCATTCAGATTAGGCATATGGAGAATATGGTGTTGAGAAAGCAGAAAAGTCAGGCATTTAAAGATATTTGTTTCTATAAACTCAGATGATAAACACATTCACATACAGAGAGCCATTTCTGAGCTCCCTGTAAACCAGAATATTTATCCAGGGATGTGTCCACTAGTGAGTGACAATGCAGTTATTTAGGAAAGATGACCAACTTCAATCACGGGAATCCACACCAGTGACCTGCAGTTGGGGACGCTTGCTCTGCTGGATAGCTTGATCTCAGTTCTCATGCAAGGAGAAAGTCTCACTTTTATCAGAAAGAACCTCGATTTGGGCCCATCAGGGAACATGACTCTGTGTCTCTAATCTTGGCCAAAGCTGTGTGGGTTTGGACTGTTTGGGCTGATAAAATTTTTAGATTAAAATACAGAATGTATACAAATTCACACTCTCCACCCCCAAAAACTCTGACTCCAGGGGAACAGATGCAAACAGTTTCACCAACTAGACTGTCTTCCCAGGTCATACAAATCACACACAGGCTTCCAGTTTTATTGAACCCAAACTAACATTCTCTGGCAACAGAGACAAAACTACAACAAAACCCACCTGTATAAGTTGCTCCTCATTCAGTTGACTTTGGTCAAGTTTAGAGACACACAGAGACCTGCTCTGTTCCTTACCCGGACACCCAACATCCCTTTACCAACTCTTACCATTTGTGCCCAGGGAGGGATGACCAGCCTGGCTAGTGGTCATTTTGTTGTCCAGGCCACAGCATCGTTTGTTAACGTGCAGGAGACAGAGATTCTTTTTTAGAATTAGGAAGGTTATACTTTCTGTGTATAAGTAGTACAGGAAAATTTCAAAGCTTTTTCTCTGACTAAGAAAGAATTTTTATAAGATTTTACATTTTCTGTATATTTCAGGGCAACAGATTATGAGAAAATACCAATCAAAATTGGAGATTTTTAAAAGTTTTATGTTAACTTCCCCCAAAATCACAATACTCTCTGAAATTCAAGCATTTTAAAGAACACGTTGTAAAAGTCGCCTTTTTAAGAATTGATTTGTAACAGAAGAAAACATGGCATGTTTCTTACTGTTACTCATTTTTCCACAAAACAAATTTCCATGTTGGATAGTGAGTATATTAGTTTCCTAGGGCTGCCATAACAAAGTACCACAAATGTGGTGGCCAAAAACAACACAAATTTATTCTCCAACAGCTCTGGAGGAAGGATGTCTGAAATTAATGCCCTTGAACAGCTCTGAACAAGCACCCTGTTCCATAGTGACCTTCTTTGATGAAGGCCCAGGAAAATGTTGGTCATAGGTACAGGTTACATGGAGACTTTAAAGGAGTGGATGCAGTTTTTGTTGTTCTAACATATGAAATCTTCTCTGAACTGTGGATTCATAATTTTGGCTATCAAACATATATGATGAGAAAGAGTGGGTATGAGAAGAATCTACAACCGTTCAGAAAAAAATAACATAAAAGTATTTCTTTTTCCCTCTGCTCCATCATTCCGATGGAATTTTTCCCTTAAGAAATCCTTTGATTAATCTGGTATACATACAGTGACGTAAGTATGATAAGATATTTATCAGTTTATTACAACTGTCTACCAGGAATTTCTTATTCACTGCCTGAGGCATAGCATTCTTCCCCTTCTCTTCTTGCCTTAAACAGCACCATTAGCTCTCTAGTTGGAAGAGAGAGTTTTTTCCCCCAAGTTCTTTTGAATTTAGTGTTGTATGAGGTTTAATCCGCTAGGTCCCAGAGAAAGACAGTTTTTAATACTTGCATCTAACTGTTTAATTCTTAAACAGTTAGCCTGGTAACAGAACATACCGGACAACCCTTAAACTAGCTCAGGTCCATGCTGTTATTGGAAAAAACTCTGATGATCAATACTAGTGGGGGTGGAAGCTGTTTCTTCTCTTGATTAGCCAGGAGGGAACTAAGCAAGATGACCACTCACCTCCCAGAGATTGACCTGCACACACATGACTACAGATGTCTACATTGTCAGGGTCTCCAAAGCTTTCTTAGAGTGGCAGGGCCAGGTGCGCTGGGTAATGCAGGCGTTCCTCAAGCCAGAGACCCTTAAATTTTTGGATCGCTATTGCACACACATATACAACATATGTCTAATACTTCTTTTCGAAATCCATGAAGCAATATTTACCATTAGAGAGATACCCTTGGTCTTCTATTCTATTCCACTTTATTCTATTTTATTCTATTATTCTAGCTTTTGCCATTAAATAATCTGGTCGTGACACTCTAAATTAATTTAATTAATTTCTTGGCCCATAAACAGACAAAATCTTCCATTTTATAAAATACTACCCTGGGGAATATGCTTCTTAGTGTGACATTTTACAAAGACCCTATGTGAAAAGCCTAAATAAATTATACTGGAGCAGACCCTAACAAGACAGTGGGAGTTTTTCTTTATTATGAGTCATGGAAAAAGTATTAGAAAAATAGAGAAAAGATTAAAAAGGTAGACTAAGGGTTATATAAGAAAGAAGAACAGCAATATGACATTTTAACTTTTCATAGGGTAAAGTTCTGATAATGGATGGTGAGAGGAAATACATTGAACAGGTCTAGGTGGGCAAGATTGAAGATCTGAGCAGTTTGGTGTAGATTAAGATGAAATAATTAGGTTTTTAAGAGTTGTGAACTAAAAAAACAGCCCTAGAATTTAATGTGGATGTAGGTGCAACACACTTGGATTAGATTTAAAGCTGTTTTCCATGGTTACTCAGTCTATGTGTGATAATGATGATGATGATGATAAATATTGTCATAAAACTAATAACAAAGTTAATAGCAGCATACTTTATGACCTGGCTACTGTTCTAAATGTTTTATTTCATTTAGTTAGTAGGCAGCACTGTACGATAGGTATTATTATTCTCACAATTGCACAGATGGACTGAGACTAAGGGACTCAGGGGAGTTAAGTAACTTGATGGATGTCACACCACCAGTAAGTGAGGGTGCTTTGTCCCCAACTCAGATGGTTAGACTTCAGAACCTGCCATGTTAATGATGACACCATAGCCATGGTTGAGGCTCTAATTCCTAAATGGATGGAGATTTGCTTGGAACTTGGAGCAGCATTAATAAAGCTGCTTTCTTGAGAGGTAGTGGAAAGTTGGGAAAGAAAAGGAGTTTAACTGCTTTAGGGAAAGCAGAATGACAGGAAATAAGAATCAGAGACAGAGAATGTAGCCCAAAGAGCTGCTCTGACTGTATAGGTGAACATCCCTGGACCAAGCAATCACTGCCACCTGTACACAATTCTGAGTAATAAGCATGATAAATAAAATGGCAAGCAATAGGATATTGGAGCATATGAGGAAGCCATTTGGTGTAAAACTAATTTGGCCTGACCTTGTTTTTCCAAAAGGGCCTGACGGGACTTTGAACATGCATTATATATCTGCTTTGAGCATTTGCCATGTCCCGAGACAAGAACAAATGCCCTTAAGATAAGGATGCAACTTCCCCCACATTGGCATTTCCTTAAAGATAAGCATTTCTCCCTAGGCTAGGATTTGATTGCTGTGCTCACCCTGTGACCACCCCCATAGAGGCAACAGACATGCTACCTGCTGTGCCCATCAATGGCTGTGCCGACAGGGCAATCTTGTGACTATTGTAAAAAGGACATTGCATTCATATGTGATATATGCTCTTTGATGGTATATAACCACTCTGTACACCCCACTTCTTTGGTGCCCTTCCTTCCTTGGGGAAGAAAGGCCCCAGGCTATATGGTCCTCAAATTTGGCTCATAATAAACTCACCCCAATTTTGATTTATAGATTGGCTATGGATTATTTGCGTCAACAAGCAAAACCCAGGTTGGATTCCTGTTAAGATCAGGAATATAGATATAGGTTTCTCAGATTGTTAGGAAGAGGAGGGTCTGAGTCTGGATGAGATGGATACTTTGTGTAAAATGGATTGTGTAGAGAATAGAGGGTCACCCAAAGACTAGTTCCCTGCCTGCATGGATAGTAACATTGTCTGTCTTCAGGGAAATGGTGTCTCTACACTGAGGGGTCAGAGCCAAGGTGTTGCTTGTCTGTGCAGTTGTGGTCGTCCTTGCATCCACACTGCTGGGACAAATTGGGTATTGCTCTTTACTGGGCCTTCGGGAATGTAGCTAACAAGTAAAGGTAAGTTGTGTCTAGAGCATAGATTTCTTCTCCTCATTGGAATTCCTCACCCTATCTGATCTAATCATGCACTGAGGGAGTCGGATAGGCACATTGCTCCTAGAAAAAGAGAAATGGGACCACAGCCTTCTATTTTCTTCTCAACAGGCTTATACTAAACACCATCTGGCTGAGGCTAGGTAATTGATGAGGCAGGAGAATACAGGGATTAAATTCTGTGATCACAGAAGAGAAATTCCTCCCTTAGGCTGAGCCCAGGGCCTCTTCTGACATGACCACTTGGGGAAGGGTTGCTCAAGTGTAGAGAAGAGGAGGTAAATAGTCTCTGCAGCTGGAAGCCCAGCTTGCCCCACCCAAGATGCTTTGCATGTTCCTTCCAGCCCACACTGCTGTCCAAAGCCCATATCAATGCCCGGGTCAGTGCTCTGGGGAAGATCTGCCTCAGTTAGGGCAAAGAGTGGACCATGGAAGCTCCAGCTCAGCTTCTCTGCCTCTTGTTACTCTGGCTCCCAAATGAGAAGAACACAGGATGGTTCTCCATGTCAATGAGAAATTTGTCAAAGTTGTTGGGTCCTGTGACCTGGCATCTTTGCTCAGCAAGCAAGTTAATTAAACCTCAATGTTGATCAACCATCCTGGCTCTGCTAGGAAGACAACAGTTGAAATCTAGATGAGACAGGTGACTTTTTAATTTTATTTCCAATCTCAAATATCACCAAAGAAATTGTGATGACGCAGTCTCCAGACTGTCTATCATTTGTCTCCAAGTGAAAGGGCCACCCTCACCTGTAGGGCCACTCAAAGTTGGTAACTACTTAGCCTGGTACCAGCAGAAACTTTGGCAGGTTCCCAGGCTCCTCACCTATGATGCATCCACCAGGGTCATTGGCATCCCACCAAGTTCAGTGGCAGTGGGTCTGGAACAGACTTTATTCTCACCATCAGCAGCCTGGAAGCTGAGGATGTTGCGGTTTACTACTGTCAGCAAGGCTCCAGTGGGAAACACAGTGATTCATTCTCCATAACAAACCTCACCAGCCTCCTCCACTTTTACCCTCTTTCACCCCTGAGAAATAATTGCTCCCTTTAGAGGCACAAAGAAGATATTTGGCAGTTTTCTCTGTTCCCTCTGCAACCTGAAAAAGGAGATTGTGAGAGCTAGATCATGCTTCATTCAGGTCCTATAAAAGATACATGGTCTCTTAGGCTTTCTTTTGTTTCCCCTCATAAAATGTTCAATATTAAAGGAAAGTGGAGAATTCTGTGCTTTCATCTACACATTTTAACAGGAGGAAACTGAAGTTCAGAAAGAGTCATAAATACTCCAGTTTCATGCAGAGAGTTAAGAGTGACTATATTAAGAGAAGTCTCCTCTCCCAGATTCTCCATGTGCTTCCACTTTGACCCAAACAAGTGATGGTCTCATCTGTGAATGCACAATCCCTGACAAAATGGTTCCAGAAATTTTCCCCAGGTCCCCTCAGATGATATGTCCTCTCAATCACAGGAATAAGATCTGGACACTCTCCTCCAAAACCCTGACCCTGAAGTCTAGATATTCTCAGTTCCTTCCCCTTCTGTGTCTCAGCACAAGACTTGTCTCTCAGCTATTGCTGCTATAGCATTAAAGATGAGCCCAGAGCTCCACTGAGGTGCAGAATATGAGGAAAATCAGGCTTTCCATGGCCCAGGTTCATGTGTTTATTCCTTGTACCTAATACCTACATGTATAATTTATGTTTCTACTTCTTTTCCCAATCTAGAATTCTGCTTTTGCTTGGGTGGTGAATCGACAAGATTGAGTTCTGTCTTCACAGACAAGGTTCTAGTTCCAGCAGAAAGGAGTCTTTGTAGCTCAGGGACACTAGAGGCAACAAATCCCAATAGGTCTCTTTCTCATATAAATCTCTGTATCTATTTCCCATGGAAAATGCTTCTACCTAACTCCTGCCATGCATATTTTCAAACTGAGCTGTAGATGTTGGGCACATATTCCTTTTTTGCATTATGTGTATCCTTCAACGAAAACCCTCAGTTTTTTGCATAAACCCTTTCACCGGAGGAGAGTTTGAACAGTTTGAACAGCAAGTCAGAAATGCTACCATGCAATGAGTGAGTCCTCTTCTTGCGGATTAGCTACTCTATGTTCTTGGTCTTGATTTTTAACAAATCATCATCCAATTATGTCATCTTCTATGGGAAGTGGAAGAAAAAATATTTTACTTTCATTTGAGAACTCAAGGGAGTTTTATGAGCTGAAAGACAAGATGTAGTATAGAATAGTGGTAAAGAACTTTGGTTTTGAAGGTACAATTTTCTCTAATTTTGGCTCCCTTACTTAAAAATGCAACTTTGGGCAATCTGAACTTTTGTTCCTCAGTCCCCTTATTTGTGCAATGGGGATAATAAAAGTGACTTGCTCAGACTTGTACACTGACTAAAATAACATTCACTGAAATAAATTTAAAAAGACTTAATTAAATGGAGAGACATCCCTGTTCACGGATTGGAAGACGTAATGTTGTTAAATAGCATTTTTCCCCAAATTGATGTGTAGATTCCCAGGTCCTAGATCCCTGGCATTTCCAAGTACTCCTCCAAACAGCTGGCACCTAAGCTCAGAGTGCTCATAGCTGGACTCCAGAACGTTCCTGACTGATGAGACAGCTCTCTGCTGGGAGGAGACAGAGGGGAATGCAGCGCTGGGCTGAGGAGAGAAAAGTAAATATTTCTCCATGCTTAGTGTTTAGTGCCTTCAATGTCTTTTTCTATATTCATAAAAATATACATGTATTTGTATTGTGTAAGTATTTTTACTTTATGTAGACGTCACCTTTTAAAATATATCATGGTGTTCTTGGCAGCCCGGGGTTCGCTGGTTCGGATCCTGGGCTCCTGCCGACATCACTGCCTGTCAGCCATGCCGTGGGGGTGTCCCATATGAAGTGGAGGAAGATGGGCACGGATGTTAGCCCAGGGCCAGTCTTCCTCAGCAAAAAGAGGAGGTTCGGCAGTGGATGTTAGCTCAGGGCTAGTCTTCCTCGCAAAAAAAAAAATATATATATATATATCATGGTGTTTATTACTTTTCTCCTGAGAAAGCTGTTTTAAATTCCAGTAGTGTTGATATGGGTAAAATGTGTATGTTACCTCTCTTTACAGTCCTTTATTCCAGAGCAGATAACAACCACATTGACCTATTTTCCTGGTAATAGATACCCAGGTTGCCTCCAACTCCTTACCTTTAGAAATAATGAGGCAATTTCCTCACTGAAATCTCCTTAGTGGGCCTTGGTTTTGTTTTTGTTTTTGTTTGGTTGATTGGTTGTTTGAGAAATTACATGGAGCAAAATTGATAATTCATATGTATATATTTATTTGGCCTGGGTAGTGTCAGAATATTCTTTGCAAAGCCTGAATTAACAGAAGACAGTAATGCTGTTATGTTAATTTTTAATCAAATTCTTAATTCTAAGGAAGAGACAGCTTCACTAACAATATCACTTAAACATCAAAAGGCTAGTGGCCTCTTTCAGGATTCTTCCTTCTCCGTCTCTAGGATAAACTAAGACTTCTTATAGAGAAAAACAAAGAATATCAAATTCAAGCAGTAACAGAGTATCTTTTATATCTCAGGAAATCTTTAGTTTTAACTAGAACTTCTCAAGAAAGAGGTTCCTTTCTTCAAGGGGGATACTTTGGGGTGGGGAATGCAACCTATACAAAGTAAATATTTCATAAGATAAATACTTCCCAGGTGTGTGTCTAGTCAAGAGGAATGTCCTTCTCACTTTTCCAATTGTAATGTGGTGAGTTGGGGACCAACAGAAAGACAGCATTAATAGAAGAAAATTCTTCTGATCCAACAGACTACATTTGCCACCACTTCTCCGCAGGGATCCGTTGTGTAACTCTATATGATTGATTGATTTATCCCAAGGAAAAAGAATGAAAAATAAATTATACCAATTGGGAACTGATTCAGATTATGCAGGTGGAGATCAGGGCTTTGAAAGACTCAGATCATTCAATCTCATGAATTACCTGTTTCACACAGAGCTTAGAAGTAACATATAAACTCAGAAAATAAACACATTTACTGGATCTTCCCTGAGCTCTGTGTAAAACAGAATATTTATCCATGAATTCAGTCAGCAGTTCACAATTGTTCCAATTTCTCCATGTCTTCACCAACACTTGCTATTTTCATTTTCTAAATTATAGCCATACTAGTAGTAGGTGTGAAGTAGTATCTCAGTGTAGTATGATTTCCTTAATGACTAAATGATGTTGAGCATATTTTCATGTGCTTATTAGTCATTTGTACATCTTCTTTGGGGAAATATCTATTCAAGTTTGTAGCCCATTTTTGAATTGGGTTGTTTACTTTCTATGTAGTTTAGTTAGAAGAGTTTTTTTAACATATATTTTGAATATTTATTCTTTATCAGATATGAGATTTGCAAATATTTTCTCCCATTTAGTAGTTTATCTTTTCATTTTCTTGATAGTATCCTTGATGTACAAAAGTTCTTCATTTTAGTGAGCTCCAAATTATCTATTTTTTCTTTTGTTTCCTGTGGTTTTGGTGGAATATCTATGAAATCATTGCTAAATCAAATGTCATGAAGGTTTTCCTGGAGGTTTTCTTCCAAGAGTTGTTGTTTTAAGTCTTATATTTAGGTCTTTGATCCTAAATGAGTTAATTTTTGTATGTGGTATGAGGTAAGTGACCAATTTCTTTTTTTTTGCATGTTTATATTTATTTTTTTCCAACAGCATTTGTTGAAAAGACTGTCCTTTTTCCACTGAATGGTTTTGGCACCCTTGTCAAAAATCATTTGACCTTATAAGTGAGAAATTACTCCTGGGCTTTCTATTTTTTTCCATTGGTCTACATGTCTATCTTCACACCAGTACCACACTCTTTTGATTACAGTAAGTTTGCAGTAAGTTTTGAAATCAGGAAGTGTGAGACATCCAGCTTTATTCTTTTATTTCAAGATATTTTTGACTCCTCAGGGTTCCTTGAGATTCCATATGAATTTTAGTACATCACTCTTTTAATGTGATGATTTTAATAAGTTCAAATTTCCTTGCTTTCCATGAATAAATCCCACTTGGTCATGGTGTGTAATCCTTTTAATATGCTGTTGAATTTTGTTTGCTAGTATTTTCTTGAGGATTTTTGAATCAATATGAATGAGAAATTTTGCTCTCTAGTTTTCTTTTCTTGAAGTGTCCTTGTTATCAGGGTAACGTTGCCCTCATAGAATGAGCCAGAAAGTTGTCCCTCCTTTTCATTTTTTTAGAAGACTTTGAGAAGGATTGGTGTGAATTGAACTTTAAATGTTTGGTAGAATTTACCAATTGAAATAATTTAGGCCATGGCTTTTCTATGTTGAGAAGTCTTTGATACTGATCTAATCTCCTTAATAGTCATAGGTCTCTTAAGATTTCCTGTTTCTTCAGTCTTGGCAGGTTGTGTATTTCTAGGAATTTGTCCATCTCATCTTGATTATCCAATTTGTTGGCCTACAGTTGTTCATAGTGCTCTTTTAGAATCCTTTTCATTTCTGTAAAGTTGGTAGTAATGCCCGCAATTTTATGTCTGATTATAGTGCTTTGAATTTTCTTTCTTCTTTTCTCATTCTTTGCAGCTAAATGTGTGTCAATTGTGTTGATCTTTTTGAAGAACCAACTCTTGGTTTTGTTGATTTTCTCTATTGTTTTTCTATTCTCTATTTTGTTTATTTCTGCTCTAATCTGTATTATTTCCTTCCTTCTGCTAGCTTTGGATTTAGTTTGCTCTCCTTTTTATTGTTACTTAAGGTGTAAAGTCAGGTTATTCATTTGAGATTTCTGTTCTTTTTTAATGTTTTTCTTATGATTTCTTCCTTGCCCCTTTGGTTGTTTATAAGTGTGTTGTTTGCTTTCCATGTATTTGTGAATTTTCCAATTGCACCTCTGATATTGATTTTTAAATTCATCCCATTGTGGTCAGAGAAGATACTTTGCATGATGTCTATCATTTTAAATTTATTGAGAATTGTTTTGTCGCCTAATAGAAGGTCTATCCTGGAGAATGTCCCATGTAAACCTGAGAAAATGTGCATTCTGCTCTTGTTGAGTGGAGTGTTCTGTATATGTCTGTTATATCTAGATGTTTTATTATGTTGTTGAAGTCCTCTATTTCCTTGCTTATCCTCTGCCTGATTGATCTACTCGTTATTGAAAGTGGAATAGTGACGTCTCAAACTATTACTGTAGAACTATTTTTCTCTTCAATTCTATCAAATTTTGCTTTATATTCTTTGATATTTCTTTATTCTTTCTTTCCTTAGATGTAATAATTTCAATTGTTCTATCTTCAAGTTCACTGATTCTTTTCTCTGCCTGCTCAAATATGCTTTTTATCACCTCTAGTGAATTTTTTATTTCAATTATTGTATTTTTCAGTTAAATAATTTCTTTTTGGTTCCTTTTTATCATTTCTATTTCTTCACTTATATTCTCATTTTGTTTATTTATAATTTTCCTATCTTTATTCATGTCTTCCTTTAGCTGTATGAGCCTCTTTAAGACAGATGTTTAAATATGTCTCTAGTTGTTTGATATCTGGGCTTCTTCAGGTATAAAAGATAATTTTCAATCATTATTTGTTCAAAGTCTTTTACTACTCCAACTTCTTTCTCACCTCCTTCTGGGATTCCATGACATGTGTATTAGATTTTTTTTAGAGTCCCATATATCCCTGAGGCTGTTTTGATTTTTTTTGCAGTCTATTTTCTCTCTGTTATTCAGAGTAGGTATTTTCTGTTTTCTGTCTCTAGTTCACTGATTCTTTCACTGCTTTGTCTATTCTGGTGTTGAGCCAATCCTCATATTTTTTAATATGTCATTTTTATTTTTCCATTCTAACATTTCCATATTTTTTCTGGTTTATATTTTCTGGATTTTTGCTGAGAGTTTCTATGTATTCGTTTGTTTCAGGAATTGTTTGTATTGTTCATTGAAGCATTTTTATGATGGCTGCTTTAAAAATTTTGTCAGATAATTGTAACACATTTGTCATCTTGTTGTTGAAGTCTATTGATTGCCTTTTCTCATTCAGATTGAGATTTTCCTAGTTCTTGGCATTATAAGTGGTTTTTTTAAAATTAAAATCTGGACATTTTGGATATGATGTGTTGGTATGGAGACCGAGATTTTGAATATCTAACAAACTTCCAGATGATGTCAATGCTGTGGATGTTAGCCTGCAGCGCAGCAAGGATCCAGTTAGACAAGTGATTAACTATGCTGGCCACACCTAAGAATTTCCTGTGGAAGAGTTTTTGAAATGCAGATGCCTTAATTCTTGTCAAAGGTTTTGAATCAATTAGTCTAGGATGGGGCTGAGGTAACAATTATTTTTAAACCTTTTCATTAGATTTTATTATACTGCTAGGTTTATCCTAAAAGGAGGATTAGTAGTTTACAGGTCTGGAACAACAACAACAAAAATAGCACAGCTAACAAATGTTGTTGAGGGAAGGATATTATAGTGAATTTACATTTCTCTTGTTCAGTCCTGAGGCATCTTCTTTACTGACAGTCCTTCTGGAAAAAGCTGGAAATATGCTTGGACTATGCATTGGTACCATAACTGTTTAAAAAAATTGTTCCCTCTCCTATCTTGTCTGTCTTTTTACTAAGTATTTAGGAAGCGCATGATATTTACATTCTCATTTGGAAAAATAGTCCATTGGGAACATGAATATAGATATCTAACTGGAGCTAAGGATATAGAGACTCTCCCAGAGAGAATATTTAGCTGGAATAAGGGAAGGAATCTGAGTCTCTGTTGTCAGTCTTAGAAGCAGGACAGGGCTCCAGACCTAAGGGAAGTTAAAAATCAAGAATGCTCAAACTCCCCGGTAAGAGTCACTTAATCAAAACTTGTATTATCTGGGTAACTAAGAAGTGAGAGAAAATAACACCTTAAATGGCTATTTTCATTTCAAGTCTTGATTGACATATGAAAAACAAGTGAATCACCCTTTACCCCTAAGTAAGAATAGTCTTTACTGCTTGTCAGAAACTTTGAATAGCTCCTTCTTCATTCACCTAAAAATTCAAACTGTAGTTTGAAAATCATTTTTTTCACTCTCACCATGCTTGATTGTCGGGTCCAGTGTCCCACTACTAACATTTGTGGTATTAAGAGCAACTAAATTCACTAGTTTGATTATGTTTCCTATGTACTTATTTGTTTATTCAACAGTAAACTTTGGCAACCAATTTAGGTATTGGAAATACAAACTCCTATCACAGTTAATTACATTTTTTGTTGAAATTTCACCACAGGAGACTAAAAAGGAACAAAATATTTTGTGTAATCTTGTATTTCCTTGGCAATTGTTTGTAAGGTTTTGGTTTAAAAACCTTTTAAAATAAAGTATTGCAAAAAGGAAAAGAGAAATTTTGCACTGCTTTAAACTGCTTATATCAAGGTTGAAACAAAAAAATGAAAAAAAGAATTAATTACTATGTTTAAATATGAGATCAAGCCCAAGTTCTTTACTACACATGAAAGACAATAATCCTCTTTTTTCAGTACAATGCAGGATATTTTTTTCTCTGTTTTCTTCTGTCTCCTATTCCTACTGCTGCTGACCCTCTAGCCGGGGTCCTAAGTAAACAGCATGAGCATCATTTACCACGATGGATTGGGAAGGTGTCAAAAGCCGTGTTTGACCACCTTACTCATAGGCAGTTTTCGGAGTTCTCAGAGAGTCAGTAAATATGCCTTCGAGAGGATACTTATATTCTGACTCCTTGGCTTAATGTGGACACTGGGGGCTTTAAATGTCTGACTGAGGTTTCCTCAGTCCATGGGTTGTTTCACATAGTTGCTATAATGGCGACTGACCCACTCCTGGGGCTGGGCTTTTGTTCTTCCATAATTGTCCTTCATTGAATGGGAAACCATTCTGCAAATGCAGTTTCCCCATGCCACTGCCCTTTGATCAAAAAGTAGCATTCTCCAGTGCCCTTTTCCTCAGGATCAATGCCTTTTTCCAGGTGATCTGTGTCACAGCTCTCACCCACTCCTCCTGTGCACAGGTTGCCACAACTATGTGGCCTCTGGTAACCTCATCCCACCATCCTCATCTGCACATTTCTCCTTTCCTCTTGAATTAGAGCCAAGTGCCCTTGAATTAAATCCAGCACTGGCTCCACTGGAGAACAGTTGGGAAGTTCAATCACCTGTAAGAAGTCTTGACCCTCACAGCTTCTGAGGGTGAAGCAGCCAGGCCCTGAGAAGCTGCAGGAGGTTTTTGTTCCCTTCTGTAACACTGTGGGTGGAGAGCTACTCTCTTGCCGACAGTAACAGTTTGCAACATCTCCAACCTCTACACTGCCTATTGAGAGAATATGAGGTCCCAGATCCACTGCCATTGAAGCTGGCTGGAACCCCAGAGGCCAGGCTTGATGTGCTGTAAACAAGGAACTTTGGATGGGCTCCTGGCTTCTGTTGGTACCAGTGTAAGTAGCTGGTACTTATACTTGTGCTGATCCTGCAGGCGATGGTGTCTCTCTCTCCTTGGGAAACAGCCATGGAGGCTGGAGACTCAGTCAAGACAATTTCTCCATTGAATACTACGATTACATAGGAGAGATGAAAAGAGATAGAGTCAGCAGGAATAGAGTTACAAAAATGTCTTCATACCCTGCAACATGCAGGCTTACTATAAGACTCAATTTAAAACAAAACAAAACAAGCCTGTCTTAGATTCAAACTCCCATGGGAAAGAGGATCCTGAGTTTAGAGCTCCCCTCTTTCTTACCTGAGACATTGATCAGCAGGAAGCTGAAAATTTGAGCCTGAAAATCCATTATGTTGGCTAGTCCTGTCACAGGCTACACACACCTCTGTTCATAAAAACACTCTTTAAAAGCACCTGTGAGAGTTCTGTGGTTCCAAAGGAAGAAAGATGCAAATCAGCAGAGTGTAGGCGAGGACATCCTAGCTTATAAATCTATTAGGTCCTTCTACTTACTTGTATAAGTTTAGTGGGTATAGGAGAGGGAAGGTTCTCAGTACTTTTTTGAGATGTGCATACACCTGGTCCAGGGCATCATTTATGTGTTCCATTCAGACAGGCTTAATTCGACCTCCTCTGCAAGGAAAGCTCTGTGGAGCAATGTGTGAGGTGAATTTCCTCTGTGATAACAATCTGTTAAAGGATGATTCATCAGAAACCCCCCATCCCACAGATTTGCCTCTTTTTGTCCAGAGAGTTGCTCAACTAAGACCTTGCCCATTCATTGAGATCTCTTCAAACACCTCTGAATGCACAAAGCACTGGGGAAATTAACATCCTAGTGAGCGATCTGGAACATAGATATTGTCAAGGCTGTTTCCATAAAAAACAGGCACAGGTTCCATCCAGAGAAGAGAACCCACCAGTAAGGCAGGGCAAAACAAGCCTTTCCCTGAAACTGAAGGACACTCCACTATTGATTAACTAAACCACAAATTCTCTAGCACCCTATCTCGTCCTGGCTTGAGAAGGACACTGTGCTTTGAGAAGCTGAGATGGGGACTTATATTAAATAACTACAAATCAAAGTAATAATTATTTTAATCACAATATGAAATATGTTATTTTACTGGGATGTTTAACTAGAAGTGTTTTTTTTTTTTCTGTGATTGCTGGAGAACAGTTTTCAAAAAGTTATATATCAATTATCAAGAGTAATTGAGAAATACCAGAGGTAGACAATTTATGTAAAGATTTGTTCAAGGAGTGATGTTGAAAGATCTTATTTAGTCTCACAGCAGATTTGGATCTATCCTCTATACACTGAAGAAATAGAGAGACCATGAGGAATCATGGAAATACCGTCATCCCTGCTACCTCAAGGACAAGTAACTGACTCATTCTCTTTGAAACAATTCTCCCATTGTTGGTCTTAAAGACTAAGAGTGACAATTACTTGGGGAATTCAGAATAAAATCCCCATGGCCAGAGATACTGATTTCCCACTGGGCTTGAGTTCACCTTAATTCTCAAAGTATGCTTTGCTGAGAACTGAACTCTTGGTATGCAGCTAATTTTTCTTATCATTTGGAAGAATTCCCATGGTTTCTGCCTTACCTTGTTTACGTTGAGACATTAGTTTCACTCTTCTGCCTTCAAAATGAGAGAACTTTGTTTTCTGTTTTTTAAGATTTTTTCTATTTCAACAGTGAAGAGACTAAAAAGAGAGAATTATTATTCACACAGTGGAATACTGCACAGCAATGAAAATTAATGAACTGCAGCAACTCACAATCAGTGAATCTCAGAAACATGTAGTTGAGTGAAAGAAGCCTCATATATCTAAAGTCCAAAAGATAGAAAGACTAAAATATTTGTGATAACAATCTTAAGTGCCAAAGCTATAAAGAGAAATGAGGAAATGATTACAGTGGAAGTCCAATGGTGATTATTTTGATCTGAAAGAAATATGTGGGGCTTCTGGAGTGTTGTCAGTATTCTACCTATTGACCTGTGTATTAGTTTTCTATCATTACTGTAAGAAAATTACACCAATCTCAGTGGCTTAAAACAGTACAAATTAATTACCTTCTAGTTCTGAAATCAGAGGTCCAAAATGGGTCTTTTAGGTCTGAAGTCAAAGGCTCTATTCTTTCTGGAAGCTCTAGGCAGGAATTTGTTACTTGTTTTTTTTCAGCCTCTAGAGGCTGTCCACATCCCTTGGCTCCTGGGGACATTATTGCACTGTCGTATCACCTTCTCTGACTCTTATCATACTGCCTCCCTCTTATAAGACCGCTTGTGATTACATTGGGCCCACAAAGATAATCTCCCCATCTCAATATCCTTAACTTAACCACATCTGCAAAGTCCCTTTTGCCATGTAAGAAAACATATTCACAGGTTCTGAGAACTATGATACAGACATCTTTGGAAGGCTATTATTTTGACTACCATACATATATTCAATATACTATATGCAGGGAATTTTTGTGCCCCATCCTTTTATTTTGTAGATTAGAGATTTAGTTCTCCCTTCAGAAAAAATAATGTTTAATATTATACAACTTACCAATTACTTCGTTTCAAATATTGTGTTAAGATAGAGAAATTCAAAGGACAACTTACGTTGCTATTTTGAAATGAAATTTGGCCATTTTATTTTGGCTATAAGAGAATAAGGTGGTCAGAATCACCTTCTTATCACAAACAACTAGAAAACTAAATAACATACAGAAAACAACTATTTTCAGACATTGGAAATGTGTGATGCATGACAGGTTGATGGACATTTGGGCTGTTTTCACTCTTTGGCTATTATGAATAACACTGCTATATACATTTGCCTACAAATCTTCACGTGGGCATTTGTTTTGATTTTTCTTAGATAGATTCCTAAAGGTAGAATTGCTGAGCCATTTGATAAATTCATGTTCAACTTTTTAAGAAAGTTTCTACCAAAGGGGCTGCACCATTTAACATTTAGTACAGCAGTGGATGGAGGTTCCCATTTCTCCATAGCCTCACCAACATTTAGCATTATCTTTCATTTTTTTATTATAGCCATTATAGTAGGTGTGAAATGATATGCCATTCTGGATTTAATCTGCACTTCCCTAACCACTAATAAACTTGAGCACCTTTCCATGTCCTTAATGACCATTCATATACTTTCTTTGGTGAAATGTCTGCTGAAATCTTTTGCTTATTTTTTACTTGCATTGTCTTCTTGCTAAATCTTAAGTCTTCTTCCATCTTAAGTTAGAAGAGTTCTTTATATATTATGATATTTATTAGATAAATGATTTGAAAATATTACCTCCCAGTCTGTGGTTTGTCTTCGTATTTTATGGTGTCCTTTGAAATGGAAAAGTGTTGAATTTTGATGAAATCTAAATATCAATATTTTTGTTATAGATTGTGCTCTTGACATTGTAACTAAGGAATCTTTGGTGAACCCAAGAACACAAAAGTTTTCCCCTAAAAGTTTTATGATTTTGCCTCAGTTAGGTCTCTGATCCATTTTGAGTTAATTTTTGTGACAGCAGGAGATCAAGGTGTAAATTCATATTTTTGCATGTGGATACAAAGAGAAAAGTCTGTCCTTTGTCCATTTAATCACTTAGGTAGCTTTGTCAAAATACAATTGACCATAAATGTAAAGTTTTATTTCTAGACTCTCAACTCCATTCCATTGATCTATATGTAAACCTCAGGCCACTACCAGATTGTCCTAATAACTGTAGTTTGCGGTTGTCTCATACTTTATAAATATATTGTATATTTTGAAACTGGGAATTGACCATAGGGTGGGCCCATGACACCTGCCCCCTGGGGTTCATGCCCTGTATAAACCCCTCCCCCTGACTGAGGGCAGAACCTGTGACTTGCTTCTAGCTCATACAATCTTGGAGAGGTGAAGGGATTTGCAGATGTAGTTAAGGTCTCAAATCAGTTGATTTTGAGTTAATAGAAACGGACATTCCCCTTGGTGGACCTGACTTAATCAGGACAAAGCACTTAAAAGAGGAACTGAGCCCTCCCTGTTGATTGATTCCCCTTGCTGCTTTGATTAATAAGCAGCCCATGTGACAGAAACTTTGGGTGGCCTGTAGAACCTTAGGATGGCTTACAGCCAACGGTCAGCAAAAGTGAAGACCTTTAGTCATACAATCACAAAGAAAAGAATTATTCTGACAACCTGAATGATCTTGGAAACAGATTCTTCAAGCCTCTAGATGAGAATGCAGCCTGGTCAACACCTTGGTTTCAACCTTGGAGACTCTGAAGAGATAACCCAACTAAATCCTGCCCAGACTCCTGACTGAAAGAAACTGTGTGATTATAAATATGTATTTTTTTAAGTCACTAAGTCTATGGTAATTTGTTATGGAGCAATAGAAAACCAATACAACAATAAAATTTCATACGTGGTGAGATGGGGTTACAAACTTAGAAACTAACATAATCTGAGTGAACTGGAATGTTGCAAAGGACTATTTTGTCAGTGTCCTTGCTCCCTTTGGGGAGAATGCAGAAGCTAGAGGCAGGTCAAGGTAGGGATGGAGGGGAATGTGAAAACTAATCCTTCCATAATTGTTAGTGTGCACACTCAGGCTTCTAGAGTCCATTCTACCCATAATACTACAGCAAATAGAAAAAAGAAAAAGGCCAAGAAAAGACCTTGGCCATGTATGTGGAATATATCATATAAAAATGACATGAAAAATGGACAAGAAGAAAAGGACAAGTAAACAAATATATCTAGAATTGAGAACCTAGATTTGGGGAATGACACAGAGGTAGAAAAATCTGAATCAAAAAAGAAAAGATAATGACATCCCAATTCTTAGTTTTTCTTCTGAAAAACTACACTATTATTGTAATGTAATCTCAAGCAAATAGGAGTGGTTCAATCTCAAAATTAAGATGAGATGATCAGCCTGTATCTGAAAGATACATAGCTAACAATTTTGGCAGTTCAGGGTACCTTTTCTTTGAAATGACTGAGAAAAGTTTTCATTAAGTTTAAAACTCTTGTCTAGGCAAGAGCCTGTGATATCTAGAAAACTGCACTAGAAACAGAAAATTCCTGAGAGGTCCTGATGTAGTAAAGAAATAATTAAATTATACAATGCGTTATGTGAGACACACACACATCAATTTAAGAATTTTCTGTTGCATAGTTTGACCCCTTTTTCCAAATAACCTAGAGACACTGGGTTGAGGTGCTGGGTGGAGAAGAGCATCTGAGAGAGTTGAGCCTCAGTGAACAGCCACCTGGGGAGGTTTTTGTTTAGACCTAGACCACTGTGGGAGGAACCTCCTTACTCTGCTGGCAGTAATAGTTTGCAGCATCATCGGCCTCCACAGGATGAATTGTAAGGGTGAAATCAGTCCCAGACCCACTGCCACTGAACTTGACTGGGACCCCAGACTCTCGTTTGGATGCTGCATAGATCAGGAGTTTAGGAGGCTGACCTGGTTTCTGTTGATACCAGTTAATAGGGTTAACAATGCCAAAATAATCAACACTCTGACTGGCCCTGCAGGAGATGGTAGCCCTTTGTCCCAGAGACACGGTCAAGGAGGCTGGAGACTGGGTCAGCACAATGTCCCCAGCAGAGCCTGGAATGATAAACACAATAAACTTAACAGCTGTACTGAGATCATCCCAATGTAGGCCCATTGCTTTGGTGACACTTGTAGTCACGATCACAGACTACACTCTGAGTAATGAGCAAACTGTGTAAATTGAAACCTACAACAAATGCTTTAATTCCAGTGAACAAGAAGCCAGAGACACAGAAAGCATCAGAGCCACTGTAAATTTGCCCAGCATTTCTCTGTACACCCTCCCTCTCACCTGGAACCCAGAGCAGCAGGATCCACAACATTGAAGCCCTTGACCCCATCTCTGAGAGCTGAACTAGAGGCTGCTCCTCAGGGTCCCTGACAAGATGCCTTTAAGGATGCCGTGATCAGCCTGGAGCTTTGTCTACTGACACAACATGCAAATTAGCTCAGAAGAATTTGGGTTGGTGCTCAAAAGGGACACCTGCTCATATTTCACTCAGTGGGAGTTTGAGGTTAGCAAAAAGTTTCCAAGTGTAGCTCAAGCGTGTCCCAAGGGATTTTATGACTCACTCTATTGATGCTTTGTCTCTTAGTCTGTCTGAGATGCCATGTCGGGGAATGTACTGGGGCTGCCTTACCATAAGGATATAAGTGGTTTCAGAAATACTTGTGATTCCTCAAAATTAAAATTTCATATCAGCTCAAATAATAATGCATTTTAAGTTGTGACCATGATCAGAAAGAGAAAACAATGCTTTTTACAAAAGAGTGGAACAGGGGGGCCTGGTTTCGATGAGGAGAGGAAGTTGGCCCCACTGAGCAAATGACCTTTAAATCAAGTCCTGAAACGTCATCAGGAGCTGAAAAGGATGAGGGCTGGGAACCTAAACTAATCAATGAAGTTGCCTCAGTGTGGATGAGACAAAGTCTTTCCATCTGCTCAGTCCTGAAAACCAATGCTGTGTCCTCCTGATGCCCTCATAGGCAGAGGAGTCACTCCACTGGGTCCTACTCAGAGTGA
Source organism: Tapirus indicus (assembly GCA_031878705.1). Classification (NCBI taxonomy): domain Eukaryota; kingdom Metazoa; phylum Chordata; class Mammalia; order Perissodactyla; family Tapiridae; genus Tapirus; species Tapirus indicus. The sequence goes on along the minus strand of CM062923.1, from coordinate 74,531,367 downwards.
ATCACCAGTCTCTAACTTCTGGTTGATCCAACTTTGTCGTCACTGGAGGCTAGGGCTGAGGAACCCTATGTTCTCCTATAGCAAGATATGGTTCCCCCAAAACACTGGGAATAGTTCTACAATTGATACCAGATTTAGTTTAGACTATGAAGTGAATAGAATAATTTACATCTGAAAATATTTCTTGAGATTAAAAAGGTGCAATAAATCAACTGAAAATAAACTAGTGAGGTATTCCATTTAGTATACTCTTAAGCATATACTTACATCAGCCTTTTTAGAATTGTTTAAATTTGTAGCACAGGAAAATTGCCCTATATTTTAGATTGAAAAGAGTTTTTAAGGGGCAGCCCCATGGCCTAATGGTTAAGTTCAGTGTGCTCCACTTTGGCGGCCCGGGTTCAGTTCCCAGGTGTGGACCTATATAACTCACGGGTGGCCATGCTGTGGTGGTGACCCATATGCAACAGAGAGGAAGACTGGCACAGATGTTAGCTCAGGGTGAATCTTCCTCAAGCAAAAAAGAGGAAGATTGGCAATAGATGTTAGCTCAGGGCAAAACTTCCTTAGCAAAGAAAAAAAAATAGTATTTAAAAAAATTCTACGTGGTATTTTCTTTACTCAGCAAACAAAATCATCGGCAGGATCTCTGCAGAGAGCCAGTCATCATCAACTCTAAAGCAAACAAAAGAGCTAGTGGCTACTTACGCTGGAACCAACAGCAGCCAGGACTGGAGTCAGGACTCCTGTCAATCAGCTTCCAACCCAGCAAACCCAACCCAGTTTGTGGACAGAGAATTGGATGCCCTTTCTCTGTCTACATTCTAATTATCAACAATGGGGAGTTGGTCATTGCTGTACTTACTGTTCTGTAAAGTCATTTCCAGCTCCCCACAGGATTACAGCCCTGACCACAATCCCCAGGCAAGCTGGGCAGAGAGGGTCTTTTGTGACACTTGTTCTGCTTTTCCATAGCACCTGAATTGGAGGCAGCAACACTAGCTTGCTTTGGAGAAAATTGTGTACGATGCAAGAGAAGGTCACACATCTTATCCTGCAGCTGTTCACCTGGAAGAGAGGTCATTTTCCCTAATTTCCCATACCGAGAATTGGTTACAGCATGAGGGGGCTGAGTGAGGGTCAGTGCAGCACTTCACTCAAGTTTCTGGACCTGCCCCTTTCACTCTAACTCAGGGAAAGTGCTGCTCAAGTGTTTGGAAGATAGAATAATGCATGATAACACACACTTCAGTTGAAGTTTGTGAGATAATGTACAATAATCCAAAAACAGCAAGGAGATTTGTTTATCCAGAATCTGCTGCCCCATGTAGACTATTTAATATTTAAGAACCAAATGTGAAGTATCACATGGAATGCTGCCAGCACAAGTAACAAAGTATTAGACAAAGTGTGGGTTTCAGGGTTGTTGACTCAAGGACTTAAAGTAAGATCAAACAGTTTCCATCTCATTGCTCTGCCATCCTCAGTCTATTAATAACAGGTACCTTCATGACTGGAAAGTGACATGCCAATTTCTGCACAACTAACAGGAGAAAGATGCTATCTTTTCCCTGAAACATCAAATATAGTTTTTAAGTCTTTTATTTCAGTCCTATTGAGCAACCTGGAACAATAAACAATAATTGTACATACTAATTTTCTTTAGTCAAAATTCATTAGCAGAACTTGGGGTTATGTCAGCTTGTTGTGAATCCCAAGAAAAGGGTAGAGTTTGCAGCCATAAAATATTGAGATGTTTAAAGAAGAAGGGTGTCTACATGTTCAATAAGCCTCCAAACCACCTTCTACACTCATTAATGGGTTGAGATGAGTGTAGTAAGACTGAGTAAGTCTTCACTGCAGAGACCGGGGGTGGGGGGCGGGGAGGAGATATATTTTAAAGAGCTCGGAAGAATAGGCAAGCATGTTCACAATGCAGAAACAGGAAATATAGAAATGTCCTAGATGTCCTGGACCCAAATCCAGTCCTGTTGTCAGAGACAGAACTATGAAGTCACCTCCAGACCCACCTCTGAGGTTTATGCAGCTTCTGTATAACTCAGATTACCCTGCTCCTTTTCAGTGTGACCTCAAATGCCTTTGCAACCCTTCAGATGGGACCCAGTGAGATAATTTTCCCCCATTTGCGCTTTTTGTTCCTTATAGCCTCTGGTAAGAAGAGACAAGATGAGCTGAGTAAAGGACAGTCTTATGGACACATCTGAGTACTCAGTTCTTGAGAGTGGGCTGCTACGAAGATGATGAAACCATTGCAGTAAATGCTGAGATGTTACTGTTTCAGGAGAGCATTCTGCTGTAAAAGCTGGTGCAGAGGGGCAACAGAGTAGGGAGTATGTAAACAGCCACAGACCTTGAGCTGCCACCCACTTCTTCCTACCCAGGAAGGAGGCCTCAGGAATGCTCTGTGATGCTCTTGTGTGAGCAGGATGGAAGGCAGTAGAGAAAGGGATCACAATTCAGAGCTGCTTTCCATGAGTTTTGGTTACCCTCAGTCTCTGAGTTACATCATCTAGACAACCTTACAATGACTTCTGGGGAATGTGGATTGAAGTAGCTCTATGAGGTCTGAGCAGTTGCAGCTCTGGTGTCTGTGTGTATTCATGCCATTACTATGTAGGAAAAGGTGGATATTAAACTGTTATTAATAATTTGCAGCATAATGAGTTGACATATTATGAGACAGAGGTCTGATTTGAAAAAAGGTATTGAATCTAGCTAAGATTAAGTAATCCAAGCAAGATAAGCCATGGGTCACTAGATCATGGGTCTTTACCAGTTTCTGGTAGCATCAGAATAAATCAGAGCCCTCATTCTTATTGATCCAGGAGATTGTGACTCTTCCACTTGCAGAAACATGTAGGAACCCTAGCACTAGACCAACAGTGTCACCTTGAAGTCTGAGAATTGAATCAAAATATAAATGCTACATTACTAAATGGTGCACTTATATATTTATAGTCACATGTTGCCACATATTCTTTCACTCAGGAACCATGTCTAGAAAAACAGGAACTATGGATTTTACAGTGATAATATTTTGTAGTTTCTGAATGGCCTTATTTATAGATCACTGAAGAGAAAATGATGACAGCTAAATGGTACAGAGTTACAGTGGCTATGTGTCCTGGTTTACCCCAGGAGACTCCCAGTTATGCTTGTTGTTCTAGAATAATTTTTAATAGCAGACTTTCACTGTCAAGTATGACAATAAAATGATATTGTCACCATGTGTGGTGCACAATGGACTTGGGTTTATCAATACATATACTCTTTCAAAGAAAGAATTTAATCTCTCCAGAGTCAAAAAAATTCCACTATATCTCTCTCTCCCTTTTCAACTGAAAAATGGAAAGTCCAACAACTTCACAAATTTTCCTCTGTCTATTGAAGAGTTTGTAGTTAGAAAGCCTGAAGAAGGGAAAAAGCAAATTTCTGGCTTAAATATTTTCAGAGACAAATTTTATCAACATTTAATAAAGAAATAATACTTATTCTACGCAATCTTTTCCAGAAAACAGAAGAGAAGGAAACACTTGCCAATGAATTTTATGAAGGAAGCATTACCCTGATACTAAATCCAAGCAAAGAATTTAGGTGAAAAGAGAACTGTAGACTTATCCCTCATAAGCATTGAGGCAAAAAATCCTTTAAAATATTAATAAAAAGAATCCATCATTATGCATAAAAAAAGAAGAATGATACATCACAATCAGATAGGATTTATCCCAGGTGCAAGACTGATTTAGTATTTGAAAATCAATCAGTATAACTCACCATGTTAACATGGTCAAGGTGAAAAAGTAGCCGTTAGAGTGGTAGAAGGAGAAAATTGAATTAATTATATCATCAGCCAGGGAAATAAAGATTCTCAAATGTTGAACACTGATAAATACATAAAGGAGATTAATCCTTGACGAAAACATACTATTTGGCAGAGAGTTTAAAAAAGTATATCTCTATGGTATCTCATTTAGTCATTTTAATCATCTGAGAAATTGTGCCACAAATACCCTTTTATATGTAGGTAAACTGAGGCACAGAAAATAACTTGGAACTTTCTTAACAGTAATAATTCAGGAGTCAGAATTTGAACTCATATCTGTCTTTTTTCAAAGTCAATAGTCTTTATTAGTAACTTGTGTTTTTCAAAACCAGCTGTACTTCAGAATCATGGGAGCCACAAGAAAAACATGTATTGCTCATGTACAAACTGTCTTAAAGATCAGTATTTCCTGACTTGAGTTGTGGGAACAAGCATTTTAACAACAGTCCCTTATTTTCTGCTGTCTGAAGCACTAGTCAGCAATCATGCATTGTGGTCACCAGTTTTTCACTACAGCCCCAAAAAACACAAGAAATGCAATATTGTTTACTAAATATTTTAGCACTGCCAATTATTTAGAACAGTGCACCACACATAGTAGATACATAATAAATGTAAGAATTATAACTATCCAAATAGGAAAGTGAGGTCAGACAAGTAAGGATGGAAAACTGCCCATTAGATTTAAATTTCCAGTCTTCAGGTGACCTATGATTGAAGGATCAAAGTCATGGAGATGGTTGCACATATTTACAGAGTTAACAGGCTGCTGGCAGAAATAAAAAGCACCATGGGCCATACTTATAGAAGAAACCTACAAGGAGAAAGTGGAATATGAGAATGTAAGTGGAAAAATAGGTATGACAGAGAGGAATGGAATAGAGAAAAGAAGCTAGTTCTGAAACAAAGGCCATGAGACAAGAATGCAGATAGTCAGACCCAGAGATGCTGACCAGAACAGTCTGGCTGGGAAGTAGATGAGTTAGAGGAGCATAGGTCTGATGGAGAAGTGCTTGAAAATAAGGGACTGAGGAAAGAACCTTGGGAAGCTCCTGAGATGAGAGAGTGAGAGTGAGAGCAGGGAGACATAGGAAATGAAAGAAATGGAAAAGTTCAGAGTCACCAGACACAGGGCAGAGAAAGTTGATCCACCAGGGTGTGAAGCACACTGTTCCCCATGAGATGCAGTTGAAGCCATGATTGGCTCAGTAATATAAATCCATCTGTATAGACGATACAGATTCAGGTGGTGCAAAGCATCTTGAACAATGTAGAGAAGGGTCCATGGCAAGTCATTTCAGAGTCTTCATAGAGTGACTTCATTCTGCAAGAGACACAGAAAAAGCTAATCTACTCTAACTTCCCATGAGGCTTGCACATTCTTCCACAGTTAAGACAGGAGACGTGGCCTCTTATACAGCTAAGGGCCTCTCAAACAGGTGCAGGAGAGAAGCAGCTGGTGCAGCAAAGACTCACTGACCCATGGTTCTGGGGAGGAGGTTTGTGTTCAGGGCTGAAGCACTGTGGGAGGAGCACTATAAAGCTGCTGACAGTAATAAACTGCCACATCTTCAGCCTGGACACTGCTGATGGTGAGAGTGAAATCTGTCCCAGACCCACTGCCACTGAATCGGTCAGGGATGCCTGTGGCCTGGATGAATGTCAAGTAGATGAGCAGCTTAGGATCCTGTCCTGGTTTCTGCTGGTATCAGGCTAAGTAGTTATTCTGGGTGGAGCTGTGAAAAAGACTCTGGCTGGACTTGCAGTTGATGGTCACCCTGTCTCCTACAGACACAGCCAGGGAGCTTGGAGACTGGGTCATCACAATGTCCCCACAGACACCTGCAATCAAGAATGGACAGTGATCATACATTATATCACTAATATATTAAAATGTCTAAAAATGTAGTTTTTGTTATTTATCATATAATTAGGCTGTTTTAAATGAAATGTTTTATTCATTCTGCATGTAAAAATCATTTTCCAATTTTATAAAGATACTTCTCCTCTAAACCTCTCACCTGAGAACCAGAGCACCAGGAGGATGAGGAATTGTGGCTGTGGCACCATCTTGCTGTTGCTCATCCGTCTGACACACTCAGGCCCCATCTCCAGGAAACCCTATTAATAGAGTTCTGAGCAGTCAGCCTAGTACTGGTGTTGCCTATGCAAAGCATCAGAGCATATGAAAGCAAAAGTGCCTGTTCAGTGATTTGTGAAGACAAATAATGGAAAGGAGACAAAAATATCCTTACCCCAGGAAGTGTGATTGTAGCCTACCAGAGACCCAGAAATCAACTTAAAGCTATGATTTTCAATACAGTTCAGCAAAATTCCCAAATGTAAAATATTGTTAGTACCAACTGTCCTATTTCAAATCAGCTACAGTCAACCTGAAAATATAAATTGCTCTTGTAGTAAATATATGTGTTTATGAGCATATAATTCAGAACCTAATTGGAACAATATAAATATGATGTCAGAACATGGAATGTAGTCATGTCACTGGTTAGAGTAAGGGTATACTGCACACATTTATATCTCTATCTCAGACTCTTCTGAATTTTACATATATATTTGAAGTTCCCCTTTGACAACTCAAAAGCACCTCAGTACATCTAAGCCAGACCTCTGACAGTTCCCTCTGCACAAACACTATCTCAGAAAATGTGTCGCCACATATTTATGAATCCCTCTTGTCACTGCTCTTTAGGTCAACCAGGTCAAACCACATCTCCAGTTCTCCCAACCCCTCCTTTACTAACCGACCTAAGGTGTCACAGCTCCTCCTGGGATAAAAGGTGAAATAGCTTCAGCTCCCAAGCTCTGCTAGAGCAGTTCTTCATTTTTCCCTACTCAAAATAAAAAAAATATATATATATATGTTTATAGAATTACAGAAATAACAGTATCATGAACTCTCCTAGGCATAGAGCATTTAAAGCAAATCAAACAGAACTTCTGACCTCATAGAGCTTTCATTTTAATGGGAGAGACAGATAATAAACAAACAAATAACATCTCTGCTGCTGCTCCTTTGAGATCTCTACCCCAGAGCAATGTCATTTCTTTAAAAAAAGTGGAGAAAGGTAAAAGTGGAAAACGTTATCTTTACTAAAAAGAAATATTAAGCATATTACGCGCTGCTCTGCTAAAACTGCGTCCAGTTCCTTTTTTATAGACAGTGTCAGAACACTGATTCTTCTTACTGACCTGTGTGGTTTCATGCTGCAGGGATGTGATGATTTGAAAGTCCACTGTTTATGATCAAAAGATGATTTAGATACTTGCAATTAATGATACTACAATTGACTTTACTTTTTCAGGAAACACAAGTATTTAACTGCACCGACTTGTTCCTTCTTCCTCTGACTCTGTTCATGCTGAGGAATGAGATTACAGTAAATGGACCTAGACACTCACCGCCCAACTGGGCTGGCCCCATGCTGCATTTTATCCTTAGTATTGGGTTGGAATCAGCATTCTCAAAACCAAATACAGTCATGGGCTACACAATGATATTTCCATCAAGGAAGAACCACGTATACAACACTGGTCCCTTAAGATTAGTACCATCTAGTGTAGGTGTGTAGCAGGCTATACCACCCAGGTTTGTGTAAGTATACTCTATGGTATTTGCACAATGACGAAATCACCTAACAATGGATTTCTCAGAATGTACCCTCATCGTTAAGAGAGGCATGACTGTAGTCTATCAAATGGTAATTGAGAACTTTGAAATAGATGCGTTGGAGGAGAGAACACAATGTGTACTCTTCTATCTGTAACCAAAGCTCTGAGTTAAGGATTAGAGAAGGAGAAGATAAGTGGGAGATTCAAGGAGGAGTGACTCTATATCTGAGAGATGTAAAATATAAAGGCATTTTTTTACTGCTTTAGCCCAGAAAACTGTCATTTAAAAAATGGAGAGACCAGCCCTGGTGGCCTAGTGGTTAAGTTTAGTGCACTCTGCTTCAGTGGCCCGGGTTTGGTTCCTGGATGTGGACCTACACTGCTCTGTTAGTGGCCATGCTGTGCTGATGGCCCACATACTAAAAAATAGAGGAAGATTGGCATAGATGTTAGCTCAGAGTGAATCTTACTTAGCAAAAAAATAAATAAATAAAAGCAGGACAGCAGATTAGTCTTTCAGTAAGGCCGTCTCCTGAATGCAATGATCTGCAGCCATCTGTCAAAGAATGGTCATTACCTAAACTTGATCACACGAAGAGAATCTCAGAATTTCTGATGGAGTGTAAGGAATGAACACCAAATATGACAAGGAGCATATAATCCTGGGATCTATTATCATCTAAAGTTTCCCTTAATATGAAACTAACATATGGAAGACAGAGTGGAGAGAAAGGAAGATACTGGATTTTAGTGATATGAATGAGTGACTGTATCAAGCTTTCCCTTAAGCTTTCTACTCTGGACTTCTTTTTTAAAGAATGATAAGACGGTCTTTATTCAAGGGAGGGAGAGGCATCACGGTGGATTTGGGACCACTGAGATGGGATCTTGCAGTGGGGAGGGAGATTGGATTCAACTTCAAGTCCAACAAGCACAAGTGGTGATTTATGTATATCCAAGGAGCAGGATGGGGCTCAGTGGATGAAAAAGTACTAAGAGGATGCATCAAGGCTAAGGAGGATTCTTGTTAGGCCAACTCAGCAGAATTCTTGCTGAAGGCAGGCAGAATGATAAAATATCCAGAGTGGTCAGATATCAAGGATGGGGATATTTGCTAAATTGGCTTAGCAGGATTTTTGCTCGGACTTGATTCTACAAGCACCGAGAGGGAAGTCCAAGGTCAGGCCTAGTACAACAGAGAGCTGAGAAGATCCCAATTAAAATTAGGTAAAGAAGAGATTCTTTGTCAGTTACCCCTCTTGTTCAAGGAAAGAAAAGACATTCTTCTTTCCTTTGAACAATCTAAGTCAATTTCTCATTTAGATACCTTTTGTTCACTAAGGACCAGCTGAACCATTTGTTGGGACTGGGTAGTAGAGAATATTTGCTGTGTGATTCAGGTAGTCAGGCATTTAATTTGAAGGGACTTCTATGAAAATAAAACGAAAACCAAAGATTAATGGCCAAGGTTTCTAGATTTTGGGCTCAAATTGTCTTTTGTAGTTTGAATCTTTGCTGATAGCATCGGGTGGTCTGATAAACTTTCTCAGTGGCCCACCAGGCAGCAGGCACAAACGTTGCCCATATGTGATCTGCCGTAGTGATTTTTCAGAAGTTTATATGAAGTAGTTCAGCTTTGGCTTGTAGGGATTCAGGAAAGGGCAATTTTAGTTCTTAATGATTCCGAGTCAGAAGGGTGGCAGAAAATTGAAAACATTAGTTTGGAGAGTTGTACCCAAATATTAGAGGAAACTAGAAGAATTCAGGATCCAGTCCAATTTACAAGCAGGTATCAAAACCTCAAAGACAATGAACAAGGCTAGAATCTGATAAGGGGTGCACCATAATTTTTTATTAAAATGTAATTTTCTCTCTACAGTCAGCACCATTTCTGTGAAGTATAATCACAGCAAGACTAATTTGTTTGCAAAATAATTCTAGCCTCATTAAACTTGGCCTCTTTATTCCTGTAAGTGCAAGAAGAATAGTGATTTATCATATAGGCTTTTTTTTTTTAAGTCTGCTTTTCTGGAAATCTCAATAAGGAATATCAGATTGGACTTTAAAAAGCCTCTTGAGCTTAGGAAGCCGAGCCAAGGACTTAGACTTTGCCTGCAGTACCTATTGATCTGTGTGAAGTCCTCTCTTCTCCAGATACCCAGTACGTCTAAGGTCCTGGGCCTGCCAGAGCACTCTGGACTTTTTATTTGCTTAAGCACACAAATTCCTTTTACTATTTAATGCCATGCAAGTTGAGGTTCCTGCTAATTGCAGTAGGAAGTTTGTCAGATGATCCTGTTACCATAACCAAACTAATTTGATAATGATATCAGAAACATCATCATTTTATTTTTCACCCTACAATGTCAAGTACCAGGAAGCATAAAAGAACCATTGTTTAAAATAGGTTTTGTTTTTAACCTGAAGAACTGTGAAAAATGTAGGCCAATATTGTATGTATCAACATTTTCTGGGGAGAAATTTCACTATTTCATAAGATTGTCAAAAATGTTTTTGTGTGTGTGTGTGAGGAAGACTGCCTCTGAGCTAACATCCATTGCCAATCCTCCTCTTTTTGCTGAGGAATATTAGCCCTGAGCTAACATTTGTGCCCATCTTCCTCTATTTTATGTATATGGGATGCCTCCGCAGCATGGCTTGATGAGTGGCGCATTGGTCCGTGGCCGGGATCTGAACCTGTAAACCTTGGGCTACCAAGGTGGAGCACGTGAACTTAACTACTATACCACCAGGCCGGCCCTCCCAAAATGTTTTTTTTTTTTATTTTAAATCATTAAAGACCTTTAATCAAACATTTAAATTCAATTTCTTTTGTTAGTCACAACCCTAGACAGAATACGATTTTGTTCAGGAATGAGTACAGAAGATGGAAAGAGTTTGAACACAGAAAAACACACGCACACTTTTTAGTAAAAATGATAGTAGCAAAATTGGTAGCAGCAATGATGCACACGTTTTGATTAGCTATATGTTTTCATATGCATTTCACAATTTATTCCTCATCATAAATTATATGATATTTATTTTCTAAATAAGATAAATATTATTTTTAATGGAAATTTTTAGAATACATTTGGAAAACAGCAATATCAAAATGCATTGAGTAACATTTATGTATATAACAGACAGTCCGTGAACCATCATTGACACACACGACACCAGGACCACTGGGCACAGAGGGTTTTCCTATTCTGTGTTGTAGACACAGGTTTTCTCTCTTTGTAGCCACCACATGAGGGCTTGAGGACTCCCTGGCCTTGTTACATTAATAACAGGGAAGGCTCTGTCTCTGTCTCCATATCCCTTTCCTCCCTGTCCTCTCTGCCACTTACAGCAATTCCCTCAGGTGATATGATCTTGGTTTTCATCCTGCTTTGGAGGGAGTTGATGTCCAGAGGACCTGAGCTGATCCAGAGTTTCAGGATTATCCTTATTCAGATTCCAATTCCAGGGTCATCCTGGAGAAAGGAACAGCAATTTATGTTGAGGTAATCAAGTCTAGCATCACTAGTCAGAGCTTTCATGCTGATGACCTTTGGGAAGAAAGACCAAAAGGCAGGAGAGGGTGAAGAATATGTTGGACCCCAAACCAATAATAAGATATACCCCATTCAGTTCACTGGGAGACTGACAGCGATGTATGTGTAAGTGACACATCTTTGAGGAAACACAGTATTATCCTTGTATATCTGCAGTAAATGACTTGGCCATATAATGGTAATAAGGATGACAGTAAAATGCTTTTGAATACCTTTAATATGATCTCAAGAAATGCTTTTTGTACTTTTATAAAATTTTTGAAGCAATCTCCCACTTACAGCAATGTTGTAGTTACAGTACGTAGTACTTTTCCCCCCCGAACCATTTGAGGGTAAGCCGATGAAATTGATAGCTCTGCTTTCTAAGACTTTTTACTATGTATTTTCTACATAACCCAATACAACCATGAATTCAGGAAATCAGCATTAATATATTAATCCATCTAGTCCTCTGGCCCATTTCAAGTTTTGACAATTGTCCTAATACTGTCTTTTATAACAAAAAGATCCAGTCCAGATTCACGTGTTGCCTTTAGTTGTCGTGTCTCTTTAGTCTCCTTTAGTCTGGAACAGTTCATCATTCTTTCTTTGAACTTAATGATCTCACCACGTCTGAAGATTACACACTGGTTATTTTGTAGAATGTCTCTCAATTTGAATTTCTTTGATTTTCCCTCATGATCAGATGAGAGAAATGCATCTTTAGCAGGTATATATGAAAGTGATTCTCTGCTCTTCTCACTGCATCCTATTAGGTGGTGCAATATTTCAATCTGTCCCATTGTGATGATATTCACTTCAATTCCTGGATTAAAGTGGTGTCTGCTAGACTTCTCTGATATACAGTTGCTCTTTTGCCCTTTGGAATTAATAAGAATTTGTGGAAAGAGTCCTTAATACTTTGTGAATATCCCATTCCTCATCAAAGTGTCAGTATGAAATCAGGGGTTCACATTTTCTTCAATAGGTTACCATCACTATGTATTTTGATACTCAAAAGTCCCCAGATTTGGCCAATAGGAGTCCCATTCCAAATGGCTTCTCCTCACTTTTGCCGTGGCCTCATCATTCTTTGAGTGTTTCTTAATTGCTAGCCCAAACTGTCCAGGTTCATTTTGTATGTTCTCTATCTTAGACCTTGAATTGGCTATTTCTCCAAGAACTACTGATTTGTTTTGGTGGCTAATGGTATTTAGAAGCCAAGATCTGGGAACTATGGGTCCTCATAGGGACTTGGGTGTCATTGTTTCTAGGCTAGGGAAAGTCTAATCTATCGATCTATCATCTGTGTATCTATACATCGATCTATCTATCTATCTATCTATCTATTTATATATACACACACACATTCATCTCTATATCTACATACAACTCTGAGTTTACACTGATATCTCCAATTCCAATCTAAAACCAGTTTATTCTAGCTGTTTCCTTTTCTTTATCTACAACTCCTATCTCCAACAGTGAGAATTTTGTCTCTAATTATCCATAATGCATTTACTTATATGATCAACAACTCTCCTGAATGAAACCAATTTTGTGTTGTTACTGCCAACTACAATCCCCCTGAAGACAACTTCTTCCCCACACTCAACAAAAAACCCTGTTCTGGCTCTGATAACCCATCTAGGCCGCCGCCAACTTTGCACCCCTGCATGGGTGCCCTCTTCACCCTGCCTCGTCTCTGACACCTGCACTGAGGGCCCCTGCCTATGTGAATGTTCTTTTCCTTCTCCAGCCTTGACATGTGCACTGGTCCACCAATACCTCCACTCTCATGTGGGGACACCCTCATCACCCCACTCTAGCTCCAACACCACATGCTGAACTTCCCCCCTACCACACTTGGATGGCATTTCCATACTCTGTGGGCTCTAACTCCCTGTGTGGGGCTTCCACCCTTTCCTTCTTGTGTGGTTGTCTCATCATCCTACTCGGGCCCCAACACCCTGCACCCAGCCACCGACAACTGGGTTCTCTTAGGAACTGGAAGAGATTTGGCGATGGAGGAATATGCAGGTTTAGGGAACACATAGCTTCAGGGTTATTCATAACCAGTTAGGGTAGGGAAAACCTCAGCTTCTGAAGGGAGTAGCTTGAGTTAAGAAGAATGAAAGGAGCAAGTAATAATCCAAGGAGTTCAGGGAACATGTAGCATGGGTTTGGGAAAAGACACACAGAAAAGAAAGGTAGTTGACACATTTCACATGTGAAGGAAGAAAATCTCTGACTGTGGTTGGCCTAGATGGAAGTGATGGACAAAACACTCAGAAATGGAGGAGGACAGATCACATAGCTGGAGATGACAGGTTAGCAATGACAGATATTCAGTGACTGGGAACTTCTTTACAAATTATGACACCTACTTTTTTTTTTTTTTTTAGTTGCTTGCTCTTTTACCTCATTGCATCTCTGGCTGGTAGTACTGATAATTTACCACCCCAAGGGCTTTAAGGACTCAACCAAAAAGTAAGTCTCTGATGCCTCATTAAGGTGCACAGGTGCCAAATGCAAGAAGCTTGTAAAATTTCTTGCAATTCTAGCATTGTGCCATACCCAACAGATCCAGTTCTAGTAACAGAAATAGCAAGAGAAGTATGTACTGAAACTTGAACACAGCAAAAGAACACTATACTCATAGGACAGTAGAATGATTCTGTCTTGTGGCTGCTAAGGAGGAACATGTTCTCTGCAGGTAAATTTGTGCTGTCCTAGTTGGACTTAGGCACCTGGAGACACTGCACTATGCTGTGTTATTGAGATAAGTAGGCCCTGCAGCCATGCCCAGCCCTGCCCCATCCCCTACTGATTTGAATGTTCCCAGAGCACAGCCCACTGCCCTGAAGACTTAATAATAGTCTGATCACACCCTGTGCAGGAATCAGTCCCAGTCAGGACACAGCATGAACATGAGTGCCTCTGATCAGCTCTTTGGCCTTCTGCTGCTCTGGCTCCCAGGTAAGGAAGGAGAACACTAAAAATTTACTCTGCCAATGTGGTCAGTATTGCCTGGCATTTCAGAGTAGCCCTCTCATAACAGGATTAATAGTATGGATGTTTCTTTTCATGTTTCCAATCTCAGGTGCCAGGTGTGAAGTCCAGATGACCCAGTCTCCATCCTCCCTGTCTGCATCTCTAGGAGACAGAGTCACCATCACTTGCCGGGCCAGTCAGAGCATTAGCAGTTGGTTAGCCTGGCATCAACAGAAACCAGGGAAAGCTCCTAAGCTCTTGATCTATGCAGCATCCACTTTGCACACTGGGGTCCCTTCGAGGTTCACTGGCGGTGGATCTGGGACAGATTGCGCTGTCACCATCAGCAGCCTGGAACCTGAAGGTGTTGCTACTTACTACTGTAAACAGCATGACAGTACCCCTCCCACAGTGTTACACCCCAGAACATAAACCACCCAAGGAAGCAGATATGTGAGGCTGGGCTGCCCCAGCTCCTCCTCATGTGTCTCCATCTGCTGAGAGTGTTTCTCAGATGCACCCACTCTTTGAATGTGACTAGAAGATTTTGGTAAAATCCCCTTGAGAGGAGGCTCCTCGGCATCATAACACTTTCCCCACCTCCCTAACCCCAGCAGCACAGACATGACAGTATCTCTCCTGATTAAATAAAGGACAGAGATTATTACACCTGCGGAGTCTGAATTATGGTATCAGCAAGGGTTCATACAGCAAAAGAGAAGCCACTCTAGGTATGCCAAGCAGGACTTGCTTAATATAGGGAATTAGCATCTAAACTATTTTATTTCAAAGGCCTGGGGATATAATAACAGGAAAAGCAGATACTAGAAATGGGTGATTCCCTGGTGTTCCCCCATTAGCCAGAGAATATGTGCTATTGGAGATATAGGCTGCCCAACCATGTGGTCCTCAGGCCTGTCTAGGAAGCCCACAGATGGAGGTGCTGATGCTCTCAACTATTCTCACAGGTGATTCTCCAGTCCTTACCGCTGTGCATGTATCTACCTGCAGGTGCTGACGGATAGTATTGAAGCCTCCTCTTCTGACCTCCAAATCTCAGGGAGGGCCCCTCACTGAGAAACTCTACAGGACCATAGAAGGAAAATGGTTTCGGGGAATTGTGCTTCTACAAGTGATGGTGATAATGGCGAGTGGACAGCAGACAGTTTTGATGGTCACTATTTTTACATCTCTCAGAATTCTGCCAATGAGGGGAGGACCCTAGAATACACTTGGATGTGTGTCTCACTGTCATCATCAGGTCTGGATTCATAACAAGAAAACTTGTTAATTTACTGGGTGAAGAGAAAAGTGAAGAAATTGTATTATGTATAGAAATAATTTGACAAACACTGAAAGCCTTTCTTGATTAAAAAAAAAAACACTAAGTGTGGATGGAGCATTCTTTTTTCTTAATATGAAAATATCTTTCTGGTCAATATTTTTCCTGAAGTCAGAGCATCATTGACATCTCTGGGAGCTTTTACAAATGCAAAATAGCAGGCTCCACCTTCCACCTACTTATGAAGTTCTTCATTTTAACAAGATTATCAGGAGATCTGTGTAAAGTTTAAGATGCTCTATTTTAGACATTTACTTCAGCTACAGGGGTCCTTCTGTTTTTCATTTCCATTTAAGAAAATTTCTATTTAAAGCCACATGTTGAAAACACATCCAACTTTATTTTCTAATTAACACAAAATTACATCAAAAACTTCTTTTAAGATTGTGAACATTAAAAAATATAATTAGCTGTAAATGGCACTATCAAATACTTTAAAAATTAAATGAATTACATTTTTTTTAGAAACTTGAATTACCAAGACCTAAGAATAATTCAAAATCATATGAAATTTTGTTGGAGATTATTAGACTTAAATTTGCTTGGGCAATTTGTATTGGATTTTATTCCCTCCTGAAACTTGCCATGAGAATGACGTGCCTTGGGCAGTCACCACTCCATCAGTCTTGGCCCCAGATCAAACACAAACCATAGACTGGAGAACAACTCATTTGCCTGCAGAATAATCACACAGCTGAGCCGTGCTGGATCACCCAAGTCATTGTGAACATCCACATCCATGAATATAGAAATAAATGCTTAGTATTATAAGCCACCAACTTTTTGAGTGATTGGTTTAAAACCAATATTATGTTAAATATGACCAATGCAATTTTTATACATCTTCACATAGAGATAAACAAGTCTTATTAAAATCAATGGCATAAAAACGAATATTTAGGAATCCTTTTATGAGAAGATACAAAAACATGAAATGTTTTAAAAATAAATATTTGAATAAAAAGAGTAAAATTTACTTCATTTATAGAAACATCTAACATTATCCACATATAGAAGTACTGAGAGTTAATAATAATGGCAATTTTTTATATAATAAGACATTAAAATGATTAATTCCAAATTTTGTAAATAAAATTATGTGTATATGAATATGTGTGTAGATATGCATATATATGTATATAATGCACGTACATGTGGATATACTTTTTGGCATATGTATACAATTATCTTATGCATTAAATGGGTTAATATGACTCCAGTTATTACCCATCAAAAACTGTTGTCCAGGACCAGAGATAGTAGCTAATCCATCTTGAGGAATTTCCTTTATAATCTCTGTTTCTAAATCACCCACTAATTGATGTGCTTACCTGAAAATATGCTTTCTAATTCCATGGAGGTCCAAAGAGTATGAATAGAGATATTTTTTCTTACTGTAAAAAAGTTAAATCATTACAGCCTATGAAAGTCCTATTTTCTCTATGCCTACAATCATGTTATGAGTTTCAGATATGAGATATGAGCAGATTTTTAAAATTTTATTTTATGGTGAAACCTACATGACACCCTCATAACATAGGTCATAGCTCTTGTGATTTATAGAGATAATAACAATTAAATAAAACTACTAATATACAAGCACAAAACAGACTGAATGGCTGAAAATTTAATTCATGGATAATACTACTGTCTTCAAATAAGGTATAAGGGGTAACACTCAGCCTAGTGACAGGAAGTATATCAGAATCTTGAGAGGGGCAATTATGAAATTTGATCAGATTCACTTAATAGTATATTTTAAAATCTGTCATCCTACAAATATTATACTAGCATTTGTTTTATCGACAGTTGGCATGCCTCTATAATATTGGTCAAGTGACTCTGTCCTTTTTGGAAAATTAGAGGACAAAACTCCACTTTAGAAATGCATAGTCAATATGTTAAATTTTTTTCGACTGTTCTCTAGGTAATCATTCCTCATATTTTGTAGATAACTTATCCTGAATAAACTTGGAGAGAATGGGGACAATTTAACACATTGTTTTTTAGCCAAAAGTGACCAAGAGTGAGACAAGTCTACCTATGTCCCAAGGACGTTCAACAGAGGGCCACATTGCATGGACCACTGAGGTATAGATTAATGACTCCATTTCCCTCTTTTTCCAGGTAAAGAAGGAGACATGCAACTTAGAAACATTTACTAACAAGGAAGAAATATTGACTGGTCAGGTGCCTCAGGATGGAAAAAAATTACAGATGTTTCCTTAAGTTTATAAATTATTTCTTGAATTAGGGTCAAATTTATACCTGAGATTTGTACTCAGTTTACAATTACACTGGACTGATGTCACTTCAGTACTATAGCCAAGAGTACTTTTGAAGAAGGGAAATCACAACAGTATGTAAAATTCAAGGGTTATATCTGATGACCACTTTGAAAGGAGAGAGAGTCAATTCAAGGGCATAGACTACTGGTTTTGACAAATTATCAGACCTTTGAAGAAATAAGACTGAAAGATTGGAGACAAAGTCATTTTGGGAAGAGCTATGATTGGACCTTTAAAAATGACACCCAAGATTGAAAATAATGGCTTCCCAAGTGAATGCTAATCTAAGGGCCATTACTGAGCAGAAGTCTGTCAATAATTAGATGATCCTATCCATAGATGTCAGTCAGTTACTACTATGGTCTGATTGTTTGTTTCCATTGTTGTGGCCAGAGGAGGCCAACATGAACAATCTTCTATGTCATTGAAAGTGTAAGAAAATAAGCATAGGGAGAGCCATAAGGCTCTCCTCCAGCTGCACTGTTCATGGTACCAAAGCGGGGAATGTAAAACTCTTGGGTCCACCAGCAAAAATCATTACAAGGCATCTTCAATAATAGCTCTTCACTTTATGGCCCTTTTAAAATTGAGCAAATTAGTGAACTGTGGCAGCTGTGTGGAGCAGCTCATTATCCCTGCCATATTTATGAAGTAAAGTCACACACCAAAGGTCATTCAACTTTGTAGGATTCCATCTTCTCAGCATAGAAAGAAAGTAGAAAATGGAAATCATTTGCAAGTTGACATCTTTACTACAGAATTGTTCACTCAGAAAACATTGTACTTTTTCCTAATTATCTGAACATATGTGAATAAGTAAACTTTCCTTTTGGAATTCCGTCGCTCATGACATAATTTAATTAACAATTTATCAGGTACTTTAACAAAGAAGTTACTAGAAATATATATTGAATTGCAGCCTGCTTCAAAACCAGACAATCTCACAAAGCATATTTCTGTGCCCAAATGCACTAATCCCTTCATGATGTGACATGCCCTCCAGCATGAAGTCACAGAAACACATCAGGACAATGAAAGCAGAGTCAACCAAACTTTATACATGACAGTTATAGTGAACATCTAGCATTAACAGGGCATAGGTGTTGCAGAGCTTCTCCAATAGTAAACCACTTTCTGACTGATCTTCCTGGGTTTTTCCTCAAATCTGAGGTGATAGGTAAGAAAGAAACTGATTAATAGGTAATTGCATATAAGATATGTTGTGTTTGCCATAAACTATTGTGATTTCCTACTGCTTTTCCCTCTCATACTATCCCTGAACTAGGGGTTTTCCTCAGGTCGGTGTGGGACCCTCTTTTTCACAACATTTTGAGTCTAGAGAAAAGGGAGTGGAATAAACTGTGTATGCTTTGCTGACAATGTTCCCTCTCCTCTCTTTTAGTCCTGGTTCATACTCAAACTTGAGGATATTAAAAAACAACCCTTAATCTTGATTTGTATAATTTGTCTCAAATTATACGTTAGACTGCATTTCCCAGCACCATATAATAATAAAATATAATATAATAGTCTATATTTTGTATAAAATTGTCATAAACATAGTAAATAGATTAAGTCTCCAGTTAAAAGGCAAAATTTACCAGATTAAATCTGGAGTCAGATAGCAAATATTTTAGGGGGCCAAGTAGCAAAAATGATGTACTGCAGGTACTCACATAACAAGAGAGAAAACAAATTTCCACAACTTTTTATTGATTAAATTCAAAATGCAATGATAATAATTGAATATGAGTTTTTGTAATATAAGTCTACTAATGTGAAGAATGGACTTCTTTTTTGATAGGGACAACCATTCACAAAAATGAAGTTCAATGTATATGCTCTCTATCAAGAAAATCTATTGCAAATCTTCATCCATTAATGCTGATCTATAATGAGATCATATATATTTTATTTTTGTAAACGATTTTTCACATAAATAGGTACTGCCAAATACTGATATCAGTTCACAAGCACATGATATTAATTGAGCACATGCATCACATGGAAGGCATTTATAGGATTTATTAGAGTTTTACTGAGATGTGTCTTTTAGCATATTATTAAATTGAATATTAATTTGTTCGAATTGAAGATTAGGTGGAAGCTCCTCAATTGCACAGGATTTTGAAAAATGACAAGTTCTTCTGCACTTGCATTGAGTTGCAACAGATAATATATTCTGTGCAAACTAGTGAGAGAATGAGATCTAGCTTCTCGCTTCAACTTTTGACAGCATAACATATGTGAGTAGCAGTTATATAGAAATGCCTACCTCCCAGTCTTTCTCTTGAAGAGGTCTATTTGCATACTTTAAACACTAATACCTGGGGGTCAGCCTTGCCTTTGTATGGCAAAAGCAACCATAGACAATACTTAAGTACATGAGTATAACTATATATCAATAAAATTTTATTTCTAGACACTGAAATTTGAATTTCACATAATTTTCTTGTGTCACCTATTATTAGTCTGCTTTTCACTTTTCTCAACCATTTAAATGAAACAGCTTTTCTTAGCTCACAAGTCACACAAAAGCAGGCAGAGCACCTGATGGGGCCCATGAGCCATAGTTTGCTGATTCCTGATCTATAATATCGCCTTTCTAGCTAGGCTGACACAATCTATGCTCTAAACCACAGGTCAGGCAGGAATTCGGACTTCATCTAACAGAGGAGGATATCGAGATTCAGGATGGGCACAGTATTTGAACTGGCTGCAATATCTAATAGGCTGTACATAATTCTCCAGCTAGAGCTCAGGTGCCCTTCTTCTAGATGAAGAGTTTCCTGCCTCTGTGATAGCACCATGGAGTGCCTCTTTCTGTATTAAAGAGACAGGTTGAAGGTACAGGTGCCTAAAGGACTTCCTTCTATTCCCTTTTCCCTTGCTCAAATCCTGACTTGAAGCCTGTGTGGAGAATGGTGCTGACCTGTGGTGAATATATTCTATCGTAAGAGAAGGGCTCAGTGCTATGAGGATGATGTCTGTTCTGTCTGCTAAGATCACTTAGAAAAGAACTGTCCATGTATAAATGAACCATATGGAAGCCCAAGCCTGCTCACAAACCCCACTCACAGGCACATGATTTAGCAAATAAATAGGTAGCCATCTTTGGGCCCTACTAATTCCTTTTAGCCAGGCACATTTGTGCAGTACACATCTGCACAACTATACAGAGCACCCCTGAGTCCCTAGGCTTTCTTTCTTAACAGATATCTTCCGATTTCATCCCGATTGCTCAGAGCCATCAAATATGAACTCTGATCGTGACCTCCATTGAAGAATCAGCCTCAAACAAAAAGAGGAAGGGAGAAATATGGTATCTCCTTGTCATGACAAAGACTATATTTTATAATCAGTTTTTCTGGGTGACTCTGTAGGTAAGTGTCATGTCAATAAGAGCAGAACAATGAGAATGGTAATACCATGATTCCATTGAGACGAACATAGTTAGTATGTGTTTATTAAAAGGAGGATGCTACCTAACAGTGGTGGTAGAAGCATCTGTCCTGCAGTGTTTATTCTCCTTGACAAACAGTGGTCACTGTGTTGCATTAATAGGGATATTAATTCAGAATTAATGATAAAATTAAGAATTCTACAAGTCTGTTTTTTATTTTTTAATATCTGTAGTGTTCTGGGGAATACATCTTGTTGACTCAGTCTCTAGTTTCTCTTTCTGCTTTTCTCCTTGGGTGCTGTCACAATTATCTAAAGAACCTGTGTCATAGTGATTGATAACAGAGGCCATAACACCATACAATGGTACCAAGAAAAATGAGAACAAACATCCAACCCTATATTATATTGTATGGGTCAACTCTCTGAATGTCTGTAGTGCCTCCATGATAGTAACAGTTAAAACAACTGGTCCATAGGTTTTACTTTCTCATTTAATATTCTAGAGGCTAATGACATTGCCAGTTTTCACTGTCAATGGGTCAGTAAAGCAATCATTCCAGGGTGCTGGTCAGGGAAGACTCTCCCATTCTATGACACATATAATGAAAGGGTCTTGATTTAGTACCTTGGTTCCTAAACCCCTGTACAATTCTTTATGTTTTCTGTATTATGGAAGGCAAAGAAAAAGACAGAAAATACACTGTCTTTGATGGTGACATAATTTTTGTCATTCATTTTTTAAATTTTCTTAAGCTATTAAGAGCAAGTTGATTCTAAAATTTAATGAAAATTAAATGGGCAAATAAAAGTAAAGTTAAGATTGAAGAACAAAGTTCTTCAAAAAGAATTTGACAAAATTCAAGATCCATTTATTATAAAAACTCAAAACACGGCAGGTATAGAGGGAACATACCTCAACATAATAAAGGCCATAGATGACAAGCTCACAGCTAATGAGCTGAAAGCTTTCATGCTAAGATCAGGAATAAGACAAGGATGCCCACTCTTGCTACTTTTATTTGACATAGTATTGGAAATCCTAGCCAGAGGAATTAGGCAAGAAAAAGAAATAAAAGTCATCCAATTGGAAAGGAAGAAATAAAACTGTAACTATTTGCAGGTGACATGATATTACAGATAGAAAATCCTAAGGAATCCATCAAAAAACTGTTAGAAGTAATAAACAAAATCAATAAGTTGCAGGGTATAAAATCAATACACTAAAACCTGTTGTATGTATATACATTAATAAAGATATATAAGAAAGAGAAATTAAGAAAACAATCCCATTTACAACTGCATCAAAAAGAATAAAATACCTAAAAATAAACTTAACCAAGGAAGTGAAAGATCTCTGTATTGAAAACTACAAGCCATTAATGAAAGAAATTGAAGAAAACACAAAGAAATGGAAAGATATTCCATGCTCATGGATTGCAGAGATTAATATTGTTAAAATGTCCCTACTACCCAAAGAAATATACAGATTGCAATGCAATTCTATCAAAATTCCAATGACATTTTTCATAGAGATAGAACAAATAATCCTAAAATTTATATGAAACCATAAAAGATCCCAAATAGCAAAAGCAATCTTGAGAAAGAATAACAAATCTAGAGGCATCCCACTCACTGATTTCAAACTATATTACAAAGCTATAGTAATTAAGTATGGTATTGGCGTAAAAACATGTAGATCAATGGAACAGAATAGAAATCCCATAAATATACCCACTGACATATATGATCAATTAATTTATGACAAAAGATCCAAGAAAATACAATGGGAAAGGATAGTCTTCAATAAATGGTGTTGGGAAATTTGGACAGCCACCTGCAAAAGAATGAAATTGGATATCTGTCTTCCACTATACACAAAAACTCACTCAAAAAGGATGAGGGTAAACAACTGATACATTTATAAACATTCTGTACCCAAACAGTCATTCTGTTTTCACTTTCAGCACAGTATTTAATAAATTACATGAGATATTCAATATTTTATTATAAAATAGGCTTTATGTTGAATGATTTTGCCCAACTGTAGACTAATGTAAGTGTTCTGAGCACTTTTAGGGTAGGCTAGGCTAAGCTATGATGTTTGGTAGGTTAAGCGTATTAAATGCATTTTTGACTTATGCTATTTTCAATTTATGATGGGTTTATTGGGACATGAACTTATTGTAAGTCAAGGAAGATCTGTATCTGTTAAGGGACTAATATCCAAAATATATAAAGAATGCATACAACTCAAAGCAAAATAGCAAACAATCCAATTAAAAAATGAGCAGAAGATCTGAATAGACATTTTTCCAAAGAGGGCATACAGGTGGCCAACAGTATATGAAAAGATACTCAACAGCATCAGGGAAATGAAAATCAAAACCACAATGAGATACCACCTCATACCTCTTAGAATGGCTATTATAAAAAAGACAAGACAAACATTTTCGAGGATGAGGAGAAAAGGGAACCCTTGTGCATTGTTGATGGGAATGTAAATTGGTGTAGTCACTATGGAAAACAGTACGGAGGTTCCTCAAAAAATCAAAAGTAGGACTATCATATGATCCAGCAGTTCCATTTCTGGGTATTTGGGTTGTTTCTATATCTTGGCAATTGTAAATAATTCTGCAATGAACATGAGAGTGCATATGTCTTTGCAAGTTAGTATTTTCATTTTCTTCTAATAAATACCCAGAATGAAACTGTTGGTCATCAAAAATGCATTTAATACTCTTAACCTCGTGATCATGTGGCCGACTGGGAGCTGTGGCTGCCACAGATATGCCAGCATCATGAGAGCATATCATAGGGCACATCACTAGCCTGGGAAAAGATCAAAATTCAAAATGCAAAGCGTGGTTTCAACTGAATGTGTATTGCTTTCGCACGATTGTGATGTCCAAAATTCGAAAGTCAAAACATCATTAAGTCAGGGACCTTCTGTATATGATTTGAAAATATGTTCTTTATTCAGTAGATTTCCTTTTCATTTTGTTGATGGTTTCCTTTGCTGTACAGAATCTTTTTAGTTTGATGTAGTCCCACTTGTTTATTTTGGCTTTTGCTTCTGGTGTCAGCTTTAAAAAATTATTGCCAAGACCTATGTCAAGGAACTTATCATCTGTTTTCTTCTAGTTTTAGGTCTAGGGTTTCAGGCCTTACATTTAAGTCTTTAATCCTTTTTGAGTGAGGGTAAGAGAAATGGATGAACTGCTTTTTTAGTAAATAAATTAGTTTTAAAAAGATAAATAAAACATTAAAAATAAAATAAAATTTATACAGAAATTAAATGGATAAATAAAAGTAAAGATTTAAGAAGGACAAAATTTTAGAACTACAATAGCCACAGAGTGAGTGAAAATATATTACCTATTCTTTGATACAGTTTTTTTCTTTAGTTGCATTGTATGTAGAATAAAAATATTTCTGTATTGTATAAATTGGCTTTACAAATATGGTTTAAATCATCACATGGACTATTTCTTTTAGACTAGATCATACAGGGAATGATCTTTTTAGATTTTTTTTTATAAAAGTGAATTAATTTTGATATTAAAATGTGAAACAGGGAAGAAAATATTAAAATTTTCTTCCACTTATAAAAATATCATGACTAGCTATAGTAAATTGAAAGAATATTAGGAATTTGCATGAACGCAAAAAAATTTCAATGTTAGGAAATTTATATGAATAAAAAGTAGTTTCTTCCTTTATGTCTGATACTGAATCACCTGGAAATGGTGAAGAGAGTCTTGGCAATTTGTGCAGGGAATTCTTGGGAAGGGCTGAGGATAATATAGCCCCTGCCACATATGCAAAATGCACCTGCAGGAACCCTGAGAGTGCTGGTCTTTTCTGCTAGGGTGCAGTGAGAGGGAGGAGAGATTTTCACGACGTCTTGTGGTCAAGAATATAAAGCTTTATCTCAAAGTACTGGTTGAGTGGTGTGACTGGAATTGACCTCAAGAGCGGAGGCTGCACGTCAGGGAGATGGACATCCACCCTCTGAGCAACTGCCTGGGAGCAAATGAGGGTCCATGAGGCCACCAGTGGGAAAGGAGATGTGTGAGGGTCTATGATCCTTTACTTAAGAGAATAATAGCAAAAACAGACTCTCCCCCTCCAAAAAAACCCCAGGTGTTACAGTGTAAAGCTCAATTACAGTATCATAAGTTCTGGTACTTAGGGTTGAGGGTGATTTGTAATCAAGCTGCTTTGCACATGGGCAACTCTATGGATGTCGTCTTAGAAGAGCAGCTGTAGGAAATTGTATGGTCAACCAGGGTGATGATGATCCCCAGGGACCCCAGTGAATCCAAATGCTTTATTAATGTAATTGTAATGTAATGGGTTCAGAATGAAACATTTTCAATCATATTGACAGATGATATAAAGATATACGATAAATTTTTACATACATTACTAATTTTCAGTTAGGGAATATCTTAGTATACTAGAAATAGAGTCAGAATATAGGGTTACTATATAACTTTTCACCCAAATCAGGTCATTTAGGTGAACAAAAGGAGATGGTATTAATGAAAACACTGGAACTCTATCAGGCAAAAAAGAAGACATAGTTACCCTTAAATATGATGATACAATGAGAGGAAGGTAGAGAGAGAAATGAGAAAAAGTTAGTACAGAAAATGAGGAAAAGTTAATATACAAAATAGTTAAATTTCCAAAATAAAGAATAATGCTGACTATGACAATATACTCCATTAAGCTATGATCCTTCTCTAGCGCACAGTGCCTAAGAGGCATTGCATGGATTTGCTCCAAAGACATAAGCTCTTTCCCCTCTTTTTTTTCCCCCATGGCTCACAATGTATATTCTAAATAATACATCAAGATAGAACTAATATTTCACACCTATCTTCAGAAGATTATATTTTATGTAACTCTACAGGTACAATTATATGTTCATATTGAAGTTGAAGTCTTAGAGGGTCGTCTAACTTCTTTTATTTCCTCATTCTTAGAAGGAAGATCCGTATTCTAATTACAAACTCTTAGACCCTGAGGACAAATAAGGACCACAAAATGTAGAGAGGTTTTATTGTTTCAAATACTGGAGAGAAGCTCCTCTGGGACTGAAGGTGAAGCCCACCTCTGATGTGAACACCCGGGAAGCACCGAGCCCTAACAGAGGCACCTGCTCTGCAGCTGCAAGGACAGAACTCCTCAACCCCTCACTGATTTACATGTTCTCCCCAGAGTCCACTTGTGCTCTTCAGAATCCTCATGAATAGGCTGCTCAGTGAGTCTTGGCAAAAAAGAGCCTCAGTCGGGGCCTGGATTGAACATGGGTGTCCTGACTCAACTTCTCTGCCTTCTGCTGTACTGGCTCCCAAGTGAGGAGGGGAATGCAGGGAATAGCCCTGAGATGATGGGAGTTCTCTCCTCCTTGAGGGCTCCCAAGAGTCTCTGCTGATCTCTGCCCGATGATCTCCCCTCAGATACCCCAGTGTTCTCAGGTGAGGGGACAAGGGCAGCTAGAATCTTCTGGGAGGAAAATGGAGTGGGATCTACCTAACAGTGGTGACTTTGTGTTTTGCTTCCTTCTCATCTGCCAGCGGGAACACTGTGCTGACCCAGTCTCCATCCCTCCTCTCTGTGTCTCTTAGAGACAGTGTGTCCATCATTGGCAGGGCCAATCAGAGCATTAGTGATTAATTAAGCTGGTATCAGCAGAAACCAGACCAGGCTCCTAAGTTTCTCGTCTATGATGCTGATGACTGATATTCTGGTGTCCCAACCTGGTTCACTGGGATACAGTCTAGGACAGAATTCATTCTCAAAATCAGCAAGGGAGAGGCTGATGATGCTGCCAGTTATGCCTGCCAGCAGGACTAGACAGTCCCTCCCACAGTGTTACAGCCCTGAGCATAAAGCATGCTCCTAGGCTGGATGTGTGGTGAGAGTTGGTAGTTCCAGCAGCTGCACTCTGCCCTGTAGTCTGTTCAGAGGGGCAGGGTCTATTCTGGGGAAGGGTTTGCAGGGCTCATGGGGAAAGGCCTGCAAGCAACTTTAGTCCTTCAAAAGCTTCCTTTTTTGACAACACAAAACCTCAAAACCTCAATGAATTCTAAAAATGAAATCATTAGTTCAAGCCTGCAAATGAATTCATCTACAGCATGGTCTTTGACTCCCTCCTCTGAGAAACACTCTGAGAAGGGGTAATTTTTTTGTGTGTGTGTGAGAAAGATGAACCCTGAACTAACATCTATTTCCAATCCTCCTCTTTTTGCTGAGGAAGATTGGCCCTAGGCTAACATCTGTGCCCATCTTCTTCTACTTTATATGGGACGCCGGCACAGCATGGATTGACAAGCGGTGCGTCCGTCCGCACCCAGGATCTGGTTGGCAACCCCAGGTTGCCAGAAAAGCGTGGGAACTTAACTGCTACACCACCAGGCTGGCCCCTGAGAAGTGTTTTTAAAGACAGAGAACTAGGCAAAAAAAGGGCCCACGCCCAAGGAAATATGACTGTTACTACTACTACTAATATCACTACTACTACTAGTACTGCTACTACTACTACTAAACATCAACAACAACTACATTGCCAGTTGCTATTTACTGAAGTCTTGAATTCTTACTATGTGTTGAGTACTCTACTAGGGTCTTATTCATCTAGTGCAATTAATCCCACAATAATCCTCTAGCAGTAAGAAATCAGAGATACTCAAAGCTTAAATTACTTAAGGTACCAGTGATGATAAAGGAAGAAGCTGGAAAAAGAATCTGTTATTCTGACTCCATAATTCCTACTCATTAATTCACTCATTCATTCAAAAAAGCTTTAGCACAACCAAGCATAGCAGAGTACATTTACTGTATATGAAGTGAATATAAAGTGTACACCTGGATGAACATAAACATATACATACCCCCCAATCATTACCCAACCAAGATATAGACTGTCTCCAGCATCTCAAAAGGCTCCATCATTCTCCTTAATTGTCAATTCCATGTCCCATCCACCACCACCTCCAAAGGCCACCACTGTTCCATTTCCAATTTTTCTCAGTTCTTGAACTTCATGTAAATGGAATTATGCAGTATATACTTTTTGATGTCCTGCTTCTTTTGATCAACATGTTCTTTGAACTTCATCTATGTTGTCAGTGTGGCCATAATTTGTTCCTTTTTACTACCCAATAGTTCTGCATTATATGAATATGTCACAATTAATTTATCCATTATTCAGTTAATGAGTTGTTTTAGATTTGAGCCTGTTACTAATAAAGTTTTTAGGAACATTCTTGGAATGTCTATTTTGGACTTATGCCCTCACTTCCCTTCGGTGTATTCCTAGGAATGGAAGTGCCAAGTCATAGGGTTGGCATAGGTTTGGCTTTAATAAACACTGGCAAATAGTTTTCCAAAATGATGAACATATTATACTCCACCAACCGTGTAGAAAAATCCCAGTTGCTGCAAATCCTTTGTAATATTTAGCATTGTTAGAGTTTTTCTTATACTCACATTGGTAGATCTTGAAGTAGTATCATGGTTAAAATTTACATTTCCCTGATGAGTAATGTTGAGTAACTTCTCATATGTTTATTTTTCATTAGCTGTTTGGATATCTTCTTACTTAGAAGTGCTTGTTCAAATCATTGTTTGTCTTTCTTGAAGAGTTCTTTATATACTCTTAAAATGAATCTTTTTTTCAGAAATATGCATTGGAATATCATCTCCCAGTTTGTGGCCCATCTATTTACTTTCTTAATAATATATTTAAAATAAATTCTTAATATTAATAGAGCCTAATTTATCAATTTTTTTTCCTGTGACTATGTGTGTATGTGTGTGTCCTGTCTGATAAATATATTGCCCATCTTTAGAGACTAGAAATTTCCTCCTGTGCTTTCTTCTAGAAGCTTCATTATTTTAGTTCTCACATGTAGACTATGATCTTCCACTAATGCATATTTTCACCCAGTGTGAAATGGGTCAAAGTTTTTACTTCCACTATTCACTTAATTTCACTTCCATATCCAACTTTTTCTCACCATTTATCGAAAAAGAAAAACAACCTATCATCTACCCTATTGTCTGTTAGAAATCAAGTGACTGTGTATATGTGGGTTTTTTTCTGGACTCTCTTCTGTTCTATTTATTTGTCTATCTTTGTACCTATGGGACTCTATACTGTCTTACTTTGACTTTATAATAAGTCTTAAAATCTGATATTATTAGTCTTCTGACTTCATTTTTATTCTTAAGGATTTTTTGGGTGTCCAAAGACCTTGAATTTCCATGTAAATTCTAGAATGAGCTTATCAGTTTAAAAAAATCCTTACGGGATTTTAATTGGGTTGCTTTGAATCTACATATATCAACTTTTAAAAGAATAATACTATCAATTCTTCCACTCGGTAAACATGGGAAAATTCTCTATTTACTCAAATCTTCTTTAATCCACAGTAGATATTTTATAAATTGACACTGAATCCAGAGATTTTGCTAAATTATTATTTATATGGGTTTATTTTTAGATACTTAAGAATTTATGAACACAATTTTGTTATCAATAAGCAAAGATATTTTACTTCTCCTTTCCCAAATGTGTGTCTTTTACTTCTTTATCTTGTCTTATAGTATGTGCTAGGATTTCCAGTATAATTTAGAATATAAGTCACGATAGATGCCATCCCTGTCTTTTTTCCAGTGTGAAGGGTAAATGTACAATATTTTATCACTGAATGTGATGTTTGTCTTAGGACTTCTGTAGACACTTTATTACATTAAGGGATTTTTTCATTACTCCTGAGCTGCTGAGTATTTTATCATGATAGCTGTTGACTTTTACTCAAATGGTTTTTCAGCATCTGTTGAGATAATTATACAGTTTCTCGTCTTTATTTTGTCAATGTGATGAATTATATCAATGAATTTTCTAACACTAATGTAACCTTGCATTCTTGGAAATATTTCACTTGGTCATGATGGGTATAGATCTGTATCTATATCTATATAGATGGATAAATGGATTAGATTTTCAATTTTTTTCTTCAGAATTTTTGTGTCTATATTTATGAAAGATAACCTTTAATTTTCTTCTTTGTAATGTCTTTACTAATTTTTGAAATGCACGTTATCGTGATCTCACATAATGATTTTGGAAGTATTTCCTTTTATTTGATGCTCATGAAGTTCTGTATAATTTTGATGATGTTTCTGGTTACCAGTCAAATATGAGATTGATATATTCTTTCTGGGAAGGTTTTTATTACAAATTTCTTACTACTTTTGTCAAATTAATTGCCTTAAAATTGTTCACAGTTGTTCTTTTTATTTATTTACTTTTTGCCATTATAGGCTCTATAATCATTTCCCCCTTTTGATTTCTTATATTGTAGTTTGTGTCTTTTTGTCTGATCTTCCACAGCACCCTTCATCAAATAGCTATAGACTTTAAATCTGTCTTGGTGGTGGTATGGACCATGTGACCTGCTGGTTCTTCTAAGTATGATACTATTCACCCATTTTATATTTAATACTGCAGAAAGGGTTGTGACATAAGCTTCTATTTAACAAAACTGTGATCAGTGATCAAGCATCCCCTCCCAACCAAACAGAAACTCTTTCCTCTCAATTGATACAATTTATATAAATAGTGCAAATCTCAGGTTCAAATTTGGATGTGCCCTCACAACTCAGTGGGTGTAAAGAAGATAAATACTACTAAGATGTGAAGCAGCTTCGCAGAAAAAAATCTACTTAACAAGGAATGAATAGTCCCTTCACTACAAAATAACCCAGCTACTTAGCTGGTACCAGCGGAAACTAGTGAAGACTCCCAGGCTCCTCATCTATGGTGCATCCAACAGGTCCACTAGCATTCCAGCTGGTTCAGTGGCAGTGAGTCTGGGGCAGAATTTACTGTCACCATCAACATTCTGGGGAATGAATATTTCACAGTTTATCACTGTTATCAGTACCGCAGCGGGTGTCCACAGTGATTCAATATGAACAAAACCGCTACAAAACCTTCAGCATTTATTTGATTGCACCAGCTGCTTCTTTACAGGCAGCTGCTGTGATGGCTGCTCAGTTTTAGCATCTCTACATTTATGATTATCATTATTATCATTATTATTTGTAGAGGATCATCAAAAGTCTAGTTCCCTGCCTGCATGGACAGTAGCATCATCTGTCTTCAGGGAAATGGAGCCTGTATATTGAGAGGTCAGAGTTCAGGTCCTGCTCATCTATGCAGTTGTGTTGTCCCTGCACCCACTCTGCTGGGCCTAATTGGTTGTTGCTCTTTACTGATTCTAACAAAGAATGAGGTGACTCAAGGACCTCAGGGAAGATGGCAAAACATCAAATGGCAGGAGTATCTGGAAGATAAAGTTCTGATCAACTCCTTATTTCAAACAAATCCAATCATGCATCCAGGGAGACACCTATAGTCATGTTGAGAGTAGAAGAGAAAAATGGGACCGTGGGCCTCTATTTTCTTCTCGACGGGCTTGTGCCAAACACTATCTGGCTGAGATTAGGTAATTGGTGAGGCAGGAGGACACAGAGATTAAATTTTGTGACCACAGGAGAGAAATTCCTCCCTCAGGCTGAGTCAGGGCCTCTTCTGACATGACCACCTGCGGATGGGTTGCTCAAGAGAAGAGGAAGCAAATGGTCTCTGTAGCTAGAAGCATAGCTCACCCCACCCCAGATGTTCTGCATGTTCCTCCCAGCCCACCCTGCTCTTCAGGACACACATTAATGTGGGTCAGTGCTCTGGGGAAGATCTGCCTCAGTTAGGGCACAGAGTGGACCACGGAAGCCCCAGCTCAGCTTCTCTGCCTCCTGTTACTCTGGCTCCCAGGTGACAGGAACATGGATGGCTCTACTTGTCAGTGAAAAGTTTCTCAATTTTGTCGGGTCCTGTGACCTGGCACCTTTGCTCAGCAAGCACAATAATTAAAGCTTAATGTGGATCAATGATCCCGGCTCTGCTGAGAAGACAACAGTTAAGATCTACACTGCACAGGTGACTTTTATGTTTTATTTTCGATCTCAGATACCACCAGAGAAGCCCTGTTGACACAGCCTTCCTATCTTTGCCTCCAGGACAAAGATCCCCCCTTACCTGTAGGGCTAGTCAGGACGTTAGCAACTACCTGGTACCAGCAGAAACCTGAGCAGATTCCCAGGCTCCTCATCTATGGTGCATCCACCAGGGCCACTGGCATCCCAGCCCAATTTGGTGGTAGGGGGTCTGGGACACACTATACTCTCACCATCAGCAGACTGGAGCCTGAAGATTTCACAGTTTATCACTGTCGTGAGCAGAGTAGTGGGCATCCACGATGATTCAACATGAAATATAAACTTCCACAAAACCTTCAGCATTTATTTGATTTCTATATAAATGTAAGAAATGCTGAAAAATTAAAATTTTAACACACAATATTTATAATAGCATCAAAACTTCAAACTCTTAGGAAAAATTAACAACATACATGAACATCTCCAGAATATTATTCAAAGAAATCAAAGAAAACCTAAGGAAATGGAAGGCCATATTATGCTCAAGGATTGAAAGTATCAGTACTGTAAAAGTGTCAATTCTTTAAAAATAGATGTGTCTATTAAATATAATAGTTTTAAAATGAATTATTGTTTAAATGGAAATTTACAAGCTGATTCTAAATGTTATATGAGAATGTCAAGGACCTAGAACTACCACAGCAAATCTGAAGAAGCACCAAATTCAGGACTTACACTACTGGATGCTGGGACTGTAGTTCTGGGGTGAGTTAGGCAAATTGTCCAATGGAACAGAAAAGAGCATTCAGAGACAGACCAACACATACATTGACACTTTTTAATGACAAAGGCGGCACCGCAGAGTAGGGTGGAAAGGACCTCTTTTCAAGAAGTCAAGCGTAGTAAATTATACACAAGTGACCAACGATGATATAAAAAAGTGCTCCACGTCAATAATCATCAGAGAACTACAGATGAATATCACAACAAACTACCACCAATATTCAGTAGGATGACTAAAACTTTAAAAAAGAAAAGAACAATACCAAATGCAGTGTATAGAATAGAGCAACTAGAATGCTCACACATTGTGGTTGAGAATATAAAGTGCTACCACAAGTTGGAGAAGTGTCCCTGAACGTACACATCCTCTGTGATCCAGCCCTTCCACTCAGAATCATGTACAGCTGTGAACTGAAACAAATGGACAATAACACTCATGGCATTATTTGTGATAGCCCAAAACTGGGAACAGTTTAAATACAAATCAACATTAGAATGAATAAATAAAATGAGTTAGAGACATACAATGAAATATTATGTTGAATGGAAATACACAAACTGCTACCAGTCCAAGAACGTGGGTGAATCTCACAAGCACAATAATATGCAAAAGAAGTTAGAAACAAACTAGCTCATTATCCATGATTCTATTTTTATAAAGTTCAAAAGTTGGGAAAACTAATTAATGATGTTAAAAGGAAGGGGAAATTGCACTGGGGAATAGTGGGATTAATGACTCAGAGGAGGCAGAGGGTATTTCTGGGGGACTACAAGGTTCTGTTTCTCAGTATGATTATTGGTTACACAAGTGTGTTCACTCTGTGGAAAATTCAGTAAAAACTCTGCATTTATGATTTGTGAGTGTACATATACATGTTATAATTTGTAAATGTATATGCATATGTGAGACTTACACTACCAAAATGTTTATTAAAGAAAAGAATTACAATGTTTAATATCATTTCAACTAATCAGTGGAATATAACTTCTTTTCTTGTTTCATCAAATTATATTAATAGTGACATGGATTCATTGTCACGTCATAAATGAGCCCATCTCACCAAATGTAAGAAGTTCTAGGGCTTACAAGATACACACAGTCTTGGAGTTACTATTCTTTCTTTTTTGTCCTGAAAACATTTAAATTTTAAACTACTCAAAATGCATTGCATGGTAACAATGGTTCCCACTCACCTTACATTTATGAACCAAATCAAGTCAATATTCATAGAAAAGAATAATTTTCTACAAAATATTTTCTATCCCTATCTATGTATTGAAGCCAATGACAATTTTACTCAATAAAAAATGAAACAAAAGCATACACGTAATTATACATGCTACACCATTCAGTAGAGATGAAATGAGTAAAACCCAGATAGATTCTTTAATGGGAGTTTTTCTAGGTCATCCATGTAGTTGAAGAGCATCACACAGAATTCTGGTGACCCCATTTTAGGGCAAAGCCATTCCTCAATAACTCTAAAAATGAATCAATGACACTGCTATCAACATTCATGTACAAGTTTTTATGTGGACATATGTTTTCATTTTTTATTGTTTATATTCCAGGAAATGAAATTGCTGGATCATATAATATTTCTATGTTTAACCATTTGAGGAACTGATGAATTCTTTTCCAAAATGCTGCACTATTATTAAATTCCACCAGTAGTCAGTGCAAAGATTTTATTTTATTGGCAACCTATACTTCACCTCTAGGAGTTTTATAATTTTGCATTTTACATTTAGGTCTGTGATCCATTTGAGTCAATTTTTGTGTAGGATACAAGCTCTAGATCTAGACTGATTTTTTTTTTGCATGTGGAGGTCCAGTTGTTCCAGCAACATTTATTGAAAAATTTGTCTTTGCCCCATTGTATTGGAGCATTTGCTCATTTGTCAAAGATCAGTTGACTATATTTATTTGGGTTTATTTCTGGGCTCTCTATTCTGTTCCATTGACCTATTTGTCCATTCTTTTACCAATACCACGCTGTCTTGGTTACTGTAGCTTTATAGTAAGTCTTGAAATCAGGTAGTGTAAGTCAGCCAACTTTTTTCTTCTCTTTCAATATTGCATTGGCTATTCTGGGTATTTGCTTTCCATAAAAACTTTAGAATAAGTTTGTTGATATCCACAAAATAACTTCCTGGAATTTTGCTTGGGATTGCCATGAATCTATAGATCAAGTTAGGAAGAACTGACCTCTTAACAATATTGAGTCTTCATATCCATGAACAAAGATATCTCTCCAATTTATTTGGTTCTTTTTTGATTTCATTCATCAGAGATTTTTTCAGTTTTTCTCATATATATCTTATATGTATTTTGTTAATTTATACCTAAGTATTTCATTTTGGGGGGTGCTGATGTAAAAGGTATTGTGTTTTTAATTTCAAATTCCACTTGCTCATTGCTGGTATATAAGAAAGCAATTGACTTTTGTATATTAACCTTATATCATGCAATCTTGCTCTAATTACTTATTCGTTTCAGGAGATATTTGGTTGATTCTTTTGAATTTTCTATATAGATGATCATGTCATCTATGAACAAACACAATTTAATGTCTTCCTTCCCAATCTGTAAGCCTTGTATTCATTTTCTTATCTTATTGCATTAGCTAGGACTTCCAGTGTGATGTTGAAAAGGAGTGAAGAGAGGGGACACCTTTGCCCTGTATCTGATCTTATTGGGAGAGCTTTGAGTCTCTCACCATTAAGTATGATGTTAGCTGTTGGATTTTTGTAGATATTATTTATCAAGTTGAGGAAGTTCCCCTCTACTTGTAGTTTATTGAGAGGTTTTTATTTTTTAATCATGAAAGGGTGTTGTATTGGTCAAATGTTTTTTTCTGTATCTATTGATATGATCATGTGATTTTTCTTTTTTAGTTTGTTGATGTGATGGATTACATTAATTGATTTTCTAACGTTGAACCAACCTTGCACATCTGGAATAAACCCCACTTGTTCATGGTGTGTAATTTGTTTTATTCATTTTTGGATTTAAACTGATGATATTTCATTGTGGATTTTTGCATTTGTGTTCACGAGTGATATTGCAGTTATGTCAGTTTTTGCTGCAAATAGTTTGGTGCTCTGTTGTTAAGGCACATACACGTTAAGGACTGCTATAACTTCTTGGAGAATTGTATTATATTTTCCTTCTTTATCCCTGATAATCTTTCTTGCTTTGAAGTCTATTCTCTCTGAAATTAATAGCTACACTTGCTTTATTTTAATTAGTGCTAGCATGGTATATTTTCTTCCATCCATTTACTTTTTTTTTTTTTTTTGTGGGGAAGACCAGCCCTGAGCTAACATCCGTTGCCAATCCTCCCCTTTTTGCTGAGGAAGACTGGCCCTTGGCTAACATCCGTGCTCATCTTCCTCCACTTTATATGGGACGCCGCCACGGCATGGCTGACAGGCAGTACGTCGGCGGGCACCCGGGATCCGAACTCGCGAACCCCGGGCTGCCAAGCGCGGACTAAACCGCTGCGCCACCGGGCAGCCCCCCATCCATTTACTTTTAATCTATATATGTCCTTATATTTAAAGGGGGTTTCTCATAGACAACAAATAGTTGGTCTTATTTTTGATCCACTCTGACAATCTCTATCTTTTAATTGGTACATTTAGACCATTGACATTCAGAGTGATTTTGATATAGTTGGATTAATATCTACCTGATTTGTTACTGTTTATATTTCTTTCCCTTGTTCTTTCTTTTTTTTTTTTCTGTCTTTCACTCCTTTTCTGCCATTTGCGGTTTTAATTGCACATTTTATGATTCTATTTCAACTCCTTTCTTAGCACATCAGTGAAACATCTTTTTCAATGTTTGCCCTAGATTTTGCAATATATACTTAGAGCTAATCCAAGTCAATTTTCAAATAATAATATGTTACTTCACAGGTAGTATATCTTATAATAAAATAATACTAATTCTTCACTCCTGTCCCTTGTACCAATGCTGTCATTCATTTCACTTATATATAAGCATACATAAGTATGTATATGTATATATATAATGTAAATTTATTTATACTTGTTATATATATTATGTATATGTACATATATGATATATATATATAAACTTACATAACCAATTACAACAATTTATTGATATTATTTTTAACCAGCTGTTTTCTGTTAGGTCAATTAAGAATAAGAAAAATAAAAGTTCTTATTTTACCTTCACTTATCCCTTCTTCAAATGTTCTTCCTTACTTTATGTATATCTGAGTTTCTGACCTATATTGTTTTCCTTCTCTATAAAGAACTTCTTTTAACATTTCTTACAAGGCAAGTCAAGTGACAACAAATTCCCTCAATTTTTTATTGAGGAAGTCTTTATTTCTTCTTCTTTTTTTTTCTTTTGGTGAGGAAGATTAGCCCTGCACTAACATCTGTTGCCAATCCTCCTATTTTTGCTGAGGAAGATTGGCCCTGGACTAACATCCGTGCCCATCTTCCTCTACTTTATATGTGGGATGCCTGCCACAGCATGGTTTGATAAGCGGTGCACAGGTCCACACCCAGGATCTGAACCCACCAACCCTCGGCTGCCAAAACGGAGCACAAATTTAATCACTATGCCACTGGGTCAGCCCCTCTTCTTCATCTTTGAAGGATAATTTTGCAGGGGAGAATTCTAATTTAGTGTTTTGTTTTTTCTTTCTCAAGTATTTTATGCCACTACCTTTTTGCTTGCATCTTTTCTGAGGAGAATTTAGATGTAATTCCTATCTTTGCTCCAGTAAGGTGTGTTTTTCTTCTGGTTTCTTTCAGAATTTTTTCTTTATCTTTGATTTTCTGTACTTTGAAAATTATATGCTTGGTATAGTTCTTTGTGTGTATGTTCATCCTCTTGGGTTTCTCTGAGTTCCTGGATCTGTGATTTGGTGTCTGATATTGTTTTGGAGAAATTCTCAGTTATTATTGTTTCAAATATTTTTTCTATTCCTTTCTCTCTTTCGTCTTCTGGTTTTCCTATTAACATTATGTTACACTCTTTGTAGTATCCTACAGTCCTTGGATATTTTGTTCTCTTTTTTTCTTTCCTTGTTCTTTTTGCTCTTCAGTTTTTCAGAATTCTATTGACATATCTTCTAGTTCAAAGATTTTTTTGTCAGCCACATCCAGTCTACTAATAAGCCCATCAAAGTAATTCTTTATTTCTGTTACAGTGTTTTTGATCTCTAGCAATCCTTAGGAGTTCCATCTCTCTGCTGACATTGTCCATCTGTTCTTATATGCTTTCTACTTTATCCATTAGAGCCCTTAGCATATTATTTATAGTTGTTTTAAATTCCCATCTTATAATTCCAACATCCTGGCCATGTCTGGTTCTGATGCTTGCTCTGTCTTTTTAAATTGTGTTTTTAGCCTTTTGGTAGGCTTTGCGATTTTTTCTGAATAGCTGGAAGGAACTGCTGCAAATAGGCTTTAGGTGGTGAGGTGTCAGGGAAGGGGAAGCATTCTATAGTCCTGTGATTAGTTCTCAGTCTGGTAGTGAGCCTATACCTCTGGACTGTAAACTTCACAAGCATTTCTCAGTTTTTTTCTCCCCCTTAGGATGATCAGAGTGGGCCAGGGCTGGGTATTTTCTTTCCCCCAGGTCAATTAGCCTCTGATAATTCACCGGCAGGTTAGGCTCTGTTGACTAGTTTTCCCTCAAGACAGGTCATGTTAAGAAAGACAGATTGCTCTAACATATTCCTAAATGGTTACTTTTCTGTTCCCACTGCTGAAAGCAGGAGAGGATTTTTCTCCTATTTTTACCGTGGAAACCTGGTAGAGTTCCTAGAAGTAAATCTCACAATATTATGTCCACCCTCCCTTGCTGGGTCCCCCTGGAGTTTTTAACTCTAGGACTTGTCCACACTGAGCCTCCAGCAATTTGTCAATTACACGTCAGGTACTCTTGCACCGACACTGATTCCAGCAGTGGTTCCTGCTCATGAGTCTCTTCCCTAGTAAGCTGAGACTCCCTGTATTCACCTCTGACTCTCTGATCTTGGAGGCCGAGGTTTTCCCTGAGTCCTCCCCTCTGTCACTGATCCAAGAAGGTTTTTGATATTTCAGTCTGTTCAGCTTTTTAGCCGTTGTTAGGTTGGAGTGGTGACTTTCAAGCTCCTTACTTGCAGAACTGGAAACCAGAAGTCGGGTTTTGTTTTTAATGGGCCTCAGGTTCATTAATTGATTGCAGTTAATAGTGGTAACCAATGATAATTAATTAATTAATTATAATATTTGGTCCATGTCCATGATGTACTTTCATCATTAGTCCATCCATGGCTCTTATTTATTTATTCACACACTCACTAATTCATTCTTTTGTTAATTTTAGCAATATAATAAGCTCCTGTGACTCCATCAAAAAAATATAAGTTAGGGGGCCCACCCAGTGGTGTATGGTTAAGTTCACATGCTCTGCTTCACATGCCCAGGGTTCATGGTTTCAGATTCTGGGCGTGGACCTACACACTGCTCATCAAGCCATGCCATGGTGGTATCCCATATACAAAGTAGAGGAAGATTGGCAACAGATGTTAGCTCAGAGCCAATTGTCCTCACATATATATAAGTTAAGACAATAACTTATATCTGGTTTGAGGTTGTCCACAATCCCTTATGCATACCTCTCTCCCATCAAGTTAATCACTATTCTGAATCTTGTATGGTTTTAACTCTGCAGTTTATTTCTTCTATATACATTCATCAAATAATATTTTTTTGTTTTAAATTAAAAAGAAATGAAGTCATAATAACAAGATCTAGTTTATTTATCTTTTTCTTTATGCTTAGTACTTTGTTTACCTTCTTTAAGAAGTGTTTTCCTATCTCTAAGGTCATGAAATAAATTTCTATATTAGTTCTAGAAGCTTTATTTTTTCTGACTTTCATATTTACGTTTATGATTCATCTAGAATTGATATTTGTATGTAGTCAATAGAGTAAGTTTCTTTTTGATGTAATATAGATATCCAATTCATCCAGTATAATTAATTTATTTTAAAAATGTCTACTACATCACAGTGACACTTTTATTGTAAATCAGATGACTACATATGTGCGGATCAGTTTCTAGATTTTCTAACTCATTACATTGGCTTATTTGTCTAATTCTTCACTAATGGACTGTATCAGAATGAAGTAAAATACAAAATGAAAGAAAAACTTAAAATGAGAATAAAAAATCAACGACTTAGCGATAAGTTCTGAAGATCTACCACCTATGAGCATGACACAGGGAGAGGACAGAGAGAATGCTGGGGAGGAAATGATCAAAAGAACTAATAGAAGAAAATTTCAAAGAAGTTTAAAAAGACTGTTTTTCTGAGTTTCCACAACAACAAAAATTAAAAGTATTTAAAATATTCAAACTATTTAAATATTCTTATCCTAACCATTACATAAGAATATCAGACAAAAACAGCCTGTATATAGGGAACTAGAGATTAAATATACTTAATGATAATGAAAATCTTGCTTGAACCTGATAATCTAGTAATGGCACATGAGAGTATCTGCTTTCCTGGGCTCTTCCAATACATGTACTCTCAGACGGTAACCACTATTGGCCCCACAGCATCATCTGTGATCAAGGTCCTCTGTCAGGACATGTGGGGACCAGCAAAACAGCCAGATTGACCAACCAGCAAGTCCTGTTAGCAAATACACAATCAGCTGTGACTACAGTCATGAACATATGAATGTGGCTCTGAAAACAATGTAGGAGCTCAGATCCCACGTGCCACCTGGTGGAGCTTCCACCACCAGTACAGCCCCAAGTCAGGGGTCAGTATTTAGGACCCTCAGGGAGTCAATTACTTGAAGAAAATGTGGTTGAAGTTTCCAATTCTTACTAGTGTTTTATGAGTTTGTGAAAACTCATTTATGGAAATGCTGAACACAAAGTATAAATAGAAGTTAGGCTTAGTCATCATCCTTTAATAACAAAATATTTAGAACCTTCCAGAAATGTAGATTTTTCTTAATTGATATCTGAGGACACACAAGGGATGTGATTATCTCCAATGCAATGATGTGAATATTTAGTTTAAAATGTTAACATGGTCTTAGAACAAACCACAGCATACATTTTACTAGATGATCTAGCTTCATAAATTTTAGAATTAACTAAAATTAAACCCCAAATTCTTCAAGAGCGAGTATATATATACATATATATATATTTCCTACCCATATCTTGATATTTTCTGTACAGATAATCCTGAAAGGAGAAGAGGATGTGAGCTCCAGAGAACAAAAGTCATCTATTTTTGAATATTCTGCTTGGGTCATGAAGAGAAACAATTACACATAAGCTGGTCACTGAAGAAAAACCAGCTCTCAGGAGCCCAGACTTCTCTCTGACTGAAATTGCCTTGCTTTGTCCTTTAGATACTCTGAACCCTCAATAATAGGGTAGTCAAGCCCACTGGCTCAGTCCCTCATGTCCAGCTGCTCTAGATCCCAGCGGGGAGAGGGGGCATGGGGTGGTTCCAGTTCCTGGTGGACACCACTGATTACTAGATGTTCCTCATGCCTCTGTGGAGTGTGACTGGTGACCCAGCAAGATGTCAGCCCTCACTGCCCAGGTGTCCAGTCCAGCCTGGCTCTGCTGGGGGACTAAGAATGCTACCTTGTTAACAATTGGGTTGCACTGGTTCTGTTTTTCAATGCAGCTGCAGCAGGGGACATCATCCTGACCAGTCTCCATCTCCCTGTCTGTGTCTCTGGGACAAAAGGCACCTGCTGGGCCAGTCAGGGCATCAGTGGTGACTTAGCTGTTGCCAACTCGAACTGAAGCAGGACCCTCTGTGGTAATCTGTGAAGCTCCTGCCAGACACCCAGCAGCCCCAGATGCCTTCAGTAGCTCTTGGAATGGGATGACTTTTACTGTCACAGAAGCAGTGTGGAGCTCAGGATGTGGGCTGTGTAAGTCAGGACTGCCCATGTGCTACAGCCCTAGACAAAAATTGATGTTCCCTGGGTGTTCAGAGCCTCTGCAACACAGCAAAACCTTCCTTTCCTCAGCATCTGCTGTTTATTCTGATAAAAGCAAATCTCTATTAAATACTTGGAAAATCATTTATCATGTACCTGAGTGAACAAGCTACACATCCTTATGCTTCTCCCAAACCCTACTCAGCACTTTTAGGCCAGAACATCTTCTGAACATCAGGGACAAATGGTTAATTCAGTGACCTTACTTGACAAACTGATTGAAATAGAATTATTGTATAAGAATTTAAAAACAGGACTCTGGGTCTTGTCACCCTCTTCCTCATAATATTGTTGATTTATTTATTGAGTTCCATTGATCTAATAAAATCAAAATATATTGAATAATTATATATATTTCTTGACTAGGCTAATTTTCTGTTAATGTTCTCTTTTTTAGCTGAATCTTTTACCTAGAAAAATTCATTTGGTCGTTGCTCACTTTAATTTTGTAAACAGATGGAATGATTTGCAGTACGGTATAATTAATGGAGGGCTGTTTTAATTCATTACATTTAGAGTAATTGGTGATATTTAAGGACATAATACTGCCATTTTACCTTTTATTTTCTGATTCCTTTATATTTCCATTGTTTCTTCCTTGTGCTTTTGCCTGCCATTTCTGTTTGGTAGTTTTCTATGATGTGTTTCTCAATTTGCTTTTTTATTTTACGTTTTGTGACTCTGCTTTGAATTTTCAGTTTGTGGTTACCATGATTTTTGTATAAAAGATCTCATAAATGAGATAGCCCTTTTCTGTTGACAGCATCTTATCTTCATTTGCCTGTGCAGGTTTCATTTTTTTCCTCTTCCCCTTCTATGTTTTTGTTGTTGCAAATCATCCCTTTTTGTATTGTGAGTTTGTTACCAAATTGAAGCGGTTATAGTTATTTTTATTGCTTTATTTCCCTTTAATTTCTTTGTTATAATTGTTTACTAACCTATTGTGGTACAGAGTTGCAACTTTCTGATTCTGTCTGTCTATTTGTCACCTTGCTCAAAGTTATACATACCTTTGCCTTTTCATTTCAGGTAGGAGAGCTCCTTTCTACATTTCTTGTAAGGCAGATATAGTGGTGATGAACTTCCTCAGCTTTTATTTGTCTGGGAAAGCCTTTATTTCTCCCTCACATCTGAAAGATAACTTTGTTAGGTGGAGTATTCTTGGCTGATAATTTTTATCTTTCAATATTTTGAATCTATTATTCCACTGTCTCCTGGCCTGTAGAGTTTCTGCTGAGAAATCTCTGATAGCCTAATGAGGGTTCCCTTGTAGATTATTTTTTTTCTTCCCTGGATGCCTTTAATATTCTTTCTTTGTCATTGATTTTTTACAGTTTTGTTATCATGTGTCTTAGAGAGTCTTTTTGTGTTGAGATAATTGGGTGTTCTATTAGCTTCATGGATTTGTACATCTACTTCCTTCTCCAGGTTTGGGAAGTTCTCAGCTATTATTTCTTTAAATAAGCTGCCAGCTTCCTTCTCTCTCTCTTCCTGGTCTGGGATAGCCATTATCTTTATGTTGCCCTTTCTGATGGAGTCAGATAATTCTTGTATAATTTCTACATTTTGTAAATCTTAGTTCTCACTCCTCTTCTACCTGTGTCATTTCTATATTTTTATATTTGAGCTCACTTATTTTTTCTTCCATGTGGTCTTCTCTATTTCTCCTGCTTTCTAATGCATACTTCATCTTATTTAGTGAGTTTTTCAGCTCCAGCATTTCTGTTTGATTCTTTTTTTCATTTTAATCTCTTTGGTAAAGTACTCCTTCTGTTCACTGATTTTACCCTGATCTCACTGAACTGCTTTTCTGAGTTTTCTTGTAGCTCATTGAGTTTCTCCATAAGAGCTATTTGAATTCGTTATTTGTTAGGTTACAATCTTCCATGAATTTATGTTTGGTTTCTGGAGAATTGTTATTTTCTTTTTGTGATTCCATGTTACTATGACTTTTTATGGTGCTTGCTGAGTTATTCCTCTACTGGCTCATTTGTCATAGCATACACTTCTTATTTAGGTATGGTTTTGTTTGTTTTGATTCAAACTTTTCAATTACTTAGAGATTAGAAGCCTTTCTTTTGTTTTTCAATAGGTGGCGTTATTGCACTAGTTTTTGGTTCCTCTTACCTGAGGTGCCTTTGCCTGTATTTGAGGATCTGCGAGTTCCGCCCTCCACTGCCTATATTCCAGGTGTCGCCAGTACTCTCGTTGTCACCACCTGTGCTTCTGGGGTCATTGATGCCTTGCTGCTGCTGGTGTCACTGCAGTCACTGGCTTTGCTTCTAGTGTTGCAGGGATAGCAGACATTTCCCCCGCATCTGGAATCATCTGGGTCAGTAGCTGTGCTGCTGTGGTGGAGGAGGGGGAAGATGGGGAAACAGCCAGGTTTGCTGAGCAACATCTTAGCTGTTGCCTGTTACTTTGTGGCTGTGGTTGGGATGTCACAGTCCTGTGCACACCTCAGCTGCTGCTACCAGGCTTCAAGCCACAGCTGGGGGCCCAGGATCACGGGGATCCATCTCTGCTGCTGCTCCACTTCCCATGGACACAAGTACTGCCACAGCTAGCTGGCCTAAGTCACACGTGTGCCTCTCTCTGTTGCTGCCCACCAACTTCTCTGCGGCTGGAGGCAGCTGGGTCAGCCACTGTGTCCAGGGATCCAGGATCCTGGGCTCTGCCTCTGCTGTTCCTGTTTCCTCTCCTCTATGTGCTCCAATTCAGCCACCTTCCTATATGCTGATGTGTGGATCTCTCTGGCATCCTGGTGTGTTGGGGAATGTAGGCTTTGTTGAGTTATGGATGTTTTACTCACTGTAGGTTAAAGGAGAGAGACAAAGAGATCCTCTCACACCACCAAGAGGATGACGTCTCTCTCCTTGATTTTATGTGTCT
Source organism: Tapirus indicus (assembly GCA_031878705.1). Taxonomy (NCBI): domain Eukaryota; kingdom Metazoa; phylum Chordata; class Mammalia; order Perissodactyla; family Tapiridae; genus Tapirus; species Tapirus indicus. Next base: position 74,486,607 of record CM062923.1, on the reverse strand, counting down.
GTGTATTTTTGCCCAAAAGCCAGACTATATTTTATATACTTAATATTTACATCAATCTATGCACATATTTACTGTAAAACCTTTAGAGGTGATTCTAGGCTCTAGAATTGTCTTTATCCTCTAAAAAAGATTCATGTTTAATATTGGCATGCTGAAGTGCTAGAGATATATCACCTTAACCCATCAGAGAATGCACTCCTTTGAGGCTGGGCCACAACACTGATAATGCTGTGCTATTCCTAGTTCATCTCACCATTGGGTATAACCCCTCAGGGTTCCAACTAAACACATTGGTGTTAATCAGGATCCCTTTTTTTGTTGCAGTCCTTTAAGACCAATTTTTACCTCTGGGCATATGAAGTTGCTGAAAGCTCAGCTTGGCTTTAAGCCCTCTCACCCTCTCCTTTCTTTCAGATTCTGAACTTCTGAGCTACAGTTTTCGAGCTAATAATTCTTTCTTTATTCAATTCCTGCTATGTTAAAGATGCTAATACCACAGTAGACGAAACACAGCTTCTGACCTCTTGGAGACTGCATCTGTTGATTTCCTAATAAGTGTTAGACAAGCTTTCTTACACTCTGGGTTTCTTTTTTTAATTCGATTTTATTGAGAAATAATTGACATACATCACTGCATAAATTTAAGGTGTACAGCATAATGGTTTGATTTACAGAAATTGCGAAATGATTACCACAGTCAGTTTAGTTAGCATCCATCATCTCATACAGATACAATAAAAAATGTTTAAAAAAAGAAAAAATTTCTCCTTATGATGAGAACTCTTAGGATCTACTGTTAAAAACTTTTATATATATTGTACAGTAGTATAAACTATAGTCAGCCTTTTGTACATTACATCTCTGGTACTTATTTATCTAATAACTGGAAGTTTGTACCTTTTTACCACCTTCCTCCAATTCCTTCCCTTCCTCCACCTCTGGTAACCACAAACCTGATCTCTTTCACCATGAGTTTTTTTTTCTTATTCCAAAAATAAGTGAGATCATGCAGTGTTTGTCTTTCTTTGCCTGATTTATTTCACTTAGCATAAGGCCTTCAAAGTCTATCCCTGTTGCTGCAAATAGTATGATTTCCTCATTTTTTAACAGCTGAGTAATATTCCATTGTGTGTGTGTGTGTGTCTCTCTCTCTATATATATACATACATATATATGTATCTACATACATATACACTACATTTATAAATATATGTATACACCACAAGTTCTTTATCAATTCATCCATCAATAACACTTAGGTTGTTTCCATGTCTTGGCTATAGTAAATAATGTTGATATGAACATGGAGGCTGCAGATATCTTTTTGAGTTAGTGCTTTTATTTTTATTTTCTTCTGATATATTCCTAGAAGTGGAATTGCTGGATCATATGGTAGTTCTATTTTTAATTTTTTTGAGGATCTTCCATACTGTTTTCCACAGTGGCTGCACCAATTTACAATCCCACCAACAGTGCACAAGGGTTCTCTTTTCTCCACGTCTTTACAAACATTTGTTATTTCTTGTCTTTTTATAATAGCCATTCTAACAGGTATGAGGTGATATCTCATTGTGGTTTTAATTTGTATTTTTCTAATGACTAGTGATATTGAGCATCTTTTCATGTACCCATTGGCCATTTGTATACTTTCTTTGGAACAATGTGTATTCAAGTCCATTGCACATTTTTTTGGGTGTGTGAGGAAGACCAGCCCTGAGCTAACATCCTTTGCCAATCCTCCTCTTTTTGGCTGAGGAAGACTGGCCCTGGGCTAACATCCATGCGCATCTTCCTCCACTTTATATGGGACACCACCACAGCATGGCTTGACAAGTGGTGCATCGGTCCGCGTCCAGCATCCAAACATGCGAACCCTGGGCCACCGAGCAGAGCACGAGAACTCAACCACTATGCCACAGGGCCAACGCCTCCATTGCTCATTTTTAATTGGATTATTTGCTATTGAGTTGCATGAGTTCTTTATATATAAGGGGTTAATAAATAACCCTTTAACGATATATGGTTTTCAAATATTTTCTCCATTATGTAGGTTGTCTTTTCACTTTGCTGGCGGTTTCTTTTGCTGTACAGAAGCGTTCTACTTTAATGTACTCCCACTTTTTAATTTTGATTTTGTTGCTCGTGCTTTAGACCTCATATCCAAAAAATTATTACCAAGATCCAATTCAAGGAGCTTTTTTCTTATGTTTTCTTCTAGAAATTTCATGGTTTTGGATAGTACATGTAAGTCTTTAATCCATTTCAAGTTAATTTTTGTGACTGGTATAAGATGGGGGTTCAAGTTTCATTCTTTTACATGTGAATTTACAATTTTCCCAGCACCATCTATTTCAGAGACTGTCTTTTCTCCATTGAGTAGTCTTTTTGTGTGTGTGAGTAGGATTAACCCTGAGCTAACATCTGCTGCCAATCCTACTCTTTTCGCTGAGGAAGATTGGCCCTGGACTAACATCCATGCCCATCCTCCTCCACTTCATGTGGGACACCACCACAGCATGACTTGACAAATGGTGCATTGGTCCGCTCCCGGGATCTGAACCGGCAAACCCCTGGCTGCCGGAAGTGGAGTGTGTGAACTTAGCTGCTGCACCACTGGGCTGGCCCCTCTCCAGTGAGTATTCTTATGAGCAAGTTAATTCTTCAAGAGACATGAAAAAAAAAATAGAGCTTACTTCTCTGGGCTTCCCTCTTTCTTTGTTGGTTTCTTAAATCCTTACTCTCTTGACACGTTTTGTGGTCACCCCATGGAGGTGAGATTAACTTTTTTCCAAATAATGGGTATAATATTGAGGCTATTGACACTCTACATATAAGAGAATTTGAGAGAGAGCTTATTGCTCACATGAATGAACCCTGGGGAAAGCAGGGTGGGCACAAGCTGGTCCAGGCTGGGTTGAGTGGGGCAGAGGTTTGGGCTTCTATAGTGGCTATGGGAAGGGACTGGGGAAAAATTCCTTTGTGTTGACTAGAGTTTTGTGAGGTTTGAATTTCCCACAGGCATTTGCACAAATCTGGGGCAGAAAGGAAAGTGAGGGTGGGGTTTGACAGGTATCTGTGATCAAACATCAAAAATGGAGTCAGAGTCTTTATTACATAGTCTCTGCCTAATGCCTTCAATTTTCTCCAGATTTTTATACTTATTTTTGTCAAGTTGGTTTGAATAAGCTACTCTACCATTTATCAAAGTGGAAGTTTGAGAGAAAAATCTTTTAATTTAGTGAATAATTTGAAAAAAAATATGGTGGGAAGGATTGGATCTGCGTAATTATAAGATGAAACAAAATGATGTTGATAACTAATATTTACTTAATCCTTACTAAGTTTGTCAAGTTAGTATTATAAATTATAATTCATTTATTTAATTCATATAACAGCCTTATGGTATAGTTATATCTTTATTTTCCTTTATTACAAATGAGAAAAACAAGGGAAAATAGTTTAAGTATCTTAAGTCACATAGCTAAAGAGTAGAAGAACCAAAATTCCAATCAAGGGTGTGTAGTTCTAATCTCTGTCTTCTGTGATGGAAAAAGTCAATATATCAAAGTCCCTTTCACTGAGCTTTCCATCAGATTGCCTCAATTATACATCAGTAACTTGGGGAAAAGAGGAAATAGCTGGATCAGTGTATTCTCTTCATTCAGAGTTGTCACACTATTAGAGGCAAGCTCTTATGTCATTTACAGTAATAATATACTGTATCTTTAACCTCCAGGCCGCTGATTGTTCTTGAGAAGTTCAAATCTGTCATAGACCCACTGTCAATAAACCAGATAAGGACATCATGATATGTAAATCATGTAAGTGAGAAGATTGGGATTCTCTCTTGTGTTTTGTTGGTACCAGTTCAAGTAGCTACTAATGTCTTGCCTTGCAGGTAATAGTGACTTTCTCTTCTGAAGCTTTGTTTGGAAGTTGCAAATCCAGTCAGCACACTGTCTCCATTGGCATATGAAATGAAAAACAAAAATCACAGAAATACAAATGTCATTGAAGTTAAACACATCATATTCTGTGATCTTTCAGGTCATTCAACACTGTAATTGCTCTGTGAGGAGTCATGTGTCACAGACCCAAAAGTGTACTCAGAATTCATCTTATAATGAAAAGAAAGAAATCTTCACCACCATGTGTCAACTCCTTGTAATCTCTTTCATCAACAAATATTTAAAGCAGCGGAGGCAGAGGAATTGAGCACTTCATATCTTCCGTACATGGCTGAGGCAGACACCTGTCTTATCCAGGGACCAGCCCATGGTTAAGGGCTTTGATCTATAGTCAAGTACTCTTGGGAAAGCGTGCAAACTCATGCTGGGTTCAGTTTTTCTTGGCCTCAAGTTCCAGATCAGATTAAGTCACAGTTGTCAAACAGGATGCTTGCTCCCCTAGTGTCTTCATTTAGAAAGGCATCTATGTAGTCCCCTCAGTTAATAGTCCAAACTACTAGAAAATTTCCTCAGTTCTCAGTTACAAATGTTCTTACTCTAGTAGTGACTACTGTGAGTGAACACAAGCATGTTACATAAGCCTTATTGTGCTACATTCATGAAGAATAATTGCTTACACAGCTATTAATTCAATGTGAGCTTAAGTAGCTTGAATACAGGACACTTTTTCTAATGTGAACCTAACCCTGGGAATGTTCTGAGGAAGAGAGATCAAGATTGTAAGGACACTTCCCTTATTAACAGAACTTGGGAATTTAGAGTTGAGGAAAACAACATAAAGCAAGAACTTAGGGAAATCTACATAGCAGCTATATCTGCCATATTTTAGGAAAACAATGTTAGATGGTCTCAATTCAGAAAAAAAAGTGAAAATAGCAAAAGATTATAAAGAAAGTTTAATTTAAACAGCCTCAAAGGATAAAGAGAATTTAGGTCAACAGAGAAGATGCTGTTTAAGATGCATTATTTAAGATTTGATTTGATGAAGCAACTTAATGGGATTAGAAGTGCAACATGGAAAATAAAGGGACTAGAAGCAGAAAATCCAAAAGGGAACCTTCTGCTCTATGCTACATGTCTGCTTAGTATGTATAGCAGGAATCCTATTCTTGTCTCACCATTTTCAGAGGACTTCTGGTAGACAGGAATAGTACAAAATGGACAGTATTCACAGAGCCATGGGAAGGAAAGAGGACTCATACACATGGTACATGATTTTGATGATGAGATCTTGGACTTAAACCTGACACCATCATGGTAACACTGGGGGGAGACAGGATGAGAATTAGTGTATATTGCAGATGGGAGGAATATGGATTGTTTGGGTCAAAGGTTGGACTGTTACTTATTGTATTCTCCAAGATAGCTATAATAAGATCTTCCATCCTAAAAGATTCTCTAACTTTCTGATGTTGACATTCCTCCCATTGACCCTGTTGGCCTATGCTTCTTCTCCTTGAATTTTCAGTAGATTGTGACTGTGAGGAAAGTAACACCATGTGTCTTCTGAGGCTATAAGAGGTCATGGAGACTGTCTAACTTCTGCCTGATACTCTTGGGGAAAATGTAAATGATTCCAAGTAGCCACATATGTAGCCTAACTGCCCCAGCTGAGGACCTTGCCTAGATCCACTATCAGCAGAAATCTCCTGCCCGTACTACAAACTAACTGCATCTATGCAAAGATTCCAAGCAAGGACCTTAGTGGGCCTAGGCCACAACAAGAACCATAGAGGTAAAAGTACAATAATTGCAGTTTTGGCATGTCATTAAATTTTTGGGTGATTTTTTTTTTAATCAATAGTAACTAGAATGTCAACTAAGAAATATAGAAGGAATATGTAATTAGAAAGTCTCTGATTGAAGGTACATAAGCCTGGGTAAGGTGTGTATGGGAGTGTCTTATACTACTATTTTTGTAAATTTTCTCTAGGTTTGACATGGCAAAATAAAAAGTTACATAAGATATGTTCAAGACAACTAGAGATAAATGTACAAAATATTATTGGGAGAAATAAAGATGACTCCAATAATTAGAATGTTATATCATGTTCATGATTTGGGAGACATAATATTATAAACATGCTAAATGTCCCCAGATTTATTCAGTACCATCACAATCAAAATCTTAGAGGATTTTGGTTAAATTTGAAAAGATGTTTCTGAAACATATGTGGACATCTAAAAAGCCAAAATATCCAAAATAATCTTGCATAATAAAAGTAAAGTGTGTAATGTCAGCAAGATGATAAACAAAGAGATCCTAATGCTTGTGCACTCACAAAAGCAACAATTAAACAACTACCTACTGATGAAAATAGCTCTGGGAGGGCTCTGGAGCAAAATTAATAAATTTCAGCAATTCAGTGATGCACAAAAACCAAGGATGGTTGTATGGAAACACGTAGGAAGCACTTTACCTGTGACACCCCATCCTTCATTCTAGCACAGCTCAGTGCCAATATGAGCCTAGGCTTAAACCTCCTTCCACGTGGTTAAAGGAGAAAAGGAAGATCCCAGCAACCTTTGCCACCAAGTACCACAGCATACCTTGCCACCACTGTGGACAGCTGCAGCTGTCACCACTGAGTATCTCCACAGTCTTTGCTGACATTGACCCCAGCTGACAGAGTTGCCTGGAGTACATGCCCCTGTGGCACCTCTACATCCTGAGAGTCAGAGTCACCACAACCAACCCAACAGTACCTTCTCACCCACCTGTAGGTGAAGGTCTTTCCCCACCAAAGCAAGTGTCTAAAGTCTGGAAGTGGTGACTGCTCCTTCAAATGAGCAATCATCAACTAAAGAATACAAGGAAAATGAAAAATCAGTGAAACATGGCACCACCAAAGGAGAACAATTATTTTCGAGTAACAAATTCCAAATAAATGGAGATCTATGAATTGCCTAACAAACAATTAAAGATAATTGTTTTAAAGAAGCTCAGCAAGTTACGAGAAAAGACAGATGGACAACTTAATGAAATCAGGAAAGCAATACATGACCAAAATAAGAAGTTCAACAAAGAGATAGAAATTTTTTTTAAAAGGACACAGAAATTTGGGAGCTGAAGAATGCAATTAATTAAATGAGAAATACAATACAAAGCTTCAAAAGCAGACTCAGTCAAGTAGAAGAAAACATCTGAAAACTCAAAGACAAGTCATTTGAAATTATCCAGTCAGAGGACCAAAAAAATTAAGAATGAAAAAGAGTGAAGAAAACCTATGGGATTTATGGTACCATTAAATGAATCAATATATGCATTATGGGAATCTCAGAAGGAGAAGACGAGAGAAAGAGGTAGGAAGTTTATTTAAAGAAATAATGGCTGAAAACTTCCCAAACCTTGGGGGAGAAATGGATATCTAGATTCATGAAGCTCAAGGTTTTCAAACAACTTCAACCAAAAGAAGCCTACACCAAGACACACTATAATCAAATTGTCAAAAGTCAAGGACAAAGGGAGAATTTTGAAAGCAGCAATAGAAAATGGTCTCATCATATATAAGGTAATCCCCATAAAGTTGTCAGCATGTTTTTCAACAGAAATCTTGCAGGCCAGATGTATGTATTCAAAGTACTGAAAGAAAAACTGCCAACCAATAATACTGTACTCAGCAAAATTATCCTTTAAGATAAAGGAGAGATAAAGTCTTTCCCAAACAACAACTGAGGGAATCCGTCCCCACCAGACCTGCTTTACGGTATATGCTTGATCCAGTTCTTCAAATTGAAATGAAATCCCACTAAATAGGAATGTGAAAGCATATGACACCATAAATATCACTAGTAAAGGTAAATATATAGACAAATACAGATTAATGTAACACTACAATGGTGGAACCTACATTACCTGTCACACTGATGTAAAAGTTAAAAGGTAAAAATTTGTTAATAAATATACAATATAAAAAGAAGCATATTCTGACTATATACACAAAGTGTGGGTCAAGGGGGTAAAAGGGCAGAGTTTTAGTTTGCAATTAAAGTTAACTTGTTATCAACTTAAAATAGACAGCTGTAAGTACACAATATTTTATGCAAGCCTCAAGCTAACCACAGAAAATATCTATAATAGATACACAAAAGATAAAGAGAAGAGAATCAAAGCAAATCACTACAAAAATCATCCAATAACAAAGGTAGACAGTAATAGAGGAAGAGATACAGCTGCAAAACACATAAAACCATTAACAAAATAACAATAGTAAGTCCTTATTTATCAATAATTACATCAAATTTAAAAGGATTAAACTCCCCAATCAAAAGGCAGAGTGTCTGAATGGATAAAAAAAAAAACAAGTTCCCATGATATGCTGTCTACAAGAAATTCATTTTAATTTTAATTTAAGGACACACATAGGCTGAAAGTGAAAGGATGTTAAAAGATATTCCATGCAAATGGTAACCAAAAGATAGCAAGAGTGGTTGTATTTAGACAAAATAGACTTTAAAACAAAAACTCGCTAGAGACAAAGTTCTTTGTGTAATTATATGAGTTAATTCAACAGAAAGATACAATGAATATAAATATATATGCACACATCAGAGTACCTAAATATATAAAGCAAATATTGACAGATTTGAAGAGAGAGATTGACTGAAATACAATTACAATAGAACTTCAATATCCTACTTTCAATAGTGGATAGAATGAATGTTAAATTTTGTCAAACCATCTTTATATTTGTTACTATGATTGAACATGTTTTCTTCCATAATCCATAGTATGCTTGACAACATTAATAAACCTTCTGGACTTACTAAAGTCCTGGGAATGATCATTACCCTGGTTTAACACACAGTCCCCTACAGCTTCTCTTCTTAGAAGATAGTCTATAGAGGTCTCCATGTGGAAAGCAGCTTGATCATGCATCACCTGCAATCCCAAGTACCAAGTTTTGTGATTTTTTTTAATATATATTGAGCCTTACATTTGTAAAATCTATGGTTTTTGTCTGTTTTTTCCTCTTTTTCTTCTTGGATAAAAGAGCCATAAAACCTCATCTTATATGTCTCCTGTCCCTATCTGCAGTCTCATGGGATGCTTATTTGCTCCCATTGCAGCTGCTTGGGAAGTGGCTGCCTAACTTTCTGAGACCCAGTCACAGATCTTAAGATGAATTCCAATCACACCACATAATCAGTACTTTGACAGAGACCTATGGGGGTGAAACACTCATTTTAAAATAGTGATCAATTTTTAACTTTGTTAAAAGTAGTAACAAACACCAGGTCTTATCTTGTTTATTTAGTGTATTTTTCATTTTATCTAACTTTTACCCTGATAATGAGAACTTAAGAGTGTGGAGTGAATTAAAATATAAAAATATACATGTAAAATGTATTTAAAAATCAGTGCAAAATAACTAGTCTTTTCTAAATGTTACTGAATTTGCTACAAAATTGGGAGATGAACTAGATTTTGGTTCAGCTTTCACCTGACCACTAATTCCTGTTGGAAAACTGAGATGAACAGATTAATGGGTATAAATACAGAACCTCTACCTCAATTCTTGAAAACCAGAGTTACTTTGATAGTAGAAATTATACCCATTGAGAAAATTTAATGAAGAAACATGGTAATGTATACTATAGGTTTTATGCTTAAAATTCAGGATAAATAATTATAATTTCCTAATAATGGTTATAAAACTAAAGATATGACAGCTCCCTTTTCCCAACATTTTTAAAAATTATTTTGTTCAATTTAAATATGCTTTCCAATCTTTAAAATAACTTTCCATTTTGTCTTGAACTTTTAGTTGAAATGAATCCTGAATGTGTATTAGAAGTCTACCACTTTGATATAATCTATGAAACTTATTTAAATTCTTATTCTATAGAAGAAAAACTAAAGTACAAAGAAAATAGGGGTCTTGCCAAAAGACACACAGCTCTTTAGTGCTAGAGCTGAGATTAGCTCCCAGAAATTCTTGCTCGTATAGTTTCCAGTACACTACAAGAAAAGAAGTTGTGAAGGCACTATTCAACTGATCCTCAATCTTACTGAGTATATTTGTTGTGAATCAAATTTATTAAAGAAAATTTTAATTACAATTAACTGCACTGATTTTAAGTGTTCATCTTAATGATTTCCTCAATAAAGTACATGCTTGTATCTACCACCAAAATCAAGATACAGAGCATTTTCATAACCCCATGAAGTTTGTTTCCTGTCCTTTTGTGATCAACTTTCTGTCTACCCCACAGGTCAGGCAATCACCATACATCACTGTAGATTAGATTTTTTACCTCTGGAATTTCTATAAATGGATCGTATTGCCTGTGCTCGTTTGTGGCTGGTTACTTTTGTGTAGCATAATTGTTTTTTCGGATCTATTCATGTTGTTCTGGGTTCCAATAATATGTTCCTTTTTATTGCCAAGTAGTGTTTAATTATATGCCAATGTCATAATTTATCCCTCCATTTGTTGATGGACAGTTAGGCTCTTTCCACTTTGGGCTATTTTGAATAAAGCTACTATGAATATTCTTGTGCAAGACTTTGCATGAATATATGTTTTTACTTCTCTTGGGTAAATCCCTATTTGTGCAATTGCTGAGTCCTGCAGTAAGTGTTTAAGATGCTTCAAACTGTTTTCCAAAGTGATTGTACTATTTTACATTTCCACCAAGAATTTATGAGAATTCCAGGTGTTCCCACCACTTGGTTTTTAAGACTTCACTTAATTTACATTTAACAGTGATCAAAATAGCTTAAGTTCATTAAGGTATGCTTTGTTTGCTATTTTCTTGACATTTCTCTGTGTTTGATATGTTTCAGAATATTGAGAATTTGTCTTCAGCGAAATGTCCCATTGAACAGCAGGATTTAATAGGAAGTAAAAGAGCAATTATTAGGGAGAGCTGACAGTAGGAAAATCATATCATTGGGATGGAGAAGCAGGGATTGGGGGACATAGATCAAGACGCTTGCCATGGCTTAGCCTGGGCTTTTCTGGGGGAAAAAAATTGAGTGAGAGGTGTGAAGACCATATCCCTGCAATGGCTGATTCCTCCTTTACTGCTGCCATCTGGGTTGAAAAAGAAGATACAGTGGCCCCATTGTTAACCATATCACGTTCTAGTATTTTACCAGCTGAATTAAGCTGGTTTAATCACACTGGGCTGATAACCAGGCTTTATGGTCAGTATTTAGTGCCACAGTTCCCCAAAATACTCCAGAAGATGTAAAAATAATAACAGTTTTTTCACCATCAAATGAAGCTACCTCTTTTTCCCCTGTCACTCTTAGGAGTAAAGGGGCTGAGTTGGGATCTCTTTGCTCCCTTTTTTCCTGGCTGGTACAGACAGACACTCAACCTTGGTTCAGTGACAAGGATGGATGATGTAAAAGAAGAAAAGTGATGGAAACAAGTACAGGATTTTACCTGCGTATGTATTTATTCATAAGGGCTCTGCCATTTAAAAATTCCTCCCCAGGTTTTCAAAATTGCAGTAGATTCTTACATTCACTCCCAAGCAAGACTATATCCTCATGGTGACCTCAGGTCAGAATCACCACTGCTCAAGCCCTTCTTTAAGCACCTTTACTAAGCCAGGATATTTAGGATGATAATAGGGATAAAAAGGGGAGACTTGGTAGTAACAATGAGCATTATTCAATATTTGTCATTATTAAGCATTATAAGGCACTATATTTTGAGCTGAAATAGCTTTTGACTAAGATTCATGACAAAAAGTTTCTTATTTCAGATCTAACATTCAATATTAGCAAACAACATGACCTGTCTAAGCCTGAAACTGTGTCTAAAAATATGGGTCTACTTAGCTCATTGGGATAGGATGAAAAAATTTACATATTATCAGAAATGACTCACCAAAGTCACACATGTATGAGAAGTTGCTCTTTTATGTTATTAATATTTACATGTTTTTATTTGGAAAGGGGGAAATGAGTGTCTATGTTTCATGTACTAGTCCTTGGATGTCATAACAAGTCAGTTTCTTGGGAAATACTACCCAAGGTTTTTAATTCAGTCAGAGTATAGAAACCAAGCTCTGAGAATTAAGATTGACTTTTTTTTTTTTATTCCTCAATGCTGAGTATGAAATGGGAATAAAGAAGGGGACAGGTAACATTGTTGGCATAACACAAGCTGTTTAATCCACTCCCTACATCCCCCCACACTTCTAGACACACAAAATTCTGGAGAAGAGCACTCCACACTGACCCTTCACAGGAAAATTACTAGGTCAGGGGGTGGGAGAGGAAAAAGCAGTAGGAAACCACATTGGTTCATAGCAAACAATTCTTTTGTGTGTGTGTGTGAGGAAGATTATCCCTGAGCTAACATCCGCTGCCAATACCCCTCTTTTTGCTGAGGAAGACCAGCCCTGAGCTAACATCTGTGCCCATCTTCCTCTACTTTATGTGGGATGCTGCCACAGCGTGGCTTGACAAGCAGTGTGTAGGTCCACGTCAAGGATCTGAACCTGCTAACCCCAGGCTGCCACACTGGAGCATGTGAACTTAACCGCTAAGCCACCAGGCTGGCCCCAACAAATCTTTTATATGATTACCTATTAATAAAGTTCTTTCTTACCCATGACCTCAGATTTGAGAAAAGTCATCCAAAAAGATAAATCGAGGGTGTTTTGCTATTGGCGAAGTACTATAACACCTATGCCCTATTGATGCCAGACCTTCACAACAATTTTCACAAAGTGGTTGACTCATTGCCTCCATTGCCCTTATGTGTTTGTATGACTCCAGGGTGGAGGGCAGGTCATATCCTGAAGGGAACAGTAATAGGGACACAGGAATATGCCTTTGGAGTTTGTCTGGTTTTGGGGGTGGCTGTAATTGAATATGTATTTTCCAGGAAGTTCTTTGTTAAACCTTCTGATAAACTGTTTGTGAAATTATGTCATGAGCAATGGCATTCCAGAGTAATTGCTTATTATACGTATTTGCTCAGATAGGGAATAATACAAAGTTTTCTGAGTCAATAATACTACAATAAAGATGTCAATTTTATTTTTTTCATTTTTTTAAAATTGAAGTACAGTTTCCAGACATTATTACATTAGTTTCAGGTGTACAACACAGTGATTTGATATTGTCAATTTTAAATGCCACATTTTCTGGTTCTTTTCTATGCTAAGAAGATGATATTCTGCAAAGTTGAATGATCCTTTGTGTGTCACTTCATCTCGTGGATGCAGAAAGGACAACATCGTGCACTAAACAGCCATCACTTATCACAAACTTGCTCAATTCTAAAAGGGTCATACAGTGAAAAGCTATTATGAAAGATGCCCCTTAATCTTCTTTGCTGGTAGAGCAAAGAGTTTTTACACCCCCCTCCGTTTTGTACCATGAGACAATGCAGCTGGGTGAGAACACGCTGGCTCCCCCTGTGCTTATATTTTTGCACTTTTGATGACATGGAAGGTGGTTCATGTTGGCCTCCTCGGGCAGGTACACTTGGAAAGCATCACAATGAGCAAAAAAAAGGAAGCTAGGATAACGCTCTCAGTTTTGATTAGTCATTGTTCTTGCTTGAAAATATCAAGTCCACTAAGCAGATAGGGATTTACTATGTGATATTAAATTACTTTTGTTGGGAAAACTAAAAGAACAGTCTCTAGGCAAAGCTTCTTGAAATGACTACAAGAATTGCATTGCAGATCCAGCCTGTGGAAGGAGTCCCTGCTGCCTGAGGCTCCACCTTCAGGCAGCCTCCTCCAAGGAAGTGAGCTGCTGCTGTCTCTACTGGCCCCAGAAAGACTGCAGCACTGCCACCAGGCTCCTGGAGATCTGGACCTCTTGGCCAACAACACTCCCCAGGTTGTTTACATTCCCCAGTTTAGTCTCATGAAGATGCATCTATTTTCTTCATTTCAGGGGCTTATCTGCCACAGTCCACCCTGTGGTTTTCTATCATAGATTCACATCTTCCCACACTTGAATTCCCAAGCCTTAGATAACATAGATAACATCAACAGCTAAATGCTGCCACCTAACATATGCAAACATTTCCTTTACAAACACCAGCACATATGCCTCTACTGAAAAGACTGGGAAATCCTAATCTCTTTAGTTCAGCAGGAGGATGTGACTTTCCCTCAGGATTCACAAGTCTCTCTGGATGTTATTTAATGTGCACTCCAAATTTATGAAGGTGAGCAAAAATAGCACTTTTAAAAATAAAGTTGTAAAAGAAAGGGAGAGTGTGAACAAAAGGAAATTATTTTACAAAATGTATGCATGACTCATGCTGTGTTTGCAGATTGGCATCTTTAATATTCCTTCCATCCTCTGGGTCCCTGCAGGTCTTTCTCGACAGCAGGGTTTGGAAAGGCTAACCTGCACTTGATTGCAACTCTGATAAATTTGTATATATGCATGTTCTTGTGTGTGTGTGTATAACTTTGTTTAGACATGAACGTGTATATATATATATGCATGAGCAGATAGCAATATATTAAAGCATATTATTTAAGTATACACATACACAAAGATATGTATTTATAAAACGTGGACTTAATCTTTTTCAATAAGTTTTTATTATATATGTAGAGTCTCATTATCATTACTCTAAGTATTGCTATATATTAATAACCTTAGCCCTATCTGTTCTTATGAGATATTTCCATAAATGAGCTAAATATAACTTTTTATTCAATTTTTAATTTCTCCCATGTTTTTATAACTCTAGGAATGGATTCCTAAGTATTCATATTTATACAGTCAGTTTCAGTAAAATCTATCTATAAGTGTGGATATGCAAATACTATATTAGAAATTTTTGCCCAATAATGGTTTGTTATAAACCCCTCAAAAACTCAGTGGATCATGGCACTAAATGTTAACTTTAATACTCACAGCTGCTCATGTTAACAATGATTTGGCTGATCCAGGTAGGGCTCGGCTGTGTGACTGTTTTGCAGGCAAATGAGTTGGTATCCAGCCTATGCATTGTGTTTGATTTTGGGCCCAGGACAAAGGAGCAGCAGCTACCCATGGCAATGAACAAAATCCCAATGCCAAACTACAAAGCAAATTTAAGTTCAAACATCTCCAACACAGATGCACACAATTTTGATTTGTCCATTTTCTTTGGTAATTTCCAAAATTTCTAAAAATCTTTATCCCATTTAATTTACAAGATATTTGATGATACTATTGATAATTATATTTTTCAATCTTTACAATTTTATAAAGTTTTCAGATTTAATTTTACATTAGTTGGAAAACAAACCAGGTATGTTTTCACTATTTGCTTTTAAATAGACATTTTCTTAAATATTCTCATTAGAAAAACATGGTCTCTTTAACTGAAGAAAATGTCCCCTTAAACAGAGCTTCCTAAATCTTATACAGATTCCCTGCCATCTTATTGAAATGCAGATTGTCACCACTAGATGTAAGGTGGGACCTGCTATTACAAATCTCTAACAAGCTTCCTATGACATTGATGATGCTGCTGGATTCTAGACAAATTTTGAGCAACAAGGCAGTTGCATATTAAGGAAAAAGAATGATGGCCATACATTTACACACATAAATTGTTTTATCAAGAAAGGATTTTCATTTGCTTGCCAAATGATTGCTACATATTTAATACAATTTCCTCATTTTTCTGTTTAGTCTATGATTAAATAAAGTTTTCTTGCTATGAACTCAGAATTGCTGATGATCCTTGGCAGCACATCCAAGTATATTTTGGGTCTATTCCTATCTTAAAATTCTGAGAGTTGAGGAACTAGTGACAATGTTGGGCTGTCTGTAGTCAACTCCCCATCATTACCATCATTTCTGGAAGCACATTCTCAAGAACCTCTTTATCTTCTATGATTTCCTGTTGAGTTGCCCAGGGAGGGGACCTCCTTGAAATTTGGAAGTCAGAAGGGGCTTCAATACTATCCATGGGCACCTGCAGGCAAGTGCGTGGACAGAGGTGAGGACTAGAGAATCACTTAGCGAGGTACTCCGGGCAGCTGAGAGCATTAGCACCCTCACCCCTGGGCTTCCTACACAGGTCTGAGGACCACACAGTTGGGCAGGCTGTAACTCCAGTGGCAGATATACTCTGGCTTCTGGGGAAGCACCAGGGAATCTCCCATTTCTGGCATCTGCTTTCCTTATTGTCATAACCCCAGGTGTGTGAAATGTTACAGTTTAGATTCCAATTCCCTGAACTGAAAGAATTCCTGCTTGGACTATCTAAAGCTGCTTCTCCTTTGCTGTATGAACCCTGACTGATGCCATAACCCAAACTCCACCGGCATAATCATCTCTGTCTCTGTTAAATCAGGAGAGGCATTGTCATGTCTGTGCTGCTGGGGCTGAGGAGGTGAAAAGACAGGGTGCTGAGGAGCTTCACAGCCCCTTCTCCCAAAACCTTCTCATCATCTTCAAAGCACAGCTGCTTCTGAGAAATGCTCCTAATAGATGGAGGCACCACTAGGAGCAGCTGAAGCAGCTCCTCTTCACACATCTGTTATCCTGGGTGGTTTATGTTCTGGCTTGTAACACTGTGGAAGGGCTTCTGTCATACCATAGACAGTAATAACTTACAATATTTCAGGCTCCAGGCTGCTGATAGTGAGAGTGAAATCCCTCAGACCCACTGCCACTGAATTGCAATGGGACCCCAGTTTGCAAATTGGATGCTTTATTGATAGGAGCTTAGGAGCTTTCCCTGGTTTCTGCTGATACTGGCTAACCAACTGCTAATGCCCTGACTGGCCTGGCAAGTGATGGTGACTCTGTCTCCTAGAGATGCAGACCTGGAGGATGGAAACAGGGTCATCTGGGTATCACACTTGGCACCTGAGATTGGAGACATAAAAACAAATATCCACCACCAAATCAATCAATGTGATACACCACATTAACAAAATGAGGAATAAAAACCACATGATAATATCAATAGACACTGAGAAAGCACTTGACAAGATTGAACATCCATTAATGACAAAAACTCTCAGTAAAATGGGTATAGAGGGAAAGTATCTCAATACAATAAAGCCCATGTATGACAAACCCATAGCCAGCATCATGATCACTGGGGAAAAACTGTAAGCCATCCCTCTGAGAACAGGAACAAGACAAGGCTGCCCCCTCTAGCTACTTTTATTCAACATAATACTGCATGTTTGGGCCAGAGCAATTAGGCAAGAAAAAGAAATATAAGGTATCAAAGTTGGCAAGGAGGAAGTGAAACTCTCACTGTTTGCAGATTATTTTATATAGAGAAAACCCTAAAGAATCCATTGGAAAACCAGAAATCATTGACAACTACAGCAAATTTGCAGGGTATAAAATAAACTTACAAAATCAGTTGTACTTCTATACTCTAATAACAAACTAACAGAAAGAGAACTCAAGAATACAATCCCACTTACAATTGCAACAGAAAGAATAAAATATCTAGAAACAAATTTAACCAAGGAAGTGAAAGACCTATACAATGAAAACTATAAGACATTACTGAATGAAATGGATGATGACATAAAGAAATTGAAAGATATTCCGTGCACATGGATTGGAAGAATAAACATAGTTAAAATATCCCTACTACCTAAAGCAATCTACAGACTCAATGCAATCCCAATCAGAATCGTAATGACATTCTTCACCAAAATAGAACAAAGAATCCTAAAATTCGTATGGAACAATAAAGACCCTGAATAGCTAAAACAACCCTGAGAAAAATAACAAAGCTGGAGGCATCACAATCCCTGACTTCAAAATATACTACAAAGCTATAGTAATCAAAATAGTATGGTACCGGTACAAAAACAGACAAAGAGATCAATGGAACAGCAGTGGAAGCCCAGAAATAAAACCACACATCTACGGACATCTAATCTTCAACAAAGGAGCTAAGAACATAAAATGGAACATGGAAAATCTCTTCCATAAATGGTGTTGGGAAAACTGGATAGCCAAATGCAAAAGAATGAAGATAGACCATTATCTTTCAGCACACACAAAAATTAACTCAAAATGTGTTAAAGACTTAAAGGTAAGATGTGAAAACTTAAAACTCCTAGAATTAAATATAGGCAGTAAACTCTTTGACATCCATCTTAGAAGGATATTTTTGAATAACGTATCTACTTGGGCAAGGGAAGCAAAAGAAAAAAATAAACAAATGGGACTTCATCAGACTGCAGAGCTTCTGCAAGGCAAAGGAAACCATGAACAAAATGAAAAGACAACCCACCAACTGGGAGAAAATATTTGCAAAGCATATATCTGACAAGGGGTTAATCTCCAAAGTGTATATGAAGAACTCATACAACTCAACAAAAAGAATCAAACAACCCAATCAAAAAATGGGCAGAGGACGTGAGCAGACATTTTTCCAAAGAAGATATATGGATGGCCAACAGGCACATGAAAAGATATTCAGCATCACTAATCATTTGGGAAATGCAAATACAATGAGATATCACCTTATGCTTGTTAGAATGGCTATAATTACCAAGACAAAAAAACAGCAAATGTTAGAGAGGATGTGGAGAAAAGGGAACCCTCATACACTTCTGGTGGGAATGCAAACTGGTGCAACCAATATAAAAAACAGTATGGAAATGTCTCAAAAAATTAATAATAGAAATACCATACAACCCAGTTATTCCACTACTGGATATTTATCCAAAGAACTTGAAATTAACAATTCAAAGAGACTTGTGCACCCCTGTGTTCACTGCAGCATTATTCACAATAGCCAAGATGTGGAAGCAACCCAGGTGCCCATCAACTGATGAATGGATAGAGAAGATGTGGTATATATAAACAATGGAATACTACTCTGCCATGAAAGACAAAATCTTCCCATTTGCAACATGGATGGAACTTGAGAGTATTAAGTGAGATAAGCCAGACAGAGAAAGACAAACACCGTATGATTTCACTAATGTGGAAGATAAACAAACACATAGACAAAGAGAACAGATTCATGGTTACCAGAGGGAAAGGGGGTTGAGAGGTGGGCATAAGTTGTAAAGGGACACACATATATGGTGATTGACATATAATAATGTACAACTGAAACTTCACAATGTTATAAACTATTATGACATCAGTAAAAAAAAAAATTAAAAAAGAAATTCTCTAGAGCATGCTAAAGGTATTCCAAGAGTTTTGGAATGTCCATGACCCAGCCTCATTGCCGTTATAGGACCTAGTGATTTATTGCAAATCACTTGCGGTTAAGCAAATATAATACCATGTTTCCTCAAAGAATGTGTAACTCACACATACATCATTGTCTGAAGACCAAAAGCCATAGGTCTCTTCAATGCCCAGTGAACTAACAGGCTGTACCTTATTCTTGGTTTGGGGACCTCTATTTTCTACTCCCGTCACTGCCATTTGACCTGATTTCCCACAATTCATCAGAATGAAAGCTCTGTCTAGTGATACCAGACCCTATTATCTCAGCATAAATCACTGTTTCTTCCTCCAACTAAAGAGGATGGCCTTGAAATTGGAGCATGGGTTAGGATAAACCAGAAGCCCTGGATCAGCCCAAGCCCCCTGGGCATCAATTCTCTTCAAAGTAGGATGAAGACCAAGAGTATACCACCTGATGAATTGCTCTGAGTGGCAGACAGGAAGGAACTATGAGGACAGAGACAAAACCAGCCCTGATATTAGTGTAACCAGACCAGGGGCTTCCCAAGCTCTTACACTGTGGCTACAAATACAGCCAACTTGTGTCGACAACACACAGTGGGAAAGCCAGTCTGTGCACACTGGTTGTCGTGTCAATTGTATTGATGATAGCTCTTGGACCAGCAGTTGTTATATATATAAATATTACTCAATGCTTTTTATAGCTTTTTTTCAAAATGTATTCTAAAAACCTCCATTCAAAGAAATATTTATCCTGTTTAGGAGATAAAGATGAAATTTTCTTTTTTCTTGAGGTACAGTTAACATATATTATATTAGTTTCAGGTGTACAACATAATAATTTGACATTTGTATACATTGCTAAATGATCACCACAATAAGTCCAATTACCATCTGTCACCATAAAAATGTACAAATTTTTTTCTTGTGATGAGAACTTTTAAGATTTACTCTCTTAGCAACTTTTAAATATTCAATACAATATTAACTATAGTCACCATGCTTGTACATTACATCCCCATGACTTCCAATAACTGGAAGTTTGTACCTCTTCATCCTCTTCACCCATTTTGCCTACCCTCCAATCCTCTAGCAGCCACCAACCTGTATTTTTGAGTTTTGTTTGTTCATTTGCTTTGTTTTTTATAGTCCACATGTAAGTGAAATCATATGGTACTTGTCTTTCTCTGTCTGACTTATTTCATGTAACATAATACCCTTAAGGTCCATCCACATTGTTGCAAATGGCAAAATTTCATCTTTTTTATTACTGAGTAGTATTCCATTGTATATATACCACATCTTCTTTATCTATTCATCCATTGATGGACACTTAGGTTCTTTCCAAGTCTTGGCTATTGTAAATAATGCTTCAGTGAACGTAGGGGTGCATATATATTTTTGAATTACTTTTCATTTTTTTCACATAGATACTCAGAAATGAAATTGTGGATCATACAGTAGTTCTATTTTTAATTTTTTGAGGTACCTCCATACCGTTTCCCATAGTGGCTGTATCAATTTAAATGCCCACCAACAGTGCACAAGGGTTCCCTTTTCTCTACATCCTCACCTACACTGTTATTTCTTGTCTTCTTGATAATAGTTATCTTAACAGGTGTGAGGTGATATCTCATTGTGGGTTTGATTTGCATTTGCTAATGATTAGTGATGTTGAGGATCTTTTCATGTGCCTGTTGGTCATCTCCATGTCTTCCTTGGAAAATGTCTATACAGATCCTCTGCCGATTTTTCAATCTGATTTTGTTTTGTTTTGTTTCATTTTGCTGTTAAGTTGAATGAGTTCTTTATATATTTTGGATATTAACCTTTTACTGGATATATGATTGGCAAATATTTTCTCCCATTCAGTAGGTTGCCTTTTCATTTTGTTGATTTTCTTTGCGGTACAGAAAGTTTTTAGTTTGATATAGTCCCACTTGTTTATTTTTCCTTTTGTTGTCTTTGCTTTTGGAGTCAGATCCAAAATGTCATCACCAAGACTGATGTCAAGGATCAGTTTCCTTCTAGGAGTTTTGTGGTTTTGGTCTTACATTCGAGTGTTTAATATATTTTGAGTAAATTTTTGTGTATGTGGTAAGATAGAAGTTTAGTTTCATTCTTTTGCATGGGGCTGCCCAGTTTTCTCAACATGTTTATTGAAGAAACTTTTCCCCATTGTATATTCTTGCTCATTTCTAGTAAATTAATTGACCATATATGTGTGAGCTTATTTCTGGGATCTCTCTTCTGTTGCATTGATCTATGTGCCTGTTTTTATGCCAATACTGTTTTACATTTTGATTAATATAGCTTTGTAATATAGTTTGAAATCAGGGAGCATGATGCCTCCAGCTTTGTTTTTCTTTCTCAAGATTGCTTTGGCTATTCAGGGTCTTTTGTGGTCCTGTGCAAATTTTAGGATTTTATTTGTTTTATTTCTGTGAAAAATATTATTTGAATGTTGATATTGAATGCATTGAAGCTGTAGATTGCTTTGAGTAATGTGGACATTTAACAATATTAATTCTTCTAATCAATGATAACAGAATAACTTTCCATTTATTTGTCTCCTTTATTTCTTTCATCAGTGTCCTACAGCCTTCAATGCACAGGTCTTTCACCTCCTTGTTAAATTTACTCCAAGGCATTTTATTCTTTTGATGCAATTGTAAATGGGATTATTTTTTCTTAATTTCCCTTTCTGTTAATTCATTGTTAGTGTATAGAAATGCAACAGATTTTTACAGATTGATTTTGTACATTAGCATTTTCCTGACTACTCTAACAGTTTTTTGGTAGAGTTTTTATATACAACATCATGTTGTCCACAAATAGTCACATTCTTATTCTTCCTTTCCAATTTGGATGCCTTTTACTTCTCTTTCTTGTCTAATTGCTCTGGCTAGGACTTTCAATACTATGTTGAATAAAAGTGGCAAGAGTGGGCATCCTTGTCTTCTTCCTGATCTTAGAGGAAAAGCTTTCAGCTTTTCACCATGTGTATGATGTTAGCTGTGGGTTTGTCATATATGGCTTTTACTTTGTTGAGGTACATTCTCTCTATACACATTTTGTTGAGAATTTTTGTCATGAATGGATGTTGAATTTTTTCAAATGCTTTTTCTGCATTAATTGAAATTTTCACATGATTTTCATATGTCAACTCCTTCATTTTGCTAATGTGGTGTGTCACATTGATAGATTTGTGGATGTTGAAACTGTTTTGCATCCCTGGAATAAATCCCACTTGATCATCATGTATGATCTTTTTAATGTGTTGTTGAATTTTGTTTTCTAATATTTTGATGAGGATTTTTGCTTCTATGTTCATCAGGGGCATTGGCCTGTAATTTTCTTTTCTTGTGGTGTCCTCATCTGGTTTTGGTATCAGGGTAATGATGGCCTTATAAAATGAGTTTGTAAGTGTTTCCCCCTCTTCAATTTTTTGGAAGAGTTGATAAGGATATGTGTTAAATGTTCTCTGAAAGTTTGGTTGGATTCACCAGTGAAACTGTCTGATCCTGGGCTTTTGTTTGTTGGGAGGTTTTTGATGATGAATTTAAAGATGATATAATTTATGATGAGGAATAGATTGTGGAATGCATGTGAACATATACAGCTAGTTCAAACATATGGATCATTGCTGCTACCACTTTTGCTACCATTATTTTTATTACAAAGTGTGGATATGTGTGTGTATTTTCTGATCCTTTTCATTTTCTGCACTCATTGCTGAAGAAGATTATGTTCTCTCTCAGAATTATAACTAAGATAAAAATAATTGAATTTATACTTTAGGTAAGAATTTTTAATAATTTAAAATAAAAACATTTTAAACAATCATATGAAAATGGTGAACTTTCCCCTCAGAAAATGCTGATATTACTATATTGGGTTACATTTTTTATGGCTTTCCAGGTTAAGAACAGACTATTTTAAACAGTGGTTCTTTTACATTTTCTGAGATCAGATTTTGTAGTGGGAAAATAAAATGGTGACATTTCCAATTTCATTACCAAATTAGGTTGGTTAAGGCTACAAAAATCATTTGGCAAATTTTCAGTTGTAATTAGCAGAAACCTCAACTTGGACTACATTAAATAGTAAAGGGAATCTGAGTATTTAAACTAATGAAAAGTCCAGAGTGGAAGGCTTAAGGAAAAATTTGATCCAGTCACTCATTTATGTCACTAAGATCCAATTTCTTTCTACCTCTCCACTTTGACTTCCATTGTACTAGTTCCATATTAAGGGAAGCTTTAGAATGGATGCCAACAGATCTTGGTGTTATATGTTCCTTGTCATATATAGAATTCAAGTATTCATTCCTCACATTCCATCCTGGATTCTGAGGTTCTCTCCATGTGGTCAAACTTCAGTAATGACTGTTCTTGACAGATCACTGCAATTAAGACCTTGCTGAAAAGCAAATGTACTGTCTTGAATTTCATCCTTGATATTGGCTTGGAATCAGCACTCTCAAAATGAAACAGTCTGCCAAATAGTAATTAAGAATGTTGGAAGGAGAAAATAGATAGTTTGGAGGAGACAACAGAAATGTCCACTCTTCCATTTGTAACCACTGCTCTGAGTTAAGGATCACAGGAGGAAAGGATAGGCACTTCACGGAGGAGTCACTATAAATCTGAGATACCTGACAGGTAAATGCTTGTCTCTTTTATTCATATAAACTTCATTTTTCCAGAAAAAAATGGAGAAGGATAGACTGGAAAAATGGTTCTCTTTACTAGAAATGACTGTTAAACACAAAAGTGCTCTGCTAAAACTGGGTCCAGTTCATTTTTATGTATAGTGTCAGAGTATTAATTTTTGTCACTGACTTTTGCCTTATCTACTTTCATGCTCCAGGGAGATAATGAATTTAAAGAACACTCTATGTGATCAAGAGATGATTTGGATACCTGACAACTGAAGAGACTACAAATGACTTTATTTTTCCAGGAAACACAAGTGTTAAACTGCACTGACTTGTTCTCTTCCTCTGATTCTGTTCATGCTGAAAGATGAGGATATGCTAAATGGACCTGGATACCCATTACTCTGTTCATGCTGAAAAATGACATTGCTCCAGGGGAGGGGTCTCTGAGGGAGTGGGGTAAGAGCAGCAGCAGAAATATTATTTCTTTGTTTATTGTCCATCCCTCCCATTAATGAAAGCTATATGAGGTCAAGGGTTTTGATGAAGTTGTTCAAAATGCCCTATGCCTACAAGAGTTCATGATACTGTTATTTGTGTATTCTATAAATATTTATGATCTGAAGTAGGAATAAATGAAGAACTGCTCTAGTAGAGCTTGGGAGCCAAAGGTATTTCATGTATAACCCCCAGGAGGAGCTGTGACACCTTAGATCAATTAGTGACAAGAGAAATTTGAGAGGACTTAAACTGATAATATGTGGTGATTCATTTTCTGATGTAGTATTTGTGTTGAGGAAAATATCAGAAATCTGGTTTGGATGTATTGAGATGCTTATGAGATGTCCATGAGGAAGTTCAAATATGTGTTTAAAATTCAACAGAGAATCTGAGATAGAGATATAAATTTGAGCACAATATCCTCAATTTATCCAGTGACATGAATATATTTCATGTACTGACACCATATTTACATGTTTCAAATAAGTTCTGTATACATACACAAAATTACATTTATCCCATTATACATTATGTTTTCAAGTTGAATTCAGGTGGTTTGAGAGTACAGTTGATGTTAAAAACTTTTTAAATTTGAGAATTTTGCTGAACTTTATTGAAAATCATCATTTTAAGTTGATTTGTAGGTCTCATAAACATAAAATTACATTTCCTGGGGTAAGGATATTTTTGTCTCCTTCTTTCCGTTATTTGTCTTCACAACTCACTGAACAGGCACTTTTGTTTTCATATTCTCTGATACTTTGCATAGGCAACACTGGTACTAGGCTGACTGCTCAGAACTCTATTAATGGAGTTTCCTGGAGATGGGGCCTGAGCGAGTCACACTGGAGAGCAGCGGCAAGATGGTGCCACAGTCACAATTGCTCATCCTCCTGGTGTTCTGGATCTCAGGTGAGAGGTTTAAAGGAGAAATATCTTTATAAAATTGGAAAGTGATTTTTACATGCAGAACAAAACATCTAAAACAGCCTAATTATATGATAAGTAACAAAAACTACATTTCTTAGATATATATTTTAATATATTAGTGATGCACTTGTATAGTCACTGTCCGTTTGTGATTGCAGGTGTCTGTGGGGACATTGTGATGACCCAGTCTCCAAGCTCCCTGGCTGTGTCTGTAGGAGACAGGGTCACCATCAACTGCAAGTCCAGCCAGAGTCTTTTATCCAGCTCCAACCAGAAGAACTACTTAGCCTGGCACCAGCAGAAACCAGGACAGGCTCCTAAGCTGCTCATCTACTTCGCATCCACCCGAGACACAGGGGTCCCTGACCGATTCAGTGGCAGTGGATCTGGGACAGATTTCACTCTCACCATCAGCAGTGTTCAGGCTGAAGATGTGGCAGTTTATTACTGTCTGCAGTCTTATAGTGCTCCTCGCACGGTGCTTCAGCACTGACCACAAACCTCCTCCCCAGAACCATGGGTCAGTGAGTCTTTGCTGCACCAGCTGCTTCTTTCCTGCACCTGTTTGAGAGGCCCTTGGCTGTATGAGAGGCCATGTCTCCTGTATTAATTGTGGAAGAATGTGCAAGTCTCAAGGGAAGATTGAATATATT
Source organism: Tapirus indicus (assembly GCA_031878705.1). Taxonomy (NCBI): domain Eukaryota; kingdom Metazoa; phylum Chordata; class Mammalia; order Perissodactyla; family Tapiridae; genus Tapirus; species Tapirus indicus. The sequence continues at coordinate 74,460,771 of CM062923.1, read as the reverse complement.
AGTTTGTTCTTTGTCTCTTGCACAAGGAAGCCTCTCTATGAAGACTCTGTAATGATCTGCCATGAACCCTTCTCTAGATCGTTCAAGATTTTTTAGATCACTTGGATTCATGTTGTCTATAAAGATGGAATTATACCACTGAGTCACTCATGGTTTCAACTACATCTTGTGGAGAAGGGACCAGTGTGCCTCATACACTCATGGATCTACTATCTCTGCCCTGTGCCCGATGACACTGAACTTTCCCATTTTAGCACTTTGTGGTATCCCCCTCTTCCTATCACTCTTTTACCTTGGGAGCTTCCCAAGTTTCAATGCTCAATGTTTTATTTTCAATCACTTCTCCATCAGACCTTGGTCTGCTTCTCCAACTCATACACTTCCAGCAGGCTGTTTTAGTCAGCATCTCCTTTTCTGATTTTCTGCATTTTCACCTTATGGTTTTTCTTTCAGAACTGGATTCTCTCCTCCATTCCATTCCTCTTAGTCATACTTATTTTCAAAATGTCATTCTCATATTCCATTTCCTCCTTATAGGTTTTTTCTACAATTAGAGCTCATGGTATTCTTTAATCCTAACAACAGTCATCCCTGTTCACAGTCAACTCTGTAAATGTGTGCACCATTTCTATGACTTTGACCATTAATCGTTGATCATCTACACACTTTGAAATTTAAACCCAATGGATAGATTTCCAACCTAATCTTGTCTGAGCTCACTTTCCTATTTGGAAATCATTTTCATTACATTTGTTGCATTATACCGTGTTATGGCACTGTTGTAAGTAATTGTCAAGTGTTAGAATATTTAGTAGGTAACACTGTGATTCTTGTCTTTTGGACTGTGAAAAAGTAGTCTCCAAATGCTTGTTTAATGACTAGCACTTTAGGCAATAGAAGAATAACTTGAGAGTGTTGTTAAATACATGTTCTCATATCCCAAGTCTGGAAATGCTGATCTTTAAGGTCAAATTACATCTGCAAAAAAACCTATTTTCCACAATAGTATCAATATGCCAAATTTAGTCAAGCTTGAGAAACCATAGTTACTAACAAAAATGTTGATTTTTGAAAGAAGACAGGTATAATTTCAAATTAGGATTCTAGACATTGCTGGTAAGAAAAATTTCAAATTATTTTCTGTGCCTCAATTTACTTACATATAAAATGATATATGAGACATTTCTCAAATGATGAAAATCATAAAAAGAGATTTCATATAAATATACTTTTTTTCTCTCTGTCAAGAGTACATATTGATTAAGGGTTAATATTTCATGTATGCTTATTAATATTCTACATTTGCAATGCTTTATTTCCTCTCATGACATAACTTATTAGATTTTCTTCTTCTACCTCTCTAATGATAATTTTTCTTCTTTAATCTGTTAATATGATGACTTATATTAATTGATTTTTCTAATACTAAATCAGCCTTGCATTCCCAGGATAAATCTCACTTGGTTGTGATATAGTTTTCTATTTTAAATAATGATAGATGAATTCTTTTTGTTTTTATTTTGTTAAGCATTTTTGCATATATACTTTTGAAAGATATTAGTGTATAATTTTCTCCCAAAGTTTTGTCTAGTTTTAGTGTCAGGATGCATCTTGCCTCCTAAAATAAGTTGTAAAGTATATCTGCTGCTTCTGTTTTCTGAAAAAGATTGTGTAGAATTAATATTATTTTTTTCTTAAATGTTTAACAAAATTTTCCTGTGAAAACATTTAGGCCTGCAGTTTTTTTTTCAAGATTTTAAACTATGAATACAATTTCTCCAATAGATATAGAACTATTAGGGTTGTCTATTTCTTTCCGAGTAAATATAGGTGGTTAATATCTTTCAAGGAATTTGTATATTTCATCTAAATTGTCTATCATACAGCCATAAAGTTTATAGCATTTCCTGATTATCCTTTTGATATCAGTAGGGTCCCTAGTAATATCATCTCTTTCTTGATGTTTGCAATTTTTATCTTCTCTCTTTTCTTGGTCTGGTTAGAAGATTATCAATTTTATTAATCTCTCCAAAGAACCAGCTTTTCATTTAATAGACTTTTTTCTATCATTTTACTGATTTCTATCTCATTTTTTACTCTTTAATATTCTTTCCTGCTTGCCTAGGATTCCATTTGTCTTCTTTTTCTAGTTCCCTAAGTTGGAAGTTGACATTGTTGACCTGAAATTCTTTTCTTTCCTTTCTAATATAAGAATTTAATTCTATAATTTCCCATCTAAGTATTACTTTAGCTAAATTCCCCAAATTTTGATACATTGTATTTTCATTTTCATTAATGTTAAAATATATTCTAATTCCCTTGAGATTTCTTTGATCCACTGGTTATTTAGAAATACATGTTTAATTTCCAAACATTTAATTATTTTCTGGATATATTCATTTCTAGTTTAATTTTGTTAGGATCAGAGAACATTATTTGCATGTTCATCTCTTTTAAATTTGTTCATTTTGTTTTATGCCCCAGAATATGGCTTTGTTTTGGTAAAAGTTCCATGTGCGCTTGAAAACAAGATGTATTTTACTGTTGCTGGGTGGAATGTTGCATAAATATCATTTAGCTCAGGCTGATCATTAGTGTTTTCCAAGTCTTCTATATCTTTACTAATTTTCTGTCTACGTGTTTTGTCAATTGCTGAGAGAGGAGTTTTTAAATCTCGAAATATCATTGTGGATATTTTCCCCTTTAAATTGTATCAGTTTTTGCTTCATATATTTTGAAGTTCTGTTGTCAAAGTGCATTTAGAATTGCTATGCCTTCTTTTGTGAATTGACTATTTTATTATTATGTTATATCACTCTTTATCTCTGGTAGCTTTCCTTTTTCTGAAGTCTAACTTATCTGATGTTAATATAGTCATTTAGCTTTTATTTTTTGTTGTTTTCGTGGTATATTTTTTCCATCCCTTTACTCTTTAACTTCATTTTTTCCAGCTTTACTGAAGTACATTGAAAAATAAAAATTTCATATGCTTATGTTGTACAGTGTGATATTTTGATATCTATATATACATTGTGAAATGGTTATCACAATCAAGCTAATTAATATATTGATCAACCTCACATAGTTACCTTTTTTGTGTGTGTGAGAACAATTAAGATTTACTCCGTCTCTTTACTCTTAACATTTCCTGTAAACAGCATATAATTTGATTTTACCTTTTCTCTAATTTTAAAATCTCTGTCTTTTAATTGGAGTGTTTAATCCTTTAATATTTATTATCATTATGGACATTGTTGAATTGAAGTCTACCATTTTACCAAATTATTTTGTTTATTGTGTTCTTCATTCTCCCTTTCCCTGCTTTCTTTTGTATTATTAGAACACTATAAGTGTTCCATTTTAATTTATATTGGACTTGTGGCTATTTATTATTATTATTTTCATGGTTACTCTAGGGATTATCACATTTCAGAGTCAACTTGAAGTTAATATTTTACAGTTTCAAGTCAAATGTATAAGCTCTATAAACATATAGGTCCCATTAGATTTCTCCTTTGCATGTTGTACCATTGTGTACATTCAAACCTCATCAAAATTTATTATAGTCTTTGTATACATACCTTAAAGAACTTAAGAGGAGAGAAAAAGTGTATTGTGTTTAGCTTTATATTTAACATTTGCTCTTTTCTTCATTCCTGAAGTTCAAAGTTTCCCTCTGCTATTATTCTCTTCAGCCTGAAGAACTTCCTTTCACATTTCTTTTAAAGCAGGTATTCTAGCAGTTGTACACTTATGTGAGGATAAGTGACTTACTGTCACTTATGTAAGGATATTTTTATTTTCCCTTCATTCCCAAAGGATTTTTTCACTGGTTCCATAAAATTTTGTGTTGTCAGTTCTTTTATTTTGCCTCTTTGAAGATATTGTTTCATCATCTATTTCCCTCCATGGTTTCTGATGTGAAATCTGCTGTCATTTGAATGCTGTTAACATATCATTTTTTTCTTTGGCTGCTTTAAAGAATTTTTTCTTTGGTTTTCACCAGTTTGATAATGATGTGACTGGATGTGGATTTCTCTACCTTTATTCTGTTGAGAATTTCTTGAATTTGTAAATCTATGTCTCTCATTTCATAGTCCCTTTGGGCTGCTACAACAAAAATGCCATAAACCAGGTGACTTAAACATCAAACATTGATTTCTCACAGTTCTGGAAGCTGGGAAATCTAAGATCAAAATGCCTTCAGATTCATTGTCTGGCAAAGGTTGCTTTCTAGGTCGTAGAAGTCTGTCTTCCTGATCTCCTTACATGGTGTAAGGGACAAGGAGTCTCTCTGGAGTCTCTTTTATAAAGGCATTAATCTCATTCATGAGAGTTCCACCCTCATGACCTAATCACCTCCCAAAGGCCCCACCTCCAAATAACATCACACCAGTGGTTAGATTTCCATATTGAAGTTTGGGAAAATGCAAACATTCAGTCTATAGCACTCACCAAATTTGGAAATTTTCTGCCATTATTTCTTTAAATATTTTGGGGGGATTCTAATAACATAATTTTTAATTTTTTAATATTATCCAACATATGCCTAAGGGTTCTTTATGGTATGTAATTTGTTTCACTCTTTTACCTCTCTATTCTTCAAATTGGATTATTTATATTAATCTATTTTCAAGTTCATTCACTCTTTCCTCTGTGATATCCATTATCCTATTGAGCTCATCCAGTGAATTTCTTATGACACGTATTTTACTTTAAAGTTCTAAAATTTTCATTGGGTTCTTTTATAAAGTTTCTATTTCTATGCTGAGAGATTTTGTCTTAGTATTTATTTCAAAAATGTTTATCTTGACCTCAAGGAGCGTGGTTTTAATGGAAGCTTTAAAGTCTTTGTCTTCTAATTCGTACATCTGGATCATCTCAAGGTAAGCATTCATTGATTTTCTGTTTCCTGGAGAGTCGGTCACATATCCTAGTGCCTTAAATGTCAGGTAATTTTGGAAAGTAACCTAGACATAACATATTATGTTAGGTCCTACTAAAATACTCTGGAGAATTTTATTTTTTTGTTTTACAGAGAATAACTTCTGTTAGTTTCAGACAACCTGTTCTGTTATACCTTATGTAGGCAATGATTCCAATGTAAGGTCAATTTTCAAAGCCTTTGCTGTACTCATTGAGTCTGTACCACGCACATGTCACTCAGGGATCCAAAGCAATTAGAAAAAAATCAATAGTCCAGGTGAAAGGTGATGAGAGCTTGATATAAATCAGAGATGGAGAGAGATCAATAAGAGAGGTATTTGGTTTTATAATTGAGAGAATTTAGTAAAAAATTAAATTTGTTCATGAGAGAAACAAGGAGATGATAGATTAGAAGTGGCACTTGGGTCTCCAGCTTGGACAGAGTCACTGTATATAAAGACCTTGCATATGAGCATGGCATGTGGGGAAGGCACATGGCTTGGACTCGCTTACCCACTCACGAATAAGGAGTTCTCTGGGTCTGGAGCCTGGTGATGGGAGCCTCAGTGATTTTTCCAGTAACTTGTGATCTCACCATTTTCTTCCTTGTTGGGTGCTTTTCAACTGAGGGCATAGCTTTTGAGTGGATGATAGAAATTATGAATTTGTAATGAATGAGCAATGGATCAATGAATGATTCTTGGACTACTGGATCAGATGTAAGAGAAAGAAGATAATTAGAGAATCCCTGGTATAAAAGAAGATGAGTGGTAGAGTGTGAATATTCGTATCCCCCAAAAGTTCATACTTGAAATCCTAAACCCAAGGTGATGGCATTAGGAGGTGGGACCTTTGGGAGGTGATTAGGTTACAAGGGTGGAGCACTTATGAATGGCATTAGTGCTTTTATAAAAGAGGCACCAGAGAGATTGCTTGCCCCTTCTGCCATGTGAGTTTACACTCAGAAGTCTCTCTCTATGAACCAGAAAGTGGGCTCTCACCAGACAACAAATCTGCTGGCACTTTTCCCTTGGACTTCTCAGGCTCCAGGACTGTGAGCAATACATTTGTGTGCTTTATAAGCAATGCAGTATTTTTTTTATAACAGCCTGAAAGGACTAAGACAGTGAACAAACAGGTTTTTGAAAAAATTTGATAGTCCATGACTGGATGACTGAAAGGAGCAAGTTAAGCAAGTTACCTGTGACCAGAGCAGCTCAAGAGCATCTGTATGGGGCAGTTAGGGCAGCAGGAACTGAGCTAGAAGTTTTGGATCTGAGTAAGACTGAACCCCAGGCTTAGGAGAGATAGAGGAAGAAGGGTGAATAAAGAGGCAGAGAAGGATCTGAAGGATGGTTTTCAGGAGGAGTAGTGAGAGAGCAGTTCAGGGAGAACATAAATGTGAGGATTCACCTGGCAAATGTGGAGCTCCTGGGTACCCACCCACCCCCTTGGGCATTTTCTGGCATTCTTTCATGGCTAATTTAAAGAAGGTTAGTTTCCTGTAGTGCATATACTGAAAGAGTTTGGAGGAAGAGGCCACGAGACTCTAGAACAAGTATCTCTGAAAGTGACTTTATATTCTTTAGGATCAGGACAGGCCCAGGCCAACATTTTTATGTTACTACCCTGCAAATGATTTCTCTGAAGAGGCCCACAGGTGCTGACTCTGTCACGCTGTGGTAGAAGGAGGAGCATTGGTTGAGCCTTACTGAGCACCCTCTCTGGGGAGCTTTTGTGAAGAGAGGAGTCATTAGGTACAGATATGTATATCGTTTACCACAGTAATAAGTTGTCATATCCCCACACTCATCGCTGCTGATGCATGGAGGGAAGTTATTTCAAGACTCACCACCACTGAACCAAGAGCACCTTGTGAAGCCACCTCAGCTGAGCTGGCCCATGAGGAGCCCAGAAGCTCTCCAGGGTGATGCTGGAACCAGGCTAGATGATTCCTCCCATCAATGTGCAGGAGGCTCAAGCTGGCTCTGTAGATGATGGTGACTTGCTATCCAGGGACAGAGCTTGTGATGCTGGAGTCTAGTAAGAGCAATATGCCCTCAGGAACCTGTATGCAGAGACTGGACCTATAATGTTTGACAGTTGTGTATTAAAGAAGAAATGAAATAGAAAAGCTCATTTCTGCAGTGTGAGAGCTGGAGAATTAAATAATACTGTGACATTTTTAAATTTTATTCCATGTTACATCTCAAAATCATGTTTCTAATGAAACAAAAGACACACTAGAGAAGTTCTTTATTCATTATATTTCTGTAATTTGGCTCATTTTTCTCACCTGAAACACAGAGAAGCAGGAGATCAAGAATCTGAACCAGTGACATTACTTCCCTGCCCTTCAGCCACCCAACAATGCTGCGTCCCAGACCTCCTCAAGTTCCAATTAAAGGTCCTCTGAACTGGAGGGCTGTGCGTGGGGCAGTGGGGTGAGTGTGAAAAGCACCAAGGGTGAATAAAAGGGAAACTGTTTGCGTAGGGATCCAGGTAAAAATCTCATGACCTGATTCCTCCTGGAGATGCCTGTGCCTCAGAAACCTTTTGCAGTCCTTTCACTCTTGGTTCATTTTGGAGTTTCTAGTGTGACTTCAAAAAGAAAGAGAATAATAGGTAGTATTGTTTAATGACAAGATATTCAAAGTAGAGAGTTTTTAGGGAAAAAAATGAGGAGAATAATCTGGGAGTGGCAGTGGGGAGCAAGGAGAAGACACCTATTGAAACTCTGTAGTCACTGGTATTAGGAGTGTGGGAGAGCAAACATCCACCATGTGAGAGGGCTGCAGGGGAAACAGTGTCCTCAGGGGCAGTCAGGTTTCAGTGAGGGAAGGAGGTGATGGAAAATTTCAGAAAAGAGATTGAGGCATTAGAGCTGAGATAGCCAATATGTCAACTACTGGTCTGTGTGGCTATTCAAATTTAAATTTAAATTGATTAAAATTATATTAAATAAAAAACTCCTGCTCTCAGGTGTGATAACCACATTTCAAATGCTCAATAGCCACATGGGTCTAGTCACTAAACTCTAGCAGCTGCTGTATTGCTCAGCACAAATATAGGATATTTCAAACATTGCATAAAGTTCTATTGGACAGTGCCACTATCTATAGAGATGTGTGCCACTATCTCACATAGAGATAGATACAATAGAATTTTGTGATAACAAATGAGTTTTCAGAAGCTATAGTACACGATTTTCAAAAATCAGAGACGGGAGGACAATGGAGAAATAGGAACTCTATCTGAATTACTGATTTTTAGGAATATGTATCCTTTATCTCTCAATGCATGAGTGTCCCATTTCTTGTTTGTCAACTCTTGCTGAGTTTCTCTTGTGCAAGTCATAAATCTTGATTTTTTTTATAGTAAAGAGTAACTTCACGTTCCAAATCATGTCTATATTAGGAGTCCTTCCTTGTGTAAACAGGTAACTAGCAAAGCAGGGTTTATACTACCTTGGGGGTATCTGAGGGTACCAGGGTTTATATTACCTTAAATTTGCTTGTGCAGTTTGTTTTAAGGATTTTGTTCTCTCCTGAAACTTGCCATGAGAATGGTGTGCCTTGGGTAGTCACTACACCTTCAGCCTGGGCCCAGATCAAACACAATCATCAGCTGGAGACGGACTAATTTGCCTGCAGAACTGCACAGCTGAGCCCTGCTTGGATCATTCAAATTATTGTGAACATGAACATCCATGAATACAGAAATAAATGCTTAGTATTTAAGCTGCAGATTTTTTTGAGTGATTTATTTAAAATCAGTATTGTGTAAAATGTGACTAATACAGTTTTTGTACATCTTCACATAGAGATAGACAGATTTTATTAAAACCAATGGCTTAAAAATGAATATTTAGTAATTCATTCATGAGAAGATATAAAAACATAAAGAAATGTTTTAAAAATAAATATTTGAGTAAAAGGAATAAAATTTACCTAATTTATAGAAACATCTAATATACTTTTCATATATGTGTACAATTATCTTATTAATTAAATGGGTTAATATGACCCCAGTTACTCCCATCAAAAATTGTTGTCCAGGACCAGAGATAGTAGCTGCTCTGGCTTGAGGAATTTTCTTTACAATCTTTGTTTCTAAATCACCTACTGATTGCTGTGCTCACCTGAAAATATGCTAATTCAGTGGAGGTCCAAAGGGTATGAATACTGTAAAAAAAAAAAAAAAAGGGTATGAATACTACTGTAAAAATTAAATCTTTATAGCCCACGAAAGTCCCATTCTCTCTAGGTCCACAGTCATGCTATGAATTCCAGATATGAGATATTAGCAGATTTTTTTCAATTTTAGAGTGAAACCCATACAACACCCTTATGACGTATATCATAACACTTGTGATTTATAGAGAAAATAACAACCAAATAAAACTACCAATAAACAAACACAAAACAGACTGGATGGCTGAAAGTTAATTCATGTATAATGCCACTGTCTTCAAATGAGGTGTAAGAGACAACACTCAGCCTAGTGACAAGAAGTATATCAGAATCTTGGGAAGGAGAAATTATGAAGTTTGATCAGATTCATTTAATAATATATTTTAAAATCTCTCTTCCAGCCTATAAATATTATACTAGCATTTGTTTTATCAACAGTTGGCATGTCTTTAAAATATTAATTGAGTGACTCCTCCATCCTTTTGGGCAAATTAAAGGACAAAACTGCACTTTAGAAATGTATAATCAATACATTAATTTTTTAGAATGTTTTTAGGCAATCATTCCTCGTATTTCATAGGCAACTTACACTGAAAAATCTTGGAGAAAATGGGAATAATTGAACAGGTTGTTCTTTAGGTAAAAGTGATCAAGAATGGAACAAGTCAACCTATGTCCCAAGGACTTTTAACAGAGAGCCACACTGCATGGACCACTCGGGTGTAGATTAACAACTCCATTTCCCTCCTTTTCCAGGTAAAGAAAGAGACAGAACTTAGAAACGTTTATTACCAAGGAAGAAATATTGTCTAGTCAGGTGCCTCAGGATGGAAAAACTGACTTTCAGATGTTTCCTTATGTTTATGAATTATTTCTGGAATTGGGGACAAATTTATGCCCAAGATTTCTACTCATTTTACAGTTATACTGGACTGCTGTCACATCAATACTATATCCAAGAATGTTTTTGAAGAAGGGAAATCACAACACTATGTAAAATTCAAGGGTTATATCTGAGCTACTTTGAAAGGAGAGAGAGTCAATTCAAAGGCATAGAGGTCAACCAGGGGGATAATGATCCCCAGGGGCTCCAGTGAGTCCTGATGGTTTATTAATGTACTTGAAATGTAATGGGTTCAGAATAAAACATTTTCAATCATATTGATAGATGATATAAAGATATATGATACAATTTTACATATGTTACTAATTTTCAATTAGGAAATATCTTAGTAGACTTGGAATAGAGTCAGAATATAGGGTGACCACAAAACGTTTCACCCAAACCAGGTCATTTGGAAGAACAAAAAGGAGATGCTGTTAATGACAACACTGGAACAGTATCAGGCAAAAGAGAAGACCTAGTTACCCTCAGATATGATGATACAATGAGAGAAAGTTAGAGAAATGAGAAAAAGTTAATATACAAAATACTTAACTTTCCAAAATAAGGAATAATGCTGATATGGAAATATACTCCATTAAGATATGAGTCTTCTCTATCGCCCAGTGCCTAAGAGGCATTGCATGAATTTGCTCCAAAGACATTAGCTCTTTCTCCTCTTCATTTTCCCCATGGCTCACAGCATTTATTCTAGGTAACACATCAAGATGGAACTAATATTTCACACCCATCTCCAGAAGATGATATTTCATACATCTGTACAGGGACAATTATGTTCATATAAAGTTTAAGTCTTAGAGGATCATCTAATTTCCTTTCTTTCTTTATTCTTCAAAGGAAGACCCTTATTCTAACTACAAACTCTTAGACCTTGAGGACAAATAAGGACCACAAGATATAGAGATGTTTGTTTCTAATGAATACTGGAGAGATTCTCCTCTGGGACTGAAGGTAAAGCCCACCTCTGATGCGAACAGCCAGGAAGCACGGAGCCCTACAGAGGCACCTGCTCTGCAGCTGCAAGGACAGAACTCCTCAACCCCTCACTGATTTGCATGTTTTCCCCAGAGCTCATTTCTGCTCTTCAGAACCCACATAAATATGCTGTTCAATGAATCTGGGCAAAAAAGAGCCTCAGGCACGGCCTGGATTGAACATGGGTGTCCTGACTCAACTCTTCTGCCTTCTGCTATTCTGGCTCCCAGGTGAGGAGGGGAACGCAGGGAACACCCCTGAGATGATGGGAGTTCTCTCCTCCTGTGAGTGTTCCCCAGAGTCTCTGCTGATCTCTGACTCATGATCTCCCCTCAGACACCCCAGTGTTCTCAGGTGAGGGAACCAGGGAGACTCTTCTGGGAGGAAAATGGAGTGGGATCTAGTTTATAATGGTGACGTTGTGTTTTGCTTCCTTCTCAGCTGCCAGCGGGAACACTGTGCTGACCCAGTCTCCAGCCCTCCTCTCTGTGTCTCTAGGAGACAGTGTCTCCATCGTTTGCACAGCCAACCAAAGCATTAGTGATTACTTAATCTGGTACCAGCAAAAACCAGGCCAAGCTCCTAAGCTTCTCATCTATGATGCTGATGACCAATATTCTGGCATCCCAGACCGCTTCACTGGGATTTATTCTGGGACAGAATTCATTCTCAAAATCAGCAAGGTAGAGGCTGATGATGCCACCACTTATTACTGCCAGCAGAGTTATATAGTTCCTCCCACAGTGTTACAGCCCTGAACATAAACCAGGCCGGTTGTGTGGTGAGAGTTGGTGGTTCCAGCAGCTGCACTCTGCCCTGTAGTCTGTTCAGAGGTGCAGGGTCTATTCTGGGGAAGGGTTTGCAGGGCTCATGGATAAAGTCCTGCAAGGGACTTTTAGTCCTTCAAAAGCTTGCTTTTTTGACAACACAAAACCCCCAAACCTCAATGAATTCTAAAAATGAAATCTCTAGTTCAAGCCTGCAAATGAATTCATCCGGAGCATGGTCTTTGAATCCCTTCTCTGAGAATCACTCTGACAAGTGTTTTCCAAGACAGAGAAATAGGCAAAAAAAAAAAGCCCATATCAAAGGAAATTGACTATTACTACTCCTACTCCTACTAATAATAAACATCAACAACAACCACATTGCTGACCGTCATTTGCTGAAGTCTTGAAGACTTACTATGTGTTGAGTACTGTACTAAAAGCTTATTCTTCTACTGCAATTAATCCCACAATAATCCTCTAGAGGTAAGAAAGAGACACTCAGAGCTTAAATTACTCAAGGTACCAGTGGTAATAAAGGAAGAAGATGGAAAAAGAATCTGTCATTTTGACTCCATAATTCCTACTCATTAATTCATTCATTTAAAAAACTTTAGCACAACCAAACACAGTAAAGTACATTTACTGTATATAAAGTGAATTTCAAGTGTAGACCTGGATGAACATAAATGTATACGGACCCCCCCAACCACTACCCAGACCAAGATATAGACTGTCCCCAGCATCCCAAAAGGCTCCATCATTTTCCTTTCCTCTCAATTCCATGTTCCATCCACCACCACAGGAGGCCACTATTGTTCCATTTTCTATCCATATTGATCAGATTTTCTCTGTTCTTGAACTTCATATAATAGAATCATACAGTATGTACTTTTTGAACAACATGGTCTTGAACTTCATCTATGTTGTTGGTGTGGCCATAATTTGTTCCATTATACTGCAGAATAGTTCACTATTATATGAATATGTCACAATTAATGTATTCAGTCTTCAGTTATTGAGTTGTTTTACATTTTGAGGCTGTTATAAATAAAAGTTCTCAGCAACATTCTTGCAATGTCTTTGTGGACTTATACAGTGACTTCCCTTGGGTGTATTTCTAGGAATGGAAGTGCCACGTCATAGGGTTGGCATAGGTTTGGCTTTAATAAACACTGGCAAATAGATTTGCAAAATGGTGCACACATTATCTCCACCAATGATGTAGAAAAAGTCCAGTTGCTGCAAATCCTTTTCAATACTTGGTATTGTCAGAGTTTTATTTATATTCATATTGGTAGATCTTGAAGTAGTATCATGGTTTAAATTTACATTTCCCTGATGAGGAATGATGTTGAGTAACTTCTCATATGTTTATTTTTTATTAGCTATGTGGATATCTTCTTTCTTGGGAAGTGCTTGTTCAAATCATAGTTTATCTTTTTTGAAGAGTTCTTTGTATATTCTTCAAATGAATCTTTTGTCAGAAATATGCATTCAAACATCATCTCCCAGTTTGTGACACATCTATTTATTTTCTTAATGATATATTTGAAAATAAATTCTTAATATTAATAAAGTCTAATTTATCCATTTTTTTTCTCCTGTGACGATGTGTGTATGTGTGTGTCCTGTTTGACAAATACATTGCCCATCTTTAGAGAATAAAGATTTTCTTATTCACTTTCTTCTAGAAATGTCACTATTTCAGCTCTTACATGTAGATATCAGCTTCCACTAATTCATATTTTTGCTTGGTGTGAAATGGGTCAAAGTTTCAATTTTCACTACTCACTATTTCATTTCCATATCCAACTTCTCCTCCCCATTTATTGAAAAAGAAAAACAACCTATAATCCATATTATTGCCTGTTAGAAATCAAGTGACTGCATATATATGGTCTTTTTCCAGACTCTCATCTGTTCTATTTGTCTATCTTTGTACCTATGGATACAGAGTACTATCTTACTGTAGCTTTATAATGAGCCTTAAAATCTGGTATTATTAGTCTTTTGACTTCATTTTTCTTCTTTAAGATTTTTTATGTCCAAAACATCTTTGAATTTCCATGTAAATTCTATAATCAGCTTATTTAATTCAAAAATATCCTTAGATTTTAATTGGATTGCTTTGAATCTATATACCAATTTTTGTAAGAATAAGATCAATTCTCCCACTCTGTAAACATGGAAAAAGTGTCTATTTACTTAAATCTCCTTTAATCCACAATAAATATTTTATAAATTGACATTGAATCCAGAGACATTGCTAAATTATTATTTGTACTGGTTTATTTTTAGATTCTTTAAGAATTCATGTACACAATTTTATCAGTAATTAAAATTATTTTACTTCTTTCTTTCCAAACATATGCCTTTTATTTCTTTGTCTTGCCTTATTGTATGTGCTAGGGCCTCGAGTATAATTTAGAATGTAAATTGTGATAGTGGACATTTGTCTTTTTTCCAATGTGAAGGGTAAATATACAATATTTTATCACTGAGTATGGTGTTCGCCCTAGGATTTCTGTAGCCACATTATCACATTAAGGGATCTTTTCGTTACTGCTGACTTGCTGAGTGTTTTATGATGAATAGCTGTTGACTTTTATTCAAATGATTTTTCAGCATCTGTTGAGATAGTCATATAGTTTTTCTTCTTTATTCTGTCAATGTGATAAATTATATGGATCAATTTTCTAAAGCTAAAGTAACATTGCATTTCTGGAATATATTTAACTTGATCATAATGGATTATTCTACGTAGATATATAGATGGATAGATGGATTAAATTTTCTCTTTTTTTTTCAGGATTTTTGTGTCTATGTTTATGAAAGATGCTAACCTTTAATTTTCCTCTTTGTACTATCCTTACTAATTTTTGGAATGGAGGTTATCATGACACCATATAATAATTTTGAAAGTATTTCCTCTTTTTTGGTGCTCATAAAGGTTTGTGTAATTTTGATAAGGTAAAAAGTTACCAGTCAAGCAATATGAGATAGGCATTTTCTTTCTAGAAAGAATTTTATTACAGATTTATTATTATTTTTGTCAAATTAGTTACCTTAAAATTGTTCATAATATCCTCCCTTTATCTTTTGTACTGTCATAGGCTTTGTAATCATTTCCCCCTTTTTATTTCTGATATTGTAGTGTGTGTCTTTTTGTCTCACCCTCTTCCCCCCACCCTCTTCATCAAATAGCTATAGGCTTCAAATCTATCTTGGTGGTAATATGGACTATGTGACCTATTGGTTCTTCTGAGTATGAGACTATCCACCCTTATATATAACACTGTGGAAAGTGTTGTGACATAAGCTTCTCCTCAACTAGATCAGTGATCACATACCCTCCCAATCAACACAGAAATGGTTTGCTCTTAACTCTTATGATTCATGCGTAGTGCAAATCTCAGGTTCAAATTCCAATGTACCCTCACAATTCAGCAGGTGTAAAGAAGATAAATAATATTAATAGATGTGAAGTGACTTTTAATTTAAAAAATATACTAGACAAAGAATGAATAGACCTTTCACTACAGAATAACCTAGTATTCTTCCAGGAGTAAATCTGGCATATTGCATCTTTCTCCATCATGTTCAACACATGGCACCTAACTAAATCTATGAAATCCACCACCTCCCTATACTTCAACCACTACCTAAGTGTTGAGCATTCCTTCCTGTTACTCTAGTCCTTTCCTCTCCATCCCAGTTCCACCTAGTATGTGATTCAAAAAAAAAAAAAAACAAAAAAAACAACTTATCCCCAAAAGACATTTTGAATAGAATGAACAAGACATCTCTAGAGGAGTAAGTGATTCCTGGACCATCATCTGCACATCTCTAGAGGGAGTTGTGAGAATGAGGAGGGAACAACTTGTAATCCTCCAGCTGCTTTTACACCCATGTACTCCCTACAAGAACAATATCACAGGACCAGGCTCCACTGTTTCCAATGCTTTATCTCCATAAATATTCTCTGTTTTTATCATAAACAGTTAGAAGTTTGATAATCATAGGTATAGTACAGAGGCTTTTGTTCATAATAGGAAAAATGGGCAAGACTTAGTATAATGCAGGCATTCCTTAAGACAGTGATCCTTACATTTTTAGATCATCACTGCACACTTATACACAGAATATGTCTAATACATATAGAAAAATATCCAGGAAGCAATACTCACCATTGAGCCATATGACATACCTTTGTTTTCTACGCTAGTCTATTTCATTCTATTATTGTAACTTTTGTCATTAAAATATCTGGTCATGATCCTCTAAATTAATTTCTTGGCCCATGAGCAGAAAAAAATCCTCCATTTTATAAGATACTGTCCTAGAGAATGTTTCTTAATGTGAAATTGTATAAAGCCACTAAATGAAAAACCTGAAGAAATTATGCTGGAGCAGGCCTCAAACTGAAGGTGGGGTTTTTTTTCTTATTGTGTGTCATGAAACAAGTATTAAAGAAATAGAGATAAGATTAAAAAGGCAAAATAAGGATTATATAAGAAAAAAAAGAACACTAAGACATTTTAACTTTTTATAGGGTAAAGTTTTGATAATGGATAATGAAAAAAATACAGTGAACAGGCCTGGTGGACTTGATTGAAAGCCTAAGCAATTAGCATAGATCAAGACATGATAATTAAATTTTTATGAGTTGTGAGCTGGTTGCTGAAAAAATAGCTCTAGAATCTAATGTGCTTATAGATGAAACATCCTTGGATTTGTTTTAAGTCTATTTTCCATGGGTCTCTACTAAGTTACTAAGTATACTTATGAGAGTGCTAAGTATATTATTGATAATAACAAAATACACAGCAGCATACACTATGCGTTGGATACTGTTCCAAATGCTTTATCTCATTTAAACTGTAAACAGAACTGTTAGGAGGATACTATTATTGTCATAGTTTCAAAGACAGAAAAACGGAGGCAAAGGGAAGTTACATAACATGATGAATATCACACCATTCATAAACAATGGACCTTCATCCCCAACCAGATGAGTTGACTTCAGGGACTTCTCTGATAATATCAGGACCTTTGGATGCATAATGTCTGACTGTGGATGAAGCTCTAATTACTGAATGGATGAAGATTTGTTTGGAAGTTGGAGTAGCATTGATAAAATTGTTTCCTTGAGACATAGAGAAAGGTTGAGAAAGCTAAAGTGTTTATCTCCCTTAGGGAAATCAGCAGATTTATAGGAAATGAGGATCAGGACTGGAGAATGTATCCCAAACAACTGCTCAGACTGTGCAGGGGATGTGCTTGACCCAGCGATCAGCACCACGTGTGCCCAATTCTGAGGAACACAAGGAAACCCAGACTGGATTCCGTTTAGATTGCAAGTGTGGATATAGGCTTCCCAAATTGTGAAGAAGAGTAGGGCTTAAGTCTGGGTGAGATGGATGCTTTGTGCAGAAGGGAGTTGTGTACAGATTAAAGGATCAAGAATTAGTTACCAGCCGGCATGGTCAGTACCACTGTCTGTCTTCAGGGAAATGTATCTGTACACTGAGGGGTCAGAGTCTGGGTCCTGCTCATCTTGTACATTTCTGGTCATCCTTGTACCCACACTGATGAGACTAATTCAGTGTTGCTGTTTACTAATTCTTACAAAAATTAGAAGACTGAAGAGCCTCAGGAAACATCCCTAAGCATCAAATGAAAGTTCTATCTAAAAGATAAAGTTGATCAACTTCTCATTTCAACCATATTTAATCATGCACCAATGGAAAAATCTAGCCACGTTGGGAGTAGAAAAGAGGAATAGGACACAGGCTTCAATTTTCTTCTCAACACAATTTTGTCAAACATTGTCTGGGTGAGTTTAGGTAATTGTTGAAGCAGGAAGACACAGAGATTAAATTCTGTGATCACAAGGGAGAATTTCTTCCCTAAGGCTAAGCCTACAGCCTCCTTTGACATGACTACCTGAAGATGGGTTGTCCAAGTGTAGAGAAGAGGAGGAAAATGGTCTCTACAGCTGGAAGCCCAGCTCACACCACCCCAGCTGCCTTGCATGTTCCCCTCAGCTTGCCCTATTGTCCAGAGCCCATATCAATGCCTGGGTCAGTGCTCTGGGGAAGATCTGCCTCAGTCAGGGTACAGAATGAACCATGGGATCCCCAGCTCAGCTTCTCTTCCTCCTGTTACCCTGGCTTCCAGGTGAGAGGAATATAGGATAGTTCTCCATGTCAGTGAAAAGTTTCTCAAAATTGTTGGGCCCTGTGACCCATTTGCTTAGCCAGCACAATAATTAAAGCTCAATGTAGATCAACTATCTTGGATCTACTCTAAGACAACAGTTGAGATTTAGATTACACAGGTGACTTTGTGTTTTATTTCCAATCTCAGATACCACTGGGCAAATTGTGATTTCCCCAGAGTCTCCAGGTGAAAGTGCCACCCTATATACTCAGCCTGGTACCAGTGAAAACCTGGACAGACTCCCAGGCTCCTCATCTATGGTACATCCACCAGGGCCAAGAGCATCCCAGGCTAGTTCAGTGGCAGTGGATTTGGTAAAAAATTTACTGCCACCATCAGCAGCCTGGAGCTTGAAGATGTTGCAGTTTATTACTGTTAACATTTTAGCACATGATATTCTATACTGATTCAACATGAAACAAAAACCTTCTCAAGACCTTCAATATATATTTGATTATGCCAGTTGCTTCCTTCAGAAGCAGCTGCTGTGGTGGCTGCTCAGTTTTAGCATCTCTACATTTATTTGGAAACCTTAAAGTTCTGAAAGGTAATTCCATGGAAAGACTTGGATCCTGATTCCTAGATGTTTTCTCAGACCAAGATGCACAGCCAGGTTCAGGCACAACTTCACTAACAAAGGCATCAGATCAGACTATGTGAGGACACATGAAAGGTCCTAGGCCAGTTCATTAAGATAATAATGACACAATGACAAATAGGTTTGGAAAGGAAGAATTAAAACTGTTATAATTCACTGATGAAATGACTGAATGCACATAAAGGTAAAAATAATATACAGAGAAACTATTAGAATAAGAGAAATGACAAATCATATTCAAGGTCAATATAAAAAAAGTCAATTTGATTTCTACATAACTGTAACAAATGCTGAAAAATTAAAATTATATGACATCATTTTTAATAGCATCAAAACATCATTTAGGAAAAAATAACAATGTATACTGACATCCCCAGAGGATTATTCAAAGGAATCAAAGAAAAACTAAGGAAACTGAAGGCCATAATATTTTCAAGGATTGAAAGTCTCAGTACTGTAAAGATGTCAATTCTTCACAAATTGGTAGATCTACTAAATACAATCAAAATAAAAAAAAACAGTTTTTTTTTTTTTTTTTTTTGGTGAGGAAGACCAGCACTGAGCTAATATCCATTGCTAATCCTCCTCTTTTTGCTGAGGAAGACTGGTCCTGGGCTACCATCCATGCTCATCTTCCTCTACTTTATATGGGATGCCGCCATGGCATGGCTGACAAGCAGTGCATCAGCAGGTGCCTGGGATCTGAACCGGTGAACACTGGGCTGCCAAGCACAGACTAAACTGCTGTGCCACTGGGCCAGCTCCCCCAAAAAACAATTTTATAAAATGGAAATTTATAAATTAGTTTAAATGTTATATGAGAATGTCAAGGACCTAGCAATCAACTGTAGTGAGATATCACCATACACTTGTCAGGTTGGCTACTATCAAGAAGAAAAGATAATAGTTTTGGCAAGGATGTGGAGAAATTGGAGATTTGTACATTGTTTTCAGGAATGCAAAATGGTTCACCTCCTATGAAAAAAAGTATAGAAGTTCCTCAAAAAATTGAAAATAGAACTACCATATGATCTAGTAATCCCAGTTCTGGATTTTTATTCCAAAGAATTAAAATCAGGATCTCAAATAGATTTAGCACTCTCATGTTTATTGCAGCAGTGTGCACAATAGCCAAGATGTGGAAACAATCTAAATATTCATCACAGAATGAATGGATTAAAAAATAATGTGATATAGGGACTGATGTCAGCATCATGGTAGGGTGAGTTGTTCTCTTTGTCTCTCCCCTCTAAGTTGCAACTAAACACACATTCATTATCCAAAAGAGGATTCCCTACACAGCACAATAGGACACCTGAGAGGTCCATGCAGCCATACATCTGAAGGTGGGTGGACTGGATCCCTGGGAAGTGGAAGTGGAACTAGGTGAGCAGACCTCTCTGCCTCCAGCAGCAATGATCCAGGCCAAGAGTCATCACACAGTGGCCAGCAAGACTGTAAGAGGAGATGGAGCAGCCTGGCCTGCGTGTGAGTGCTTTTGGAGTGGTAGCCCATCCCCTGGGAGTGCCCACCATCCTCCCTGCCTGTAGGAATGCTCCCCACAAAGCAGCAGTGGCTCAGCCCCACAAAGGAGCCCCACCCACCAAGCACAGCAGCTCAGTTGAACTGCCCCTGAGCACAGAGGTGGCCCTTGTGAAAGAAAATGCCCCTCTCCTCCTGCCTAGTGCAGCAGCCCAGCTGGTCTCCTGCCAAGTGCAGCAGTCCCACCTACATGAGAGCAACATGCCCAGTGGAGCACAGAGTCTCCACATGTGCATGTGTGCATGACCCACCAAGTGGCTGCGGCCAGTGTGCAAATGCAGGGCAGCCCACCAACACAACTTCCAGCAGACGGGATAGGATCAGAAAAAGCAGCTCCTGCCTTCACCACAGTGGTAGCAGGTGGAATCTGCAGCCAGATACTACCAAAAATGCACCAGCAAAGGATCAATTCATCAAACACCATGAAGAACTACAGTAACACTTCAGAGCAGAAGGAAAATGACAAGTCTCCAGAAACAAATCCTGAAGTCACAGAAATTTACCATCTAAATGACAGAGAATTCAAAATATTTGTCATAAAGAAACTCAATGAGTTAAAAGAAAACTCAGAAAGACTGTTCAATGAGCTCAGGAATAAAATTAATGAGCACAAGGAATACTGCACCAAAAAGATTGAAACCCCAAAAAAGAATCAAACAAAAATTCTGGATAGGAAGAACACAATTAATGTGACAAAATATAATCTAGAAACCATAAAAAAAATAAAGCTGACATTATGGAGGGAAGAATTAGTGACATAGCGGATAGAAACATAGAAATGCTTCAGGTGGAGGAGGAGGGAGAACTAAGATTTAAAAGAAAATGAGGAAATTCTTTGAGAAATATCTGAGTCAATAGGAAAAGAAACATAAGGATTATAGGTATTTCAGAGGGAGAAAGGAGCAGAGAGCTTGTTCAAGGAAATAATAGCTGAGAATGCCCAAAATCTGGGTAAAAAACTGGACTTACAAGTATATGAAGCCAATAGAACTCTTAATTACATCAGTTTGAAAAGACCTTCTCCAAGGCATATAAAAGTAAAACTGGCAAAAGCCAATGACAAAGAAAAAATATTAAGGGCAGCAAGGCAGAAGAAAATAACCTACAAAGGAACCCCTATCAGGCTTTCAGCAGATTTCTCAGCAGAAAACTTACATGCTAGGAGAGAATTGAATGATATATTCAAAATAGTGAAAGACACAAACTTTAAGCCAATAATTCTCTATCCAGCAAAACTATCCTTCAGATATATGAAGAAATAAAAGCTTTCCCAGGTAAACTAAAGCTGAGGGAGTTCATCGCCACTAGGCCTGCCTTACAAGAAATGTTGAAAGGAGCCCTCTCATCTGACACTAAAAAGCAAAGGTTTACAATACCTTGAGTAGGGAGATAAAAAGAGATCAAATCAGAAAATTGCAGCTTTATCTCAGAATAAGTTGGTAAACACTTAATTATAACATAAAAAATAAAGGAAAGGAAAGCATCAAAAATAACTATAAAAACTTCAATTTAGTCACAAACTCTCAACACAAAAAAGAACAATTTGTGACAACAATAACTCAGAAGGGGAAGAGGAAAGGGATGGAACCTGCTTAGGCTAATGGAGATAAGAGGCTATCAGAAAATGGGCTATCTCATCTATGAGATCTTTTATACAAACCTCATGGTAACCAACAAACAATAAATCAGAGCAGAGTCACAAATCATGAAAAAAGAGAAAACCATCACAGAAAACCACCTAACTGAAATGGCAGACAGAAATATAAGGAAAAAGAAACAATGGAAATACAGAATCACTGAAAAACAAGAGATAGAATGGCAGTATTAAGCCCTCATAGATCAATAATCACTGTAAATATAAATGGATTGAATTCTCCAATCAAAAGACACAAAGTAGCTGGATGGATTAAAAAACAAGACCCAACAATATGTTGCCTCCAGACACCCATCTCAGCTCTAAAGACAAACACAGGCTCAGAGTGAAGGGATGGAAGATGATACTTCAAGCAAATGGCAAGTAAAAGAAAGTAGGTGTTACTATATTTGTATCAGACAAAGCAGATTTTGAGATAAAAAAGACAATGAGAGACAAAGAGGGGCAGTACATAATGATAAAAGGGACATTCCACCAATAGGACATAACATTTATGAAAATATATGCACCTAACACAGGAGCATCAAAGTATATAAAGCAACTATTAACAGAACTGAAGGTAGAAATTGACAGCAACACAAGAATAGTAGGGGACCTCAACACCCCACTTACATCAATGGATAGATCATCCAGACAGAAAGTCAACAAGGAAACAGTGGCCTTAAATGAAATACTAGACCAGATGGACTTAATAGATACGTATAGAACATTCCATCCAAAACATCAGAAGTACATATCCTTCTCAATTACACATGGAACATTCTCAAAGTTAGACCATGTGTTTGGAAACAAGGCAAGCCCCAATAAATTTAAGATGGTTGAAATCATAAAAGCACCTTCTCCAACCACAATGTATGAAACTAGAAATCAGCTACAAGACAAAGACTGGGAAAGTCACATATATGTGGAAACTAAACAACATATTACCGAACAACCATTGCATCAATGAGGAAATCAAAGGAGAAATCAATAAATACCTGGAGACAAATGAAAATGAAAACACAACTTACCAACTCTAATGGGATGCACCAAAATTGGTATTAAAAGGAAAACGAATAGCAACAACAGAGCCACCTAACAAACAAGAAAAATCTCAAATAAGTAATCATAAACTACACCTAACAGAACTAGGAAAAGAAGAACAAATAAAGACCCATGTCAGCAGAAGAAGGGGAATAAAAATTAGAACAGAAATGAATGAAATAGAGACTAAAAAAAGAGTAGAAAGGATCAATGAAACTAAGACCTGGTTCTAAGAGCTGAAACTAAGATTAAAAAAATTGACAAACCCTTAGCCAGACTCGTTAAGAAAAAAAGAGAGAAGGCTCAAATAAATAAAATTAAAAATGAAGGAGGAGAAATTACAGTGAATACCACAGAAATACAAAGGATTATATGAGAATAATATGAAAAACTATATGACAACAAATTGGATAACCTAGAAGAAATAGATAAATTCTTAGAGTTATACAACCTCCCAAAACTGAATCAAGAAGAAATAGAGAATCTGAATAGACAAATCACAAGTAAAGATATTGAAACAGTCATCAAAAACCTCTCAAAAAATGAAAGTCTAGGACTAAATGGCTTCTCTGGAGAATTCTACCAAACATTCAAAGAAAATTTAAAATGTATCCTTCTCAAACTATTCCAGAAATTGAAGCAGATGGAACACTTCCTAACTCACTCCATGAAGGCAACATTACCCTGATACCAAAACTGCACAAGGATAACATAAAGAAGAAAAACTACAGGTCAATATGGTTGATGAACATAGTGCAAAATCCTCAGCAAAATATTGGCACATTGAGTACAGCAATACACTAAAAGGACCATACACCATGATCAAGTGGGATTTATACCAGGGATTCAGGGATGGTTCAACATCTACAAGTAGATGAATGTGATACACCACATTAACAAAATGAGGAACAAAAATTCACATAATAATCTCAATAGATGCAGAGAAAGCATTTAACAAGATTCAACATCCATTTATTATAAAAAAAAAACTCTCAATAAAATGGATACAGAAGGAAAGTTCCTCAATATAATAAAGGCCATACACGACAAACCCACAGCCAAGATCATACTTAATGGTGAAAAACTTTCCTCTGAGAACAGGAACAAGATAAGGGTGCCCACACTTACCACTCTTATTCAACATAGTACTGGAGATTTTGGCCAGAGCAATTAGGCAAGAAAAAGAAACAAAAAGTATCCATATTAGAAAGGAGGAAGTAAAACTCTCACTGTTTGGGGATGACATGATTGTATATGTAGAACACCCTAACGAATCCATCAAAAAACTGTTAGAAATAATCAACAACTACAGCAAAGTTGCAAGGTACAAAATAAACTTATAAAAATCAGTTGCATTTCTACACAATAACAACGAACTAGCAAAAAGAGAAGTCAAGAATATAATCCCATTTACAATTGCAATAAAGAAGAATAAAATGTCTCAGAGTGAAATTAACCAAGGAGGTGAAAGACCTATACACTGAAAAATATAAGACATTATTGAAAGAAATTGAAGAAGGCATAAATAAATGTAAAGATATTCTACACTCATGGGTGGGAAGAATCAACATAGTTAAAACATCCATTTTACTAAAAGCAATCTACAGTCAATGCAATACTAAGCAGAATCCCAATGATATTCTTCACCAAAATAGAACAAAGAATCCTAAAATTTATATGGAACAAAAAAAGACCCCAAACAGCCAAAGCAATCCCGAGAATAAGGAACAAAGCTAGAGGCATCACAATCTCTGACTTCAAAATACACTACAAAGCTATAGTAATCAAAGCAACATGGTGTTGGTACAAAAACAGACACACAGATCAATGGAACAGAATTGAAAGCCCAGAAATAAAACCACACATCTATGGACAGTTAATCCTCAACAAAGGAGCCAAGAATGTAGAATGGAGAAAGGAAATTCTCTTCAATAAATGATGTTGGGAAAACTGGACAGCCATATGCAAAAGAATGTAAGTAGACCATTATCTTGCACCATACACAAAAAATTAACTCAAAATGGATTAAAGACTTGAATGTAAGACCTGAAACCATAAAATTGTTAGAAGAAAATATAAACAGTACACTATTTGACATTAGTCTTAGCAGCATCTCTTCAAATACCTTGTCTACACAGGGGAAATCAAAGAAAAAGTTAACAAATGGGACTTCATCAGACTACAGAGCTTCTGCAAGGCAAAGGAAACCATGAACAAAGTGAAAAGACAGGTCATCAACTGGGAGAAAATATTTTCAAATCATGTATCTGACAAGGGGTTGATCTCCAAAATATATAAAGAACTCATACAACTCAACAAAAACAAAAAACAACTCAATCAAAAAATGGGCAGAGGATATGAATAGACATTTTTCCAAAGAATATATACAGATGGCCAACAGACAGAGGAATTGATGTTCATCACTAATTATTAGGGAAATGCAAATCAAAACTAAAATGAGATATTATCTTACACCAGTCAGAATGGCTATAATTACCAAGACAGAAAAAACCATAAATGTTGGAGAGGATGTGGAGAAAAGGGAACCCTCATGCACTGCTGGTGGAAATGCAAACTGGTGCAGCCACTATGGAAAATAGTATGGAGATTTCTCAAAAAATTAAAAATACAAATACCGCATGATCCAGCTATCCCACTACTAGGTATTCATCCAGAGAACTTGAAATCAATGATCCAAAGAGACTTATGCATGCCTATGTTCATTGCAGCATTATTCAGAATAGCCAAGATGTGGAAACAAACCAAGTGCCCTTCTATGGATGAATGAACAAAGATGTGGTATATATATACAACCAAACACTACTCAGCCGTAAAAAAGATAAAATCATCCCATTTGCAGCAACATGGATGAACCTTAAGGATACTATGTTAAGCAAAATAAGCCAGACAGAGACAGACAAATACTGCATGATTTCACTCAAATGTGGAAGATAAATACACGGATAAGGAGAACAGATTAGTGGTTGCTAGAGGGTAAGGGATTGGGGGGTGAGCAAAAGGGGTAAAGGGGCACATATGTACGGTGACAGACAAAAATTAGAATACTGGTGGTGAACATGATGAAGTCTATTCAGAAATTGATAAATAATAATGTACACCCCAAATTACACAATGTTATAAACCATTATGATCTCAATAAAATTACCAGAAAAAACAAACAAACAAAATTAAAAATAGACGTACCATATGATCTAGCTATCCCACTATTGGGTATTTACCCAAAGAATATGAAATCATAATACAAAGAGATCTATGCACCCCTATATTCTTTGCAGCATTATTCACAATAGCCAAGACATGAAAGCAGCCCAAGTGCCCATCAACTGATGTATGGGTAAAGAAGATGTGGCATATACATATACATACAATGGAATACTACTCAGCCATAAAAAAGACAAAAGTGTCCCATTTGCAACAACATGGATGGACCTTGAGGATATTATGCTAAGTGAAATAAGCCAGATGGAGAATGACAAACACCATATGATTTCACTCATATGTGGATGGTAAACAAACACATGGACAAAGAGAACAGATTCGTGGTTACCAGAGGGGAAGCGGGTGGAGGGGTGGCACAAGGCATAAAAGGGCACATATGTGTGTGATGGATAAAAACTAGCCTACTGGTGGTGAGCATGAAGCAATCTATACAGAAACTGATACAGAAAAATGTACACCTGAGATTACACAATGTTATAAACCAATATGACCTCCATAAAATTAAAAAAAAAAGAATTTCTGGATGTATTATAGTGGTTAATTCTAAAAATAGTAATAATAATAATGTGATATATACATACTATGGAATATTGTTCAGTTTTAAAATGAAGGAAATTCTCCAATATGTGACAATGTGGATGAACCTGGAAGATATTATGCTAAGTGAAATTTTTTTATTATATCTCTTTTTTAGCTGGTTTAATAGCTTTTGTGATATTACATTACATATACATAATTTGTCACAATCTCTTTGTGTCAGTATTTTACCATTTTGAGTAACATGTAAAAACTTTAACTCCCTTTGTCTCTCTCATTTATAATTTAATTTTAAATATTTAATATTTCTTCTACATACGTTGAAAACAACATCATACATTGTCACCTCTTTGGCATCAACTTTCAAACATAGTCTAGAAAACTGAAGAGGAGATGTAATGTATTGGGGAACCCTTGTACATTGTTGGTGAAAATATAAACTATTACATCTACTGTGGAAGACGGTATGGAGTTTCTTCAGGTAACTAAAAATAGAACTACCATACGATCAGCAATCCCAGTTCTGGGCATATATCTGAAGGAAGTGAAATCACTGTCTTAAAGAGACATCCGCAATGTCTTGTTTATTGCAGCATTACTCACGATCATCAATACATAGAAACCACCTAGGTGTCCACTAATGGATAAATGGATAAAGAAAAATAAAATGTGATATATATACAACAGAATATTATTAGCCATAAAAAAAGAAATCTTGTTATTTGCAGCAACATGGATGAAACTTGAGGGCATTCTGCTAAGTAAAATAAGTCAGACAGAAAAATAAAGTATAATATCACCTATATGTGGAATCTAAAAAAGCCAAACTCATGAAAACGGAGAGTATATTTGCAGTTGCCAGGGGCTGGGGGCTGGGTGGTAAGAGAAACGAGGAGATGTTGATCAAAAACTACAAACTTTCAGTTACAAGATAAATAATTTCTGATGATCTAATGTACAACATGATGACCATAGTTATCAATAATGTATCGTACTGTACTTGAAAGTTGCTAAGAGACTAGATCTTAAATGTTCTCACCAAACACACACACAAATGATAATTATGTGAGGCGATGGCTGTGTTAATCATTTCACAATATATACATATATCGAATTATCACACTATGAACATTAAACTTACACAATATTACATGTCAATTACATCCTCAGTAAGGCTAGGGAAAAATCTTGCCCCATTTCCTTCTGGCCTCCATGTTTTGTGAATAGAAATCCTCTGTCATTCAAGTTGTCTTCCTCTTTGGGAAAGGTGGCCTTTCTCTCCTGTTGGCTTCAAGATTTTTTCTTTTCTTTAGTTCTCTGAAATTTAATTATGAGGCACTTGGCATAGATTTCTTCGAGTTTATCCTGTCTAGGGTTTGCTAAGTTTCCTGAATCTGTGAATTTATGTCTTTTGCCAAATATAGAAAATTTTCAACTGTTGTTTGTCCAAAAACTTTTTCATCTCACCCTCCTTCTAGGATTCCAATGACACAAATTTTAGATCTTTATTTTGCCCCTCGTATTTCTGAGGCTCTATTCTTTTTCTTTTTCAGTTTATTTTCTCCTTGTTCAGATTGGGTAATTTCTTATCTCTGATCTTCCTCACTTTGACCTTCCAACCTTCTCCTTCCAGGTTCTTCCAAACCAGCTATGCAGGAATCTGTACATATCCTTACTTCAGGCCAATCCTACATCTACATTAAGTTGATGACCATTTGCACTCCTTGAGTATCTACTAATTAAACATTTTATTTCAGAGCCCTCCATGATATGGCTACAGAATGGGACCTGTCCAATTTTACTTACACCAACATATGATGCAAACTTAAACAAAGCCTGGAGTTATTTCTTTGGCATTAGCTGGTTAGGAAACCTGTTTCTTTAATCTGGTAAGATAAGACATGAAGATGTGCAAGTGATGACAATGAAGGAAGAAGTTTTTATTTTACTTATAGTTCCCTAGAAACAGGACACACAGCACACAGGATCACACAGGAAGCACCAAGTTCAGATGAGCAGAAAGAGAGTGAGGAACTGCAGGTGGTAGCCTTTACTGTGGATTCAGTGAGAAGGAATGGGGAAGCAAGGTAAATAAGCTATGCAAGCCTTGGATTGGACAGTTTGAAAAACTTCAGTAGCTGCAGACTTGAGGTGTGGCCCTAGTTGTCTGGCACCTGGGTGATTAGGGCAGGGGGATAGTGTCACAGACCACAGATCTCAATAAAAAGAGGCAGGTGAGGGTTTTGACTCAGGGTTGCTGGTTTTCATATCAAAGGCGGTCTCTCAGACAAGTCTTTTACTATCTCTAGGAATTGGCTATCTTGAGAAAGATAGTTCCTTCAAGGCTACAGCTCCAGGAATGCAGAAATAAGAAAACACATTTCATAGAAACCTTCCTAAGGTCAAAAGTGTGAGCTGAGACAGGCTGTTAGGGCAAGAGTGGTAAGTGTTGTGGGGTTGAGACTCCTATTCCTGTAAACTCAGTGTGCCCACTGCATCTGCTTGGCTCCAGTACTGAAAGTATCATCCCCTTCCTGAGAGTGATGCTACTGAGCCACACCCAATCCTGAAATTTGGTGTGTCTGACATTTCCAGGTTATGATGGAGAGCTCAGTCACACAGTTACTAAATGTACCAAGGGGGTGTCTACCAGGGCCCTACGGTATTCTGGGAGCTACTTTTTGAACAGAGGAAAGGTTTTTTTCTTTGAGAATGGCTATGTCTTGCTGTAGAACCCTAATGTCTATGCTTTGACTCATTATCTGGGCTTGCCAGAGTGTCCACACAGTGTCCTTATCTAACACAGTTGCATCTGGCACCAAGTTTTGTGCTAGGTCATATGGCCCAAGTGACAGAGCCACTTGTGTCACAAACTGAACCTGATACAGAGTCCTCTCTGGCTCAGGGCCTACTCTAAGCTTGTGACTCCAAAGTTAGCTGATAAATGGAATACTGTACTTTACCCAAGTGTGGAATGTGTTCTCTCAGTACTCCGGGGATGCCTACAAAACACTGTGATTCATTCTCAGTGGACAGAGGTACAAGATGAAATTACTTGTCCTTTACCTTGAAGGGGATGAGCCTGCACACCTCAGATATCTGAAACCTGACATATTAACTGATGTGACAGGCCCATGAATTTTTGTAGGATGTGCATTCCACCATCTGGAGCACCTGTGATTTTAGAAAACATCCAGAGTCCTTGCCATTTCTTGCTCATCATGTCTAATTAACCTGATGTTGTCAATATAGTGTGGTATGATGTGATGCTTTGTGGAATGTTCAGACAACCAGTTGTGACAGAGAGCAAGAGAGCTACATAGCCCTGGGCCAAGACTGAGGGTGTGACCTGCTATTCATTGAAAGTAATTCATTATTCATTACAGATTGATGCAGACTCTTCTGAAGCACTGTGTTAGATTCTGTGTCTTCCTTCTGCTGGTTGACCCTGTATTTGGTCAAGCATAGAGTAATCTCTCTCTAAACCTCCACATCCCTCATTTGCAGATGGCCAAGAGAGGGAGACTTTATCACTCAGAGAAGGGGCAAGGGAGTGGTCTCCTGACAAACACAATTTTTGAGTATTTAAAACAATTGGAAAGCCCTATACTTTGCTTATACCCTTCTCTTACATCTGAAGTGGTACTGCCTCTGTGAATCTTGTAAAAAGGTCTTTCTCTGGAGATACGGCGTGAGCAAAATAGACAAGCCAAAAGCATCAAGATGGTGTCCCCATCACAGCTCCTTGGGCTTCTGCTCCCCTGGGTTCTAGGTGAGAATATTTGGACAAACCGAAAAGTAGGGGTATTATTTCAATTACTCATTTTCTTTCTTCATTGAGAATCCTTCACCCAATGAATTTCGCTTATTCATTAAGTCTAAAATTTAAAAAATATATTTCCCCCTATGTAACTAGGTTAGTGGTGACTTCCATAGATACACAGCTATGTTCTGCTAACGTTTCATGTGTGGTTTCAGCCTCCAGTAGTGAAATTGTGCTGACCCAGTCCCTAGCCTCCCTGTCTGGGACTGCATGGGAGAAAGCAACCATCACCGCTGGGTCAGTCAGGGCATTGGCACCAGCTTACACTGGTACTAGCAGAGACCAAATCATCCTCTAAAGCTTGTTATAAAATGTGCTTCCCTGTTCATTTCAGAGGTCCCATCACAATTCATTGGTAGTGAACCTGGGACAGATTTCACATTCACTATCAGTAGCCTGGAAGCTGAAGATGCTACAATTTATTACTGTCAGCAGAGCTACAGTGATCATCACATTGTGCTACAGTCTAGTACAAAAGCTTGTTCAGCCTGGCTAAACAGAGAAACAGAGCAATACCATGTACTTCTGATTCTTGTAAGTGTGGTTGGGGTAGTGACATAACCAATACTGTATAGTCAGAAACACCCATCAGCAAAGCTGAAACTCAAATGCACTTCCTCATATCTGAGTTTCATCTTCACATACAGCAATTTTTCAAACTAGATGAGCAATTGTTGAAGATAAATTCCTTTGTTCTCTCTATAGACTTACATAAACTATCCTTTCCAAATTGGTAAAAATTTTGGATTTCTTGTTCAGGGCTACAGTCACTCCACTATGGCAAAAGAGTATTAAAGGTGGAAGATTATGAATCAAATAGGATATGGCTTGGAACTGAAATGACAGTACATCCCACAGATTCAGGTTTTGATAATTGTGGTTTCAAAGCAGTGACAAATTGAGCCCAGTGCCTTAGCAGACCCCCAAAGTTTGGAAATTTGTCAAATATATGAGCATTAAGTTTCACTTTTGCCAGAAGAACATTTTGACTGAAAATTCAGGAGGCAGTGGATATTTAGATCTTCATTTGAAAACTGACCCAACAGCAACTAGAATGTAGACATCTGCCTGACGCTTGGTAAAAGGAGACTCTACCAGAGCACATATTTAGCTGAAATGAGGGAGGAATCTGAGTCCTCTGGTGCCAATTTTTGGAGCAGGACAAAGCCTCAGGCCAAGGGGATGTTGGAACCAAGAATAGTCAAGTTCCGTGATAAGAGTTCCTTCACCAAAAGTTGAATGTATCAGGGAAACTAATAAGAGAAGGTAGCTTTGTGTGCTCAGATAAGCATGGAAAAATTAAATGGATACTTTTATGTTTTTATTGTCATATGAAATGCAGGTGAGTTATTCATCACCCTAAATAAGAATAATTTTTACTACATATCAGGAACTTTGACTATCTCCTTCCTCATCCACTTACTAAGTTCAAACTGCAGTTTGAAAATCATTTCTTTATACTCTCACCATCTTGATTTCCAGGACCAATATCTTTCTCTTAACATTTTTTATTACCAAGAGCAACTACATTTATTTGTTTATGTTTCCTTTGTGTTTATTCCTTCACTCAATGATAATTTTTGGTGCCCAATCTAGGCACTGACAATAGACATATAGCACAGTCAGTGACATTGTTGTTAATAACTTTTACCATATTTGTTCAATTTTCAATGTAATGTTTTTCAGTACCACACATTTTTCCCCCAAACAAAGTGGAATAATACATTATAAGAAGTGATATTTCTACATTATAGTTTCTGCCATCACACTCACCAATTTATTCAACATGATTGTATCTAGTTAGTGAACATCATATGGAACAAATTTGAATTGTGTGCCATGATTGGATAAACCCAAATGTCAAGAAAGAATAATGAATAGATAAAATTTTCTAAAATACTTTAGTCTTAGGACTATTAGAACTTAGTTCTAGAACTTAGAACTTAGAACTTAGAACTAGTCTTGCAAACTATTCCTATGTGTTTTGAAACATGTTATTTTCAATCTAAATTCCACTTATTCTATGAATACCCTAAAACCTTCCACAACAGGTGATCCTTCTAAAATTAAAGATTAAGAACAAGAAAATTATCATTGGAAATACATGGCCCTGATAATGATTGTCTGCCTGACTACAATCATCACAGGATCCACTGCCTTAGAGTGTTTACTGTTACACGCCCTCTCCATCAAACACCACCCACTGTTAGGTTTCTTCTTCCTCTTTTGTTGAGGACAATAAATCTTCACTATTTTACATTTTATATGTAAATTGCACTTATTTACTTTCAAAATGCAGCTTGCTGGTCCTATAGCCTTGTTTTTCATTGTCCAGTTGATCTTTTAAACTGTGAAAATAGTTGTGTCTTGAGCTGAGTGAGATACGTCTTATTTTTTCCATTAAAAATAGAAATATTTTTGTATTTAATGGCCTTTCACTTAGAGTTTTTAGGAACAAGTTAAAATCATTATGTGAGTGATAGTTTTACATGAATACATGAGACAATTTTTGATCCCAAATTCTTATATTCTAGTAGTAGTAGGAAAGGGATCCATGCAGGGGAAAAAAAAAAAAACTGTGTAAAAGCAAGTGAACAGAATAATTACAAGAATTGATAAATTATATTAAAAAAAGACAAAGGGGTATAGTGCCAGGAGGTGTAAAACTGCCTTATCTAAGGTTATCAGGGAGGGTCTCTGGCTTATAACTGAGACAGCCATACAATCAGCTGTGTGATCATTATTAAACTTGACTGAATACAAACAGCAAAGGCCAGCTTGGAGGGATCAAGCTTGGGAAATACAGGGACCAGAAAAAGAAGTCAGTATGGTTGAAATAGATGGAATGAAGGTTAAAAAAAAAGACAAAATAATGCCAGAATGGTCAACAGCATCAAGATTATAGAGGTATTATAACAGGGTAACAACAATACATCTTTATTTAGGATAGTCCCAGTTTATGACATTTTCCTGGAGTAATAATAATAATGCTCATTTTTATTCTCAGAAATGTCCTCATGGTCACCTTCCATATAAAGCATGGTACATAGATTAGATTTATTCAAATGCGAGGAGTAAACATTTGTAGATTTGTAATAGAGTAGTGATATAATATGATTCAGATTCTAAAGAGCTAATTGTAGATGATACATAGCCAATGGACTTTTGGGAACTTGTAGGTTTCTGGCCTGAGCACAGGTTGTAAAATGGTATCATTAATTGAATTGAAAAAGACTAGGGAGGAAGTAGGCTCTTTAAAAGTGAAAGGTTTCTTCATTGGATATTTTCAGTTTGTTGTGCCTATTGACATTCAAGTAGAGATTCCAAGTAGACAATTAAGTCCATAATTTTAAGTTGTGAAGGGAAAGACAGGGCTATAGATATTAATTGGGATTAGACACCATAAAAATAGTCTTTAAAACTGTGTGACTTAACAAGGTCACCAATAACAGAGAAAAAAGCTTAAATCGGAATGTTGAGGCATTCTGATGCTGAGACAAGGAGGATGATGGACAAAGAAACAAATTACTGTAGGTCTAGGTAAATAAATTTAGACAGAGAAATAGAGATGAAGACATCCTGAGAAACACAAGGTGATACTCAGAGTGAGATAACTGTAATTGAAATCTTGCTGGATAGCAGTAATGAGGGTTCCATAGGGCATGCCTTGAGAATGGGTGACTGAGATGGGTTACACAAAACGATCATCAGAGGTGAGGGCAATGAGGTATTAGAAAGATCATCTACATGGTTATTGAAATTATTGGAATAGTGAACAAGATGATGGAAAAATAGAGAACTATTCTAATGCTAATGGCTTTGGTGTGTGAAGCAGAATGAAAGGGTGAACTAAACAATAAGGTGGAGGAGTCTGGGGTATGTGCTTCAAAAGACTTGGGGGTTTCAGGCATGAGAAAGGAATAATTATCAGGAAGACCCACTGGTTTGTGGATGTCAAAAGCAAAAAGAAAAAAGTCAGCAGTTTAGTAGCTTAGAGATTAAAAGTGCCTAGACAAGTGCAGTGAAACACATACATATAGTTCTGATTAAAACATGAAGTAAAGGGAACGTTCGGAAAAGAAGTTTACAACATAAAGATTTGATGAGATTAATTCCAATTGTGTTTCTGAGAGAGAAATGGATAATCCATATGTATTATGGTCTTCTTATGGATGGAACCATTATGCAGTTTATGAGACTGAGTGGCATTGAGGTAGGTACGACAGCACGGTTCTCTGTGTTCAGCTTTTCAAAGTTTTCAGAGACTATATCAACATGAGGGCAGGGATGTATTGCCAGTTGCACATGGAGGTCTCCAGAGACACCAAAATATCTTCCCAGAAGCCCATCAAGACCAGCAGAGGAGTAGCTTCATCAGAATGTTGTTAAGGGCAGACAGAGAGTTTTCAAGCCAAAGTCATCCCTGACTTCAGGCTTCATAGCTGTGCCTTCCTCACAGGTCCAACTCTCTCTTTCCCCAAGAGAAGAAACTTGTCAGGGACAGAAGCCCATGTTTTGGCTATTGTGAATAATACTACAATAAACCTAAATACCTACCAGTAAATGAATGGATAACAAAGATGTGGTGCATATATATATATACAATGGAATATTATTCAGCCCTGAGAAAGGAGGATATCTTGCCATTAATGGCAACATGGATGGACCTTGAGTATCTTCTGCTCAGTGAGAATTTTAAAAAGTCAAACTCATAAAAAACAGAGAGTAAAATGGTGGTTACCAGGGGTTGGGTGGTTGGAGAAATAAGTTGATGTTATTTAAGGGTACAAACCTGCAATGAGTAGTAAATTAGCCAAAGATATCTAATGCACAGTATAATGAATGAAAACAAAGATATTGTACTATAATTATGTGATGTGATAAATATCGCTACAACAGCAATCATATTACAATATATAAATATATCAAAGTAACAAGTTGAACACCTTAAATTTATACAATGTTATTTGTCAAATATATTCAATAAAAAAAGAAGTTCAGGCCTCTTTGAAATAGTTCTGGATCTAACACACAGAGAATAATTATGGTAGTTTCATTCTCCAGGTGTCATCAGAGACATTAGACAACAAACCCCAGTAGTCCTAGGGTCTCTTCAGAGTACAGAGGGCTCACATCATTCAAGAGGGTACAAGTCCCTAGTGGTCTGGCCCCTCAGATGAGATGCCCTGTCTTCCCTAACCCTGAAGTTTTCTTTCACTCAGAACTACCCAGACTGATTATATTCAGAAAATCTTTTAAAAATTTACTAGGATTTGTTTATCTCCTCTAAGGAATCCTGGAAAGGATTCACGCTTTAGGACATCGGACCTTTAAACTTGGCAAGGAGAAAAGATTAGACTAATATGGTATCAAAATTCCCTTGTTGTTTAGATTGGAGATGGTTCCCTATAGGCATACCTCATTTTATGATGCTTCACTTCATTGCACTTTGCAGATCATTTTTTTTTTTTTTTTTTTACAGATTGAAGGTTTGTGGCAACCTTGTGTGGAGCCATTTTTCCAACAGCATTTGCTCACTTTGTGTCTCTGTGGCATGATATCTCACAATATTTCAAGCTTTTTCATTATTATTATATTTATTATGGTGATCTGTTGTGAGTGATCTTTGATATTATTATTGTAATTGTTTTGAGGTGCTACAAACTGTACCCATGTGAGACAGTTAACTTGATAAATGTTGTGTGTGTTCTGACTGTTCCACTGACCAGCTGTTCCTCCATCTCTTTCCCTCTCCTCAGGCCTCCCTATTCTCTGAGACACAACAATATTGAAATTAGGCCAATTAATAATGCTACAATGGCTTTAAAGTGTTCAAGTGAAAGAAAGAGTTGTACGTCTCTCACTTTAAATCAAAGGAGAGAAATAATTATGCTTAGTGGGGAAGGCATGTCAAAACCTGAGACAGGCCAAAAACTAGGCCTCTTGTGCCAAGTTAGCCAAGTTGTGAGAGCAAAGAAAAAGTTCCTGAAGGAAATTAAAAGTACTACTCCAGTGAACACATGAATAACAAGAAAGCAAAACAGCCTTATTGCTGATATGAAGAAAGTTTTAGTGGTCTGGATGGAAGATTAAACCAGCCACAACATTCTCTTAAGCTAAAGCCTAGTCCAGAGTAAGAACCTAACTCTCCTTAATTCTATGAAGGCTGAGAGATGTGAGGAAGCTACAGAAGAAAAGTATAAAGCTAGCAGAGGTTGGTTCATGAGGTTTAAGAAAGAAGCCGTCTCTGTAACATAAAAGTGCAAGCCAAAGCAGCAAGTGCTGATATAGAAGCTGCAGCAAGTATCCAGAAGATCTAGCTAAGATAATTAATGAAGGTGGCTACCTTAAATAACAGATTTTCAATGTAGATGAAACAGCCTTGTATTGGAAGAAGATGCCATCTTGCAAAGATAGAGAGGAGAAGTCAATGCCTGGCTTCAAAGTTTCAAAGGACAGACTGAGATGGGCTGGAAAGAACAGCTGGTCTAGTGGCACTCAAGCCAAGAGAAGGACAGGTAGAGCTGATAGTTTGCAGAGCAAAACTAGTGGACCTGTTCAGCCAGAAAACTTGGGACAGGGTTGGCTTGAGTTAAGACAACAAAGAGCTTCACTGGCTTTAAAGCTGCTTCTCTCACTGCATCTGGGCAGAGAAACTAATTTGTAACCCTACTCATTGCTGAATACAGCCTCCAGTATGTCCAACAAAGGAACCTAACAAGGGCACATGGGAAGCTGCATAGCCCATCAAACAACCCTACTTACAGGGATAATTTAACAGAGAGTACAGCCTGTGGCTTTCTCTGTATGCAGAGGAAAACTGGTGTCCTTTTTCCTGACCAGGGAATTCAATATACACTCTTGCCTGATTTAGGTCCCCAAACAACAAGCCATACAGGCCCTGGGCTCTATCCTGCTATGCTGCCAGGGCACAGAATCTAATTCATAGCCCCATCTACTACTGAAAATAGTACCCAGTCCCAACCATCTAGTAAACTTGACCAGAGAATCCAGGCAACCATGGATCCCAGCCTACAGCCTTACTTAGATAGGAAACCAAGCCAGCAGTCCTATCCAACTCTTCTAAGCCAGTGGCACACTTCTCCATCCCCTACCTCAGAGCTTGATCAATTGCCTCAACCAAAAATAAACCATAATAGCAGACCCCATTTACTCAAGGGCATTATGAACAGACATGCCCAGAAACCTAAACGCACCTGACTGGTAAAGATTTGTCTCTGCCAAAGTAAACCTATGAAGTCTGGAAGAGTAACCTGATTAATCAAATGTGCAGATACCAAGTAAAGAATCAAGGATCACAAAAAAATCAAGTGAATATGACACCAACAAAGAAAACTCTAATAAAGCCCAAACAGTTGAACTTAAAGAAATAGAGATCTATGAACACTCAGACAAAGAATTCAGAATAATCCTCTTAAAGAAATTTTGTGAACTACAAGAGCACAAATAGACAACTAAACCAAATTAGGAAAGCAATGCACGAGCAAAATGAGAAGTTTTACAAAACAATAGAAATACCCAGAAACTTCTCTAGAGTTGAAAAATATTATAACTGAATTGAAGAATTCAATAGAGAGTTTCAAAAGCAGACTCAACCATGTAGAAGAAAGAATCAGAAAGCTGTAGAATAGGGCATTAGAAATTAGAGGAGCAAAAAGAAAAAAGAATGACAAAGAGTGAAGAAAGCCTATGAGACTTTTGGGATACAATGAAAAGAAATGATATTTGCATTATGGGGATTCCAGAAGGAGAAGAGATAGAAAAAGAGACAGAAAGTATATTTCAAGCAATAATGGCTGAAAATTTTCTAAACTTGGAGAGAAAGATAGACATCCAGATCCATGAAGCCCAAAGGACCCCAAACAGGGTAAACCCTAATAGGGCTATACTGAGATACATTATAATTAAAGTGTCAAAAGACAAAGAAAGAAGAAAGAATTTTAAAAGCAACAAGAGAAAAAAGAGAAGTTACATACAAGGGAATCCCTTGATTTCTCAACAGAAACATTTCAGGCCAGGAGAGAATGGGATGACACATTCAAAATATTGAAAGAAAAGAACTTTCAACTAAGAATACTATACCTGGCAAAGCTGTCATTCAAAAATGAAGAAGGAGTAAAGACTTTCCTAGACAAACAAAAGCTGAAGGAGTTCATTATCACCAGAGCTGCCTTACAAGAAATTCTAGAGGGACATCTTTGAATGGAAGTAAAAGGATGCTAATTAACATCATAAAAACATAAAAAGATAGCATAAAACTCACTGAGAATGATAAATATATAGTCAAAGTTAGATTCTGTAATTTGATAATGGTGGTGCATAATTCACTTACAACTTTAGTTTAAACGTTAAAAAAAGTAGCAACAATAACCATAGCAACAATAATCGGTTATTATACAACACAAAAAATATGTAAATTGTAACAACAGTAACCTAAAATGTGAGGGGAGGAGAAGTAAAAGTGTAAAGTTTAGAAATTCTACTGAATTTAAGTTTTTATCAGCTTAAAATAGGGTGTTATAATTCTAAGATGTTTTATGTAAGTGTCATGGTAAACACAAAGAAAAACCTGCCGTAGTTGAGCAAAAGAACATGACAAAAAAAGTCAAAGCATACTGATACCAAAAGACATCAAAACATGAAAAAAGTCAGCAAGATAAGAAACAAATAACAATAGATCCACAAAACAACCAGAAAACAATTAACAAAATGGTAAGTCCTTACCTATCAATAATTGCTTCAAATGTAGATGGATTAAATTCCCAAATCAAAAGATATAGAATGACATGATTGAAAAAACAAGATCCAATGATATGCTGCCTATGAGAGACTCACTTTAGCCATAAAGACACACATAGACAGAGTAAAGGATGGAAGAAGACATTTCAAGCAAATAGTAATCAAAAAAAAAAAAAGCAGAAGTAGCTATAGTTATATCAGACAAAATAGACATTAACCTAAAAATGGTAAAAAGAGACAAAGAAGATCATTACATAATAATAAA
This sequence comes from Tapirus indicus, assembly GCA_031878705.1. Classification (NCBI taxonomy): domain Eukaryota; kingdom Metazoa; phylum Chordata; class Mammalia; order Perissodactyla; family Tapiridae; genus Tapirus; species Tapirus indicus. The sequence goes on along the minus strand of CM062923.1, from coordinate 74,421,339 downwards.
GGGGTCAATCCATCAAGAAGATATAATAATTGTAAATATTTGTGCACCGAACATCAGAGTGCCCAAATATATAAAGCAAAAACTAACAGAGCTAAAAGGAGAAATAAACAGTAATACGATAATAGTTGGGGACTTCAACACTCCACTCTCAACAATAGATTGATCATCCAGACAGAGAATCAATAGGGAAACAGTGGATTTGAACAACACTATAGACCAAAAGGATCTAACAGACATAGAGTACATTCTATCCAACAACAGCAGAATACACATTCTTCTCAAGTGCACATGGAATATGTTCTAGGATAGAGCATAGGTTAGGCCTCAAAACCAGTCATAGAAAATTTAAGATTAAAATCATACCAAGTATCTTCTCTGACAACAATGACATGAAATTAGAAATTAATAAGAGGAAAACGGAAAATTTGTGAACACATGTACATTAAACAATAGTCTCCTGAACAACCAATGGATCAAAAAAAATTAAAAAGGAAATAAAGTTTCTTGAGACAAATGAAATGGAAACACAACATACCTGAACTAGTGAGATGCAGCAAAAGCAGTTCTAAGAGGGAAATCCACAGCAATAAATGCCTACATTAAGAAGTAAGAAAGATCCCAAATAAATAACCTAACTCTGCTTCTTAAGGAACAAGAAAAAGAACAAACTGAGCTCAAAGTTAACAGAAGAAAGGAAATAATAAAGATTACAACAAAAGTAAATGAAATATAAAACAGAAAAACAATAGAAAAGATTAACCAAGCTAAGAGTTGGTTCTTCCAAAAGATAAATAAAATTGACAAACCCTTAGCTAGACTAACTGGGGGGAAAAAAAGAGAGGATCCAAATCAACAACATTATGAATGAAAAAGAAGACATTACAACTGATACCACAGAAATACAAATTCATGTATCACTTGATGGAGATACATTCTGAGAAATGCATTGTTAGGCAATTTTGTTGTGCAAACACCATAGAATATACTTAACTAAACCTAAAGGACATAGCCTACTACACACCTAGGGTTAGTGGTACTAATCTTGTGGGACCACCATCATATATGTGGTCCATCATTGACAGAATCGTCAGTAAGCAGTCACAACTAAGGATTATAAAAGTCTACTATGAACAACTATACACCAACAAACTGGACACCTCAGAAGAAACGGAAAAATTCTTAGAAACATACAACTTACTAAGACTGAGTCAGGAAGAAACAGAAAATCTGAATAGACCAATTACTAGTAAAGACATTGAATCAGTAATCAAAAATCTCCCAATGAAGAATAGCCCGGGACCAGATGGCTTCACTGGTGAACTTTATGAAACACTTAATGAAGAACTAACACCAATACATCTCAAACTCTTCCAAAAAATTGAACAGGAGAGAACACTCCCAAACTCATTTTACAAGTCCAGCATTATCCTGATACCAAAACTAGAAAAGGGCAATATCAGAAAAGAAAACTACAGGCCAATATCCTTGATAAACATAGATTCAAAAATTCTCCATAAAATATAGAAAACCAAATTCAGCAGCCACTGAAAGAATCATTCACTATGATCAAGTGGGATTTACCCCTGCAACGCAAGAATGGTTCAACATAAGCAAATAAATCAATGTGATACATCACATTAACAGAACAAAAAAATCATATGATCGTCTCAATAGACTTAGAAAAAGCATTTCACAAAATTTAACATCCATTCATGATAAAAACTCAACAAATTAGGATTAGAAGGAACATATTTCAACATAATAAAGACCATACATGACAAGCCCACAGCTAATATCATGCTCAATGGTGACAAGTTAAAAGTTTTTCCTGTAAGATCAGGAACAAGACAAGGGTGCAAACCCTCACCACTCCTATTCAACATAGTACTGGAAATCCTGGCTAGAGCAATCAGGCAAGAAAAAGAAATAAAGTGTATCAGAATAGGAGAGGAAGAAGTAAACTTGTCTCTATTTGCAGATGACATGATTTTATATCTACAAAATCCAAAAAATTCAACCAAAAAAATGTTAGATCTCATCAATGAATTCAAGAAAGTTGTAGGATACAAAATTAACATACAAAAATATCAGTAGTATTTCTATACATAACAAATTTTCTGAAAATGTAATAAAGAAACTGTTCTCTCTTACGATAGCATCAAAAACAACAAAATACTAAGGAATAAATTTAACCAAGAAGGTGAAAGATCTCCACTCTGACATGTGTAAGACATTGATGAAAGAAATTGGAGAAGACAAAAGTAAACAGAAAAGTAGTTCATGTTCCTGGATTGGTAGAATTAATTTGTTAAAATGTTAATATTACCAATAGTCATCTATAGATTCAATGCAATTCTTTTCAATATTCCAATGGCATTTTTTTCAGAAGTAAGAAAAAAAACACTTGTAAAATTTATATGGAACCATAAAAGACCTCAAATATTCAAAGAAATCCTGAGAAAGAAGAGCAAAGCAGGAGGAATCACACTTCCTGATTTCAAGTGATACTGTAAAGCTAGAGTAATCAAACCAGTATGGAACTGCATAAAAACAGACAAATAAACCAGTGGAACAGAATTAAGAGCCCAGAAATAAACCCAAGCAAGTCAACTAATACCTTACAAAGGAATCAATAAAACTCAATGGAGAAAAGAGAGTTTCTTCAATAAATAGTGCTGGGATAATCGGATGTTCACAAGTAAAAGAATAAAATTGGACCTCTATCTTATACCACTCACAAAAATTAACTTGAAATGGATTAAAGACTTACACATAAGACCTGGAACCACAAAACTCCTAAAAGAAAACATAGAAATAAAGCTCCTTGACATAGGTCTTGGTAATCATTCTTTGAATATGACACCTAAAGCACCAGCAACAAAATCAAAAATAAACAAGTGGGACTACATCAAACTAAAAAACTTTTGTACAATAAAAGAAACCATCAACAAAGTGGAAAGACAACCTACCGAATGGGAAAAACATATTTGCAAACCATATATCTGATGAGGGTTAATATCCAAAATATACAAGTAACTCATACACTTGAATAGAAAAAAATAGATAACTCAGTTAAAAATGGGCAAAGAACTTAAATAGACATTTTCCCAAAGAAGATATATGAAAGGTCAACAGGTACATGAAAAGATGCTCAATATCACTAGACATTAGGGAAATGCAAATTAAAACCACAATGAGATATCACCTCATGCCCATTAGAATGGCCATCATTAAAAAGACAAGAGATAACAAATGTTGGCATAGATGTGGAGAAAAGGAAACCTTTGTGAACTTTTCATGGAGTTATAAGTTGGTACAACAAATTCACAGTATGGAGGATCCTCAAAAAATTAAAAATAGAACTACCATATGATCCAGCAATTCCACTTCTGGGAATACATCCAAAGGAAACAAAAATACTAACTCAAAAATATATCTGCACCCCCCATGTTCATAGCAGTATTATTTATAATAGCCAAGACATGGAAACAACCTAAGTATCTGTCAATGGATGAATGGATAAAGAAGTTGTGGTATATATATTATACAATGGAATATTATTTAGTCATGAAAAATAAGAAAATTCTACCGTTAGTGACAACATGGATAGACCTCAAAGGCATTATGCTAAGTGAAATAAGTCAGACAGAGAAAGAAAAATAATATATAATCTCACTTATATGTGGAATTAAAAAAAAAAAAACCTCAGAGAAAGAGATTAGACTTGTGGTTACCAGAGGCAGAGAGAGAGGGAATTGGAGGAAGGTGGTCAAAAGGTACGAACTGCCAGTTATAAAGTAAGTCAGTACTAGAGATGTAATGTACAATGTGATAACAATAGTTAACACTGCTGTATGATATATAGGAAAGTTGTTAAGAAGGTAAATCCTAAGAGTTCTCAACACAAGAAGAAATTTTTTTCTCTTCTTTTTTTTCTTTTTATTGTATCTATATGAAATGATGGATGTTAGCTGAACCTATTGTGGCAATCAGTTCACAATATATGTAAATCAAGCCATTATGCTGTATACCTTACACTTATATAGCGATGTATATCAATTATTTCTCAAAAAAAAAAAAGTGGAACAAAAGGATATATACCCCTAAGGAGCTTACAGATTTCTTGGCAGATTTCTTTTAAAGACTTGCAGTAGTTACTTAATAAGTGTTTATGAGGCTGCCACACTGCCATATTTTCCACAAATATGAGGAAGACTATTCCTAACCTACAGACACAGAACCACTTCTAGTTTTCAAATAGCTTATATGTCCCCAACTCTTTTGCATATTTCCTCCCTAGAGACGGGGTTCACTTTTAGAGGGTCTTATAATGCAGTCTTGCTCTTTAGGATGTGGGTGACAAATATCTCTTTGGTCAGAGACCGAAAGATGTTGTTATTGGCTCCACTGTTCTGGATATTGGCTCTCGGGATTCCTTGTAAGAAATGGATGAGGATAGTTAAAAGCTAAATAAGTCCTGGGGATATAATGTACAACATAGTGACTATAGTTAACAATACTGTATTGTATATTTGAAAGTTGCTAAGAGAGTAGATCTTAAAAGTTCTTATCACACACAAAAAAATTGTAACTATGTGTGGTGATGGATGTTAACTAGACATTGTGATGATCATTTTGTAATATCTACAAATATTGAATCATTATTTTGTATACCTGAAACTAATGTAGTGTTATATATCAATTAAATCACAATAAAATATTTTAATGTTCTGCACATTACTGTGACAGTAGAAAGAATGGAGTGTTAGGAGATCCTGCTATTGTGATAGTTACAAGAGCCTTCTGTATAAAACTATAGTTGAGAATACAGTAACATGATGAAGACATAGGTCCATTATGTTACGTGAGGGTTGGCCTTATTTGTTCTTTGATAGTAAGGCCTTTCCATCTGACAGTTGAGATTTAATGGCCAAACAAGGAGATTGAAAGAATAGTGGAGTCATAAACAGCAATCATCTCCAAGGATGATATCTTGCTCAGGCACTGCTTTTTGTGACTGGTCTCAAGATAGAATGCCTTTCCTGATAGGAAGTAATTATTTTCTAGATGTAAGTGGTTGTCAGTACAATTATCTCTACATATAATTCAGGGATGATCAAGGGTGATGCTTTGTACCCCAAGGTAGGTCTAGGGGGGACCAATTACCATCTTGTTTTGAACAAAAAATGTGAAGTAAAAAGTAAAATCTAATTGACAAACAAGCAATTCAGTACTGTCCTTTTGTAGATATTCTTGATCCTGTCAGGTTTTCACACAATGGTGGTTGTTTGAATTTAGCAGCTCTGAAAGATTATTAAGTAACTTTGAAACACAAACAGAGTTTCTCTTAACACTAAGCCAACAGTAGGATGAAAAATTGCTTAGCTGTCTAAGTAGACTCAAGATACAAGTTTAGGTGACATAGTGGTTAAGTTTGTGCACTCTGCTTCGGCAGCCCAGGGTTCGCAGTTTCAGATCCTGGGCATGGACCTACGCACTGCTCATCAAGCCATGCTGCAGCAGTATCCCACATACAAAAAAAAAAGAGGAAGATTGGCACAGGTGTTAGCTCACTGACAATCTTCCTCAAGCAAAGAGAGGAGGATTGGCAACAGATGTTAACTCAGGGCCAATCTTCCTCACCAAAAAAAAAAAAAAATACAAGTTCAAGAACTTCCTGAAAGCTGCCTCCCATTGCCTGGAACTTCAGTAAGAAACAAACTGTTTGACCTAGTATCTAAGAGAAAAACAGATTAATAAAAGACAATAGTTAAAAATGATTTCTACTTTAATGACAGAGCATAAAATTCAGATCAAACTTTCCAGTAAGAATATCTAGGAAAAATGTTTAAAAATATATATATACTTAGAGGCATTGGCTATTTTTTAAGGGAGTGAAGAATTCCAGGGCTAGGAAAAGGAAATACAGAGAAAGGAATTTGGCATTGATGATTGATTGATTTCTAAGGAGCAATTCATTCCAAAACAAGAAGCCAAAAAGCCAAGAAGCTGATCAGTAAAATTTTATTTTTTTAACTTTTTATTATTGAAAAGTGCAAAAATCATAGGTCAAAACAGTTCAATGAATTATCACAAAGTAAACAAACTTATGTAACTGGCACCCCCTCCCAAACTCTAGATCCTCCCTTCTCCTGAAAGATAACCCATATCCTGAATTCTAAAAAGATATTATTTTTTCCTGCTTTCATTTTTATATAAATAGACTAAAATAATATATGATTCAGTTAGGGGAAAAAAAACACTCCTCCTGTGTTTCTCCTTTACTGTCACACTGCTACCACACTCTCAATACTTCTAACACCAGATATGAGGGGTTTTTTTCCACACTAAGCAATTCTCTGCAACAACTGGGTGTCCTACAATTCAATTCAATTCTGACACTAACCCAAGTGTAGTGTAGATCTCACAGGTTAAGGGCTCAGTCCCACAAGACTGCCCCCCACTTCAGATGCCAATTGCAAGCAGTAGGTCCCCAGGATACAAAACCTTCTGTCCAACTTGGCTACAAATCGGAATTTCTCATGACCCCCCAACCCCCGCCCCCGGATTCATTTGCTAGAACAGCTCACAGAACTCAGGAAAACAGTTACTTACATTTGCCAATTTATTATATAATAAAGGAAAAGATAAAGGATACAGATGAACAGCCAGATGAAGAAACACGTAGGGCAAGGTCTGAAAGGGTCACCCTCCCACCATGTGGATGTGTTCACCAACCCACAAGCTCTCTGAACCCCATACTATTGGGATTTTTATGGAGGCTTCAATTATTAATGCTACTTCCAGTCCCTCTCCTCTCTCTGGAGAATGAGGGGGAGCTGGAGGTGACAGTTCCAAGCTTCTAATCATGGCTTGGTCTTTCTCATGACCAGCCCCAATCCAGTAGCCCACCAAGAGTCACTTCATGAGAACAAAAGACATTCCTATCACCCAACTGATCCACCACACTCTATGAGAAAGAACATTTTTTGTTCATTATCTGAAGAGCCACATTTGTCACAAATCAAGTGTCCCCAATAGATATAGTTCTGTTCATGGACTATGTTTTATTCCATTGGTCTCTTTGTCTATCCTTGTGGCAATACTACATTATATCAATTACTGTCTTTCAGTAAATCTTATTAGCCAATAAAGTATTATCCTGACATTGTTCTCCTTTAAATTTATCTTTGTTCTTCTTATCTCTCTGAATTCCCTATACATTTCAAGATTTTCTTTACAAAAAAAGAAAACTATTTGAGTTTTTATTGGGAGTACATTGAACCTATAGATCAATTTGTTGAAAATAGATATTTTGAGGTTTCTGATGTATGAATGCGTTATATTTCTGCATTTATTTAGGTCTCCTTTACTTTCTTCTACCAAAGTTTTATTATCTTCAGGTCTATATGGTTATTAACCCCTGACATGTATTTATGCAGACAGTGTACGGGCACATGTCCTCTCGATTGTACATTCAGCTTACAATTTATCATTAATTGCAAATATAATAAATTATCCTTGATAAATTGTTGTTTTGAACATCTGTCTTCATTACTAAAATTCAATTTTCCATTTGGACAGGAATCTTACTGTCTTGATAATTGCTGTGTCCCTAGGCCTTAATAAAATGGCTCCTTGCAAATAGTAAGTGCTCAATCAATATTTATTTTTATATTCCATGATTAATTGAATACCTAGAATTATTCAGGAGGTTCATTATACCTTACCATCTTTCCTTTGAAATAAAAATTCCAAATAAATAAAAGAAATTTGGATATTTTTAAACTCTGCAGGTTTATAGATTTGTCATTAACATGGAAATTCATGTTGGCCTTTTGAAACTGTGGAGATAGTTTATTGACCACTGTTAGTTGTCTGGGGACTCTTACAATCTCTGCCTCAGTTAGAAACCATGGCACAAATTTCTGGCAAATCAGAAAAACCTGAATCTAAGGAGAAGGACTCTATCTAGGCATTTCTCATAAAAAGTCCCAGGTTACTATGTAATTAATTGGATTTTCTCATGATGATGAAAAAAGAATTCACTACCTACCAATTTTCCAAGTTAACTTCTGAGTGTCCTGATTCCAGAGCTGGATTCAGAGAGAGTTTCTTGAGCTACTGGCATGAACCTCACCTGTTCTTGCTGTCAACAGTGCAGGGGCCCATTCCTCCTCTCATCACCACTCACAGCATATCTGCCTACTGAGGCCAATCCCTAATATTCTTGTCTCCCAACAGGGAGGGGCCTTGATGCTCATATAAATCACTCCTTGCCCTAATTGTTGGTCAATTGTAGATAATTTGTAGATGTCACAGCAATGTAACAATATGTTTCTGTGGTCATGGGGTGGTAGTGGGTAAGAACAAGGACATAAATCTCAACCATCAATATAGAGATTGGAGAAGAAGAATTTGGGGCTGAAATACAGTACTTATAAGGGTACTTATAGTTGCTGTCCATTGAAATTTACATGTTTTCCTATTTGGGGGTGAAAAGGATCCTAGAAACTACCAAATTCAATCTCATTATTTCATAGGGGAAAGAAAATATTTAGGGTTCAGAAAGTGGCTTTCCATGGGTCATTTGGTAAAACAATGAAAATTGTGGTACAAGACAAAAAAATCTTCCAAATAATTGTTGCTGTTAGTTTCATTTGATCCCTTTAAAGTTGAAAACTTCTTGTGAAGAATCTCTGCTTTCTCACAGAAGAGGTCATGCAAATGACTTTTCATCATCTGCTTTCTTTCTCTTAACTGGGCTTTACAAGCAGAATTTTATTCAGAATGAAAAGGAGACTTGACTTAGATTTCCCTTCCAAGAGGAGCTCACTCATTTGTTTACTAATAAGAACCTATATTTCCACTTAATATTTTTTATTTTATATATAATTCCATATTCCCTATTTTATTGTTTTTAAATATTTAAATACATTTATATTACCAAAAAGTCCTCAAAGTGAGGAAGGGGCATAGGATAGCCTTGGCCCACTCAGGCAGCCCAGAAGCAAGGAGGGCTGAAGATGCAAAGTCCAGCTCTATGCTATAGAAATCTCCCTGAGAGCTCCCTCCCTAACCCAGCCTAGTGTCCTTTTGATCAAGCTTGGTGTGCTGGAGTTTATGGTAGGGGTAGGTTCCCTTCAAGTGGAGACACCAGGACCCCAGCATCTGAAAGGATGGTGGTCCTCCAGAATTCCTGATGTATGCCCATGTCTTCAACCCCACAAACTCATTGTAGGTGACCCTGGGGGTAGGCAGGCCAGACCAGCTTGGCTGAGCATCTAGATAGAGCAGGGGGAGTTTCCTCTCCAGGCTGCCCCTGAAGCTGCAGTCATGAAGTGAGATGTGGGATGTGGCTTCCTTATGTCTCCCCCATTGGTTCACACCAGGCACCAATGCATGAGGGGTGTCTGGACAGGAAGGAAGCTTCACACTCCAGAGTCACAGAGCCAGGGGTTAGCTCCAGGGGTTGATGCTCATATGTTGCTGAGAAAAGAGGGAGTCCTCAGTGAAGGCAGCCAGAATCGGTGCCTCTCATTGTCGCTGCCATCAAGGGTGATTAGCTGTAAGCTTCCCAGTAGGACCTTGAGGTTGACCCAGGACACTTATGAAGGCTCCAAGGGCCACACCAGGTGGCTGTGCCTCACAAAGGGAAAGATGGTGAGCCTCTCCAAGACAGCTCCATCCGCAGGTCACCACACATGTCCCACTTCTGCTTCTTAGTTTCTCTATCTCGTGCACTACGGTGAAGCCTCAGCAGGAGTTCCTCTTCACTCCCAGTTAGAGACTGTTGACAGATTAATCCTTCTCAATCTGGTGACTGAGGACCACGTTGTTGAGCCACAGGCAGCTGCTGTTCAGGATAAAGTATGAATATAGAAGCCGTCTAAGAGCAGATCCACATCCTGGGGCTGTGGTTCTCACAGAACTTCATCATGAGGAGCTTGGTGTTGCCCATAGAGCTGGTCAGATACAGCAGCTTGGCTTTTACGGACTGGAACTTCTTCACCACCAGGTGGTTGTACGTGCCCAGCCTCCGCAAGAGTGGCAGCACTTTCTCCACAATGTGCAGGGGACACTCTGCGTTCTCCCTCAATATATTCATGGGACGGATATAGAACCAAATTTAAGGTTCTCCCTGAAACAAAGCTAAAAGTCACTTTTCTTTCCCATAATAAAATTTACAGTTTGCTCTAATAGAAAAATAAAATCCTGGAGTGATGGCAAACATAATATTATAGACTCCTCATGCTTTTAATAAGGAGTAAAAATGAAAGTGAAAGTGAGGAAACCCGGGGAGAAGTTAGGAACCGATATTAAAAGGCCTGATTTGCTGACAATTGGATCAGGGTGGTGTATAAAGGTACAGAACGGAGAGGAAGAGATGACCCATAATAGGGATCTAGTCCCTATATCCCTACTCAGGTCAACTCTAGCCATCCATCAGAGCTCTGCATCTCTCTGTGGGATGGGCTAAGACTTTTGTTTCGCTACATTCAGAGCTCAACTTCCTCCTCTGCCCAATCCTGCTTACTCTTTCCAGAGATGTTGATCTCAAGAACATTCCCCAACAAGTATCCTTCATGCTAAACTCTACGAGTCTGCTTCCCAAGGGACAAAGCCTGTGACAAATGGTATCGGAGAGTAGCACAGGCCAGATTGTCATAATAAACTTCATAGGCAAAATGTGTAGATTTTCCAAAATGTGCAGGGGCAGAATGATGTCAGAAATGAGGATCTGTGGCAGTAGATAACTGATCACACAGTTATTAGAAATTAAATCACTGTGCAGATTCTTAGAACTTTGTCTATATAACTGGAAAACTCTAGGTCAGGTGAGTTGAAGCCTAAAGTCATAGTTTCTCAGTTCCTATTCTAAGTCAGTTCACAGTCTCAAGCTCATTGGTTGAGGGTAAGGCCAGGTCTTAAAGGAAGGATCCTGAAGTTTTGCCGTGGAAATATTGAGAAAATCTTGTTTCAATATTTTCTCTAAGGAGCCCAGGGCAATTTACAAAAGTAAATGTGAACTAAGGAATGGAAAATGCTCAGACTTTTCAGCAATGTAAGTTTTTCAACCTTGTCTAACATCTAAGTGCCAGATTACAAGTTTGATAAAAATTGGGTATTACTTTCCAGTCTGCATATTATAAGATATGAAAATACTCATGCATTTTTACCTCTACTGACTTAAATCACTGTGTGTCTTTCTTACATTATCCAGCAGTCCTCATTTCAGTCCCCCTGTTTCTTTAATAGACATAAGATACCTTCCATTTTCTATTTCTTCTTATGTCAGTTTTGAAAAATTTGGGGTTTTTTGCTCAGTTTTCATATTTGGGGCCTAGAATTGTTTATAATGTCCTCATTTTATCTTTTTAAATATCTGTAAGCAATAAGCTTATGTTTTTTTCTACTTTTCTGTGTGCATATTACCATTCAATAAAATTGAGGGGAATTTATAAATATTAAACATAACTGAGATTCATTCCTCTGATAAAGAAGGAGAAGGATTGCAATGTTTCATTCCCAGAATAAAGAAGAGTGCTGAGTTACTCAGGGTTCAGTTACTCTGAATAAATTATTGCATGATGAAGAAGAGGGCTTAGTGGTGTCTAAATCAATGCCCTCATCTGTCAACATCCTGCCCGAAATCCTGCAAGCTATCCAACAGGAAATCAATATAATGCTACAAAAATAATATTGAAAAATGTTTTCAAGAATTAATCAGTGCCTCACCTGCAATTCACATAATCCTGGAAAAATTTGTAAACTTGAAGCAAGGACATGAGTTAGCATTAGGAACTTGAGACATAAATAGATTCTGTATAGTTACTGTCAAAGCCTGGTATATGTCTTGACTTTTGTATGAGTTTTTCAGGAATTCACGTTTTCCAAATGCAACAATGAGCATAACGCTTATTCTAATGGTGAGAACCTCTTCAATCCTCACTGGTAAGAGAGGAGGTCATTTTGTGGATAATAATTCTAGGGAACAGCCAGACTTTCATAATCACAGGAATATTCTACTCTCTAAATTATGCTCAAATGTTAAGAAAAACAAATTTCCTGGATAGTATTATTTAAAAAAAAAGAAAAAGTAGTAAGTCTATACCTTTTCCACATATTTGTTAAAATGTCTTATTTACCTCATTTTCACATATCAAATCAAAATATTAGTTTTCTTCTTATTATTTATTTACGTATTTACTTTCGCTGAGGAAGATTCGCCTAGAGCTAACATCTGTGCCGATCTTCCTCTATTTTGTACATAGGACACTGCCGCAGCATGACTGATGAGTGGTGTAGGTCCATGCCTAGGATCTGAACCCACAAACCTGGGCCATCAAAGCAGAGCATGCCAAACCCAACCACTATACCATGGGGCCAGCCCCTCTTAGTACTTTCTGACAGTACTTTGTGCACCATTTTATTAATTATCTCTTGCTATATATTAAAATACCTACGATTTAGGAACTTAAAGTGACGAATATTTATTATTTCAGAGTTTCTGTGGATCCAGAAATCTGAGTGTGGCTTAGCTGGGTAATGCAAGCTCAAGTTTTCCCATGAAGTTACCATCAGGCTGACGGCAGGGCTGCAAGCTCATATAAAGGCTTGACTAGGGAGGGATCTACTTCCAAGCTTACTCACTTGGTTCTTGGAAGGTCTCTTTTCCTTGCCACCTGAGCCTACACCTACACAACACTGCCTCACAACATGGCAGCTGGCTTACCTCAGAGTGAGTGATCCAAGAGAGAACAAGAGACCACACAAGACCAAAGTCATATTTTTTTAAGCAAATGTCAGAAGCAATATCCTATTGCTTCTGCTGTATTTTATTCATTAGAAGTGTGTAAATAAGTTTGTGTCACACTCAAGAGGAAGGGAATCCACAAAGCATGAATACTAGCAGGAAACAATAATTGGGAACCATCTTAGAGGCTCCCTACCACAGTCTGCCTTTCTGGCACCAAGTGATTCAAATTCTCTAGCACACTAAATATACCCACCCATTCCTAAGATCTCCAAAAGTCTCATACCATTACAGCATGAGCTAAAGGTCCAGATATCATCTAAATCAGATCCAAGTGAGATGAGGCTCCTCTGGTGTAGTTTCTCAAGCATAGCTCCTACAGTACAGTTCCTCTTGATCTGTAGACATGAGAAACTAAAGGGACAAGACATCTGCCCCATATACATTTGTCACACTATAGTGAGACAGGCACAGGGTAACTATACAGTCATTCTTGTTCAAAAATGAGAAAATGGGTCACAAAGGAATTTCTGGGCCACAGTGATTCTGAAATCCAGCCAGCCAAATGTGGGGAAGTCTTTGATCAGGTCTCCAGTCCTGGGAGTAGTTCTTCCTGGAATTTGGCTTGGCCTTCTGGTCCCTTGGCTCTGCCCTCTGAGTTATCCTTCCCTTTTCAGGCAGCTGAGTAGCTTGTTCAGCCTCCTTTCTACCTGTAGAAGTCTGGGGCTCCAAGGCCTCTCTTCATTCTGTAAATTCTCTGTCACCCTCCTCAGTCCTAGCATCCCATTTCTAGTTACCAAAATGTATAACACTAGTTATTTATTACTGTGTAACCATTTACCCAAATCTAAAAGCTTAAAACAACAACCTTTTATTATTTCACATGTTCTGTGAGAATGTGGGCACGACCTAGCTGGGTGCCTCTGGCTCAAATTCTTTAATGAGTTTACAGAAAGGCTGCTGAGCAGTCATAGATTCATCAGCAGGCTTAATTAGTTGGGAGAGATCCACTTCTCAACCACTTATATGATTGTGGGGAGGCTTCATTCCTTCACAAGGCTGCCTCACCGTAAGGCTGCTGGATTCCCCCAGCAATAGTAAGCCAAAAGTACCCAAGTGACACAAGTATGCAAGACAGAAGTCACATCTTTTTAAAACTTGATATTGGATGTGACATCCTATCCGTTCTGCCACATTCCATGTTTTGGACACACAACAAAAAGTTCAGCCCACCCTCAACAGGAAAGGAGTGCAAAAGGACATGAATACCAAGACACAGGGATCATTGGGAGCCATCTTAAAGGCTGCCTCTCACGATTATTTATACCGACCAATAGTCTCACAAATTTTGCCACTTAGTAGTTCATCTTTTTTCTTTTATTTGACACGTTTTTAAAATATATTTGGAGGCAGTTATCCTTACAAGCATTTCCTTCATTGTTTTTGCTTTCATTTCCAAGCAAATTTCTAAGTGTCATTCTAAAAATTGCCTTAAAATTCAGTTTTGCTAAATCTTTTAAAGTTACATTTATGTGTTTACAAACACAAGTTATCTGACACTAGTTATCAATTCTATATTCCTGGGAAAATATATGGTTGGCACACATTGAGTTGTCACCATATGTCAACAGTCAGTTTAGACAAATATGGCTGCATAGACTCCCACTTCCTAGCCACCACTGAGGAGTTTGCAGTTTGTAGAGCAAAGTGTTAATTTTGAAATGCCCAGACACTTCACACGAGGTCCTGCTCAAAATGGGCACAGTAGACTAAAAGATAACAGACTCTTGTGTAATACCGTATTTTCTTGGGAATTGTTTGTAACTTTTTGATTTAAAAACCTTTTAAAATAAAGTATGATTTAAAAAAATAAAGCAAGAGAGGAAATTCATATGGTGTTAAACTTCTAAAATCCAGAGCAAACCAAAACAATTTAAAAAGAATTAATTAATACATTTAAATATAAGACCTTTTTCAACTTACAATTATTTTAATCTTTCCTCACTGTATAGGAAAGACCATGGTCCTCCTTTTAGGTACAGTGCAGGCCATATTTGCTTTTTCTGATTCTCTTTTGTCTCCTATTCCTCATGTTGCTGACTTCTGGCCTGGGTCAGCAGGGATTAAATAGTGTGACCACAGGAGGGAAATTCCTCCCTCGGACCAACCCCAGGGCCTCCTCTGACATGACCACCTGGAGATGGGTTTCTCAAGTGTAGAGAAGAGGAGGCAAATGGTCTCTGCAGCTGGAAGCCCAGTTCACCCCACCCCAGCTGCTTTGCATGTTCTCCCCAGCCCACCCTATGGTCCAGAACCCTTATCAATGCCTGGGTTGGTGCTCTGGGGAAGATCCATCTCAGTTAGGGCACAGAGTGGACCATGGAAGCCCCAGCTCAGCTTCTCTGCTTCCTGTTACTCTAGCTCCCAGGCGAGAGGAACACGGGATGGTTCTGCATGTCAGAGAAAACTCTGTCCATATTGTCATGACCTTTGACCTGACACCTTTGCTCAGCAAGGACAATAATTAAAGCTCAATGTAGATCAACTATCCTGGCTTTTCTGGGAAGACAACGGGTATAATCTAGATTATAAGGATGACTTTTGCGTTTTATCTTCAATTTCAGATACCACTGGACAAATTGTGGTGACACAGTCTCCAGCCTCCCTATCTTTGTCTCCTGGAGAAACAGCCACCCTCACCTGCAGCATCAGTCAGAGTGTTAGTAGCTACTTAGACTGGTACCAGCAGAAACATGGGCAGGCTCCCAGGCTCCTCACCTATGGTGAATACACCAGGGCCACCTGCACCCCAGCCAGGTTCAGTGGCAGTGGGTCTGGCACAGACTTTACTCTCACCATCAGCAGCCTGGAAGCTGAGGATGCTGCGGTTTACTACTGTGAGGAAGGCTACGATAAGAATCACAGTGATTCAGTCCCCAACATAAACCTCACCAGCCTCATCTGCCTTCACCCTGTTTCCCCCCTGGGGAACAGCTGTTTACTCTAGAGTCACAGAGACAGATCTTCAGCTGTTTTTTCTGTTCCCTCTAGAACTTTGTTCACATTCTATGGAAGGAGCATAGTCTCTAAGACTCTCTTTTGCTTCCCTTTTAAAATGTCAGATATTAAAAAGACCTAGAGAATGCCACCTTCATATTCATACATTTTACCAGGAGGAAATCGAGGATCAGGAAGAGTCATGCATAACCCAAGTTAATGTGAAGAGTTAATAGTGAATATACAAGAGAAACCTTGTTGCCCAGATTCTCTGGGCACTTCCTGTTTTGACCTGAACAAGTGATGGCTTGTTCATCTGCGCATGCATGTTTTCTGATAAAATGGTTCCAGAAATTTTTCCTATGTTCCCTCAGATGAAATTTCCTCTCAGTGACAGGAATAGAGTCTGGAGACCCTCCCCCGAAAATCATGAGCCTGGAATCTACATATCGGTTCCTTCTTTCCTGTCCTCTCAGCATAACCCTTTTCTCTCAGCTATTGCAGCTAGTCCAGTTGTAGAAGAGCCCAGGGCTCCGCTGAGGTGGGGAATCCATGGACATTCAGATGTTCTCACAACCCAGGTTTATATGTTCATTCCCTGTATCTAATAAACAAACTGTACAGTTTGTATTTCTACTTCAATACCTTATCCAGTATTCTGCTATTTGTTTGGAAACTGGGCAAGATAGTGCTCAGTTATCTGTCCATGGACAAGGTTCTAGTTCCCAGCAGAAAAGTGTCTTTGGAGCTCATGGGCATTAGAGGCAATAAATTCTAACAGGTCTCTTCCTCATATAAATGTCTGTATCTATTTCCTGGGCAAAATGTTCCTACCTAACTCTTGCCATTGCATATTTTCCCATTCCTCTCTAGATAATGGGCACATGTTTCTGCATTGCACTGTTCGTGTGCTTCAATGAAAACTCTCAGTTCACTGCATAAATCCTTTCATTTGGAGGAGAGTTTGAACAGTGTCAAGTATGTCAGAAATGCTTCCATGTTATGACTGAAGCCTCTTCTCTGGGATTAGTTACTCTGTATCCTTGGCCTTGATTTTAAAATCAGGCACTAATTATGTCTTCTATGGGAAATGGAATTTTCACTTGCTTTTCTTTTTTATTCTTTTAATGGAATATCTTACCTGATTTTGAGGACTCAAGGCAGTTTTATGGGATGAAAGACAATGTGTAGTGTAAGGCAGTGGTTATAAAAATTAGTTTTGAAGTCAGAATTTTCTCTATTCTTGGCTTTTTTGCTTAGAAGATGTGTGACTTTGGCCAAATTTCAACTTTTGTGCCTCGTTTTCCTTATTTGCACAATAGAGATAATAAAAGTGACTTGCTTAGACTTATGCACTGAATAAAACAAAACATCAGTGAAAGAAATTAAAGACCTTAAAAATGGGAAAGGGACCCTTGTTCATGAATTGGGAATGTAATATTGTTAAATAGTAATTCTTCCCAAATTGATATACAGGTTCCTAGGTCCTAGGTCCTAGGTCCCTGGAATTCCCAGACACCCCCCCCCCAAATGGCTGGCACATAAGCTCAGAGTGCTCAGGGCCTGACTCCAGAATGTTCCTTCCCTGCACTGATGAGACTGCTCTCTGCTGGGAGGAGACAAGGGGAAAGGCATGCCTGCCATGCGGCGAGAAGTAAATATTTCTCTGTGCGTAGTGTTTAGTGTCTTCAGTGTCTTTCTTTTGTCAATGTATTTCTACAAAATATATTCTTGTGTTGTGTACAAGAATTTTTATTTTATGTAAATATATCATTAAATACATTGTTATGATTATTACTTTTCTATGAGGAATTCTGTTCTAAAATCCAGCAGTGTTTGTATGGGTGCAACTTACCTGTTTCTCCTCATTGCTGCCCTTTATTCCAGAAAAGATAATAACTACATTTGGCCTGGCTTTCTGGTGATGGATACCCATTTTCTCCGACTCCTTACCTTCAGAAGTAATAATGCAATTTCCTCTTTGAAGTATCTTTAGGAGGCCTCTATGAGAATTTTGTTTTTGTTTGATTGATTAGTTGTTTGAGAAATTACATGGAACAAAATTGATGGTTTATACATTTGGTTGGCTGAGGTGGTGCCAAAATTTTCTTTGGGAGTCTTGCGTTGACAGAAGACTTTAATTTTGTGGAAATTTTTAGTCAAATTACACCTCTCACACTCTAAGGGATAGACAACTTCAATAAAAATATCACTTAAAGATCAAAAGGCTGGTGTCCTCTTTCAGGATTCTTCACAATCCATCTCTCAGGTGAATCAAACTTTCCTACAGAGAAAAAGCAAACAATAAATAAATAAATACACATTTTCTCTTAGATTCAAATAGTGGAAGAATATTTTTTAAATGTCACAAAATTTGTAGGATTTAAATAGAAATTCTCATGACAAAGGTTCATTTTCTCAAAGAGGAAACTTTGGGGGTTGGGGATGCAAATTCCTATATGAAGTAAGAGTTTATAAGAAGATAAAGATTATGAGGTGGGTGTATAGACAAGGAGAATTTCTTTCTCAAGTTTCCTAATAAGACCGTGGTGATTTGGGGCCTAGCAGAAAGATTAGCATTGATAGAAGAAAACTCTTCACAGCCAGCATAAGACATTTACCCTCTTCTCCACAGGGCTCAGGTGTGTACCTTTATGGGATTTGTTTACTTATTTATTCCAAGGAATAATAAAAAAAGAAATAATCACATTTGGGAAGTAATTCAAGCTATGCAGATGGAGATCGGGGCTATGAAGGATCCAGATCATTCAAGCTCATAAACAACCAATTTCATGCAGGGTTTAGAAATAACAAAAATTCAGAAGAGCAACCCGTTCATAGGTCTTCCCTCAGCTCCCTGTAACCCAGAGTATTATCTATGAATTTATCCTCTAGTGAGTGACAATTTAGACAAGGTGACCAACTTCAATCACATGTCCCAGGAATCCACTCAGCAGACCTGAAGTTGGAAGAGCTCCCTCTGCTGAGTGGCTTGATCTCAATTCTCATGCAAGAACAAACTCATCTTTAATCAGAAAGAATTTCCATTTGGGCCCAGTCAGGGTACAGGCTTCTGTGCATCTCTCGTCTCGGCCAAAGCAGTGTGTATGAGAGCTGTTTGGGCTAAGGTTTACAGATCAAAGTTTACAGAATGGGTAACCATATACAGTCTCCACCCCACAATTGTTGACCTCAGGATAATGGACTCAGATGGTTCCACCAACAAGACAGTCTTCCCAAGTTAACAGGTCAGACACTGGCTTCTAGTTTTATGGACCCCAAACTGGCAGCCTCTGGCACAGAGACAAAACTACAATAAAATACACCTACATAAGTCCTTCCTCATTCAGGTGACTATGGTCAAGGTTAGAGACCTACAGAGGCCTGCTTCCCACCTGGACCTAATGGGGGTTATTCTTACACCCCTGCTAAGACTCACATCAAAGAGCGTACTGCCTATGTTTTCTTCTAGGGGTTTTATGGTTTCAGGTCCTACATTCAAGTCTTTAATCCATTTTGAGTTAATTTTTGTAGACGGTGTGAGATAATGGTAGACTTCGGCTGATTTTAAAAATTGCTTGTTCTCACACACTTAGCTCAGAGAATAAAAATAAGCCTTTTAGATAAGACTTTTGTGGCCTATGTTGGGGAAGTAGGGTGCAAAGGAAAACTGTACATTTGAAGTGTAAGCTCTCATTTTAGCGGGTATAATTATAAAAGGGTATGATTTCTTAATCTGCATATCAATTTATTACAGTATTAAAATGCTTCATGGAGACACCTTGACTCAGAAGCATAGATCACAGTGGTTTGAGCAAATAGCCCCAGTTCCTTTCAGAATGCTAAGTCCACTCCTCTTTCTAACAACTACATCTGTGCTTTTGAATTTCAAGAGAGGAAACTGCTTGTGAACTCTTAGACCAGTTTTAGTGTGGCCAGAAGATTACTCTATAGAAGTTCCCTAGTTCTATGGGACTTCATGTAGGAACATTTTGTTTGCTCTTACAGCACAAAGGCCTAAATTTAGCAGAATCTTTAGTTGATTGCAATTTTTGTGTAATTCCCCTTTAGGAGAAAAAAAAGGTAAATGCCAATGAAGTACCCACTGGTACTTTATTCAAGAAACCACATTTCATATTATGGTTTGGAATTAATGAAAAATCTGCTTAATCTCCTGTACCTGCATCTTGTGACTATACTTTATGACTGTGATTAAACATTTAGAAATGACCAAGGGCACCTCAAAACCTCAAATCATTAAAGACCCAAAAAA
The DNA here is from genome assembly GCA_031878705.1 of Tapirus indicus. Lineage (NCBI taxonomy): Eukaryota > Metazoa > Chordata > Mammalia > Perissodactyla > Tapiridae > Tapirus > Tapirus indicus. The sequence continues at coordinate 74,401,312 of CM062923.1, read as the reverse complement.
GTTTAAGAGCACCAAAGTTGGAAACTCATTTTTTTCTTGCTTAACAACCCTCATTATCAAACCTCTTATTGAATATGCCAACCGATTTAAGTTTTACTATCCCTCTAGGAAAAGAGCCAAATCTTGCTAAAGTAGATGCTTAAATGGAATGGTATCTGCCCTCCCATTTAGCAGGGAAGAAGGTATATTTAAGCTTTAGATACATTTTGCAAGCTGTAATATAAATTTAGATTTAGTCACCAATGTAGCTAATATCAACTTCATTTTTAATTTATTTGTTTATAGTACACTGAAGAAGGAAGAAAATTATGCTTGAGAAATATCAAACTGCCTAAAGAAGCAAATTTTAGGGGCCAGCCCGGTGGCTTAGCAGTTATGCTCATGCGTTCTGCTTCAGGCCCGGGGTTCGCCAGCTCGGATCCTGGGCGCAGACCGCATCGCTCATCAAGCCATGCTGAGGCAGCATCCCACATAGCAACTAGAAAGATGCACAGCTATGACATACAACTATCTAATGGGGAGAAAAAAGCAAAAAAGAAATAAACTTCAGCATAGTTTCTTAGCTTCAGAATGAGAAAATTCCTGTAAAGGAAACAAGAAAGTAAATCAAACTTTTTTATGATTTTTAGGATCTGACCTTTGTTCTTTGGGGGCCAGCAATGGCTGGCTGAGAGGACTCTTTCCTGATTGTGAGTACGTGTAATTTCCATGAACATTGCTAGGATTTCTGGAATGTAACACTTTAGTCATTAGATCTGGACTGGACAGGGAGTGGTATAAGACTTGTATATTATTTCATTTTACCTAGGTCTGTGGGAATATTATTCACAGATGTGACCTTCTTTTTCCATCCATGTAGCAGCTCTTTCAGCCTCATCATTTTATGTCTGTGACGAGATGAGTCATAAAATCAAATGCAGGATGATCTTGTTTGCACCCCTGGTCTGAGGAACCAGCATGCAGCTCAGTGAATTGAGGCAGTGAACCTCATACTTGTGTGCAGCACGTACAAAAGTAGGTACTTTTGTAAATGCACTTAAAGCTTTAAGTCTGGTGGTTTATAGAGCTTTAACGTTCATTAACAATATGAAGAGAGGCATTAAGATGCAGAAATTAAAATGAATACTTACAATTCCACCTAACACGGTGTATACTTCTAATCAGCTCTAATCTCACATTCTGGCCCCTTGTTTCTACGCCAGTCATCCAGAGAACCAAGCTGGGGTTTTATTCCATTGTATCTTTCTTTCTATCACTGAGATGTAATTGACATATAATATTATGTTAGTTTCATGTGTACAACGTAATGATTTGGTGTATGTATATATCAGGGAAATGATGACCACAATAAGTCTAATTAACATTTATCACCACAGAGTTACAGTTATTTTTATATTGAGAACTTTTAAGATCTACTCTCTTAGCAACTCTCAAATATACTACACAGTATCATAACTATAGTCACTATGCTGTATGTTACATTTCCAAGAGTTATTTGTTTTATAATGGAAGTTTGTACCTTTTGATCATGTTTACCCATTTCAACCACCGTTGATGCTCTACCTCTGGCAAACACCAATCCATCCTCTGTATATAAGTTCATTTTTTGTTTGTTTTTTTAGATTCCACATATAGGTGAGATCCTACAGTATTTGTCTTTGTCTAATTTATTTCACTCACCATAACGTCCTTAAGACCCATCTATGTTGTCACAAATGTCAGGATTTCCTTTTTTTTGGCTGAATAATATTCCATTGTGTATGCATACCCCCATTTTCTTTATCCATTTATCCATTGATGGATAGTTAGGTTGTTTCCATGTCTTGGCTATTATAAATAATGCTGCAGTGAACATGGGGTTGCAGATATCTTTTCGAGTTAGGGTTTTCATTTCATTTGAATAAATACCCAGAAGTGGAATTGCTGAATCATATGGTAGTTCTATTTTTAATTTTTTGAGGAATCTCCATACTGTTTTTCACAGTGGCTGCACCAATTTACATTCCCACCAACAGTGTACAAGTGTTCCCTATTCTCCACATCCTGACAACATTTGTTGTTTCTTGTCTTCTATTTGATAATAGCCATTCTAATAGCTGTGAGTCCTCTGCCCATTTTTTTTTATTTTATGATTTGTGTGTGTGTGTGTGTGTGTGTGTGTGTGTGTGTGTGTGTGTGTGAGGAAGACTAAGCCCTGAGCTAACTTCCATTGCCAATCCTCCTCTTTTTTGCCGAGGAAGACTGGCGCTGGGCTAACATCTGTGCCCATCTTCCTCTACTTTATATGGCATGCCACCACAGCATGGCTTGACAAGCAGTGCGTCTGTCCACACCCGGGATCCAAACCTGCGAAATCCCCGGCTGCCGAAGCAGAGAGCGTGAACTTAACCACTACGCCACCGGGCTGACTCCCTCTGCCCATTTTTTAATCAAACTCTTTGGTTTTTGCTATGGAGCTGTGTAAGTTCTCTATATAATTTAGATATTAACCCCTTAACAGATATATGATTTGCAAATATTTTCTCCCATTCGATAGGTTGTCTTTTCATTTTGTTGCTGGTTTTCTTTTCTGTGCAGAAGCTTTTTAGTTTGATGTGGTCGCACTTGCTTATTTTTGCTTTTGATGTCAAATCCAGAAATTCATTGCCAAGACCAATGTCAAAAAGCTTCCCACCTATGTTTTCTTCTAGGAGGTTTATGGTTTCAGGTCTTACATTCAAGTTTTTAATCCATTTTGGGTTAATTTTTGTGTATGGTGTAAGATAGCAGTCCAGTTTCATTCTTCTGCATGTGGTTATCCAGTTTTCATAGCACCATTTATTGAAGAAACTTTCCTTTCCTCATTGTATATTCTTAGCTCCTTTGTTGTAAATTATTTGAACATATATGCATGGGTTTATTTCTGGGCTCTCTATTCTGTTTCATTGATCTATGTGTTTTTACGCCGATACTATTATATGCTGTTTTGATTACTATAGCTTTGTAACATAGTTTGAAAACTGGAAGCATGATGTCTCAAGCTCTGTTCTTCCTTCTCAAGATTGCTTTGGCTATTCAGGGTCTTTTGTGGTTCCACACAAATTTTAGGATCGTTTGTTCTATTTCTGTCAAAAATGCCATTGGAATTTTCATAGGCATTGCTTGAATCTCGAGAATGCTTTGGGTAGTATGGACATTTTAACAGTACTAATCCTTTCACTCCATGATCACAGAATATCTTTCCATTTATTTGCATCTTCTTCAATTTCTTTCATCAATGTCTTATCATTTTCAGTATACAGATCTTTCACCTCCTTGGTAAAATTTATTCCTAAGTATTTTTTTGATGCAATTGTAAATAGGATTGTTTTCCTAATTTTTCCTTGTGATAGATCATTGTTGGTGTATAGAAACACAACTGATCTTTGTATATTGATTTTGTATTCTGCAACTTTACTGAATTCGTTTATTAGTTTTAAGTTTGTCAGTGAAGTTTTTAGAGTTTTATGTATATAATATCATATCATCTGCAAATAGAGAAAGTTTTACTTTTCCTTTCCATTTGGATGCCCTTATTTCTTTTTCTTGTCTAATTCCTCTGTCTCAGAAATCCAGTACTATATTGGATTAAAGTGGCAAGAGTGGGCATCCTTGTCTTGTGCCTGATATTAATGGAAAGGCTTTCAGCTTTTCACCATTGAGTATTTTGTGGCTTTGGCATATATGTCCTTTATCATGTTGAGCTATGTCCCTCTATACCCAATTTGTTGAGAGATTTTATTACAAATGGCTGTTGAATTTTGTCAAATGCTTTTTATGCATGTATTAAGATGAGCATATGATCTTTTACCTATTATGATAATATAATCATATTTCTATAATTCAAAAATAATTTCTCATATTTTACAAACATTCATCCATTTTCTCCATCTTCCAGTTTTACTGTTGAAAGTTCTTATTTCACTTTCATTTTACACATTTTGTAACTGTGCTGTTCCTACCCAATCTTCCACTATGCTTTTGAGGGTCTCCTCTTCGTGGCCAAGTTTCTGGAATTTAAAAATGATTTGCCTTAGTTGGATTATTCTCTCATTATTATGTTGAGAATTATCTTACTCAACCCTCAGTAAGAGTCTCCAATCCAGATCTCATGTTTATTCTTTGTGTGTGTGTGTGTGTGTGTGCGTATGTGACAACTAAAACAACAAACTCTAATTTTGACTACTGTATTCATTTCTGAATTGTTTCTAATTACAGAAGTAGAGAAAGGATCATTGTTCCAATAACTATTGGCCCCTGAGAAAAAAAATAGACTAAGAGAGTTATGTTTTTATTACTCTTTTTGTAAATTGTTTTTGAATTATAACACAGAGAAACTGCATAAACAGAAATGTAGAGCACAATGAGTTCTCACAATTTGAACCCCCATGTGACCCCCAACCAGGTGGAAAAATGATGCCACACCCAGCACCCCAGAATTCCAACACTGACACTACTTCCCTATCCCTGCTGCCTTCTCCACCAAGTGTAGCCCTGACTCATAACAGTCAGTTTGTTTTTGCTGTGTATTGAACTTTATTAATAGTACCACTCAATGTATATCCTTTGGTTTCTGGCTACTTTTGTTCAATATTGTGTGAGAAATTTTTCCAAATTCTTTGTATAACTAGATAATTCATTTTATTGCTATGTAGTTTTCTATTATGTGAATATACTGCAATTAATTTAGCTAATCTTCTCTTTATGGCTACTATTTCAGCTATGGCTCTTATAGGAAAAACTACTTATTCAACATATTTGTCCATTTTTATCTTGAAACGTCTTTTTCTTAGTGGTTTCTGGAGTTTAATTCAGCCTCTGGATTCCATCCCATCTGTCAGAAACTAAAACCTTTTTTAATATCTTGTTTGATATTTAATGACACAATTCTAAATACTATGCTTGTACTGATATCTCTTTTAAGAGATTTAATAAAACTTTTAGGTTTCACTTATTAAATATAGGTTTTCTAAATACAAAAGTTAGGGAGTTAGCTCTTTTGAACTTCCCCCTACCTATACATCCTATGAGCCAGACTTTCCATTCTGACTTCTTCCTTGCATAGTTATATCATGATTTTTGGTTCAGTCAACTTGTTGTGATCCTACTAATGAAAGAAGTTATAGTTACGCAGAGAAATGTATAACATATCATTTAATATTTGAAAACAAGCTGTGATGGTTAATTTTCTGTGTCAACTTGACAGGGCTAAAGGATGCCCAATTAGCTGATGAAACACTGCTTCTGGGAGTGTCTGCAAGGGAGTTTCTGGAAGAGTCTAGTCTTTGAATTAATGAACTGAGTAAACAGAGGACCCTCCCAGACACAGATGGGCATTAATCAGTATGTTGATGGCCAGGATAGAACAAAAGGCAGAGGAAGAGTGAATTTGCTTTCTTTGTTTGAGCTGGGACATTCGTACTCTCCTCTCAGACATCGGTGCTTCTGGTTCTTAGGCTTTTGGACTCAGATCAGGACTTACAAACTCCCCAATTCTCAGGCCTTTGGACTCAGACTGAAGTAAACCACTGGTTTGCCTGGTTCTCCAGCTTGTGAACAGCAGGTCATGGGACTTTTTGTCTCTCTCTCTCTCATATACGTATATATCCATTAGTTTGTTTCTCTGGAGAACTCTTAATACACAAGCTGTACTATATTGTGTATGCAATAGTTCTGTGGTTGTAATTGTGAATTGTCAAACGTTGGATCATGTAATAACATTTTTGAAATCCTGCTTTTTACACTAATGTATAATTCACAGAGTTTCAGATCAATGGTATAAAACTAATCCTTCCTTTTAGTAGATACATTATTTTTCATAATATAAAAACGCCACAATTTATTCAGACATCTCTAATGAATGGGCATTCAGGTTATTTCTATAGAAACAATGGAGTTTTTATTTCTATAGGTTATTCTGTCAGAAGTGGGATTGGGTCAACAAGTATACATTTTTACATACACTCTATTAATAATCACAGATAACTTTAAAATAGTCTATAGCAATTCACATTACTACCAATAAGACATTCGAGATTTTTCCCTGCATTCCCACCAGCAGAGGGAGTCATAAAGCTTTAATTTTTGCAAAACATTTGAGAAATGGCAACTCATTTTTTTCAAGTAATAAAGTCTATGACTTTTTTCTTGCTTTTTCTTTTCAAATAATTGTAGATTCTTAGGAAGTTGCAAAGAAATGTACAGAGAGGTCCCATGCATCCATTACTCTGCCTTTTCTAATGTTGACATCTTCCATAGCTGTAGTACCATATCTAAACTAGGAAATTGACATCGGTACAATCCATAGAGCTTCTTCAGTTTTCACAGGTAATACATGTACTTATTTGTCTGTATGTGTATGTGTGTGTAGCTCTATGCAAATTCATCACATATGTAGCACTTGTAGCTACCAAAATAATCAAGATACTCTACTTTACTATCACCACCAGACTCCCTGGTGTTATCCATCGATAGGCATACTCACCCTCTCCCCTCCATCCCTAACCCCTGGCAACCATTACATAAAAGGCATCATGCAATGTGTACCACTTTGAGATTGGTGCATTTCACTCAGCATAACCTCCTTGAGGTTCCCAATAGTTGAGTATGTCAATAGTTCCTTCCTTTTTATTGCCTGAGTAGTATTTCATGGTATGGATGCACCACAGTTTATTTAATTGTTTCCTCAGTGAAGGACATTTGGGTAGTTTCCTGGTTTGGGTCATTACTGAGAAAGCTTCTGTGAACATTTGTGTACAAATTTCTGAGTGAGACTATGTCTTCATTTGTCTGGGATAAATGTCCGAAAGTTTATTTGTTGAATTGTCTGGTAAGTCTATTTTCAATTTTAAAAAGGAACCATCAAATTGCTTTCCGGTTATCATACAATTTACAGTTTCATCAGCAATGTATAAGTGATCCAGTTTCCCTGTATCTTCACCAGCATTTGATGTTGTCATTTTTTTTATTTTAACCATTCTGATAGTTGTGTGTTCTTTTAATATGTATTTCTCTAATATTAATGATATTTAAAATGTTTTCATGTGCTACGTGTGTTCCATGTAGTCTATACATTGAATTGTCTGTGCATGTCTTTTACCCATGTTTTAACTGGATTATTTGGGGCTTGTTTTAGTGTTGAGTTTTGACAGTTCTTTGTGCATTGTACATACCAGGCCTTTGTTGGATATGTGCTTTGCATATATTGTCTTCCAGTCTCTAATTTGTCATTACATTCTCTTAATAGGGTCCTTTGCAGATCAAAATATTTTCATTTTGGTGAAGTTCAACTCATTAATTTTTTTTCTTTTGTGATGCTTTTGGTATCAAGTCATCAACTCACTTTTAAACTTATTTTCTTGTAATTTACATTCCTCTGGCTACTAGTAAGGTTGAACATCTTTTCATATATGCTTTCGTATTTGGTACAGTTTTAAATATTAAGTATTGATTTTTTAACTATAGAAAATGAGGATTTATCTCTGTTACAACATGCTGTCCTCACTCCATTTTTGGAACAGTTTAGTGAATTATCTAATGATATTCTCTGCCCATTTTCTTATTGAAATCTCTTTGCCTTATCATTTTGGGGAGGGATCCTAATTATTATAGACATTTTATTTTTTTTACATATAGTGATTTTCTCTTAATAATCATTTGTGTTTGGCATTGATTTTGGTACTTCTACTTACAAAGCTTATTTTAGGTATTTGTGCATTTCTTTTCATATTTTTGTTTCTTTTGGAATTCTTTATTTCTGTCTTGCTTAGTCTCTCCAAATACTGAGTTAGACACATATTTACATAAAATACTTTCTAAAATCTCTATAAATTTATGTTTTCACAGTCATAGCTTTTATATGTATAATTTATATATATAGATCCCATGATAGGTGGTTTGGCATATCTTCATTTACATATATTGCCACACTTATTGTATCATTATGCTTTATTTTCTATGTCATTTGTCTAATTTTGTAAGAAAAACACATCAATTATCAATATATGTTGGTTGTCTGTTTTCAATCCTTCCTATAAAACACTTTGTAAAAATAAAATTGTTTCCATATTCTTGGTCTTTCTCAGGCTTCTTTTCTTTTTCTAAGCTTGTCCTTTGTGTCTTTGACTCAGTTTTTTTCCTCTCTGATTATTTCTATTTATATTGTAATTACTAGTTCTGCTTTTCTTTTGTTTTTGCTTTTAATCTATATCTTTAACTGTATAAATTTATTTTCATATAATTTTCTTGACAATTATCTTAGCTTTTAATGTCCTTTTGCTGTCTTTTAAATTCACCATCATATGTTGTAGAAAATATTTTATATGACTAGAGTACCTCTTTTTCAATATTTTCTGATTTTTCAATTGCATGCCATGTTCTTTCACCAGACACATAGCCCACCCCCATGGTATTTTTGCAATTTTGAACTGTCATTTCTTTTTGGGTTACTTATTTTTGATGGGGTTGATCAACTAAGTTTTCTATTGATCAAAATATTTGTATGATTAAATTCTTCTTCATTTCTCCCCAACCTATCTGGGTACATTTTATCATTAACTTCCCCACAACCCTAGAATTGAGCCTCTGTGTGCTTATAGGTTGTAATTAATGAATCCTTTTTGTAAATTAGTGGTTGGGATAAGAGTGGAAGACAGAGCTTGAGCTATGGACAATTTAATGTATTTGAGTTTGTCTCCATTTTCCTTTCTGGAATTCTCTCAATGATCAATCACCTTGATTGGCTAATAAACCCATGCAAACTCTTCCCCCCCCCACCAATTATCTGACTTTTCCTTTCTGCCTCAACTTGCTTTCCTCCTCCATCCAGAGATCTAGAAGAGAACAAATCTCAGGGATTGTTCCAGCCCTGGTCATAGCAGTGAAGTACCAGGGCTTCAGATGGGAATTTACCAACACTTTTCTCCTAGCATATCTGCTCCTCTGAAATCTTTTATTTTTCTCTTCAATCTGCAGATCATTCTGCCCAGAAGATGTTCCCCTGGTACTGTTTTAGTTTTCACCAAGCTGAGAAGACTGTGGGTACATCTTAGTTGTTCTTCAGACTTCTGACAAGTCATAATCTATCTTGACAGGAAAAGAAAGATCTTGCCTCTTTCCCAAGTTTCACAGAAATGCTAAAAATAGAAAACCTAACTGTTGCTTCATTCGTTAGGTCAATTAGTGCTATTAGCATTTGGATGCATTTTCGTAGTCATTTTAATGCAGATGAGCATGTGTGTTTGTGCTGGAAAAAGAATTAACTATTTAATAAATAATTTGGGGACAATGTATCATACCCATAGAGAGAAGAATGAAATCAGTTTTCTTACAACATACACAAAAATCATTTTCCAAATAGGTTAAACTCTTAAATATAAAACACAAAAACTTTGAACTTATAGAAGAAAGTATGTAGCAGAATATGTTTACATAATACGAGCACAGGGTAGGAAGATCAGATCCAGGAAAGCGTGTCTTGTTCTCACTCTGTTTTCTTCAGATCACTGAGAGGGTTCTAAGAGCAGTAATTTCCCAACCTCTCAATTACAGAATTAATAAGGCATCTAAAAAAAAACCAAACTAAAACCTTGAGACCATCCACATACTTAATAAGAATCACCAGGGGTTAATCACTGGGTAATAAGAGAACAGCATTCAAGGATGACTTGGAAACTTGTTTTTGGAAAGAGAAATGTAAGGGAATGAAACTAAGTACATTGGCTCTAATCTTCAAAGAAAATCTAGAAAGAGGCTGAAAAAGAGTATTTCTAATGAAAATCAGCATGTCAACAAAATCAGAGGACGAGAGGAGCCTAGGGAAGCTAATCAACCTCAGGGGAGCAGTTTGCTGAGGGCTGGAGCTCTGTGGGAGGAAGGCTCAGTCTTGCCAACAGTAATGCCTGCAACCAGACCAGCTTGACATGCTGAATGTAGTGAGAAATCTGTGCCAAGATCATATGGCACCCCAAAGGTTGGAGTGGGAGAATTACAGGATGAAAGGCTTTAGAACCAGCTTTAATCTATCAGGGTAACAAGTTGGCCAGTTTATAGTTGCTTGTGATTCTTTCTTTCGTAGACACCGTGAATGTTGCTGAGATGGTCAGCACAATGTCACAGATAAGTTCAAATAACACAGAAAATATGAACACAAAGAAAAAATGAAACATAGACAAATCTAAGGAAAGCCATACCTCACTATAAACAGACTATATTACAGTGGTTTATGGCAAGCACTTTGGAGTCAGACAGACTGAGGCCCAAATTCTGATGTTTAGCGACATTTGACCTTGAGCAAGTTACTTAACATACCAGCCCAGAGTTCCTCAAAGGGTGTTTTTAAAAATCTCTCACAGACATGATATGAAGAATATAATAGATGACGTTCTCTTGGTATGAGGCCCAGCAACATGAAATAGTCTCTGTAAGTAGTAGCTGTTAATCAACATTCTATGTATTACTATTTTCATATAGTAGTATGACAATAAATTGGAATTAAACCAAAGTATAATTAATATTAACTCTGCAGCCTGAACATCAAGACAATAACCCCTGAGGCTCAGACAGTAACACTGTCAGAAAATCATTAAAAATAAGAGCATACTCATGAACATTGTAATAAAGCATGTCAGAGAGTTATTAGAATTCTTCAGAGAATTTAGAATCTCCAGTTTTGAAAACTGCTCTAACAATGCAAATAAATATACACAGTCTTAGAAGTAAAAATTAACTTTAAATATTGTCCCATTTGATAGAAAAGAATGCTATTTTTATACAAAGCTTCAGATTAATCAATGATTAGTGAGGAAGACAATTTTTTAATCATTTTTTTCCTCATAATTGAAGAGACAGTGATAGAATGCGTGAACAGGTATTGTGAATTATATGCAAACTATTAAGCTACTTTCAGTTTCAAGTATTACATTCACATGTTACAAGAAATATCAGAGGATATATTAAAATACCACTGTATACATTTATATTTAAAATTAAATTCAGATTTACACAAAACTGATATATACAAACAGTTAAATCACTTAAAAATTGTTCTATAAGAGTCATCAGGTCTAGGTATAGTAAAATTTATATTTCAAAATGATTTATCAGAAATGTATTATAATGTTGTCACAAACTAAAAAGCATTCTTAACAGCTCAAGTAACAGTTGCATCAGCAAAAAAATCCCTCTCAAAATTAAAGATTATCAAAAATTATCTGTGGTCTTGCATTTGCCAAGAGAGACTGATGTCATTCTCAATCATATATGGAAAATAAATTTGCTAAAAGTATAAATTTTGATGCCCTAATAAATAAAAATGCAGAAAAGCAAACCAGAAAAATCTTATGACCAGTAAAGATATCATATTAATAAACTATTATCATCTATTATACATACACACTTATTGTATTTTATAAAATTATGACACACAGGGGCCGCCCGGTGGCGCAGTGGTTTAGTCCGCGCTTGGCAGCCCGGGGTTCACGAGTTCAGATCCCGGTCGACCGCCGACACACCGCTTGTCAGCCATGCTGTGGTGGCATCCCATATAAAGTGGAGGATGTTAGCCCACGGCCAGTCTTCCTCAGCAAAAAGGGGAGGATTGGCAACAGATGTTAGCTCAGGGCTGGTCTTCCCCACAAAAAATAAATAAATAAATAAAATTATGACACACAAATATTATTTTTGCAAATTTATCTTGCCACTCATGTTTCCTTGTTTGCTCCAGTCCTGTGGGACCTGGAACTCAAGCCCCTCTGGCCACCAGAGACAGGCTATCAAGGGGTGGTCTCTGGATGGTACCTCAAAAGTTGGGGCACCAGACATGTTTACAACCTCCTTTCTCAGAGATACTGGCAACTTGCAACAAGGTAGAAGGAGATCACAGAGAGGCCTCCCAATAGTCTCCTCGGTCTCCAGGGAAGATCACAATCACCCCCTAAATGTGTGCTAAATTAGAAGCCTCAACCTCAGCCTGAAGTTTTTAAGATATGCAGATAGTCCTGTTTCAGGGAAACACTGGAAAATAGGCATTTCTGTCTTCTCATTTTGTGCTGAGCCCTGGAGGGATAGCGATGACCAGTCCTCACAAGCCCATTAAAATTTGTTCTTTGTTTGCTGTAGTCTTGTGGGTCTCATGAACACAAGCCCTGTTGGCTTTCAAAGCAAGGTGTCTGGGGGCCTATCTCTCAGGCAGAAGTCTTAAATGTTGGGGCACTAGACATTGGGCCCACACCCTTCACTCCTCAGGGAGAAGCTGGGAGTTACAAGTTTCCCCCCAATTGTATTTCCCTGTGCTGGGGGTGAGGTTTCTGGTGAGACTGTGCTCAGCATTTTATACTTGTTTAATTGTGGGTATTTTCTCCCTCACTCAATGTGTAGGAATTACTCAGCCAGTCTCTGGATTTCTTTCAGAGGGAATTGCTCCACATGTACTCATAGATTAGGTGTGTCCATGGGAGGAGATGAGTTCACGATCCTCCTATGCCATCATCTCAGACTTGAACTTCTCTTTCTTAGGATTCTTAAGGTAGAAGTTTGAATCATTGTTTTTAAATATTTCTCCTTTTTGAATGTAGGCATTTAATGCTATAAATTTCCCTCTAAGTAGTGTTTTAATAACAACCCATAAATTTTGATAAGCTGTACTTTCCTTATCAGTTATATTTTAGTATTGTCTAATTATCTGATACTCACTTTTGATTTGTTATCTCCATAAGTTGTATCGAAAGGTATGGTTTACTATTTGTGATTTTCTGAATGATTTATGGTAACTGTTTCTAATTTAATTATCTTCTGGTCAAAAAACATTCTCTGTATGATTTCCACACTTTTAAGTTTACTTAGACTTGTTTTATGGCACAGGGAATGATCTATCTTGGTGAATGTTCCATGTACATTTGAAAAGGATGCATATTCTTCCATTTGAGTTATACTGTTCTTTAGCAATTAATACAAGTCGGTTGGTAATGTTGTTTAAGTCTCTAGTATCCCTAACAATCTTCTTCTTCTTCTGTCAAGGACTTAAAAAAGTGGGTTAGAAATTTAACTACATTTATGGAAATTGGCAAATGCTACAAAGAAGGACTTTTATTTTTCTGGAGAGCTGGTTGTTTACTAGCAAAGTAAGGGTGAAATGTAGGTTACAACTGTTCCCTATAGTTCTCTTTTATCTATTTAAACCACTGCTTTCTTATTGTTCTTGATCCCAAGTCCTCTGACCGTAACATGTTGTGACCTACATTGGTGCATGGGGCTATCTAAATCACACACTTTCTGGCAGACTTCACTTAGCTCCAGGGAACTCATTCCCAGGAGAAGTGAAAAATTCTCAGAGGGGACACTTGTGTTCTGGCCTCTTGTCTAGAGAAGACCCTGGGGACAGCAAGGCCTTGATTAGACCAAACCAAAGGGTCCATAGTAAAAGGATATTGCCCCACTTGCTATCAGTGGTTTCTCATCTCAGGAGAGGATGCAGGAACAACACATCAGGCACAAAATTATAAGAAATTTGTCAGTGTAGACATTGTGTAACATCATAATTTCCTGTCTGGTTAATTCTGTCAGTGGTTACAGGAATTAAAAATTTATCAAGTATTTCAAAAATAGTTTCACTATTGCCATCCACAATAGAAGAAGAGGAGTTGGTTTTCTTTCAGTAATCCTTCCAATAGGTTAACACATCCTTTCCATCAAATAATATAAATGATCCAGCGCCTATGTGGTGGCTGCCCCCAAGCATATTCCTTTAATAGGAAGGAAGTTCTACTACTAATCCCACCCTACTGATCCTGTTTATGGAGTAAAATCTTAAGAAACAGTCTACCTAAAGATTGATGTTCTATTTGGAGGAACTGCATCAGACCAGCATCTTTTCCTTTATTACACAGGCTAACACCAAACTGGAACTCCTTGAGAATTTATTAATCCCCTGGACTTTGTTTATTGTTTTCCTCTGATGACCAAGAGTTGTCAACGGCCATCTAAGCCCAGGCTCCATGGAGAGCCACTGAGAGGTCTCCCAGACATAGGAAGCAGAGAGCAGACCCTCACAGCCTCTGAGGGTGAAGCAGCTGGGCCCCGAGGAGCTGCAGGAGGTTTTTGTTCTGGTCTGTAACACTGTGGGCGGATCGCTATTTGTCTGCTGACAGTAGTAGATTGCAGCATCTTCAGCCTCCACACTGCTGATTGTAAAAGAATAAGATGTCCCAGATCCACTGCCACTGAAGCAGCCTGGAACCCCAGAGGCCAGACTTGATATCCTGTAAACAAGGAGCTTTGCCAGGGTTCCAGGCTTCTGTTGGTACCAGTGTAGGTAGCGGGTGCTTGAACTTGACCTGGCACTGCAGGGGATGGTGACTCTCTCCCCTTGGGAAAAAGCCATGGAGGCTGGAGACCAGGTCAAGACAATTTCTCCCCTGGATACTATGATTACATAGGAGGGATGAAGAGAGATAGAAGTTAGCAGAAATAGAGCTTCATACCATACAACATGCAGATTTACTATAAGAGTCAACCTAAAAAAAAAGAAAAAGCCTGTCTGAGACTCAAACTCTAATAGGAAACATAATCCTGAGATTTGAGCTTCCTCTCCTTCTTCCCTGTGATACTGAGGCGTAGGAAGCTGAGAATTGAACCTGAGAGTCCATTATGTTGGCTGAGCCCTGTCACAGGATTAACTATCTCTTCTCATAAGAACACCCTCTAAAAACAACTCTGAGAGTGTCATGGTTTCAGAGGAAGAAAGATCAAATCGGCAAGGTGTAGGTGAGGAGTTCCTGGCTTATAAATCCATGTGGTCCTTTCACGTATTTGTATAAGTTAAAAGAGTATAGCAGAGGGAAGGTTCTCAGTGCTTTTATGAGGTGTGCATATACCTGGTCCAGGACATCACCTGTGTATTCCTATCCAGACAGACTTAATTTGACCTCACTGGCAAAGAAAGTTCTACAGAGCAGTGTGGGAGGAGAATTTCCTCTGTGATGAGTATCTATTAAGAGATGATTCATGTAACTTCCATCAGAAAATCCCAACCCCCACAGATCTGCCTCCTCTTTCCCTAGCAGCTACTCAATGGAGACATTGCCCATCCATCGAGGTCTCCTCAAATACATCTGAACCCACAAAGTACAGGGAAAACTAGCATCCCAGTGTGTGATCTGCGACCTAGATATCCACAGGGATAAGTTTCCATAAAAAACAGGCACTGGTTATATTCAGAGAATAGAAACCATGTGTAAAGCTGGACCACAGAAACCTTTCTGTCTGAAACTGAAAAACATTCAGCTAATGGCTCATGACCAACTATAATTTATCTACCATTCTACCACATGCAAGTTTTAAAAAAGACCCTGGGCCTTGAGGAGCTGGAATATGGACACATACAAAACACCTACATATCAAAGCAATGATTATTTTAGTCATAATATTAACAATGTTCTGCTTCTGAATGTTTATTTCTGTTTCAGTGATTTTCTGTTTTGTATTTCACTGATTTCTGCTCTAATTTTTATTATTTCCTTTCTTCTGCTTACTTTGGATTTTGTTTGCTCTTTTTTTTTGTTTGTAGGTTATTAAGGTAGAAACGTAGGTCATTGATTTGATATCTTTCTTCTTTCTAATTCATTCAATTACAGATATATATTTACAATATTATTTGATTGTCGATTTATTTCAATTTTGCCTCTTATTCCAAATTTGGCTATTTCCTCCCTTGGTGAGCATCAGGAGAAAAAGGAGAAACTAGGATGAAAATACCACCTTCAGGGATCTGTCTGATGCTATTCAGAGCCCATTACCAATGAAACTCCCATATTTAATGTCTTTGGCACAAGGGGCGTTTGGGAGGGAGAAAAATGAATGGAAATAAAAATCCTGGGTAGTATGACACTTGTAGTGGGCAGACCCTATCATGGACCCATGACACCTGCCCCCTTGTGTTCATGCCCTGTATATAATCCCCTTCTCTTGACTGGGCAGAACCTGTGACTTCCTTCCAACGCATAAAATATTGCAAAGATGAAGGGACTTTGCAGATGTGATTAAGGTTCTAAATCAGTTTATTTTGAGTTAATCAAAATAGAGATTTTCTAGGGTGAACCTGATTTAATCAAGATAAAGCCCCCAAAAGAAGAACTGCGTGCTCCCTATTGTTGAGAAATTCTCTTTGCTTGTTTGATTAAAGCAGTTTCCATGATAGGATCTTTGGGTGGCCTGTAGGACCTTAGGATGGCCTCCAGCCAACAGCCAGCAAAAGCCAGGACCCTTAGTCATACAATCGCCAAAAAAGAATTATTCCACAAGCTGAATGACAGATTCTTCAAGTCTTCAGATGAAAATGCAGCCTGGTTAATATCTTGGTTTCAGCCTATGCAACTGAGAGAAGATGACCCAGCTAAACCCTTCCCAGACTTCTGACTCATATAACCTGTGTGATTATGAATGCATGTTGTTTTAAGCCCCTGAGTCTGTGGTAAGTTGTTATGGAGCAATAGAAAATGAATACAACAATACAATTTCATATGTAGTGAGATAGTGTTACAAACTTAGAAAATAATGTGACGCTGAGCAAACCGAATTGTGGCAGAGGACTGTTTTATTGGTTATCAGAGGATTATTTTATCAGTTGTCAGAGGAATATTTTATAAATTTCCTCTGCTTCCTTTGGAAAGGATGTGGAAGCCGAAGGGAAGCCAAGGAAGGGATAGAGGGAAATGTGAAAACTGAATCTTCCATAATTGTTACTGTGCACACTCAGACTTCTGAAGTCCATTATACCCATAATACTACAGCAAATGGAAAAAGAAAAATAGAGAAGACCATGGCCATGCATATGGAAGGTGTCATGGAGAAAGAACATGAAAATTGGATGAGGAGAAAGGGACAAGTAAATACTTCTAGAACTGAGGACCTAGCTTTTGGGAAAGACACAGAGAGATAACTATATCACAATTCTTAGGTTATTAAACACTATGGAGGGATTTTTATGTGAGCTAACGCTAGAAGAGAAGTTGAAAATCAAGATTAAAGTGAGACTGTCAGCCTGTGTCTGAAAGATATATAGCTAACAATTTTGGCTTTCCAGACCCTTTTTCTTTGAAATAATAGAGAAATGTTTCTTCCAAGTTTAAAACTCTTCTGGGCAAGAGCCTTTGGCATCCAGAAATGAACTGAGTACATAATATCTGAGAGGTCCTGATATAGTAGAAAAAAATAATTATAAAACAGGTTATATGGGACCCACACACACATCAGTTTAAGAATTTTCTCTTTCATTGTTTGACCCCATTAACCAAATAACATACAGACACTGGGTTGAGGTGCTGGGTGAAGAGGAGCATCCGAGAGAGTTGAGTCTCATGAGCAGCCACCTGGGGAGGTTTTTGTTTAGACCTAGGCCACCATGGGAGAAAACTCCTTACTTTACTGACAGTAATAGTTTGCAGCTTTGTCTGCCTCCACAGGATGAAATGTGAGGGTGAAATCAGTCCCAGACCCATTGCCACTGAACCTGGCAGGGACCCCAGACTCTCAATTGGATGCTGCATAGATCAGGAGTTTAGGAGGCTATTCTGGTTTCTGTTGATACCAGTTAATAGGGCTAACAATGCCAAACAAAACAGAGACACTCTCACTGGCCCTGCAGGAGATGGTGGCCCTCTGTCCTGGAGACACAGTCGAGGAGCCTGGAGATTGGGTCAGCACAATGTCCCCAGTGGAGCCTGGAATGATAAACACAATAAACTTAACAGATGTACTGAGATCATCCCAATGTAGGCCCACTGAATTGGTGACACTGGTAATCACAGTCACAGGCAACACTCTGAGCAACCAGAAAACTGGGTAACTTGAATCCTACAATAAATGCTTTAATTTCAGTGACAAAGAAGCCAGAGACACAGAAAGCATCATGGCCACAATAAGTTTGCCCAGCATTTCTCTGTATACCCTCCCTCTCACCTGAAACCCAGAGCAACAGGATCCACAGCAGTGAAGCCCCTGACCCAATCTCTGAGAGCTGAACTAGAGGCTGCTCCTCAGGAGCCCTGACAAGCTGCCTTTAAGGATGCTGTGAGCAGCCTGGAGCGTTGTCTAATGACACAACATGCAAATCAGCTCAGAAGAGCTTTGGTTGGTGCTCAAAAGGAACACCTGCTCATATCTCACCCAGTGGGACTTGGGGTTACAAGAAATGTCCAAGTGTAACTTAACCATGTCCCAAGAGATTTTGTGACCAGTTTGTTGAATCTTTGCTTCTAATCTGCTGAAATGCTGTGTGGGGGAGTGTACTGGGGATGATCTTCCATTGGGATATAACTTGTTTCAGGAACACTCTTGATTCTAAAATTAAAATTTCATGCAGTCACAAACAATAATGCATTTCAAGCTGTGATTGTTAGGAAGAGGAAGCAGTGGATTTTATAAAAGAGTGAAACTGGGTGGCTTGGTCCAGATATGGAGGGGAAGTTGGCCCCACTAGGTAAATGGCCTTTAAAACAAGTCCTGAAGTATCATCAGGAGCTGGAAAGAATGAGGAAGGTCAGCATGGAACCTTGATGGAGGCTGGGAACCCAATCAATGAATCTGCCTCTATGTAGAAAAGACAGGGTCTCTCCATCTGCTCAGTCCTGAAAACCAATGCTGCATTCTCTCAAAGCCCTCACAGGCAGAGCAGTCATTCCTGATTAGACTGGAATACAACCAGTCTCCAACTTCCTGTTGATCCAATATTCTTGTGACTGGAGGCCCATGTTCTCCTACAGCAAGATATGGCATTCCAAAGACACTATGAATGGTTATATAATTTATACCAGATTTATTTTAGAGTATGAGCTGAATAGAAAGTTTTATTTCTGTGGTACAAGGAATCAACTGAGAAAATCACCTAGTAAGGTATTCTATTCAACATACTCACAGGCAAATACATATATCAGCCATTTTAGAATTAAAAAAAATATTTTAGTCCAGGAAAAATGCCCTTTTTGTTAGATGTAAAAGAGTAATTAATGGATTTATTGCCATATACTTTTTAAAAAATTCTACATGGTATTATCTTTATTCAACAAACAAAATCTTGGGCAGGATCTCTAAAAATAGTCATCATCATCAATTCTAAAAACATCAAAAGAGCTAGTAATTACTCATGCTGGAACCAACAGTAGCCAGACTGGATTCAGGATTCCTACCAAACAGCTTCCAACCTAGTGGTCTCAAACCAGCTTGTGGGAAGAGGTTCAGATGTCCTTACCGTGTCAATACTTTCACTTTCAACTATGGAGAGGCTGGCAATGTTGTACTTCATTGTTCTGTAAAGTCATCCATAATTTTCCAGGATTGTAACCCTGAACACAAATTCAGTCCAGCTGAGCAGAGAGGCTCTTTTGTGCCAATCGCACCCCTTTTCCGCAGCAGCTGAATCTGATGCAACAACAATAGCTTGTTTTGTTGGAAATTGTGTAAGATGCAAAAGAAGGTCACACATCTCAGCTTGAAGCTATTTGCCTAAGAGACCATGTAGCATTAGTTATAACATGAGGGGCTGAGTGAGGGTCAGTGCAGCTCTTTTCTCAAGTTAACTGGACCTGCTTCTTTAACTCAGGGAAAGAGCTACTCAAGTGTTTGGAAGATAAAATAATGCATGATAACACACACTTCAGTTAATATTAGTGATACACTCTACAATAATCCAAAAATAGGTGGGACACCAATTTATCTACCATCTACTGCCCCATGTAGGTCATTTAATAATTGAGAACTATGCACAAAGTATCCCATGGAATGCTGTCAGTACAACTAACAGAAGTTTAGAGGAAAGGTAGGTTTCAGGGTTGGTCGAATCAATGGCTTAAAGTAAGATCAAATAGTTTCCATTCAATTAACAGACACCTTCATGATTGGAAAATGGTTTCCAACAACAGGAGTGACATGCAACTTTCTGCACAGTCAGAAATGATCCTCTCCCTGAAGCAAGAAATACAATTTTTAAGTTCTTTCTTTGAGTCCTATGGAGTATCACATAACAGCAGCAGCAACCACAGCTACAATAATTGCACATACTGATTTTGTTTAGTCAGAATCCACCAGAAAGGAAAAGAATAAATGGGAAACATTGTCCCACTGGATCCCAACAACTTGGGATTATATCAGCCTGCCCCAATCCCAAGAAGATGGTGGGAGAGGAAAGCTTAAAATATTGAAATATTTTAGAAGGAAAAAAATGTCTACATGCTGAATAATCATCTAAGCCACTTTCCACACTCATTAACGGGCAGACATCCGGGGAGTAAGACTGGGTAAATCTTCAAGGTAGAGCCCAGGGGGCAAGAAAGATAAATTCCAATCAAACAGCCCAGAAGAATATATAAGTATTCTCACAGTGCACAAACAGAAAATATAGAGATTTCTTAGATATCTTGGAACATAAATTCATTCTTGTTGTCAGAAATAGAACTAGAAAAGCATCTCCAGCCCCACCTCTGAGGTCTATGCAGCTTCTGTATAACTCAGGTTGTCTTGCTCCTTTTGCAGTGACCTCATACATCTTTGAAAGTCTTCAGTGGGACCCAGTGGGACAATGTTTCCCATTTATTCTTTTCCTTTCTTGGTGCTCTTGCAAGAAGAGAGAAGAGAAGCTGAGTGAAGGACAGTTTTATGGACACATCTGAGTATTCAGTTCTTGAGAGAGGGCTTCTATGAATATAATGGGACTATTGCCCTAAATGCTGAGATGTCACTGTTACAGGATAGCATTCTGCTATAAAAGCCAAATGCTGAAGGGGCAAAAAAAATAGGAAAGTGTGTAAATAGCCCCAGACCTTGAGCTGCCACCAATCCCACCCCATCTAGTAGGGAGGTCTCAGGAATGCTCTGTGTTGCTGTGGGATAGACAAGGTGGAAAGCAGTGGGGAAAGAGATCACAACTGAGAGTTATTTTCCATTAGTTTTGGTTGCCCTCAGTCTCAGAGTTACATTATCTGGACAACCTCATAGTGATTTCCAGGGGATATGAATGAAATGGCGACACTAGGTCTGAGTGATTACAGTCCTGTTAGTGTGTGTGTGTGTGGGGGGGTGCATCATTATTGTGTAAGAGAAAGTGGCTATTAAATTGTTAGTAATAATAATTTGTAGCATTGTGAAACAACATATTATGAGAGATAAAGCTATCTTTTAAGAACCTAACACTGAATCTGGCTGAGATTAAATAATTCAGGCAAAATAGTCCATGGATCACTGGATATTGGGTCTTGACCCCATTTTTGCTGGCAACAAAATAAACTGGAGTTTGCATTCCAATTGAAGCAGGTGACGGTGACTCTTTCACCTACAGAAGCAGGAAGCCTAGCCCTAGGTCTACAGTGTCACCTCTGAAGTCTAAAAATAGAACCAAAATATAAATAGTAAATTACCAAGTGCTTTGCTGATGTATTAATATTCACATGTTGCCAAATATTTTTTTACCCAAGAGCAGCATCTAGAGAAACAAGAATCCAAGGATTTTACAGTGCAAATGTTTTGTAGTATTTGAATGACCCAAAGCTAGTCTCCAGTCCTAGACAACGATATTAGTAACAGAGTTCTGAGGTGGAGATGATAATAGCTAAATGGTAAAGATT
Organism: Tapirus indicus; assembly: GCA_031878705.1. NCBI lineage: Eukaryota > Metazoa > Chordata > Mammalia > Perissodactyla > Tapiridae > Tapirus > Tapirus indicus. The sequence continues at coordinate 74,379,686 of CM062923.1, read as the reverse complement.
AGGATGACATATGTCCTGATTTACCTAGGACAGTCCCAGTTTATGCCTGTTGTTCCAGAAAAACTTTTGAAATAGCATATTTTTCACCATCCAACGTGCTCAGGGGGAGACAACAAGTGATATCACCCTGTGTGTGATGCATGATTGACTTGGGCTTGTCAGCATATAAACCCTTTCAAAACAAGAATTTATTCCCTCTGGGGTCAGAAAATTCTACCGAGTTTTTTCCCTTCTCAAAACACCTAAAAATGGCAAATACCACAACTTCAATTATTATTGAATCTAGAGAAAATTAGATGTTCACCTAATTTTCAACCAGCTTCTTGACAAAATATCAAAGGATCTGATTTTAGATTATAATTAAGATTCTAATCCTGGGAATCCACTGAAAAAACCTGGGTACTTTCTAGGGGCTGGAGCCATGGGGATATAACTCCCCATCTTGTCCTAATTCTGATGATTTTTAAAGGACTTGCTTATCTTGCCACCTCCACACACATCATCTTCACTCATGTAGCTAAATATTTTCTGAATTTTAAATTATTTGATCTATATGAGTGGCCCACAGTGACATGGAAAATCAGTAGTTTTGTTGTAAAAAAATTCTTTGTTCCATTCAAACAGAATTTGAGGAAAACATCCCCTGAATGACCAAAGAAAGTCTTCATCAATGTATCATGTCCAATTGCTTCTTTCAGAATTACTGATATAATAATTCTTCCCCAGGTCTTCATTAACCTCTCAAATTTGAAATTCTATTGGTTGCTAACCAACACCCTCCTATCAGGCTCTAAACGTAAGCAATCCCAGATCAGCTCAGATACAGTGTCTGTAACTGTGTGGGTCCAGGAAAAAAGAAGCAGATCTGAAAGCCATTCTAACTGTACCAGGGAAAGTTGTTATTTGGGGCCAGAGTCCTGGAACAGATTTTTCTCAGCTCTGCTGATGACAATGAATTTGAACATCATCTCACCCCAGGATGAGGCTGACTATGAGGATGAAATGCATCCCAGGCCTACTCTCACAAAAGTGATTAGAGACCCACAGGCATTTTTAGATGCCAAATGAATCAGGAGCTTAAGAACTTGTTTCTCTGGTTGCTAGTGTATACAGTGATTGTGGGCCTACTGCTGGTCATCCTTGACTGAACAGAGATCTCTTAATGGCTCTTCCTCCTGGAAAGATGGTCAGAATGAAAATAGGGTCAGCTCATTGCGAAGTTAGAGCCTAAAGTGAAAACACAATGATCAAGGACAAATGCAAGCATGGTTGGAAGAAGCCACATGGCATATGAAAACCACACACTGGGAAGGGTCTTCACTTTGATTGACCAGCAGCCTAAAGAAGAAGTGTGCACACACTCAAATAAACACCTATGCAGAATAACACACACACACACACACACACACACTCCAATCCAGCTATCAAGAAGTTAGGAAATATTGGTGGTGAAGTGAAGTGTGTCAAAGAAAGAGCTCTACAGCAGTTAAAGTGGTGAAAACAGATTTTATTCAGGGCTACTACAGTAGGAGGAAAGAGGCCTCAGTATAGAGCCAGCCTCAATTCCAAATACAGCTGGGCAAGTGGTAATTTATAGCCAAGGAGCAGGGTGGGAGTCAGTGAATGGAAAACTCCTAAGAGTAAACATCAGGACTAAGGGGGTTCTGGCTAAAATGGCCTAACAGGATCTTTGCTGAAGACAGACCAGGGTAATCAGACAACAAGTGAAGGATGGTGGACGATGAGGAACCTGATTAGATATCAAGGGTGATCAGGTATGAAGGACTCTTGATAAATAGCTTCTTAGCAGGATTTTTGCTAAAACTAAATTTTACAAGGAAGTACATAGATGGGTGTAGGAGAATGTTAAGGAGCCTGAATAAATTTGGTCAAGCAAAGAATCTTTATTGGGTGTTTTTCCAGTTTTTCGTTGTGCTTTCCCCTTACCTGGTATCCAGGGCAGATGGAATAAGAGCAGTTTAGCGCCTTGCCTATTGTGTGCTCTCAGCCAAGAGCAGAGTAATTTTAGGATCTTTAAAAGCATCCCTTACAGATGCTTTCAGCGCTCGAGACAATGACCCAAAAACAAAATGCAAAGATTCTTTTCTGTAAGCATCTGCATGATTCCTCTTTCCTCTCATTCTCTCTTGACAGTTGCCCTCAATCTCAATTCCACATCATTTTCACTTCTCTCTCTAAGACTAAAATTTCAATTCTCAGCATATTTGTTTTTCCAGGTCCCTGATAACATCAACCTGGGATAGGCTAATATATTCAATCCAAGCTACGTACATATTTCTATTAATTTCAATTTCATATATTCTAAGTATCAATTAGCTGCCTTAAAATTTTGAGAACTTAAATCTTATGTCTAGAAGTGTTTTTCCCATAAAATCCTCTAGAGAAAACAGTCTGAGAAGATTGTTTCTCTCTACAGGTATTTTCTTAGAATAGGCAATTGAAGGACAGACAGAGGATAGGTGAGAAACAACTGAAGATTATTACTCAGCAATAAAATGGAGTGATCCTTAAAAATATGCCAACTGAAAGGAGTCAGAATCAAAAGACCACGTATTGTATAATTCCATTCATATGACATGCCTAGATAAGGAGAAACTATATAGCCAGAAAGCAGATCAGTGGTGGCCTGGGGCCAGGTGTGGGAGGAGTGACTGACTACAAATAGGCACAAGGGAACTTTTTGATGATGAAAATATTCTAAAATTAGATTGTGATGGTAGATGTCAAACTGTACATATTTATTAAAATGTATTGACTAGAACGCTCAAAATGGCTGAATTTTATAGCATGTAGATTATGTCTTCATAAAGCTGCTCAAAAATATTGAAATCAAATTGCAAGTCCGAAAGAAAAGAGATTCATTGCTTTAGGCTCTGAAAATAAGGATTAGGAATGTATTAATCTGCCTACACAACAGCCTTATATCAGAGAAGGAATTCCATCCATCCACAGATAATAGTGATTGGGAATAGAGGGGAAATCAGCAGCCAGTTAATTGCAAATACTGGACCTCAATAGATCTGTTATTCAGATCTGTTCAGTTAAGGGCAAAACAAACAAATAAACAAAAATAAGAATTGAGACAAGGTTAAAAACTTCAGAGTGAAGCCCCTTCATAATGTGATTAGCAAAATGTCCCTAAATAGCAGGTGTTGGCAAATTTTCTGTAAAGGACCAGATAATAAAGACTTTAGACTTGTGGGCCATAAGACTTGTTACACCTACTCAACACTACTATAGTAGTGTAAAAGCAGTCTTTTTGGAAAATAGTTGAGCTATTCCTCCAAAAGTTAAAAATATAGTTATGATGTAACTCAGTAATTCCATTCCTCTGTATATACACAAGGAAAATGAAAACATGTCCATGCAAAACCTCATGAATGAATGACCACAGCAGCATGATTCATAATAGACCAAAATTAGAAGCAACCCAGTATTCACCAGATAGTGAATAAATAAATAAAATGTGTTATATCCATAAAATGGAATAGTATTCAGACAGAAAAAGAAATGAAGTACTGATACTTGCTATAAAATGGAAAAACCTTGAAAATATTAACCAAGGAAAAGAAGCCAGTCACAAAATAATACACATTATGTTATTCAATCATATGAAAAGTCTGGAAAAGGCAAATCTACAGAGACAGAAAGGAGATTAGTGGTGCCTAGGTCTGGGGATAATGAGGGATAGGACCCTATCAAGCTAAAGGATAATGTTTCTTTTTGAGGTGATGAAAATATTCTAGAATTCGCTGTGGTGATGATTGGACATATTTGTGAATATGCTAAAAAACCACTGAAGTGTACACTTTAAATGAGTTAATTGTATAGTATTCCATTTATATCTCAATAAAGCTGTTTAAAAATTAATAAACAGTAGCAGGTCAAATTTGGCTGATTGGACTGTAGTTTGCCCTCCTGTTAGCTAGAACAGCATTAGAGAAACCTTTCCTAAAAAACACTGATTGGTAAATTGTGTGCCAGGAAGCCTTGGGTCCTTTGTTACAGAGGTATCCCGGCAGGCCAAAGTAGCCCACCACTGTGGAGAGAAGATACTGAGTCAAGAAAGAGGACTGACAAGATAGCAAGCTGGAGAATGATGGGTGATGAGGTTTGAATAGAGGGAGGATGTTCTGAATGGGCCACTGGACTTTCCCTATCCAAAGGCCATGGCAGAAAACTGCACAGGTTAGGACTTGCTGAGGATCTTACAGCCCTTTGACGTGTGGAGATGAGTTCACGGGAAGGCTGGGAGGAGTTACCCAGTGGGCAGGGCAGGGGATGAGCAGTGTGTTTCTTCTTCCTTCTGTCATTGAGAGAAGGTTTCTTTAGGTCTTCTCTTGCCCAGATAGAAATCTTATTCTCTCTACCTGCTCCCTTGGTCCCTGATCACTCTACAACTGCATATGTGTTGTCAGATACTAGGAATGCAGTGCTTTCTTCCAAGAAGCTCTAGATGATGGGATCCTATGAAAAGGAAGGAATGACCATTGAGAGCCTTGGAGCAGCCCTTCTGGGCAAAGTGAGCATTGGGCAGTGGGAGCGCCTTCTCCTGGAGAAGTTTCAGAGGGAAAAAGTTAAACCAAACCTCTCCAAAGTTCCTTTGATTCTGGGAAGAGGAAGCAGTGCCTTTTCCTCCAAGATGGTAATGAGTTCTAATAATAATAACAGTTGCTATTCATTCCATTGAAAAACATTTATTGAGATTCAAATGTGAGGCAAGAATTTACTATTATTATTTATTTTAATACTTATTGACCTGTCCTCCTAAACTCCCTGGAGGCACATATTGGATATTAATTGTCACCTGGGGGGATCATCTAGTGAGGATCTGAGGAGTGTCAAGTCCTGTCTGTCCTTCATGATTTACCCAGGATAACTATACTTATATCAGGAGTCACATGATGACACTTCTAGAGGAAGAAGGGGGGATCTTGAATCACATTCTCCTCCCTGACTCTTCTGTATCCACCTTCACCCTCAGTTCACTGCTCACACCTTCAAAATTCACTGTTGTCTCTAGGCTTTTGTCCTGCACCCTCCCTCCATCATGCACATTCATACCTCAGCCCCTGGCATTCCAGGTCCTCCTTATCATTCAGTCAACACCCCAGTGGCACCCTTAAAGAGAGACCTTCTCTGACCACCTGCTCCATGAAGCCCTCATGCCTGTTCACATCCATCTATAGTAGACACTACTTGGTCTAATTCCCTTCATAGCATGTATCACTGACCGAGATCAATTTGGTCTGAACATGTTTAATTATTGGTGTCTCTGACTCCCCTCAGTAGAATGTGAAGATGAAGAGAGCAGTATCTTGCCTGTGCACTAATGTCTAAGTCTTTGACTGGTGGGAATAAATGAATGAGACCATAGTCAGAGGCTGAACACCTTGAAATTCCCTGGACAAACGTGATAATAGAGAAATTAACTATGGGCTTCTTTTACTCTTCCTCAATGATTGTTTCAGAGGAATGACTCACCCAACACACATAGTAGTACCAAAATTACTTGGAACAATGTTTACGTCACCATGGTCTATTGTCAATATCTTATAACTTACAGTCATTCTAATGTCACCTGAAGATGCTCAGGAGAGGTTAGATGATACTCTCACTGCAACGGTCCTCTTATCCTACATCAAGAGGCCTATGAACAAGCTCAAGGCACACATACAGAAGTCAGTAGAATACTTCTTGGTCCCCTAGGCAGTAAGTGGGTTTTCTCCTCTTCTTCATCCTGAGAGTATGGAAAGGCTGAAATTAATAAGATAGCTATAATAAGTCCTTACCTATACATAATTGCTTTAAATGTAAATGGATTAAATTACCCAGTTGAAGGCATAGAATGGCTAAACAGATTTAAAAAACAAGACCCAATTAAATGCTGCCTATAAAAGATTCAGTTTAACTTTACAGATACACATAGGCTCAAAGGGAGGGATTGAAAAAGATATTCCAAGCAAATGGAAAACCAAAGAGAGCAGAGATAACTATACTTATATCAGTCAAAATAGACTTTAGGCCAAAAACTGTAATAGGAGACAAAGAAAGTCATTATAAAATGATAAAAGGATCAATTCATCAAAAAGTGATAACAATTTAAATATATATGCACCCAACATCAGACTGTCTAAATATATTAGGGAATACTAACAGATTTAAAGGGAGAAATAGAAAATATCAATTATGGTATGGGACATTAATATCCCACATTCAAAATAGATTGATCATCCAGACAGAAAATCAATAAGGACACACTGGACTTGAACTATCCCTTAGGCCAAATGGACCTAACATATACATAATATCCTGCACAACAGCAGTAGAATAAACATTCCTCTCAAGTGCACACAGAACATTCTCCAGCGTGGATGATATGTTACATTACAAAATAAGCCTTAGTAAAGGTAAAAGATTAAAATCATACCAAGTATCTTTTCTGACTACAAAGGTATGAAACTGGAAATTAATAAAGGAGGAAAACTGGAAAATTCATAAAATTTGTGGAAATTAAACAACAGATACCTGAACAAACAACAAATCAAAGAAGAAATCCAAAGAGAAATCAGAAAATATTTTGAAACAAATAAAAATGGTAGCAAACATATCAAAACTTATGGGATGCAGCAAAAGCAGTGCTAAGAGAGATGTTTATAGTGATAAATGCCTATATTAAAAAGAAAGAAAGATCACAAATAAACAACCAAACTTTACACTTCAAGGAACTAGAAACAGGACAAACTAAGCACAAAGTTAGCAATTGGAAGGACATAACAAGATCAGAGCAGAAGTAAGTGAAATAGAGGCTAAAAAGACAATAGAAAAAATCAACAAAACTAAGAGCTGTTTTTCTTGAAAAAATAAAGAAAATTCACAACGCTTTAGCTAGATTAACTAAGAAAAAAGAGAGAAGACAAATAAGTAAAACCATAAAGGAAAGAGTTGATATTACAAGTAATACAACAGAAATATAAAGGATCATAAGAGACTACTATACCCAATTATACACCAACAAATTGGATAACCAAAAAGAAATGGAAAAATTCCTAGAAACATACAACCTACAAACACTAAATCATGATGAAATAGAAAATTTGAACAGGCCAATAATGTGTGAAGAAATTGAAGCAGTCATCAAAAACCTTCCAACAAAGAAAAGCCCAGGACAGGACGAGATGGTTTCAAGGATGAATTCTACCAAACATTTACAGAAGAAATAACATCAATTCTTCCCAAATTCTTCTAAAAAATTGAAGAGGAGACAACACTCCCAAACTCATTCTGTGAGGCCAATATTATCCTGACACCAAATCCAGAAAAAGACACAACAAGAAAAGAAAACTAAAGACTAATATCCCTGCTGAGTATAGATGCAAAACTTCACGGCAATATACTGGCAAGCCAAATTCAACAGTACATTAAAAGGATCATATACTACAATGAAGTGTGATTCATCCTTCAGATGAGGATGGTTCATCATACACAAATCAATAAATGTAAAACACCACGTTAGGAAAATTAATGATAAAAGTTATGTGATCATCTGAATAGGTGTAGAAAAAGCATTGGACAAAATTTCAACATCCTTTCATGATAAAAACTCCCAAAAATTTGGTATAGAAGAAATGTCTGTTGTTGTTGTTAGTGTTTTCAGGTGGATCCCTACTCCTAGCAACTCTATGTACAGCAGAGCAGAACCCTACTCAGTCTTTTTGAAGCTTACTCTCACATTCTGGCACTATAGTAGACATTGTTCCACTGCTATTCATAGGGTTTCCATGGCCAATTTTCTCATAAGTGGGTGGCCAGTTCCTTCTTACTAATCTATCTTAGTCCAGAAGCTCCTTTGAAACTTGTTCACTATGGGTGATCCTGCTGGTATATAAAATGCAAGTGGCTGCAGCCGGCCCGGTGGGGTAGCAGTTAAGTTCGTGCTCTCTGCTTCGGCAGTCGGGGATTCACTGGTTTGGATCCTGGGCACGGACTGATGGACCACTCACCAAGCCATGCTAAAACAGCATCACACATAGAGCAACTAGAAGGATGCACAACTATGGCATACAACTATCTACTGGGGCTTTGGGGAGGAAAAAAAAAAAAGCAAAAAAGGAGGAAGATTGGCAACAGATGTTAGTGCAGGGCCAATCTTCCTCAAAAAAAAAAAAAACACAAGTGTCATGGCTTTCAGCATTACAGCAACATATAGCCACCACAGTGTGACAAGTGACAGATGGGTCATCTGGTTCCCCGACCTTGAAAGGAACCCGGGCTGTGGTGGTTTGAGCACCAAATCTTAACCACTAGGCCACCAGGGCTGGCTATGGAATGAATGTACCTCAACATAATAAAGACACATATGAAAAATCCACAGCAAACATGATCCTCAATGATGAAAGATTAAAAGCTTTCCCACTAAATTCGGGAACAAAACAAGGATGCCCACTCTCACTATTCCTATTGAACATAATATTGGAAGTCCTAGCCAGAGAAAATAAGAAGACAAAGAAATAAGAGGTATCCAAAGTGGAAAGGAAGAAGCAAAACTGTCTCTGTTAAATATGACCTTATATAAAGAAAACCCTAAAGGCTGCATGAAAAAACTATTAGAACTTATAAACAAATTCATTCAAGTTGTAAGATATAAAATCAACATAAAAACCAGTGACATTTCTATGCACAACCAACAGACTGCCTGAAAAAGAAATAAAGAAAACAATCCCATTTACAATAGAATTGAAAACAATAAAATGCTTAGGAATAAATTTATGGAGATGAAAGATCTGTATGCTGATTATTATAAGATAGTGATATAATAAATTGAGGAAGACAAATAAAAGGAAAGGTAACCCATGTTCACAGATCAGAAAAATTAATATTGTTAAAATATCCATATTAGCCAGAGCCATCTATAGATTCAATGCACTCTCTATTGAAAAACCAAGGACATTTTTCACAGAAGTAGGAAAAACAATCCTAAAATTCATGTGAAACCACAAAAGATCCTGAATAGCAAAAGCAATTCTTAGAAAAAACAAAGCTGGAGGCATCACAATTCCTGATTTCAAACTTTATTAAAATCTACAATAATAAAAACAGTATGATACTGGCATAAAAATAGAACATAGACCAATAGAAAAGAATTATGAGCTCAGAAATAAACCCATGCATATACGGTCAACTAATATTTGACAAGGGAACCAAGAGTACTCAATGGGGAAAAAACAGTATTTTCAACAAATGGTGTTGGGGAAAAATGGATAACCGCAGGCAGAAAAATGAAATAGGACCCCTATCTCACAACACTTATATAAATGAACACAAAATGGATTAAAGCTAAACTAAACACCTTCTGCACAGCAAAAGAAACAATCAGCAAAATGAAAAGGCATCATACAGATTGGAAGAAAATGTTTGCAAATCATCTATCTGATAAAGGGTTAATATTCAAAATATATAAGGAACTCATAGAACTCAATAGCAAAAAAGTAAACAATCAGATTTTTTTAAAAAATGGGTGGAGGAATTGAGTAGACATTTTTCCTGAGAAGGCATACAAATGGCGAAGATATACATGAAAATATGCTTGACATCACTAATCATCAGGGAAATACAAATCAAAACCGCTATGAGATATCGCCTCATGTCTGTTAGGACGGCTATTATCAGAAAGAAAAAAGATAAGTGTGGGTGAGAATGTGGAGGAAAGAGAATTCTTGTGCCCTGTTGATGAGAATGTAAATTGGTGAAGATATTATGGAAAACAGTACGGAGTTTCCTCAAAAAATTGAACATAGAACTACCATATGATCCAGCAATCTCATCTCTGAGTATATATCTGAAGATGACGAAATCACTATCTCAAACAAATTTCTGCTATGACTTGTTCATTGCAGCATTATTCACAATAGCTAATACATGGAAGCAACCTAAGTGTCCATCAATGGATGAATGGATAAAGAAAATATGATATTACATGTATATAAGAATATTATCCAACCATAGAAAAGAAGGAAATCCTGTTTCTTGTAACAAAAAAGGATGGATCTTGAGACCATTTTGCTAACTGGAATAAGTCAGACAGAGAAAGATAAATATTGTATGATCTCACATACATGTGGAATCTAAAATATCAAACTCTTACAGAGTAGAATGGTGGTTACCAGGGGCTAAGGGATGGGGGAAATGGGGATATTTTGGTTAACGGGTACAGACTTTCAGGTATAAGAGGAATCACTTTGAAGCATCTAATGCACAGCATGGTGACTATAGTTAACAATGATGTACTTGAAAGTTTTTATGAGTATAGATCTTTAATGTTCTCACTGTAACAGCACCACCATCAAAATGGTAATTATGTGAGGTGAAGGGTGTGTTAACTAACCCTATTGTGGTAAACATTTGCAATATATATGTGTATCAAATCATCACATAGTTAACCTTAAACTTACACAGTCTTATATGTCAGTTATATTTCAATAAGGCTGGAAAAAGAAGAAATAAATTACCAATTCTAACCCAAGAAGAAATAGATGACCCAAAATGTCCTATGCCTATTGAAGAGATTGAATTGAGTTTAAAATCTTGAAGAAGGAAAAAAAAGCTAAACTCCAGGCCTAAATGTTTTCACAGGCAAATTTTACTGAAAATTTAACAAATAAATATATCAATGCTTCATAAACTCTTCCAGAAAATAGAAGAGGCAGAAATGTTTTCCAACTTATTTGATGAGGAAAGCATCACTCTGATATTAAAACCAGACAAAGATTTTGAGAGAAAAGAAAACTATAAAGTACATCCCCCACAAGCATAGATGCAAAAGTCCTTAACATAATAGTAGCAAAGAGAAGCCATCAATAAATAAAATACAATAATACCTCGTGACCAAATGGGGTTTATCTCGGGAATTCTAAACTGATTTAATATTTGAAAATCAAGCAATATAATTCACTGTATTTCAACAGATTAAAGAAGAAAAAGTATCAGTTAGGGAGGTAGAAGAAGAAAGTAGAATAAATTATGTCATAAGCCAAGGAAATAGAGATTTGCAAATCTAGAGCACTGACAAGCACGTAAAGGAGACTAAATCGTGATGAATATGTACTAAATCTTGGTGAATTTGGCAGGAAGTTTTTAAAAACTATATTTGTAAGGTATCTCATTTAATCATCTTCATCATCTGAGAAATGGTGTGTTGTACATCTTTTCATAAGTAAACTGAGGCACAGAAAATAATTTGATTTTTTTTATGCTAGCAATAAATCTGGAAAACGAATCTAAACTCGTGTCTGTCTTCTTTCAAAACTAACGTCCTTTATTAGTAACTAGTGTTTCTCAAGCCTGGTCAAACTTTACAATCATGGGAGTGTTGTGAAAATATGTATTCTCCAGATGTAAACTGGTCTTACAGATGAGCTTCCCAGACCTGAGATGTGGAAACCCATATTTTCACACCTCAAATAATTTTTCTATTATCTGAAGTACTACTAGTCAGCAAACATGCACTTAGAGATCAATTTTCACCAAAGTCTTCAAAGACACAAGAATCACAATGTTGCCTACTAAATGTTTTACCCCTTAGAAGACTATCCTAATGTGGTACACGCACAATAAATAGAGTAGTTATACGTGTGCAAATAGGAAAGTGAGCTCCAACAAGATAAGGACAGAAAACTGTCCAGTGGATTCCAATAGCAAAGACAGTAGGTGACCTATCATTGATAGACCAAAGTCATGGAGATGGTTGCACACATTTACAGAGTTAACAGTGCTGGCTGCTGGAAGTATCATGGGCTATAATTGTAGAAAAATGCTATAAGGAGGAGGTGGAATATGAGAAGGACATTTGGAAAATGGATATGTCCAAGAGGAATGGAAGAGAGGAAAGAATCCAGTCTGGAACAAAGGCCACAAGGTGAAAATGCAGAAAGTCAGACCAGGAGACCCTGACCAGGACAGCATCTGGGAAGTGGATGAGTTGGAGAAGCAGACTAAGGTCTGATGGAGAAGTGATTGCAAATAAGACACTGAGCATTGAACCTGGGGAAGCTCCCAAGGTAAGAGAGTAAAGGAATAAAATGGGAAAGTTCAGAGTCATCAGGCATAAGGTAGAGAGTTGATCCATAGGAGTGTGGAATACACTGGTCCCTTCTCCACAAGATGTAGTTGAAGCCATGATTGGCTCAGTAATATGAACCCATCTGTATGCAACAAAGATTCATGTGATGCAAAACATCTTGAACAATGTAGAGAAGAGTCCATGGCAGGTCATTATAGAGTCTTCATAGAGTGACTTCCTTGTGCAAGAGACTCAGAACAAGCTAATCTACTCAATGTTCACTTGAGACTTACACATTCTTCCATGATGAAGATAGGAGACATGGCCTCTCATACAGCTAAGGGAGAAACAGGTGCAGAAAAGAAGCAGCTGGTGCAGTAAAGACTCACTGACCCATGGTTCTGGGGAGGAGGTTTGTGTTCAGGGCTGAAGCACCGTGGGAGGAGAGCTATAAAACTGCTGACAGTAATAAACTGCCACATCTTCAGCCTGGAGACTGCTGATGGTGAGAGTGAAATCTGTCCCAGACCCACTGCCACTGAATCGGTCAGGGACTCCTGTGGCCCGGGTGGATGCCAAGTAGATGAGCAGCCTAGGAGCCTTTCCTGGTTTCTGCTGGTACCAGGTTAAGTAGTTCTTCTGGTTGGAGCTGGATAAAAGACTCTGGCTGGACTTGCAGTTGATGGTGACCCTGTCTCCTACAGACACAGCCAGGGAGCTTGGAGACTGGGTCATCACAATGTCCCCACAGACACCTGCAATCACAAATGGACAGTGACTATACAATTTCATCACTAATATATTAAAATATATAACTAAGAATTGTAGTTTTTGTTATTTATCATATAATTAGGCTGTTTTAGATGTTTCATTCTGCATGTAAAAATCACTTTCCAATTTTATAAAAATATTTCTCCTCTAAACCTCTCACCTGAGATCCAGAACACCAGGAGGATGAGCAATTGTGACTGTGGCACCATCTTGCCGCTGCTCTCCAGTGTGACTTGCTCAGGCCCCATCTCCAGGAAACTCCATTAATAGAGTTCTGAGCAGTCAGCCTACGTACCAGTGTTGCCTATGCAAAGCATCAGAGAGTATGAAAGCAAAAGTGCCTGTTCAGTGAGTTGTGAAAACAAATAATGGAAAGAAAGAGACAAAAATATCCTTACCTCAGGAAGCGATTCTAGCCTACAAGAGACCCAGAAATCAACTTAAAGCTATGATTTTCAGTACAGTTCAGCAAAATTCCCAAATGTAAACTGTTTTTAATGTCAACTTTGCTTTTTGAAATCAGCTGAAGGCAACTTGAAAAACATAATTTATAATAAAACAATTGTAATTTTGTGTATGTATACAGAACTTATTTGAAACATATAAATATGGTGTCAGTACATGAAATATATTCAGGTCACTGGATTAGAATGAGGAAACGGTGCACACATTTATATCTCTATCTCAGATTCTCTTTTGAATTTTAAATACATATTTGAAGTTCCTCATGGACATCTCATAAGCATCTCAATACATCCAAACGAGACCTCTGATATTTCCCTCAACACAAATACTATCTCAGAAATTGAATCACCACATATTATGAACCACTCTTGTCACTGATCTCTAGGTCAACCAGTTTCTCAAATACAAGTTTAAGTCCTCTCAAATTTCTCTTGTCACTATCTGATCTAAGGTGTCACAGCTCCTCCTGGGGGTAATAGGTGAAATAGCTTTACCTAGAGCAGTTCTCTCTTCGTATTCCAAATCAAACATATTTAAAGAATTACACAAATAATCGTATCATAAACTCTCCTAGGCAGGGGGCATTTTGCACAACTTCAGCAGAACCCTTGACCTCATAGTGCTTTCATCAATGGCAGGAGAGGACAGTAAAAAAGAAATACCATTTCTGCTGCTGCTCTTAATCCACTCGCTCTGAGATCCATCCCCTGAAGCAATGTCATTACTTAGGGTAAATGGAGCAATGGGTATCCAGATCCATTTAGTGTATCCTCATCCCTTGGCATAAACAGAGTTGGAAGAAGATGGAACAAATTGGTGTAACTGGTTAAAAAACTTGTGTTTCCTGGAAAAGTAAAGTCATTTGTAGCCTCATTAATTTCCAGGTATTCAAATAATCTTTTAAGCATGGACAGTGGACTTTCAATTCATCATGACCCTGCAGCATGAAACCACCCAACACACAGGTCAGTAACAAGAATCAATGCTCTGACACTACAAAAACCAGCTGGATCCAGTTTTAGCAGAACTTCTTTTAACATGTTTAATATTTATTTCTAGTGAAGATCACCTTCTTCTGCTTTACCTTTCTCGATTTTTATCTTGGAAAATGAAGTTTCCCTGAGCTAAAGGAGAGAAGAGCCTTTATCTTCTATGTCCCTCGTATTTATGGTGACCCCTCCTTGAAGCTCGTACTTATATTTTCCTTCTGTAATCTTTAGCTCGGACCTTTGATTGCAGATGGGAGAGTCGACATTTGTGTTCTCTCCTCCAAAGCATCTATTTTGCCATTTCAAAGCTCTCAATTATATTTGGTAGACTGGTTTGGGGAATGTTGATTCCAAGTCAATTTCAGGGAAGAAATGCAGGACAAAAGACCAGCCTTTCAGAGAAGCCATCTTCTTGACTGCAATGATCTGCAGAGACCTGTAAAGGATGGTCATTACCTAAGCTTGACCACATGGAGAGGATCTCAGACACCTGATGGAATGATAGAATGTGAGGAATGGACGCCATAAATGATCAAGGAGCACATAATCCCGGGATCTGTTGGCATCCATGCTAAACCTTCCTTTAGCACATGGAGGGTGGAGTTGAGAGAGAGGAAGAAACTGGATCTTAATGATACAAACGAGCCACTAGATTGAGCCTTTCTTTCAGCCTGCAGCCCTGGAATTTTCTTTTCTTTAACTACTTTTCCATTTAATGCAAGCAATGTTGAGGTTTCTGCTAATTGCAACTAAAAATTTGCCAAATGACACTCTAGTTTTAATCAATATATTTTGGTAATATAATTAGAAACATCACTATTTTATTTTTCACTGTACAATGTCAAGGCCCAGGAAATGTACAGGAACTGTTTAAAATAGATCTGTTCTTATCCTGGAGAACCAAACAAATATGTAGGCCAAAATTGTATATATCAGTAATTTCTGGGGAGAAAGTTCACTATTTTGTAAGATTATCAAAAATGATTTTGATTTTAAAACATTAAAAACCCTTAACCTGAAGTCTAAATTCATCTTTTATATCTTAGTCCAAGCGTGAGACAGAATACGATCTTGTTCAACAATAAGAGTAGAAGACAGGAAGGATTTGAACATACACACACACACTTTTTAGTAAAAAAAAAAAAAATACTAGCAAAGTTGGTAGCTGCAATGGTCCATATGTTTTAATTAGACATGTGTTCACATAGATTTCACAATTTGTTCCTCATCATAAATTAGATCATCTTTATTTCCTAAATAGGAAGAATCCTGCTTTTAATGGAAATATTTAGAATGCATTTTGACAGCAAAGATATAAAAAAATTGAGTAACATTTAACCATATGAGTCAGTCCATGAGCCATCATTGACATAGATGACTCCAGGACCACTGAGCACAGATGGGCTTTCCTACTCTGTGTTGTCGACACAGGTTCTCTCTCTCTGGAGCCACCACAAGAAGGCTTAGGAACTCATTGGTCTTGTTACAGAAATAGCAGAGCCAGCTTTGTCTCCATCCTCTGTGTCCTCTCTGCACCTCAATAGCCATTCTCAAGATGATATGGTCTTGATCTTGAGCCCACATAGAGAGAATTAACCCTCAGGGGGCCTTGTCTGATCCAAGGTCTATCAAGTTTATCCTAATCCAGTTTCCAATTCCAGGGTCACCCATTCTATTCGGTTGGAGTCAGAAACAGTGATATTTGTTTACTTATTTATAGATAATCAGGTCTGGAATCAGTAATGAAGGCTTTCATACCAATAAAGAACGGAGGGGAGAAAGTAGAATATGAAGGTCTCCAAACAAGAATAAGATGCATTCCACTAGTTCAGCGGATAATAAAGAGACCTATGCGCCTGGGTGGAGGCACCGGCTGAGCCACGCGGGGGCGTCGCTCTTTAAATTGGAATCTGAACTAGTCCCCGCCGCAACTCTGCAAATGCTGGAGACACCGCCCGGCTACAGAGAGGGGGAATATCTTGTGGTTGTTTTAATTAGCCCCAAATCTCTTCTGTTCCACTGGTTTCTGACACGCGGCTGGCTTCCTCTGGAGCTGGGCGTCTTATTAAGTCGCTCATTTCCGCCCCTACCCTTCCTTCTGCTCTCCGGCGCCTCAGTGGCAACTCAACTGATCTCAACAGCAGCAGACAACCGTAGTCAGGGTTAAGCGGGCTTCTCTTCCTGTCGCTTAGGAGCATCCTTTAAAAGCCAGCAGTAAACTGGACACTGATGACCCAATAAATAAAAATGTTGAAATCAGCGGTAGCTTCATCATGAGTTTTACTTTGCTGTGTTTGTCATAGTCAACATGATAGTAGGCGTTTTCCTTTGTAAATATCTTTCTTTGTAACTAGTGATAATGTTCTAAGATTTCTTTATCTTTAGTGGTAAATTTCCCTGGGCAAGACCCAAGTATAATTATTTTACAATTTCTTAGTAAAGCCCTAAGATTTTTCTAGTTTTTTAAAGAGTGAAATGTATATTTCATGGTAAGTAAAAACAAACAAACAAAAAAACAACAACAAAGACAGAGACCTAGGGCTTTGGACAATGATGTGTGTGTGAGATACATACTCTTTGAAGAAACGGTATTATCTCTGTGCATCTGCAATAAATTACTTGTCCTTTTAATCTTCATAATGATGGGTCAGGGCCATTCCAAAATGATTTATAATAACTTGAGTATAATCTTGAGAACTGCTTTTTACATATTTTTTAAAAATTGCAACAATTTCACATAGAAATGTTGCAAGTAAAGCATAAAGTAGCTATTTTCCCCCCAACCATTTGAGAGTAAGTTGATGACCAGGTAGCCCAAACCTCTAAAACCTGATTATGTATTTCCTACAAATAATACATCCTTCTACATAACCCCAATACAGTCATGAAATCAGGAAATAGGCATCATACATCAATCTATATCTAGTCCTCGGGTCCATTTCAAATTTTAACAATTGTCCCCAAAATGTCTTTGGTAACAAAAGGATCCAGTCCAGAATTCCATGTTGTTTTCAGTTGGCCATATCTCTTTAGTCTCCATCAGTGTGGAACAGTTCTTCAATCTTTCCTTGAAAGCCATGACCCTATTTTTTAGAAGATTACACACCAATTGTTTTGTAGAATGTCCCTAACGTTGGATTTCTCTGTTTCTTTCTCATGATCAGAATCATCTAATGCATCTTTGGCAGGACAGCCAGAAGTGACACTGTGCTCTTCTCACTGCCCTCTGTCCCATGACGGATGATCTTTACTTTCAGTCCTGGATTAAGATGGTGTCGGCCAGAATAATCTACTTCACAGTAAATCTTTTTCCTTTCTAAATGAATAAGAATTGTTGGAGAAGTTTCTTAATATTTTATGAATATCCCATTATTAATCAAAATATCCGTATGGATTCATGGGTTCATATTTTCTTCAATGGATTATAGTGTGTTACCATCATTATTTATTTTGATACTCAAATTTCTCCAGATTTGAACAATGGGAACCCCATTCCAGTTGGCTTCTCTTGCCTTTCTTCATGACTCTATAATTCATTGAGCACTCCCTCAGTTTGTGGCACAAGATTGTCTAGGCTCATCTTGTATATTCCCTGTCTTAGAATGTTAAATTGAAATCATTAGAGGACAATTGTATTTAGAAACCAAATGCTGGGTTCTATGGGTGCTGATTGAGATTTTATGTCATTGCTTTTAGGCTAGGGGAAATTATCTATCCATACACACATTCATATCTATATCTATATGCAACCATGAGTTTACACTAATATCCGCAATTGAAATGCAAAACAATACTTTACTCTAGTAATTTCACTTTCCTTATTTGCAACTCCTTTAATCAACAGTGAGAATCTTGGCTCTAATTATTTTTTTTCTTTTTTGTGTGTGAGGAAGATTAACCTTGAGCTAACATCCATTGCCAATCCTCCTCTTTTTGCTGAGGAATATTGGCCCTGGGCTAACAGCTGTGCCCATCTTCCTCTACTTTACATGAGACACTTCCAAGGCATAGCTTGACAAGTGGTGTGCCGGTCCGTGCCCAGGACCCAAACCTGTGTACCCCGGGCCGCCAAAGCAGAGCGTGCGAATTTAACCACTATGCCACCAGGCCGGTGCCAGCTCTAATTATCCTTAAGGCATTTACTTATCTAATCAACAACCCCTCACAGATGAAACCAATCTCTTGCTGTCAATGTCACCTACATGCCCCTTGCAGGCAACTCCACATACACACACACTCACAAACTTTGCTTAGAACTGATACCTCCTGCCCAGCCACCACCCAGTACCCCTTGTGTGATTGCCCTCCTCACCCAGCCTGGGCTCTGACTACTGCACTGAGTCCCCCCTCCACAGGTGAATGCTCTCCTCATCCTACACCAACTGAGATATCTTTAGTGCACCAACAGAGTCACCCATACGTGGGGCCACACTCCTGATCCCACTCTACCTTCAAAATTCTATGCTGAGCTTTCTCCCCCAGCCCCAGTGGATGCTCTTTTCACTGTGGGTTCCAACACTCTATGCTTGTCTTCCAATTTCACCTTCCTGCATGGTTGTCTTCTCATCCTACTTGTACCCCAATGATGTAAAATCCATGATATGCTTATCTCAGGACCTGGAAGATATTCACTGATGGAGAAATGTACATGTTTAGATGATATAGTACATCCAAGGGTATAGATGACCACTTGGCCTAGGGAGGAACTCAACTTCTGGAGGGAAGCTTCCTTAGGAGGGATGAGCACAAGCAATGATCTGAGAAGCTCGGGTACACGTAGCACGGATATGTACGCATAATGGCATGCAGAGCTAGAAAGGTAGATGCCACTTTTCATATGTGGAAGGAAAAAATCCCTGACCATGACTGGCCTAGATGGAAATGATGAGATAGAGAAATCAGAGATGGAGGACAGACCACTTAGCAAATACACTGTGCCTGACACATTCTTGCAAATCACGTCCCTAAACTTTTTTTTTTTTTTTTTGCTCTTAAATCTAATTGAGTTATGGCTGGTAGTGCTGATGATTCACCACACCGAGTTCTTCAGGGATTCAAACCAAGAGAAAACTTCTCTGGCCTTAATAAGATGCACAGGGATCAATGTAAGGAGCTTGTAAAACTTTTTTCAGGTTCTGGGGTTGTGTCATGCCCAGCACACTCTATCACAGACAAAGACTTAAGAAGAGAAGCATGTCATGAACCTTGAAGAGAGCAAAGGAACATTCTACTCACTGAACAGTACATGATTCTGTCCTGTGGTCACCAGGGAGAAAAATGTTCTCTACTGGTAAATTTGTGTTGCCTTGGTTGGACTGGGGACACCTGGGAAACTCTGTGCTGTTACTGAGAAAAGCCAGACCTGCAGCTGTGCCCAGCCCAGACCCATCCCATATGATTTACATGTTCCCAGAGCACAGTCCACTACCCTGAGGCTTCTTAGTAGGCAGGTCACACCATGTGCAGCAGTCAGTGCTATTCAGGACATAGCATGGACATGAGGGCCCTTGCTCAGCTTCTCAGCCTCCTGCTGCTCTGGCTCCCAGGTAAGGAAGAAGAAGACTAGGAATTTACTTACATTGGTGAAAACTGCCTCTTCTTTAATGCTCATTGCTAGATGTCCCCAGGTGTCTGAGATGTGTGAACATTGCCTCAACCCTGTGTGGTCAGTGTTGCCTGGCCTTTCAGTGAAATCTTTTTATAGCATAATTAACAGTGTAGATATTTGTTTTTATGTTCTCAATCTCAGGTGCCAAGAGTGAAGTCCAGATGACCCAGTTTCCATCCTCCCTGTCTGCATCTCTAGGAGACAGAGTCACTGTCACTTGCCGGACTAGTCAGAGCATGAGCCATTGGATAGCCTGGTATCAGCAGAAGTCAGGGAAAGGTCCTAAGCTCCTGATCTATGCAGCATCCACTTTGCACAGTGGAGTCCCATCACGGTTCAGTGGCAGTGGATCTGGGACAGATTTCACTCTCACCATCAGCAGCCTGGAGACTGAAGACATTGCAACTTATTACTGTCAATAGTATGACAATAACCCTCTCACAGTGTTACACGCCAGAACATAAACCACCCAGGGAAGCAGATCTGTGAGCCTCAGCTACCCAGTTGCTCCTCTTGTGTCCCCATCTGCTGAGAGCTTTTCTCAGATGTGGCCATGCTTAGAAGGTCATTGGAAAGTTTTGGTAGAAGAGGCAGGGAGACTCCTGTGCACCCTCACTCTCTTTCTCCCTCCTCAACCCCAGCAACACATGTGACAATGCCTCTCCTGATTTAATAAAGGGCAGAGATTACACCACCTGAAAAGTCTGAGTTACAGCATCAGCAGGGGTTCATATAGTAAAGGAAAAGTCATTCTGGACATTCCAAGCTTGAATTGTTTTAATACATAGAACTAAAGTCTAAACTACAACCTTGCAAAGGTCTAGGATTTGGTAGTTAGGGAAGCCAATACGAGAAATGGATGATTCCTTGGTGCTCCCCTGAAAGTGAAGGCACTTCCCACTGGAGATACAGGCTACCTAACCAGGTGGTCTCAGAACTGTCCAGGAAGCCTGGGATGGGGGCGCTGATGCTCTCAGCTGCCTGCAGCACCTCACCAGGTGATTCTCCAGTTCTCATCTCTGTCCACATTTCTGCCTACAGGTACCCATGAATAATGTTGAATCCTCCTCTTACTTCCAAAGTTCAGGCAGGGCCCCTCACCGAACAACTCTACAGGAAATCATAGATGGAAAAGGGGTTTTGGGGAATGTGCTTCCAGAAGTGATAGTGATTATAGGGAGTTGATAACAAACAGCCCAGAGTGGTCACTATTTCCCAACTCTCATAATTTGCCAGTTAAGGAATGGCACCAGAATACACTTCAACACACTTAAATTATGAAGTAATAGAGTAAATAGCAAAAATGAGGAAATTGCATTAAATATATAGAAATCATTTGAAGAACAAATAAAAACTTTTCAGGAATTAAAAAATGTATGGATGAAACACATTTTTTCCTTTATATGCCATTATCTTGCTGCTCAAAATTTGTCCAGAGGACAGCGGCATCATTGGCACTACTGGGGGATAATTAGAAATGCAAACTAGTAGGCCCCATCTTACACCTACTGATGAGAATCTGAATTTTAACAAGATACAGATGGATCTGTTTATGGTTTATGGAGCTCTGTTTAAGGACATTTACTTCAGCTAGAGAGATCATGTTTTCCAAACAGGATATATTTTTTAAATTTCTATTTAAAAACGCATAGCAAAAATACACCTGCTTTATTTTCTAATTAATGCAAAATTAAATTTGAAAACTTGGAGATAGTAAACATTGAAAAAGATAATCATTTGTCAATGGCATGATATAATACCTTGATAATTAAAGGTTTGTAGAAACTTGAGAAATTAGCAAATCCAAAGGATAAGCCAATTGTTTGTGCATTTGTGTTGTAGATGTTTGGACTTAAATTCACAATTGCGTCTTGGTTTGGGATTTTCTTGCAACTTGCAACTTGCAATGAGAATGTCATGCTGTGTGTAGTTGTGCCCCTTCAAGCTTCGCTCCAAATCTACATAATCTATGGGCTGGATTCTAGCTCATTGGCCTGAAACAGAACCAATCCGGGGTACAGGTTAAACTATGCCTGCAACAGCCCAATAAGTGTTAATATGAACGTTTGTGAATAGGAAAATAAATGTATAGTGTTATTAGTCACTGTGTTTTTGCGCTGCTTATTACAAACCATTACTGTGCAAAAGCTAAAACAATATTTATGCATCCACACATATAGATAGATTGATTCTATTAAAGCTGACAGCATAGACTTCTGGTATCTGGTTCTACATGTAAGGAGCTTGGAAGTTTCCACTCCATCCTAACAACAAGTAAAAGCTGAAAAGACTGAAGAATAGATAGCTCCTCTAAGGATATTTAAGAGCAGTCAGGACACAGGGAAAATCACTGCCTCCAAGATTAGAGACAGACAGGGGAATACAAGGAGTCACACTTCCCTCAGCAGAGACTCATGAGTAGAGACGTTAATGGAGACCACTCTTGGGGTAGAAAAACATGAGGTATAGTTGAAAATTGCTAAAGGCTCAGGATGGACAACCCTGAGAGTTAAAAACTCCAGGGGACCCAGGCATAGGAGGACTCCCACTATTTTATGAGATTTAATTCCAGGAGTCCAACCAGATTCTCTCAGTAATATTAGAGAAATATCTTGTGCTTCCAGCAGGGGGGGAGAAAAAGGAACAATTTTGAAATACACTAAGCATCCCGTTCTTCTTAATAAGATCTGCTCTTAGGAGAAACTAGTTAACAACAGACTAATCTTCTGTGGTATTATCAGAGCCTTACTGATAGTTCCTAACATGTATGTGCCTAACAACAGAGCATCAAACAGCACAAGACAAAAACTCTTAGAACTGCAAGGAGAAATGGATGACTCTATTATAATTAGTGGAAGATTTCAACAACTGCTCTATCAGAAATAGACAGATAAGCAGGCAAAAAATGAGTAAGGACATAGTTGGACTCAACAGCACCATCAATCAACTGGATATAATTGATATCTATAGACTACTTTATCCAATAACAGCAGAATATGTATTCTTCTCAAGCTTGCTTGAAACATTCATCAAAACAGACCATATTCTGGGCCATAAAACACACCTCAACAAGTTTAAAAGAATAGAAATCATACAATGTCTGGTCTCAGACCACAATAAAATTAAACTACAAATCAGTAACAGAAAGATAACTGGAAAATCCTAAAATATAAATAGATTAAATAACACATGTCTAAATAACAGATTGGTCAGAAAAGAAATCTCAAGAGAGACATAAAACATTTTAGACTAAGTGAAAATACAATCTATCAAAATTTGTCAGCTGCAGCAAAAGCAGTCCACAGAGGGAAATTTACAGCACTGAATGAATATATTAAAAAAGGAAAAGTTCTAAAATGAATAATCTAAGATTCCAATTTATTAAAATAGAAAAAGAAGAGCAAATCGAATCCAAACTAAGCTGAAGACAAGAAATGAGAAGAATTAGAACAGAAATTAATGAAAACAAGAAATCAATAGAGAAAATAAATGAAATTAAAAGCTGGTCTTTGAAAAGATTTAAAAAATTAATAGCCTGCAGCTAGGCTGAAAAAAAAGAGACAACACACAAATTACTAATATCAGAAGTGAAAGAGGGAGCATCACTACAGATGCCATAACCATTAAAAGGACAATAAAAGAATATGATGACAAACTCTATATCACAAATTGGATAACACCATTGAGATGGCCCAATTCCTCAAGAGACACAATCTGGCAAAATTCACCCAAGAAGAAATAGACAATTTGAATAGGCCAAGATTAACAAGACAATCTGAATAGGCCTATAACTATTAAAGAAATTGAATCAATAATTAATAACTTTCCAAAACAGAAAGCACCAGGCCCACAGGTTCACTGGTGAATTCTACCAAACATTTAAGGAAAAAAATATACTTATTCTCTACAATCTCTTTCAGAAGATAGAAACAGAGGGAACATTTCCTAATTCACTCTAAGAAGTCTGTATCACCCTAGTACCAAAACCAGACAAAGACACTACAAGAAAAAAAAGACTATAGACCAATTTATCTTATGAATATATGAGCAAAAATCCTCAACAAAATATTAACAAGTCAAATCCAACAGTGTTTTAAAAGAATTATACACAAAGAACATGAGTAAGTGGGATTTATCCCAGGAATGCAAGACTGACTCAGTATTTGAAAAATCAAATAATGTAGTCTGTCATGTCAACAGGTTAAAGAATAAATCAGTTGATCACATCAATAGATGCAGAAAAGGCATTTGACAAAATCCAACAGGCATTCATGGTAAAACAGAAATGGAAGGGAACTTCCTCAACTTGGTAAATTATATCTACAAAAAACCTACAGCTAACATTATACTTAATGGTGGAAAACTCAAAGCTTTCCCACTAAGATCAGGTACAAGGCAAGGATGTCCCCTTTAACTATTCCATTTCAACACCATACTGAAAGTCCTTGCTAATGTAAGAAGATAAGAAAAGGAAATAAAAGGTATACAGATTGGGGAGGGAGAAATAAACTGTCTTTGTTCACAAATAACATGGTCATCTGTGTAAAATATCCCAAGGAATCAACAAAAAACCTTGTCAAACCAATAGCTGATTATTGCAATGTTGCAAGATAGGTTATATGAAAAAGTCAATTGCTTTTCTATATACCAGCAATGAACAAGTAAAATTTGACATTAAAAACACATTAACAGTTACAGTAGTACCCCCAAAATGAAATACTTAGGTATAAACCAAACAAAACAAGTACAAGATCTATATGATGAAAACTATAAAACTCTGGTGAACTAAATCAAAGAAGAATTAAATAAATGGAGAGACATCTCATGTTCATAAATAGGAAGACTAAATATTGCCAAGACCTCAGTTCTTCCCAAACTGATCTGCAGATTCAATGCAATCCCAATCAAAATCCCAGCAAGTCATCCGTGGATATTGACAAACTTATTCTAAAGTTGATATGGAGAGGCAAAAGATCCATAATAGCCAACACAATATAGAAGAAGGACTAAATTGGAGTACTGACACTAACCAACTTCATGACTTACTATAAAGCTATTGTAATCAAGACAGTGTGGTCATGATGAAAGAGTAGACAAATCAATGGAACAGAATAGAGAGCCTAGAAAAAGATTTACATAAATAGAGTCAACTGATCTTTGAAAGAGGGGCAAAAACAATACAATGGAGCAAAGATAGACTTTTCAACAAATGTTGATGAAATAATTGGAGACACACAATCAAAAGTAAGTATCTAGACACAGACTTTACATCTTTTACAAAAATTAACTCAAAAGGGGGGCTGGTCCAGTGGCGTACTGGTTAGGTTTGCATGCTTTGCTTTGGTGGCCCAGGGTTTGTGGGTTCGGATCCTGGGCATGGGCCTATGCACCACTCATCAAGCCACACTATGGTGGCATGCTATATACAAAATAGAGGAAGATGGTCACAGATGTTAGCTTAGGGCTGATCTTCCTGAGCAAAAAGAGGAAGATTGGCAATGGACATTAGCTTGGGGCCAATTTTTGCCACCAAAAATAAATAAATATATAACTCAAAATGGATTGCAGACCTAAATGTAAAATTGTATGAGTCATGCATACATCTATGTGTGTTAAATATTCCCCTTTCCCCCCATTATCTCTTTTCTTTATAGCTTATTTTAAAAAAGTGTTGTTTTATGATATCCAGATGGACTTGTGACTCATGAGGGAAGGTCATACCTTCCAAGATGAGTGTTGGACTGAATAGATTTGGGTTTTCCATCTTTTGGGTACTGTTATTTGTAAAGGAAACTCTTGTAGTATGTTAGGTGGTAGCACGTTGCTGTTGATGACAGACTTTGTTGGTTCAATCTCCAGCTTCCCTTTCTGCTTTTCTCCTCAAGAGGCTGTCACCATTATCTGCAGAACCTGTAACACAGTGACTGATGATAGAGCTATAACACCATTCATTGGTGCTAAGAAAAACCGGGATAAACACCAACCCAATATTATATTACAGTCACGTGCTGTATGACGTTTTGGTCAATGATGAGCCACATATAGGATGGTGGTCTCATAAGATTAGTGCTATATAGCCTAGGTGCATAGTAGGCTATACCATCTAGGCTTGTGTAAGTACACTCTATGATGTTCACACAATCACGAAATAGCCTAACGTATATCTCAGAACGTAACCCCGTCATTAAGCTACATGTGACTGAATATGGGTCAACTCTCTGTGTGTCTGTGGTGGCCCCATAATAGTGACAGTTAAAGCCACTGGACCACTGATTTTAATCTTCTCAATTAATGGTCTGGAGGTTAATGACATTGTTGACTTTCAATGGCAACAGGTCAGTAAAGCAAACTTTCCAGGGCCCTGCTCAGAGCATTGAATCTCTCATTCTATGAGATCTATAAGGAAGGGGTCCTGCTTTAGTCTCTTGGTCCCTAAGCCCCTGTACAATTCCTTATGTCTTTCTATATTATAGAAAGCAAAGAAAAAGTAGAAGAATACACTATCTATGTTGGTGACACAATGTTGGGCATTCACTTTTTAAATTTTCTTAAACTACTAGGAACAAGTTGATTCTAAATTTAATGTACAAATAAAAGTAAAGACAATTTTTAAGAAGAATAACAATGTTTTAGAATTAGACTAGCCCAAGTGTGGTGAAAATATATTTTATATGATTTGATTTTTTTTCTTTAAGTGTATGGTAGAGTAGAATGAAAATATTTCTGGATTTCATAAATTGGCTTTAAAATATGATTTGACTATTATTCTATCATGCAGATAGAATGGATGTTCTAGATATTTTTACAAAGTGAGTTAACATTGATGTTAAAAAGTGGAAGGATAACACAAAAGAGAACACACAGACCAATATCAATTATAACCATAAATGCTCAAGCAGTACATAAAACATTAAAATTTTCTTTCACTTATATTACAAAAATATTGTGTCAAGATATAGTAAATTTCAGGAATATTAGGAATTTGCAAGAAGACAAAAATACTTCAATGTTAGGAAATTTACATGGACAAAATGGAGTTTCTGTTTATCTGATACAGTATCATATGGAAATGGTTAATAATGTGTTGGCATTGTGCAGGGTATTTGTGGGAAGGGCTGAGGACAAAATAGCTCCTGTCACATGTGCAAAACCCACCTGCAAGAACACCTCAGAGTGCTGGTCTTCACTACAGAGTAGTGAGAGGAAGGAGAGATTTTCATGATGTCCTGAGGTCAAGAGCATAAAGGCTTGTCTCGAAGTATGGATTGTGTAGTGTGATTGGAATTCACCTTAAGCACTGTGGCTGGACCTCAGGGAGATGGACAGCTACCTTCTGAGCGACTGCATGGGAGCAAATGAGGGTCCATGAGACTGACAGTGGGAGAAGAGATGTGTGAGGGTCTATGGATCTTTTACCTAAGAGAATAATAGAAAAAACAGACAACTCCCCCCACCCCCCCCCCACACACAAAAGCAGGTTTTACAATGTAAGGCTTAATCAAAAAATCACAAGGTCTGGTACTCGGGGTTGAAGGTGATTTACGGTCATGCTGCTTCCCACATGGAAACTCTATGGATGTCATCTCAGAAGGACAACTGTAGGAAATTATATGTTTAACCAGGGTGATGATGATCCTTGGAGCTCTAGTGAGTCCAGATGGTTTATGAATGCAATTGAATATAACATTTGGTTAAAGAAGAAAATAATCATATTGATAGATGATGCAAAGATATTTGATAAATTTTTACTGACATTTTAAACTTTTAATTAAGGAATATCCTAGTATACTAGGAATAGAAAGAATCAAAATATAGGATCACTGTGTAACTCTTCACCAAAAATGAGTCATTTATGAGAATAAGAAAAAAGTGCTATTAATGATAACACTGGAAGTATATCAGGCAGAAAAGCAGTCATAGTTACCCTCAGATATGACAACACAATGAAAGACAGTTAATGAAAGAAACAAGAAAAAAAATTAATGTAGGAAATGAGAAAAAATTAATACACAGAAAAAATTAATTTCCCAACTAAAGAATGATGCTGACCATGAAAATATACTCCATTAAGTTATGAACCTTCCCTACTGCCCAGTACCTAAGAGGCATTGCAGGGATTTGCTCCAAAGACATTAGCTCTTTCTCTCCTCTTTTTGCCCTTGGCTCACAGCATTTATTCTAGGTAATATATCAACTTAAGACCAGTATTTCACATCCATCTCCAGAAGATGATGTTTCATGAACTCCGCAGGAACAATTTTATGTTCATATTCAAGTTTAAGTTTTAGAGTGCCATCTAACTTCTTTTTTTCCTCATTCCTAGAAAAAGTCCCCTCTATACTAAATACAAACTCCTAGACCCTGTGGACAAATAAGGACCAGATAAATTAGAGGTGGTTTTTCTTACAAACACCAGGGAGAAGCTCCTGTGGGACTGAATGTGAAGCCCACATCTGACGTGAACACCCAGCAGGCACTGAGCCCTACACAGGCACTGGTCCTGCAGCTGCAAGGCCACAACTACCCAAACCCTCACTGATTTGCATGTTTTCCCCAGAGCCCATTTCTGCTCTTCAGAGTCCTCACGAATAGGCTGCTCAGTGAATCTAGGCAAAAAGAGTCCCAGGCAGGGCTTAGATTGAACATGGGTGTCCTGACTCAACTCCTCTGCCTTCTGCTGTTCTGGCTCCCAGATGGGGAGGGGAATACAGGGAACACCCCTCAGATGATGGGAGTTCTCTCCTCCTAACTGATTTCTCCCCAGGATCTCTCTGGATCTCTGACCCATGATCTCCTCTCAGAGACACAAGCACTCTCTGGGTAGGGGAACTGGGGCTGATAAAATCTGCAGGGAAGAAAATGAAGTGGAACCAAGTTAACAATGGTGACTTTGTGTTTTGCTTCCTTCTCAGGTGCCAGCAGGAATACTGTGCTGAATCGGTCTCCAGTCCTCATCTCTGTGTCTCTAAGAGAGGGTGTCTCCATCATTTGTAGGGCCAATCAGAGCATTACTGTTTATTTAACCTGGTATCAGCAAACACTAGGCCAGGCTCCCAAGCTTCCCATCTATGATGCTGATGATCAATATTCTAGTGTCCTAGCCTGGTTCACTGGGATTCAGTCTGGACTCAAATTCATTCCCCAAATCAGCAAGGCAGAGGCTGATGATGCTGCCAGTTATTCCTGCCAGCAGGACTAGACAGTCCCTCCCACAGTGTTACAGCCCTGAACATAAAGCTTTCTCCCAGGCTGTATGTGTGGTGAGAACTGGTGGTTCCAGCAGCTGCACTCTGCCCTGTGGTCTGTTCAGAAGTGCAGGGTCTATTTCAGGAAAGGGTTTGCAAGGCTCATGGATAAAGGCCTGCAAGTGAATTTAGCCCTTTGAAAGCTTACTTTTTCAACAATATAAAACAACCAAATCTCAATTAATCTGAAAATGAGATCTCTAGGTCAGGCCTACAAAGGAATTCCTCTGCAGTATGGTCTTTGAATCCCTTCTCTAAGAATTGCTTTAAGAAGTGCTTTTTTTTTTTTGCTGAGGAAGATTCACCCTGACTAACATCCATGCAACTCTTCCTCTATTTTTTGTTGTTTTGGGGGGGCTTTTTGGTGAGGAAGATTGTCCCTGAGCTAACATCTGTGCCACTCTTCCTCTATTTCATATGTGGGACGCCACCATAGCATGCCTTGATGAGTGGTACTAGGTTTGCACCCAGGATCCAGGCCTGCAAACCCTGGGCCACTGAAGTGGAGCCTGAGAATTTAACCACTACACCACCGGGCTGGCCCCCAATCTTTCTCTGTTTTTCAGTATGTGGGCCAACAGCACAGCATGGGTGCTAACAGAGCAGTGTAGGTCTGCACCCAGGAACCCAACCCAGGCCACCAAAATGGAGCATGCTGAACTTAACCACTAGGTCACTGGAGCTGGCCCTAGGAAGTGTTTTTAAAGACAGAGATATAGGCAAGAAAAGGAGCCCATATCCAAGGAAATATGACTATTACTACTAATAATAATAACAATAAACAGCATCAACTACACTGTCTATTGTCATTTAAAGAAGTCTTGAAAGCTTACTGTGTGTTGAGCACTGTATCGAACAAGGGCTTACTCATCAAGTGCAGTTAATCCCACAATAAACCTCTAGAGATGAGAAATCAGGTTGCCCAAGGTACCAGTGATTGTAGGAAAGAAGTTGGAAAAAGAATCTCATTTTCTGAGTTCATAATTCCCACTAATTAACTCATTTAAAAAAACAGAGTAAGTGCATTTACTGTATATAAAGTGAATTTAAAGTTTACACCTAGATGAATATAAACATATACATTCCCCCTCTAACTGCTACCCAGATCCAGGCAGATACTGTCTCCAGCATCCCAAATGTTTCATCATGCTCCTTCCCTGCCAATTCCCTGCTCCATCCACAACCACCAGAGGCCATCACTGTTTCATTTCTATCCATACTGATCAGCTTTTCTCTGTTCTTGAACTTCACGTAAATGGAATCATACAGAATGTATTTTTGATGTTTTGCTTCTTTCAACCAACATATTCTTTGAACTTCATCTCTGTTGTTGGTGTCACTGTAATTTGATCCTTTTTGCGGCAGAATAGTTCACTATTATAAGAATACGTCACAATTTATTCATTCTTCAGTTAATGAGTTGTTTTAGATTTGAGGCTATTATTAATAATGTTTTAGGAACACTCTTGTACTGCTTTTTGTGGACTTATGCACTCACTTCCATTAGGGATATTCCTAGGAATGGAAGTGCCAAATCATAGGGTTGGTATAGGTTCAGCTTTAGTAAACACAGTGAAACAGTTTACCAAAGTTATGAACATATTACATTCTATCAGCCATGTATAAAAACTCCAGTTGGTGCAAATTTTTTGCAATACTAGCTATTGTCAGACTTTTTTTTTTTTTTTTTTTGGTGAGGAAGATTAGCCCTGAGCTAACATCTGTGCCCATCTTCCTCCACGTTGTATGCGGGACACCTGCCACAGCATGGTTTGATAAGTGGTGCATAATCCACGACCAGGATCCGAACCTGTGAACCCCAGGCCGCTGAAGCAGAGCACATGAACTTAATCACTACACCACCAGGCTGGCCTCATTGTCGGATTTTTTGTTATTTTCAGTTTGGTAATTCTTGAAATGGTATTGCCGTTAAAATTTACATTTCTTTGATGAGTAATGATGTTGAGTAACTTTCTATGTATTTGTTTTTCATTAGCTATTTGGATATCCTGTTTCTTGGGCAGTGCTTGATTAAATCACTCACATACACACACACACACACACACATGTAGTTTGTCTTTTTTTGAGAGTTCTTTATATATTCTGAAAATGAATCTTTTGTTAGAAATATGCATTAGAATATCTTCTCCCATTTTGTAGCATGTCTATTTACGTTCTTAATGATGTATTTGAAAAGAAGTTGCTAACTTTAATGAGTCTAATTTACCATTATTTTTCTCCTGTGATTATGTATGTGCGTTTGTGTGTTTCTCCTGTTTAATAAATCTTTGCCTACCTTCAGGGTCTATAGATATCCTCCTGTGCTTTCTTCTAATAGCTTCATTATTTTAGGTCTTACATGTAGATATGATCCTCCACTAATTCATATTTATTTCTAATATCCATTTAATTTCATTTCCATATTCAATTGCTCCTCACCATTTATTGAAAAAGAAAAACAACCTATAATCCACCATATTACCTTTGTTAGAAATCAAGTGACTGTGTATTTGTGGGACTTTTTCTGGACTCTGTTTTTTCCTATTTGTTTATATATCTTTCTCTGTACCTACAGGATGCTATACTGTATTACTTACTGCAGCTTTGTAATAAATCTTAAAACATGGCATTATTAGTCTTCTAACTATGTTTTTTTATTTAAGACTTTTTTGGATATCCTAGGTCCTTTGAATTTCCATATAAATTCTAAGATCAGCTTATCAAGTTCCAAAACTCTTTTGGGGATTTTAATTGGATTGCTTTGAGTCTACATATCGGTTTTCAGAAAAACAATAATATCGAGACTGCCACTCTATGAACATGAAAAATCTCAATTTACTTAAATCCTGTTTAATACCAATGGTTATTTTATATATTGAATCCAAAAACTTTGCTAAATTATTATTATTTAAGCTGATTTGTTTTTAGATTATTTAAGAATTTATGTACAAAATTTGCCATCAATAAGCAAAGATGATTTACTTATTTTCTAAACTTGTACCTTTCATTTGTTTGTCTTTTATTGTATGTACTTGGTCCTGCAGTATAATTTAGAATACAAGAATACAATTTTACAAAGAGTGACAGTGGACATCTTGTCTTTTTTCCAATGTGAAGGGTAAATGTACAATATTTTATCACTCTGTGTAATATTCATTGTAGGATTTTTACAAGCATTTTATCAGATTATAGGGTTTTTTTCATTATTCCTGACTTGCAGAGAGTTTGTTTTCCATGTTACTCAGTATACGTATGATAATGATGATTATGATAGTGCTAAATATTACAACATTCAGAATCATAATAAAAAACTTAATGGTAGCATATATCACGTGTTGAATAAGTTCTAAATGCCCTATCATGTTTAAACTGCAAACAGAATTGTAAGGTAAACACTATTATTGTCACAGTTTCACAGATAAGGAAACTGAGGCAAAGGGAAGTTAAATGAGTTGATCCATGTCACACAATCTAAGCATTGGAGCTTCGTCCCCCAACACAGGTGGTTTGACCTCAGACACTGCCATGATAGTGTCTGGACTGTTGGATGCATATCATCTGGCTGTGGTGAAGACATAATTCCTGAATAGATGCAGATTCATCTGCAATGTGGAGTAGCATTAATAAAACTGTTTCCTTGAGACATAGAGAAAGGTTGGGAAAGCAAAAGAGTTTAACTGCTTTAGGGAAAGCAACAGATTTATGGGAAATGAGGATCATAACTGGAGAATGTAACCCAAATAGCTGCTCAGACTATGCAGGGGAATGTCCTTGGACCAGGCACTCATGACCACATGTGCTCAGAGGAACAAAAGAAAACCCAGATTAGATTCCGTTTAGATCAGGAGTGTGAACATAGGTTTCCCAAATTGTTAAGAAGAGGAGGGCCTGAGTCTGGGTTTCATGGATGTTTTGTGTAGAATGGAGTGGTGTGGAGAATAGAGGATCACCCAAGGACTAATTCCATGTCTGCATGGACAGTAGCACTGTCTGTCTCTTCAGGGGAGTGGTGCCTGTAAACTGAGGGGTCAGAATCTGGGTCCTGCTCATCTGTGCAGTTGTGGCTGTCCTTGCAACCACACTGCTGGACCTAATTGGGTGTTGCTCTTAATTGATTCAAACAATGAATAGGCAACTTCAGTGCCATCAGGCAAGATCACTAAGCAGCAAGTGAAAAGGTAGATAAAGTTGATTGATCAACTCCTCAATCCAATCTGATTCAATCATGCATCAGTGAGACCACAGGTTTCTATTTGCTTCTCAACTGGCATGTGCCAAACTCCATCTGTCTGTGTCTAGGTAATTAGTGAGACAGAAGAACTCAGGAATTAATTTCTTTAACCACACGAGAGAAATTCTCCCCTCAGGCTGAGCTAACACTCTCTTCTGACATGACCATCTGGGGATGGGTTGCTCAAGTGTAGAGAAGAGGAGGCAAATTATCTCTGCAGCTGGAAGCCCAGCTCGCCCCACCCCAGCTGCTTTACATGTTCCTCCCAGCCCACCCTGCTGTCCAGAGCTCATATCAATGCCTGGGTTGGGGCTCTGGGGAAGATCTGCCTCAGTTAGGGCACAGAGTGGACCATGGAAGCCCCAGCTCAGCTTCTCTGCCTCCTGTTACTCTGGCTCCCAGGTTAGAGGAACACGGGATGGTTCTGCACGTCAGTGAAAAATTTCTCAATTTGGGGGATCCTGTGACCTGGCACCTTTGCTCAGCAAGCACAATAATTAAAGCTTAATGTGGATCAACCACATTGGCTCTGCTGGGACAACAATGGGTATGATCGAGAAAACATGGGTGACTTTTTTGTTTTGTTTTCAATCTCAGATACCACCGGACAAGTGGTGATGACACAGTCTCCAGCCTCCCTATCTTTGTCTCCAGGAGAAACAGCCACCCTCACCTGCAGGGCCAGTCAGAGTGTTAGCAGCTACCTAGACTGGTACCAGCAGAAACCTGGGCAGGCTCCCAGGCTCCTCATCTATGGTGTATCCAACAGGGCCACTGGCATCCCAGCCAGGTTCAGTGGCAGTGGGTCTGGGACAGACTTTACTCTCACCATCAGCAGCCTGGAGCCTGAAGACTTTGCAGTTTATTACTGTTATCAGCACAGTAGTGGGTATCCACAGTGATTCAACATGAAACAAAAACCTCTGCAAGACCTTCAGTGTTTGTTTAATTATACCAGCTGCTTCCTTTATAAGCAGATGCTGTGGTGACTGCTCAGTTTGAGCCTCTCTGCCTCTATTTGGAAATCTTAATGTTCTGGAAAGTAACTCCACCAAAAGATTTGGACTCCGATGCTGCGATTCTTTTCTCACAACAAAACACACAACTCCATGCATCTCACATACTGGGGAAAAATACATTTTATTAACAGATGACCACTGTGAGTGAATCTCAACCAAGAGAGAGAAAATCAACTGAAGGATCAACATACATAGAAAATGTAGTGTTTCTCTTACTATCAGCTGCAGGCTCGATATAAACACATAGTGGCGTGGAGAAGTTTTGTTCGGATCTATATAACTGTGAGAAGAAACACGTCATCATAGTGACAGGAGGATGTTGCAGCACCCTCAGTCTCCAAGTTGTTGCTGATAAGAATGAGATCTGTCCCAGATCGATGGACATGAAACCAGATTGGGACCCCAAGACAAGGGTAGAAATCCTTAACATGTTTATCCTGACTTGTGAGACATATCAGTTGTCCCACAGAGAAAAAAGCCCCTGAAGTACCGAGTTCAGGGAGCGTTCAGGTTGGTGAACTCATCCAAATGCCGGGAGAGTGGCATACCCCAGCTCCTCCAGACCTCACTCTATGTATCTTTTCAACTGGCTGTGCATCTGGAGCCATTATCACATCCTTTGTTATGTAATAAACCAATTACCATAAGTCAATGTTTCCCTGGGTTCTGTGATCTGTTCTGGCAAATCATCGACTCCAGTGAGGTGGTTGTGGAACTCCCATTTATAACTAGTCAGTCAGAAGTACAGGTGACAACATAGGGCTTGCAATTGGCATCTGAAGTGAGGGGCATTCATATGGGACTGAGCGCTTACCTATAGGGTCTGCACTACTCTAGGTAGGTAATGTCAGGACTGAATTGTAGGACAAATGATGTCAGAGAATTGGTCAGTGTAGGAAAATGCCCACACATCTTGTCACAGAATATTGCGAATGTGTTGGTAGTGCAAGAGTAAGGAAAAAGTGAGTTCTTCCTAGACAAACACCCATACACAATTTACCCAGGTTCATTTAACATTGATAGACTACTTTCTAATTTCATTCTATATTTATTAGTTTGCATTCTAGTTACTACTGATGCAAAACAAATCACCCACAACATATTGGAAATGTGAAAACCGGAATCAATTTACTATCATCTCTGTGGATCTAGGTGTTGCCTGGGCTCACCAAGGTTCCTACTCAGGATTTCATCCATGAATGGAATCAGATGGTGGCTGAGGATAAAGTCATCTTAAAGGTGATTGAGTCTGGATATAGTCTGGGTCCTCATCCATGCAGTTAGCCTATACATGTAGCTGATTGGCTTATCTACATTTGCCCAAGAATATCAGGCAGAAGTTGTACATCCTCTATGACCTCTTATAGACTCAGAAGACACACAGGGTTACTTCTACCCCAGTTACAGGCCAATCCAGATTCAAGGGATGGAAGCATAGGAAAATAGGCTCTATAGGAGATGTCAACATCACACTATTAGAGGAAACATGTAGGATGGGAGATCTTATTATAGCCACCTTGAAGAAAACAATAGGCAACTGTCCACCTTCTAGCTAAAACAATCCAAACTTCTTTTACCTACCTAATACACTAATTCTCACCTGAACATCACCAATTCTCATCCCATGATGGTGCCAGGTCAAAGTCAAGATCTCATTATCTGAATCATTTCCTGTGTGAATGAGTTCTCTTGCCCCATGGTTCCATCAGCACAGTTAGTATAGTACTGTTCCTTTCAACCTGAAGACCTGTGAACAGTAGTGAGACAGGAATAAGATAACTGCCACAGACACTCTAATTCAAAAAGGAGGCCCATAGCAGTCAATATCCCATGTGGCATATAGCAAGAGCATCCCTCTTGGACCCTGTACTTTCAGTATCTTTCTTTCCAAGCTGTGCTTCTCATCCCTTTAAGCAACTTCATCAAGTTGAACCCCAAATAATGAGTCCTAAACAGAATCTCTTCAGTAGACCTAAAATTTCAGTTGACCTAAATATAGCAGTTACAGCTACTACATGGAATTTTCTAAAGTCTTTGTGTATGTTCTTACCCTCAACTATTTTTTATTGAGAAATTATTTACATATTATATTAGTTTCAGGTGTGCAACATAATGAATCAAAATTTGTACATATTGTGAAAGGGTCACTACAATAAGTCTAGATAACATTGTCGCCATGTGGAGGTACAAATTTTTTTTTCTTGTGATGAGAACTCAAGATTTACTCTCTTAGCAACTTTATAATATGCAATACAGCATTATTAACTATAGTCACCAAGCTGTACATTACTTCCCCATGACTTATTTATTTTATAAGTGGAAGTTTGTGCCTTTTGACCCCCTTCACCCATTTTGCCCACCTCCCCACCTGTCTGGCAACCACCAATCTCTTCTCTGTACCTACGGACTTGGGGTTTTTTTGTTTCCTTGTTTGTTTTTAGATTCCACATATAAGTGTGATCATATAGTATTTGTCTCTCTCTCTCTCTGATTTATTTTACTTAGCACAAGGGTCTACTGCTCCTCAAGGTCCATCCATGTTGTCACAAATGGCAAAATATCATTCCTTTTTATGGCTGAATACTCTTTCATTGTGTACAGACATACTGCATTTTCTTTATCCATTCATCCATCCCTGGACACTTAGGCAGTTTCCCTATCTTGGCTATTGTCAATAATGCTGCAGTAAAAATTGGGGTGCATGTATCTTTTCAAGTTAGTGTTTTTGTTTTCTTCAAATAGATACCCAGAAATAAAATTGCTATATCATAAGGTAGTTCAATTTTTAGTTTGGGGGGAAACTTCATGCTATTTTCCATAGTGGCTGCACCAATTTACATTCCCACCAACAGTGCACAAGTGTTTCCTTTTCTCCACACTTGTTGTTTCTTATCCTTTTAATAATAGCCATTCTAATGGGCATGAGGTGATTCTCTGATTTTGATCTGAATTTCTCTGATGATTAGTGATGATGAACACCTTTTCATGTGTCTGTTGGTCGACTGTATGTCTTCTTTGGGAAAATGCCTATTCAGATCCTCTGCCCATTTTTCAATCAGATTACTTGGTTTTTTTTTTTTTTTGCTATTGAGTTGTATGAGTTTTTTAATATAATTTGGATATTAACCCCTTATCAGATATGTGATTTGAAAACATTTCTCCTATTCAGTAGGTTGCATTTCCATTTTGTTGGTGACATCCTTTGTTGTGCAGAAGCTTCTTAGTTTGATGTAGTTCCCCTTGTTGATTTTTGCTTTGGTTGTCTTTGCTTTCAGTGTCAGATCCAAAAAGTCATTGCCAATACTGAGTCAAGGAGCTTATTAACTATGTTTTCTTCTAGGAGTTTCATGGTTTCAGGTTTTATATTCAAGTCTTTAAGCCATTTTGAGTTAACTTTTGTGTATGGCGTAAGATGGTGCTCCAGTGTCATTCTTTTGCATGTGCCTGTCCACTTTTCCCAACACCATTTATTGAAGAGACAGTCCTTTCTACACTGTATATTCTTGGCTTCTTTGTCATAAATTAATTGATCGTATGTGTGTGGGTTTATTTCCAGGCTGTCTATTCTGTTCCATTGTTCTATGTGTCTGTTTTTATGCCAGTACTGTACTGTTTTGATTACTAGAGCTTTGTAATATAGTTTGCATTCAGGGAGTGTGATGCCTCCAGCTTCGCTTTTCTTTCTCAAGATAGCTTTGGCTATTTAGGGTCTTTTGCAGTTCCATACAAATTTTAGGATTGTTTATTCTATTTCTGTGAAAAATGCCATTGGAATTTTGAAAGGGATTACATTGAATCTGTAGCTCGCTTTGGGTAAGAGGAACAATTTAACAATATTAACTCTTCCAATCCATGAGGATGGAATATCCTTCAATTCATTTG
The DNA here is from genome assembly GCA_031878705.1 of Tapirus indicus. NCBI lineage: Eukaryota > Metazoa > Chordata > Mammalia > Perissodactyla > Tapiridae > Tapirus > Tapirus indicus. The sequence continues at coordinate 74,341,397 of CM062923.1, read as the reverse complement.
TGTCATATTCAGTTTCTTTCATCAGGGTCCTGTAGCTTTCAGTGTACAGGTCATTCACTTCATGGGTTAAATTTATTCCTAGAGTTTTATTTTGATGCACTTGTAAATGAGATTTGTATTTTTAATTTCTTTTTGATAGTTCCTTATTAGTGTATCAAATTGCAAACAGATCTTTGCCTATTGATTTTGCATCCTGAAACTTTGCTGAATTTATTACTTCTAACAATTTTTCAGTGAAATCTTAGAGTTTTCTATAGATAATACCATGTCTCCTGCAAATAATGACAGGTTTACTTCTTCCTTTCCAGTTTGGATGCCTTTTATTTCTTTTTCTTGCCTAATTGCTCTGGCTAGGACTTCCAATACTATGTTGAATAAAAGTGGCAAGAGTGGGGATCCTTGCCTTGTTCTTGATCTTAGAAGGGAAATGATCAGCTTTTCACCTTTGAGTATGATGTTAGCTGTGGTCTTGTTATCTATGGCCTTTATTATGTTGAGGTACATTTTCTCTATATCCACTTTGTTGAGAATTTTTTTTATCACAAATGGATGTTGAATTTTCTCAAATGCTCACACTTCATCTATTTAGATGATCATATGATATTTATTGTTCACTTTGGTAATGTAGTGTATTGCACTGATTGACTTATGAGTGTTGAACCATCCTCACATCCCTGGAAAAAAATCCCACTCAATCATGGGGTATGATTCTTTTAATGTATTGTTGAATTTGGCTTGCTAATATTTTGGTGAGAATTTTTGCAATCATGTTTATCTTGGAAATTGGCCTCTAACTTTCTTTTCTTGTGGTGTCCTTATCTGGTTTTTGTATCAGGATAGTGTTGGCCTTGTAAAATGGGTTTGGAAGAGTTCCTCCTCTTCTATTTTTTGGAATACTTTGAGAAGGATTTATATTAATTCTTTTTTGAATGTTTGATAGAATCCACCAGAAAAGCTATCTTGTCTTGGACTTTTGTTCATGGCTAGGTTTTTGATTACTGATTCAATCTCCTTACTAGTAATCAGTCTGTTCAGATTTTCTATTTCTTCATGATTCAGTCTTGGAAAGTTGTATGTTTCCAGGAATTTATCTACTTCTCAGTTGTACAATTTGTTGGCACACAATTGTTCATAGTAGTCACTTATGATTCTTTGTATTTCTGTGGTATCAGTTGTAATGTCTCCTCTTTCATTTCTGATTTTATTTATTTGAGTCCTGTCTCTATTATCTTGGTGAATCTAGCAAAAAATCTGTTAATATCATTTATCTTTTCAAAGAAGCAATTCTTAGTTTCATTGATCTTTTCTTTGTCTTTTGAGTCTCTCTTTCATTTATTTCTACTCTGATCTTTATAATTTCCTTACTTCTACTAACCTTAAGCCTCCTCCATTATTCTTTTCCTTTTCTCTTTAGGTGTAAAGTTAGGTTCTTTATTTGAGGTTTTTTTCTTGTTTCTTAAAGTAGAATTACTATGAACTTCCCCTTTGGAGCTACTTTTGCTACAACCCATATATTTTGGTATGTTGTATTTCCATATTCATTTGTCTCAAAGTATTTTTTGCTCTCTCTTTTAATTTCCTCATTCACCCATTGGTTGTTCAGTAGAATGTAGTTTATTCTTCACATATTTGTGAATTTTCCAGTTTTCTTCTTGTAATTGATTTCTTCTTTCATGCCATTTTGGTAAGGAAAGATGCTTGATATGATTCCAATCTTATTAAATTATTAAGACTTGTTTTGTGGCCTAACATATGATCTATCCTGGAGAATGTTCCATGTGCATTTGAGAAGAATGTGAATTCTGTTGCTTTTGAGTGGAATGTTCTGTATACATCTGTTAAGTCCTTCTGGTCTAATGTGTCATTTAAGACCAAAGTTTACTTATTGATTTTCGATATGGATAATCTATCCGTTGATGTAAGGGGGGCATTAAAGTTCCCTACTATTGTATTGCTGTCTATTTCTGCCTTTATGTCTGTTAATATTTGGTTTATTTATTTAGGTGCTCCTATGTAGGGTGCATAAATATTTACAAATGCTATATCTTTTTGCTATATCTTATATCTTTATCATTATGTAATGCCCTCTTTATCTCTTATTACAGTCTTTCCTTTAAAGTCTATTTTGTCTGATACAGCTATAGCTACCCTAGCTTTCTTTTAGTTTCCATTTGCATGGAATATCTTTTTCACCCCTTCACTTTCAGTATGTGTGTGTCCTTACATCTGAAGGGAGTCTCGTAGGCAGCATATAGATGGGTCTTGTTTTTTTACTCATTCAGCCATTCTATGTCCTTTGATTGGTGAATTTAGTCCATTTACATTGTAATTATTGATAGGTGTGTATTTATTGCCATTTTGTTGATTGTTTTTTGGCTGTTTTGCATTTCCTCTGTTCCTTTCTTCTTCTCTTGCTCTTTTCCTTTGTGGTTTGATGATTTTCTTTTATGGTATACTTAAATTCCTTTCTCATTTTCTTTGGGTATCTACTATAGATTTTTGCTTTTTGATTAACAGGTGGCTTACATATAACAACATATGTTTATAACAGTCTATTTTAAATTGATAACTACTTAAGTTTGAATGCATTTAAAACTCTACATTTTTATATCCTCCACCCTCCACTATTTTTGTTTCTAACATCACATTTTGCATCTTTTTTATCTTGTATACCCCTTCACTATTATTATACTTAGATTTTTACTACTTTTGTCTTTTAATCTTTATACTAGCTTTATAAATGATTAATCCACTACCTTTACTATATGTTTTCCCTTACTAATGAGATTCATACTTTCATATGTTTTATTGTTACAAATTAGTGCCCTTTCTTTTCAGCTTAAAGAAGTCCTTTTAACATTTCTTGTAAGGCTGATTTAGCAGTGATGAACTTTTCAGTTTTTCTTGTCTATAAAATTTTTTATCTCTCCTTCAGTTCTGAATGGTAACTTTGCCAAGTAGAGTATTCTTGGTTGGGAGTTTTTTTCTTTCAGCACTTTGAATATGTCATGCTATTCCCTTCTGGCCTGCAAATAGGCGTCTTTCACAGAAAGACTGGGGGTATGTTTTATTCTACTGTCTGTGCAGTGTCCTGGGGGTGTTAGCCCGCCAAGAACTCTTTGTCACAGTCCCATAGAACCCAAAGGACACAAGCCCTCCTCATTAAAAAGACAGGCAATCAAACATCATCCCCTGGGGTGATGACTCTAGCCACAAAAACCGTAATATAAGACATAAAACCTGGGGCACCAGTCATGTATGAGCTCCCTTTTGAGAGTTGCTGGTGCTCTGGAGCATGGCAGAGGGAAAGGATGAAAATACCTTCCACTCTCCAAGGTCTCTGGAAAAGTGTACTGTCAGCCCTTAGATGTGTGTTTCATCAGAACCCTGCCACTCAGGCTGCAGCTATGATGATAAGCTAATAGATCTCTTCACAGAAAGACTGAGCACCTGAGTCTGCTGCCTCTTGCTGTCCCTTGAAGGTGGTAACAGCTTAAAAACTCTTTCTCATTTGGCTACTATCCTCTGGGAACTGCGAGCATAAGCTCCACTGGCCACTAGCACCAGGTGATGTAGAGGCATCTTCTGGCAGCAGCCACAAAAACTAGGCACCAGACACATGCAAAAACTCCCTTCCAGGATCTACTGGCATTCTGGAGCCTGGCAGAGGGAGAGGGTGAAGATGGCTCCACCAGCTGGAGTGAGGCAGAGGGGGGAGTGTAGAGATGGCACACACTGAGAAAGACAAAAAAGAAAGCCTAAAATTAAAAAAAGAAAATGTGTCCCACCTGCTGGAGTAAGACAGTGCAAAGATGGTGCCCACCAATCTCTGGCTTCTTATAGCACCCCAGTAGGCCCCAGAATGTATGTCAAGTCAAATGTTTATCCCTCGTGCCAATCTTCTATGACAAGCAAATAAGCGTCTCCCACCCAAAGGTCAGGCATCCATCAATTGTCTGCTTCCACACTGGGCCCTGGGCTGGATGACTCTGAATGTGTGAGCCCTTTAAAAGCCATTTCTCAGATCCCTGTGCCCCATTGGTCTCGCGAGTGTGAGCCCTGTTGGTTTTCAAAGCTAGATGTTTTAGGGGCTCATCTCTCAGGTACAGGTCTAAAAGCCTGGGATGCCTGATGCGGGTTACAAACCTTTCACTTCTCTTAGAGAAGCTCCAGGTATTGAGTCCCTCCTGATTGTGGGTCACAGCATGGGGGTTGGGGAAAGGTTTAATGATGAGATTGTGTCTCAGCCTTTCCTACCAGCTTTAATGTGTTTTTTTTTTCCCCTCATTTGCTCAATGTGAAGGAGTCATTCTGCTAGTTTTTGGGTTTTTTTTTTCCAGAGAAAATTGCTCCATGTGCAGCAGATTTGGTGTGTCTGTGGAAGGAGGTAAGTTCAGGATCTTCCTACATTGCCATCTTGAACTGAAACTCTCCCTCAATGTTAAATCCCCACACTCTATTAGTAAGGGAACTGACCCCATAATCTTGATCTAGCTTCTACAGAGCTTTCCAAGAATTAAGTTCATATCAGGAAAAAGGCTCTGATTTGAGCTATTTGAGCCCTCATCCAATTAATAACTGTGTAAGAAAAATGCTGCCTGATAAGGTTCATACAACATGCTCATGGTCACTCACCATAGTCACCACCATAAAGGTCATTTTTACTGAGGACTGAGGAAATGTTCTGGAAATTTTCACAATTATACAAGAGGCTGCACATGGTTCTCTTACTAACTGAAAACACTAGGGGAGGAAGCGTCCCTGTGTGACAGCTGTGAATTAATCTGCTCTGGATCCAGAGGCCCCAAAATATCTTCACCCATGATTACCCTGCATGCTTTCCAAGAGCCCTTGGCTACAAATCAAAGCTCTTATCAATAGGTTGGTCCCTGGTTAAGGGTAGATGTCTGCCTCAGCTGTGTACAGAAGGGATATGAAGAGCTCATCTCCTGTGCTGCCTGCTGTTCTGAATCCTAGAAGAGGAAAGAGATTTTGAGAATTTTCATGTGATGATGAAAATTGATCTTATCACTATAAGATCAATCCTGAGTACCTTTTTGGGTCTGTGACATGACTTCTCACAGCGCACTCACAATCTTGAGGGTCCTGAGAAGACTGTAAGTGTGATGTGTGTAACATTAATGGCACGTAAGTTCATGTGATTTGGGTTTTTTTTTTTTTCCATTTCAGACGCCAATGAGGACATTGTGCTAACCCAGTTTGTAATGCCAGACAAAGCTTCAGGAGAGTCACCATCAGCTGCAAGGCAAGTCAAGACATTAGGAGTTACTTAAACTGATACCAATATAAAACAGTATAGGCACCCAGTCTCCTCATTTGCATTACTTCTGTACCCTGCTGTCCCTGCCTGGTTTAATGACAGTAGGTATGGGACAGATTTCACCCTCACAATCAACAGCCTGGAGGCTTACAATGCAGCGAATTATTGCTGTCAACTACGTAAGAGCTTACCTCTCAAGGCTGACAACCCCAAACAAAGAGAGTAAACTGATCAATTTATTCCCTCTTGCCCAAACAGCTGATGTATAAATAGAGCAACCTAGTAAAAAGCTCAGTGAAAGGCATCTGGAAATGTTTCTTTCTCCCACTGCAGAAGACAGGGACTGGAACCACACACCATTGTCTGGAATTTTGGCTCTTCCACTTTATAACTTATGAATTCAGCAAGTTATTTAAACATTATTCCCTTGGCTTTTTCATTGATAATAAAGAAACATGAACAAGTAACTGAACCATACAGCTGTTATTAGAATTACATAAATTAATACTTATAAAGTGTTTATAATATTGACAGGTAAACACAGTAAGTACTCAATAACTATTACTTATCATAATCATTTTGCTTCACCTTATAATTACGTAGATCCAATCTTTCCCACCATATTTTTTATTTCAAACTATTCTGTAAATTAAATTTTTTTCTCTAACTCTAACTTTGTTAAATGGTGGAATAGCTTATTTCAAACCAACTTGCCAAGTATAAACAAACTGGACAAAATATGAAAACACATATTTAAAAGTATCAGAGACGAACCATGGAATAAAGAGTATGACTCCATTTATTATACTTGATCTCTGACAGCTTTCAAAACCTACTTCCTGCTTTCCCTTCTGCTCATATATGTGCAACTGCCAGTGGGACAGTCAAACCTTACAAAACCCCAGACTACACAGGGAACTTTTCCCCAGTCCCTCCCTGAGCAACTATAAAGGGCCAACCCTCTGCTTCTCTCAATTCAGCTCCAACCAGCTTGTGCCCACTCTGCTCTCCCCAGGATTCCCTTGTGTGCGTGATAAACATTCTCTCAAATTCTCTTGGTATGTGGAGTATCAACAAACTCAACATAATATCTATGAATTGGGAAAGTGTCCATCTCACCTCCATGAGGTGACAACAAATCATGCCGAGAGAACAAGTATTTGAGGAACCTACAAAAGAAAAAGGGAAACCCAGAGAGGTGAGCCCTATTTTTCTCTCTTTAATGTCCCTTGAGGCATTTGCTGGCTCAGAAATAGTTGCTCGGAAGCTGAAAATCTGAATGAAAAGAAGTGGTGAGAGGCCTCAAAGTCAAGCAGAGCTTTCAGCAATCTCATATGGCCAGAGGCAAAAATTAGTCTCCAAAGACTGAAAAGAAAGAGGGATGCTGCTTAACAGCAAGGCCTTCAGTGAAATCCTTGAAGAGATATCCTCTAGGAGGCATCACTCCTGGATTTGCTAAGGTAATTATTTACTTGATGGATGTGCGATTGTATATGTGTATGCATTTTCCCCGATGTCCTGAATCCACTGACTGGATAACACCTTATGGCTGATAATGCGGGTGAATAACATTCAATTCAAGTCCAGCTACAATATATTCGACTGTGTTAAGGTCTTTGAGAGCCACGAGTGTGTCACAATATTTTCCCAAATTAAAAAATACCAATGCATCACACCACAGTTATGTGTGAGCATGGGCTGATTAGTCATTAGTCCATTGAGATGTCTTATTTAAGGGGTAAGAGTAGGCAATTTTAGATGAGATGGCCCTGACATAAGAACCAGATGCCAGATAAAGTTCATGTCTAGAAACCCCCACATGTTATGGGCCTGGAGCAAGAAGAGGGACACATTTGTGGAAAGGTTGCTGATTTCTCAAGGCTTGGTGGTTAAGCACTGAACATGGGTTATGATATGCGTGTGGACTGGAAATGATTTGACTTAATGGGGTATGTCCAATCAATAATAGCACAATGTAATATCAACCATTACTTAATGGTAATGGGTATTCATGTGGATAAAAGGTTTATGCACAATTAATCACTATATGTACTATGTAAAATCAATAATGTAAAATACATGCTTATATGCATGGGGTAAATAATGTAATGTATGATTACACATACTACGCATTATATACGGTAAGTTATTTGTATGTACTAATAGTGTGGTACCCCACTGTATGCACGAATTATGTAGTGCTAAATTGGAATCTGTTTCCTTTTTTAATACCTACATAGCACATGATAATACTGTTTCACTGTTTACGTAAGAGTTTTCAGGGAATAGTTTAAGTAGAATTTCAGCTTGGCTTCTGGCAGTGAAGCTAGGGGTTCTTCCTTGAGGTCTTTGGGAGAAGTGTTTTTCTCCTTTTCTGGTTTACAAGGCCAGGGTAATAGATATACTGCAAAGACTCTTCATTTTAGAATATAGTTTTTAATACTGATTGTGCGTGGTATAAACAGCAGGGTTAAGAAAAAGCATAGGATTGATGCTAGTTGGCCAATGATAATAATTGGGTGGTGTTAGACTGGTTGTTCTCTGATTCATGTGAGTGTAAGCAAGTCTGCTACTAATAATCAGAATGTGCATTGACTTAGGAGTCAGAATTTTATTTTTCATTGCTTTGATGTATGGAATATTGGGGTGATTGCTAGGATTGGAACTGAGAAGGTTGGAGCCAGTACACAGTCTAGTTTCTTGGGAACAGATTGTAGGATTGCACAGGCACCGCTCACACTGGAGCCCAGCCTCAAAGCAATACAACCTCTGATTCGATTAAGGTCGTATATCCCCAGCATTTCAGCCTTCCAAAATCAAATGTAATTTCCTTCTGGAGGATAGAAATCATGCCAGGGCCTAAAATCATCTCTAAAATTTTGTGGGGTAAATATGTGCATAAATCTACATAAATATTAGATATATAAAACACAGTCTGAATTTCAGTAAAAAATACACAAGGACATAAGACAAGCAGCAGAGACAAACCCTCAAAATTTGCAGATATTGGGGGGTAATCAGATACTATGTGATTAATATATTAGTGACAAGATGGAGCATTTTTATGGAGAGAGAAACTGTTCAAAGCAACCAAGTAGAAATTCAAACAATAAGACAAAAAATAAAGAACTTTAAAAGACAAATTTTACAGCAGATTCAACAGACCTGGAAAGTAAAATGGTGAATAGGAAGAAATGTCAGAAACTTGGAGTGAAAAATGAATGGAAATCATATAAAAGGGCATGAAGTGCATATTGAATACAGTGAAAAAATTGAATTTGTATAACCAGAGTCCAAGAAGAAGAAGAGAGTACAGGCAGAGATAATATTTGAAGAGATAAAACCTGAGAAATTTCCAAAACTGGAAATTTCTGATCTGATCAATCTGATGACAGACTAACCTCTAAATAAGACAAATACCTCAAATAAAAAGGTGCTCAGCACACATATCATCAGCGAAATGCAAATCAAAACCACAATATGTCACCTCACATCTGTTACAATGGCTATTATCAAAAAGGCAAGAAACAACAAGTGTTGGGAAGGATGTAGAGAGAAGGGAACCTTCATACACTGTGGATGGCAGTGTAAGTTGTGCAGCCGCTATGGAAAACAGTATAGGGTTCCTCAAAAAATTAAAAATAGAACTACCATACAATCCAGCAACTCCACTTCTGGATATTTATCTGAAGAAATGAAAACATTCATTCAAAAAGATACCTGCACCCCTATGTTCATTGCAACCTATTTACAATAGCCAAGATATGCAAAGAACCTAAGTGTCCATTATAGATGAAGGGATAAAGAAGATAATATTGCAGTGTACATGTATACACTGTAATATTTCTCACCCATAAAAAATGTAATCTTGCCATTTTCGACCATACGGATGGACCTTGAGGATATTATGCTAAGTGAAATAACTCAGATGGAAAAAGACAAATATAATGTGATATTACTTATATGTGGAATCTAAAAAGCAAAAGAAACAAACAAACAGAATGAGACTTGTAGGTACAGAGAACAGTCTGATGTCTGTCAGAGGGGAGGGGTTGGGAGGTGGGCGAAATGGGTGAAGGGATCAAGAGGTACAAACTTCCAGTTATAAAATAAATAAGTCATGGGGATGTGATGTACAGCATGACGAATATAGTCGATAATGTTGTATTCACCTTGCATGGGGACAAACGGTAACTAGAATTATTGTGATCTTTTCATAATGTATACAAATGTCAAATCACCATATTGTATACCTGAAACTAATATAACGTTGTATGTCAATTATACTTCATTAAAAACATAATGATAAGATAAATATCTGAAATAAATAAATGAGATAAAATAAGCCAAGGATGAATGTTGTAAATATCTAGGGTACTCAAAGTATAATAAAATAATAGATAGCTAAAAAACTGAGGAGAAAATGGACCAATAATTCAAAAGACAAATAACTAAAATTAACGAAGATGAGGGAAATACAAATGAAACATAAACAAAAGCAAATGAATCTAAATGTTACAAATAAATTAATGAAATAACCAGAGGGATGGATTGGGGAAGAAAGCAGTAATGTAAGTAACATTGGGACCCCGTATTTTTATTGCTTCCACTATGGCTAAAGTAAGAAGAGAACTGTAAATTCATACTATACTCGAGTTAGAAGTTTTGCCTTTCACAGGGTGTGGGTTTGTATGTGCACATATTTTCCATTCTTCTTTCCAGACACTGCTCCATAGAATTTGCTGCCTAAGTTTAAAACAAGGGGTTGCTGCGGCCATGAGACAAGAAGTCCACAGCTACTTCCCTCCCACTACAGGACTGTGGACTCTGTCACTCCCATCTGCTGTGCTTCTGCATAAATAAACACTTGGGAGTATTCATAGTCTTTCCTGTGAATTCTGCAAACTTTTTCTCTCTCTCCTCTTTCTACCTTGTTGATTTCTTCTCATTTTTAAACTTGGCATCTAGTACAGTCAATCAAGACTCAAATACATTTACTGCAAAAAGCGTAAAAATGATATTGTGTTCCTTCTTTCAGAGAGAAATTCAGAAATTTAAGAGAATCTATGTGAGCATTGAGCCACCCTCCCAAACGATCTGATGGGAGTTTGGCCAGATCATGAGATAATCTGTTTGAAACAATAAAAATAAAATCTTTCCTGGAAAAAAGTGAATGTGGCTTAATTTAATTGTCTGAATTTCAGAAATTGAAGGATAATTGATTGCCAGATTGAAAAAAAGGAGCACTCATTCATCTTTAAAGCAAAATATGTGAGAAATTCTGGACTAGACAGAGAATTGACAGAGCCCTGGAGAAGAGGAGAAGGAGGTAAACGATAAAGGGTCTCATCCAAAGGATACTCACAAAGCCCTAAAGAGTGTGGGTTCATTGCCTTTTGTGGAACCGGGAAGCAAGACAGTGAAGAAAGACACTGCTCTCAACCTTCACTCTGTATTCAATATTGTTTTGAAACAATAATTTGAAGTTTTCTATAAATATCCTGTATAAAACTCCAGGATGTATGTGATTTAGAGAAGAGAGAAGAGGATGTCCCCTTCCTGCATAATCATCTGGTTTAAGATGCCACCCTGCACCCAGATTATTAAACAGAGTAAAGTTGAGATCTAATCAGAACTGAGAACTTGAAAACCAGTTTTCCTGTGCAGCCATCACTTTGTCCTCCCAGGGGAGATGAGAGATGCCAGTGGGACAGAGAAGACAGAAACTGCCCCAGAGATTACCACTGAGAGAGGGAAACAGAAGTGTAGTTAAGCACAGACTAACTGAATTGCTGTGGACCCCAATCTTGATGGCTCTACAGACACTCCATTGCTAAGTAGAGAGCAACTGAAAGGCAAAACATTGAGTGGCCTCTACAGCATTTGAATCCCAGATAAGGTGGGAAAATCTTGGTTCATAGACCATTGATGTCTATCTGAAAACTATATATTACTATCTAATGTGGCCGCACTCTAGGGTAGTACCTGGAAATCACATATGATTTGTTGTAGGGATCAGAAAAGAAAAGATATTTGAAAATATGCGTGAAAGAAGTATAGATTACCCATATTACTCCGTCAAATAACAGGAAAAAAACCCTCAGTGTCTCCCCATGTGTGGCCACAAGAGGGAGCACGTGCACAGCCGTGCTCCCAAAGAGACATCTAGATGTGTCTCTGGTAATAATGGCCAAGAGTCCAGACTGATTATTATTCATTTAGGTATTATTATTATTATTATTATTTTTTTCAATTCATTCCATTTTGGAGCTTGCCTTTTCCATCAAGAAATAATTTCACACATCCTCATACAGAGCTGCCCATTCTTCCAGTGGACTCCATGGCCATGGGGCAAATAACACTTAGGTGAGAAATGCCCTAAATATGAGTATTTGGCTAAAAACCAGTCCACTCTATTACATACTGCCCAAAGAAGACTGTAAGTTCAGAGGGCTCACAAGAAAATACCTGTTAGAAAGCCTTGAGACTGGGAGTGTCTGTCAAGTAAAAGAAAGGAGTGTGGTCTACTCAGTGAGGGGCATCGGGAGGACACAGATCAAGGTGCTCTTCTCATGCACGAAGGAGAAAGTGCAAAACCTGTAGATTCTTCCCAGGCCCGTGGTCATGACTTTGAAGACCTGTAGGTCAGACTCACCTTTGCTCTCATCTACGGTCACCTTTGACTTCAGAGGTAGGATTTGTTGTTCCCAGCTTCTCAGGAACTGTCAACACAGTCTGTCAATGACAATAGGGACCATGAAGAACAGTGTATCTGGTTATATCTACACTGACAACTACTTTAACTACTTTAATTCTTTAACATTCTCTTGGGAGCTTCAGGCTTTTAAAAACTAAATTCTGGGTAAAAAAATTAGTAAAGACAGATTCAGACAGGCATAGACTATTCCTAATGAGGTCAGCATATGACGAAATATGAAGAGTGATGGAAGCCACTTCCTTGGTTACTATTTCCCAAGACTTCCTTAAATAGGATTTCAATCATTCAATAAATAGTTCAATATTCATTTATCATCATCGGTAATAAGACATGGTGCCATTATGTAACTCCCGATATGATGCACTGTGAAGCACACACCCCTTCTGTAATAGTCTTGCCAAAATGGGTCATTTGAATCTAATCAATAGAAAATTTCAGTCAAACCTAATCACAGGCACATTCCCCAAAATAAGTGAGTGGTACATTTTGAAAGTGTCACGGTCGTGAAAGACAAAGAAAGAATAAAGGATGTCATAAAGTATGTCACAGATTGAAGGGTACATGACAAATGAATGCAATATGGGATCCTAGAATTGATCCTGGAACACAAAAAAAGCACTATTGAAAATATCAGTGAAATTCAAATAAAGATTTTAGATTAATCAATAGCATTGTATCAGCATTAATTATCTAGTTTTGACAATTGTAGTACAGTTATGTAAGTATTAACATTAGGAAAAGCTGGAGGAAGAGTATATGGGAATAATCTTTACTATTTTTGAAACTTCTTGTTAGAATAAAATTGCTTCTAAATAAATATTAATACATAAATTAAAATAAAACATTAGTTCTTACTGAACACTTCCGGAGAATCATTCTGTTTTTCCTCTTTTCACTATGTGTCATTCCTGTCTCTGGTAGTGATATTCCTGGCTGCCATTATTTATAGTATATTTGCTTATTTGCTCAATTCTAGAACAGTATAAAGTATTTCAAAAAGAGCTAGTGCATATCTCTGAGAATAAGAAATCTAGTGACTAGATTTTTAATATGTGTTTAGAACTCAGTTTCTCTTTAACCTAAGGGTGTAGAGTCCACTCTATATTCAAAAGTTCCTTGTGTTAGTCATTCTAGACTCCCATCCCCTTTCAGTGTGATTATGATATTTACTTAAATTCAGTTTGGAAGGCCCTTCTGGCCTTTTTTCATGAACAGTTTGGTAAATCCACTCTGTAATAGCAAACAACAACAACAAAACAAGCTTAAAACTGCAAAAAATTATCAAAATAAATATATTGGAAATCGCCAAAGACAAAATAGATTAAGAAGTGTTTATTTTGAAAGGGCACTAGGGCTTCAGTTAAGGACAGGAGAAGTCTGTGGTCTTTTGCCCGGTCTGCTTCCTTCCACCCCAGCTCAGAGAACAAGATCCATAGGTTTACCCACATGAGGATGACAGCAAAAACTAGCAGCTTGCTGACAAAAAGTGTGGATTTGAGTAGGAATGGGGAATGGGGCAAGAACCTTCATTGCTTTCAGCTACTTAAATATTAAAAGACTTGGAGAAATAATGGCAAAAATACTTTGAAATGTATGAGACATATATATCTATTGATCAAAGAAACTCAAAGAAAACAGGTTGGGGTAAACACAATGAGATTTTTAAGTATATCCATTACAGGTAAAATTCATAAAAACAAAGCAGAAAATCTTGAATGCAGCAGGAAAAAAAGATGACTCATTATATACAGGGAAATAATAATAGTATCACGGCTTAACTTTCTTCATGACCAACAGAGGCTAGAAGACAGTGAAATGACATACTTAAAGTGCAGAAAGACAAAAACAACTCAGTGAAGAATTCTATATCCAGCAACACTACTCTTCAAAAATAAAAGCAAAGTAAGAATATTCCTTGACAAACAAAAATGAAGAGAAGTGATTATTAGCAGACGTGCCCTACAAGAAATTCAAACAGTCCTTCAGACTCACAGGTAATGACACCAGGCAGTCATTTGAATCCACAGGAAGGAATGAAGACCTCAAAAATACTGGGAAAATAAGGGGGGGCCCAACTGGTGGCATAGTGGTTATGTTTGTGCACTCCACTGCAGTGGCCTGATCTTTGTAGGTTTGGATCCCAGTCATGAACCTATGCACCACTTACCAAGCCATGCTATGGCAGGCATCCCACATAAAGTCGAGGAAGATGGGCACAGCTATTAGCTCAGGGCCAATCTTCCTCAGCAAGAAAAGAGGGGGATTGGCAGTGGATGCTAGCTAAGGGCTAATCTTGCTCAAAAAAAACCAAAAAACAAGAAAGAAGCTAGAAAAAATGAAAGCTTACTTTAATTTTTATGAAGTTCAAGTCCAGAAAACAAACTATTGTAATAGATACCAGAATAACAGTTACTTTGGATGGGTTAAGGGGAGAAGCTATTGACTATGGACATGCTTGAGGGAGGCAACTGGAAAATTTGAAATATTTTATATTTTGGTCTGAATTATTAATATACATAAACTTTATTCATTTGCACAGTTAAAATTTCTGCCCTTTCACTTGTGTGTGTTTTATCTGAAATAAAAAAACAAAAAACTCGATTGTTTTAAACTGACATGAAAAAACAATAGGAATCATCAACTATTTATAGAAACCCAACCCTATTAAAAAGAAGTCTAAATGTGACTGGAAAGGACTAGAGTACTAGAAATCTGGTTGAGGAAACAGAAAGAAATATGTCCCTTCTCTCAATTAGGCAGCATAGATTTTATCTCTATTAGTTTCCTTCCAAATACAGAAGACATTTTATCTTACTTTCCTCACAGGAGAGGGGGCCCCTCCCACCCTTCTGTTGACTCTCTCTACTCCCCACCAGGGGACTTGCATATTGTTCCCTAGGGAGGCCCTTCCCATGAGAGTCTGAGATAAAAGGTCAGCTCTAATCTTGCTTTGACTTATCAGGACTCATCAGTTCAGCTTCAAAATGAGGTTTCCTGCTCAGCTCCTGGGGCTGCTAATGCTCTGGATCCCAGGTAAGGACAGAGGGGGGATGAGGAAGGAGCATGGAGGGGAGAGAGAGCTCTGGGGCACCACTCTTTCCCATGTGAATTCAGTCTGTGTGTTAGATGTGTGCTTCTTGTCCCCGGGATGAGGATGTGATGATTAGATCTGTGAAAGTGAGGAAGATTCCAGAATGAACACGGACCTGTGCTTTGGTGAAGACTGTGACAAAGGGGGGATGTTGGAGGTGATGTCTAGGGACACCCATGTGTCTTGCAAATCTTGAGTTTTCTTTAAAATTGGATACATTTTAGTAAAAATCAAAAAAAATTTAGATGGCTCATGTCTGTCCATTACCTTGTACTTCTTTCTTTATTATTTTAGGATCCAGTGGGGATATTGTGATGACACAGACTCCACTCTCCCTGTCCATCATCCCTGGAGAGCCGGCCTCCATATCCTGCAGGTCTAGTCAGAGCCTCCTACATAGTAATGGAGACACCTATTTGCATTGGTACCTGCAGAAGCCAGGCCAGTCTCCAAGGTGCCTGATCTATAGGGTTTCCAACTGGGACTCTGGGGTCTCTGACAGGTTCAGTGGCAGTGGGTCAGGGACAGATTTCACGCTTAAAATCATCAGGGTGGAGGCTGAGGATGTTGGAGTTTATTATTGCTCACAAGGTACACAAAGTCCTCCCACAGTGGTACAGCCCTGAATACAAACCTTTCTGCTTGGCATGGCCCAGCTGCCCAGATTCATTGCTTGTCTGGTGAGCAGGTAGCAGGTTCCCTGGGTCTGTGTAAGAGGAGGATGTGGGAGAATTCAGGGGAACAGATTGTTGCTGAGGGCTCTGGACCATGATTGCCTCGGCCACACTTCAGGCATCTGATTTCTCTCCAGCAGAATCACAGAATGTGAAGCCCATGGCAGCACTGAGTGGGAATTTTGATTGCCCCAATTCAACAACTTTACTCAAAAAATAGCTTTTCATTTTACAAATTATAAAACTAAAAGTATAAACAAAATAGAAATTCTGAAATCATCCATATCCTCCAATGAAAGGGCCCTTTTTTCTTTTTTTAATATTAAAATTAATGTTTATTCACTATTTGAAATCACTATTTTTCCCAATTTTATTGAGATATAATTGACATATATCACTGTATTAGTTTAAGGTGTACAGCTTAATGGTTTGACCTACATGTATTATGAAATAATTACTTCAATAAGTTTAGTTAGCATCCAACATCTCTTTTAGATACAATAAAAAGTAAAAGCAAAAAGAGT
The DNA here is from genome assembly GCA_031878705.1 of Tapirus indicus. Lineage (NCBI taxonomy): Eukaryota > Metazoa > Chordata > Mammalia > Perissodactyla > Tapiridae > Tapirus > Tapirus indicus. The sequence goes on along the minus strand of CM062923.1, from coordinate 74,325,109 downwards.
AAAACAAATTCCTTATGATGAGAACTCTTAGGATCTGCTCTCTTAGCAATTTTCCTACATATTATACAGCAGTGTTAACTATAGTCATCGTGTTGTACATTACATTCCTAGTACTTATTTATCTTAATCCTGGAATTTTGTGCCTTTTGACCACCTTCCTCCAATTCCCCCTTCCCCCACCTCCTGCCTCTGGTAACCACAAATCTGATCTCTTTTTCTATGAGTTTTTATGGTTTTTGTGTTTTTTTTAGATTCCACTTATAAGTGAGAACAAACAGTATTTGTCTTTATTGACTTATTTAATTAAGTTTAAACACATTCCCTTAAAGAACATTGTTTAAGTAAGTTTTAGCTGCTAATGTAATGGAACCATACTTTACATTTTTTTACATTATGAGGATGAAATGCAGAGGGGGATTACCACTCTATCCTGTTTATTCTCTTTCCTTTTTCTTTATTCCTTTTTAATCACAGGTGCTTGTGGTAACATTGTGCTTACCTGGTCCCCAGCATCTCTGCCCTGGAGCTCCTGGAGAAAGAATCACCTTCAGGAGCAGTGAAAATGTCAAGGACACTGATGGGAAAACCTATCCAACAGAAAAGTTGAAAACCTAAGCTCCTCATTTACCAAGTTTCCAAGTTACAGTGTGGGATCGCAGCCCAGTTCAGCAGCAGTAGGTCGATGCAAATATTCCATAACCAATCTATAAACAGAAATTAGAGTGAGTTTATTATGAGCAAGATCTGAGGACTAACCCCGAGCCTTCCTTCCCCAAAGAGGGAAGGGCACCAAAGAAATGGGGTGTACAGAGTGGTTATATCCGTCTTGGAACAAAGAGCATATATCACATATGACAGGAATGTCCCTTTTACAATTGTCACAAGATGCTTAGTTGGCACAGCCGACAGGTGGTCAGCAGGTCAGTGGTCACAAGGTGAGCACAGCAAGTCAGCAATTAATCCTTAGTTTAGGGACAGATACTTATCCTAAAGGAAATGTTGATATGGGAGAGGTTGCATCTCTATCTTTAGGGGCATCATTCTCTTTGGGAAAGAGTAAACATTTAAAGCAGATATATAATGTGTGCTCAACAGGCCACATCAGGCCCTTTTGGAAAAACAAAGTCAGGCCAAATTAGTTTTATACCAAATGGCTTCCTCATATACTCCAATATATCCTATTGTTTGTCATTTATTTATTACCAGCTTTCCAAGTTACAGTATCGGATCCCAGCCCAGTTCAGTGGCGGTAGGTCTGACAGAGATTTTACCAGCACCATCAGTAGCGTGGAGGCTGAAGATGCCAGCATCTACCACTGTGGGCAAGGTGCCTCCTTTCCACACACAGTAATGCGGCCCCCAACATCAACCCCACAGAGGGGGCCCCATGAGACACCACTATCACCTGCTTCCTCTCTTCTGGCCCCTGCCTTGACTGGTCAGTTGCCCACACTCTGAGGTCATTCAAATCAGAGCAGAGACAAAAGAATTAAGGTCTAGAAGCCACTTGTTGGGATTTAGTCAAGGATCAGCCACTTGCATTCTAAAAGATCTTGAAAGTGTACCTTTAAATGATCATGTCTTATATTTGTTTTCAGTAGCATGAATGTTGAAAAAGTTTCTTGTCTTAAGAATACTCAAGAGATGAGGTATCTGTAAATCACATAGGAAAGCTGAAAAAAAAAAGTTTTTCCAATTTAAACCTAGAGTAGAAAACACTGAAGCACAAAATTTGAAATCACTCATACTATAGAAACTTGGGCTATAATTTTCCACATTTAAAAAGATATTAAATCCATTCTGTCACGATGTTTAAATCCCAACCTAAGTCAGTAGTCATATGTAAATCCAATATGTGACAAGGTGAATAAAATGGTAACAATTTTATATCTCATCAAATTGATTTTGTGATTCAGTATCAAAAGTATTGATTTTCCATCATTTCATTCCTTTGAATTATATTTAATTGTTATCCAGCATTTTTATTTTATCTAGATTTCTATTTAACCCTACAAGTTAGACATAGCTAGTTTTATTTATGGTTGTCAGATTGAAACATATTTACCATGTTTATCAATAACTTTGCTTAAAGTAGACCTTTCTACTATAAGTCTTTCTTCCTGACATACTTTCTTGAAAAATCCTCTTGGTGAGTGTCTATTGGTAAAAAACTCTCCCATTTGATTTGGGAGAGGTGTGTCAACAAATGTCTTTATTTTCCCTCGTTCTTGAAAGCCATTTTGCTTTGTATAAGTATGTAGATCGAAAGCATCGTTCTTTTAGAATACTATACATAATATTTCGTTATTACTAATGAAAAAGAGACTGACAATCTAAGTGATGTCCATTTGTAGATAAGCCCTCTTCTTTTTTTCTCTGCAACTGCTTTTAGGATATTCTCTTTGTCTTTGGTATACAGGAGGATGGCAATATAAGGTTAGTTGTTTATTTCCTTTTTTTTATTATGGTAGGAATTTGTTAGTCTTCCTGAATCCATAATTTATCATTTTTTTCCAACTTTATTGAAGTATAATTTACATTTTATATAATTTAATATATTTAAGGTATACAAGATGATGATTTGCTATACATATACTTTTTGAAATCATAACCACAGTCAAGTTCATTAACATGTGGGTCACCTCACAGTAACCCTTTCTTTTTTTGGTATGTGTGGTGGGAACATTTAAGATCCATTCTCTTAGCAAATTTCAAGTATACCATACGTTATTAACTATAGTCACCATGCTGTAACTGAGATCCCCAGAATTTATTTATCTTATAACTAAAAATTTTTACTCTTTGACCAAAATTACCACCACCCTCCATGCCCTGACAGCCACCATTCTACTCTCTGATTCTATGCATTTGACATTTTTTAAATTCTACATGTGAGAGTGTACAGTATTTGTCTTTCTGTTTGACTTATTTCCCTTAGCATATTGTCCTCCATGTTCAACAATGCTGTTGCAAATGGTACAATGTCCTTCTTTCTTATGGCTGAATGATATTCCATTGTACATATATACCACATTTTCTTTATCCATTCATCCATCAACAGACAATTAGGTTGTTTTTTATATCTTGGCTATTGTGAATAATGCAGCAATAAACATGGGGGTACAGATAGCTCTTTGAAAAATTGGTTTTATTTTCTTTGAATATATACCTACATGGGATTGCTGGATCATTTGGTAGTTCTATTTTTAACTTTCTGCAGAATCCTAATGCTGTCTTTCATACTGGCTGTACCAATTTACATTCTCACCAACAGAGTAAAAGTGTTTCCTTTAATCCACACCCTCACCAACACTTGTTATCTCTTATCTTTTGGTAATAACTATCCTAACAATTGTGAAGTGATATCTCTTTGTGGTTCTGATTTGCATTTCCATGATGATTAGTGATGTTGAACATTTTTTTCATAGACCTGTTGTCCATTTGTGTGTCTTCTTTGGGAAAATCTCCATTCAGGTTCTTTGTCTATTTTTAAACGGATTATTTGTTTTCTTTTTAATATTGAGTTGTATGAGTTCTTTATATATTTTAGATATTATTCCTTATGGGTTTATTTCTGGGATCTCTGGTCTATTCCATTGGTCTGTGTGTCTCTTTCTATGCCAGAACAATATTGTTCTGATTACTATAACTTTGCAATATAGTTTGAGGTCGGGAAGTATAATGCCTCCAGCTTTGTTATTCTTTTTCAAGAGTACTTTTGTTACTTGGGGTCTTTTGTGGTTCCATACAAACTTTAGGATTGTTTTTCCTGTTTCTGTGAAAAATGCCATTGAAATTGTGGTAGAGATTACATTGAATCTGTAGATTGCTTTGGATGGTATGGACATTTAAACAATATTAATTACTCCAATCCATGAATTTGAGATATTTATCCATTTATTTGTGTCTTCCTTGATTTCTTTCACCATTGGTTTTTAGTTTTCAATGTATAGTTCTTTCACTTCCAGGTTAAATTTGTTCCTGTGTATTTTATTCTTTTTGATCCCATTGTAAATGGAATTGCTTTCTTCAATCTTTTTTCATATAGTTTGTTGTAAGTATATAAACACGCAACTGACTTTTATACAGTATTTCCTTTCCTGCAACTTTACTGAATTCATTTATTAGTTCATGTCATCTACAAACAGAAACTTTTTAAATTCTTCCTTTCTGATTTGGATGCCTTTATTTTTTTCTTGCCTAATTGCACTGTCAAGGGCTTCCACTATTATGTTGAATAGAAGTGGTGAATGAGAACCCTGGTCTTGTTCCTGATCTTAGCATGAAAGCTTTCTTCTTTTCACTGTTGAGTATGATGTTAGCTGTGGGCTTGTCATACATCACCTTCATTCTGTTGAGGTACATTCCTTCCATACTCAATTTGTTAAGAGTTTTTATCATGAAAGTCAGTCATATTTTGTCAAATGCTTTTCTGCATCTATTGAGATGATCATATGATTTTTATCCTTCATTTTGTTAGTGTGGTGTATCATGCTTACAGAACCATATTTGCACACCAGGGATCAATCCCACTCGAATGTAGGGTATGATCTTTTTGCATCTGTGGTCATCACTGATGTTGGCCTGTAGTTTTCTTTTCTTATAGTATCCTTATCTGGCTGTGGTATCAGTGTAATGCTGTTCTCATAAAATGAATTTGAAATTGTACCCTTCTTATGAATTTTTGGAAGAAGTTAAGAAGGATTTGCATTAATTCTCTAAATGTTGGAATTTATCCATTTCTTCTAAGTCATTCAATTGGTTGGTATATAATTATTCACAGTAGTCTCTTTTTATCCTTTCTATTTATGTGGTATCAGTTGTAATGTCTACTCTTTCATGTATAATTTTATTTGAGTCTTCTGTCCTTTTTTCTTGGTTAATCTAGCTAAAACTTTGTCAATTTTGTGTCTTTTAGAAAAACTAGACTTTTCCTAGTCTTTGTTTTGTTTATTTCTTTTTTTCTATAATTTCCTTCCTTCTCCTAATTTTGGACTTTGTTCTTCTTTTTCTAGTTTTACAGCTATTTCTCTAGGTGTAAAATCAGTTTGTTTATATGAGGTCTTTTGTTTTTCTTAATGTTACTATTTATTTAAACTTTCCTCTTAGAACTGCTCTTGCTACATCCCGTGAGTTTTGGTGTATTTTGTTTCCATTTTTGTTTGTTTCAAGATACTTTTTGATTTCACCTTTGATTTCTTCTTTGACACATTGGTTGCTCAGAAGTATGTTCTTTTAATTTATATAAAATTTTGAATTCCAATTTTTCTTCTGTTACTGATTTCTAATACCATTGCAGTCAGAAAAGATACTTGATGGGATTTCAGTCTTAAATTCATTAAGACTTGGTTTGTGTCCCAATATATGATCTTTCTAAAGAATTTTCTACATGCAGTTGAGAAGAATATGTATTCTGTTGCTGTCATATAGAATGTTCTATACGTCTGTTAGGTCTATTTGGTCTACAGTGTTATTCAAGACTACTGATTCCTTATGATTGTCTGTCTGGATGATGTATCCATTGTTGAAAGTGGGGATTGAAGTAACTTCTATTATTGTATTGCTGTCTATTTCTCCCTTTACTTCTGTGAATATGTTCTTTATGTATTTATTTATTTGCTCCAATATTAGGTATATATATTTGCAATTGTTATATCTCCTTGATGAATTAACTGCTTTATCATATATAGTGACCTTCCTTGTCTCTAATGACAGATTTTGACTGAAAGCCTATTTTATTTGGTATGAGTATAGCCATCCTGCTCTCTTTGGTTCCCGTTTCCATTATATATCTTTTTCCATCCCTTAACTTTCAAGCTGTGTATTCCCTTAAAGCTAAAATTAGTCTTTCTTAGGCAGTATATTGTTGAAACTTGCTTTTTTAAAAAAATCCATTCAATCATTCTGTGTCTTTTGATTAGAGAATTTAATCCACTTGCACTTAATTAATTATTGATAGGTAAGGGTTTACTACTGCCGTTTTGTTTTTCTCTGATTGTTTTGCAATTTCTTCTTTTCTCTCTTGCTGTCTTCCTTTGTGATTTGTTCTTTTTTTTTTTTTTTTTGTCATGGTATGCTTTGATTCTTTTCTCTTTATCTCATGTGTATGTACTAGAGTTTTTTTCTGTGTTGTTACCATTAGGCTTACATAACACATATTATAGTTAGAACAGTTTATTTTAAGCTGATAACAACTTAACTTTAATCACATACAAAAACGTTATACACTTACTTCTCCTCTCACCCATTTTTTATGTTTGATGTCATACGTTATCTTTCTAGACTGTGTATCCAATAACAAGTTATTGTAGCTATAGTTATTATTTATACTTCATCTATTAACTTTTACACTAGAGTTAAAAGTCATTTACATATCACCACTATCATATTAGAGTATTCTGAATTTGACTATATATTCACCTTTATCAGTGAATTTTATACTTCATATGTTTTCATGTTTTATTTAACATTCTTTCATTTCCACTTGAAAAAATTCCTTTAGCATTTTGTGTAATGCAGATCAAGTGTTAATGTACTCCCTCTGCTACCTTCCCCCTCTGTCCCGGGAATGTGTTTATCTCACCTTCATTTCTGAAAGACAGCTTTGATGTCTACAGTCTTCTTTGTTGGCTTTTTTTTTTTCCAGCACTTTGAATATATCATCCCACTCCCTCCTGGACTGCAAAATTTCTGCTGAGAAATCCACTGACAGCCTTATGGGGGTTTCTTTGTACACGATGAGTCACTTTTATCTTGCTGCTTTCAAAATCCTCTGTTTTTAACTTTTAACAATTGGATTATAATGTATCTTGGGGTAATATTCTTTGACTTGATCTTGTTAGAGTCCTTATCTTCATGAATAGGGATACCCACATCCCACCAAAAGTTTGTAAAGTTTTCAGTGATTATTTCTTTAAATATGCTTTCTGCACCTTTCTCATTCTCTTCTCTTTCTCAGACTCCAATAATGTGTATATTTGTTTGCTTGATGGTATCATATAGATCCTGTATACTTTCCTCACTCTTTTTCATTCTTTTTCCTTTAACTAGTTAATTTCAAGTAACCTGTCTTTGAGTTCACTGATTCTTTCCTTTTCATGCTCAAGTCTGCTGTGGAAGCTCTCTTGATTTTTTCAGTTCTGTCATATTCTTCAGCTCCAGAAATTCTGTCTGGTCTTTTCTTATGGTTTCCATTTCTTTATTAAACTTTTTATTTTATTCATGTAGTTTTCCTGATTTTATTTAGTTGTCTATCTGTGTTACCTTACATCTCTTTGAGTTTCTTTAAGGTGATTATTATCAATTCTTTGACAGGCAATTCATAGATCTCCATTTCTTGGGAATCAGTTACTAGAGGTTTATTAGTTTCTTCTGGTGGTGTCATGCTTGTCTGATTCTTTGTGATCTATGTAGCTTTGCATTGATGTCTGTGCATTTGAAGGAGAAAACACTTATTCTAGTCTTTACAGAGTGGTTTTAGTAGGTAACAGCCTCCTCTGGTCAGTTCCCTAGTCTGATGGGATTGCCTTGGGGGTGCAGCTGGACTGCATGACTGCTGCTGGGTCCACAGTGGGGTCTGTGGTTGGTGAGCCTGTTACCAAGAGTTCAAGTGCGTATGAATCCTCTCTGGACCCTGGGTGGATAGAAGTGTCTCCAGGACCCTGATCAGTAGGGCTTGCCTAGGGCAAGGATCGACTTTAGGACCATGGTTGGGTTTGCAAATAGCAGACCTGTCACCAGGTGTGGCTCCCACAGAGTCCCTGGGAGGGATCCTGCTGGGTTAGTTGGTGGGTCCCTGGGTGGTCAGGATTGGCCCCAGATTACAGCTGAGAGAGGCTGGAACCCAGTCACAGGGCTACTCCAGAGTCCACAGCTGGAACTGAGATCTGCAGGCCTGGTTCTGGGGGCACAAATGGACTTGCCACCTGCTGTGTTTCTGTGTGGGCAGGAATTCCCCAGGACCATGGCTGAGTAGGGCTAGAGCCAGTTCACAGGGCCACTTCAAGAACCTTAATTGGACTGAGGTTGGTGGATCTGCCTTTAGGGGCATGGAAGAAAATGTCTTGCTCTGAGTCTCTGTGGTGAGGACTGATCCTGAACCACGGCTGAGAGGGGTTCAAGCCAAGTCACAGGGTGCTTCAGGAAATGCTACTGGACCAAGGTTAACAGGCCTGCCTTTGGGAGCATAAACAGGCATGTCCCCTTCAGGTCCCTGGGTGGTAAGACTGCTCCTGAACTGTGGCTGGGAGGGACTGGAGCCAAGTTACATTGTCACTTCAGGATGTACGTCCAGATCAAAGTCAGTGAGTGTGCCTCTGAGGGCATGGAGAGGTGTGTCTCCCATTAGGTCCCTGAGCAGGCTAGACTTCTCCCAGACCATAACAAGGAGAGGCTGGAACTGGGTTACAGGGCCAATTAAAGACCCTCAATGGGATTGAGGTTGGCAGGTCTGCCTCTGAGGACACAGAGTGCATGTCTCCTGGAGGGACCCAGGGTGGGCTGGACCATTCCAATACTGTGGATGACAGGACTTTAGCTGAGTTACAGGGCTGTCTCAAAAGCTGCCATCAGTTAACATTGGTGGGGCTGCCTCCAGAAGCACAGGTAGCTGTGTCTCCCATCTGGTCCCTGGGTGGGCAGAATCACTCCTAGGTCCTTTGGCAGATGGTGCTGGTGACAGGACCAAAGCCAAATGGCTGAGTCCACAAGGGAAAAGGGCTCTATCCAGGTGTGGAGCTACGACCACAGTCAGTGGGCCTGCCACCTCAGCAAAGGCCTGCCTTCTCAAATGGCCCTCCTCAGTCTTGGGCTCCACCAGGGTTTTGCAGTCACCTACCTGGATCTCAAACTACCACAAAGGCACTTTTGCCCATTGATGGCTGCCAAATTATTGTTGCTGTGGGGGAATAAAGAAGTAGGGGAACTTCTATTCCACTATCTTGCTGACCAATTCATCAATTTGGGAAAATGTTTCAACAATTGTCTTTTTGAATACTACTTCTCTACCCTTTTGTTTTCTCACTCTGGATCATATTAAAGATCCATCTTATTAAGGAATAAATAACCAGATATGAAATTGAACAGAAAGTAAAATGGCAGGAAATCTCTCTGTGGGGACAGAAACTTTCCATGAGCTGGTGATACTGGTATTAACAAAACAGACAACATATATTCCCTCTGTAGCTCACATTCTAGTGATAATGATTGCTCACATTTGAGTAGCATTTTCTATATGCCAGATCCTATTCTAAGTTCTTAAGGTGTATTTTATTACTTTATTCTTACCACAACTCTTTAGGATTTGTTTTGTTGTTATTTCCATTTTATAGATCAAAAACAGTGGCAGAGAGCCATTATGCAATTTTTCAAAGTCACACAACATAAGTGGTAGAGCTGGGACTGAGCTCCGGAAGGCCAGCTCACTGTCCATGCCCATAACCTTCCCATTAATACTGCCACACCTGATGGTCACTAGAGGCCAGGGACTGGGAGATTTGAGTCTGAACATGTGGTCTTCTTGACAGTTAGGTCTGTTGAAGCTTCATGGGCTGCATCTCAACCTGATTTGACGATACTTGACTAAATATCAATCTGCTTGTGAATATTTGAAAATTAGAGTAGAGGCAAATTCAGTTAAGATCATGTGGCTGCATCAGAGAATGGGAAGCTGTGATTCTGGAAACCAGGATTTTCACAGGTGCTGAGGCTGAACACTCACTATGGTTGCAGGCTCCTGACTCACTTGGTTTGTGAAGCAAAAGTCCCTCCACTGGCCAGTGCTCGGGGAAATAGGTGTGGGCCAAGGAGTTTTATCTGCTTCAGATCATTTAATTTTCTGGTTCAGAGCCAGTCTTGTTCCCTTGTTTCAGTGCCCTGGATCTGCGCTGATAGCTAGGCTTGGGTCTGAAATCAGAAAGTGGGGGCCCAGTCTTTCTCCACACTGCCTCTAAACCAGAGTATCAGGTCCTCCCTCATTGTTTTCCTTCCTTATGTATCATGGCTACTCTAGGTCTTATGCTTCTCATATTTCTTTTTGATTCAGCTTGTCAAAGTCTCACATAAAAGCCTGATAAAATGTTGATCTACATTTAATTAGTAGATCAAACTGACCACTTTACAATATTACCTCTTTCAGTGTACATGTTTTTTTTTTTTTTATGGATAGATCTTTTTAGTGCTTTCCAAAAATTAAAACTTTCTTATACAGCTATTTACAGATACAGCCTTGATACAATATATTTTTGTTGTTAAGTCTAGTACTATATTTATTTTAATTCATAACACTGTTTGTTCTTGTATAGTAAACCATTGATTTCTACTCATTGCCCTCATATCCAGCAAAGTCATTGTGCTATTCTAATAATTTTTCAGTGGATTAATTTGTGCTTTCTTTGTAGATAATCATATCCTTAAAAATGAGAATTCTTTCTCCTTTGGAATCTATTTTTCTCTAATATCCAATGTATTTTATTTTTTTCTAACATCTAATATCATATATTTATAATTTACTTATTTTCTCTAATATCTATTTATTTATTTTTCTCTCATCTCTACTATCACATTTCTGATATATGATTTTAATAGAGCAGTAGCAATCAGCATCCTTTACCACTTTTTCTGATTTTAAAGAAATGCTTATGTTTTATAATTGAGTAAATTGCCTTCAAATTTTAATAGTTAACTATCAATGAATGTTAAAATTGAGTTATTTACTGCATGTATTGAGATACCATATTGATTTTCCCCTCTAATCTGTTAAAATAAGAATAGATATTTTTATTATTCTTCAGGAAAATTAATTAGTAAATTTATTTGTAGGAATAGATATTTTTTATTATTCTTCAGGAAAATTAACTAGTAATTTTATTTGTCTATGTTGCTCAGGTCTGTTTTTTTGTCAAGAATAAAGTAGTCTAATACATACTTTTTCTGATATCTTTAATCTTTTGTTGAAAATAGGAATAACTGGTCTCTGAATGACAAGCCTACAAATCATTTGAGCTATGTGTAGGTGTACGTATTGTTAAGACACCCCAAGCAGTACTTGCATTAATCAGGCAGTACAGGTTAACAGGACCCCAATGTACACTCCCACAGTGGAGACTGCTGTCCTAGGGTCCCCAGTCCAGTCCAGATAATTCAGTTCAGTCCTTGGTTTCAGAAGGACTAAGACAGGCAGTTCCAAACACTTTCGCTTGTTCATGACATCATTTCTTCACCCTCATATACGTGGACAACATCGGGAGATGTTCTGCATGGAAAGTGCAGGAGCTACAGCCATCCTCTGCTGTCTTGTAGTTCGAAAGGTCAAGTGTGATCATTGACTAGGCAGTCAGTTAGAAATCAAAGTTCTCACAGAAGCTTGGAACTACAGCACAGGGAATTTTCCTTGAGGAAGAGAGAAAAGCTTCAGGGAACAGTTCTGAAAAACAAGAATATTAATCCCTTTTCCTTCCCCTGTGCCTCCCTGGGTGTCAGTTTTATATTTTCTCCATTGCTACAAGACCCATGTGTCCCATTCAGCAATCATAAGTTCACATTTTTAAAAAACTATTCCCCACTCATGCCCATACCTTTTATCTCTTGGACAATTGTGTTGAAGATAAACAAAATGTTTTCAGAACAAACTCTTTTGTACAATATAACCAGAATGAAACATCTTATTCAGGAATTGGTCATGTTCAGAAATTTAATTCAGGAAATCCTGAACTAAAAAACTTTTTCAAATGGGTTTACATAATCTCTTTTGTCTTGATCATTGTCTTGAGTTAGCAGCCTAAAGGAAGATCAACTATTTTCTGGGACAGCTGCATTTGATAATAAAATTGCCTTACTAAGGTGTGTGTAGCCAGAGAAAGGTGAGGGAAATAGAGTCAGGCTATCAGTCCATTCATGCAAACTTCAACTCATCCAGATATGATCGCAAGTTCCAGTTTCTTTGCATCCTTGTTGGCATTGGGGGTTGTCAGGGGTTCTTTTTGTTGTTGTTTCCTTTTTGTTGTTTGATTTTAGCCATTCTGCTTGATGTGTAGTGGTATAGCATAGTGGTTTTAATTTGCAATTCCTTAATGACAAGTGATGTTGAGCATCTTTTCGTATGTTTATTCGCCACTTTTATATCTTCTTTGGTGGAGTGTCTGTTCAGATCCTTTGTCCAATTTGTATAGTTTTTGTCTTTGTCATTATTAAGTTTTAAGAATTTAAGTTTTAAGATATCTTTGTAAATTTGACATATACATTCTTTATCAGATGTGTGCTTCACAAATATTTATTCCCAGTCTGTGGTTTGATTTTGATTCTCTTAAAAGGGTCTTTCACAGAACAGATTTTAACTTTAATAATTAAATCTTTTTCATGGCTTTTGCTTTCCTTGTTGTAGATAAGAATACTCTGCTTAACCAAAGGTCACCTATGTTTTTCCTATATTTCCTTCTAGAAGTTTTATGGTTTTGGGGTTGACGCTTAGGTCAATGATTCATCTTTAGCTAATTTTTGTGTATGTTGCAAGATTTGTGTCTTGGTTTATTTACTTATTTATTTTTGTGTATTGATGTCTTATTGTTCCAGCACCATTGGTTGAAAATACTATCATTTCTCTGTTGAATTGCCTTGTGCCTTTGTCAAAGATCAATGACCATACTTGTGTGGTCTATTTCTGGTCTTACTATTTTCTTCCATTGATCTGTTTTTCTGTTCCTTCACCAATACCACACTACCTTCATGGCTGTAGCCTTATATCAAGTCTTGAAATCGGTAGTGTGGGTCCTCCAACTTGATTCATTTTCTTCAGTATTGTGTTGGCTATTCTGGGTCTTTTGACTTTCCGTATAACTTTAGAATTTGTTAATATCTATAAAATAGCTTGCTGAGATTTTAGTTGGGATTATATTGAATCTATAGATCAAGTTAGGGAGACTTGACATCTTAACAATATAGAGTCTTCCAATCCATAAACATGGAATAATAGCTCTTCATTTATTTAGATCTTTGCTTCCTTTCATCAGAGTTTGTTCTCTCCCACATATAGATCTTGTACATATTTTGTTAGATTTATCCCTTTCAACTTTTTTTATACTCATAAATGGTATGGTATTTTTAATTCAAAACATTTTTTTTGTTGCTGGTGTGTAAAAATGCAATTGGTTTAGCTCTTTCTTCTTTACTATTATATGGCCTAATGCCATAAATTTCCCTCAAAGCACTGCTTTCACTGCATGCCGTAAACTTTGATGTCGGATTCTCATTTTTACATAGTATAAAATATTTTTAAAATTTCTCCTGAGAGTTTACTTTGATCCATGTGTAAATTGGAAGTGCATTATGTAATCTCCAAATATATGGCGATTTTGCAGCTTTCTGTCATTCATTTGTTGTTTAAAATATTGTGTTCTGAGAAAATGTTAAGTATGATTTCTATTCTTCCAAATTTGAAAAAGTGTGTTGTATGGCCCAGAAAGTGGTCTACCTTCATGAATGTTCCATAAGAATTTGAGAAGAGTATGTATTCTGCTGTTGAATATAGCAAAATAACTGTGAATTAGATCATGTTAATTGGTAGTGCTGCTGCACTTTATTTTATCTTTATTTATTCCTTTTTTATCCCCTTACTTTCTTTATAAACATCTGTTTCTGACCTATACAATTTCCCTTTTCCCTGAAGAACTTCTTTTAATGTTTCACTCAGGGAAGGTCTGCTGGCGATGAATTCCATCAGTTTTTGTTTGCCTGTAAAAAGTCCTTGTTTTTCCTTCCCTTGTGAAGGATAATTTTGCTGGATGTAGAATTCCAGGCTATTGGTGTTCTTCTTTTAACACTTTAAATGTATACTCTACTCTTTTTGTTTTCATGGTTTCTGAAAAGAAGTCCACTGTAATTCTTGTCCTTGCTACTCTATGTGTAAAGTATTTTATTCCATCTTCTTTCAAAACTTTTTATTTGTCTGTTTTTTGCAGTTTGAATAAGATATGCCTAGTGGTAAATTTTTGGTGGTTCCCTGTTTTGTCTTCTCTGATATTTCTGAATCTGTGGTTTGAAATCTGTCATAAATTATGGAAAATTCTGTATTTCAATTAATCATACATTACACCTTTGACAATTGTAACATAGTTCTCAGATATTCTGTTCTGTTTCCTTTTTAACATTCTTTATTCTCCTTTCATTCCAGTTTGGGAATTTTCTGTGGACTATCTTCAAGCTTGCTGATTCTTTTCTTGGGTGTGACAAGTCTACAGTTCAGTCCATCAAAAACATTCTTCATTGCTATTACAGTAGGTTTTTTTTTTTCTTTTAACTCTAGCATTTCTTCTTTACTCTTTCTTAGAGATTCCATCTCTGCTTACAATATTACAATGTACTTGTGTTTCTCTCTCCTGTTGTCTTGGAGCTTTCCAGAGAATTCCCAGAGTCTGCATCTCCAGCTTTTTCATCTGTAATCCACTATTATTATACTGAAGTCCTGTGGTGTGATAGTAATGTGTGTGTAGAGGGGAGGATTCTATCTCTGATCTGTGACCTTCACACATATTTCTCAGATATTTCATCCTTAGGTGAGATTGAAAGCCTACAAGGGCTGGGGCTGGAGATATGCTTTCTTACCCCATTGGGATCAGGCTTTGGTGAAGTCTTTTTTCCCTAGAGAGTAGGCCTTTGTTGAGGAGAATTCCGCAGGCTTATCTCACCATGTTGACTCTTGTCTAACCTCTGCCAATACCATGAGGTCTTCTTTCTTGACTCTTCCCTGTGAGAAACTGGTGATATTTCTGAAGGTAAAACCCATGAAAATTTGGAAGCCCTGCAAAGAATGTGGCTCCCAGGAGTTCCTCTCAAGACACTCAAACTCCAGCAATTCATGAATATTACCATTTAAATGTTCCTAGCAGTTTATAACTGCAGCAGCTTCAGCTCCAGTTAAACAAATCTCAGCTGTGACTCTGGATTGGCTCATCTCTCTAGATTTTACTGTGGCAGTTTGCCCTGTGACCTGAGTTATCTGATAGATTCAAGGAAAGTCATTAATTTTCAGTTTTCCTGCTTTTTCTGGAATGGGAGTGACAATTTCTAAGCTCTTTACATTTTGCAGTTCATTTGGGTTTATTTTGTTGTTCTTTTTCTGGGTTTGGGAGCTTAGATGACTGATTTGAGCCTTTTCTAATGTATGCATTTAGTGCTGTGATTTCAATCCTTTACATTTGTCGAGGATTTTTTATGGCCAGATTATGGTCTATCTTGGAATATATTCTGTGAGCACTTGGGAAAAAAAAGTATATTCTACTATTGTTGGGTGGCATGTTCTACTTGCCAATTAGATCCTGTTAGTTGATGGTGTTGTTAAATTCTTCTCTATCCTTGCTAATTTCCTGTCTAGCTGTTCTATTAATTGTTGAGAGAGAGGTGTTGAAGTCTCCAACTATAATTTTTCTTTCAAATTTTGCCTCATGAATTTTCCTGCTCTGTTGTTTTGTGTACACTTATTTAGGATTGCCATGGCTCCTGGGTAGAGTGACACATTTCATCTTTATGAAGTATCCTTCTCTCTCCCTGTTAATTTTCTTCACTGTGACGTTTACTCTATCAGATATCAATGTAGCTACTTCTGCTTTCTTTTTTTCCAATTTTTGTATGTGGTAAAATACGTATAACAAAATTTACCATCTTAACTATTTTTAAGTGTCCATTTCAGTGGTACTAAATATGTTCATAATGTTGTACAGCCATCACGAGCATCCATCTCCATGACTCTTTCATCTTGTGAAACTAAAACCCTGTATCCATTAAACAATAACTCCCCATCCTCCCCACCCTCTGGCAGCCATCATTCCACTTTCTATATACATGATTTTGACTACTCCTAGTACCTCATATAAGTACAATCGTACAGTGTTTGTCTTTTTGTGACTGGATTATTTCACTTAGGATCACGTCCTGAGGGTTTATTCATGTTGTAACATATGTCAGAATTTCCTTCCTTTTGAAGTCTGAATAATACTCCATTGTATGTATATATCACATTTACTTATCCATTCATCCATCAATGGACACTTGGGTTGTTTCCACTTTTTACCTATTGTGAATAATGCTGCTATGAACATGGGTGTTTAAAGACCCTTTGAGACCTTGCTTTCAATTCTTTTGGGCCTATATCCAAAAGTAGAATTGCTATATTATATGGTAATTCTATCTTTAATTTTTTAGGAAATCTCACACTATTTTCCACAGCAACTATGCCATTTTACATTCCCACCAAGGATTGCACAAGGATTCCAGTTTCTCCATATCCTCACCAATACCTGTTATTTTCTCTGTGTGTGTTTTTTTTATCGTAGCCCTCCTAATGAATATGAGGTGTTATGTCTCATGGTTTTGGTTTGCATTTCCCTAATGATTAGTAATGTTGAGCATCTTTTTGTGCTTATTGACCATTTGTTTATCTTCTTTAGAGAAATATCTATTGATGCCCTTGCCCATTTTTTAACTGAGTTGTCTGCATTTTTTGTTGTTGAGTTTAGGAGTTCTTGATATTAATCTCTTATCATGTATATAATATACAAATATTTTCTCTCATTCTGTGGGTAGCCTTTTACTTGGTTGATAGTGTCTTTTGATGTACAAAATTATTTAATTTTCATGAAGTCCAATTTGTCTATTTTTTCTTTTGTTACCTGTAACTTTGGTGTCATAGTCAAGAAATAATTGCCAAATTCAATGTTATGCCTTGCCCTATGTTTTCTTCTAAGAGTTTTATAGTTTTAGGTCTTACATTTAGGTCTTTGATCGATTTTTACTTGATTTTTATTTATTATTTTAGAAGAGGGTCCAACTTCCTTTTTTTTTTTTTTTTTTTTTGCATATAGATATTTAGTTTTCCCACATTTTTGTTAAAAAGACTGTCTTCTCTTGGGGCCAGCCCAGTGGCATAGTGTTTAGGTTTATGCACTCCAGTTTGGTGGCCCATGATTTGCACATTCAGATTCTGGGCACAGACCTATGCACCGCTTATCAAGCCATGCTGTGGCAGGCATACCGCATATAAAGTAGAGGAAGATGGGCACAGGTGTTAGCTCAGGGCTAATCTTCCTCACCAAAAAAAAAAAAAAAAACCAAAACAAACAAAAAAACAGACTGTCTTTTCTCCATTGAATGGTCTTGGTACCCTTGTCAAATATCATTCAGCCATATGTGTGGAGTTTATTTCTGGGTCATTTTATTTAATTGACTCCATCAATCTCTATCTTTTAATTGTTGTATTTAGACAATTTACATTTAATGTAATTACTGACATATTAGGACTTGTCTGCCATTTTTTGTTTTGTTTGTTTGATCTCTTGTTTTTCTGTTTTATTTTTCTCTCTTTCTTGTGGGTTACTTGAACATATTTTAGAATTTAATTTGATTGGTATATGTTTTTTATTGTGTCTCTGGCTATAGCTTATTTAGTGGTTGCTGTACTATTACATTATGTGCACACAATTTATCACGTCTTCTGGTGTTCAACATTTTACCATTTCAGGTGAAGTATAGAAACCTTACCTCCCCTTATATCCTTTTACCCTCCAACATTTATAATATAATTTAAAATATTATAGTTCCTCTACATATATTGAGAAAAAATTATACAGTTGTAATTTTTAATTTCAAACATAATTTTGAAACCTCAAGAGAAAATATATTATATGTGCCCATTTTTGTTGTTATTTTCCAGTCTTCCTTCCTTCCTGATCTTTCAAGATTCTTTCCTTCATCATTTCATTTCTCTTTAGAGAACTTCTTTTAGCCATTTTTTAAAGAGTAGGTGTGATAGCAACAAACTCTCTTAGTTTCCCTTCACCTGAGAAATTATTAATTTCTAAAATATAATTTCACTGGACATAGAATTCTTATTTGACAATTCTTTTTTTCAGGACTTGAAAATGTTGCATCATTTCCTTCTGTCTGCCGTTGTTCCTGATGAGAGATTCTCTGTTTATAAGTTGTTTTTCTTCTATGGGTAAGGTATCATTTCTCTCCTAGTAATTTTAAGATTTTTTTCTTTGTCATTAGTACTCAGAAGTTTGACCAAGATGTGTTTGTCATAGATTTCTTTGAGTTTGTACTGTGTGGTGTTTGCTCACCTTCTGGAGTCTATTGGTTTATGTCTTTTGCAAAATTTAGAAAGTATTCAATCATTAATTGTTCAGTCTTTTTTAGCCCCACCTTCTTTTCCCTTTACTTCCTGAATTCTGATGACATAAATATTATATCTTTTATTATCAACTCATGTGTACTTGAAGCTATGTTCTTTTTTTTTAACTCTAATTTCTCTCTATTGTTAGATTAGATAATTTCTATTGTTCTTTACTAATTCTCTTCTCTGCCTCTGGTGTTCTAGTGTTGAGCCCACTCACTTAGCTCTTTATTATGATTATTGTATTTTTCAAGTCTAATATTTCCATATTTTTCTTCTTTGCATTTTCTTTTTCCTTGCAGAGACTTTCTATTTGGTCATTTGTTTAAAGCAAGTTTTTAATTGCTCATTGAAGCATGTTTATGATGGTTGCTTTAAAATTCTTCTCAGTTAACTCTAATATCTTTATCATCTCATTGTCAGTGTCTATTGATTGCCTTTTCTCATTCATAAATATGATCTCCTTCAGATCATGTGGTCCAACAAGGCCAAAAATTGCATGACTTGAAGCACAAATTCCCCAAATGGGTCACTGTAAGTGTGATCAGATAGGTTGATCCTAATTCCACTTTTGGCTTCCAAATCCACTCATTCATACTATTGTGGTTATCATTTCAAAATATATAGCATATCATGGAAGAGATCTTCCAAATAATGCTGGGTATCATATCTAAGCAGACCCTTTGGGTGATGTATTTGATAGGATCAATGGTTACTGTAGTCATGTGTCTATTGTTAGATGTCATTCATCAGAAATTCCTTGTTCCAAAGGATTCCCATATCAGTAAATCATACACTCTGTGAACCCTTGGTTAGTGATGCCAGCTGAGTCTCAGTGGGCAGAAAACTCTAACTTATATCCAAAACACAGTGAATCCCAGTAAGGATGAATCATGCCCCCTCCATGGGGAAGTGATATGATGCACAAAATTACCAACAAGTGGCTGGTGGTATTAGTCCCTGCTGCTGAGAACTCAGATATCCACAGGTGACAATAATTAGATCTACTCCAGTAGAGAAGGTAGTGGTAGGCTAATGCCATTGGGCACATACACAGCCTCCATCTGGGCCACCATGGCTACTCTGTTCAGGAATCTATTGAGCAAATGCTGTGGTAGTTGAGAACAAAGACTGGGGGCAGCTAACTTGCTCAGAGGTGTATGCACAGACTAGAGTCTGTGTGGTTATTTGTTGTCTCATCTGTGGCAGATACTTACTCTCTGTTAAATTTTGACATAAGAAACACAGTTCTTATATAATGCCCACTTTCATAGGTATATCCACACACCTCTTTCCCAGATCTCCTCTTCTCTGATCTTCTGATCTTTTTCTTCCAGTTATTTGACAACCAGCTATACAGGAATCCATGCAAATCCTTACCTCAGGCCATTTCTCTAGCCACACTAAGTTGATGACCACGTGTACCATTCAAATATCTGCTAACTCAAAATTTTATTTCAGAGCCTCTCATGGTTGTGGCTATAGTGTGGGAGCTGTAAGCTTTCACTTGCACCAATGTATGATGCTAACTTACCCATGGACAAACCCTGGAGTTTTTTTCTGGCATTAGCTGGTTGGGAAACTTCCATGAAGCCAAAAGTGTGAGCTGATGCACAGGTATTAGTGCATGAGTGGTAAGTGTTGTGAGGGACTGGAACACCTGTCCATGTACATCGTGTGCACTCTGACTCTGCTCAGGCTCAGTCCTAAAATTATCATCTCCATCCTAGGATTAACTGCTGCTGAGCCTTGCCCAACCTTATAATTTGGTTGGTCTGACATTCCCATCTATAATAGGCAGCTCTCTTACACAGATACTTAATGTATGCTGGGCATGTGACATTCTGGGGCCCCACAACATTCTGGGAGCTGATTTTTGAACATTAAATAGTTTTGTTCTGAGGATGGCAGAGTCTTGCACTAGAACAGTAAGTGTCTATGGTGTGATTCTTTACTAGGGCTTCTCAGAGCATCCACACAGTGCCCTCATTTAACACAGATGTATCTAGCCGAAGCAAAATACTGGATCATATGGCCTAAGTGACAGAGCTACTTGTTTCATGACCTGAACCTGCTGTATACTCTTCTTTAGCTCTGGGGCCACTGAGACCTGGTAACCTTCCAAGTTAGCTGACAAATGGGATGGTGTAGTACACCTAAGTGTGGATTGGGTTGTCTCAACATTCCACAGTGGCCTAAAAAACACCATGTCTCATTCTCAGTGATAGGAGGTGCAAGGTGCAATTACTTGTCCTTTTCCTTGAAGGGAATGTGCCAGTATTCCTCAGAAATCTGGATCTCTGATATCTTCACTAATATAGCAGGCCCATAAATTTTTGTAGGGTTTGAATCCCACCCTCTTAAGTATATACGGTTTTACAAGACATCCAGAGTATTTACCATTTCGTGTTCATCACATTTAACTGACATGATGCCACCAATATGGTGTAGTATGGTCATAATTGGTGAACTATCCAGACAATCAAAGTTTCTTTAGCCTACATTGTGAGAGAGATCAAGAAAATTAACAGCTCTGGGCTATGACTGAGGATGTGTGCTAATGTCCATTCTAGGTGAATGCTAACTACACCAGAGGATTGCCTTAGATTGTGTGTCTTCACTCTGATGCTTGACCCTATCTTTGCTCCAGCATGGAGCATTTGTTCTAAATCTCAACATCTCTTTTCTCCAGATGGCCAGCAGAGGGAGACAATACATTCAGAGATCCTTCTCCTGACAAACAATATATTTCAGTATTTAAAATACTATGAAATCCCTATGATTTGCATACATCCTTCCTCTTAAATCTAAAGAGGTTCTGCCTCTCAGAATCTTGTAAGAAGGTCTTTCTCTGGCTATATGGCATGAGCAAAACAGACAAGTCAAAAGCAGCGAGTTGGTGTCTCCATCACAGCTCCTTGGTCTTCTGCTCCTCTTGGTTCCAGGTGGGAATATTTGGACAAAGCTAAAAGTGGGCATATTATTTCAGTCTAACTAACTTTATTCCTTCATTAGGAATCCTTCACCAAATGAATTTGACTTTCTATTTAAATCTCAAATTTAACAATTAAAGAATACTCTTTTCTAACTAGGTTAGTGGTGATTTCCATATACATATAGTTACATTCTGCTGATATTTCATGTGTAGTTTCAGCCTCCAGTGGTGAGATTGTGCTGACTCAGTCTCCAGCCTTCCCATCTGGGACTCCAGAGGAGAAAGCAACCATCATCACTGGACTCTTCAGGTCATTAAAAACTACTTACACTGGTCCTGGCAAAAGAAAAATCAGGCTCCAAATCTCCTTATAAAGTGTGCCTCCCAGTCCATCTCAGGGCTCCCATCATGATTCAGTGGCAATGGATCTGGGACAGATTTCACATTCACCTTCAGTAGCCTGGAAGTTGAAGATGTGGCAACTTATTACCATCAGCAGAGCTATAATACTCCTCCACTGTGCTACAATCTAGAACAAAAAGTTGCTCAGCCTGGCTGAACAGAGAAACTGGGCAATACTAGGTACTTCTTCTGATCTTTGCAGGTGCAAGTGGAGCAATGTCCTATTGATGCAAAATAACCAATAACCATTTTATAGATAAGAGAAATAAAGTGAGTTTACTTGAGCCAAAGTGAGGATTATAACTCAGGAAGGCCTTAGAAAGCATTCCAGAGAAGCGTGGTTTTCAGTACAGTCTTATGGTTTTTTAGAACAAAGAATGTACATTAAACACACCCGGGATACATTTTCATCAAAATCTCAAAGTATTCAGTTGCAAATTAGCAGGTCAGGTGACCATGACATCTAGAAAGGGACTAATTCAGGCCTTACCAATAGGGCATTACCAGTAGGGCATAGGAGGTGAAGTATGCATTCTTATCTTAAGAGAGTGTATTCTTCTCTTTAATAGTTAAGCAGATGTGCAGTGTATGTTTGATAGGCCATAAGTCAGGCATTTTAGTTTAAGCCGAATCAGTTTCAAACCCGAATAGTTACCCCATATACCTCAATATGCGAGAATCTCTTGTCAGACCTAACCAATCCCATGAGTCTGCCAACCCCCAGCAAACCTGAAACCCAAGAGGCAGTGTCTCATTCCTTATTACATCTTCATCCACAGCAATTTTCAAACTAGGTGACCAGTTGTTGAAGATAACCTCTCCTTTATTATGTCTATGGACTTACATAAACTGTCCTTTTTAAGTAGGTAAAAATTTGGATTTCTTGTTCTGGGACTGGAGTTATTCACTTATGGCAAAGAGAGTATGCAAGGGGACGACTATAAAGTGAGCAGCCTGTATCTTGGAAGTGAAGTTGCAGGGGAGCCCGTGAATTCAGGTTTTAGTTACCACAGGTTCAAAGGAGTGAGTGATTGAACCCACTGCCAAAGCAGAACCCTGAAGTCTCAAAATTTATCAAGACAGGTTAGCAGTAAGTCTTACTTTTGCCTGTTGAGCATTTTAAGCTAAGAATTCAGGAGTCACTAGATATCTAGGTCTTCATTTGGAAAATTGGTCCATTGGCAATAGGAATATAAATATGTGGTTAGAGCTTAGGTACAGGAGGCTCTTCTAGTGAGACTATTTAGCCAGAAGAAAGAAGGAAGCTGAGACCTTTGTTGCCATCCTGGGAACAACCTTGGCTCCAGGCTGGAGTGAAGTTGAAATGAAGAATCTTGAAATGAAGAATCCTCAAATTCCAAAATGAGAGTCCCATCATCAAAGGTTGCATTATCAGGACAACTAACAAGTAAAAGAAAGTAATCTTAAGTGGTTATTTTCATTTCATGTCTTCATTAACATATGAAATACAGGTGGATCACCCATCATCTTAAATATGAATGTTCTGTACTGCTTATCAGTGACTTTGAATATCTCCTCCTTCTTCCACCTATAAAATTCAAAATAGAGTTTGAAAATAATTTCTTTTCACTGGCCATTCTTGATCATCATGACCATGTCCTGGTGTTAACATTGTTTACTACCAAAAGCAACTAAGACCATTACTTGATTATGTTTCCTGTGCACTTATTCATTCTTTCAATAGTAATTTTTGCCCCCAACCTAGGCATCAGAAATATTTATTCCTAATTTATGAATTTATATCACAGTTAACAACAATGTTAATGGTCTCACCAAATTTGGTCACAAAAAGTTATGGCAATTTTCAACCTAATTTTTCAGTACATTATGTTCACAAAGAGTGAGTGAGTGTGACTGACAAAAATAGCATCTGGCTACACTGGCATCAACAGAAATCTGGGAAACCTGCTCAGCCTCTCATATATGAAGCCTCCAATCTGCAGCCAGGGGTCCCAGCCCAGTTCTCGGGCAGTGGGTCTGAGACAGAGTTCACTCTGGCCATCAGCAAAATGGAGACGGATGATAATGCAGATCACTACTGTCGGCAAGGAAATAAATTCCCCACACTGTTACAGCCTCAAGAAAAAAAATCCCCAGATGAGGGACCTAGGCTGCCCTAGCTGATCTCGAACTAAGCAGCTGCTGTGTGTATGTGGCACTAGGAGGGGGCAGGCAGGGGACATGTATTCAGCTATATAAGCAAAGTGTTTGAGGAGCTCAGAGAAGGGGAAAGGAGCTTAAGGTCTAGATCTTGAACCTCTTATCACATCTGGGCCCAGTGGCACAGACCAATGTTATGGGTGAGTTCAATTGCAAAGTTGGGGAAGAGGTATGGAGTATTGCACAGGAAGTCTGTAGAATCCAGGACAGAAGTAGCATATATCATTATTGCCAGAACTTTCTGTTTACCGGAACTCTGTTTCTTGGTCCCGTATATCTGCCAAGAGGCTAGAAAATATTTGAGCTGTGTTCCCTGGAGAAAAAGAGAAAAGGAATTGGTGAGTACATTGCTTTGAAAATGGACGTTGTAGAATAGGACTAAAGTATTCAAATGTGTGAATGCTTACTAAAAGGTTCTACCATGGAGCAAGTTTTTAAACTTCAGATGGATAAGATCACTTGCCATGTGAACATTACTCCACCCCTTTCTACAATATAGTCTTTATGCATCAGTCTCATGAGCAAAATGATCTCGTGGCACAGACCAATGTGACAGATGAGTTCAGTAACATGTAGCTAGATTCCATAATTGGTGTGATTCTGGAGAGGGGATGCACAGGTTTTATTTGAATAAGGCATAGTTTATTATAATATGTAGGGCCATGTTTTGTTGATATTTTTTGGAAGTTTAATTAGAAAAAAAAGTGCTGCTTATGTTAGAGAGTCAAAAGTTGTGTATAATGGATATCCTACATTTAAGGTTACTCAAAAATCTTTTGAACACACTATCCTCCTTTAAATTATTTTTCACATTGTAAATCCTACCTTTCCAAAGTAGAACAGAAAATCTCCATTTCCCGATCTCTCTCACAAGGGAGCAGAATCAACTCTGCTTCTACCAATCAGATGGAACCATAGAAGACTCTGTTTTCAATGCAGGCCACGTGAGGACAAAAGGGGCTGAGAAGGCACTGTGTCTCTGCAAATAGATGGCAGCATCATTTTCTGATTACAGCAGAGGAAGTGTGGGTTTTAAGTCTTGCTAGATCAGCAGGCTCCCCCACTATAGAATTTTGCAGTGTGTTATTGGGGTTGAACTAAGAGTTCAGCGTGATGTCTGTTCCTCAGCCTTTGCAGTGATTCCATGAGTTTTATAATATCCTTTAATGAATGCTTTCCTGCCTACTGTTGTTAGCATGGACACTATTTACTGCCAGTAAGCACATGGAACTAACATAACATCTTCTAGTGATACATACTATGAAGAAAAAAAAAATGAGCTCTTACCATATAATACAGCAATCACACTTCTTGGTATTTACCCAAAGGAGTCGAAAACTTGTCCACATAAAAACCTGAACATGGATGTTTACAGCAGCTTTATTCATAATTGCCAAAACTTAGAAGCAACCAAGATTTTCAGTAGGAAAATAGATAAACTGTGGTACATCCAGGTAAAGACATATTATTCAGTGCTAAAAAGAAATGAGCTATCAAGCCATGAAAAGACATGGAGGAACCTGAATGTATATTATTAAGTAGAAGAGGCTGAAAAGGCTACATACTATACGATTCCAACTATATGACAGACATCTGGAAGACAAAACTATGAAAATTATAAAACGATCAGTGGTTGCCAGGGGTGGCAGTGGGGAGGGCCGAATAGGCAGAGCACAGAGGATTTTTAGGGCAGTGAAGTGATTCTGTATGATACTAAAATGGTGGATACATATCATTATGCATCTGTCCAAACCTGCTGAGATTTTGAGTGAGATCGCGTCAAATCTACAAACGCTCTTTGGAAGAATCGTCATTTTAATAATATTAGGTTTTTAATCGATGAATTTTACATATTCCTTCATTTATTAATTTTTCTCAGTTCTTTCCACAATATTTTGTAATCTTCAGTGTATGTACTTTAATACGTCTTGTTAATTCATCCTCAAGTATTTTTTAGTTTATAATGCTATTATAAATTTTGTTTTCAAATTGTATTGCTACTGAACTCCAGATCATTGATTTTAAATGTTTATTCTTTTTGAATATAGGCATTTAATGCTATAGATTTCCTTCTAAGTACAGTTTTAATTGCATCCCGCAAATTCTGATAAGCTGCGCTTTCTCTATCATTCAGATATACTTTAGTATTATCTAATTATCTAATATTTACTTTTGACTTAGTTTATCCATAAGTTATATAGAAGGATATTGTTTAATATTTACTGATTTTCTGAATCATTTATTGTAACTGCTTCTAATTTAATCATTTTGTGGTCGAAGAATATTCTCTGTATGATTTGCATACTTTTAATTTACTTAGACTTGTTTTATGACACAAGATATGTTTTATCTTGGTGAATGTTTCATGTTCACTAGAAAAGGATGCATATTCTTCCATTTGCGGTATACTATCCTTTAGCAATTAATTCAAGTTAGTTGGTAATGTTGTTAAGCCTTCCATATCCCTTGATTTTCTGTCTTGTTCTATCAAGGGCTGAAAGAAGTAGGTTAGAAATTTAAGCTACATTTACAGAAATTGGCAAATGCTACAAACCAGGACTTTTGCTTTTCTAAAGAGCTGGTTGTTAGGCATTTACTAGCACAGAAATGGTGGAATGTAGGCTTAATTGTTACTTTATAGTTCTTTTTCTATTTATACCACTGCTTTATTACTATTGTTTCTCCTGGGTCTTCTGATTATTGAATATAGATCCGTGGCCTACAATGATACATGTGGCTGTCTAAATCACATGCATTCTGGAAACCTTCACTTAGAGCCAGTCACATCATTTCCAGGGAGAGTGAGCAATGCTCAGTGGGGACATTTGTATTCTGGCCTCATGCCTAGAGAAGAGGCTAGGGATAATTCAGGCGTTGATTAGATCAAACCAAAGAGTCCCTAGTCAAAGGATGTTACTCCAGTTGCTATCAGTGGGTTTTATCATCTCAAGAGGAGGAAGGAGCAATATATCGGACACAACATTGTAAGAAATTTGTTAGTCTAGAAACTTTGTAACATCATAATTTTCTTTTTCATTAACTCTGTCACCTTTCACAGGTATTAGGATTTAATCAATTATTCCAAAAATAATTTCAATCATAATAAAAGAATAAGAGGAGTTGGTTTTCATTCAGTAATATTTCATACAGGTTAACACATCATTTCAATCAAATAATGAAAATGATCTAGGACCTCTGTGGTGGCTTCCCCCAATCATATTCCTTTGAAGGAAGGGAAGTTCTAATACTAATTCCTCCCTCCTGATCCTGTTTATGGAGTAAAATCTTAAGAAATGCTCTACCTAAAGATTAATTCTCTATGTAGACAAACTGCATCACACCTGCAACTTTTCCTTCATTACACAGGCTGCCACCAAGCTGGAGCCCTTGGAACATTTGTTTATCCCCTGGACTTTGTTTATTCCTTTTTTCTGATGATGAAGAGTTGTCAACAGCCATCTAAGCCCAGCCTCCACTAAAGGGCCACTGAGAGGTCTCCCAGACACAGGAAGCAGAGACCACCCTCACAGCCTCTGAGGGTGAAGCAGCTGGGCTCTGAGGAGCTGCTGGAGGTTTTTGTTCCCTTCTGGAACACTGTGGGTAGAAAGCTACTCCACTGCTGACAATAATAGTTAGTGGGATCTTCAGTCTCCATGCTGCTGATTTTGACAGAATAAGAGGTCCCAGATCCACTGCCACAGAAAAGAGCGGGAACCCTAGAGGCCAGGCTTGATGTGCTGTAAACAAGGAGCTTTGGAGGAGTTCCAGACTTCTGTTGGTACCAGTGTAAGTGGCTGGTGCTTACACTTGAGCTGGCACTGCAGGGGATGGTGACTCTCTCCCCTTGGGAAAAAGTCATGGAGGCCAGAGACTGGGTCAAGACCATTTCTCTATTGGATACTACAATCACATAGAAGAGATGAAAAGAGATAGAAGTTAGCAGAAATAGAGCTTCATACCATACAACATGCAGATTTAATATAAGACTCAACCTCAAAAAAGAAAAAGCCTGCCTCAGACTCAAATTCCCATGGGAAAAAGGATCCTGAGTTTTGCGCTTCCTCTCTTTCTTACCTGAGACACTGAGCAACAGGAAGCTGAGAATTTGAGCCTGAAAGTCCATTGTGTTGGCAGAGGCTTGTCACTGGCTAAACACACCTCTTCTGATAAGAACACCCCTTAAAAGCAACTCTGAGAGTTTTGTGTTTTCAGAGAAAGAAAGATGCAAATCAGCAGGGTGTAGGCAAGGGTGTCCTGGCTTATAAGTCCATGTGATCCTTCCACTTACTTGTATAAGTAAACACATATAGGAGAGAGTTAGGTTCTCAGTGCTTTTATGAGGTATGCATACACCTTGTCCAGGGCATCACTTATGTGTTCCTGTCCAGAAAGGTTTAATTCAATCTCAACAACAAGGAAAGCTCTAAGGGGCAGTGAGGGAGGAGAATTTCTCTGTGATAAGAATCTGCTGTATGTAATGTCCATCAGAAAATCCCAACCCCCACAAATCCGCCTCCTCTCACTGGCAGCTACTCAGCTGAGACCTTGTCCATACATTGAGGTCTCCTCAAATCCCTTTGAACCCACAAAGTGCTGGGAAAACTAGCATCCCATGTGTGATCTGGAATACAGATATATTCAGGGATGTTTCCATAAAAGACAGGAACTGGTTCCACCCAGAAAATAGAACCCACCAGCAGGGCTGAGCCACAAAAACCTTTCTGTCTGAAACAGAAGGACACTCAACTACTGGCTCATTAGCACCACAATACGTTTAGCACTCTACCCCATGCTGGTTTTAAAACGAACCCGGGTTTTGTGGAGCTAGAATATGTATTTCAATGATTTCTACCCTAATTTTTATTATTTCCTTCATTCTACTTTCTTTGGATTTTTGTTTGCTCTTCTTTTTCTAGGTTCCTAAGGTAGAAGCTTAGATCATTGATTTGAGATTATTCTTCTTTCTTTTAGAATTCAGACATTTTTAGGATGATATTTCTAATATTGCTTTATCAACTTATTAAAAAATTTACCACTGGACGGAGGGGAACATTGACTATTCCCTCACTTGGGAAGCAACAGGAGAAACATGAGAAGCTAAAATGCAAACATGACCTTAAGGGATCTGTCTGATGGGGTCCACAGCCCATTACCTGGGGAAGCTTCCATGTTTAATGTCCTTGGCACAGAGGACATTTGGGAGGGAGAGAATGAAAAAACAAAAACCTATGTAGTATGACAGTTATAGCAGACAGACCTTTGGATGGCCCCATGACACCTATTCCCTAGAGCTCATGCCCTTGTATAAGCCCCTCCCATTCACTGTGAGCAGAACCTGTGACTTGCTTCTAGCCCATACAATCTTGCACAGGTGAAGGGATTTTGCAGATGTAATTAAGGTCCCACATCAGTTGATTTTGAGTTAATCAGAATGGAGATCATCCTCGGTGGATCTGACCTAATTATGGCAGACCTCCTAAAGGAAGAACTAAGTCCTCCCTGTTGTTGATTGATTTCCCCTTGCTGTTTGATTGATAAGCAACCTATGTGTCAGGAACTTTGGGTGGCCTCTAGGACATTAAAGTGACCTCCAGCTACATCCAGCAAAAGCCAGGACCCTTAGTCAGACAGTTGCAAAGAAAATAATTCCATCAGCAACCTGAATGGCCTTGGAAATAGATTCTTCAATCCTCCAGATGAAAAGGCAGCCTGGTCAACATCTTGGTTTCAGCCTGGGAGCCTCTAAGAAGATAACCCAGCTAAGCCATGCCTGGACTCCTGACTCATAGATTTTATTATTTATAATAATAAATGTGTGTTGTTTAAGCCACTAAGTTTGTGGTAATTTGTTGCAGAGCAATCAAAAACTCACATAACAATAAAATTTCACTTGTAGTGAGACAAGGTTACAAACTTAGAAGTTAATGTCAATCTGAGCAGACAGAAATGTTGCAGAGGACTATTTTGTCAAGAGCTTCCCCTGTTGCCTTTGGGGAGGTTATAGAAGCCCAAGGGAGGCAAATGGAGGGATATGATAACTGAACCTTCCATAATTGTTACTGTGTATACTCAGGCTTCTGCATTCTGGCCTACCTATGATTATAGGGCAATTAGAAAAAGAAACAGTGAGAGGACAAGAGAAGACCTTGGTCATGTGTATCAGAAAAAGAACATAAAAGTTGGATGAAGAGAAAAGGACAAGTAAATATATCTAGAACTGAGGACCTAGTTTGGGGAAATAACACAAAGATAGAGAAATCAACGGGGAAAAGATAACTACATCACAATTCTTAGTTTTCTAAAACAACTACAGAGATCTCTTATGTGAGCTTTGTAGTAATAAGATAATTCAATTATAAAACAGATCATGTGGGACACACCCACATACACATTGGTTCAAGAATTTTATGTTTCATAATTTGACCCCGTTATCCAAATAACCTAGGTACACTGGGTGGAGGTGCCAGTGGAGAGGAGCGTCTGAGAGAGTTGACCCTTAGTAACCAGCCACCTGGGAAGGTTTTTGTTTAGACATAGATCACTGTGGGAGGAACCTCATTACTCTGCTGGCAGTAATAGTTTGCAGTATCATTGGCCTCCACAGGATTAATTGTGAGGGTGAAATCAGTCCCAGACCCACTGCCACTGAATTGGGCAGGGACTCTGGACTCTCGACTGGATGCTGCATAGATGAGGAGTTTAGGAGGCTGTCCTGGTTTCTGTTGATACCAGTTAATAAAGCTATAACTGCCAAAAGTGACACTCTGGCTCTGCAGTAGATGGTGGCCCTCTGCCCTGAAGACACTGTCAAGGAAGCTGGAGACTGGGTCAGCATGATGTCCCCAGTGGAGCCTGGAATGATAAACACAATAAACCTAATAGCTGTACTCAGATCATCCCGATGTAGGCCCATTGTATTCATGACATTTGTAAACACAGCCACAGACAATACTGAATAATCAGAAAATTGGGTAACTTGAAACCTACAATAAATGCTATAATTCCAGGGACAAAGGAGCCACAGACACAGAAAGCACAATAGCCACCATAGATTTCCCAACATTTTTCTCTATACCCTCCCTCTCACCTGGAACCCAGAGCAGCAGGATCCATAATAGTGAAGCCCTTGACCCCATCTCTGAGAGCTGAACTAGTGGCTGCTCCTCAGTGGCCCTGACAAGCTGCCTTTAAGGATGCTGTGAGCAGCCCGGAGAATTGTCTAATGACACAACATGCAAATCAGCTCAGAAGAGCTCAGGTTGATGCTCAAAGGGGACACCTGCTCATATTTCACCCAGTGGGGCTTGGGGTTACAAAAAGTTTCTAAATGTAGCTCAAGAGTTTCCCTAGAGATTTTGTGACCAGTTTGTTGAATCTTTGCCTTAAGTCTATCTGAACTGCCATGTGGGAAGGTACACTGGGGATGCCCTTTTGTTAGGATATAAATTGTTTTAGGAACACTCTTGACCCTATAATCAAAATTTCATATTACCACAAATAATAATGTATTTCAAGTTCTGGTTTTTGTCAGAAAGAGAAGGCAGTGGATTTTACAAAAGAGTGAAACTGGATGGCTTGGTTCACACAGGGAGGGAAAGTTGGTCCCACTGAGTAAATGGCTTTTAAACCAAGTCCTTGAAATGTCATCAGGAGCTGGAAAGAATAAGGACATGAGCATGGAACCTTGATGAAGGCTTGGAACCTAAACTAATCAATGGGTTGAGTCAATACGGATAAGAAAAGCACTCGCCATCTGCTCCATCTGAAAACCAATGGCATGTCCTCTGAAGCCTTCAGAGGCAGAGGAGTCATTTCTACTCAGAGTAAAGAACAACCAGTCTCTAACTTCCTGTTTACCCACCTTTCTTGTCACTAGAGCTGAGGAACCGCATGTTCTCCTACGCAAGATATGGTGTCCCAAAGACATTGGGAATGGTTATATGATTGATATTAGATTTATTTTAGACTATGAAGTGAATAGAAAGATTTAAATCTAAAAATATTTCTTGGAGGTTAAAAGGGTATAAGAGAGCACCTGAGAGTCAGACAGTTAGGAATTCTATTTAATATACTCATGGGCAAATACATATATCAGCCTTTTAAAAATTGTTTGAATATTGTAGCCCAGGAAAATTTACTTTTTGTTAGCTGAAAAGAGTAATTAATCAATTTATTAGCATACAAGTTTATTTTATTTTAAAATTCTACATGATATTATCTTTACTCAACAAGCAAAATCTTTGGCAACATCTCTAAAGAAAGTTATCATCACTTTTAAGGACACCAAAAGAGTAGTGCCTATGCACACTAGAACCAACATACTCAGGACTGGATTCAGGATATCCATGCTTGAGCTTCTAACCCAGTTTGTGGACAGAGTCCAGGTGTCCTTATCCTGTCTATACTTTGTCAACAACGGAGAGGCTGAGAATGTTATACTTCATTGCTCTGTAAAGTCATCCCCAGTTCCCCATAGGGTCACATCCCAGAACACAAACCCCAGGCCAGCTGGGTTGGGAGGCTCTTTTGTGCCAATTGCTCCCTTTTTTCCTAGACTTGCATCAGAGGCAGCAACACTATCTCGTTTTCTTGAAAATTGTGTAAGATGCCAGGGAAGGTCACATGTCTCAGCTTATAGCTGTTTGCCTGGGAGAGTAGTTGTTGCCTCTAATTCCCAGGGTACAATAAGGCATGAAAACACACACTTCAGATTATGTTAGTGAGATAATCTACAATAATCTCAAAATAGCAAGGACACCAGTTTTTCTGGTATCTACTGTGCTGTGTAGCTCATTTAATAATTGAGAACTAAACATAAAGCATGCAATGGAATGCTATCAGTACAACTAACAGAAGGTTAGAGGAAAGGTGAATTTCAGGGTTGGGCAAGTCAATGGCTTAAAGTAAGATCAAATGGTTTCCATCTCACTGCTTTGCCATCCTCAGTCTATTCAATTAAGCCACCTTCATGATTGGAAAATGGTTCCCAACAGTAGGAGTGTTGTGTGACTTTCTGAACAGCCAGCAGGAGATAGAACCTATTCTCTCCCTGAAACAAGGGATACAATTTTTAAGTTCTTTCCTTCAGTCCTGTTGAGTGTCCTATAGCAACAGCAGCAGCAACAACAATAATTGCACATACTGATTTGTTTAGTCAGAAGCCATCAATAGAACTTGGGATTACATCAGCTTTCCCTGATCCCAAGAAGATGGTGGGGGTGTAAAGATTAAAATATTGAGATATTTTAGAAGGAAGAAAAATGTCTACATACTCAGTAAGCATATAGCCACTTTCCACACTGACTAATGGGTAGAGATCTGTGTAGTAAGACAGTCAATCTTCAAGGTAGAGCCGAGGGGACAAGAAAAGATAAATTCCAATCAAACAGCCCAGAATAATATATAACTATTCTCACAATGCACAAACAGAAAATAGAGATTTCCTAGATGTCTTGGAACATAAATTCATTCCTGTTGTCAGAAATAGAACTAGGAAGTCATCTCCAGCCCTACCTCTGAAGTCTATGCAGCTTCTGTATAACTCAGATTGTCTTGCTCCTTTTGCAGTGACCTCAAACATCTGTGAAAGCCTTCAGCAAGATGCAGTGAGACAATGTTTTCCACTTATTCTTTTCCATTCTTGATGCTCTTACAAGAAGAGAGAAGAGAATTTGAATGACGGGCACATCTGAGTATTCAGTTCTTGAGAGGGCTCCTATGAAGATAATGGGACTGTTGCAGTAAACACTGATAATTCACTGTTACAGGAGAGCATTCTGCTGTAAAAGCCAATGATGAAGAAGCAACAGAGTAGGGAGTTTGTAGAGAGCCACAGACTTTGAGTTGCCCATACCCTTCCCCAGAGTGGAAAGGGAAACTTGTTGTTTGGGACCAGAGTCCTGGGAGAGGCTTTTTATGCTCTGCTGATGATAATGAATTTGAGCATCATCTGCCTCTCCAGAGCTGACTGTGAGGATATGTCTCAGACCTATTCTCACAGAAGTGATTAGAGACCCCACAGGCATTCTTGGATACCAAATGGATCAGGAGCTTAGGAATTTGTTTCTCTGGTTGCTAGTTTAGACAGCGATTGCAGCACTACTGCTGGTGACCCTTGACTGTACAGACGTGTGTTAGTGGCTCCCCCTCCTGGAGAGACAGTCAGAATGAAGGCAGGTTCAGCTCATTGTCAAAGTTGGAGCCTAAAGTAAAAACTACACCATGATCAAGGAAAAACACAAGGGTACTTGGGAAAAGTCACATGGCATATGAGAAGCACACTCTGGGGAGAGTCCTCACACTGAGTAACCAGAAGCCTGGGGAAAAAGTGTGCACACACTCCAATAAACACACATGCAATCAAACACACTCACACACACTCCAATTCCAAATGTGGACCTTCTACCAAGAAGTTAGGAAATAGTGATGGCGAGGTGTGTCAAATAAAAAACAGAGCTGGACAGTAGTTAAAGTGATAAAAACAGACTTTATTCAGGACTATTGCAATGGGAGAAAAGAGGCCTCATGCAGAACAAGGCTCAATTCCAAATACAGCTAGGAAAGTGAGAATTTATAGCAAGCATCAGGGTAAGAATCAGTTAATGGAAAACTCCTGAGAGAAAACATCAGGACTAAGGGGAGTCTGTCTAAAATGACCAAAAAGGATCTTTGCTAAAGACATGCCAGGGTGATCAGACACCAACTGAAGGATGGTTGAGGATGAGGAACCCAGTGAGATACCAAGGGTGATCAGATATGGAAGACTTTTGCTAAACTGACTTAGCAAGATTCTTGCTAACTAAATTTTACAAGGAAGTGCATTGATGGACCTAGGAGAAGATTCAGGAGCCTGAGTAAAGTTTGGTCAAGCAGCGAATCTTTGTCAGGTGTTTTTCCAGTTTTTCTTTGTGCTTCCCTCTTACCCAGTGTCCAGGACAGATGGAATAAAAGCAACCTAGTGCTTGCCTACCGTGTGCTCTCATCCAAGAACAGAGTAACTTTAGAACCATTAAAAGCATCCCTTAAAGATGCTCTCAGCCCTTAAGACTATGACCTGGAAACAATATGCAAGGATTCTTTCTGTAAGCATCTGCATGATTTCTCTTCCCTCTCATTGTCTCTTAAAAGATGCCCTCAATCTCAGTCCCACATTATTTTCACTTCCTTTTCTAAGACTAAAATTTCAACTGTCAGCTTATTTTTTCCAGGTCCCTGATAACATCTACCTGTCATGAGCCAATATATCCAATCCAAAGTATATATATTTCTATTAATTTCAATTTCATATATTCTAATTGTCAATTAGCTGCCTTGAAATATTGAAAACTTAAATCTTAGATCTAGAAATGATTTTCCCATAAAATCAACTAAAGAAAACATGTTCTGAGAAGAGTGCATCTCTCCAAATGTCTTTTCTTGGAACAGGAAGCAGAAGGACAGAGGCAGGAGGAATATTACCCAGCAATAAAATTTAAATGATCCTCCAAAATATGCCAAGTGAAAAAAGTCAGACACAGGAGACCACATACTGTATGATTCCATTGATATGAAAATTCTAGAAAAGGAGAAATTATATAGCCAGAAAGCAGATCACTGTTTTAATTCATATAGCCATATGAGGGAGCAGTGATTGACTACAAGTAGGCATAAAGAAGTTTTTTTTGATGTGGAAATTTTCTAAAACTGGATTGTGATGGTAGATGTCAAACTGCATATATATACTAAAATCTACTGACTAAAACACTCAAAATGGGTGAATTTTGTAGCATGTAAATTATGCCTTCATAAAGCTGACCAAAAATTGAAGTCAAATTGCAATTCCAAAAGAATAGAGGTTCATTGCATTAGGCTCTGATTATATGGATTAGGAATGTATTAATCTTCCCACACATTAATCAGCCTTATAATCAGAGAAGGGTTCTATCTATCTACAGATAATAGTGGTTAGGAATAATGGGGAAGTCACCAGACATTTAATTGGGGAATATTGGACCTCAATAGATCTCTTATTCATATTCAATTAAGTGCAAAACAAACAATGATATGAGGCTAAAAAGTTCAGAGGGAAGCCCATGCATAATGTGATTACCAAAATGTCCCTCTTTAGTAGCGTTTGGCAAACTTTCTGTAAAGGACCAGGTAATAAATATTTTAGAGTTTCTGGGCCATATGGTCTTTGTAACACCTACTCAACACTACCACTGTAATGCAAAAGCAGCCATAGATGAACTGTCAACTAATGAGCATTACTGTGTTCCAGTAAAACTTTATTTACATTCTAAGAAAATTCAATGGGGGAAAGAATACTCTTTTTAACAGATAATGCTGGTCTTACTAAATATCCACATGCAAAAGAATGAATTTTAAAACACATTTCACATGAAACACAGAATTAACTCAAAGTAGAAAAAGACCTAAGTATAAGTGCTAAAACTCTTAGGAAAGCAGCAGGGTAAATTCTCATGGCTTCCAATCTGGAAATGCTTTCTTAGATTGTACACCACATGCATGTGTAACAAAAGAAAAAATAGAAAAATTGGACTTCATCAAAATTAGGAACTTTTGTGCATCAAAGAACACTATCAAGAAAATGAAAAAACAACCTACAGAAAGGGAGAAATATGTGCAAATCATCATATCTGATAAGGTTCTAGGATTTACAATATATAAAGAAATATTACAAGTTGAAAATAAAAAGACAGCACAATTAAAAATGGGCAAACAATTTGAATAGACCTTTCTGCAAAGAAAATATATAAATGCCAATAACCACATGAAAAGATGCTGAACACAATTAGTTGTTAGGGAAGTAAAATTAAAACCATTTCATACTCACTACAATGCCTATAATCAAAAGAGCAAACAACAATCACAGTTGGTGAGGATGTGGAAAATTTGGAAAATCGTACATTGCTGATAGGAAAGTGAAATTGTGTAATCATTTTGGAAAACAGTTGGGTAGTTCCTCAAAAAGTTAAATGTAGAGTTACCATATAACTCAGTAATTCCTCTCCTAGGTATATTTGCAAGAGAAAAGAAAATGTCTCCATAAAGGTTTGTACATCAATGATCATAGCAGCATTATTCATAATAGAATGACAGCAGGAAAGCCCAAATATCCCTCAAATGATGAGTGGCTAAACAAAATGTGGCATATCCATACAATGGAATAGCATCAAGCCAGAAAAAGAAATGAAGTACTGATAGATGCTACAAAATGGAAAAACTTTGATAATATTACACTAAGGAAAAGAAGTGGTCATAAACTAATGCAGATTATATATCCCATTATATGAAAAGTCCAGAATGGGCAAATCCATAGTGACAGATAGGAGACTAGTGGTTCCTAGGGTTGGGGAGTGGTGGAGGATGGGTCATTATCAAACTAACAGATATAGGATTTCCTTTTGAGGTGAAGAAAATATTCTAAAATTGACTGTGGTGAAGGTTGCACAAATTTGTGAATACATTTAAAAAATCATTGAAATGTACACTTTAGATGAGTGAATTGTATGGCACATGAATTATATCTCAATAAGCCTGTTTAAAAAAACCAGGAGGTTGGTGTCAAGACAGCAGCATAGGCAGACTCTGAATTCACCTCCTCTCATGGACACAATAGATTTACAACTAATCTTGGAAGAAGTACCCCTAAGAGAGGACTGAAAACTGGATAAGAGGAACCCCTGCAACAAGCCACAGTCCTGACTGGAATGAAAGAGGCAGAAATTCCCCTATGGAGAAAAAAAAAGCCACCTTCATGAGCCACATTGCTTCACAGCCACCTGGGAGCAATCCAGAGGTACACAGCCTTCCCTGGAAGAATGTGGGACTTGAATGGGGGAGCATTGCTGCTATAAGTATTTTTTGGACCCAGCACAACTGAGACAAGTGTCATAATGTCTGGCCTTGCTGGCTATGAACGACAATAGGCAATACCCCCAGAAAAGCTATTGGACATAAGGGGAGAAAAAAACTCTTAAAGGGCCCATGCACAAATTCACCCACTTTAGAAAGCAACCTAAAATTACCAGAAAGAAAGGTACACTGTCCTTTGGTGAAGAGACTCATCTGATAGGCTCTGGGTGCACCTCAGTGAGAGGTGAGACCCTTCCAGGGACTGAGACCTTGGTGGCAGCCATTGTTGTGACCTGGTGCAGATGTGCTGACACAGACACTGGCAGACACCATTGGAGATCTTCCCCTGGACTCTCAGCCTAGGGTCTGTCCCATGAACTAGAGAACCAATTTAATCTAGCTCAGCCAGGGCAGGCAGCCCACCCTAGGGACTGCCCCCCCCAACAGCAAACCCTCAGGCAGCTTGTGGGCCTGCATAGGCTAGGTGATGAGATTCTCTGAAGCTGTGTGAGTGGGATCAGCTTCCTGGAGCAGGGTGTGCATGAGGAGAGGGTAAAGTGTGGGAGGCATTGGTAGAGTGTGTGGGGCCTCTGCAGTGGGGGTGAATGGATCTGTTTCAGGGGGTCAGGGTGTGCACATGGATCAGGACTGTTTTGATGGTGTGTGTGGCCCTGTGGACTGTGGGGCTTGTCAGTTGCAGAAGACTTGTGCTTCTCAAACAGTCACAGAGGGGATCGGCCCCAACTTCCAAAGCCTGATACAATTGTGTGTTACCTTGCCCAGGGCCAGTCCCATCCAGCTGCCATCCTGAGAGAACTGACAAAAGGCTTGTAGGCCAGAGGCCTACAGCAATTGTAACCCCCTGAGCCTAACAACCAGCCACACTGGGGGCCTACTCACTTAACAGAAAAACTGCAACAGGAATGTGCTATTAGGTCTTGCAGCCAGTGTGCTGGGGCACCCCACACCCAATAAAGAGACTGAAGGGTGTACAGAGGCCACACACGGCTAAGCATTACAACCAGCAATCCAGAGGGACAGGCCAGCCTCCCTGGGCATCTACAGCAAGAGCAACCCTGCCACAACAGAAGGACACACATAGCCCACATGGGGGCACTCCTGGAACATTTGGAACAGATGACAAGAGGGAAGCACACTGCCAGGCCTCAAAAGGCATCTCTTACAGGGGCACCTCTCCAAGGTCAGGAGATCTAGCTGACCTACCTAATACATAGATACAAGCACAGAGAAAAAGGCAAAATGAGGAGGCAAAGGAATATGCTTCAAGTAAGAGAATGGGGCAAAACCCCAGAACAAGAACTGAATGAAACAGAAATGAGCAGCCTACATGACAAAGAGTTCAAACAAAGAGTCAAAAGGATGCTCATTGATCTTGGGAGAAGAATGGACAGGTTCAGTGAGAAAGTCAAAAAAGAATTGGAAAATATAAAAAAGAACCCATCCCATCAGAAGTGAAGAATACAATACTGGAAATGAAAAATTCACTAGAGGGACTCAAAACCAGAATAGATGATATAGAAGAAAGGATCAGCAAGCTGGATGAAAGACTAGAGCAAATCACTCAAGCTGAACAGCTAAAAGAAAAATGAATTAAAAAGAATGAGGACAGTCTAAGGGACCTCTGGGACAAAATTGAGCACAAAAACATCTGTGTCATAGGTGCGTCAGAGAGAGACAAAAGTGTAGAGGATCTATTTGAAGAAATAATAGCTGAAAACTTTCCTAACCTAAGGAATGAAACAGACATGCAGGTACAGGAAGCAAAGAAAGTGCCAAAAAGAATAAATCCATAGAAGTCCACATCAAGACACATCATAATTAAAATGTCCAGAATAAAAGATAAAGAGAGAATCCTAAAAGCTGCAAGAGAAAGGCAACATTATATACAAAGGAAATCCCATAAGGCTATCAGCTGACTTCTCAGAGAAACCTTACAGGCTAGAAGAGAGTAGCACAATATATTTAAAGTGCTAAAAGGAAAAAACAGCCAAGAATACTCTACCTGGCAAGGTTATTCAGAATGGGAGGAGAGATAAAGAGTTTCTCAGACAAGCCAGAAATAAAGTAGTTTATCACCAAGAAACCAGTCCTACAAAAAATGCTAAAGGGACTTATTTAAGGGGGAAAGAGAAGACCACAAATAGGAAAAAAAAAACAAATCTATTTCCATGATAAGAGGGTAATGGATACAAACACACAAACAAAAGATTAGATATGATATCAAAAACATAAAACGTGGTAGAAGAGGAACAAAAGAGTAGAGCTTTTAGAAAGAGATGAAACTAAAGAGACCATCAACTTAATATAGATTGCTATATACACATGTTATTATATGTAAATCTAGTGGTAATCACAAACCAAAAACCTATAATAAATACACTAAAAAGTAAGAGAAAGGAACCCAAACATAATACTAAAAAAAGCCATCAAACCACAAGGGAAGAGAGAAAGAGAAGAAAGGAACAGAGAAGAACTACTAAAACACAGACAAAAAAAGTTGAAAAAGTGCAGTAAGTCCATACTTATCAATACCTACTTTAAATGTCAATGAACTAAATGCTCCAATGAAAAGGTATAGGGCAGCTGATTGGAAAAAAAAAACCAAGACCCATACATATGATGCATATAAGAGACACACTTCACACATAAAGATACTCATGCACTGAAAGTAAGGGGATGGAAAAGGATACTCCATGTAAATGGTAATGAAAAGAAAGCTGGGGTAGCAATACTTATATCAGACAAAATAGACTTTAAAACAAAAACTGTAACAAGAGACAAAGAAGAGCACTACATAATGATAAAGAGAACAATCCAACAAGAGGATATAACACTTGTACGTATCTATGCACCCAATATAGGAGCACCTAAATATATAAAGCAATTATTAACAGACATAAAAGGAGAACTAGTAACACAACAATAGTAGGGAACTTTAACACTCCACTTACACCAATGAATAGATCATCCAAACAGAAGATCAATAAGGAAACATTGGCCTTAAATGACACACTAGACCAGATGGACAGTATATATATATACAGAACATTCCATCCAAAAACCACAGAATACACATTCTTTTCAAATGGACATGGAACATTGTCTAGGATTGGTCACATTTTGGGCTGCAAAACAAATCTCAATAAGTTTAAGAAGATTAAAATAATACCAAGCATCTTTTCTGACCACAATGGTAAGAAACTAGAAATCAACTACAGGAAGAAAATCAGAAAAGCCACAAATATGTGGAGATTAAACAAAATGCTACTTGAACAATGATTGGGTCAATGGAGAAATCAAGAAATACCTGGAGATGCATGAAAATGAAAATACGCATGCCATAATTTATGGGATACAGCAAAAGTGGTTCTAAGAGGGAAGTTTATAGCAATACAGGTCTACCTCAACAAGCAAGAAAAATCTCAAACAAATAATCTATTGGTGCACCTAAAGGAAATAGAAAAAGAAGAACAAACGAAGCCCAAAATCAGTAGAAAGAGGGAAATAATAAGAATCAGAGCAGAATTAAATGAAATAGAGACTTAAAAAAATAGAAATGCTCAAGGAAACCAAGAGCTAGTCTTTGAAAAGATAAACAAAACTGACAAACCTCTAGCTAGACTAACTAAGAAAAAAAGAGAGAAAGCTCAGATAAATAAAATCAGAAATGAAAGAGGAGAAATTATAACAGACGTCAGAAATACAAAAGATCATAAGAGAATGCTTTGAAAAGCTATATGCCAACAAAGTGGATAATGTAGAAGAAATGGATAAATTCATAGAATCATACAACCTTCCAAAATTGAATCAAGAAGAAATAGGGAATTTGAATAGACGAATCACCAGTAAGATCAAAACAGTAATCAAAACCCTGCTAACATATAAAAGTCCAGTACCAGTCAGCTTCCCTGGTGAATTCTACCAACCATTCAAAGAAGACTTAATACTTATCCTTCTCAAACTCTTCTAAAAAATTGAAGAGGAGGGGAAGCCTCCTAACTCAATATACGAAGCCAATATTACACTGACACCAAAACCAGACAAGGACAACACAAAAAAAGGGAATTAAAGACCAATATCACTGATGAACATTGATGCAAAAATCCTCAACAAAATGCTAGCAAACCAAATGCAACAATGCATTAAAAAGATCATACACCATGATCAAGTGGGATTTATTCCAGGGATGCAAGGGTAGTTCAATACCTGCAAATCAATCAATATGATATACCACAATAAACAAAATGAAGAATAAAAATCACATGATCATCTCATTAGATGCAGAGAAAGCATTGGACAAGATACAACATCCACTTATGATAAAAACTCTGAAAAAATGGGTATAGAAGGGAAGTACCTCAAAACAATAAAAGCTATATTTGACAAACCCACAGCTAATATCATTCTCAAAGGAGAAAACCTGAAATCTATCCTTCTAAGAACAGGAACCAGACAAGGATGCCCACTTTCATCACTCCTATTTAACATAGTATTAGAAATCCTAGTAATCAGTCAAGAAAAAGAAATAAAAGGGACCCAAATTGGAAAGAAGTGAAACTGTCACTATCTGCAGATAACATGATTTTATGTATAGAAAACCCTAAAGAATCCACCAAAACCTTTTAGCAATAACAAAGGAATATGGTAAATTTGCAGGATACAAAATCAACATAGAAAAATCAGTTGAATTTCTGTACAATAACAACAAAGTAGCAGAAAGAGAAATTAAGAATACAGTCCCATCTAAAAATGCAACAAAAAGAATAAAATACCTAGGGATAAACTTAACCAAAGAGGTAAAAGATCTGTACAGTGAAAACTATAAAATATTGTTGAAAGAAATTGAAGAAGACACAAAGAAATGGAATGATACTCTGTGCTCTTGGATTGGAAGAATTAACATAGTTAAAATGTCCACACTTCCCAAAGCAATCTATAGATTCATCGCCATCCCTATCAAAGTCCCAACAACAATTTTCACAGAAATAGAACAAAGAATCCTAAAATTTGTATGAAGAAATAAAGACCCCAAATGGCCAAAGGAATCCTGAGAAAAAAGAGCAAAGCTGGAGGTATCACACTCCACGGTTTCAAAATGTACTACAAAGCTCTAGTAAACACAACAACATAGTACTGGCACAAAAACAGACACACAGATCAATGGAACAGAATCAAGAGCCCAGAAATAAACCCACACATCTATAGACAGCTAATTTTTGACAAGGGAGCCAGGAACATACAATGGAGAAAGAAAAGTCTCTTCAATAAATGATGTTGGCAAAACTGCCCAACCACGGGCAAAAAATGAAAGTAGACCATTATCTTACATCATACACAAAAATTAACTCAAAATGGATTAAAGATGGGATGTAAAACATGAAACTTCTTGAAGAGAACATAGGCAGTGCTCTCTTTGACACTGGTCTTAGCAACATATTTTCAAGTACCATGCCTGAAAAAAATAAACAAATGGGACTTCATCAAACTAAAAAGCTTCTGCACAGCAAAGGAAACCATGAACAAGATGAAAACACAACCTAACAATTGGGAGAAGATATTTGCAAACCATATATCTGATAAGGGGTTAATCTCCAAAATATATAAATAACTCATACATCTCAACAACAAAAAACTAACAACCCAATTAACATATGGGCAAAACACCTGAACAGACATTTTTTCAAAGAAGATACACAGATGGATAGCAGGCACATGAAAAGATGTTCAACATCATTAACTATCAGGGAAATGCAAACTGGAACTACAATGAGATATCACCTCATGCCCATCATAGTAGCTATAATTAACAAGACAGGAAACAACAAGTGTTGGAGAGGATGTAGAGAGAAGGGAGCTCTCATACACTGCTGGTGGGAGTACAAACTTGTTCAGCCACTATGGAAAACAGTATGGAGATTCCTCAAAAAATTAAGAATAGAACTATCATATGATCCAGTTATTCCACTGCTGGGTATTTATCCAAAGAAAATGAAAACATGCATGCATAAAGATACATGCACCTCTATGTTCATTGCAGCATTATTCACAATAGTCAAGACTTGGAAGCAACCTATGTGACCATCAAGGGACGAATGGATAAAGAAGATGTATATATACACTGTGGACTACTACTCAGCCATAAGAAATGATGAAATCCAGCCATTTGTGAACATGGGTGGACCTTGAGGGTATTATGCTAAGCAAAATAAGTCAGAGGGAGAAAGTTAAATACCATATAATCTCACTCATAAGTAGAAGATAAAATCAACAACAATCACATAGAGACAGAGATTAGGTTGGTGGTTACCAGAGAGGAGGGGGGAAGGGAGGAGGGCAAAAGGGATGATTAGACACATGTGTGTGGTGATGGATTGTGATTAGTCTTTAGGTGGTGAACATAATGTAATCTACACAGAAATTGAAATATAATGATATACACCTGACATTTATATAATGTTATAAACCAATGTTACCCCAATAATAAAAAATTAAAACAAAATAAAAT
The DNA here is from genome assembly GCA_031878705.1 of Tapirus indicus. Lineage (NCBI taxonomy): Eukaryota > Metazoa > Chordata > Mammalia > Perissodactyla > Tapiridae > Tapirus > Tapirus indicus. Next base: position 74,281,048 of record CM062923.1, on the reverse strand, counting down.
AAAAAGACTTCTTTAGACTTTCTCAGTTTGCCCTGGCATTCAAGTAGAGATACTAGGTAGACAATAAAGTCAATGACTTTGTAGAGTGGGTGAAAAGGCAGGGATAGAGATATTAATAAATATTCAAAATCATAAAATTAGTCTTTAAAACTATGAGACTTAAAAAAGTTTACCAATGATAGACAAAAGAGCTTAAGTCAGAATGTTGTGACTCTCTGAAGTTGAGAGTAGGGATGAGAGCAAGGGATCAGAACAGAAACATGGGCCAGTGAGTCAGGAGAGAAGCCAGAAAATGTGGTATAGATCAATAGAAATTAAAAGCATTTCAATATTATCAAGTTAGGAAAGTCCCTCCTAAAAGTATTGGGGCATCCTCTCACCTTCAACTTCGAAAAGTGTTTACAAAGATATTGTCCATGTTTTCTTCCCGCCCAATATATTATCTACATCAACATCAGCTTTAGATAAACAAATATGTCTTTCGTATTATTTCAGTACCTGATGAGTGTCATACTACAAGGTTATAGTAGGACTATGAAGCAGCCCTGTATACACTTGAGAATTGTGCTCACGCATTTAAAGCAAAACCATTTAGCATGGATGTGTTCTTTCCAGGCATGGTCTTTTCCTCGAGAGAGAGAGAAATGAAAAGGCAAAGACAGAGATGGTGAGAATAGGCAAAGAATTTCTTTTAACCAGGTTGCATATTTAACATGTGTGTTTTGGAGGAATATAGGAGAAAGGAAATTGAATGTTACACAAAAGAGGAAATGTAATGATGGCCAAGGATTCTAAGCTAGTTGTGGAGGCATGAGAAGAAGGATACAGAGTAACAAAGTATTGCAGGTCAAGTATGGAAAGAAATTTGGAGTTATAGTAATAGAAATGGAATCATCATAAAGAGCATAAGGTGATGCTCAGAGAGTGAGATGACTCTGATTGAGATCTGGCAGGGCTGGGAATAATTGGAGTTGCAGATATCTAGTCCAGGGCATGCCTTGGGAATGGGTGGCTACGATGGGATAGAAAAAAAGTTCCTCAGAGGCGATGTCAGTAGGATGTTATTTGGATCATCTACACAGTTATTAAAATCATTGGAATACTGAGGAGGTGATGGACAGAACAAGATCTAATTGGTTGCTAATGGCTTCCGTGAGTGAGGTAGAATAAAAGGATGAGCTAAATAATAAAGCGTTGGAGGTGGAAGGGTCTGAGGTATGTGCTTCGGGTGACTTAGGGGTTTCAAGGACAAGGAGGAACAACTATCAGGAAGATCCACTGGTTTATAGAAGTGAAAAGTAAAAAACAACAGCCAGCAGTTTAGCAATTTAGAGGCTAAAAATGTCTGGGAATGTGAGGAAAAAGCAATGTCCTACAGTCTTGGTTAGAAAATGAGGTAAAAGGAACATTCAGAGAAGTTTACAATATAAAGATCTCATGAGATTAATCCTGATTGTGTGTTTCAGTGAGAAATCGGTAATCTGTACATATTACAGTTTTTTTAAGGGTGGGAATATTAATATTATGAGATTGAGTAGCATTGAGAAAGAGTACAACCACAGGGTTCTCTGAGTGCAAATTTTCAATGTTTCTTTTTTTAGATTATAATGCTATTATAATTTTGTTTGTTTTCAAATTTTATTGCTAGTGTCTAGAAATATATTTGATTTTTATATAATAGCCTTGTTTGTTGTGACTTTGCAGAAAACATATTTTGATAGTATTTTAAAGATTTTTGGGATTCATTCCACATACAATTTTTTTGTGAAGAAAAATTATTTGATTTACAAATGTTAAATTAGCTGCATTCCTGAGACAAACCTACTTCATCAACTCACAGAATCCTTTTTTATTAATTGCTGGATTTTATTACCTAATGTTTTGCTAAGGCTTGCTTTCTTTTTCTTTCCTTTTTTTTTTTTTTTTTGTGGTCTGTTCATCACAGAGTTTGGTGTGCAGTTTCCTTTTCTTGTACTGTCTTATCTGATGTGATAAAAGGTAATTCTGTCCCTATAAAATGATTTTGGAAGTGTCCCATTTTCCTCTATTTTCTGGAAAGATAGGGTTGGTGTTATCTTTCTTAAATGGTTAATAGAAGTCACCAGAGACTTCTGTGCCTGGAGTTTCCCTCACATGAAAGTTTTTAATTACAAATTCAAGATTTTTAATGGATTTAAGGTAATTTAAGTTTTGTATTTTTCTTGTGTCAGTTTTTCTAATTTCTGTTTTGAAAATAATTTATTTTGTTTCAGTTAAGAATGTATGGTCATAATATTGGTCATAAGAATCTCTTATACTCTTGATACTTTTATGATATCAAGTGATGTCCTCTTTTAGTCTTCATAGCAGCAATTAATATTCTTGCTCCTTATTTCTTGGTTAATCTAAATAGAATTTTATCAGATTTATTGTTTCCTTCAAAGAGCTACCCTTTGGTTGCATTGATTGACATTATTAGTCTATTTTTCATAACATTGATTTTTGTACTTAAATTATTTCCTTTTTTTCTACCTAGTTTAGGTTTAATTTGTGTGTTTTTATCTGGATTCTTATCTAGAACTCCAGATCATTGATTTTAAATGTTTTCTCTTTTGGAATATAGTCATTTAATGCTATAAATTTCCCTGTAAGTACTGCTTTAACTGCATCCCACAAATTCTAATAAGCTGTGCTTTCCCTATCATTCAGTTATACTTTAGTATTATCTAGTTATCAAATATTTACTTTTGACATTATTTTATCCATAAGTTATACAGAAGGGTATTATTTAATATTTGATGATTTTTCTGAATGATTTCTTGTAACTGCTTCTAATTTAATCTTTTTGTGGTCAAAGAATATTCTCTGTATGATTTCCATACTTTTAAGTTTACTTAGACTTGTTTTATGGCAGAAGATATGTTTTATCTTGGTGAGTGTTCCATGTGCACTTGAAAAGAATGCATATTCTTCCATTTGTGGTATACCATACTTTAGCATTTCATTCAGGTTGGCTGGTAATGTTGTTTAAGTGTGCAGGCAGGCCAAGGTAGCCAAAGTACCCCACTACTGAGAACAGTAAGTACCGAGCAGAGAAAAAGGGCTGGTGAGTTAGTGGGCTAGGAAATGATGAGTGATAATGTTTTAATAGGGGAAGAGTGTTCCAAATGGGCCATTGGACTTTCTCCTATCCAAGGGTCATGGTAGAAAAACTTCTCAGGGCAGGACTTGCTGAGGGTCTCATGGCCCTTTGACATGTGGAGATGATCTCATGGGAAGTTCAGGGAGGAGTCACCCCATGGGCAGGGCAGAGGACAGGCAGTGTGCCCTTTCTTCTTTCTAGCATTGACAGCAGGTCTCTCTAGGACTTCTCTAGACCAAACAGAAATCTTATTCTCTCTATCTGCCTCCCCTTGGATCCCTCATTGCTCTAGTGCTGCAGATATTTTTTGTTAGACACTAGGAGCACAGTGCTATCTTCCAAGGAGCTCTGTATGATGGGACTCTGTGCAAAGGAAGAAAATACCAATGAAGACCTTGGAACAGTCCTTCTGGGAGAAGTGAGCATTGGGCAGTGGGACTGCCTTCTCTTGGGAAAGTTTCAAAGGGAAAGAGGCAAAAGTGAACCTCTCCAAAGATCCTTTAATTCATGAAAGACAAAGCAGCACATTTTCTTCCGAGATGATTATGAGCCTAAATATTAATAACAGCTGCTATTCATTCCATTGACAAACAATTTATTGAGTTTCAATTGTGGGGCAAGAATTTTGCTCTTATTATTTAATTTCATACTTAGTGACCTGGCCTCCCCTACTCCCAGGAGGCTCACATTGGATGTTAATTGTCCCCTGGAAGGAAAATCTTCTAGTGGAGATCTGAGGAATGTCAAGTCCTGTGTGCCCTTTATGATTTACCCAGAAGTCCCATGATGACACATCTAGGCAAAGGCAGAGGGGGGGCAAACTGTGGACCACATTATCCTCCCTGACTCTTCTGTATCCATCTTGACTCTTCTGCATCCACACTGCCTAGAGCTGCCAAGCTCAGTCTTGCCTCTGGGCCTTTGTCCTGCACCCTCTCACTGCCAGGTACACTCAAACACCTTCACATCATTCAGTCAAAGTCCCAATGACATCTCTTCAGAGAGGTGCCTTCTGACTGCCTCCTCCATGAAGCTCTCATTTATTTTGGCCATTGCTTGGTCTGTTTCCCTTCATAGCATATATCATGGACTGTGATCAATTTGGTCTGTGTATATTTACTCATTGGTGTCTCTGCCTCCCCCCAGTAGAATGTGAACATAGAGAGTATAGTATCTTCTCTGCTCACTAATGTCTAGACTTTGACTGTTGTAAATAAATGAATGAGACCATAGTCAGGGACTGAACACCTTGAAATGACCTGTACAAACTTGACAATAGAAAACTTAATTATAGAATTCTTTTTCTCCTTTGCAATGATTACTTCAGAGGAAAAACTCACCCTCAACACATAGTAGTACCAAGGTTACTCATGACAATGATTAAGTTGTCATGTCTGTTGTCAACATCTTATAACTTAGAGCCATCCTAATGTCAACTGAAGATGCTAAGGAGAGTTTAGATGACACTCTTACTGCAACAGTCCTCTTATTCTACATTTTGAAGTCATCTGAACAAGCTCAGGGCACACATACAGAAGTCAGTGAATACTTCTTCATCCTCTAGACAGAAACTGGGTCTTCTCTTCTTGTCCATTCTGAGAGTATGGAGAGACTGAAATTAATAAGGTTATATTAGTAAGTCCTTAACTACAGATAATTACTTTAAATGTACATGGACTAAATTCTCTAATTAAAGGCATAGAGTGGCTGAAAGAATTAGAAAACAAGACCCAGTTAGATGCTGCCTACAAGAGATTCAGTTTAGCTTTAAGGGTACACATAGACTCAAAGGGAGGGATTAAAAAAGGTATTCCATGCAAACGGAAAATGAAAGAGAGAAGGGATAGCTACACTTATACAGTCAAAGTAGACTTTAAGCCAAAAACTGTAATAAAAGACAAAGAAAGTCATTATATAATGATAAAAGTGTCAATTCATCAAAAGGATATAAGAAGTTTAAATATATATGCACCCAATATCAGACCATCTAAATATATTTAGGAAATACTAACAGATATGAAAGGAAAACATAAAATAACAATTATAGCAGGAACTCTAATACCCCATTTTCAAAATGGATTGATTATCCAGACAGAAAATCAATAAGGAAACACTGTACTTGAACTATACCTTGGACCAAAGGAACTAATAAACATACAGAACATTCCACCCAACAGTAGCAGAAGACACATTCCTCTCAAGTGCACACAGAGTATTCTCCAGCATAGGCCATATGCTAAGTCACAAAATAAGCCTTAGTGAAAATGTAAAAGATTAAAATCATACCAAGTATCTTTTCCAACTACAATGGTATGAAACTGGAAATAATAAAGGAGGAAAACTGGAAAGTTCACAAATTTGTGGAAATTAAACAACAGACACCTGAACAAGCAATGAATCAAATAAGAAATCAAAAAATATTTTGAAACAAATAAAAATGGAATCACAACATATCAAAACTTATAGGATGCAGCAAAAGCAGTGCTAAGAGGGATATTTATAGTGGTAAATGCCTATATTTAAAAAAAAAGAAAGATGACAAGTAAACAACCAAATTTTACACTTTAAGGAATTCAAAAAAGAAGGACACACCAAGGAAAAACTTAACAGATGGAAGGAAATGAACTTTAGAGCAGAAATAAGTAAAATAGAGACTAGAAAGACAATAGAAAAGATAACAAAACTAAGAGATGCATTTTTGAAAAACTAAACAAAATTCACAAACCCTTGGCTAGATTAACTAATAAAAAAGAGGAAAGACTCAAATAAGTAAAATCATACATGAAAGAGTAGATATTACAAGTGATAAAACAGATATACAAAGGATCATAAGAGACTACTATACACAATTATACACCAACAAATTGGATAACTTAGAAGAAATGGATAAATTCCTAGAGACATACAACCTACAAACACTGAATCATGAAGAAATGGAAAATTTGAACAGACCAATAATGTGTGAAGAAATTAAAGCAGTAATCAAAAACCTCCCAACAAAGAAAAGTCCAGGATCAGAAAGTTTCAAAGATGAATTCTATGAAACATTTGCAGAAGAAATAATACCAATTCTCCTCAAACTCTTCTAAACAATAGAAGAGGAGAGAACACTCCCAAACTCATTTTATGAGGCCAATATTATCCTGATACTAAAGCCAGAGAAAGACACCACCATAACAACAAAAATATAAAGGCCAACATCCCTGATTAATATAGATGCAAAAATTCACAGCAAAATATTAGCAAACCAAATTCAACATTACATTAAAAGGATCATATACTACAATGAAGTGGGATTTGTCCTTAGAATATGAGGATGGTTCATCACACATAAATCAATAAATGTGAAACACCATGTTAATAAAATTAATGATAAAAAATATGTGGTCATCTCAATAGATGCAGAAAAAGCATTTGACAAAATTCAACATCCTTTCATGATAAAAAACTGTCAAAAAATTGGGTATAGAAGAAATGTGTGTTTTTGTTGGTAGTGCTTTCAGGTGGATTCCAATTTACAGCAACCCTGTGAACAGCAGAGCAGAACCCTGCTCAGTCTTTTTCCACTGTCCTCTCACTTTCTGGCATGATAGTAAATAATGCTCTGCTGCTATTCATAGGGTTTCCATGGCCAGTTTTTTCACAGGGGGTGGCCAGGTCCTTCTTACAAGTCTGTCTTAGTCCAGAGGCTCCTTTGAAACCTGTTGACTATGGATGACCCTGCTGGCATATGAAATATGAGTGGCATATCTTTCAGTATTACAGCAACATACAGCCACCACAGTATGATAACAGACAGATGAGATGTGTGGTTCCGTGACCAGGAATGGGACCCGGGCTGTGGTGGTATGAACACCAAGTCTTAACCACTAGATCACCGGGGTTGGCTATAAAAGGAACGTATTTCAACATAATAAAGGCACTGATGACAAATCCACAGCAAACATTATCTTCAACTTTGAAAAATTGAAAGCTTTCCTGCTAAATTCAGGAACAAAACAAGGATGCCCTCTCTTACCATTCCTATTGAACATAATACTAGTAGTCCAAGCCAGAGAAATTAAACAAGACAAAGAAATGAAAGGCATTCAAATTGGACAGGAAAAAAGTAAAACTATCTCTGTTTGCAGACGATATGATCTTAAATATAGAAAACCCTCAAGACTCCATGAAAAACCTATTAGAATAATAAAAAATTCAGTCAAGTTGCAGAATACAAAATCAACATAAAAACCAGTTGCATTTCTATACACTAACAACAGACTATCTGAAAAAGAAATAAAGAGAACAAACCCATTTACAATAGAATCAAAAACAATAAAATGCTTAGGAATAAATTTATGGAGGTGAAAGATCTGTACACTGATTATTATAAGAAAGTGATATAAGAAATTGAGGAAGACACAAATAAATGGACAGGTACACCATGTTCACAGATCAGAAAAAATATTTTTAAAATTTTTTAAATTTTTAAAAAGTCATCTATAGATTCAATGCACTCTCTATCAAAAAACCAAGGACATTTTTCACAGAAGTAGGAAAAACAATCCTAAAATTCATATGAAACCACAAAAGATCCTGAAAGCTAAAACAATCCTAAGAAAGAACAAAGCTGGAGGCATCACAGTCATTGATTACAAATCTACAGTAATAAAAACACTATGACACTGGTATAAAAGTAGACACATAGACCGATAGAACAGAATCAAGAGACCAGAAATTAACCCATGCATATATGGTCAACTAATATTTACAAGGGAGCGAAGAATATTCAATGGGGAAATGATAGTATCTTCAACAAATGATATTGGAAAAAAATGGATAACCACATGCACAAAAGTGAAATTGGACCTCTATCTTTCAACATTTACAAAAATGAACACAAAATGGATTGAAGACTTAAATGTAAGACCCAAAACAGTAAAACTACTAGAAGATAAGATAGGGAAAAAGCTCCTTGACATTGGTCTTGGCAAAGACTTTTTTGATATGACATCAAAAGCACAAGAAACAAAAGCAAAAATAGACTATTAGGACCTCATCAAACTAAAAAGCTTCTGCTCAGCAGAAGACACAATCAGCAAAATGAAAAGACAACATATGGATTGGAGGAAAAAATTTGCAGTCCGTCTATCTGATAACGGATTAATATCCAGAATATATAAGGAACTCATAAAACTCAATGGCAAAAAAAAAAATCAGATTTTTAAAAAATGGGCAGAGGAATTGAATAGATATTTTTCCTAAGATGACATAAAAATGGCCAAATATACATGAAAAGATGCTTTACATCATTAATCATCAGGGAAATACAAATCAAAACCACTACGAGATATCACCTCATGCCTGTTAGGATGGTTATTATCGGAAAGACAAAAGACAAGTATTGGTGAGAATGTGGGGGAAAGAGAGTTCTTGTGCCCTGTTGATGAGAATGTAAATTGGTACAGCCACTATGGAAAACAGTATGGAGGTTCCTCAAAAAATTAAACATAGAACTACCATATGATCCAACAATCTCACATGTGAGTATATATCTGAAGGAGATGAAATCACTATCTCAAAGAAATTTTTCCTATCCCTTGTTCATTGCAGCATTATTCACAATAGCTAAAATATGGAAACAACCTAAGTGTCCATCAATGGATGAATGGATAAAGAAAATGTGATATTACATGTATATAGGAATATTATTCAACCACAGAAAGGAAGAAAATCCTGTTACTTGTGACAAAAAAGGATGGATCTTGAGGGCATTATCCTAAGTGGAATAAGTCAGAGAAAGATAAATATTGTATGATCTCAGATACATGTGGAATCTAAAAATATCAAACTCATAGAAACAGAGAGTAGAATGATGGCTGCCAGGGGCTAAGGGATGGGGGAAAGGGGGAGATTCTGGTCAATGGGTACAGACTTTCAGGTATAAAAGGAATCATTTTGGAGCATCTAATGCACGGCACAGTGACTATAGTTAACAATAATGTATTGTACTTGAAAGTTGCTACAGGAATAGATCTTTAATGTCCTCACTATAACAACATCAAAATGGTAATTATGTGAGGTGAAGGGTGTGTTAACTAACCTTATTGTGGTAAACATTTTGCAATATATATGTGTATCAAATTATCACATAGTTCACCTTAAACTTACACAGTCTTATATGTCAGTTGTGTTTCAATAAAGCTGGAAAAGGAAGAAACAAATTACCAATTCTAACTCAAGAAGAAATAGATGACCCAAAATGTCCTATGCCTATTGAAGAGATTGAATTGCGAGTTTAAAATCTTGAAGAAGGAAAGAAAAAGAAAAACTCCAGGCCTAAATGTTTTCACAGGCAAATTTCTATCAAAATTTAAGAAATAAATATACCAATACTTCACAAACTCTTAAAATAGAAGAGGCAGAAACATTTTCCAACTTATTTGATGAGGAAAGCATCACTCTGATATTAAAACCAGACAAAGATTTTTGGAGAAAAGAAAACTATAAACTACACCCCCCACAAGCATAGATGCAAAAGTCCTTAACATAACAGTAGCAAAGAGAATCCATCAATATATAAAATACAATAATACCTCATGACCAAATGGGGTTTATCTTGGGAATTCAAAACTGACTCAATATATGAAAATCAATCAATATAGGTCACTGTTTTTTAACAGATTAAAGAAGAAAAAGTAGCAGTTAGGGAGGTAGAAGAAGAAAGTAGAAAAAATTATATCATAAGCCAAGGAAACAGAGAGTTGCAAATGTAAAGTTTTGACAAGCACATAAAGGGGACTAAATCTTGATGAATATGTACTAAATCTTGATGAATTTGGTGGGGAGTTTTTAAAAAGTATATTTGTATGGTATCATTTAATCATTTTCATCATTTGAGAAATGGTGTTTATAAATCTTTTCATATATGTAAGTAAAGTGAAGCACAGAAAATTTGTTTTTTTTCCCAGCAGTAACTCTGGACAATGAGTTTGAATTCAAATCTGTGCTCTTTCAAAATTAACATTATTTATTTGTAGCTAGTGTTTCTCAAACCTAGCTGAACTTTAGAATCACAGGAGTCTTGTAAAAAATATGTATTCTCCATACATAAACTGGTTTTAAAGATGAGTCTTTCCAGACTTGAGATGTGGAAACCAGAATTTTTACACTTCAAATAATTCTTCTGTTGTCTGAGGTACTAGTCAGCACACAGGCTTTTGGAGACAACATTTTCACCACAGTCCCAAAGACAAAAGAATCATGACATTCCTATTAAATGTTTTATGCCTTGCCAATTACTTAGAAGAGTACCCTAACATGGCACACACACAATAAATATTGTGATTATACATGCAAATAGGAAAGTGATCTTAGACAAGATAAGGATGGAAAACTGTCCATTGTATTTCAATTTCAAAGACAGTAAGTGACCCATTATTGATAGACCAAAGACAAGAGATGGTTGCACACATTTACAGAGTTAACAGGGCTGGCTGCTGGAAGCACCGTTGGCTCTAATTGTAGAAAAAGGCTACAAAGAGGAAGTGGAATATGAGAATGACACTTGGAAATAGATATGACTAAGACGAATGGAACAGAGGAGAGAAACAAGTCTGGAACAAAAGCCATGAGGTGAAAATGCAGCGAGTCAGACCAGGAGACATTGATGAGAACAGCATCTGGAAAGTGGATGACTTAGAAAAGTAGACTAAGGTCTGGTGGAAACATACTTGAAAAAAGATACTGACCATTGAATCTTAGGAAGCTCTCAAGGTAAGAGAGTAATAGGAACAGGGGGATACAACAAAGGAATAAAATGAGAAAGTTCGATGTCATCAGGCATAGGGCAGAAATAGTTGATTCATGAGGGTGTGAAGTACACTGGTTTCTGCTCCACAAGATGTAGTTGAAGCCGTGATTGGCTCAGTATTACAATTCCATCTGTATAGACAATACAGATGCAAGTGATGCAAAAAATCTTGAAAGATGTCAAGAAGAGTCCATGGCAGTTCATTACAGAGTCTTCATAGAGTGGCTTCCTTGTGCAAGAGACACAGAACAAGCTAATCTACTCAACTTCCCTTGAGACTTGCATATTTTTCACAGTTAAGACAGGATATGTGCCTCTCATACAGCTAAGGGAGAAACAGGTGCAGGAAAAAAGCAGCTGGTGCAGCAAAGACTAGCTGACCCATGTTCTGGGGAGGAGGTTTTCGTTTGGGGCTGAAGCACTGTGGGAGGAGAACTAATACCCTGCTGACAGTAATAAACTGCCACATCTTCAGCCTGGAGGCTGCTGATGGTGAGAGTGAAATCTGTCCCAGATCCACTGCCAACGAATCGGTCAGGGATGCCTGTGACCCGGGTGGATGCCAAGTAGATGAGCAGCTTAGGAGCCTGTCCTGGTTTCTGCTGGTACCAGGTTAAGTAGTTCTTCTGGTTGGAGCTGTGAAAAAGACTCTGGCTGGACTTGCAGTTGATGGTCACCCTGTCTCCTACAGACACAGCCAGGGTGCTTGGAGACTGGGTCATCACAATGTCCCCACAGACACCTGCAATCACAAATGGACAGTGACCATACAGTGAATCACTAACGTATTAAAATACGTATCTGAAAAATGTAGTTTTTGCTATTATCACGAGTCTGTTTTAGATATTTCATTCTGCATGTGAAAACCACTTTCTAATTTTATAAAGATATCCATCCTCTACATCTCTCACCTGAGACCCAGAGCACCAGGAGTATGAGGAATTGTGACTGTGGTACCATCTTGCTGCTGCTTGCTCGTCTGACACACTCAGGCCCCATCTTCAGGAAACCCTATTTATTAGAGTTCTGAGCAGTCAGCCGACTACCAGTGCTGCCTATGCAAAGCATCAGAGCATATGAGAGCAAAAGTGCCTGTTCAGTGAGTTGTGAAGACAAATAATGGAAAGAAGGAGACAAATATATCATTACTCCAGGAAGTGTGATTGTAGCCCACAAGAGGCCCAGAAATCAACTTAAAACTATGATTTTCAATACAGTTCAGCAAAATTCCCAAATGTAGAATGTTTTTAATATCAACTGTCCTCTTTCAAATCAGCAGAAGTCAACTTGAAACATAACACAATTTAGAGTAATTTTGAGTATGTGTACAGAACTTATTTGAAACATAAATATGGTGTCAGTACATGAAATATATTCATGTCACTGGATAGAATGAGGGTATGGTGCACAAATTTAAATCTTTATCTCAGATTCTCTTTTGAATTTTAAACACATATTTTAAGTTCCTCTTGGACACCTGTTAAGCATCTCAATGCATCCAAATCTAACCTCACATATTTCCTTTAACACAAACACAATCTCAGAAAATGATGCATTCGATACTTATGAATTACCCTGGTCACTGCTCCTTTGGGCAACCAGTTTCTCAGATAACATCTCAAGTTCTCCCAAATCCCTCCCTCACTAACAGACCTAAGGTATCACAGTTCCCCCTGGGGGTAATAGGTGAAATAGCTTCAGCTCCCAAGCTCTGCTAGAGCAGTTCTTCATTTATTCTTACATAAAATCAAAAATATTCATAGAGTGGGCCGCCCGGTGGCGTAGTGGTTTCGTCCGCGCTTGGAATCCCGGGGTTCGCTGGTTCGGATCCCGGCGCCCGCCAACGCGCTGCATGTCAGCCACGCTGTGGCGGCGTCCCATATAAAGTAGAGGAAGATGGGCACGGATGTTAGCCCAGGGCCAGTCTTCCTCAGCAAAAAGAGGAGGATTAGCAACGGATGTTAGCTCAGGGCTGGTCTTCCTCACCAAAAAAAAAAAAAAATATTCATAGAGTTACACAAATAACAGTATCATAAACTCTCCTGGGCATAGGGCATTTGCAACAAATCAAACAGAACCTCTGACTTCATTGAGGTTTCATTTTAATGGAATGGTCAGATAATAAACAAATAACAGATAATAAAACAAATCAAACAGAACCTCTGACTTCATTGAGGTTTCATTTTAATGGAATGGTCAGATAATAAACAAATAACAGATAATAAAACAAATCAAACAGAACCTCTGACTTCATTGAGCTTTCATTTTAATGGAATGGTCAGATAATACACAAATAACAGATAATAAACAAATAACATTTCTACAGCTGCTCCTACCCTGTTCCCTCTGAGATCCCTCCCCTAGAGCAATGTCATTATTCAGGGTGAGTGGGACAATGGGTGTCCAGGTCCATTTAATGTATCCTCATCTCTCAACATAAACAGAGTCAGAGGAAGAGGGAAAAATTGATGCAATTGATTAAAACTTGTGTTTCCTGGAAAAGTAAAGTCAATGGTAACCTCATTAATTGCCAGGTATCCAAACAGTCTTTTAAGCATGGACAGTGGACTTTCAATTCATCATGTCCCTGCAGCACGAATCCACCCAACACACAGGTCAGTAACAAGAATCAATGCTCTGACACTATATAAAAAAATCTGCTGGACCCAGTTGTAGCAGAGCATCTTTTAACACATTCAATATTTATTTATAGTGAAGAGCACTTTCTTCTGCTTTACCTTTCTCCAGTTTTTTCCTTAGAAAATGAAGTTTTCCTGAACTAAAGGAGAGAAAGGAGACTTTATCCTTTGTGCCCCTGGCTTTATGGTGACCCCTCCTTGAAGCTCTTACTTACCTTTTCCTTCTGTAATCCTTAGCTCAGACATTTGATCGTAGATAGGAGAGTTGACATTTGTGTTCTCTCCTCCAAAGCACCTATCTTGCCATTTCAAAGCTATCAATTACTATTCGGTAGACTGGTTTTGGGAATGCTGATTCCAAGCCAATTCCAGGGATGAAATGCAGGACAGAGGACCAGCCTTTCAGAGAAACCATCTTCTTGACTGCAATGATCTGCAGTGACCTGTAAAAGGATGGTCATTACTTAAGCTTGACCACATGGAGAGGACCTCAGATACATGACAGAATGTGAGGAATGGACACCATATATGATCAAGAAGCATAATAATCCCAGGGTCTGTTGGTATCCATTTCCCTTTATCTAAACTAGCACAGTGGAGGGCAGAGTGGAGAGGTAGGAAGAAATTGGATCTTAGTGATACAAATGAGCCAGTGGATTGAGCCTTTCTTTCAGCCTGCAGCCCTGGAATTTTCTTTTGTTTAAGTACTCTTCCACTTAATGCAGGGTGTCTTGAGGTTTCTGCTAATCACAACTGAAAATTTGCCAAATGACACCCCAGTTTTAATCAATATATTTTGTTAATATAATTGGAAACATCAACATTTTATTTTTCACCCTACAATGTCATGTCCCAGAAAAAGTAAAATAATTGTTGTTTAAAATAGATCTGTTCTGGGGGCCAGCCCGGTGAGGCAGCAGTTTAGTTTGCGCTTTGGCAGCCCGAGGTTCACGGGTTTGGATCCCAGGCGCCAGCCGACAGCACTGCTTGTCAGCCATGCTGTGGTGGCGTCCCATATAAAGTAAAGGAAGACAGGCACGGATGTTAGCCCGGGGCCAGTCTTCCTCAGGAAAAAAGAGGAGCATTGACAATGGATGTTAGTTCAGGACTGGTCTTCCTCACAAAAAAAAGAAATAGATCTGCTCAAGAAATAGAGCAGAAGAAGATGCTCTTCACTATAAATAAATATTGAATGTGTTAAAAGATGCTCTGCTACAACTGGGTCCAGCAGATTTTTTTATATAGTGTCAGAGCATTGATTCTTGTTACTGACCTGTGTGTTGGGTGGATTCGTGCTGCAGGGACATGATGAATTGAAAGTCCACTGTCCATGCTTAAAAGACTGTTTGGATACCTGGCAATTAATGAGGTTACCATTGACTTTACTTTTCCAGGAAACACAAGTTTTAATCAATTGCATCAATTTTTCCCTCTTCCTCTGACTCTGTTTATGTTGAGAGATGAGGATACATTAAATGGATCTGGACACCCATTGTCCCACTCACCCTGAATAATGACATTGCTCTAGGGGAGGGATCTCAGAGGGAACAGGGTAGGAGCAGCTGTAGAAATGTTATGGCGTGGTGGTCAAGTTCATACACTCTGCTTTGGCGACCCAGAGTTAGTGGGTTTGGATCCCAGGGGCAGACCTACATACTGCTTATCAAGCCATGTTGTTGCAGGCATCCCACATATAAAGTTGAGGAAGATGGACACAGATGTTAGCCTGGGGCCAATCTCCCTCAGCAAAAAATGAGGATTGGCAACAGATGTTACCTCAGGGCTAATCTTCCTAACCAAAAAATAATAATAATAAAATAGATCTGTTCTTATTCTGGAGAACCACAAAAATATGTAGGCCAATGCTGTATATACCAGTAATTTCTGAAGAGAAAGTTTATTACTTCATAAGGTTGTCAAAAATGATTTTGAGGGGCCTACCCAGTGGTGTAATGGTTCAGTTTGTGCTTTCCTCCTCAGTGGCCCATGTTTCACTGGTTCGATCCTGGGCACGGACCTATGCACTGCTCATCAAGCCATGCTAAGGCAGTGTTCCATATAGAAGAGCTACAACTCTACAACTATGATACACAACTATGCACTGGGACATCAGGGAGAAAGAAAAGAAAGAAGATTGGCAACAGATATTAGTGCAGGGCCAATCCTCCTCAAAAAAAAAAGATTTTAATTTTAAAACATTAAAAACCCTTAACTTGAAGTCTAAATTCATTTTTCATACCTTAATCGCAAGCATGAGACAGAAGATAATCTTGTTCAAGAATGAGAGTAGAAGAGAGGAAGGTTTGGAACGTACATACATACATACACACATTTTTTAATAAAAAAAATAGTAGCAAAATTGGTAGCAGCAATGGTCTATATGTTTTAATTAGACATGTGTTCACATGGATTTCACAATTTTTTCCTCATCATAAAATAGATCATCTTTATTTCCTAAATAGGAAGAATACTGCTTTTAATGGAAATATTTAGTATGCATTTTGATAGCAAAGATATCAGAAGACATTGGGTAACATTTAACCATATGAGTCAGTCCATGAGCCATCATTGACATAGATGACTCCAGGACCACTGAGCACAGATGGGCTTTCCTACTCTGTGTTGTAGACACAGGTTCTTTCTCTCTGGAGCCACCACAAGAAGGCTTAGGAACTCACTGGTCTTGTTATAGTAATAGCAGAGCCAGCTTTGTCTCCATCCTCTCTGTCCTCTCTGCAACTCAACAGCAATTCTCCGGATGATATGGTCTTGATCTTGAGCCCACATAGAGAGAATTAACTCTCAGGGGGCCTTGTCTGATCCAAGGTCTATCAAGTTTATCCTAATCCAGGATCCAATTCCAGGGTCACCCATTCTATTCGGTTGGAGTCAGAAACAGTGATATTTGTTTACTTACTTATTTATAGATAATCAGGTCTGGAATCAGTAATTAAGGCTTTCATACCAATAAAGAATGGAGGGGAGAAAGTAGAACATGAAGGTCTCCTAACAAGAATAGGATGCATTCCACTAGTTCAGCGGATAATAAAGAGACCTATGCGCCTGGGTGGAGGCACCTGCTGAGCCACGCGGGGGCGTCGCTCTTTAAATTTGAATCCGAACTAGTCCCCGCCACAACTCTGCAAATGCTGGAGACACCGCCCGCTAAAGCGAGGGGGAGTATCCTGTGGCGGTTTTAACTGGCCCCAAATCTCTTCTGCTCCACTGGTTTGTAACACGCGGCTGGCTTTCTCTGGAGCTGGGTGTCTTAGTAAGTCTCTAATTTCCGCCCCTACCCTTCCTTCTGCTTTCTGGCGCCTCAGTGGCAGCTCACCTGAAACAATAGTCAACAACCCTAGTCAAGGGACAGGCGTTCTTCTCTTCCTGTCACTTAGGAGCATCCTTTAAAACCCAGCTGTAAACTGGACACTGATGACCCAATAAATAAAAATGTCGAAGTCAGCAGTAGCTTCATCATGACTTTTACTTTGCTGTGTTTCTCAGAGTAAATATGATAGTAGACGTTTTCCTTTGTAAATATCTTTCCTTGTAACTAGTGATAATGTTCTAAGATTGCTTTATCTTTAGTGGTAAATTTCCCTGGGCAAGAGCCAAGTCTAATTATTTTACAAATTCTTAATAAAGCTCTAAGATTTTTCTAGTTTTTTAAAGAGTAAAATGTATACTTCATGGTAAGTTAAAAAGAAAAGAGAGAGAGAGAGAGAGACCTAGGGCTTTGGTCATTGATGTGTGTGTGAGATACATACCCTTTGAAGAAACAGTATTATCTCTGTGCACCTGCAATAAATTACTTGTTCCTTTAATCTTCATAATGATGAGTCAGGGCCATTCCAAGATGATTTACAGTAACTCGAGTATAATTTTGAGAACTGCTTTATATATATATATTTTTTAATGACAACAATTTCACACAGAAATGTTGCAAGTAAAACGTAAAGTAGCTATTTTCCCCTGAACCATTTGAGAATAAGTTGAAGATCTGATAGCCTCACCCTCTAAGACTTTACTATGTATTTCCTACAAATGATACATCCTTCTATGTAACCCCAATACAGTGATGAAATCAGGAAATTAGCATTAATACATCAATCTGATCCCTAGGTCCATTTCAAGATTTGACAGTTATCCCCCAGATGTCTTTGGTAACAAAAGGATCCAGTCCAGAATTCCATGTTGCTTTTAGTTGGCCACGTCTCTTTAGCCTCCATCAGTCCAGAACAGTTCTTCAATCTTTCCTTGAATGCCATGACCTTATTCTTTGGAAGATTACACACCAATTGTTTTGTAGAATGTCCCTAAACTTGGATTTCTCTGTTTCTTTCTCATGATCAGATTCATCTAATGCATCCTCGGCAGGAATATCCAGAAGTGACACTGTGCTCTTCTCACTGCCCTCTATCAGGTGGTGCGTGGTTTCAATCTGTCCCATGACGGATGATCTTTACTTTCAGTCCTGGATTAAGGTGGTGTCGGCCAGAGTAATCTACTTCACAGTAAATCTTTTTCCTTTCTAAATGAATAAGAACTGTTGGAGAAGTTTCTTAATATTTTATGAATATCCCATTATTAATCAAAATATCCGTATGGACTCATGGGTTCATATTTTCTTCAATGGGTTATAATGTGTTCCCATCATTATTTATTTTGATACCCAAATTTCTCCAGATTTGACCAATGGGAATCCCATTCCACTTGGCTTTTCTTGCCTTTTGTCACAACTCTGTAATTCATGGAGCATTTCCTTAATTTCTGGCACAAAATTTTCCAGGCTCATCTTGTGTATTACCTGTCTTAGTCTTGTAATCAGTCATTTATTAAATTGGCTTCATTAGAGGAGAATTGTGTTTAGAAACCAAGTTCTGGGTACTATGGGTGCTGATTGAGATTTTATGTCATTGCTTTTAGGCTAAGGGAAATTATCTATCTATACACACATTCATATCTATATCTATGTGCAACCATCAGTTTACACTAATATCTGCAAATGAAATCCAAAAAAATAGTTTAGTCTAGTAATTTCACTTTCCTTATTTGCAACTCCTTTAATCAACACTGAGAATCTTGGCTCTAATTATCTTTAATGCATTTACTTATCTAATGAACAACCCCTCAGAGATGAAACCAATCTCTTGCTGTCAATGTCACCTACACTCCCCTTGCAGACAACTCCACACACACACACACACACACACACACACATGCACACACACTCACAAACTTTGCTTAGATCTGATACCTCTTGCCCAGCCACCACCACTTTGAACCCCTTGGGTGATTGCCCTCCTCACCCAGCCTGGGCTCTGACTACTGCACTGAGCCCCCCCATCTCCCTAACCCAGGTCAATGTACTCCTCATCCTACACCAACTGGGACATTTGTACTGGGTCAACAGAGTCACTCATATGTAGGGCCATGCTCCTGACCCCACTCTAGCTTCAAAATTCCATGCTGAGCTTCTTCCTCCAACCCAAGTGGATGCTCTTTCCATATTGTGTGGGCTCCAACACCCTGTGCATATCTTCCAATTTTGCCTTCCTGCGTGGATGTCTTCTCATCCTGCTTGCACCCTAATGGTGTAAAAGTTCAGGACATGCTTCTCTCAGGAACTGGAAGATATACAATGATGGAGAAATGTACATGTTTAGACAACATAGTAGGTCAAAGGCTATAGATGACCACTTGGTCTAGGGAGGAGCTCAACTCCTGGAGGGAAGCTTCCTCGGGAGGGATGAGCACAAGCAATAATCTGAGAAGCTTGGGTACATGTAGCATGGATATGTATGTATAATGGCATGAAGAGCTAGAAAGGTAGATGCCACTTTTCATATGTGGAAGGATAAAACCCCTGACCATGGCTGGCCTAGATGGAAATGATGAGATAGAGAAATCAGAGATGGAGGACAGTTCACTTAGCTAAGGAAGATAGGTTAGCAATGGCAGATACAGTGTGCCTGATACTTTCTTACAAATCATGTCCCTGTACTTTTTTTTTTTTTTTTTGCCCTTAGATCTCATCAAGTTATGGCTGGTAGTGCTGAAGATTACCACACCATGTTCTTCAGGGATTAAAACCAAGAGAAAACTTCTCTGGCCTTAATGAGATGCACAGGGACCAAATGTAAGGAGCTTGTAAATTTTCTTTCAGATTCTGGGCTTATGTCATGCCCAAGAAACCCTATCATAGATGAAGAGTTTGCAAGAGACACATGTCATGAACCTTGAAGAGAGCAAAACAACATTCTATTCACTGGACAGTACATGATTCTGTCCTGTGGTCCCCAGGGAGAAAAATGTTCTCTGCAGGCAAATGTGTGTTGCCTTGCTTGGACATGGGACACCTTGGAATCTCTATGCTGTGTTATTGAGACAAGCCAGACCTGCAGCTGTGCCCAGCTCAGACTCATCCCCTATGATGTGCATGTTCCCAGAGGACAGTCCACTACCCTAAGGCTTCTTAGAAGACTGGTCACACCACCTGCAGGAGTCAGTGCTATTCAGGACATAGCATGGACATGAGGGCCCTTGCTCAGCTTCTCAGCCTCCTGCTGCTCTGGCTCCCAGGTAAGGAAGAAGAATACTAGGAATTTACTTACATTGGTGAAAACTTCCTCTTCTTCAATGCTCATTGCTAGATACCCCTCAATGTCCCCGTGTATCTGAGACTTGTGAACATTGCCTCAACCCTGTGTGGTCAGTACTTCCTGGCCTTTCAGTGAAGTCTTCTTAAAGCATGATAAATAATGTAGATATTTGTTTTTATGTTTCCAATCTCAAGTGCCAAGAGTAAGTCCAGATGACCCTGTCTCCATTCCTCCTTGTCTGCATCGCTAGGAGACAGAGTCACTATCAGTTGCCAGACTAGTCAGAGCATGAGCCATTGGATAGCTTGGCATCAGCAGAAGTCAGGGAAAGGTCCTAAGCTCCTGATCTATGCAGCATCCACTTTGCACACTGAGGTCTCATCACAGTTCAGTGGCAGTGGATCTGGAACAGATTTAGCTCTCAACCTCAGCAGCCTAGAGTCTGAAGATGTTGCAATTTATTACTGTCAACAGTAGGAAAATAACCCTCTCACAGTGTTATAAGCCAGAACATAAACCACCCAGGGAAGCAGATCTGTGAATGTTGGCTGCCCCAGCTGCTCTTCTTGTGCCCCCCTCTGCTCAGAGCTTTTCTCAGATGAGCCATGCTTAGAAGATCATTGGAAAGTTTTGGTAGAAGAGGCAGGGATGCTCCTCTGCACCCTCTCTCTCTTTCTCCTCCATCAACCCCAGCAACAAATGTGACAGTGCCTCATTTAATAAAGGACACAGATTATACCACCTGAAGATTCTGAGTTACAGCATCAGCAGGGCTTCATATACCAAAGGAGAAGTCACTCTAGATATTCCAATCTTGAATAGTTTTCACACAAAGAATTAAAGTCTAAACCTCAACCTTGCAAAGGTCTAGGGTTTGGTAGTCAGGGAAGCTGATATGAGAAATGGGTGATTCTTTGGTGCTCCACCAGAAGGGAATGCATCTGCCACTGGAGATACGGGCTACCTAACCAGGTGGTCTCAGAACTGTCCAGGAAGTCTAGGGTGGGGGCGCTGATGCTCTCAGCTGCCTGCAGCACCTCACCAGGTGACTCTCCACTTCTCACCTCCGTCCACGTCTGCCTGCAGTTGCCCATGGATAGTATTGAATCCCCCTCTTCTGACCTCCAATGCTCAGGAAGACCCCCCCACTGAACAACTCTACAGGAAATCATAGACGGAAAAGGGGTTCTGGGGAATATGCTTCCAAAAGTGACGGTAATGATGGGAGCTAACAACAAACAGCCCAGTGTGGTCACTATTTCCCAAATCTCAGAATTTTCCCGTGAAGGAATGGCACCAGAATACACTTCAATGTGATTAAATTATGATGTAATAGAGTAAATAGCAAAAATGAGGAAATTGCATTAAATATATAGAAATCATTTGAAAAACAAATAAAAAGCTTTTCAGGAATAAAAAAATGTACGGATGAAACCAATTTTTCCATTATATGCCATTACCTTGCTGCTCAAAATTTGTCCAGAGGACAGTGGCATCATTGGCATTACTGGGGGATAATTAGAAATGCAAACTAGTAGGCCCCCCAAAATATAGTAAGATATACTTTTTTAAAATTTATATTTAACAACATCATAATAAAAATTCACCTGCTTTATTTTCTAATTAATGCAAAATTACATTTGAAAACTTGAATATAGTAAACATTGAAAAAGCTAATTATTTGTCAACGGTATGGTCTAATACCTTGAAAATAAATCAGGTAAAGGTTTTTAGAAACTTGAGACATTAGCAAAGCAAAAGGATAAGTCAATATTTTGTGCATTTGTATTGTAGATGTTTGGACTTAAATTCACACTTGCATCTTGGTTTGAGATTTTCTTGCAACTTGCAATGAGAATGTCATGCTGTGTGTAGTTGTGAGCTTTCAGCCTGGCTCCAGATGTACACAATCCATAGGCTGGACTCTATCTCATTGGCCTGAAACAGAACCAATCCATGACACAGGTTAAACTGTGCCTGCATCAGCCAAATAAGTGTTAATATGAATATTTGTGAACAGGAAAATAAATGTTTAGTTATTAGTCACTGAGTTTTTGCACTGCTTATTACAAGACATTATTGTGCAAAAGCTAATGCAATATTTATGCACCCAGTACTATAGATGGATTGATTTTATTAACACTGATGCCATAGACTTCTGGTGTCCAGTTCTACATGTAAGGAGCTTGGGAGTTTCCACTCCATCCTAACAAGCAAAAGCTGAAAAGACTGAAGGGAAAATAACTCTTATAAGGATCTATAAGAGAAGTGAGGACACAGAGCAAACCACTGCCTCCAAGATCGGAAAGACAGACAGGGGAATACAAGGAGTTGCACTTACCTGAGCAGAGACTCATGAGTAGAGAACTTAATGGAAACCACTGTTGCAGTAGAAAAACATGGGGTATAATTCAAAATTGCTGGAGGCTCAGGATGGACAACCCTGAGAGCTAAAAACTCCAGGGAATCCAGGGATAGGGGAGACTCCTACACTTTTATGAGATTTATTTTCAGGAGCTCAATCAGATTTGCTCAATAATATTAGAGATAAATCTTGTGCTTCCAGCAGGGGAGATAAAAAGGAACAATTCTGAAATACACTAAGAATTCTGTTCTTCTTAATAAGATCTGCTCTTAGGAGAAACTAGTTAACAAGAGACTAATCCTCTGTTGTATTATCAGAGACTAACTGACTGGGGGGAAGGGAGATACCCAACTCCACCACACTCCAGCCATCCTGTCCCACCTAAGGGGAGAGAAAAAAACACTGAGAAACACTTGTGAAGTTCACAGTCCAGAGGCTTTCTATAGACTGAGACCTAATCATACAACTATAGAACACTTCCTTTCTTCCCATACTTCACTACAATATAACTAAAGCCTAGTTATAGCAGTTCCTTTTACTCAGTGCATCAGGTATGGCTATTTAAAAAATTACAAGACATACCAGAAGGCAAAAGAAACACAATTTGAAGACACAGAGAAAACATCAGAACCAGACATGCCAGGGATGTTGGAATTATAAGACCAGGAATTTAAAACAACTATGATTAATATGCTAAGAGCTCTAATGGGTAATGGAGGCAGCATACCAGAACACATGGACAATGCAAGCATAGAGTGAAAATCCTAAGAAAGAACCAAAAAGAAATGCTAGAGATCAAAAGCACTGTACCAAAAGGAAGAAAGCCTTTGTTGGGCTTATAAGCAGGCTGCATACAGCTGTGCAAAGAATTTCTGAGCTTGAGAGTATCTCAATAGAAAACTACAAAACCAAAAAAACACAGAGAAGAAAGACTGAAAAAGAAAGAAAATCCAGACTATCCAAGGACTGAGGGATAAGAAAAACAAGTTTAACCTGTGCATAATGGGAATAACATAAGGAGAAGAAAGAGGGAAAGGAACAAAAGAAATATTTGGAAAAATTATTACTGAGAATTTCCCCAAATTAACGTTCCACACCAAACACAGAGCCAGGGAACTCAGAGAACAACAAGCTGGATAAATGCCAAAAAGAAAAAAACACTACACCAAGCACAATTGTTTTAAAACTATAGAAAATGACAGATTAAAAAATCCTGAAAGGTGCCAGAGGAAAACCGCACCTTACCTATAGAGTAACAAACATATGAATTACATCTAACTCTTCCTCAGAAACCAAATAAAAAAGAAAGGAGTAGAGACAAATATTAAGTGTTGAGAGAAAAAACACACTGACCTAGAATTCTTTACTCAGCAAAATTATCCTTCAAAAGTGAAGGAGAAATACTTTTGCATACAATCAAAAATTGAGGGAATTTGTCACTAGTAGACCTGCCTTGCAAGCTATGTTAAAAGAAGCTATTTAAAGAGAAGGAATATAATGTAGTCAGAAACAGATTTATGTAAGGAATGGAAGAGCATCAAAGAAAGAACAAGTGAAGGTAAAATAAAAACTTATTTTTCTTACCCTTAATTGATATAACAGATAACAGTTTGTTCAAAATAATCATAGTAACAATGTACTCAATTATGTATGCTTAGGTAAATATCAATTATATACAGATATATATATATGCATATATATGAAATGAATAACAGTGATGATACAAGGGACAAGAGGGAGAAATTAGGACTATTTTTTTTATTTTAAGATACCCACACTATTCATGAAGTGGTTGAAAGTGGACTTGGGTTAATTGTGGATATATAGTGCAACTGTAGAGCAACCAGTAAAGCAAAGTTAAAAAAAGAATATAGCTGATATGCTAAGAAAGGAGAAAGAAATGGATACTTTAAGATGCTCAATTAATAACACAGAAGTCAGAAAAAAAAGTAGAAAGAACAAACGTATGAACAAAGAAAAAGGGCAACTAATAGAATACAAAAATAAGGTAGATATTAATCCAACTATATCAACAATTACTTTGAAGTGGATGGTCTAAAAACAACTACCAAAGTACAGAGACTGTCAGTGTGAATCAAAAAACAAGAAACAACTATATGTTGTCTATGAGAAACCCACTTCAAATATGAAGACACATATAGATTAAAAGTAAATGGATGGAGAAAAATATACCGTGCTAACACTAATCAAAAGAAAGTAGGTGTAGCTATATTCATTTGAGACAGAGAAGAATTCAAGGAGATTTCAAGGGATAAAGAAGGGCATTACATAATGATAAAGAGGTCAACTTCCAAAGAAGACATAACAATTCTGTATGTGCCTACCAACAGAGCATCAAACAACACAAGACAAAAACTCTTAGAACTGCAATGAGAAATAGATAAATCTATTATTATAGTGGAAGATTTCAACAACCCTCTATCAGAAATAGACAGATGAGCAGGCAAAAAATGAGTAAGGACATAGTTGAACTCAACAGCACCATCAATCAACTGGATATAATTGATATCTATAGACTACTTTATCCAACAACAGCAGAATATATATTCTTCTCAAGCTTGTTTGAAACATTCATCAAAACAGACCATATTCTGGGCCATAAAACAGACCACAACAAGTTTAGAAGAATAGAAATCATACAATGTCTGGCTCAGACCACAATAAAATTAAACTACAAATCAGTAACAGAAAGATAACTGGAAAATCTCAAAATATAAATAGATTAAATAACACACGTCTATGTAACAGATTGGTCAGAAAAGAAATCTCAAAAGAGACATAAAAACATTTTAAACTAGACGAAAATATAATCTATCAAAATTTGTCAGCTTCAGCAAAAGCAGTCCTTAGAGGGAAATTTACAGCACTGAATGAATATTATAGAAAAGGAAAAATATCTAAAAAGAATAATCTAAGATTCCAATTTATTAAAATAGAAAAGGAAGAGCAAATCAAATCCAAACTAAGCTGAAGAGAAGAAATAAGAAGAATTAGAGCAGAAGTTCATGAAATTGAAAACAAGAAATCAACAGAGAAAAATCATTGAAATTAAAAGCTGGGCTCTGAAAAGATTAATAAAATTGATAGCCTCTAGCTAGGCTGAAAAAAAGAACACACAAATTATTAATATCACTGCAGATGCCATGAACATTAAAAGGACAATAAAAGAATATGATGACAATCTCTAAATCACAAATTTGATAACTTCACTGAAATGGACCAATTCTTCAAGAGATACAATCTGACAAAATTCACACAAGAAGAAGTAGACAATCTGAATAGGCCTATAACTATTAAAGAAATTGAATCAATGATTAGTAACTTTCCCAAAGAGAAAGCACCAGACCCAGATGGGTTCCCTGGTGAATTCTACCGAACATTTAAGGAAGAAATTTTACTAATTCTATACAATCTCTTTCAGAAGATAGAAACAGAGGGAACATTTCCTAATTCATTCTATGAGGTCTGAATCACCCTGGTACCAAAACCAGACAAAGACACTACTAGGAAAAAAAAAACTATAGACCAATATCTCTTATGAATATAGGTGCAAAAATCCTCAATGAAATATTAGCAAGTCAAATTCAACAATGTTTTAAAAGAATTATAAACAAAGAACATGACTGTGGGACTTATCCCCAGGTATGCAAGGCTATCTCAGTATTTGAAAATCAATTAATGTAGCCTGTCATATCAACAGGCTAAAGAATATGAATCACTTGATCACATCAATAGATGCAGAAAATACATTTGACAAAATCCAACACCCATTCATGATAAAACTGTCAGTAAATCAGAAATGGAAGGGAACTTCTTCAACTTGATAAATTATGTCTACAAAAAACCTACAACTAACATCATACTTAATGGTGCAAAACTCAAATCTCTCCCACTAAGCTCAGGTACAAGGCAAGGATGTTCCTTCTAACTGTTCCAACGTCATACCAAAAGGCCTTGCTAATGTAATAAGAAAAGGAAATAAAAGGTAAACAGATTGGAAAGGCAGGAATAAAGCTGTCTCTGCAAATAACATGATCATCTATGTAGAATATCCCTAAGAATTGACAAAAGCCCTCATGGAAACAATAAGCGATTATTGCAAGGCTGCATGAAAGAAGGTTATATGCAAAAGCCAATTACTTTTCTGTATACCAGCAATGAAAAGTAAAATTTCACATTAAAAACACAATAACACTTACATTAGTATCCCAAAAGTGAAATACTTAGCTATAAATCTAACAAAATAACTACAAGATCTATATGGTGAAAACTACAAAACTCTGATGAACTAAATCAAAGAATTAAATAAATGGAGAGGCATCTCATGTTCATAAATATGAAGACTAAATATTGCCAAGACCTCAGTTCTTTCTAACTTGATCTAAAGATTCAATGCAATCCCAATCAAAATCCCAGCAAGTTATTCCATGGATATTGACAAACTTATTCTAAAGTTAATATGGAGGTAAAAGATCCAGAATAGGCAACACAATATAGAAGAAGGAGTAAGTTGGAGTACTGACACTACCCAACTTCAAGACTTACTACAAAGCTACAGTAATCAAGACAGTGTGATATTGATGAAAGAATAGACAAATCAATGGAACCAAATAGAGAGCCCAGAAATAGATTTACATAAATAGAGTCAACTGATCTTTGACAAAGGAGCAAAAACAATACAATGGAGCAAAGATAATCTTTTCAACAAATGGTGATGAAACAATTGGGCATCCACAAGCAAAAATAAAAATCTAGACACAGACTTTACATCTTTTACAAAAGTTAACTCAAAATGGGGGGCTTGCCTGGTGGTGTAGTGGTTAAATTCATGCACTCTGCTTCAGTGGCCTGGGGTTTATGGGTTCGGATCCTGGGCGTGGACCTATGCACCACTTATCAAGCCATACTTCGGTGGCATCCCGTATACAAAATAGAGGAAGATGGGTACAGACGTTAGTTCAGGCATGATCTTCCACAGCGAAAAAAGGAGGAATGACAATGGATGTTAGCTCAGGGCCGGTCTTCCTCACCAAAAATAAATAAATAACTCTAAATGGGTCATAGACCTAAATGTAAAACCCCA
Source organism: Tapirus indicus (assembly GCA_031878705.1). NCBI lineage: Eukaryota > Metazoa > Chordata > Mammalia > Perissodactyla > Tapiridae > Tapirus > Tapirus indicus. The sequence continues at coordinate 74,253,422 of CM062923.1, read as the reverse complement.
AACCATAAAACCCCTAGAAGATCACCTAGGGGAAAACCTAGATGACCTTGGGTACTACTATGACTTCTTAGCTAAAGAACAAAGGCATGATCTATGAAAGAAATGATTGATAACTTGGATTTCATGAAAAATGTAAAATTTCTGTTCTGTGAAAGACAATAATGAAAGAATGAGAAGACAAGTAACAGACTGGGAGAAAATAATTGCAAAAGACACATTTGATAAAGGACTCATCCAAAATACAGAAGGAACTTTTAAAATTTGACAATAAGAAAACAAATAACGTGACTAAAAAATGAGCCAAATTTCTTAGCAGACATTTCACCTAAGAAGATATACAGATGGCAAATAAGCATATGAAAAGATGTTCCACATCATATGTCATCAGGGAAATGCAAATCAAAATGAGATACCACTACATACCTATCAGAATGTCCAAAATTCAGACCACCGACAGCACCAAGTTCTGACAAGGATGTAAAACAGCAGGAACTCTCATTTACTGCTGGTGGGAATCCAAAATGGTACAGCCACTGAAGAAGACAGTTTGGCAGTTTCTTACAAAACTAAACATACTCTTACCATATGTCCCAACAATCACACTCCTAGGGATTCACCTAAAGGAGTTGAAAACTATGTCCTCACAAAAACCTGTACACAGATTTTTATAGCAGCATTAACACAATCTCCAAAACTTGGAAATAACCAAGATGTCCTTTAGTAGGGAATGAATAAAAACATCCAGACAAAGCAATATTATGACCATTAAAAAGAAATTAAATGTGATAAAGAAAAATAATGACACAAAAAAATGAATACTTAAGAATCAATTCAAAAAGAGATATAAAAACAGAGGAGAAATTTACAAACTAAATAATATTTGAATAAAAAGCAACATTTAGTTAATTTGTGGGAAAATCTAACACAGATAGCTAGGGCTAAGGTTATCAATACATAGTGGTACCTAGCAGGGTAATAGTAATGAGGATTTTCATATTTAATACAGACTTAATGTAAATGATTAATGATTATGTCCACATTTTATAAATAAAAGTATATGTGCATATATATGTACTGTGTACTTTATGATTTTCATGTATGTGCATATACATATTTGTTATATTATTGGCTGACATGGCCACTGGCACTTCTGATTATCCAATTTGCCAAGAACAATGACCTCTCTCAGACCCCCAAATATTGTACCATATGTCAGTGAGTGAATCAGACTAACAACTGGTGTCAAGGTGATTAAAGTGGACCTAATCCACATGTGAAATGCAGTGACTGTTTTCCTGTATATGCATTTGCCTTCCTTGCCAGCCAAGCTTCTGATAGAAATACCATTTAGCATTTACTCAATGCTTTCTTCAGAACTAAGAAGCTCCACATAATAAAGCATTTGACCAAGGAACTTATTTACAGCAAAAATGTGAAGCAAAATGGACTAGTTCCAGTGGCCTAGTGGTTAAGTTAGGCACGCTCTGCTTTGGTGGTCTGGGTTCAGAGTCTTGAGGCAGACCTCCACCACTCTTCTGTCCGTGGCCATGCTGTGTTGGCAGCTCACACACAAAAGATAAAGAGGAAGATTGGCAGTGAATTCAGCATCGTGGTGGAGTGAGATTCCCCCTTTGAATCTGTGCCCCCTAGTATACAACAAAAACATCATTCACGTATGAACAGAGGACAATCAAACACTACAAAGGATTTTTAAGACACCCACACCATGGTACATGTGATGATGGAGGCATGGGAAGCCCCAAAGGACTTGAGGGGAGGTAAGGGGATTTACACCCCCTCCTCATTTGATTGGCAAAGCCACACAGTGCTGCTCACAGACAGAGGGGGGTGGGGTGGCCCTCTGTGGGAAAACTATTGCCCTTCAGGTGCTCTCACAGACTGTCAAGAGATTTCCACCGGGAAGCAACAACGAACCATTGCAGGGAAATGGTCAATGTGCAAGTGCCCCAGGAGAGCTGATAGTGAGGGAAGAATGAAGCCCCCAGGACAGGCAGGGGAAAGAGAGAGCCCCTCCACACACAACTCTGTGTTTCAGCACAATCCCTCTGGGGACTGCAGCAGGCTCAGAACACACAGCTCCTGACCTCCACCCAGTGGTGGTAGGTGGAAACTGCAGGACCAGATATACTGAAGATGAGAAATAGCAAAGGAAAATCAGCCAGCTCTATGCAAAAGTATCTTAAGTTTCCAGACCAAGAGGAAAATGACAAACACCCAGAAACCAACCCCGAAGGCACAGAAATCTATAACCTAAATGACAGAGAATTGAAAATAGCTATCATAAAAAAACTCAAAGAATTACAAGAGAACTCAGAGAGATAATTCAGTGAATTCAGGAATTTCATCACAAAAGAGATTGAAACCATAAAGAAAAACCAATCAGAATGTTGGAGATGAAAAACACAATGGATGAGATGAATGAAAATGTGGAACCTTTAAAGAGCAGAAATGATAATATGGAGGGAAGATTGAGGATAGTCATGTAGAAACGCTTCAGATAGAGGAGGAGAGAGAACTAAGACTAAAAATAAATGAAGAAATTCTTAAAGAAATATCAGACTCAGTTAGGAAAAGTAACATAAGGATAATAGGTATTCCAGACAGAGAAGAAAGGGAAAAAGGAGCAGAGAGTTTGTTCAAAGAAATAATAACTGAGAATGTCCCAAACCAGGGGAAAGAGTTGGAAATAGTGAATGAAGTCAATAGATTAGCTAAATATATAAGCAGAAAAAGACCAACTCTGTAGCGTATAGCAGCAAAGCTAGCAAAGGTAATAGCAAAGAAAAAATATTAAGGGCAGCTACAAAAAACAAAATAACATACAAAGGATACCCCATCAGGCTCTCAGCTGATTTCTTGACAGAAACTTTACAGGATAGGAGACTGGAATGATATATTCAAAATCCCAAAAGACAAAATCCTTCAGCCAAGAATGCTTAATCCAGGGAAAATATCCTTCAAATATGATGGAGAAATAATAACTCTCTCTGATAAACAAAAGCTAGGGGAGTTCATCACCACAAGACCCCCACTACAAGAAATGCTGAAGAAGGCTCTTATGTCTGATAAAAAAGAGAAAGGGGTTACAAAGTTTTGAGCAAGGAGAAAAACAAGGAGACTAAACCAGAAAAATTGCAGTTGGAAAACACTAAAAATGAATATAAACTCATCACTTAAAAACACACTCACAATGCAAGATGGAATAAGTCAGTACTTACTGAAAACAAAAAATTAGAAGAGAAGAGGAAGGGGATTGAATTGACTTAGTCTAAGGAAACAAAACACATCAGAAAACGGGCTCTCTTATACATGAGATTTTTTTGTATAATCATGGTAACCACTAAACAAATAACCAGAATAGAATTTCATATGACAAATAAAGAGAAAACTAAGAGAATCATCATGCAGAAGTACCAAACTGAATTGGCAGTCCAAAACTCATGGGACAAGAAACAAAGGAAATGTACAACAACCAGAAAATGAATGATAAAATTGCAACATTAAACCATCATACATCAATAATCACTCTAAATGTAAGTGTATTGAATTTTCCAATCAAAAGACACGGAGTGGCAGGATGGATTAAAAACCAAGATCCAACAATTTGCTGCCTCCAGGAAACACATCTCAGCTCTAAAGACAAACACAGACTCAAAGTAAAAGGAGGGAAGACAATACTCCAAGCTAATGGCAAACAAAAGAAAGCAAGAGTTGCCATACTTATATCAGACAAAGTAGACTTCAAGATAAAAAAGGCAATGAGAGACAAAGAAGGGCAATATATAGTGATAAAAGGGACACATCACCAAGAAGACATATCACTTATAAATGTCTATGCACTCAACACGGGAGCACCAAAGTACATACAACAACTATTAAAAAACCTAAAAGGAGATATTAACAACAACACAATAATAGTAGGGGATATCAACACCCCACTTACATCGATGGATAGATCATCCAGACAAAAAGTCAATAAGGAAATAATAGACATAAATGAAAAACTAGATGAGATGGACTTGATACATATTTGGAGAGCACTCCACCCCAAAACAGCAGATTACACATTCTTCTCAAGCGTGCATGGAACATTCTCAAGTACAGACCATATATTAGGCAACAAGGCAACCTCTATAAATTTAAGAAGGTTGAAATCATAACAAGCATCTTTTCTGATCATAATGCTATGAAACTAGAAATCAACTGCAAGGAAAAAAAAAACTGGGAAAGGGACAAAGATGTGGAGACTAAACAACATGCTACCCAACAAGCGACGGATCATTGATGAAATTAAAGGAGAAATCAAAAACTATCTGGAGACAAATGAAAATGAAAATACACCATACTAAGTCATATGGGAGGGAGCAAAAGCGGTCCTGAGAAATTCATAGCAATACAAGCCCACCTTAACAAACAAGAAAAAAATCCCAAATAAATAAGCTTAAACTACACCTAACGGAATTAGAAAAAGCAGAACAGACAAAGCCCCGAATCAGCAGAAGGAGGGAAATAATAAAAATCAGAGCTTAAACAAATGAAATTGAAACTGAAAAAAAAAAAAAACAGTAGAAAGGATCAATGAAACAAAGAGCTGGTTCTTTGAGAAGATAAATAAAATTGACAAACCCTTAGCCAGACTCACTAAGAAAAAAAGGGAGCAGACTCAAATAAATAAAATTAGAAATGAAAGAGGAGAAATTACAATGGATACCACAGAAACACAAAGGATTACTAGAGAATATTATGAAAAACTGTATGGCAAAAATTGGACAACCTAGAGGAAATGGATAAATTCTTGGACACATACAGCCTCCCAAAACTGAATCAAGAAGAAATAGAGAATCTGAATAGACCAATCACAAGTAAAGAGATTGAAATAGTAAACAAAAACCTCCCCAAAAATAAAATTCCAGGAGAATTTTAATAAAATTCCTTTAGTAAATTTTAATAAAAGTCCTGGAGAATTTCATCAAACATTCAAAGATTTAACACCTATTCTTCTCAAACTCTTCCAAAAAATAGAGGAAGACTGAATACTTCCTAACACATTCTACGAGGCCAACATCACCCTGATACCAAAGCCAGACAAGGACAATACAAAGAAGGAAAACTACAGGCCAATATCACTGATGAACACAGATGCAAAAATCCTCAACAACATATTGGCAAATTGAATACAGCAATACATCAAAAAGATCATACACCATGATCAAGTGGGATTCATACCAGGGACACAGGGATGGTTCAACATCTGCAAATCAATCAACGTGATACACCACATTAACAAAATGAAGAATAAAAACCACATAATCATCTCAATTGATGGAGAGAAGGCATTCAACAAGATCCAACATCCATTTATGATAAAAACTCTCAACAAAATGGGTATAGAAGGAAAGTACCTCAACATAATAAGAGTCATATATGACAAACCTACAGCTAACATCCTACTCACCAGGGAAAAACTGAAAGCCATTCCTTTGAGGACAGGAACAAGACAAGGATGCCCACTCTCACTGCTCTTATTCAACATAGTACTGGAAGTTCTGGCCAGAGCAATTAGGCAAGAAAAAGGAATAAGATGACTCCAAACAGGCAATGAAGAAGTGAAACTCTCACTATTTGCAGATAACATGATCTTATCTTTTACCATATGATACACACTCCTTGGTATTTACACAAAGATGTAGAAAACATACTTCCACACAAAAACCTACACACAGATGTTTATAGAAGCTTTATTCACAATTGCCAAAACCTGGAAGCAATGAAGATATCTTTAGTAGGTAAGTGGATAAACTGGGGTACATCCAGACAATGACATCTTATTCAGTGCTAAAAAGAAATGAGCTATCAAGCCACAAATGGACATGGAAGAACCTAAATATATATTATTAACTGAAAGAAGCCAATCTGAAAACGCTATGTACTGTGTGATTCCAACTGTATAACAGATACCTGGAAAAGGCAAAACTATGGAAACAATAAAAAATCAGTGGTTGCCAGGGATAGAATAGGGGAGAGATGAATAGACAAGGCACAGATGGTTTTTAGGGCAGTGAAATGATTCTTTATGGTACTATGGTGGTGGATACATGTCATTATACATTCGCTCAAATTCCTAGAATGTAGAACACCAAGAGTGAACTCCAATGTAGACAATGGACTTTGGATAATTTCAGTGAGTCAATGTAGGTTCATCCTTGGGAAAATAGGTACCATTCTGGTGAGTAATGTTGGTAATGGGGGAGGCTATGCATGTGTGGGGCAGGGGATGTATGGGAAATCTCTGTAACTTCCTCTCAATTTTATTATAAACCTAAAACTACTTTTAGAAAATTACCTTAAAAAAATGAGCATGCCCGTGATGAGGGAGGTAGGGGAAGAAATCTTGGTTTAAAAAAGTGGCCGAGAAGAACTTCTCTGAAGAGGCGTAGCTTATGATTTTTTTTTAATTTTCATTGTTATTGATGTCTTAATAGTTTATAACATTGTGGGGTTTTAGCTGTACATTATTTTTTGTCCATCACCATGTGAATGCATCACTTCACCCCTTGTGCCCAGCCCCCACCCCCTTCCCCTTGGTAACCACCAACCAGTTCTCTCTGTCCGTGCATTCATTTATATTCCACATATGAATGAAATCATGTGGTGTTTGTCCTTCTCACTCTGGCTGATTTCACTTAACATAATACCCTCTAGGTTCATCCATGTTGTTGCAAATGGAACAATTCAGTCTTTTCTTATGGCTGAGTTGTAGTCCATTGTATATATATATATATACCACACCTTCTTTATCCAATAATCATTCAAGGGGCACTTGGGTGTGCATTATTCACTATAGCCAAGAAGTGTTCCACTTCTTGGCTATAGTGAACAATGCTGCAATGAACATAGGGGTGCATAAGACTCTTGTGATGGCTGATTTCATGTCCGTTGGGTAGATGCCCAAGAGTGGGATTGCTGGATCATAAGGTATTTCTATTTTTAATTTTTTGAGGTATCTCCATACTGTTTTCCATAGAGGCTGCACCAGTTTGCATTCCCACCAGCAGTGAATTATGGTTCCCATTTCTCCACAAGCTCTCCAACATTTGTTGTTTTTTGTCTTGGTGATTATAGCCATTCTAACGGTTGTAAGGTGATATCTTAGCATAGTTTTGATGATGATTAGTGATGTTTAACATCTTTTCATGTGTCTATTGGCCACCTATATATCCTCCTTGGAAAAATGTCTGTTCATATCCTCTCCCCTTTTTTTGATTGGGTTGTTTGGGTTTTTTTTGTTGCTCAGTTGTGTGAGTTCTTTATATATTATGGAGATTAATCCCTTGTTGGATAAACGATTTGCGAGTATTTTCTCCCAGCTGGTGGGCTGTCTGTTCATTTTGATCCTGGCTTCATTCACCTTGTAGAAGCTCTGTAGTCGAGGAAGTCCCACTTATTTTTTTCTTTTGTTTCCATTGTCCGAGTAGACATGGAATCTGAAAGGATCCATTTATGACCGATGTCAACTAGTGTACTGCCTATATTTTCTTCCAGGAGTTTTATAGTTTCTGGTCTCACTTTCAGGTCCTTAATCCACTTTGAGTTGATTTTTGTGTGTGGTGATAGAAGATAGTCTACTTTCATTCTTTTGCATGCGGCTGTCCAATTTTCCCAGCACCATTTGTTGAAGAGACTTCCCTTTCTCCATTGTATGTTCTTCGCTCCTTTGTCAAAGATTAGCTGTTCATAGGTGTGTGGTTTTATTTCTGGGCTTTCAATTCTGTTCCATTGATTCGTGTGTCTATTTTTGTACCAGTACCATGCTATTTTGATGACTATAGCTCTATAGTATATATTGAAATCAGGGATTGTGATGCCTCCAGCTTTGTTCTTTTTTTCAGGATTGCTTTAGCTATTCTGGGTATTTTGTTGCTCCATACGAATTTCACTATTTTTTGTTCTGTTTCCCTGAAGAATGACATTGGAATTCTGATTGGGATTGCATTGAATCTGTAGATTGCTTTAGGTAGTATGGACATTTTAACTATGTTTATTCTTCCAATCCATGTGCATGGAATATTTTTCCATTTCTTTATGTCTTCTTTGATTTCTGTCAGTAGTGTCTGATATTTTTCTTTGCATAAGACTTTCATCTCATTGGTTAAATTTATTCCCAGATATTTTATTCTTTTTGTTGTGATTGTAAATGGGATTGTCTTTGCAAGGTCTCTTTCTGTTAGTTCATCATTAGCATATAGAAATGCAACTGATTTTTGTAAGTTGATTTTATACCCTGCCACTTTGCTGCAGTTGTTGATTATTTCTAATAGTTTTCCAATGGATTTTTTGGGGGTTTCTATGTATAAGATCATATCGTCTGCAAATCTTTAGAGTTTCACTCCTTCATTGCCTGTTTGGAGTCATCTTATTCCTTTTTCTTGCCTAATTGCTCTCGCCAAAATTTCCAGTACTATGCTGAATAAGAGCGGTGAGAGTGGGCACCCTTGTCTTGTTCCTGTCCTCAAAGGAATGGCTTTCAGTTTTTCCCCATTGAGTAGGATGTTAGCTGTAGGTTTGTCATATATGGCCCTTATTATGTTGAGGTACTTTCCTTCTATACCCATTTTGTTGAGAGTTTTTATCATAAATGGATGCTGGATCTTGTTGAATGCCTTCTCTCCATCAATTGAGATGATTATGTGGTTTTTATTCTTCATTTTGTTAATGTGGTGTATCACGTTGATTGATTTGCAGATGTTGAACCATCCCTGTGTCCCTGGTATGAATCCCACTTGATCATGGTGTATGATCTTTTTGATGTATTGCTGTATTCAATTTGCCAATATGTTGTTGAGGATTTTTGCATCTGTGTTCATCAGTGATATTGGCCTGTAGTTTTCCTTCTTTGTATTGTCCTTGTCTGGCTTTGGTATCAGGGTGATGTTGGCCTCGTAGAATGTGTTAGGAAGTATTCAGTCTTCCTCTATTTTTTGGAAGAGTTTGAGAAGAATAGGTGTTAAATCTTCTTTGAATGTTTGGTAAAATTCTCCAGGGAAGCCATCTGATCCTGGAGTTTTATTTTTTGGGAGGTTTTTGATTACTATTTCAATCTCTTTACTTGTGATTGGTCTATTCAGATTCTCTATTTCTTCTTGATTCAGTTTTGGGAGGCTGTATGTGTCCAAGAATGTATCCATTTCCTCTAGGTTGTCCAATTTTTGCCATACAGTTTTTCATGATATTCTCTAGTAATCCTTTGTGTTTCTGTGGTATCCATTGTAATTTCTCCTCTTTCATTTCCAATTTCATTTATTTGAGTCTGCTCCCTTTTTTTCTTAGTGAGTCTGGCTAAGGGTTTGTCAATTTTATTTATCTTCTCAAAGAACCAGCTCTTTGTTTCATTGATCCTTTCTACTGTTTTTTTTTTTTTTTTCCAGTTTCAATTTCATTTGTTTCTGTTCTGATTTTTATTATTTCCCTCCTTCTGCTGGTTCAGGGCTTTGTCTGTTCTTCTTTTTCTAATTCTGTTAGGTGCAGTTTAAGTTTATTTATTTTGGATTTTTCTTGGTTGTTAAGTTGGGCTTGCATTGCTATGAATTTCCATCTCAGGACCACTTTTGCTGCATCCCATATGAGTTGGTGTGGTGTATTTTCGTTTTCATTTGTCTACAGAATCCTTTGATTTCTCTTTTCATTTAATCAATGATCCATTGGTTGTTGGGCAGCATGATGTTTAGTCTCCCCATCTTTGTCTCTTTCCCAATTTTTCCCTTGCAGTTGATTTCTAGTTTCATAGCATCTTGATCAGAAAAGATGCTTGTAAGGATTTTAATCTTCTTAAATTTATAGAGTTTTGCCTTGTTTCCTAATATATGGTCTGTCCGTGAGAATGTCCCATGCACACTTTAGAAGAATGTGTAATCTGCTGTTTTGGGGTGGAGTGCTCTGTATATATCTATTAAGTCCTTTGCACCTAGTTTTTCGTTTAAGTCCATTACTTCCTTATTGACTTTTTGTCTGAATGATCTATCCATTGATGTACGGGGGGTGTTAAGATCCCCTACTATTATTGTGTTATTATTAATATCTCCTTTTAGGTTTTTTAATAGTTGTTGTATGTACATTGCTGCTCCTGTGTTGGGTGCATAGATATTTATAAGTGATATGTCTTCTTGGTGAAGTTTCCCTTTTATCATTATATATTGCCCTTCTTTATCTCTCATTAACTTTTTAATCTTGAAATCTGCTTTGTCTGATGTAAGCATGGCAACTTCTGCTTTCTTTTGTTTGCCATTAGCTTGGAGTATCATTTTCCCTCCTTTTACTTTGAGTCTGTGTTTGTCTTTAGAGCCGAGATGTGTTTCCTGGAGGCAGCAAATTGTTGGATCTTGGTTTTTAATCCATCCTGCCACTCTGTGTCTTTTGATTGGAGAATTCAATACGTTTATATTTAGAGTGATTATTGATATATAACAGTTTAATGTTGCAATTTTATCATTCATTTTCTGGTTCTTTTGCATTTCCTTCATTTCTTGTCCCATGAGTTTTGGACTGCCAATTCAGTTTGGTAGTTCTGCATGATGATTCTCTTAGTTTTCTCTTCACTTGTCATATGTGGTTCTCTTCTGGTTATTTGTTTAGTGGTTACTGTGAGGTTTATATAAAAGATCTTCTGGATAAGATAGTACATTTTCAGATGCCTCTTGTTTCCTTGGACTAAGTCGATATGATCCTTTTCCTCTTCCCCTTTTTATTTGTTGTTGTTACTTTGTTACATTTGTTTTTCCATCTTGTGTCGTGAGTGTGTGTTTACAGCGATGAGCTTAAATTGATTTTTGATGTTTTCCAACTGTAGTTTTTCTGGTTTACTCTCCTTGTTTTCTCCTTCCTCCAAACTTTGTATCTCCTTTCTCTCTCTCTCTCTCTCTCTCTCTCTCTCTCTCTCTCTCTCTCTCTCTCTCTCTCTCTCTTTTTTCAGGTCTAAGTGTCTTCTTGAGCTTTTCTTGTAGTGGGGATCTTGTGGTGATGAACTCCCTTACCTTTTGTTTATCAGGGAGAGTTACTCCTTCTCCATTATATTTGAAGGATATTTTCACTGGAGAAAATATTCTTGGCTGAAGATTTTTACCTTTCAGCATTTTGAATACATCATTCTAGTCTCTCCTACCCTGTAGCGTTTCTGTCAAGAAATCAGCTGAGAGCCTAATGGGGTTTCCTTTGTATGTTATTTTGGGTTTTTTTTTTTTTTTTTTTAGCAGCCCTTAATATTTTTTCCTTGTCACTGACTCTTGTTAATTTAGCTGTTATGTGGCATCGTGTGTGTCTATTCCTGTTTATATATTTAGGTGATCTATTGACTTCATTCCCTGTTATTTCTCTCTTTCCCTAGGTTTGGGAAGTTCTCAGCTATTATTTCTTTGAACAAACTGTCTTCTCCTTTTCCTCTTTCTTCTCTTTTTGGAATACCTATTATCCTTATGTTACTTTTCCTAATTGAGTCTGATATTTCTCTAAGAATTTCTTCATTTCTTTTTAGTCTTAGCTCTCTCTCCTCCTGTATCTGGAGTGTTTCTGCATGGCTATCCTCGATAATGCTAATTCTTTCCTCCATATTGTCAGTTCTGCTCTTTAAAGACTCCAGGTTTTCCATTATCTTATCCATTGTGTTTTTCATCTACAATATTTCTGATTGGTTTTTCTTTATGGTTTCAATCTCTTTTCTGAAGAAATCCCTGAATTTGTTGATTTGTTTCTCTGTGTTCTCTCATATTTTGTTGAGTTTGTTTATGATAGCTACTTTGAATTCTCTGTCATTCAAGTTACAGATTTCTGTGCCTTCAGGGTTGGTTTCTGGGTGTTTGTCATTTTCCTCTTGGTCGGTAGACTTAAGATACTTTTGCATAGGCCCTACTGATTTACCTTTGCTATTCTTCATCTTGAAGATGGTCCTGCAGTCTCCACTTGCTGCCACTGGTTGGAGGTCACGAGTGGTGTGCTCTGAGCCCACTGCAGTCCCTGGAGGGATTATGCTGAAGCACAGGGCATGTGGGGGGAGGGGTTCTCTCTCTCATCTGCCTGACCAGGGGGCTTCCTTTCTGGCTCTCTTGGAGTGTTTCCCACACCCCCAAAACAGTCCATCATTGCTTCCTGGTGGGAATCTCTTGACAGTCTGTGAGAGCACCTGGAGGGTGATAGTTTTCCCCACAGATGGCTGCCCCTCCCCCCTCTGTCTGTCAGCCATGCTGTCTGTCTTTGCCAATTGATTGGGGAGGGGAAGTAAATCTCTTTACATCTCCTCACATCCTTTGGGGCTTCCTGTGCCTCCAATGTCAGATGTACCATGGCAAGGGTGTCTTAGAAGTCCTTTATAGTGTTTGGTTGACCTCTGTTGGTATGCCAATGATGTTTTTATTGTGTCTTAGGGGGCAGAGATTCAAATAGAGAATCTCACTCTGCCATGATGCTGATGTCACTCTGTAGCTTATGATTTATAACAGAATTCTGAATGCTTTAAGTATGGTATCCTTTTAAAGACCCAAGAGAAATGGCATCACTAGACCAATCATACATGTTTCCTGGACACACACTTATCCTAGAAATTGAGTGAGGTTTTTTTTTTTTCTAGTCATTCAAGAAGAACACATAAAGTGTAAAAGCTAGAAACACTGTTAGACCTGTTCCTCAGTAGATCACAATTGAATTAGTTGTCTGTTTTATTCTTTAGCAATGTGTTAATGTGTTCTCTGGAAGCCATATGCATCAAAGTCATTTAGGATAATTGATGAAAATAAAATTTTCTAGACTCGACTTTAGATCAAGTTCTCTTAGTGTGTGGTCCTACAGTCTGGTTTATTTATTTGCTCCACTAGTAATTTCTTCATCTACTAAATTCTTTTAATCCTTTACATAGAGAAGCATTTTGTTCTTTTGATATTCTGACACCAAAAAATAGGCTTCAAAGGATTATTGGAATGTCCCAGGAGCTTTCTGTGTAAAGGAATAAAGTGCAAATTATTACAGTGTGTAAGGACTTCCCAATCTAGATGTCACCTCACCCTCCCACAAGTTATATGTCTATGAAATCTCATTTATCCTTCAACAGGAGCAAGTCTCCTCTTTTAAATGAAGATCCTTCTACTTTGCCACAATCAAAGAGAGGCCTCCCCCTCAATACCATCATGATTCTTGCATTCATACTTTGATCACAATACTCATAACATTAAACTACACTTACGTGTTTACATGTGAATTTAGCAGAGTCCTCTTTGGTGTCAGCACCTGCATAGGTTCAGATAAAATGTAGATTCTGCATAAATGTATGCCTGGGTGTGCTTTGCTGCTTCATAAAGAGGAATTCAAATATCATTGTGATTTAGTGTTTGTTTATATTCTCTGGATGCAGGCCACATTTGAATGCCCATGTTGCAAACTACTTCTTGAGGAATCTCTATGCTTCAGAACATATGGGTGATTTTTCTTCTTTCCTTACATTTTTACACAGGATTGGCTAAAAGAAGCAAGTCATGGATGGCCATTGACTCCATTAAATCTTTGTCTGAAAAGCAGGAGTATTTCAGATACATGTCTGCTGACCCATTTGCATAATTAAATCCTTAAAGCAAGTTCTGATACCATCAAAGCAAGTTAGCCTTCTGCACTGCTCCCCTTTGTTCACATTTAACTAATTGAACAAATATGAACACTTTGAAAGTGAGATGCCCTTTTCAGGAGAACACAAAGTTGTCCATAAGTATGTTCCACTTATGATGAGGCTCCATTTGTTTTCTCTCTCCTAGACAGCTGATAAGAATGGGTGGAAAATACTATCTATAATTTTAAAGACTCTGCCCCCTGTGCCTACTTCCCTGCTGCTTTGCATATCCATCCTCCAGAAACTGCCAAACTCAAAGTTACAATGAAAATCTGAGCATCATTTTTCCTCCTCCTTTCCTTTTATCACCTGGAATATAGAGCAGCAGAGAACCCAAGAGCTGAGATAGAGATCTCACCTTGCTCTGAGATCTGACTGACTCCAGCTGACCTCTCTCTTCTCTCTGGGACCCATTAATAGCAACTCTAAGAAATGAGGTCTCTCTAGGGCAAGAATATACAAAGCAGATTCAGTTAGAGCAAAAACTGCAAGGTCATCAGGCAGAGACATTCTTTTTCCATACTTCCTCATCAGCTGTATTATTAGATATGGTTAAAAATACTTGTAGTGCTTTCCTAGGACACAGTGACAACCTAGGCCAACCTGACCAGGGAAACTAGTAAGATGACTCCCCTCAACCCCACTCTAGCTACTCTGAATGAAAAGGGTCAATCAAAATCCAGTGACATCTTAGGAGACAAGGCTGGAAAAATTGTAGTGACATGAGAATTTGGTAAAAGTGAAGTTTAGCTAAAGGGGTGTGAGGATGGGAAATTTAAGGAGTAATCCAATGTCTTTATCGTTATTTTTAAGTAATTAAGCAGAATGTGGGGTGTGATTACATACGTGTGTGAGTCTTGTAATTTTAAAACAAACAGAGCACACTTTTCTTTTTGCATCAGTTATGTAGGGCAGATTTAGAAGAGGCTGAATATTACCTGAAGTACACTAGGATTCCTCTAGAAAAGACTGATTCCATGGTCTCAAATAGTTTCTCCAGTGAAGATCTTCCCAATTATTCTTTTTCTTTTGAACTATATATTCTAATGATTTTACTTTGAATACTCTGTCTTGCTGTAGCTCCTTCATTCTCTATTTTAACAACAAATGACCTATGTCCCACACATGAATATGAATTGCCATACTGTCTAATATAATTCCAAATAAAGCAGAGAAACTTGGGTATTTTCATCTCTGTAGATTCAGAATTTGTCATGGGTAAAGGAAAATTCATCTTGGCCTTTGAAAACCTTGACATAGTTTACTGAGCACTCTTAGTTGTTTGCCAACTCTTGTATTCTGTGCCTGAGTTAGAAACTGCTGCACAAATTTCTGGCACATCATAAGCACCAAGATCTAAGAGGCAGACTCTACCTAGGTTTCTTCAGAGAGAATCCTAGGTGATCAGCTGAATTTTCCCATGAGGAAGCAAAAAAAAAAAAAAATCCACTAGCTTCCAATTCTCCAGCTTTGGCTGCTGGGTATCCTGGTTCCACAACTGGATTCAGAGAGTTTCTCTAGCTCCAGACACAAATCTCACCTATGTCCTCCATGTCAGCAATGCATGGGCCCATTCCTTTCATTAAAACACCCAGTGAATCTGCCTGCTGAGGCCAATCCTTCATGCTGTCATCTCAACAGCAGGGGCAGTCTGTAACACTCATAATAATCTCTCCTTGTCCTTTTGTAGGTTGGTTGTAGACAAATTGTAGATGTCAGAGCAATGTGACTCTGTTTCCATGGTAATGAGGTGGGAGTGGGGAGGAAGGAGGATGTAAAACTCAACCACTGATAGGAAGTGTTGGAGACCAAGAATTCTGTATAGGCAAACAGTACCTGTCTTTAAATGGCATTCATATGGTTTCCAATTAAGGGTTGAAAGAGATCCTAGAAATTACCTAATTCAATCTCATTATTTTAGAGGGAAAAAAATCTAGGGCTCAGACAGTGACTCAGACATGTCTTTTGGTAAAACAATGAAAATCGTGGTACAAGAGACAAAATCTTAATGATTGTGGGGTTTTTTTTCACTTGATCTCTGCAAAATTAAAAACTCCTTGTGAAGACTCTCCGCATTATCTGAAGAGACCATACAAATGACTCTTGATCATTCCCCTGCCTTTTAATTAGATGGACTTTATAAGCAAAGTTTTATGTAGAAAGAAAAGGACATTTAGCTCAGAGTTCCAAGCAGACTTCAGTCATTTATTTCCTAACAAGAATCTATAACTTCTAACATATACTTTATTTTACCTATAATTCTCATATTTCCCATTTCAAACATTTTAAATATGCAAATATGTTTAATTATCAAAAAGCTCCCAAAGTGAGAAAGAGGCATCAGGTAGTCTACACTTTCCCAGTCAGCCCAGAAGTAAAGGGACTGAAACTGCCCATGTCCGACTCTCTACTGTAGAATCTTCCCCAAGAGTTCCCTCCCCACCCCAGCTGAATGTTCCTTTATAGCACTCACTGCTTGCTGCCCTGAAGTTTGTCAGAACAGGGTGGGCTTCCTTCACACTACAGCCCTAGGCCCTCCAGCCTCTGAAAGGATGGTGGGCCTCCTGAGTTGCTGATTTATGCCCATCACCCCAACCCCACAAACTCAGTGTGGGTGCACCTGTGGATAGGAAAACCAGGACATGAGGGCTAAGCACCTGGACAGAGCAAGGAGAAGTTCCTCTCCAGGCCAACCATACTGTCCCCCATCACCCAGCCAGGGAACCCCATGCTGCAATTGGGATGTGGGATGCAGGAGTGCAGCTTCCTCATGTGTCCCCTGCTGGTTCACACCCCGCACTAGGGCATGAGGGGTGTATGGACAGGAAAGTAGCTTCACACCCCAGAGCCCCAGAGTCAGGAGTTGGCTCCTGTGCTCAGATATTGCAGAGACCAAAAGACGGGGTCTGCAGCAAAGACACCAAACTCCAGTGCATCTCGTTCCCACTGCCACACGGGGGATCAGCCATATGTGGCCCAGGAGGACCTCAAGTATCACCCGGACACTCCTGAGGTTCCTAAGGCTGCACAAAGCAGAAAGTGGGGAACCACTGTCAGAGCTCCAACATTGGATCACAGCACAATTACCAGTGCCCCTTCACATGTTTCTCCATCTCCCACACCACTGGAAAGCCCCAGTATGTGAGTAGCTAGAGTTTCTTCTTCACTCCCAGGTAGACTTTGAGGCTCTTGATGGGCCACTCCTTCTCAAGCAAGTGACTCTGGGCCACTGTGTAGAGTTGCAAGCCACTTGAGAGCAGGCACAGACTCATGAGACTGTGGTCTTTGCAGAAAGTGCAGCTGCTTGACCTCCATGGACTGTGCTTCTTCACCACCAGGTGCCTATCTGTGCCCAGCCCATGCAGGATTGGCAGCACCTTCTCCACAAAGTACAGGAGGTGCTCTGCCTTCTCCGTCAGTATATACATGGGATGGACCTGGAATCACATTTTAGTTCTCCCTGAATCAAAGCTAAAAGTCACTTATCTTTCCCAAATCAAAGCTTAAAATTTGCTCTACTATAAAAAAGAAATCCTAGAGAGATAGCAAACATAATATTCTTGAACCTTCATGATTTTAATAAGGAGCAACAATGAAAGTGAGAGGTGAGGAAATCCAGGGAGAAGTTGGAGACCAAGTTTAAAGACCCTGAATCTCTGACACGGACATGGAGCAGATTTTACCTTAACAATTAATGACAAGGAGTCTGAAGATTCTGCATATTATTATTGACAGAAATTGAAAAGATCCTAATGTCAGTGACACAACTTCTTTTAAAAATGTCCATATGTCCTGTGATGTGGCTTTCCCAGATGTCAAGCTCAGCCTGTAAGCCCTGCTAAAACTTGTAATGTTCAGTTGTAATGTTTCCTTAAACTACCTCACTTTCTTTTTAATTTGATGGTTGCAATTTTCCCCTCTGGTCATGCCAATCTTGATATATGAAAGCTTTTAATAACCTGCAGTCATCTCTTCCTTTGTGGAAGGAGCACAATTTTAAGGACAGCTTAATTCACTCTGTATTGACCCACTGTATCATATACCTTTGATTTTCCACTATACTGGACAGTGTTCCTGGGCTTCCCTGTGAATAGCACAGCACTGCCATTGGAAGAACATGTGTGTATGTGTGTCTGTGTGTGTGTGTGTTTAACAGATTTGATGTTCATTTTGTTCCTGCTTGCTAGTCAATGACTTTGTGCATGCCACAGTGTGTCTGAAACTTGCTTTCACTATTATCTGGTAATGAGATTGTGGGGAAGTAGGTTATCCTTACCTACATATAACTCTCAGTGTCTATGAATATTACTACCACTACTACTGCTAATAATAGTAATAATACCTAATTAACTATGCATGCCTGGTTGACTTAGATTCCTTCACCCAGGGGATGATGGTATGAGATTCAATGGAGATTTCCTCCATTGAAATGCATTCACTTATTTAATGGGAATGATGGAGTGGTGGCTGCTATGATGTGCTGTTCAGATCCTCCTTCATAAATGAAGGACTTCTTCCTTCAGTTGCTGGGAATGCTGTCTGCCTGAAGGCTACTGTCACCTGTCAGTCCTGTGAGGGGATTGCCTTGGCTGAAGAAACTACCCGACCCAAGGTCGCACTTCCTTCCCAGGAAAGACAATATCCAACAATTACTCAGTGCAGGGATGTAAAGGTCCAGCCCCTTTAGTCCAATTCAGATCAACTCTGTAGAGCCACAGCATCTCCAGGCCTCCCTGTGGAGTTGGCAATGGCTTTGTTGAGACTACATCACAGCTCAATTTCTCTGTCTGCCCAATCCTGCTTACTGTCTCTCTTTCCCAGAGCCATTGATCTCAAGAACATTCCCTAATAATTGTCCCACATGCCAGACTCTACCTCAGAGTCAACTTCCCAGAGAACCCAGGCTGTGACAAATGGGATCAAGGAATGGCATAGGCTAGGTTGTAGTAATCACCTTGAAGGTAAAGTGTGTGCAGTTACCAAAATGGGCAACAGGGGCAGAGTAACATCAGAAATGGGGCTCTGTGGTAGTGGCTACTTGATCATGGGGCAATTAGGAATTAAGTTGATGTGTTTCATCTATATAACTGGAAAACTCTGTGTCAGGTGAGCTAAAACCTAAAGTCACAGCTTTTGACTCAGTTTCTAGACCTAAGTCATTTCACAGGGCCAGAGCTCACTGATTGAAGGCAAGGCCATTACTCTTGAGAAAGGACCCTGAAATTTTGCCACAGATATATGGAGAACACTTGCTTCAATGTTTTCCTGAAGGAACTCATGGCAATTTACTCAGGCAAATGTGAACTAAGGAAAGGAAAATACTCATGTTTTCCAACAGTGTGAGTTCTCCAACTGCATCTAATATCTAAGTGTCAGATTCCATGTTTGATAAAAACTGGTTATCAAACATTGAGCATCACATCTCAGTCTGCATATTATAGAATAGGAAATTATTATGAATTTTCACCTCTACTGACTTCCATCACTGTGTTTCTGTCCTATGTTATCTCACAGTCTTCATTTCAGCCTTTAGTTTCTCTAATAGAAATAGGATATTTTCCATTTCCTGTTTTTATTATGTCAATTTTGGCAAATTTTTTTTGTGTGTTTGTATGTTTGCATGTTTTAATCTATCCTTTTCTCCTTCAGTTTTCACATTATATGCCTAAAGTTGTTTATAGCATCCTCTTATCTTTTTAATATCTGTAGGCAATAGGCTTATGGTTTGTCTGTTTTTTGTTTGTATGTTGTCTTTCAATAAATTGTGGGAAATGTCTGAATATTAAACATAACTGGGATTCACAGAAGAATAAAAAGAATAATCACATTATTTAATTCCCAGAACAGAGAAAGAGTACTGAATTACTCAGAGGTTCGAGTTACATCCAGATAAATTATTGTATGATCCAAAGGAGATACTTGGTGGTATCTAAATCAATACACCCTTTTGTCACCATCCTGCATATTATAAAAGCATATAGCATACACATTAATATTCTATAAAAATAACATTGGAAAATCTTTCCTAAAGTGAATATTATGAAGCTGGTGAGTGTGTCATCTGCAGTTCATAGAACCCTGACCTCTGGCCCTCAGCGATTGACATCCTTTCACACACAAAATACACTCACCCATCCTCAACGTCCCCAAACATCTCGTCCTATTACAGAGTTAGCTCAAAGTCAAGATTCCCATTTTCTAAATCAGATCTAGGTGAAGATGAGGCTCCTGTGGTGTAATTCCTGAAGGACAAATCCTCAAGTACAGTTCATCTCAATTTACAGACAAGCAAAAGAAAAGATGCAAGATACCCTCCTCCACATCCTCAGTATACAATGGTAAGACAGGCATAGTATAACCCCTTCGTCATTCCTCTTCAAAACAGGAGGGATATGGGTGGCACAAAGGACTCTCTGGTCCACAGCAATAATGAAATTCAGTTGGGCAGATGTGTGAAGTTGCTTGATTAGGTCCTTGGAATAATAATAATTCACTCAGCTCAGCTTTTGGTTTTGCCCTCAGGGTCACCCTTCCATTTTTATGAAAAGTAGCAGGGTTTGCAGCCGAGTAGTATTTTCAGGCTCCTTCCTCCCTGTACAAGTCTTGATTCCAAATCCTCTCTTCATGCTGTAATGCCTCTGTTCCCCTCAGTCCAAGCAGCTCACCTTCAGTTACCAAAATCTGTCCTTTCATTATTTCATCTATCTGCTCTTGATACAGTGATGATTAGAATATCACTTAATTGGGTTTTTTTTAGATCTTTGTTGTCTTTGAAACAATTCAGTTCCATAATCCCAAAGTTAAAAGGCTATCCCCCACATCCTTGGCATATGCTATTATCTGGTGAATTTTGGGCATACCCCCTTTGTGCTACTGCTCAAATTTCACCTCAAATCCCAAATACTTTTCCAAAACATGAAGATTATGTAAAGGCCAAAGAGATTACCTTAAGTTCGTGAATTCAGATTACCTGGGAAACACAGATCTACCTTCTCCCACCAACATTGAGGCAATGCTATTTCATGGAGCATTTTATTCTTTAAAGGTACTTTGCTTGGATCTGACTGGAAAGCAACAATAGCACCAATGTAATATTCTGAGCTCATCATTCCTAGTCAATGGCAGTTTTCAGGTTGTTGTACTACAGCCACCACCTAGAGCAGCCTCATATATGATTATAAAACTTGTAGCTCCTAACTAAACTTCAAGGTTGGCTGAAATTATACCTGACTGCAACTTTTACTGACTACTTAGTCTTAGTAGACTACTTAGTAGACTACTGACTACTCTAATAACAACCAAACAAGGAAAGCAGTGGCTGCAACAATATTGGCAAGTGAGGAAATAATTGAATCACAAAATTATGATTTTGATTATGATTGTTGTGTGGTGAAGACCAGGAAGGGCCATTATACCCACTAACAATATGCACCATCATGAGCTTCTAAGTGGAAGAAAATTCTTTCCCAGATCCACTGCCATCAAACTGTGTGGAACCCTGGATGCCAGGGTAGATGGATGACAATCAAAACCTTGAGCATATGGGCAAATATCTTTGAAAGACTCAATTTCAAAGATGTTTCCCCTTTTTTAAAAGCAGAAACCAAAGAGCCTATGTATGGAATCTCATTTTCTCTGATGGCTGTTTTCAACTGTAATTTCTTGTCCTTTGAGGACATACACTGACAACAGGAGTCAACACAATATAAAGATGACATAAATTTTAATGTCTATCCTCAGGGAATAAATAGAAATATTGGTATTTGTCAGTTTACACCTCTTCCTTGCCTAAAGTAATCTCTCCCCCTCTTTGTGGAATAGACATCAGCAAGACCAGCAAATAGTACAATTAATCTCAAAGATGGTGTATAAGTAAAGTAGTTGGTGCATGGATTATTAAGTATATGCTAAAAATAAAACTATTAATTTTTGCAAATCTTTATTGACTATCCTCTCTGTATGATTAAAACTCCAGGCCTCACTGAAATATTACATGATGGTCCTCTCCTCTGTACTCCCATACACATATGTTCACATAGGTAACATAAAAGTCCATTTCTACCCTTGGGTAATGCATGGAAACCCTGGTTAATGTCTTTCATATAGACTCATCTCTCCCTTGCCTGCAAACTATTTCCTCACTGAGTCACTGCCTTGCACCATATATACAACCTCCAGTGGTTTCTGATGAGATGTAGCTATTGAAGTTGCTAGCAGAAACAAGGTTGTTTGTGTTGGCAAGTGTGTGCACCTGCTGGGAATTCCCTGGGTCTCTCACACTGTTACCACAGCAGCATTAAAAGAATGAAATCTGTCTACTTACCTATTTGTCTATCATTTATCTATCTATCTATCTATCGAGCTATCTATCTATCTATCATCTATCTTTCTGATCTGCCTCCATATATATGCATAAATATACACACATACACATGCATGAGTGTGTTTATGGATATGTATCCATGCTGGGCTTATATGTATGGGATGGGAGATAAGATAATAATAAAAGAATATGTTTTAAGTCCCAAACCTTAGGAAGAAGATTCAATGTGTCAACAACCTCTGGACAAATTCTTGCTAGAACGTAGAATCAAACACATTGTTGCTGGCATATTAAATTATAATGGATAATGTCATTGATTTCCAAAGAGGGTATACAAATGCACACTCCCACCAGCCCTGAATAAGGATTCTTGTTGTCCTACATCCTCACCAACATTTGGTATAATAAGACAATTTAAGCCAATCTAGAACATATGTATTAGTATCACACTGTGATTATAATTTGCATTTATTTATTATTAAGGAAATTAAACACCTTTTCATACATTTACAGGGCATTTGGCCATCCTCTCTAGTGAAATGTTTTCTCAATTCTGCCCACTTTTCCAATGGATTTTCTGTTTTAGTTGAATATATACATATACATATCAATCCAAATAAAATATATATAGAGAGAGAAATATATATATATCTTATCTATATCTATAGAGAGAGAGACATCTGTATCTGTATGTGTGTGTGTGTGCATGTGTGTATGTGTGTGTGTGTGTGTAGAGAGAGAGAGAACCAAAATATTTTCTTCCTCTCTGGCTTGCCTGTTCACTCCCTCAGTCGGGTCCTTAGAAGAACAGCTTTCTTTTGTTTTGTTTTGTTTTTCTTTGGTTACCTTTTTTCCATCCTTTAATTTTCAGCCTATCTGTGTTCGTATTTCTTTTAAATACATATACATATATGGTTTTTGTTTTTATCCAGGTTTTAATATTGTCCATTTAATTGGTATATTTACTCTATTAATGTTTAATGTACATTTCTGGGGTTCTCTCTGGGATTATTTTTCTCTATCTGAAGATCATCAATTGGTACATTTTACAGTGCAGGTTTGATAACAATAGTCCTTCATTTGTCTAAAAATGCATTTATTTTGCCTTAATTCTTAAAGGATGTTTTTCCTAGTAGAGAATACTAGGCTGTCTTCTAGCCCCTATTCTTTCTGTCAGGGATGGAATTAGAATAAGACAAGTAAGCATTCAGGCACAAAATGTAAGAGGGCCGGAAAATTCAGTAATCAAGATAAAATTTTCAGCTGTCCCTTCTAGGGACTGGTTAACCAGATGGCCCTTTGGGCAGCAGGCCTGAACCATGAAATATGGGGTGGGGGGAGTATGGGGAAGATGGAGGAGGTTATTATTCTCAGAAAGAAGGCTTAAAGGTCAATAGGGGCAGGGCAAAAGTCCAGGGTCCATCAGGATGGGGCTCCCAGGGCCTGCAGCCCTTGGGGTGGCAAGGAAGTCCACCTGGGCCTTATTTCTGTAGAAAAATCAGGTGTAAAAGTTACAAGAGTATCTTAAAATATATGCCAGTCATAGCACAGTCACTAACACAAAAGCACTCCAGTTATTTAAACAACAAGATTTGAATATATGCGATTATTTAAGCAAGTATTAGAGAACTAAAGAGGCAAAAAAAACCCCAAACAGTGATATATTCCAGATAGAGTAATGATAGGAGCCTCTTCTAGGTGTGGAGAAACAAATGGAAGAGGTTGAGTTGGTACTTAGTAGCTTGTAGGGGACAGTCTGTGGAGTGGGACAAAATAATCTCTGAGAAAAGGATGCTGCCCACCTTCAGGAGATTTGGGGAGAGTCCCCTTGGATCTGAGACTCAAAACTCTGAGGAAAAGCCCACCCCCACCCCCAGCTAAAGATGGTGTCTCTGAGTACGAAGTGGATACAAAGCTGGAAACTGGAACCAACTGTGTCTGAAACGCACTGCAGCTGCCAAAGTGAAGAGCTATTCCTGGGATGGTAGTGATGAGAACAGAAACAGAGAAAGAACACATACCTTCTCATTTCTCTCTTCATCTCCATCTACTGCCCTCTGTTGGCAGAATCTAACAAGGAGCAGCTGGCAAAGGAGGAAGAAGTCTGCAAAGTCTTAGTCCCAGCAAATCAAAGCTGAGTATGGAGAGCAGGGATTAGAATGGAGAGAATATACATAATAACAAGCACTGTTCATGATTTTGGCTAGTCAGCATCCATACACAAACTACACACATCTTAGCTTACATAAAACAAATGACTTCGTACTTTTACCTAACAAGATGCAACAATCTTTGGTACAAATAAGGAAATTTTTATCCTCCCTACAAAAAAACAAAGACTCCAGGTCAGTGTCTGAGTAACAGTCTACGTATTGATTCCTGGGCAATGGTATTTACTCCTCAAATTCAGTCACAGTCGCACAAGAGTATTCTGTAACCTAAAGTTAGTCACATAACAAAAGTTATATAATACAATAAAAATAATGAGGAGAGCTGATAAGTATAAATATACACACACCTAAAAAGCTAAGGAAAATGTACATGGCTACAACAATGCTCAGTCCTGTAACTAGTGATGAGGCCTAGTTGATATTTGAAACATTTTTCTTCTAGCACTCATTCCATGTTCTGTTTGCCCTCAGCCAGCAACTAAACTGGAGTTCAACATGTGATTTGATGAATTCAAGCTTCATTCTAAAGGATCTGAATGTTCAGTGTTTCATTCATCCTATTCTTATTTTTGCTCTCCGCAGTTTTCCATTATCTCTTACTATTGTACATGGATGTACAAAAGGCATCCCAGAAAATCCCCTTGGTTCTCTCTCTCTCCTTTCATTTTATAGCAGAAACCAGTTTCCCCTGTTAATCAGAACCATTACTCCCTCCAGTCAATAATCCAATAGATTATACCTCTTCAGTGGCCAAAATGGCAGTCTCAGCTTCCAATTTAATGGAACAATTGCTGTTTCTTGGTAGAAGCATTCCTCCCTTGTGGACTATAAACTTACAACCACAGAGCTAGAAGTTGTGACCACAAGAAGCAAAAATTCTTCAGTTTGTTTTTAGATGTAATAGCTATTGCAGCATTATTTGTTGAAAAAGTCACCTTTTCTCTAAATTGTCTTTGAAAACAATTGGCATATACATGTGGGTCTATTTCTTGTCTCTTTATTCTTTCCATGAATCTTCTATTTTTATACAAATACTAAAATTTCTTTATTGCTATAGCTCTAACATAAGTCTTGAAATCAGGTATTTTGAGTCCTCAAACATTGCCCTTCCTTTTCAAAATCATTTTTTGCTATCCCAGTGCCTGGATATTTCCACGTAAATTTCAGACTCACTTTTTCAACTTCCAAAAAAATTGAAAACTTGCTGAGGTTTTGATTGAGATTGAGTCAAATCTACAAAGGCTCTTTGGAAGAATTGTCATTTTAACAATATTAGGTCTTTCAATCTATGAATTTTATGTATTTCTTCATTTATTAAATTTTTGTCTCAATTCTGTCCACAATATTTTGTAATTTTCAGTTTATATACTTTAATATGTCTTGTTAATTCATTCTCAAGTATTTTTCAGTTTATAATGCTACTATAAATTTTGTTTTCAAATTTTATTGTTAGTGTCCAGAGATATAATTGATTTTTATATAATGGCCTTCTTTGCTGTGACTTTGCAGAAAACACATTTTAATAGTAGTATTTTAAGATTTTTAAGATTCATTCCATACACAACCAATTTGTTTGTGAAGAAAAATTACTTGATTTACACATGTTAAATTAGCTGCATCCCTGAGATAAACGTACTTGGTCAACTCACAGAACCCTTTTTTATTAATTGCTGGATTTTATTACCTAATGTTTTGCTAAGGTTTGTGCTTTGTTTTTGGTCTGTTCAATATGGATTTTGGTGTGTAGTTTTCTCTTCTTGTTCTGTCTTGCCTCATGTGATAAAAGGTAATTCTGTCCCTATAAAATGATTTTGGAAGTGTCCCATTTTCTTGTATTTTCTAGAAAGATACGAGTGCTATTATCTTTCTTAAATGGTTAATAGAAGTCACCAGAGAAGCTTTCTGTGCTTGGAGTTTTCCTCATGGGAAAGCTTTTAATTACAAAGTCAACAATTTTAATGGATTTAGGGTAATTTAAATTTTGTATTTTTCTTGTGTTAGTTTTTCTAATTTCTGTTTTAAAAAGAATTTGTCTATTTCATTTCAGTTATAGAATGTATGGTCATAATATTGGTCATAAGAATCCCTTATATCCTTAATGCTTTTATGATATCAAGTGATGTCCCCTTTTAATCTCCATATCGGCAATTAATATTTTTGGTCCTTATTTCTTGGTTAATCTAACAGAATTTTATCAGATTTATTGATCCCTTCAAAGAACTATCCTTTGATTTCATTGATTAATTTATTAGTATTCTATTTTTCATAACATTGATTTTTGTACTTATCTTTATTTCCTTTTTTCTACCTAGTTTGGGTTTAATTTGTGTGTTTTTATCTGGATTCTTATCTAGAACTCCAGATCATTGATTTTAATTGTTTCTTCTTTTGGAATATAGGCATTTAATGCTATAAATTTCCCTGTAAGTACTGTTTTAACTGCATCCCACAAATTCTAATACGCTGTGCTTTCCCTATCATTCAGTTATACTGTAGTATTATCTAATTATCAAATATTTACTTTTGACATTATTTTATCCATAAGTTATGTTGAAGGGTATTGTTTAATATTTATTGATTTTCTGAATGATTTATTGTAACTGCTTCTTTTTTTTTAAGCCAATATTTTTTTTTCCTTTTTTCTCCACAAAGCCCCAGTATGTCATGGTTGTGCATCCTTCTAGTTGCTCTACGTGGGACGCCGCCTCAGCATGACTTGGCAAGCAGTGCATCGGTCTGCACCCAGGATCCGAACCGGTGGACACCGGGCAGCTGAAGCAGAATGTGTGAACTTAATCCCTAGGCCACCAAGCCAGGCCCTAACTGCTTTTAATTTAATCATTTTGTGGTCAAAGAATATTGTCTGTATGATTTCCATTTTACTTAGACTTGTTTTATGGCACAAGATATGTTTATCTTGGTGAATGTTCCACATGCACTTGAAAAGGATGCATATTCTTACATTTGTGGTACACTTCCTTTAGAATTTAATTCAAGTCAGTTGGTAATGTTGTTTAAGTCTTCTATATCCCTCAGCTTTCTGTCTTGTTCTATCGAGGGCTGAAAGAAGTGGGTTAGAAATTTAAGCTACATTTATGGAAATTGACAAATGCTACAAACCAGGGCTTTTACTTTTCTAGAGAGCTGGTTGTTAGACATTTACTAGCACAGGAATGGTGGAACATAGGTTTACTTGTTACCTTATAGTTCTTCTTTTTCTATTTCTACCACTGCTTTCTTACTATTCTTTCTCCTCGGTCCTCTGATTATTACATATAGATCTGTGACCTACAATGATACATAGGGCTATCTAAATCACATGCTGTCTGGAAGTCTTCACTTAGATCCAGGCACACCATTTCCAGGAAGAATGAACAATGCTCAGGGGGGACACTTTGTGTGTGTGTGTGTGTGAGGAAGACCAGTCCTGAGCTAACATCCGTTGCCAATCCTCCTTTTTGCTGAGAAAGACTGGCCCTGGGCTAACATCCATGCCCATCTTCCTCTACTTTATATGGGACACCACCACAGCATGGCTGACAAGCAGTGCATCAGCCAGTGCCCAGGATCCGAACTTGTGAACCTCGGGCTGCCTAAACCGTTGTGCCACCAGGCCGGCCCCAGAGGGGGCACTTGTATTCTGGCCTCATACCTAGAGAAGATGCTGGGGACAGCCAGGCCTTGATTAGATCAAACCAAAGTGTCCATAGTCAAAGGAAGTTACTCCGTTTGCTATCAGTGGGTTTTATCGTCTCAAGAGGAGAGAGGAACAATAGACCAGGGACAATATTGTAGGAAATTTGTTAGTCTAGAAATTTTGTAACATCATAATTTTCTTTTTCATTAACTCTGTCAGCTTTTACAGATATTAGGATTTAATCAAGTATTCCAAAAATAATTTCAATATTACTATTCATAATAGAAGAAGAGGAGTGAGTTTTCATTCAGTAATCCTTCATACAGGTTAACACATCATTTCAATCAAATAACGTAAGTGATCCAGGGCCAGTGTGGCAGTTGCACTCTGATCATATTCCTTTTTTGGGAGGGAGTTCTACAGCAAGTCCTGCCCTCCAGATCCTATTTATGGAGTAAAATCTTAAGAAACACTCTACCTAAAGATCAATTATCTCTTTAGAGGAATTGAATCAAGTCTGCATCTTTTCCTTCATTACACAGGCTGCCACCAAACTGGAGCCCTTTGAGAATTTTTTTATTTCCTGGACTTTGTTGATTCCTTTTCTCTGATGACCAAGAGTTTTCAACAGTCATCTAAGCTCAGGCTCCACTAGAGGGCCACTGAGAGGTCTCCCAGACACAGGAAGTAGGGACCATGACCCTCATAGCCTTTGAGGGTGAGCAGCAGGGCTCTCAGTAGCTGCTGGAGGTTTTTGTTACCCTTTTGTAACACTGTGGGTGGAAAGCCACTCCATTGCTGACAACGTGGTCCTTCCACTTACTTGTATAAGTAAATGGGTATAAGAGAGGGAAGATTCTCAGTGCTTTTATGAGGTGTGCATACACTTTGTCCAGGGCGTCACTGATGTATTCCTGTCCAGACAGGCTTAATTCAATCTCAATAGCAAGGAAAGCTCTAGGGGGCAGTGTGGGGGGAGAATTTGTTCTGTGATAAGAATCTGCTGTATGTAATGTCCATCAGAATATCCCAACCCCCACAAATCTTCCTCATCTTTCCCTGGCAGCTGCTCAACTGAGACCTCATCCATTCACTGAGGTATCCTCAAATGCCTCTGAACCCTCAAAGCACTGGGAAAAATAGCACCCTAGTATGTGATCTGGAATATAGATATATTCAGGGATGTTCCCACAAAAGAAGGGCACTGGTCACACCCAGAGAATAGAACCCACCAGCAAGGCTGAGCCACAAAAACCTTTCTGTCTGAAACTAAAGGACACTCAACTATTGGCTCATTAGCACCACAATACATTTAGCACTCTACCCTATGCTGGTTTTAAAAGGACCCTGGGTTTTGAGGAGCTAGAATATACATTTCTTTGATTTCCACTCTAATTGTTATTATTCCCTTCATTCTATCTCTTTGGATTTTGTTTTCTCTTCTTTTTCTAGGTTCTTAAGGTAGAAGCTTAGATCATTGATCTGAGATTATTATTCTTTATTTTCTAATTCAGACATTTTTAGGATGATATTTTCAATATTGCTGGCTTATCAATTTATTACAAATTTACCACTAGACAGAGGGAAACATTGACTATTCCCTCACTTGGGAAGCAACAGGAGAAACATGAGAAGCTAGGTCATGAAAACATGACCTTAAGGGATCTGCCTAATGCTGTTCACAGCCCTCTACCTGGGGAAGCTTCCATATTTAACATCCTCAGTACAGAGGCCATTTGGGAGGGAGAAAGTGAAACCAAACAAAACCTATGTAGTATGACAGTTGTAGCAGACAGACCTTTGGATGGCCCCATGACACCACTCCCTAGAGTTCGTGTTCTGTATAAGCCCCTCTCATTCAGTGTGAGCAGAACCTGTGACTTGCTTCTAGCCCATACAATCTTGCAGAGTTGAAGGGATTTTGCAGATGTAATTAAGGTCCCAAATCAGTTGATTTTGAGTTAATCACAATGGAGATTATCCTGGGTGGCTCTGACTTAATTACAACAGAGCCCCTTAAGGGAGGGACTGAGCCCTCCCTGTCGTTGATTGATTTCCCCTTGCTGGTTTGATTCATAAGGAGTCCACGTGTCAGGAACTTTTGGTAGCCTCTAGGACATGAAAGTGACCCCCAGACTACCCAGCCATCAAAAGCCAGGACCCTTAGTCAGAAAACAACAAAGAAAAGAATTCTGCCAAGAACCTGAATAGCCTTGGAAACAGATTCTTCAAGCCTCCAGATGAGAATGAAGCCTGGTCAACACCTTGGTTTCAGCCTTGGAGACTCTGAGGAGAGAACCCAGCTAAACCCTGCCCAGACTCCTGACTCATACATTTTATTATTTATGATAATAAATGTGAGGGGGGTGGTAGCAATGAAGATTTGCTCTGAGTAACATCTGTTGCCAATCTTCCTCTTTTTTTGCTTGGGGAAAATTAGCCCTGAGCTAATATCTGTGCCAGTCTTCCTCTATTTTGTATGTGGGTCACCATCACAGCATAGATTGACAAGTGGTGTAGGTCCACACCTGGGATCTGAACCTGAGAACCTGGGCAACCAAAGTGGAGCATGCCAAATTAACCACTATGCCATGGGGCTGGCCCCTAACTGTGTGTTGTTTTAAGTCACTAAGCTTGTGGTAACTTGTTTCAGAACCATAGAAAACTAATAAAACAATAAAGTTTCATATGTAGTGAGATAGGGTTACAAACTTAGAAGTTAATAGGAATCTGAGCAGACAGAAATGTTGCAGAGGACTATCTTGTCAGTTTCCCCTGTTGCCTCTGGGGAGGATGTAGAAGCCCTCGGGAGGTCAATGGAAGCATGTGATAACTGAGCCTCCCATATGTTACTGTGCACACTCAGACTTCTGGAGTCCAGTCTACATATAATGTTAGAGGAATTAGAAACAGAAAAAGAGAGAGGACAAGAGAAGAACTTGGCCATGTATGTCATGAGTATCACAGAAAAAGAAGAAAAAAATTGGATGAGGAGAAAAGGACAAGTAAATATATCTAGAACTCGGGACCTGGTTTTTGGGAAGAACACAAAGATAGAGAAATCAAAGAAGAAAAGATAACTGCATCACAATTCTTAAGTTTCTACAACAACTATAGAGAACTTTTATGTGAGCGCTATAGTAATAAGATGATTAAATCAAAAAACAGGTCATGTGGAATATGCACACATCTGTTTAAGAATTTTCTGTTTCATGGTTTTACATCATTCTCCAAATAACCTAGAGACACTGGGTTGAGGTGCTGGGTGAAGAGGAGCATCTGAGAGTTGAGCCTCAGTGAGCAGCCACCATGGGAGGTTTTTGTTTAAACCCAAATCACTGTGGGAGGAACCTCCTTATTCTGCATGCAGTAATAGCTTGCAGCATCATCAACTTCCACAGGATTAATTGTGAGAGCAAAACCAGTCCCACCTCCACTGCCACTGAACCTGGTTGGGACCCCAGAATCTCGATTATATACTTCAAAGATGAGGAGTTTAGGAGGCTGTCCTGGTTTCTTTTGATACCAGCTCATAATGTTTTCACTGCCAAACAAAATAACGAGACTCTCACTGGCCCTGCAGGAGATGGTGGCTGACTCCCCTGGAGACACAGCCAAGGAGGCTGGAGACTGGGCCAGCAGAATGTCCCCAGTGGAGTTTGGAATGATAAACACAATAAACTTAACGAATGTACTGAGATCATCCCAATAAATGCCCATTGCATTGGTGACACTTATAATCACAGTCACAAGCAACACTCTGAGTAACCAGAAAGCTAGGTAACTTGAAACCTACAACAAATGCTGTAATTCCGGGGACCCAGAAGCCAGAGACACAGAAAGCATGATGGTCACAATAAGTTTACCCAACATTCCTCTATATACCCTCCATCACACCTGAAATCCAGAGCAGAAGGATCCACAGCAGTGAAGCTTCTGACCCCATCTCTCAGAGCTGAACTAGAGGCTACTCTTCTACAGCTCTCACAAGCTGCCTTTAAAAATGCTCTAAGCAGCCTGGAGCACTGTCTAATGATCCAACATGCAAATCAGCTCAGAAAAGCTTTGTTTGGTGCTCAAAGGAGACACCTGCTCATGGTTCACCCAGTGGGAATTGTGGTTACAAAAAATTTCCAAGTGAGCTCAAGGGATTTTGTGACCAGTTTGTGGAATCTTCGCCTTCTAGTCTGTCTGAAGTGCCATATGGGGGAGTGTGCTGGAGCTGCCCTACTGTTAAGATATAAGTTGTTTCAGGAACACCCTTGATCCTTCAGAATTAAAATTTCATTTAATCATAAATTATAATGCATTTCAAGTTGTTGTCATTGTCAGACAGAGAAAGCAGTGGGATTATAAAAGAGTGAAACAGGATGACCTGTTTAGATAGGAGAGGAAAGTTGGCCCCACTGAGTAAATGGCATTTAAACCAAGTCCTGAAATGTCATCAGGAGCTGGAAAGAATAAGGACGTGAGCTTGCAAACTTGATGAAGGGAACTTAAACTAATCAATGAACTGCTTTAATATGGATAAGAAAAGGGCTCTCTATCTGCTCAAAGCAATGCTGCATCCCCCTCTGAAGCCCTCACAGGCAGAGGAGAACAACGTAACTTCCTGTTGACCCACCTTTCTTGTCACTGGAGGCTAGAGCTGAGGAACCCCATGTTCTCCTACAGCATAAGATACTGGGAATGGTTATGTTACCGTGCCAGGACTGTTTTTGCCTGCCACCCAGAAAGCCAAACACTGAGACAATGAGATTGTAGCAGAGAAAGAGTTTAAACACAAAGCTGCCAAGTGAGGAAACGGGAGAATGAATCTCAAATCCTCTTTCCTGAAAACAGGGACTCAGGGATATTTATGGGGTAGGGGGCAAGGTGGTCTAAAATGATTGGAGGTGAGGAGAGATGAGGTAATTGATGTTCTACACAAGCATAGTCAGGCTTCAGGCCTCTTAGGACACGTGTCCACAGTATGGCAGTTCCTGAAAAAATAGCTTAAAAATCCATTACCGTGGTGACCCAGGCCCCAGGGAGATGTTGTCTATAGGAACCTAGTGGGAGTCAGATAGCATAGTGCCCAAACAGCACAATTAACAGTAAGTTTATCGTGCAAATTTAAGTCCTTGCCTTCCATTCTGACAAGTTTCTAGGTTAGGCCATCCCCACCGTTCTTCCTGGTTCAGGAAAGAAGATACATTTACCAATGGAGATTTCCTTTGCAAATGTAAATGCTTCTTACAAAGGGTAACCAGAACTAAAAATGGCTTAGAAAGGACCCTCCTGGATACCTAGAGATGTCTATGGTGATGGCCTGTTCTGGGGGCAGGCCGCCCATCCCAAACTCTTTTGATCAGTTAGTGGGGGTTGGGGGTTAAAGCATCTTTCCAGCAGGCAGAGACATATTTTGGGGTGGCCAACTCCAATTCCCCCCTGTTACTAGCTGCTTAATCATCAAAGAGCTGTTTGCCAGTTTCAGTTATATAATTGATATTCAATTTATTTTAGGCTATGAGGTGAATAGAAGGATTTAAATCTAAAATTATTTCTTAGAGGCTAAAAGAGTGTAAGAAAGCAACTGAGAGTCAGCTAGTTAGGTATTCTATTTAATATACTCATGGGCAAATAAATATATCAGCCTCTTAAAAATTGTGTAAATATTGTAGTCCAGGAAAATTGCTTTTTCATTAGATGTAAAAGAGTAATTAATGAATTTGTTAGCATATACTTTTACTTTATCTTTTTAAAAAATTCTACATGATATTATCTTTACTCAACAAGCAAAATCTTTGGCAATATTTCTAAAGAAAGTTATCATCAATTTTAATGACACCAAAAGAGTAGTGTCTACTCACACTAGAGCCAACAGAAGTCAGGACTGGATTCAGAATACCCGTCAATGAGCTTCCAACCCAGTTTGTGGGCAGAGTTCAGGTGTCCTTACCCTGCACAAACTTTAACTGTCAACAACGGAGAGGCTGACAATGCTATATTTCACTGCTCTGTAATGTCATCCCCAGTTCCCCACAGAGTCACATCCCTGAACACAAACCTCTGGCCAGCTGGGCAGGGAAGCACTTTTGTGCCAATTGCTCCCTTTTTCCATAACGCTTGCATCAGAGGCAGCAACGTTAGCTTGTTTTGTTGAAAATTGTATAAGATGCTAGAGAAGGTCACATGTCTCAGCTTATAGCTATTTACCTGCAAGAGAAGTTGTTTCCCTGATTCCCAGGATACAAAAATGCACGAAAACACACGCTTCAGATTATGTTAGTGAGATAATCTACAATAATCCCAAAACAGCAAGGACACTGATTTATCTACAATCTACTGCCCCATGTAGGTCATTTAATAATTGAGAACCAAGCACAAAGTATCCCATGGAATGCTGTCAGTACAACTAACAGAAGGTTAGAGGAAAGGTGGCTTTCAGGGTTGGGCAAGTCAATGACTTAAAGTAAGATCAAATGGTTTCCATCTCATTGCTTTGCCATCTTCTGTCTATTCAATTAAGCCACCTTCACGATTGGAAAATGGTTCCCAACAGTAGGAGTGATGTGCAACTTTCTGAACACCAGCAGGAAATAGAATCTATTCTCTTCCTGAAACAAGGGATACAATTTTTAAGTTCTTTCCTTCAGTCCTATTGAGTGTCCCATAACAACAGCAGCAACAACAACAACAATAATTGCACATACTGATTTGTTTAGTCAGAAGCCATCAGTAGAACTTGGGATTATATCAGCTTTCCCTGATCCCAAGAAGATGGTGGGGTGTAAAGATTAAAATGTTGAGATATTTTAGAAGGACGAAAAATGTCTATATACTCAGTAAGCATATAGCCACTTTCCACACTGACTAATGGGTAGAGATCTGTGTAGTAAAACAGTAAATCTTCAAGGTACAGCCTATGGGACAAGAAAAATATGTTCCAATCAAACAGCCCAGAAGAATATGTAAGTATTCTCACACTGCACAAACAGAAAATATAGAAATTTCTTACATGTCTTGGAACCTAAATTCATTCCTGTTGTCAGAAATAGAACTAGGAAGTCATCTCCAGCCCCACCTCTGAGGTCCACGCAGCTCCTGCATAACTCAGATTGTCTTGTTCCTTTTGCAGTGACCTCAAACATCTTTGAAAGCCTTCAGTGGGACCCAGAGGGACAATGTTTCCCATTTACTCTTTTCTTTTCTTGATGTTCTTGCAAGAAGAGACAAGGGAAACTGAATGAAGGGCAGCTTCAGGGACACATCTGAGTATTCAGTTCTTGAGAGTAGGCTGCTACGAAGATAATGGGACTGTTTCAGTAAATGCTGATAATTCATTGTTACAGGAGAGCATTCTGCTGTAATAGCTGGTACAGAAGGGGCAACAGAGTAGGGAGTGTGTAAGAGCCACAGATCTTGAGATGCCCATCTGCCACCCCACAGTGGAAAAGGAAACTTGTTGTCTAGGTCCAGAGTCCCAGGAGAGGCTTTTCATGCTCTGTGATGAAAATGAATTTGAGCACCATCTACCTCCCCTGCCTCAGGACTAAGGGGGCGTGTGTAGCTAAACTGGTCTAGCAGGATCTTTACTAAAGACAAGCCAGAGTGATCACACATCAGCTGAAGGGTGATGGAGGATGAAGGAACCTGATTAGACATCGAGGCTAATCAGATATGGAAGACTCTTACTAAATGACTTAACCAGGATTCTTTCTAAAACTAGATTTTACAAGCAAGTGCAAAGATGGGCCTAGGAGAAGGTTCAGGAGCCTGAATAAAGTTTAGTCAAGCAAAGAGTCTTTGTTGGGTGTTTCTCCAGTTTTTCTTTGTGCTTCCCTCTTGCCTGGTATCCAGGGCAGATGGAATAAGAGCAGCTTAGCGCCTTGCCTACTATGCGCTCTCGGCCAAGAGCAGAGTAATTTTAAGAACTTTAAAAGCATCTCTTAAAGATGCTGTCAGCTCACAAGACTATGACCCAAAAACAAAATGCAAAGATTCTTTTCTGTAAGCATCTGCATGATTCCTCTTTCCTCTCATTCTCTCTTGACAGTTGCCCTCAATCTCAATTCCACATCATTTTCACTTCTCTCTCTGACTTTAAAAATTCAACTATCAGCACATTTTTTCCAGTTCCCTGACAACATCTACCTGTCATGAGCTAATATGTTCCATCCAAAGTACATACATATTTCTATTAATTTCTATTTCATGTATTCTAAGTATCAATTAAACGCCTTAAAATTTTGAAAACTTAAATCTTAGGTCTAGAAATGATTTTCCCATAACATCATCTGGAGAAAACATATTCTGAGAAGACTGCATCTCTTTACATATCTTTTCTTGGAATAGGCAATAGAAGGACAGACATTAGAGGACAGGTGAGAAACAACTGAAGGAATATTACTAAGCAATAAAATTGGAGGGATCCTCAAAAATATGCGTGAAAGAAGTTAGACACAAAAGGCCACATATTGTATGATTCCATTCATGTAAAAATTCTAGAAAAGGAGAAATTAAATAATGAGAAAGCAGATCAGTGGTTGCCTGGGGCCTGTTGTGGGAGCGGTGCTTGACTACAAACAGGCACAAGCAAGTTTTTTTGATGATGGAAATGTTCTAAAACTGGATTGTAATGGTAGATGTCAAACTGTATAGTTACTAAGATCTATTGACTAGAACATTCAGAATGGGTGATTTTTTTAATATGTAAATTATGCCTTCATAAAGGTGATCAAAAATTGAAATCAGATTGCAACTGTAAAAGAGATTCACTGCATTAGGCTCTGAAAAAGGGTTAGGAATTAATTAACCTGCCCACACATACCAGCCTTATAATCAGAGAAGGGATTCTATCCATCCACAGATACAGTGATTGGGAATAATGGGGAAGTCACCAGCCAGTTTATCAGCAAATATTGGACGTCAATAGGTCTCTTGTTCTTGTTTAATTAAGTGCAAAACAAACAAATAAACAAAAATAAGAAATGATATGAGGCTAAAAACTTCAGGAGGAAGCTCTTTCATAATAAGATTAATGAAATGTCCCTCTACAGCAATGGTTGACAAACCTTCTATAAAGGACCAGATAATAAATATTTTAGACTTCATGGGCAATATGGTCATTGTTACACCTACTCAACTCTACCATTGCAATGCAAAAGCAGCCACAGATGATATGTAAATTAATGAGCATTGCTGTGTTCGAATAAAACTTTATTTATATTCCAAGAAAATTCATTGGGGGAAAGAATAATCTTTTCAACAAATGGTGCCGGGACTACGAAATATCCACATACAAAAGAATAAATTTTAAAGTACATTTCACACAAATACAAAATTAACTCAAAGAAGAAAAAGACCTAAATATAAGTGCTAAAACTCTTAGAAAAAAAATTGGGGTAAATTCTCTTGATCCCCAGTTTGGAAATGATTTCTTAGATTTTACACCTAATGCACATGTAAGAAAAGAAAAAAATAGAAAAATTGGACTTCATCAAAATTAGAAACTTTTGTGCATCAAAGGGCACTATCAAGAAAGTGAAAAGAAAACCCACAGAATAGGAGAAATATGTACAAATTTTATATCTGATAAGGTTCTAGTATTTAGAACATATGAAGAATTGTTACAAGTTGACAATAAAAAGACAAATAACACAATTAAAAGTGGACAAAGAATTTGAATAGATCTTTCTGCAAAGAAAATATATAAATGCCAATAACCACATTAAAAGATGCTCAACATCATTAGTTGTTAGGGAAATAAAAATAAAACCATTTCACACTCACTACAATGCCTATACTTAAAAGAGCAAATGACCATAACAGTTGGTGAGGATGTGGAGAATTTGGAAAATCACACACTGCTGGTGGGAAAGTAAAATGGTATAATCAATTTGGGAAACAGTTGGGTTGTTCCTCAAAAAGTTAAACATAGAGTTACCATATAACTCAGTAATTCCTTTCCTGAGTATATATACAAGAGAAATGAAAACATCTATATAAAGATTTGTACATGGATGACCATAGCAGCATTATTCATAATAGATCAACAGCAGAAAAACCCAAATGTTCCTCAAATGATGAATAGATAAACAAAATGTGGCATATCCATACAATGGAATAGCATTCAGCCAGAAAAAGAAAGGAAGTACTGTACATGCTACAACATAGAAAAATTATGAAAATATTATGCTAAGAAAAAGTAGTAGTCACAAAATAATGTGGATTATGATTCCATTATATGAAATGTTTAGAATAGTCAAAGCTATAAAGACAGAAAGGAGATTAGTGATGCCTAGGGCTGGGGAATGATGGGGACATTATCAAGCTAAAAGGTACGGGATTTCTTTTTGAGGTGATGAAAATATTCTAAAATTGACTGAGGTGATAGTTGCACAAATTTGTGAACATGCTGAAAAACCATTGAAATGTACACTTTAAGTGAATGAATTGCATGGTATGTGATTATATCTCAATAAAGCTGTTTAAAAAAAAACGCAATATCAGGCCAGATTTCGCCCATGGACTATAGTTTGCCCTCCTTGAGCTAGAACAATATTTAAGAAAATTTTCCTAAAAAACACTGATCTGTAAGTTGTGTGCCAGGAAGTAGTGCATCCTTTCTTGCAGAGGTGTGCAGGCAGTTCAATGTGGCCAAAGAACTCCACTGCTGTGGAGAGTAAGTACTGAGCAGGGAAAGAAATCTGGTGAGTTAGTGGGCTGGGGAATGATGGATGACGATGTTTGAATAGAGGGAGAGAATTCTGAATAAGCCATTGGACTTTCTCCTGTCCAAAGACCATGGCTACAAAAGTACTCAGGGTGGGACTTGCTGAGGGTCTCATGGCACTTTGACATGTGGAGATGAGCTCATGGGAAGTTCAGGGAGGAGTTACCCAGTGGGCAGGGCAGGGGACAGGCTGTGTCCTTTCTTCTTTCTGGCATTGAGAGCAGGTCTCTCTGGGACTTCTCCTGCCTGAATAGAAATCTTATTCTCTCTACCTGCTCCTCTTGGTCCTTTATCAGTCTAGTGCTGCAGATATTTTTGTCAGACACTAGTAACACAGTGCTAGCTTCCAAGAAGCTCTAGATGATGGGATCCTGTGCAAAGGAAAGAACAACCAATGAGGGCCTTGGAGAGCCCTTCTGGGAGAAATGAGCATTGGGCAGTGGAACTGCCTTCTCCTGGGAAAATTTCAGAGGGAAAGAGGTAAAACCAAATTTCTCCAAAGTTCCTTTCATTTGTGTAAGAGGAAGCAGCACCTTTTCTTCTAGGAGGGTTATGAGCTTTAATATTAATAACAGCTGCCATTCATTCCACTGACAAACATTTATTGAGTTTCAACTGTTGTGACAAGAATTTTGCTCTTATTATTTAATGTAATACTTAGTGACCTGGCATCCCCTACTCCCAGGAGGCTCATCTTGGATATTAATTGTCTCCTGGAAGGAAAATCTTCAAGTGAAGATCTGAGGAATGTCCAGTCCTGTCTGCCATTAATGATTTACGTGGGAGTCCCACAATGACACTTCTAGGGGAAGGCAGAGGGGAGATTGTGAACCACATCATCCTCCCTGACTCTTCTGTGTTACCTTGACTCTTCTGCATCCACACTGCCCAGACCTGCCAAGCTCAGTCTTGCTTCTGGGCCTTTGTCCTGCTCCCTCCCTCTGCCAGGTATACCCATACCCCATTTCCTTACATCATTCAGTCAATGGACCAATGGCACCTCTTCAGAGAGGTCTTCTCTGACCACCTTCTCCATGAAGCTCCTGTCCTTGTTCACACTCATCTATAGTAGACACTTCTTGGTCTAATTTCCTTCATAGCATGTATCAGTAACCGAGATCAATTTGGTCTGTACATATTTAATTGGTGGTGTCTCTGACTCCCCCCACCCAGTTTAATGTGAACATGAAGAGAACAGTATCTTGTCTGCTCACTAATGTTTAAAACTTTGACTGGTAGGAATAAATTAATGAGGCCATGGGCAGGGATGAACACCTTGAAATGCCCTGGACAAACTTGATAACAGAAAACTTAATTGTGGGCTTCTTTTTCTCCCTCTCAGTAATTACTTCATAGGAAAAGCCCATCCTCAACGCAGTAGTACCAAGGTTACTCAAGACAATGTTTAGGTCACCATGGTCTGTTGTCAACATCTTACAACTTAGAGTCACCTGAATGTCTCTAATGTCACCTGAAGACACTGAGGACAGGTTAGATGCACTCCCATTGCAACTGTTCTCTTATCCTACATTTTGAAGTCCTTGGAACAAGCTCAGGGCACACATCCGGAAGTCAGTAGAATAATTCTTGGTCCTGTAAGCAGGAGCTGGGTCTTCTTCTCTTGTTCATCCTGAATGTCTGGAAAAGTGCAAAGAGAGACTAGAGGGTTGCTTTCTTCTGCAGGTGCCAGAAAAAAAAGACCCCATGACAGCTTGGACCTGACTCATCTGGGAAGTCCTGAGTCTTTCCCTTGCAGCTCACCCTGAAGACTCAGACTCTGCCTCATGAGGACAATATGACAGGTGGTTATTCAGCAGTAATTGACATTTTGTGCAGTGACAAGAAAGTTGAAAGATGATTGGGAATACATACCTCCCCGACATCCATCAGTGTCTTTCTCTTCTTGTCCCTCTTCCTCCTGGTTCTCTGCTCAGGGACAACCTCTGAAGAGGTGTAACTAGAGGCCACAGAGCTGCAGAGAGAGAGGATCCCACCTGAAAATGAGAGGAATATGTTTCAGGAGTTATATTAAGAGGTAATTTAAGAAGTAATGATAACTGCCTAAACCTGAATCTCTCCATACATACTTCAAAAACTATGCAGATCACCAGAAAAAAAAGTCACCTCTTCATCATAACTACAACACACAGACAAACAACCCTATTAAACTAGCTGTAAGTAGAAAATTAACACCAAGGACTCATATGCTGTGAGTCCTTGCAGAAAACTAGGGATGTCTGGAAAAACTACACAGAGAAGAATAGAGGATTGATCTTAAATCACCCTTTTAAAGAGAAAAGCCACTTTAGATGAAAAAATACTGGAAAGTCCTGGTGCATCAGAGCAGTGGCTATAAGGAAAGACTTAATCGTGCCTAGGACTCAAAGAGGCACGATGGAAAGGCAACATTTATAGGGAAATAAAGCATAGAAAGGAGGGAGAGTCACAATTTGGGAGGTGAAAGGACAAAAACAGAGAGCAAGAAAATTTAAGATCTCTCAGGAACAAAAAGATGAAGATACATCAACTCTCACCCTACTATCTCATGGATTAGTGATGTTGAACTGTTAATTTTCTAATTTAATAATTCAATTATGGTCATGTAAAAGAATGACATTTTTATTAAGAAATGCATGCCAAAGTATTTGGGATTTGCATGCCACTCAAAAGGTTCAGAAAAAAAATGTGTTTTTATATGCAGAAAGAATGAGAAAGCAAATGTGGCAAAATGTTAACATTTCAGGGAGCTGAGTAAAGGGATTAAGAGAGTCTTGATTCTTTTTGCAATTTTCTGGAAGTTTCCAATTAATTCTAAATAAATAGAAAAAACTGTCCTCAGAGCATAATTCCATGCCCCAGGAGCCCCAGATCCTCCTGGGGGCTGCAGGGACAGCGACGTGAGCCACGTGTTCCTGCACTTCCAGCCCTGCCACTCCTGCACCTTCCCTTGTGCCTTCAATATATTTACTGAGTCAGGAACTCAGAAATCCAGGAAGTACTCTGTTGACTCATTTTGGGGTTTCTTTGAGGAAACTGAGCCAATATGGACACATCTAACATGAATTTATTATTTACAGACACCATGACCAATTACATAGGAGAAAAGACAGACCTGTGTGAACACAAGCACACAGATCCAGGGTCAATCTTTTATCTTTCACCCAAATGCTTTCTCTCTCATGCACTAATCCTTTGTGTTCTGTAAAACTCCCTCCCAAGCAGCTCCCAGTGACTTTCGTCAAATAGGAGCTAGCTAAACAACATGTGTTTATCACCTCCTAACTAATAAGTCCAGTTGTTGGTCATTTATAGCCACATAGCAAATTTTCATGAGGCAGAGGCCCAGTTTCCATGTCAACCAGGAAGCCATCAGGCATCTGGGGCCTCTCCTGAGCCCCCACTCCATATGAGCAAGCTCAGTATTTTGGTGCCTCACTTTTTCGACTACAACAACATAAACAATTTACTAATCATATGATCTCCTTCCAACACCTTGATCTGGACTGGCACAAATTTCATATACCTTAACACATTTTCCAAATTTTACTAATAAAACTAATTTATTTCTACTACCTAACCCTTACCGTAACTCTTCTATCCTCCAATAGAACAAATTCCACTTCTGATCAATTCTGCCTGCAATTCAGATGAAGATAGATTCTATAAAGGTAGTAACACAGGGTGTGTGCTGGAGAGCAATTGTCTGAGTAGAGTTGGGAGTATTAGATAAAGTAGCAGAAAAACCCAGGAATCACCTCAAAAAATTAAAAATATAACCACCATATGATCTAGCAATTTCACTTTTGAGTATATATCCAAAGGATATGAAAACAAGAGCTTAAAGAGATATAGGCACTCCCATGTTAATTGCAGCATTATTTACAATAGCCAAGATATGGAAACAACCTAAGTGTCCTTCAACAGATGAATGTATAAAGAAGTTGTGGTATGTATACAATGGGATATTATTCAGCCATGAAAAAGAAGGAAATCTTGAAATTTGCAACAACATGGATGGACATTGAGGGCATCATACCAAGTGAAATATGTCAGACTGAGAAAGACAAATACTGTGCGATATCACTTATATGTGGAATCTAAAAAAAGCCAAACTCATAAAAACAGAATAGAATGGTAGTTACCAAAGCCTGGGGAGTGGTGGATTTGGAGAGATATTGTTTAAGGCTAATAACTGGGAGCTAATAGATAAATAAATCCTGGAGAGCTAATGCACAACATGGTGATTATAGTAAACAATATTGTATTATAAACTTCGAAGTTGCTAAGAGACTAGATCTTAATTGCTCTCACCACACAAAAAAAGAAATGATAATTATGTAATGTGATAGAGGTTTTAGCTAACACTATGGTGATAAC
The DNA here is from genome assembly GCA_031878705.1 of Tapirus indicus. Lineage (NCBI taxonomy): Eukaryota > Metazoa > Chordata > Mammalia > Perissodactyla > Tapiridae > Tapirus > Tapirus indicus. Next base: position 74,210,537 of record CM062923.1, on the reverse strand, counting down.
CATATTGCAATACATAAATGTATTAAATCAACATGTTGCACACCCTAAACTTACACAACATTATATGTCAGTTATATTTCAATTTTTTAAAAAAGTGAGGAGCCAGATAAACAGAGATGACACATCCAGAGGGTTGATTTTTCCTGGTGTTTTAGGTGGAATCATCACAAAAACAAGCCATAAAAATAGCTCAAGTTAAGAATTACGGTGAACAACTGGAAATATTTTACTGGAAAAAAGTGTCTCCTGATCCAAGACCAGCCAATCTAAGGACACGACAGTGGCATATGACACAGGTTAGTATAAATATATGTCAAACAGGAATGATGGAGATTAACTGATAATCAGATGTTTCCCACATAGAAATTTGACCATCACATCTAGAAAGACAATTTGCTCAGGTTGTAGTAGAAGCAGAAGCTGAAATGCAGAGAAATTAGGAGATAGATGCCATTTACAAGCTGAGGACATGATGCAAATAGAACACATTTGAGGTAGATGTTGAATAGTTGGTGAGTGGAGCTAAAAGAGGGAGGTAGCTGGGACAGAGACAGCTCAGGCTTTGGAGGAGCAGAGATCACTCACCTCCTGTGCAGAGAAGATAACACACTATCACCTCTAGGGCTTCCTCCCATCAGGAACCAAAGTCTGGTTCCCAACACTTTCCTTTTCTATAGTCCTGAGAGCGAGGCTGACTCAAGATCATGTCTGCTGTACACATATGCCGTTCTATAAACCCTCCAAACTGAAAGCATTTTACCACCTTGCAAGTGAAACAGGAGAGCAAAATGGAACAATCTCAGCCCTATTTCTGGAAGAGGCTCCAAGGTAGTAGATACTCTCCATATTTTCTGAAAACCATTTATTGACTTTGACTCTCATATTATAAAGAATCACCACTAAGATGGTCAACAGATGGAAATTAAGAGAAGATTTTTGAGGGAGTTGTTATTATATTGAGTCCCATCTTCCCCTTCCAGGATGCCATGGGGAGTGTGATGTGTGTCTCCAAACACATGAGAATGCACAAGGGGGACGCACATCTGATTCCTGCCTGAGGAAACTAAAGGTGAGGCTGGGTTGATGTGCTGCTCTCTGAGGTGAAGTGGGAGTGGCGAGAGGTGGATTCCTTAGAAGAAGCAGTGTCTCCCAGCACTGGGGAAGGGTGACAGCTCTCCTCGCACCTGGAGAAGCCAGAGATATTGAGATCCAGACAAGAAAAGAAAGCTGATGCCCACCAAACTCTTCTTCCACCTCAGATGACAGCCCATGGTGGGCTCAAGCTGAGGGAGGGGAGAAAGTAAACAGTAAATGCCCCTTCAGACAGATTTGCTGAGCACCCAAGGAAGAATCAACTGTGACAAGAAATGTCCAAATGACACCATTATTTGAGTTACTAGAAAGGACTGGGGATTTGCCTGAGATTTCATCCAAAGGGCAGGAGAAATGGCCCCTTAGGGAGAAATTGCCACCAGGAGGGAAAATGACAAAACCTGTGTCTGATTCTGTCTCATGATCTAGATTGTTTAATGAGTAGCTCAACCATCAAAGGCTAAACTAACACTTGGGATAAGTTGAGAAATAAGCAAGAGCCATTCTACTGTTCCTGGGTCACAGTTTAGTGCCCCAAGAAACAGCCACAGGTAAAAGGCAAAGCAACACCACAGTGACAGGGGCAGCTGAGCACAGTCTGACACCTCAAAGAGAACTTCTTTTGTTCTTTTCCATGAGATACTGTGATGCACCTTAGAGAAAAGAGAAACACTGTTCAGGTAAATTATGAAGACATGGGCCACATCCCCTCAATACCAGACATCTGTTTACATGCAGGAGGGGGAGGTGCACAACTACAAGCACAGGCACATCTGTGACACACCCAGAGCACGTCCTCAGGGGTAGAGGTGGGCAGCCCAGGCAGTCCAGGGCTCCTCAGTTCAACTTCTCAAAATGAGGTTCCCTGCTCAGCTCCTGGGGCTGTTAATGCTCTGGATCCCAGGTATGGGCAGAGGGGAGATGAGAAAGGAGAATGAGGTTAGGTGAGTGAGCTCTGGGGGCACCACTGCTTCCTATGTGTACTCTTCTCTGTGTTAAATGTATATGTATTACCCTCTGGGAAGGAGAATGAGATGTTTTGATCTGTGAGAGTGAGAAAGATTCCAGAAAGAAGGACCTGTTCTCTTGTGAAGATGTGACAGAGAAAGAGGGGGATGGAGTAGGCAAATTCTGGAGGCCCCTTCACAACTCAGTTCTGGTTCTTTCTTGTGATTGGATATTTTTGGAATATACATCTAAATCATAAAAATATGACAGTAAGAGGAAATAGTATATTAGCCCAAATTAAGTAACAGAACAGAAAAGGGCAGACAGCATCACCAGGTGCAACCACAACCCTCGACTCCACCAGCTCCGCCTTCATCACCCATGGGGATTTGCATCAACCTCCCCAATGACCCACCATAGGCCCTGCCCTGTGGTCAGAGACTCATAAACAGAACTTTTCTAGGGACAGGTTCTGAGCAGCCTCAAAGGGTGAGAGGCAGCAAGATGGTGCCACCATCCCAGATCCTCAGGCTCCTGTTCCTCTGTGTTCCAGGTGAGAGAATGTCCTCCAGTGGAGTATTTCCTCAGGACAATCCTCATGCTCCCTGAGAAGAGTGGTATGGGAAGAAGACATGTCTGGTTAGGGTCTGGCCTCACCCTGGGAGGCCCATTCTGGCTTTAATAGAATCACATCATCTCTGGATCAGCCCCATGTGCTTCTGATTGCAAATTCCAGCTGGCAGATTGTACTTACCCAGCCTACCGAATCATTGCCCATTTCCCCAGGAGGGACAGTCTCCATCAGCTGGAGGTCCAGTGAGAGCCTCCTCTACTCATATGGGAAGAACTACTTAGCCTGGTACCAGCATAGACTTGAGTAGGTCCCTAAGACTCTCATTTATCTCCCCTCCACCCAAATTAATGGGGTGCCCACCCAGTTCAGTGGCAGCAGGTCTGGGACAGACTACACTCTCACCATCAGAAGACTGGAGCCTGAGGACTTTGCAGTCTATTACTATCTCCAAACCCTGAAGAATATTTTCATGGTGGTTGAGCCCTGAACACTAACCTCCCCACCAAGGCAAACCCACAGGCCCATCTGCCCCATCTGCTCCTCGCTCAGGAGCTGCTCTGACAGAAACAGCTGAGCATAGTCAGTACATGGGCAGGTGAAAAGTAAGTTTACAGCACTGAGCACAGACTTCCTGGAGCCTTCTCATGTTCCCTTCTTCCCCTTCATGGTCTCGAATATTTTGCGTAAAAGAAACTTCAAAGACATAGGAGCAGCTAGACCAAAAAAGACAGAGAAGAAATGGGGGATTGATTAGTTCTCTCTCTCTTCCTCACATCTTCTTCTTCTGAGTCTCCTCTGGACATTGGAACAGCTCCTTCTCCATCTCTTCAGTCTTTGCCTGGTACACCTGGGTTCCCAGGCACAGCCCCCCAGCTCAGACATTTAACTGAATCTTGACAAGGTCTGGGGCACAATTGAGCAATTGAAGAACAAAAAGATGATGTCACTGGCCCAGGTCTACAGTCTCCTGCTGCTGTGTTCAAGGTGAATGAAAATGTGCCAAATCACAGAAATACAATAAATAGTTCCTCCAGTGTTTGTCGTGTTTCACTGGGGACACGATTTTGAGACATAATATGAAATCAATGCCACAACATTATTTAATTCTCCAGCTCTCACACTGCAGAGATGAGCTTTTCTGTTTCATTTTCTTAATAAACAAGCTGCATAGCATTATAGGTCCAGTCTCTGTGAATGCAGATTCCTCTTACTCATACTCCATCATTGCAGGCTCTAACCCAGGAGAGACAGTCACCATCAGCTGCAGAGCTCAGCCAAGCCTCCTGCACATTGCTGGGAGAGACCACCTAGTCTGGATCCAGCACAAACCTGGAGATCTCCTGTACTACTCATGGACCAGCTTCCAACTGAGTTCTCTGAGTTCTCACTCAGTTCAGTGGCGATGAGTCTAGATTGACTTCACTCCCAGCATCAGCAACCTAGAGTGTGAGGATGTGGCAACTTACTACTGTGGTCAAGCATGTAAATATCTGTATATGGTGACCTATTCCTTCACAAAAGCTCCCAGAGAGGGCATTCAGTGAGGTTCAGCCCGTGATCCTTCATCTCCCACAGCTGTGACAGAAACAGCATCCATGGGTTTATTCACTGGAGTTATTTGCAGAACAGGGGCAAAAAATGATGACCTGGACCCGTCTTGAACCTACTAAAAATAAAGTCACTGTTGAGTGATATCATTCTAGGATCTCATGGTCCCTTGCCTCAAACTCTATGAGTGCATGAACTGCAGAAACAAACCTGACATCAGCAAGATGGCAGAATAGAAAGTCCTCAACTCATATCCACTCACAGAAACAATTATTTGGCAGACATCCACAGACAAAAGTCTCTTTGTGGGAGCTTTGAGATCTAGGTAGGAAGTTGTGAAACTTGCAGCCCAAGACAAGGAGGACCACTTTGAGAAGCCTGGTGGCAGGCTCATTGACCATAGTCCTAGCTGCAAACTAGTGAAGCCTCATTTCCCTGTGGACTTGGCTCCAGCTCCACTTAGCTGTAGACCTACCATCAGCTCCTTATGTTAAGGAACCAAGGAGGAGCCACATCCATGCCCTTGGTAACAGACCCATCAACCTTAATCCCAACTGCAGACCCTGAAACAGCCCTGTGACTCAGCTCCAGCTCTGCTCTTCCAAGATTCTGGAGGCAGTCCTGCCTACCCATGGACCCACCAAGTGACCTTATAGATGACTTCCCAGGTACCCATTAGGAGACAAACCTATCCATGCCCCTGGTAACAGGCTTGCCATCTAAAGACTCAACTGCTGACCTAGAAGTGGTCTCAGAATCCAGCTCAAGCAGCCACAATCTCAGAAGCATTCTCATCCATCCTGGAGCCTGGCAGAAATTACACCCACCCATGGCCCCAGTAACAAGCCTGCCAACCATAACCAGCACTGACCTAGCAGCAACCACATGACCTGGTTCCATCTCCACTCAACTGCAACCTCAGGAACAGTCCCATGAGACCAAGGACTCATGAAGATAAGGTCTCTACCTACCAAAACCAGTCTGTAAAGTCTGGCAGAAGTGATATGACTGCTTCATCAAATACACAGACACCAGCAGAAGGGCGTGGGGGCCATGAAGAATCAGGCAAACATGACAACACCAATGGAAACTAATAAAGCTCCAGTAACCAACCTAAAGAAATAAAGATTCATGAACTCTCTGGCAAATAATTAAGTGCAATAGTCTTAAAGTAGCTCAATGAGCTATAAGAGAATACAGATAGACAACTAAACAAAATCAGAAAGATAATGCATGAATAAAATGAGAAGATTAATAAAAAACAGAAATGCTGGAGGTAAAGAATATAAAACTGAACTGAAAAATTCAATAGAAAGCATCAATAGCAGACTCAATCATGCAGGAGAAAAAAATCAGTGAACTCAAAGAAATGTCATTTGAAATTAGCCAGGTGGAGGAACAAAAAGAAAAAATAATTAAAACGAGTGAGGAAAACATACAAGATTTATAAGATTCTCATCACATGAACCAATACATGCATTATGGGAGTACCAGAAGTAAGACACAGAGAGAAAGGGGAGAACGTTTATTTAAAGAAATAATGGCTGAAAACTTTCCAAATCTAAGAATTGAAATGAACATCTTCATTCATGAAGCTCAAAAGTCCCCAAGTAGATTGAATCCAAAGAGGTCTGCATTGAGACACATTATAATTAAATTGTCAAAATCCAAAAACAAAGAGAGAATTTTGAAAATACCCAGAGAAAAGTGGCGTGTCATATACAAAGGAGTCCCCATAAGCCTATCAGTGGGTTTCTCAACAGAAATCTTGCAGGCCAAGAGAGACTAGGCTGATATATTACAAGTACCAAGAGAAAAAAAAACCTGTCAACCAACAATACTTTTCCTGGCAAAACTGTCCTTTAAAAGTAAAAGAAAGATAAGAACTTTCCCAGAGAAACAAGGGAATACATCACCACTAGACCTCTATTACAAGAAGTGCTCAACTGAGTTCTCCAAGTTGAAACAAAAAGACACTAAACAACAAGAAGGCATAAGAAATTATAAATCTCACTTCTAAGGGTAAACATGAAGACAAACACAGAATGTTATAATACTGTAATGGTGGCACATAATTCACTTTTAACACTAGTATATAAATTAGAAAACAAAAGTAGTAGGAATAACTATAACCAAAGAAATTTGTTAGTAGAAACACAACATAGAAAAAACTAAAATCTAGCATCAAATATATAAAGTGTGGATGGGGGGAGTGAGGGTACAGTGTCTGTGTGTAATTGAAGTTAAATTGTTATCAGCTTAAAACAGACTGTGATAATTACAAAATATTTGATCTTAACCCCTGGTAACCAAGAAATAAATGTACAATGATACACAAAACACAAAGAGAAAAAAATAAAAACACACCACCACAAAAAAATCATCAAACCACAAAGAAAGACAACTGGAGGAAAGGAAGAAGAAAACTACAAAGCATATAGAAAAAAATGAACAAAATAGTAGAGTAACTCCTTACAAATCAATAATTACTTTAAATGTAAACAGACTAAATTCCCCAGTCAAAAGACATAGAGTGGCTGACTGAACAAAAAAAAAAAATAAAGACCCTCCTATATGCTGTCTATAAGACTCACTTTAAAGGACACACATAGACTAAAACTGAAGGAGTAGTGAAAGATATTCCATGCAAGTAGTAATCAAAAGAGAGCAGGGATGTCAAGACTTACATCAGACAAAATAGACTTTAAGTCAAAAACTGTCACAAGAGACAAAAAAAGACCAATATATAATGATAAAAGTTCAATTCAATAGGAAGATATGACATTATAAACATAGATGCACCCAATGTCAAAGTAGTTAAATATATAAAGAAAACATCAACAGATCTGAAGTGAGAAATAGATAGCAATATAATAATAGCAAGAGACTTCAATACTCCACTATCCATAAGGATATATCATCCAGACAGAAAGTTAATAAGGGAACAGCTGACTTGAACAATGCTATATATTAAATGGACCTAACAGACATATACAGAACTTTCCACACAACAGAAAAAGAATACACATTCTTCCCAAGTGCACATGGAACATTCTCCAGGATAGATCACGTTAGGTCACAAAATAAGTCTTCAAAATCTTAAGATCTATATCATTCCAGTATCTTTTCCAACCCCAACAGAATGAAACTAGAAATCAATAACAGTAAGAAAACAGGAAAATTCACACACACACACAAAATGGAATCTAAACAACACACTCTTGAACAACCATTGATCAAAGAAGAAACTAAAAGGGAATTTAGAAAATATCTCAAGACAAATGTAAATGAAAACACAGTATGCCAAAACTTATGAAATGCAGCAAAAATAATACTAAAAGGGAAGTTTATAGCAATAAAAACCTACATTAAAAAAGAAAGATCTTGGGGCCAGCCCCATGGACTAGTGGTTAAGTTCAGCATGCTCCACTTTGGTGGCATGAGTTTGGTTCCTGGGCATGGACCTACACCATTCATCAGCTGTCATGCTGTGGTGGTGACCCACATATAAAACAGAGGAAGACTGGCACAGATTTTATCTCAGGGATAATCTCCCTCAAGTGAAAAGAGGAAGATTGGCAGCAGATGTTAACTCAGAGCTAATCTTCCTCAGCAAAAAAAAAAAAAAAACTCAAATAACTTAACTTTACACCTCAAGGAACTAGAAAAAGAAAAACAATCTAAACCCACAGTAAGTAGAAAGAAGGAAATAATAAAGATTTGATCAAAAATAAATAAAGAATTAAAAAAATAGAAAAAATCAACAAAACTGAGTTTTTTTTTTGAAAAAATAAACAAAATCAACAAACCTTGTCTAGACTAGGAAAAAAAGAGAGACAACTCAAAAACTAAAATCAGAAATAAAAGAGGAAACATTACAATGGATTCCTCAGAAATATAAGGAATCATAGAGACTATTATGAATAATTATATGCCAACAAATTGGACAATCTAGAAAAAATGGATAAATTCCTAGAATCATCAACCTTATTTGTTTGTAAACATATAACAAATAAGGAGTTGAGTCGGTAATCAAAAATCTCCCATAAAAGAAAAGCCCAGGACCAGACAGCTTCACATGTGAATTCTACCAAACATTCAAAGGAGAATTAAATCAATCCTTCTTAAATTCTTCCAAAAAGTAGAAGAGGGGAAACTTCGCAACTCATTTTATTTGGCCAGCATCACACTAACACCAAAGCCAAATAAAGTCACAAGAGAGAAAAAACACAGGCCAATATCCCTGATATACATAAATACAAAAATCCACAATAACAGACTAAATTCAACCACACATTAAAAGGTTTATACACCATAACCAAAAAGAATGTATCCCTGCAATGCAAGGATGGTTCAACATATGTAAATTAATCAATGTGATATACCACATTAACAGAATGAAAGATAACAATCACATGCTCATCTCAATAGATGCAGAAAAGCATTTAGCAAGATTCAACATCCATTCATGACAAAAACTTTCAACAAGCTAGATATAAGAAGAAACTTACTTCAACCGACAAAGATACATATAAAAAGCCCACAGCTAACATCACAATCAAGGGGAAAAAACTGAAAGCTTTTCCTTTAAAATCCAGCACAAGGCAAGAATACCCACTCTCACCACTTCTATTCAACATAGTATTGGAAGTCCTTGCTAGAGAAATTAGGAAAGAAAAAGAAATAAAAGTCACCTAAATAGGAAAGGAAAAAGTAAAGTTATCTCTGTTTGCAGATAACATGGTCATACATGTAAAAAACCATAAAGAGTCAACAAAAACCCTGCTGTAAGAATTAATAAACAAATTTAGCACAGTTGCAGGATACAAAATCAGCATAAGAAATCAACTGCATTTCTATAAACAAACAACCAAGCCATCCAAAAGGAAATTAAAAAAACAATCCCATTCACAACAGCAAGAAAATGAATAAAATACTTAGGGATAAACTTAACCAAAGAGATGAAAGACAAGTGCACTGAAAATTATAAAACACTGATGGAAGAAGTTAAAGAAGACATTGATGAGTGGAAAGACATCTCATGTTCATGATTTCAAACTACACTACAAAGCTATAGTAATTAAAACAATATGACACCAGCATAAAAATAGACACATAAACAAATGGAACAGAATCGAGAGCACAAAAATAAGCTCCCACATATCTGGTCAAGTAATAATTGACAAAGGAGCCAAGAACACTTAATGGGGAAAGGATAGTCTCTTCAAAACATAGTGTTGGGAAAACTGAAAGAACACACACAGAACAATAAATTTGAACCCCTATCTTACACCACTCACAAAAATTAACTCAAAATAGATTAAAGACTTAAACATAAGACCTGATACTGTAAAATTTCCTAGAAGGAAACATAGGGAAAAAATCCTTGATGTTGGTCTTGCCAATGAGTTTTTGGATATGACACCAAAAGCACTAGCAATAAAGAAAAAATAAACAAGTAGTACTACCTCAAACTAAAAAGCTTCTGCACAGCAAAAGAAGCAATCAACAAAATGAAAAGGCAGCCTACAAAATGGGAGAAAATATTTTCAAACTGTATATCTGATAAGAGGATAATGTTCAAAATATTTGAAGAACTTATATAATTCAATAACAACAATAAAACAATCCAATTAAAAGATAGGCAGAGGAAATGAATAGACATTTTCCCTACAAAGGCATACAAATGGCCAACAGGTACATGAAAAGGTACTCAACATCACTAATCATCAGGGAAACGCAATCAAAAGCACAGTGAGATATCACCTCAAACTTCTTAGAATGGCTATCATCAAAAAACAAGAGATAACAAGTGTGGGCAAGGATGTGGAGAAAAGGGAATCCTTGTGCCCTGTTGGCAGGGATATAAATTGGCACAGCCATTATGAAAAACAGTATGGAGGTTCATCAAAAAATTAAAAATAGAACTACCATATGATCCAGTAAACCCACGTCTGGATATATATCCAAAGAAAATGAAAACAGGATATTGAAGAGACATCTATACTCCCATGTTATTTTAGCATTACTCACCATATCCAAGACATGAAAACAACCTAAGTATCCATCAATGAATGAAGGGATAAAGATGTTGTGGTATATACATATATTATACAGCCATGACAAAGTAGAAAATCCTGCCATTTGCAACAAGATGGATGGACCTTGAGGGCTTTATGCTAAATGAAATAAGCCAAAGAGAGAAAGACAAATATTGCAAGGTATTGTTTATATGTGGATTCAAAAAAGTCAAACTCATAGAAACAGAGAGTAGAATGGGAGTTACCAGGAGCTGAAGTTGGAGAAATGATGGGAAATTGGTCAAAAGGTATGCTCTTCCAATTAGAAGATGAGTAATTTCTGAGGACTTGATGTACAACATTGTAATTGTAGTTAACAATACTGTATTATGTACTTGAAAGTTGAGAAGACAATAGATCTTAAAAGTTTTCAGCACAAAAAAAAATGGTAATTACGTGATGTGATGGAAGTGTTAGCTATTGCTATGGTGGTAATGACATTGCAATATCCAAGTGTGTCAAATCAATATGTTGTACACCTTAAACTTACACAATGTTATATGTCAATCATATCTCTATAAAGCTGGAGGGGAAAAAAGAAACATAAAACAAACCCAACTAAGACAAATGTTTTAAGCAGAGAAATAGAAACTATAAAAAAGAACCCAATGGAAATTTTAGGACTGAAAAGTACAATATTTATGTAAAAAATAAAATCACTGGATGGGCTCAATATCAGGATACATTTAACACAGGAAAGAGTGAGTGAACTTGAAGAAAGATTAATACAAATAATCCAATCTGAAGAAGAAACAGATAAAATATTTTTTAAAACATAACAGATCCTCAGAGACCCTCAGGGACCTGTTGAACAATATTAAAACGTACAAAAGATTCATGCCATTGGGATACCAAAAATGTTTGAAAAGTGATGGAGGAAAATTGCAAAATTTGGTGAACATCATAAATTTACAACTTTAAGAAGCTCAGCACACTCCAACAAGATATACTCAAAGAAAACCACATCTATTAATGTCATAATCAAACTGTTGATAAATAAAGAAAAAACTCTTGAAAGAAGGGGGAAAATGATATATAGACAGAAACACAATAATTCAAATGTATGCAGACTTCTCATCAGAACCTATGAAAAACAGGAGAAAATGGAATGGTATATTCAAAGTGAAAAACAGGAGAAATGCCAATCCAAAATTCTATACATCTAGTGAAAACACACTTGGGGAATGATAGGAAATGAAGACACACTATGATGAAGGAAAAGCAAGAGAATTTGTTGCTGGCATACCTGCTTTAAAAGAAATGTGAAAGTTCTGATAAATATATGAGTATATACAATAGACTCGTTTTCTCCTCTTATTTTAAAACAAATAAGAGCGGAGACGGGGGCGGGGGGGCGCTGGGATTCGCCCTAAGCTAACGTCTGTTACCAATCTTCCTCCTTTTTTCTTCTTTTTCCCCCTCAAAGGCCCAGTACGTGTGTATAGTTGTAAGTTCTTTTGGTTCTTCTACGTCAGCACTGTCATAGCATGGCTTCTGACAGACGAGTGGCATGGTTCCAAGCCCAGGAAATGAACCTGGGCCACTGAAGCGGACCGCAAGGAACTTTAACCACCAGGCCATCAGCGCTGGATCTCTTTTCTCCTTTTAAGTACTTTAAAAGATGTATGATTGTTGAAAGCAAATAATATAAAAATGTCTGGTGGAAATTAGAATGCATATGGTAGTAAAGTTTGTAAAGGAGAAAGCCAAAGACAGTTATGTGTTTATAGATCTTCCACATTTTACTTGAGGTGGTAAACTGTTAGTGTCAAGGAGACTGTAAAAATTTATATTCACCTTGCAGACCACAGAGCAGACCAAAGCACACTTGGCTGGTCTGCAAAGAATCTGGCAGGGACAGAACATCAAATACAGTAATGTGCTGCACTAAGACATTTTGGCCAATGACAGACCACATATACAATGGTGGTCCCATAAGATCAGTCCTAGGTGTGTAGTAGGCTATACAATTTAGATTTGTGTAAGTACACTCTATGATGTTAGCACAATGACAAAATTGCCTAATGACACATTTCTCAGAACGTATCCCTGTCATTAAGTAACACATGACTGTATTTCACCATCACCATCTGACAGTAGGAGAAGTTAACTGTCCCAAGAGGAAAAGGAAAAGACCCAGGGCAAGTGAGAGGGGTTGTTGCTGATCCATCTCAGGTTTAACCACAAGTTAAATGACCATGGAGAAGCTGTGAATAAAAAAAGAGGTCTTTAAAACTATTTGACTTACTATAATGCAATGTACTGTATTCATAATTACACTTTATTAGAAAATTAAAAGTTTGGGGAAAATGCTAAACAAGATGCTAAGGCAATTGCTATAAACCAGGGTTTTTTCAGACAAGGTTATTCCACAGATGAATAAACTCAACCGCAGGAAGTAACTTACACAAAATCACATAATCAACAAGGATGATCAATGTTTCCCACATAAGTTGCATATCAGAATCACCTGGAAAATTTGTTAAAAATATGAATCCTGAGCCACAATCCAGTCAAACCGGTCATGATTCCCAGAATTTGGGTATGAGAATCTGTATTTTATCAAGGTCCCCAGACTTTTCTTTGGTAGTCTGTCTGCACCAGTCAGTGAATGGCATTTAGAGAGCACTGCTGCACCATGCAAGCACCTCCAGAGACACTGTGGATAACAATAAAATCTACTTCATGTGGTTTTCATGAGTATTAAATAAGAAGTAGAAAGCATATCATAAATTATATTATCATTATGCAAAAATCAAAGTAATGAAAACCCAGCTAATGACTGAAAATGCCCATTTAATCTGAAAATTAGATTCATGGAAGATTATATTCTGGAATTCAAGCTTTGTGGCTGACCTTCAGAGTGTGGTGGGTTGAAAATCAAGACTGAGCAGAGTATTCAAGAGAAGAACAGACAAAAAAATGGGAGCAACAAATGTAAGTTAAATCAGTAGCTGGAAGACTCATGAGGTTTGAGAATATATTTCTTAATGTGATAAAAATTGAGGATGGTAACAAACTGGGAAGAAAGAGTGACTTGTGAAGGATGATAATGATGGTAGTGCCCAAATGTTTTCTATGTGCCAGGCACTATTCAAAGCATTTGAGATATATTGACTACTCTTGTCCCACAACAATTATACAAAATAGATACAAATATTATATCCATTTTACATGTAAGAAAACCTTGCCACTGAGGAGTCAAGTAACTTACTCAAGATCACTTGGCTAGGAAATGTCAGAGCTGAAAGAAAAAATATGACTCCTGAAGGATTAAGGTCATGGGGAACTCTGTACCCGATGATACATGGGATTACAGTATTAGAGAAAGACATTTAAAAGAAGAAATATGATTAAGGGATTTCATTTTCCTTTTCTCCCCCACTTTCTTTTGCTTTCAAAATAAATCCAGTACTAAGCAAAAAAACTGAGGTAGGACTACAAAAACATAATCAGAAGAAATTAAGCAAAAATTCTGGCTGGTAAAAAGGGTCCATAGGGAGGGAGGGCAAGAGGCAGATCCAGGTCAGTGGTGGAGGTTTGAACCTGAAACTCCAAGATTTAAGGATAATAGCAAGGAAAAGAGGAAAGGAAGGAGCCTGAGAAGGGAATAATAGGAAAGTTTAGAGGCAAGAAATCACAGGGAAGTGACTCATCAGGGCATAAATCTCACTGGATCTTGTAAACCAGTGAGTAGAGCTGGAGCCTGATTCAGTTCAGTTGTGTGCATCTAACTGAATAAAATATGCTGATGAAGTTCCTGATCATGTAAGAGAAGAATCCGTGCAAGGCTGTGGTAAGGCAGGATAATGGCCCCCGAGGCTGTCCAAGCCCTAAACCCTGGAACCTGTTAATATGTTTCCTCTCATGGCAAAAGGAACTTTGAAGGTGTGATTAAGGATAAAAATTTTGAGGTGATGAGATTCTCCTGGATTATCTGAGTGGGCTTAATCTATACAAATCTTTGAAAGCAGAGAATCTCTCCTGACTGTGATCAAAAGAAGATGTGACTACAGAAAGAGGGTCAGAAAAATGCAATGTTGCTGGCTTTGAATATGGAGGAAGGGGGCCACTCACCAAGGAATTTGAGAAGCTTCTAGGAGCTAGAAAAGGCAAGAAAACAGATTCTCTCCTAGAGCCTTCAGAAAAAGAAAGGCCCTGACAACATCTTGATCTTAGCCCAGTGAGACCCATTTTGGTCTTTGGACCACCAGAACTGTAAATGGTAAATTTTGAATGTTTAAGCCACTAAGTTTGTGGCAATTTGTTACAGCAGCAACAGAAAACTAATACAGAGGTCTTAGCATTTTCCTGTAGAAACCTGCCACAACAGGGGATCAAAGAGAGACTGAGACCCTCAATTAGCTCCTGAAACCTGCAAACCATCCCATAAATAAGTCAGGACACACAGCCTCACTGGCGGACAGAGAAAGTGCACAAGTCCAGGGCTGTGTGGAGTGGAAGCATCTGGTGCTTTAGACACTAGCTGACAAGCAGACCTGAGGAGGTATGTGTTCAAGGCTGAAGCACCGTGAGAGGTGAGTTATAACACTGCTGACAGGAAAAGTTGGCCACATCTTCAACATGGAGGCTGCTGATGCTGAGAGTGAAATCTGTCACAGACACATTGCCAATGAAACAGTTAGGGACCCCAGGGGCCTGGGTGGATGTCCAGGAGAAGAGCAGCTTAGGAGACTGTCCTGGTTTCTGCTGGTACCAGGCCAAGTAGTTGCTAATGCTCTGGCTGGAATTGCAGTTGATGGTGAACCTCTGTCCTGCAGAAACAGCAAGGAACACTGAATATTGGCTCATCACAATATCCGCACAAGCACCTGCAATTGGGGAATGAACAGTGACCACACATATATACATTAAGAAATTTAAAAACATTTTTTACAATGTTACATGTCACACAGACCCTGTTAGGTATAATAGGGCCTTTTTGGAAATAACTCTTATCTCACTCTGCATCTAAAATCATTTTCTGATCAAAGAAAGTATTAATCTGAATACATTGAGGTACTTTTAAATCTCTCATCTGAGACCCAGAGCAGCAAAAACATGAGGAACTTGGCCGATGATATCATTGTTCTGCCTCCTCCCTGCCTGCTAAAACTCAGTTCACACTGCAGAGGGAAAGAGCACATTTATAAAGCTCTGGGCAGACAGCCAGGGCCCAGAGGGAACTATGCAAAGGAAATAGTCATTATAGAAGTAAATCTCAGGCAGTGTTGGTTGAAGTATGTAAGTCAAAAATAACACCAAAAAATGTGACTGTTTGACTGAAGACACACACATAAATTTAGAAACTGCCATTTCCAGTAAGTATTCAGAAACCAGTTAAAATATAAAATATTTTTCAAAATCAATAACATTCTCTTACACAAGCTACAACAAACACAAGACAATCTAACAAAGAACCTCTATGCTAGAAACAACACACACACGTCCTTAAAAACATGCAAGCTCTGAAAAGATATATAATGGGAAATTTTGGATTTTCTGCAACCAAATTATTTTATTACTAAGGCTGCTTTGCCCTGAAGGCATCTAAGTATACTATAAACCCATGAACTTGGGTGCCAAAGTCATGCAAGGGTCAGTGAGGAAGAAATGCAGGCCCAGAGACCATCCAGGTGAGAAGTTCTGAGGGAGTCCAATCCTACATTAACCGGAGCCCCTGAGGATTCTCTTCTCAGGATAAGGGCAAACCAAATCTAGACTGACTCTCCCCTCCCCTCAACTGCTGGGAACTGAACTGCAGGGAGAACTGCTTAGATTTGTAGCAGAACTGGGGAGAAAAGGGGAAAGCAGGAAGAAAAACAATGCTCCCTAGAAAGCTGTGACTGTAGATCAACCCCTGCATGGGTTCACATCCTAAGCATGCATGGCCTAAGTGAGTCTGGAACTTTCCAACTCTGAACATGATTTAGCCCATCCTACTAATAGAGCCCCCAAGCACCAGGTATAAACAAACATAAAACTTCTCTTGAGGAGGACACATCCATTCTAAACTCTCAGAAGACTTCATAAATAATTGTTGAAGGGCCAACATGAGCAAGATATCAGATTTCTTGATATCCAAGAAAACAAGACTACCTGAACGTGAACAACATAAGTAACAACAGAATCACAGAAAGCAGACTAAGAAGTCCCCATAGGATTTCAGATTTTCCAATTAGCACAAATAATTTATTTTTTTAAAAAAGAATAACAAACATGGACATTTCTAGAGGGAAAAGGAAACTATAAATGATGGTATTATAGCCTTTAAAAAGAACTAAAACCCAGAAGAGCCAATACAGTATTGAAGAATAACGAAATCAATGGACTGACACTACCAGACTTCAAGACTTATTATAAAGTTACAGTAATTGACACAGCTTGGCGCTGGTGAAAGAACAAACAAATATAGATCAATCAAACATAATGCAGAGCCCAGAAAGGGACCAATACAAATACAGTCAACTGATTTTGACAAAGTAACAAAGGCAATTCAGTGGAGAAAGGAAAGTTTTTTCAGCAAATGGTGCTGGAACAACTGGACATCCACATGCAAAAAAAGAGTGAATCTAAACACAGACCTTACACTTTTCACAAAAATTAACTCAAAATGAATCATAGAGCTAAATGTAAATCAAAACTTTAAAACTCCTAGAATATAACGTAGGAGGAAATTTAAGTGACCTTGAATTCAGTGATGACTTCTTAGATACAACACCAAAATCACAATCCATGAAAGAAAGAATGTATAAGTGGGACTTCAGTAAAATTAGTAACTTCTGCTCTGTGAAAGAGATCATTAAGAGAATGAGCAGCAAGCCACAGATTGAAATAAAAATGTTTTTAAAACACATATCTAGTAAAAGAGTTGAATCCAAAATATACAAAGAACTCTAAAATTCAACAATAAGACAACCAACAACTCAATTAAAAGTGGCAAAATATCTGAACAGACATCTCACCAAAGAATGTATTCAGATGGCAAATAAGCACATGAAAACATGCTCCACATCACATGTCATTAGGGAATTGCAAATTAAAACATACCAACACACACCTATTAGAATGACCAAAATCCAAACCCTGACAATACCAAATGCTAGTGAGGATGTGGAATAACAGGAACACTGATCACTTATATGTGGAATCTAAAAAAAGCTGAAGTCATAGAAACAGACGAGAATGGTCATCAGGGACTGGGGGTGGGGGAAATGGGGAGGTCCTGGTCAAAGAGTACATACTTTCAGTTATAAGATGAATTAGTCCTGTGGATCTGAAGTGCAGTTTGATGATTATAGTTTATAATACTGAATTATATACTTGAAAGTTGCTAAGAGAGTAGATCTCAAATATTCTCACCAAAAAAATGTCATGGTAATTATGAGACATGATAGAGGTGTTAGCTAACACTATGGTAGTAATCTTTTTGCAATATATGGCACATCAAATCAACATGTACGCCTTAAACTTACACGATATTATATGTCAATTGTGTCTCAGCAAAGCTGGGGAAAAGATACTAGTCACAAAAGAATATACAATACACAATATGATTTGCATTTCCCTAATAGTTAGGGATGTTTAACATCCTTTCATGTGCCTGTTGGCCATCTGAATATCTTCTATGGAAAAATGTTTGTTCAGATTCTCTGCCCATTTTTTTAATTGGATTGTTCATTATTTTGTTGATGAGTTGTAGTAATTTATATAATTGGGATATTAACCCCTTAACCAATATATGATTGGCAAATATTTTTCCCAGTTGGTGAGCTGTCTTTTCATTTTGTTGATG